>CM071617.1:4927659-6299489 GCA_036365135.1 Miichthys miiuy | reverse complement strand
TGTCGTTGCATTTCACAGTTGTTGTGTGTCTAGTGTTACTCGCTTGCTGACATGTTTGTTACTATCTCTGCGTGCAGAAAGTCTGAAATCAAGCACAACTGTGCTGTGTATGACTAACGTGACCCTATTTTAAGGGGCAGAGCTCTCCTGCAAAACAAATGGGCCTAAGCTCTGACAGAGGGCGTGTCCCAGCAGAATGTCAGTTATGTACTCGCTGGTCTGCAGTGTGATAAAAAGGGAAACAGAATGCCAGTCCCTTCCCAAACCCAGGGTGTGGTGCAGAGACCCATTACACCACACACACTCACACTGCACATGTTTTGCATGCCGTTATTCCCTAAATATAAGCAGATATCTTCCAGTGAAAGGTATATATATGAATGGGGTATGTTCTGTATATGGTGTCACGCAGAAAGTTGTGTCCGGCTAGTTGTAGCTAGGCTGCACACACATACATGTCTGAGATTCCTTTTGTAGCCTAGGAATGTGTAGGCGGAGATAGTTACCATTGTCATCTGGGAGGCAGGATGCCTTCAGATAAGGCTGTCTAATTATAAATTTCTTTTTTTGTCTCATGAAATATGAAAGTGAATGTGCCAATTATGGCCTCATTACAGGCTAATTTAAAGGAAATTAAAAGGCCAACCACTCCATATATCGCCACCAGACAAATGAACTAGCCCCCACTCTCTAATTGAAATCCTTTGTTTGTGCAACAGACATCAGTCAGCCTGCCTAATAGCTGTGATATAATTGATTCCAACATCAATGATAGTGCAGTGCATAATTGGGCCTGACCCACAGAGTGAAAATATTCACATGGGACGAATGCTGTTGATGTCACGGGAAAGTTCACCATTCTCATTTGTCAAAGAGACAGACAGTGAACCCAGCATTCAATGTCTACATCACCACACCGGCTATTCCTAAGGGATTTAGCTAAGTACTACATTACAGCAGGATTGATTAGCTCTGCCATACGTTCCACTGTATAGAAATCAAGATAGATGAGGACATTTGGGTTTCTCTCTCTCTCATTGGTGCACTGCTGCATATCAGGATAAATATAAGGAGCGTTCATCTCATGCACAAAGTGCATATTTTGAGTGGTATGTGTAAAACATATTCAGACTGTGCACTGTATTTTCTATATTTTACACAATGTTCAAAAGGGATGCATGACAATCTCAATTAAAAGTTTTAGGGATGACCTGACAGAAGAGTAATTATCAAAGGCTGAAAGGCTCATGATGACTACAAGACTTACCGGTAATTAAAAAATAATTTCCAAGTATCAGGTGGCTTCCCTTTGACAACTGCGTAGGTTAGTATGCAATTAAAGATACCTATAATTAGTGCCATGTTGTTAATTAGTGACAATTTTAAGCATTGGTCTCTCTTTTCTTGACTGAGAGTGGTGCTAAGATCATTAGCATCCTTGCATTTACCCATGTTGTCAGTTTGGGTCTGGAACAATTACAAACAGAGACAGACCTTCTGCTGGGGTTTGAAAGGCAACAGATGCTGGGATTTTCCCTGAACACACAGGAAAGCATAATATGTCATTTGGGGCATTTGGGTGACGCTCACCCTACGTGCAGAGATTTGCTGAAATACATCATGACGCCGCAAATTTGACTTAGAATTCAAAAGCAACACAGCCTTAAAAAGGTGCATATCACATTAAAGAAGCAAGTGAGGTCAAAAAAAGGGTTTAAACCTACTTAATTTCCAGACAATCAATGATGTTTAGCTCTTAGACTGTATTCGGGCTAAATCAGGTTTTGCAGTAAGTATGTGGTATTTGTGCTTAACGTAATCGCTGTTCTGGGCTTTCTCGCTACCTCTCTTCACCTCTATGTTGCTCGACCAGACGTACACAAACCAAAAAAAGAAACTCCTCTGTGTTGCTATATTGCAGCATAAACTGCAATTCAGACTGGGTACATGAAATAATCCATTTCCCCCATTCAAATGAACGGGAGGACTGTTTCCTTTTCGCCACAGCGCATGATTTGCTCCGAATCGGGTCTTCGGCTTGTGTTCTGTATTCTGTTTCAGCCAAGAATTCTGCATGTAGGAAGAATCCAAAACACAACAAACTGTGCCTCTACTACAGACAGACTCCTTCAATCTTTGAGTGTCTTGAGCCAAACTAAAAACATTTGACCAGACTGGCTTTTACATCATTATGTCACACAAGGGTCACCAACCTGTCAACAGCGAGCAGTGACTATTAGTGGTGGCTGCAGCATATTCTGTCCATCTCAACTGTTGCCTTCCCCTTCTTGTCCCTTTCTTTTGTCCGTGTGCCTCTCATTAAGGCTCCTATCTTCACATTCAGCAGTGAGAAACAGCGGTGTGCCTTGTTAACTAAGTTATCAGGGTTGCTATGATGAGCAGGCAGAAGGACTCCCCTCAGCTCCACTGTGGACCAGCACTGCCAGGCCATAATGAAATAATTCACCAAGGGACTGTCTCCCTTTGGGAGGTTAAGGGGTCTCTCTGCATCAATTAACATTTGGTGTACTCGTGGAACAAGCCTGGTGAAGACTAATAGCCAGGCAAGTGTGAAATCACCTTGCCCCGGCCAGCAGTCATGTGCATTGGTAAGTGAAAATGAGTTTTCAGAATTGGAAAAAGAGAACTGGCTCAGATGGAAAGGAGAGAGGACAGATTACCATGGATACCGAGATAGCCCCAGAAATCAATAATCTTAGGTGTTTTGAATAGGCTATTGTGCGATTGTTTGCACCTACTCAAATAATAAATTTGCCTTGTTCAACCCTTTGAACAGGCTTTAATGACTTTGGCTTAACTACAAAGGCTGCTTACAATGAGCAACCTAGTTTTGTGATTTGACATTATGAAAAAGAAGAGCGCTGGATTCAAACCACACTTCCTCACCTGGTAGAAGTTGGGCCAATAGGTGCTGATGGCCAGCTCTATCTGTCCCCAGGAACGAGTGGCTGGACCGGACACGTTCCAAACAGGCATTCCCATGGGACTGTTGTTTTCTTTGATATAGACATTTAGATGACCTGGGTGGCTGTTGTCTCTGCCTCCTATGTAGTAGTGGAAGGTAACGCAGTGGGTGTCATTCTCCCGCAGCTGCGGTGTCAGCAGTAAGGCCTTCTGTCCAGCAAAACGTCCTGACGTGTTCACCATCATGAAGGTTGAACCTGAAACATGGACAAGAATTTTATCCAACCAGCATTAGGTAAACTAATCTTCATAGTCAAAAGTCTTGTCATCCAGTGTCCTATGTACAAACCATAAAATAAACTATGGAAAGCATTTGGAAATAATATTTCAAAGAAGCTGTTATATTGATAATAATAGTGATATATCGCTTCAGTCCAGGATTTTTTGGGCGGTCCTAAATGGTGGCTTGATGACACGCTAAGGCCACCCTAAGCATACTCCTGCACCCCTAGCAGACACACCGCCACAGTCCCGGAGCTGAGAATACTCCTCATTTTCACCTGATTTTGACACCTAATTTCATAAACTTATATATTATAAATAATATATATTGTTATATATTCAAATTAATCAAATATTAATCATTCAAATTTGCCTGGGTTGTTCATAACACTTTCTTCTTTGGTCTGACAAACTCAGAACACATTTATTCTTACTTTACACTGACTTTAAACATATTCACATTGTCATTGCGAGCATGCACGTTAGCATTTAATTCAGAGCTCAGCTGTGCCTCAAATTGCTGCTAGGACACTAAAGGAAACACGTCTGTGTACAACAAGCCCCCAAAACACTTGTAGATAATGTTTTTATGCTTTCGAGGTTGATGTTTTAGAAAATACATCGCTGTCATACTTTTTTCTTCTTTGAGTGTCAAATTCCACATCACTATGTGTTTGACGCTCTCCTATGACTGTCGTGTTGCATTGAACACCCACAGATTTTCCAAAAGAAGCAAGGCAGGTCTATTTGTATAACACCTTTCAACAACAAGACAAAAGGAGCCTTGTATAAAGTCTAAACTTTTTTCTCTTAAGTGATTATGTGCTGAAAGTTGACTGTGTTTGGAGATAGGGGCAAAATAACAAATTCATGTAATCTTTAACATAAAATGCCAAAAGATTAATGTGGTATTGTACAAGCACTAAAATAGTCACATACTAAAATATTTACATACAACCCACAACAACACTGTAGTACATTTGATGATGGCTATCTTAATGTATGTCACTGTGTATTCCCCTGGCAACATGGCAATATAACTCGGATCTGTTGGTGTTTAGAGGCTGATGCTTATTAACACAACAGAAAGATCTCCAAGACAAGAATCAGATTATTACTGCAGCAGCAACAAGGTCCTGCGGTTTAACAGTAACTAAATAAAAAGCCTAATCTTATAAGACTTTACAGGAAGCAGGTAAACGACTGTGCTGAGACCTTTCCTATGAGCACTGAGCATTCTAGCATTAATGAGAAAATGCTCTCATCTTTGGATTGATAGAAACTCTAATTATTGTCATTCATCAAAATACAAAAGACAAAATGCAAAAAAAAGCTAGATGTTTGAGACAAGTGTTTTCCCTCTCAATGACAGAGACAGAGGGAAATGATGAGAAATCAATAAGTTAAAATCTATTTGCCAACCAAGTCCCATTTAGATTTTATCGCTTTGGTTCAATATTAAAGGTTAATCTAATTCTCTCCCCTCTTGCCAATAAAACACAAGTGAGAATTATTATATTGGCAAACTTTCAAGGAGATGCGGAACACATTCTATTTGTCATCATCCTATTTAGCTTGGCTCGGTAATGAGATGGCACAAATCGTAACAGCATTTGAGACGCAGCCAAAAAGACTCAGTTTATGTTGAAATACATCTTTTTTGGAAGTGTGGTAATGATAGGAAAGCACATTTTGCTTAGAGGTGAGACAAACAACCTGTTAGAGCTTTGCTCTCCTTGCTTGTGAGGCAGAGCTGAACCGCAATGGGTGTGAATCTTTGTCATTAAATTTAACATCTGGAGATTCACTCAGATATGGTGTTAAAAATGGGTGAATAACCAACGGGTTTTGGTCCCGGAGTGTGTCAGCCAATCAGCCGCTCAACAAAACCCTATTTGCTTCATCAACGACTCGAGGTTGCCCACTCGTCTTGTTGTGCTGCACTTGTAACGCTCACCAATTCCATCTGTCTCCAGCTTTCAGATAACGAGTTAGGCTTCTGTCATGTTTACACAATGAAACAGGAGGAGAGGGAGCAGAGGAGGAGGAGGAGGAGGAGGAGGAGCAGTGAGTTGTGATGACACCGAGTCAGCCTCCTCGGCTTTGTTTGTCAGGTTGTAGCAAGATGTTGTTTTAAAGGATGTTGACGTGGTCTGGGTCATGAGCCTCGCATCTTATGACGAGCTGTGTTTAAATATGAACATGAAGCAGAGAAACCATGCCACATATGGCTTAAACTTCACTGTGAGTGTGTGAGTTTAAAGTAAAAGTTTGAGTTCATACAGGCTTTATAATATCTTCTTTTGTTTACTGTGATAAAAGGAACTTTTTTATCAAGTGCTAATTGAGTTATGATTAGCTATTTATGACTGTGGCCTTCCTGCGTTATGGATTTTCATGCACAGCATAATCACTCTGTTGTGATTCACCATTGTGAACAGTGCACTGCTGTTTTGCCAAAGCTTTGTAATGTATTATTCACATTCAGTTTGCCTCTGATTCATATCGTGAGACTAATTATTTCCGAGGCTATGCAAGAAGTTGTGTAAGGTACATGTAGAAGGGCAGGAGAGGAGTTGACTTTGAGACACTTGTTTGTCCAGCCTCAATCAGGTGCCGCTCTGCGAGGGCTTTGAGGTCTCTTTAATAACATTCAGCCATCTGCTCAGGTTTTTGGTTGTTTTTTCTCCCTTTGAGCCATCAGCAACCCTTGGTGTGATGTGAACCAGCGCATCAGTTGATGAATTGTTCAGTTGTAGCTCATGTTACAAAGACAAAGATGCCTATGATTAAAACAGACTGTTTACCTTTCATTTCAAACAGCCACATTGTGACAGGGTTGCACAGGAGATTTATGCACAGCAGTGCTCTTTGTTGGTAATTAGAGATGAAAATATCAGATCCCTCAAGCGGCATTTGTACATTTTTCACTACCATGTTAATGTAATATTAATAAAACAATAGGTACCCTTTGTAAGTAGTCGCTTCTTGTTTAATAAAGCTTAATGCAGTGGCTGTTGCAAGTGCAATTATTTGGTAAAAATACATCTTAGCATAGGGGCTCACTATCAGGCAGGTTGCAGAGCTGTAGCAATGAGGGTGTGAAATTTCTGTCACCAAATTTGAGGCCCTACAAATCGTCTCGATTCGGGTCAGTGAACCCGAACACAACAAGGCGTAAAAAGTCGGTCCCTTCCTTGTTATTGACCTCCATAAAACTTAAGAATGCAGCGTTTCGAGTGACAGTGTGCCACCTCATCCGGCTGCCATTCTCACTGTCTAACTGAAGTGAAGAAGATGACAGAAAAACACTGATTGTCATTCAGTTTCTATGCTCTTACTGCCTAATGACCACATACTCTGCAGGACCTGCTGCACCATGACAAGCTAATTAGCCAGCGAGACTAAGAGCAAATTATAATGACACTGTGTTAGTGCTGTGCTAATGTGCTAGTGATGCACAAGGGTGTTTTCGCTCCCTCTCTTCTTCGTTCTCTATCTCTTTTGCCTTAACAATGGCGTGTTCAAGACCAATTAAAAATGGAGAGCTCTCTGCACACTCAAGGCCTGTCTCTGCAACTCTGTAAAGGCCAGAGCTCGCCTATTGTCTAAGGTATTCAGAGGAACAGATTTATTATTATTCCAATGTAGGCCACCTTCACCTTCCATTACAATGATGGCTGAACATGGAGGCTGGTGTGAAAAATGAATTAGTGAAAGATGAATGTATGTAGCATCTGCAGCAGGAACACTTGAAATGAAGGGCACGCCGCTGAAATAGAAATGTATGACTTTCATTAAACTAAGATATTTTAGACATTTTTAACAAGGACACTGTGCCTGGATGAGGGCTGTTACACAGAAAACACTGATTATCAGACAATTTGTTATTAGAGGCCCTAAATGAATAGGTGCCACAAAAGTGGCTCAACATTTGGTTGTGGCCCAAACAATCTCTTAGACGGATTTCAGTTACTTTCCGTCCTTACTTAAGTGTTTTTGTTGTGATTAAATAGGAACTCCACCAGTTTTTGAAATGGATGGAATACTACTGCATACTGTGTGTGGAAGGAGTTACATAAAGGAGGAAGCTGCATGATTGCCTCCAATGAAGTCACATAAGTCTTCATCGGTTGGGGCTGAAGACTACAAATTTGAAAATCTGGAGGTGTGGATTCTGTTACATTAGCGGCTACAACATCCAAATTGCTGACCAATTGTGGGTAATAGAAAAGCCAGGTTTTGAACAAGCAGTGAAATGAAGCCAATGCGGAAGTACCAAAAACTGCAGCTCCTTGGATGGCCACTTGAGGCTGGCTCCAGAAGTGAGTCAGTCTCCATAAGTCCCCATGTTAAAATGTCCAACTTCACAGCAGAAATAAACATGTTTACAGCCTGGTACAAAAAAAATTTTTTAAAGTTATGTATAATTAAAAGTGTGGAGGCTTTGATTGACAGGTGGGTGCCGTTACAGGTGGCTTGGTTTGAGCAGAGATGGCGGCGGCCACCACATTCTGAGCTTCAAAACGGCTTTTCAGAAACCTGTAGGTGACGTCATGGATACGCTGTCCATTCTTTATACAGTCAGTGGTTTTGACAAGGAGTGAGATGAGATACTCTTAAGAAAAAAACAAGGTACAGGGTTCATTTATTAATCTTAATTATTAAATCTTCAAAGTTGTAATCCCTTTATTCAACTCGCAAAACTAACATTAAATATATATGGGTGAAGAAATAATGAATTATTAATAAATTATTTTTTATTTATGGTGGAGTGCAGAGGATGAACTGAGGAGTCTCACAGTCTGAGGAAAGAAGATGCTCTGTAGTCTGTTGGTACAGCAGCGGATACTTGCCAGATAGCAACAGGCAGTAAAGGCAGTGGCTGGAGTGGGTTTTGTCTTTCCGTATCCTTTGGGTTGGGTTTAGACACCTCACCTCACCTCACAGGTATCACTGTTGCTCGGTAGATGGGTACTAATGATGTTCTGGGCAGTTTCAATAGCTCGCTGTAGAGCCCTGCGGTCCTGGGCCGCACACAACCCATGCCAATTTGTAATGTTTTCTAACGCTCCTCTGAAAAACTCAACACTCAAAACTTCATTAATTAAGCCATTATGAGGCGGGCAGCATTACAAGCTGAATATCTGGTGAGCACCAGTGAAGTGTTTTCCACTCGGATAAGGACTTTTCAAGCAAGTGTAAACCCACGACTGTTCAAATGAAGCAATCCAAACTAACAGCCTAAATGGTTTAATGATATAATGAGCCACATAGAGAGAAACATGGACATAATCCAGAGCCAAGTCGTCCATCAGGTTAATCCTTTGACCTGTCAGCTCACCCACACTGACGGAGAAGTTGGTCAAAGCTTGTCAGTCCATATGGAAAAATAAGTTCCTTCAGCTAAGAGCAGAAGCTGGTGACAAATTAGAAGGAACTAAATACTTTAATTTGATCATTTTCTAACACCTAATCATCCAATGAAAGAACTTTTTGGTGACCACCCCAACTTTCTATCAAAGCACTGGGTCCGCTGTATTAAAGCCAATTTTTCTGTGAGTTTCTACTCTGACATTATCTTGAGGAAACAGGCAAAAAAAAATAATGACCATAATCCATCGAAGTGATATATATTATGAATGACTGCTTTTGTGACAAATCCAAACTCGATTTAAAAATGACAGCTTTTCAGGATTACAACAATGTGACAAAACCGCTTCCTAATTTCCTCGTTTCCTGCAAGTCCCATATCGTTAGGGTCTGTCTATTTTGTAATCGTTGTGGAAAGCAGGAGGTGGTTCAGGGTGGTGGAGGAGTAGACAGAATGGTGACCTTAGACAAATGTCAGATGAATCCTATTAACCCTTTTCTATTGCATTCATGCTTCCTTGTTTGAATGTAAAAGAGACACTACTCCAAAAAGACTAACCAGCAGGAGGCTTCATTTGTACATTTTCTTTTTTCCCTCGGTTCCTTCTTAAGGAGAAAACAATCTGATATGATTTAGTTCTTAGAAATAGGGTACTGTCTAATCCTAATCATCAAAGTCTATAGGTTGAAGGTATTTAGATTAATTATGAGTTGAGTGATGGTCTGAGCAGAGGATATAATTTGCAGTAATGACTCACGCTCATTATTTCTCCTCCATTCAGGTCCTGAACTCTGTGAAAATCATTATGTGGGGGAAATCAGAATGAAGGGGCGCTCTTTAAACCCAAACCCTCCAGGTCTCATTTGCTAATAAAATTCACAGAGGTCACCACCGCAGAAAAGCACGGCTGCCGCTCGAAATGTCAATGAAGACAGGGCTATTCTCACTGTCTGCCACCAATCAAAAATGCTCTCGCTGTGAGGGTTAGGCTGTTAATGTGAATAGCCGTGGCCTCCACTCAATTTTCCAGAACTTTCCCCATGTCCTTTGAAACATGAAAGAGTCCTGATAAAGTAATACTGAATAAGTTTGGGCTCTCCATATGAAGCACCTGCCAGGTTTCTTTGACGGTGTCAAACAGATTCACCCAAAACCATCCATCATGCGCAACACGTTTCAGGCCTGTCATTTTAATCAGGTGCAACAGCTGACCCTTATTATGTTCCATGGCAGCATCCTTTGTTGCTGCGTGTCAATCAACAGCAAATCTCAATGGCTTAATATGTCATCTTAATATGCACCACGCACTGCTGGCGCTTCACTGCAATAAATGGGTCATATAATAGCCCATTTGCCTGATACAAACCCATTACACAACGGAGAGTGTTCACGTGTCACCTAGCTGCATCATTAGCCTTAATTGTACATACCATGCACACTAATGGGAAAAGATACAGTATGCAAATATGTCCTCCATCATGACAGTACAGTGTGCTGTCATAATCCCGTTTATAGTAATGGATGTGATCCTGTTTGCTCAGACCGCGGTGCACTCCGTAACCCCACAAACATGCTAAATTGAAAATCTCAAGTCTGTTATTCCCAGGAATTAATTCACGAATTGATCAGACGTCGTAATTTGCTGTTCTGTTTCATCCTCTAATCATATAATGGGCTTTCTCCTTAACCTCACGACCTTGCCAACACTGTGCAAGGTGTGATTTTCACACAAAGTTGTGAATGGCTCCGAGGCAATTAGCTTATTTTCACGAGAAAGGGCCCATCCCTCGTCAACGGCAAATCCCATCTTTTGCTGATGTGATTTAAATTCTGATTAAATTTCTGACGTCCTTCAGTCGGTGGGTGTTCTCTCCTCTCATATTTTAAGTGGCTATCTTTCTCCTCTTCCATTTGAACAGCACATAAAGCCCTGTAAACAACACTGGTTGTCCAGGTAAGGCGGAGGGGCTTTGTCAATTCATTACCTCCTGATTGAAATGGTCAAAAAGGTGAACTGCCTTTTAAAATGATCCGTCTTATCCATATGCAGTAGCCGAACTCTTAAAGGCACCCTTCTGGGTTCAAGAGTGAGCTGCATTTGCATGAAAGCATTATGAACCTGACCAGAGAAAACTAGAAGGAGAGAAGATCACCGTTACCCTCTGAAGAAGCTCAATCTACCAATCCTTCACTATTGCAGAGGTGTCATTATGGACCAAGGGCATGCTATCAAAACAAAGACCTTGTGCAACACAGAGACAAAAACATTCAATTTCTCTCCCGCAACATATTTAGAACAGACATTAAAAATGCAACAATAAGTCATTTAGCCAGAGCTGCATTTGCTATTGTGCCTAGCATAATACAAAAACTCTAATTAATCTCAGTTAGAGGACCTTCTTTCTCCTCCTCCTCCTCCTCTTGCCATTATTTCCCAGAACGAGTCTCAGGGGAGAGCCAGGGAGCAGCAGCCTACTGTTGGCAACATCCATGACACCATCAGAGAGGAGGCAGCCTCTGCACCAGCTGGGGCTCACTAAAAACAACTTCCTTCTTAATGGCATCTGGACACCCCTCGCAGCGCAACACTGCAAACTTCCTCACCGAGTCAGCTTCATCCATTCTTCTCTGAGACAAGTGCTCCATGTTGGAGAACTTATAACAACAGGGGGTAGCTTGGAAACTAGAGAAATCATCTTTTTTTTAATAGATGATGCAAATGTCTTTGATTAAAGTGTGGTAATTTTTCCCCTCAAATAAATCCAAGCCAACATCTGACTCTGACAGAAGTGTGTCCAGCTCCATTCTCCAAGGCTGAATGCGTGTCGACTTGGCTGAGATGGTTTTATTATCATTGTCCAGGACAGATGAGGCTTGTTGATAATAATAGGACTGACAGTGACAGTTCTGCCGGGGGTTTCTCCAGTTGGCTTGGGAGAGGGAACACACTGGGGAGTGCCCAAGCAGACATGCAGAGCCTCAGAAATGGGCTGAGCCACCCTAAAGGAGCCAAAGCATGCAATCAGTGCTGCGCGGAGGGATAAACAAGACTACTCTCCGTCCAGACGTAGCAATTAGGTAGGGAGCGGATTGTCGTAAACAACCAAGAGTTTCAAGCACTGCTCGCCTCTTCTTCGTGTGACCAGAGGGCTTGTTGCGTTTCATTTCACTTTTCCGTTTCGGTGCTCCTTTATTTACATGTTGGGATGGAACGGGGCCAGTTTGGTCTTTGGTTGCAGTCTGAGCATCGCATGATAAAAGAGAGTCTTCAGCGGGCTGCACAAGGTCTCTCATGAGTGTGTTCTCTACACTTACCACACTGACACAGCACCTTAATTCAGTCTGTTTCCTATTGATTTCACAAGCCTTTGAATTATGTTTTTGCAAGCAGATAAAAGATAGTGTGCAGATTCAGGTTTGAATGTTTTTAACCTTTAATAATAACAAGAAATCATATTATTGCACAGTGAACTTTTCCTTTTTTTTTTTTTTTATGAACTCAGGTCCAGTTCAATATTTTCAACGTCTCTGGGAATAATTACAAAGAAATGGAGTTTAAATACGACTGACAAGAAGGTTAAAAAAAGATCACTTTTAAGGACCTTTTTCATTCTTACATACAATCTACACCAATATCACCTATTGTTATGGTTGGGAAAGAACGTTTAACGTGTGGTTAGGGTTAGACAACTAAAAAAACTTGATTACGGTTAGGGAAAAATGGTTGTTACTTAATAAATGAGGTCTGTGACAGAACATTCAACTTGAAAAAGTCATCCTGACCTCCACACACTTGGGTCAAAACCCCCCGACACATCTCTGTCACGTTGCGGCTGCAATGCTGTTTTGACGTGGAGTGTTTTGCCTGCCAGACTTTGTTAATTTGCTCAGATCTGGTCATTTCCTAAGGTTTATTTGCTTCTAAATATGCTGCGTATATTAATTGTTTCCCTTTTGGCTGTTTTTATGATCAGAAGTGTTTTATTTTGAAAAAAACGTCCGGATTCTCTGTGTCTGACTTCCCGGCCAGCTCGAGCTGCTCTGTGCAGGGTGACATAGGTTGCTCGCGCGAAGCAGAGTGGAGAGCCGCTTCTGAACTGGACCGCAGCGCCTCTGGTTGGGTTTGTTGAAACATTGACTAGACACTGACGTGCCCTTTGGCCTTTGCTTTACACCTCACTTAATTAAGGGCAAACTACTTCCAATATGACACTCCACATTGGCTTTGGATGTAAATTATAAGGTGTAGAATCACCCACAAGATGAGGATGAGTTTACATGAGAGCTAGATGTTTAAAACATCTAAAAGGATTTGATTTGCTCTGAAAAAAAGTTTTAATCATCATTTAAATCATGCATTCATATTGACATTAAAAGAGAACACCCCTATTTGGACAGATACTGTCTACATCTAATTTTGTCTGAGGTAGCAATGCCTTCTGTTCGGAACAATCAGTTCTGTGAGTACGATAAGGTCGTCTTGTGAAGATTCCTAAGTACAGGTTGAGAGTTGAGACAGCAATCAGAGGTGAGATAGCTTTTGTGGCTTTCACATAAATGCATTTCTACCCATCATCCCCCTCTTCTAGTAGCCCTAAAACAATTTCAGGCGTCAAGTACACTACATTTCACATCCCTTTCAATGCGGTCAAAGAGGAGACAGGACAATTTCGCACGGCAGGTTGAGTGCTCACACTGAGAAATGGAGAAAGAGCCGCAACCTGTTAATTACGCACAATTCAAGATGCACGGATAGAAAACAAGCCTATTTGAAGTGTACTCAGGCTGGAAAGAACAATCAGGGACACCTCTTAACCAGACATGGGATTTTAATCAGATATGTTAAATTTAGACCATGCGCGAGGTGTTAATTTGTAGGTTAAGGCTTTTCCAGATTTTGCTGTGACCTTTGCCCAGCCTCCATGTGTCCCAACATTAATCAATTGCGATAGAAAAAGTCGACACTTCCCCCTCCATGGAAACTAATTTCTCCGGGGCAGTTCAACACACATCATCCTGATGTACACACAAACAGGTCTGGGCACTGGCTGCTTAAAATTAGTGAAGGCCTGCTAATTAATTCCCCCTCTGTCACCGTGGGGGCCCAGTGCAATCTATCTGTGATGCAGCCTTTGTGAGATTAGGCGTCAGATAGAGGAGGAAAACAATATCCATTAGTTTGCAACGCTACCTTTGTTATAACATGGAGAAAAAAAGTCATTCCATTAGTCTAATTCCTTAGGTGCCTTCTGCTCAGTGGCGGTGATATCTCTGCATTTCAAATCAAATGAAAAGCGATCAATGGAACATTAAAGAGACAAATTGTGTGCGACAGACACAAAATGCAGGGAAAGCATTTTAATGAATTTCAATATGCGGCTGACAAAAAGACGTCTTTAATTAAAATGGATCTGAGTATTTTTATATCAAATGTCGCTTTTGTCTCAGTTCCTGTGACTTTCCCAAAGATCCTGATCCTCATATGAGATTGATAACAAAAGAAAACAGCGCTGAAACTCAAGAAGAAGAAGAAGAAGAAGTGTGTTTTCTCTTTAAAGTTTAAGCTCAAATAGTACTACACGGACATATAATCAATATTTATCAGTCTCTAACACTAAGTTGTTTACATGCAGCCTTACAATATATCCCAATTATAAGTCAGACTTATAGCCTCATCAGAAAAATGTCTCATGTAAACACCTAAATCATCAGACTGAACTGGTCATTCGCAGAGATAAATTTCATCTCGTGGAAAAAACAAAAACACAGCGGATAAAAATTTGTCATGTAAATGCTCTGTCATATTACTTACATGTTTGGAATATTAATGATCAAAGCTTGTCCACTTGAGCCAAGTAATGGTTACTATTTTCAAGGATACTCTTAATCATGGCGGATATCATGGATGGTTCATCTTCTCTTCTTAATAATCCCATCTTCTGTTGCCATGGCGGTGTGTGGGTGGCAGCAAATTACTCTAATCTACTCTCTAAACTTCTGTGTTTTTAGTACCTTTTGTGATTTTTTTCTACACCAAACTCCATCAGTTTTGTGTGCAAACATGGACTCTATGGAGATTAGTGATTTGCCTTTTTTCTGTTACTTCATGAATACATCGGGTGACAAAGACAAGCCAAGGCTCTCTTGTTTACACTCAAGGATAGGTGTTAGCGCTAGGCAACGCTAGCATACTCTCTATAGAAAGTGAGGAGAAGGAGACGGGGAAGCAGGAAGCTGGATCTGATCTGATCATGGGGAATTTAAGATTTCTCCCAAATAAGACGAAGGAGCTAACAGTGCTAACCAGGCTGCAGAGGGAGTATGGAGAGTACTGGGTACTCGGGACGGGGTAGAGGGGGAACGACACGCAGCAAAAGAAGTGTCCGTCGACCACAGGGCGGAGTCGCTATAGGAAGAACTCAGCCTTTTGTACACAGATCGCCCACTCTCCCAGTTGAGGACGCCCATATTTATGAGTATTTAAAGTGTATTAAGGGAATGTCCCCAGTGTGGGATCAATAAAGTCCATTTTATAATAAGGAGGAGCAGTATATTGTCATGCTCTTTCTAAATGGAGCCACTATGTTGTATGATTGGGTGAAAATCTGACTTTTTTTTAAATTGAATATCTTTTTCTTCAGTGTATTCTCCCCATTAAAATGAATATTATAAATAATATTTTTCTATGTAAAAAGAAGCAGAATACTGACTCTTACACTAAACAGACAATGCACAGTCTATTGCAATGATGTATTCTCGGTATGGTGATGGTTTCATCATTTCTCCTCTTCATGAGGCAGTGTCACTGTCCTTACCTGAGGGCATCCATGGATCTGATGAAGGTTTCTCTCTGGTATTGGCCTGCTCCCAGTCAAGGTCATCATCTCTGCCTTGACTATACCCACACGCTGCCAGCGGCTTCTCAAAGTTACAATCGCCTGTGACAAAAGGAAGAAATTTATATGGTTATACAGTTTTTCCATTAACTTGCTGCTCAAATGAATGAATATATAAATTATATCCTACTTTTTCTTTTTTTTTTTCTTTTCCCTAGCGGTATTCATAATGCAATATGCCAGACAATGAGATGCATTTAAGTGAGACAGAGTGAAGGATTACTGTAGTAGGCGAGGCACAACATACATTACCATCATTAGCAACACGGCAGTCCAATTTCACAATGACAAGTATGAAGTGTCCAAACTCCATCATCGTTAGGCATTATGTTCCAAAACTGCACCACCATCAGGGATAAATTGATTTATTTTCCTTGCTGGCCACAGAACTTTGCTGTTCATGCGCCCTTACTCCACAGAGCCACTCTAATCCTTTTTACAAGCTGCTTGCAAAATGACAGCAAGCAACCATTAGGCCCAGGCTTCAACTAGGCTTGGCGTGTGATCGATTAATACAAATGCCCCTTTATTCCTCGCACCTTAAAGGCCACGCAGAGAATGTGAGAATTGAGCCTTTTTTTTTTTTTTTTTTTGGCCCCAAAGTGCCTTTCAATACACTCATAAATCTACAAAAAAAGCATAGTCAGAACAATATGTGGCTGGAAAGGAGTTCATACTGAGTTAAAAAAATGTGAAAAGTAAAAGGTGGCTTTTACACAGCGAGAGGTCGTTTTCAGGGAAGGCAGACGACTTTTGGATAAAATGATATCACGCAGCTTCAGATATATGATTACATTGGTTCTCTGCTGATAGCAGATGTACGGTATATTATCCTGTCTCTTTGCACAATCCAAATGTTGAATCTGGAAACGTTTGCTTGCACATTGCTAATAAGTTTCTAAACACAGATGACATACAAATTTTATTGCCTCTTGCAATGTCCTTTGAGCCAGAATCTATGCCAGGCCAAAACCAATATCTCATCTCTTACAAGCTCCCCCTGACATTCTGCTGCATAAAGGCTACGAGCTGGGGTTTTTGTTTTCCCATTTATCTCTCCGGTGACATTTACAGTACACGTGCAAATGAGTGGCCAAACGAGGAGAACACAGGATAATTAATATCCAGCTCCATAGGGCAGCTGCTAATGATATATTTGCTGCTTTGTCTGTTTTTTGAGGGGGTGGACATAGAAAAGGCAGTGACTGCCAAAGTATCACAGGTAAAAGGTTGAGCAATTGTTGAGAGCTTGTCCGGGAATTCATTGCCTCCTCTAGCTAACAAATAAAGCGACATGTTAGCTCCCTGCTAAGTGTGAAATATATATTAAACATACATAAATAGATATTTACAAGAGTTATCCCATCAAATCATGATAATGAATTTAGGATTAAGTGGACACAAAGAGTTCAGACTCCAAAATAGATGTCCATATTGCTCTTTTTAGGCTGATTGCGAACATGTTAGCCAGAAGCTAAAAGCTAACCGTGCTAAGTTTGCTTTCTCTGCTCTGTCTTGTGGTCAAAAGCTGCTTAATTTAGCTTTGTGTGAATCATCATACTTCTACAGTAAATTTACCATTTAATTCCCTTGACACCGCTCATTATAATTCACTAACCACTACACATAAATTAAATGGTGGGACACTAACTGCTAAGTATCTGCTCTCAGCTAGCTAGCTAGCTATGAATTGTAAAGCATTTGAAGCTCATTAGCAAACAATGGGTCTTTGTCACAGCAGAAAAGGCACAGGTGTAAATAATAAAATTAATGATGGTTGTCATGGATTACTGGGACACTTTAATAGAAAGGAGGCATCTTAATATAAGTATTAAAACCCTTGTTTTCCCTACTACGACCAGTCAAAATGGCTGCTATTAAAGAGGCCTATGATTCATATTAACACAGCAACTTTACATCTTTTGTTTTTTCAACCAGTAAAGACATAAATGCAATGGAATTTTTCATTTTTACTTCCAATGTTTTAAATCTCATATTCTTGTTTTAATATACTTTAGTGTACTTCAATGCTACTCTAAATATTGTGGGCCTATTTTTTTACTCCAATACAAAAACATTTTCTGTGTTTTATTTATATAGCGCCAAATCATAACAGAAGTTATCTCATGACACTTTCTATACAGAGCAGGTCTAGAGGTCTGTACTCTTTATAAAATTTACAGAGACTTAACAATTCCCACCATGAGCAAGCACTAAAACTACATAACTAAAACTAAAACTATATAAATGAAGTTATTATCTGTTTAACTGGTTAATTTATTAATTGCACTTTGTATTAATAATCTAAATAAATTAGGATCCATTTTTAGCCAGCTGCTCCCTATAGTGACTCTTACACATTGACGCACCAGTTATTACCAGTTAAACCATGACGTCCTGTATATTGTTCAGAAATGGGAAAATCTGCATAGTGGGTACTTTTACTTATGATAATTTAAAAGTATTTTGATTCTAATAGAAATGTACTTAAGCAAAATGCATTTCTTTTACTTGTATCAGTGTATTTCTACACTGTCGTATTGTTACTTTTACCCAAGTACAAGATCTGACTTCTTCCTTTACAACTCAGTTTTGAAGTATGAAGAAGCTCAGTGTTGATATTCGGAAAGGATTTGCAGAGTCTTAAAACAATTATTTTATCCAGTATATTTCTACACAGCGTGTGAAATTATGATAACATTTCTGCATTTTCCTTACAAAATGTTTATCTTCATATACACTAATTTCTTCCTCTGAGCTATTATGCTAAACTCATTAGGTTTTTTTAACAGCTGTTAACTGCCACTGTATAATTGGGTGCGAGTTAGTTCATTATTCTGTGGAGGCAGTTAAGCAATGGATCCACCTATAGCAGCGTAGTAACACAGCCTGTACAACCTGTAATGTTAATTGTTGATTAAATGTGTAACGGGTGGCCTAAAAACATAGTCCCAAGGCTAACAGAGAATCTGGGTGAGAAACCCTCGTGAATCACCATCGACATGCCCTTAAACAAGGCTCTTAACCCCCAACCGTTCAGTTGGAGCCGTTCTGTGGCCAACGGTAGGAAACTGTGGTTTGTCCTTCACCTCCCTGGAGTGAATGTGTGAAACTCCAGGAGTACGAAGGCGGTGCTGAAAAAGAGCATGTGCTTCATGCTCAGTCATCTTGCTCTTTAAATAAATAAAAATGTCTGTGTTTTGCCAAGATGTAACTTGGAGAAGATTAACATGAGTCTTTGGCTACAGCGTCACGTTCCATGGCTCCGTTCCATCAATATTTTGACTCAATAGTTCCAAGATCCTTTGCCCCTGCGCCGCCCACCATCCTCTCACAGCATGGTGGTGCTCAAACAAACCCAAAGAGGTGGCTTTTATTGATGTTTGATATTCAAGTTGATGGCATTGGCGAGGAGTGAAATGTATTCTGAGTCAGTGGGTGATGGGAGTGGAGGGAGAATTTCGAAACGAAGGGAAAAAAGCCACCAAAAAGAAAATGCGCTACGCAGATCCCACTGCTTGACTAATTTGAGAGGTTTCTTTTGGTTTTAAATGTCAACTCTGTTTAATAATAAATCAGGAATGTGAGTATGAGTCTCAGTTTGAAACTTTATCCTCTTCAAAAGACATTATCTGTTCTATTAACGACTCACTTGTTGTTCAGAAGACATTAAGTATAGGAAGTTGACAAAATATACCACTTAAATATGGTTTCCACTGGCCAACAGCAGTTCAACCTTTAAGCTGTAATCTTTTTAGCCGTATGTGAAGCCAGAAGTCGATACAGTGACAATTAAAAGACTTTAAGCAGAGTAATTAAAACCCAATACTAAATGAGAAGGTAGTCATTATAACCCAAATTACGTTGTATAGTCTCCTGGTAACTATGTTCTCTTATTGATTCTCTATAGATCTAAAAACAGTGGGTGGAACCAACCCACACCGCTTTTTCATTGACAACACTAGTAGTACCATCCACATTCATTGCTTTAGCTGAACTAGTTTGACCATTAAGACGGGGTAACAGGGTGTGAACAACAAATAAATCAATTTGCATTGCTTTGATTGGTACACGGGCCTCTTGGTATCAGACTTCAGTATTGGGAAATTCTCCTATAACGCCTCCAACTTGTTATCGATCCGCTGTAGGATGGCTCAGTCCTGAGGTAAACATTAAAGCATGTTGATCTGCAGAAACAGCATGTGTGACTTCACCACTGCGAGTACCAGGAATCGAAATCTATCGCAGATCACATGTTGCACGCCATCATTACAAACTGCTGCTTCTGAGTCAAGAGATTGTACACATGCATGCAGATCAAAGCATCAATCAATAGCATCATAATGGTCCTTCTCTCCGTAGGAGGTTTATATCGCTGCCAGTGTGTGGCACAACCCTCATATAATCAGCCCCGACAGCTGCTGAAATAGATATCCCAACGAGAGGCTGCCAACTCTCCGAAGGAGATTTAACTTTCAATAAAAGCTTCTTTGAGGTGTGGGTAGTCTGGGACTACAGATGAATGTGCTCCACCCTGTCAACATTCCCCTTTCAAAAGAAGCAGGCAGCTTGAAGCTAAAAAGGTGGTCCTAGATATGTCATGAAACAATTTATTCCTGAGTGAGAAAAACACAATAGTCTTTATATTCTCACGCAGAGTGCATTTCAAAGAAATCTATCCATCTTTTCCTGGACTGAGCCAGAGGCCAGAATCAATACTTCAACCCCTCAATGCTGGAGCCAATTTCTCCTAAAGATTTTCAAGTCAGACTTAAAAGGCCTTTTGTTATTGCACCTGTAACAAAAGTAAACTTTAAGCATTAAAAGCTGCGTGTGTGTGTGTGTATGAAAGTTTGTTACAGTAGTGTTATGCACACACAGTCCACTCTGTGAATGCCCGTGAATGAATGTGGGGAGGATTGTGAGAGTGGAAATGGAATATAGAGCTGTGGCAAGGCCTTAAATAAAAATAAGGTGTTTTTGAACATGTTCATAAAAAAACAAAAAAAAAACATCTGCTTGGTGATGTTGACATTGCTCTGTTCTGCTTTGAAGCATTTCTGTTCGTTTTAAATGATCACATTTGTGAAGATCTTTTACTTTTTTAGATTTTACTCAGGTTTTAAAGAAAAATAAAATTATTTTGGATCAAATTTAGGACACTGATCTGACCGTCCTATGAATAATTTTGTTCAACTTTATTTAGAGACTTTAATAGTTCCATATTTTGGAAAATACACATTTCTTTTCCTGCTAAGAGCTTGAGCATAAAAACATGTTGAAAACATGGAGTAAACACAAGCAGCAATCCAAGTGGTAGTGAAGTGAGGCCAATGCAGAAGTGCCACAAACTGCAGTTCCTCAAACGTCCACATGAGGCTGGCTACAGAACGAGTCAGTCTCCATAAGCCCCCATGTTAAAATGTCCAACTTCACAGCAGAAATAAACATGTTTACAGCCTGGTACAAAAAACAGTTTTGGTCTCTATAGCTAATTTCCCCGTTCATGACAACTGTACTGAGGGTGAATTTTTATAGAACTCACCTGTTCAAATTATATTAAGACTTAAAGTTATGCAGAATTAACAGTATGACCGCTTTGATTGCCAGGTGGGTGTCATTACAAGACTTCATTCAGCCTGCTGATGGTCCATCTTTGCTGATTTTTAGATTAGCTGGAAAGCAGAAAAGACAGGACTTCCAAGATGGCGGTGGCCAGAGCCGCAACTCTGTGTTCTACAACATCTCTGGGTGATGTCACACTCAAGCTGTCCAATGATTCATACTGTCAGTGGGTAAACAGCTAGCTCTGTTCAAATGTAACAGAATCCACGTATCAGCATCCCTAAAGCTCATGTTTTATCTTGGTTATTTAATTTGTTCAAAATCTGAAGTGCAAAAATAAAAAGTTGTAGTTTCTTGGACACCGTGACTTTTTTCACTCATATACCAAGCGAATAAATATTTCAAAATGTTGAATTATTCCTTATATTTTGTGGCTTTAATGCAGACAGAGAAGACAAGAAAGTTTCTATGCAGAATATGAACTCAGGACTTCTGTAGCTACAGAACATGGTGAGCACCTGTATGATAATTACTAACTACTGCATAATTATTGGTCATTTTCTACCCAGTAATTTTTACAGAGTTACATACAGTATGCCATGTTACAAAGCAAGCAAATGAACAACGGTGCCATTAGTGCCGTGTATACTGTAGCTTGTATGGCATCAGATACAATATCCTCCCAGGGAGGAAACTGAGCCCTTTTCCAGCATCACCACCGCTTCAAGTCCCAGTGGCAGATATCATTGCTGCAAGACCTCCTTAGCCCCTCTGCCAATTCTGCAATTACCAGCCTTCCAACCTGCTCTGTCTGGCTAGGAAATCACAGGTCTGCTCTTTGCCCCAATCTGCCTCAATGTCTGCACTTGTTTTAACAAACATCTTGTCTGCTGGCGTCCCCGCAGACTGAAACCACAAGGCAATCTTGGGTAATTTAAAACCAATGTCGACTATCTCCCTCCACCACCGCCAGTTTAGAGCTCCAGAATCCTGCAGCTAAGCCCCTTAGGGACTGATAGGCCTTTTCACTCTGGCCCTATTTCACTTATCTATTGGCAGCTCCTGCCAAGTCCTATCTCTGCACTGAATTGCATGTATATATACTATCTGTTTGGGGACTTTGAACTGTGGGATGGGATTTAGACAATCAATCTCAATATCATTATCAATCACGTCTCGCTGTTCACCACATCGATTTGAGGGGAAATAAAGAAGTTGGAGTGGAGATTTCCACTGATAATCTGCCTGGCTGAGCCATGCACTTGTCAGCAATGTTTCGCAAACAAAACCGACAAATCACGCCTAGCGTGCCGGAACAAAAATCAGGGCAAAAGAAAAAAGGAGAACATCGCATTTATAAGTTAAGACGGTGAAATGTGTCTGATGATGTACGACGCTGTGAATATTTTGATTTAAAAATATTGTGCACAAATTCATTATTTAAAAAAAAGCCTCTGGCACTATGTGTAGCTCAAAAGCATCTCATTATAAAAACCTCTTTGACTTTCCAGAGCATTTTTTTATTTTTTTGACTTGTCAACCAAATATCAACTTGATGAATGTGCTTTACATCAGGAGTACAACATAGTTCCTGATCAAATCCACCCTTGTGCACGGATAGATGTACATCGAAGATGACAGGCAGCCTTCTCCTTAGATATGCTAAATTTTGACAGATGATTTTCAAGCTATGTGTGCCAGAACAGGGCTTGACGTTCTCTTTCACTGAGCCTGTCAAGAACTTCCAGTAAATGACTTCAAATCCATCTCCATTCTGTACAACCTGCCAGGCACCAATTAAGATGAATATGGAATCTAACTCACAGACATGGAAGATCTTTATTGTCATTTTTCTCTAAGCAATAAAAATGAGTACTTCAGGTCTGACTGCACAGAAGTATCCTGTCACGACAACACCAAAAAATATGCTAATTCTTCTTCTGAGTGGAAGTCCATTTTGAATCATAACTTTTCAGGGAGGTTGAGGTCAAATAAAACATGTTCATTCACACTTAAAAGCAGTAGAGCTCTCAAGTGTAGAAGATCAGATTGAATCAATTTCTGGCAGCAGGAGGACAACCACCTGCTCTGTGTTTAGTTTGCAGAAAGGTGGCTTAGGCGCATCCTGACTCCGACTTGACAGCAACAAGGCTGGTTAACAATGGCTTCTTCTTCTATTGTTGCCAGCATCCTCATTCTTGTCTCTATGCACAGAGAGAGAGAGAGAGCGACAGTCTGTCTGTCTCAGTGCCTCTGCCCTCCAGAGAGAGAAAATAAGGCTGTTTCCTATTCAGCTTAATGCCTGTTGATACACTGAATAGCAGAGTGAAATAGGCTTGTTTGGCTCCCCATTTTCCTGTGTTCAACATGCCCCCAGAAATGATACGGTGACTGAGCATAAAAGTCGTTTATTTGCCGCACAAGTTAAAAAACAGCAGCGAGGAGAAGATGCTTTTTGATCAGCGAGGTGAGAAAAAGCTGAGACTGTTGAATATTTTTAATAAACACAAAGAAACATCCGCGCGTCTGAATGCCCCGATGTTGTTGATGTACATGCTGTGCTGCCGAATCAACCCGTGAAGACGGCTTAAAGTGGAATTAACCCTCTGCATTGATTCACAATATAGTAGTAGCTCAATACCATAAGGGTTGAAATTAAAACTTCCTCCAGCATGGTTTCACATTTGATCCAGGTGTGATGGGACACTGGCCGGAGCTTTAATCAATGAAAGACAGTAGGAGAGACGAGTAAACTCCCTGCTTTCCGGTGGAAAAACAGATCAACACCTGGACAGGAATAGCAGCACAGCCTGTGCTCAATGCTAAACACCTCCCGGACTCACACCAACATCATTCCCATCCCACAGAGGATGACCCTTCAGGCTGAACCCCTTCAATCCTCCAAAAACCTGCTAAGTCAACAAACCTTTGAATTCTGCCCGAAGAGTGTAACAAAGAAAGGATGTAAGGCTAATGTAAGTATCACTAGCTTTCTCCCCATCTTCTCTCAGAGTTTCCCAGAGTCTAATTTGTCAAACATGCAAGTAACAATGCCAGAAATTAGCCCAAAGGGAGGTTTCCTCAAGAGAAGAGAATGATTATGTTTGATCATGGAATAAACAAGAGCATTAACATGCTTTGTTGGTTTTCCAGAAGTGGAACAAATGCTTGTTTTTACGTGTGAAGGAGGGAATAATTCAAGGTTGAATGTCAAAGAATTAGGAAATCACTAAAGCTAATTAGAAAATGTAGAAGAATAGAAGAAAGGTTGAATCAATCCCTCTTGAGAAGGGGAGAAAATCTAGGCCACAAGGCAAAGCGTGAGCATTCAGGCAGAATTATCAACTCGATGAAATATCATTACTTTGCTTTTGTGTCACGACATATCGTCAATCACATATGCAGTCAGTTTAATCCCTGCCACCACACGCAAGCTTGGAAAGCCTGACTAACACTTAGTCAGCCAGCGCACAGGTGGAAGCTGGATCTCAGCCCAGGTGAAAGGTTACAGTCTGGATCTGAGAGTTGCCTTTGACAGGCGTGGCTGAAGAGATTTCAATCCCAGTGGGAGCTCTTTTTTTTCTCAAAGTGCCGTCTTAGGGTCTTCACCTGATGACTTCAAACACATTCAGACCCTTTTTGTTTCTCTGCTGAAGCCCCATAAATCAGCTACCTGAAAGAAAAACCCCGCGGACAGGCTTAATCCTCCTGGGTCAGGGGGGAGCCAATGTGGAAAGCATGAGGCATATGAGCCCCTGTTTCAAATTTAGTGCGTGTGCCGAGCTCTTATTGTGCTTGGCAACGGGAGAGCTTTCAGACCGGTCAGTGTGAATCTCGAAACAAGGGGGAGGAATCTCGTCTTACTGTGTTTAACTACAGCCCCAGTTCTTACAAGACAATGTAGATAAATTATGTCAATAAAAATCACCAGCAGCACTCACAATATCATGCACATGATATTGTCACTGTAGCCTAAAGCCATTTCTAAAAATGACATTACAGCCCAGTTCCACTGTGTAGAAATGCTGCCCAGTATACCCAGTCTGATTCCAATTAGGGCTGCACAGTCCAGAGGCCAAAAGGCATATGTGCATTCTTGAAGAATATTCCTGTCAGGTGCAATATTGGCTTTATATATTTAGTTTTTATTTGTTTGGTCCATGCATGCACACTCTCCTGCCGTTATAGCCAAAGTTAGACGAGATCTAAGTTGCTAGAAAGTTGATGAGAATAACACTCCCTTCTCTGTCTGAAGCTAGAGCTAGCAGCCTGTTAGCTTAGCTTAGCATAAAGACTGAAAACAAGGGAAACAGCTAGCCTGGCTCTGTTAAAAAAAAAAATACACATACCGCTCACTAATTAACACATTATATCTTGTACAAATAAACAAAGTGTAAATACAACATGTGCTGTAGTATTTATTGGCAAAGAGCAGCCATTTCAGCTGGTTGCCTAGCAACCACACTTTTTTTAATGTACAGATTAAACAAGCAAAGCTGTAACATGTTAATCAGTCAGCTTTAGACGTGCTGATAGGCAGATTTTGTTACCTTCGGGTAAGAACCAGGCTGGCCGTTCGCCCGGTTTCCACTCTTTATGCTAATCTAAGCTAACTGGCTACAGGCTCCAGTTTCATATTTACCACATGTAGCTGAGGGTGGCATCGATCTTCTCATATAACTCTCAGCAACAAAGTGAATAAGCTTGTTTCCCAAAATGTCTTGGGTCTCTATGGGTGAGATTCAGAAACACAGAGAGTCTTAACAAAAGTGACTGAGATGATAGATTTTAAATACAACTGTTAGATCCAACAAAGTAGTTTAATTGGACAAGAGACATTTCATGAGTCCTGATATGGAGCACAACATCATAGGGACTTTTAACTACATGTGTCACTCCGCTTCACAACCAACCATTAATGAAACAAATTTCAATCTTGAACTTGATGAACATTGGTCCCCAAATAACATTTGACTTAAAGTATGAATGGTTGTCAGAAGAAGAAGACAAAGCGAAAGAAAGAAGCCTGGTTACTTCAACACAAACCTCCAGGTGCACTCACATGACGTAGACAAATTTAAAAGAGCAAAGGCGAGGCTAACAACACAAGTTTTGACTATTAACATTGACTGGGCTATTCAGGAAAATGTTGATGTATTGCTTGGCAACAGTGCAGTCCGAGCCCGGTCGTGGAACCATTTGTCTTGGCAGAGACAAATAAATTATTAAATAAACAAATCATAACCTGTTGTCGCCTATTACTGTAAACTAATGCTTGTAGAACTGTTGTTTAAAAGCAATATCACACTCGAGGTCGTGCTGTTATACTGAATATCAGCACGGCTGTGATTCAGGCATAGGCACGAGGCCGCAGTCCCTCTCATGTGATATTGTTTAATCATCCACAAGCAACAATTGCTTTCACCCCCCGAACTAATCCAAAAAAAAAAGTATACAAGGTGTGGATGCATTTTGTTGCTAGTTCACACTGATTTTCCAATCTACTAATGTCTGTTTTCTTTACAACTCAGTGCAGCTAACACACTTTTAATATGATAATGTATGCTCAGGTCACCTTTATGCAGTGAGTGACAGAAAACCGTGAGACAAGTAGACTTTTCCAGCTGGTTTGTTCAAGTCAGACAGTCGAGTGAGATGAATAAGTCAAGGAAACAAAGGAATTCCGCGACTCTCATTAATATTATTAATTTTTAAATCCAATTATTGCATGATGGCTCGTGACCTATTTTCTGATTTAAGTGCCCCATCAAAACCTAACACATCACAGAGAGTACAGAAACATTTCCCGTTTCAGATGGTTATCCAGCTCCTGCAGGGTGGTTCCTTCGGGAGACTTTGGTCCTCCAATCTCAGTCGCCTTCTGTCGAGTCCCCTGCAGGAGAATATTACGATCCAGCCACTGTACCATGCAGGTGAATGATCACAGGTATTAGTCCAGAGCACACAAACTTCTGAAGCACAGCACCTCGCTGATTTCGTTGCACTGCAGGTTTTTTCATTAACAGTGTGACAAACGTCCGTATAAAGTCGTAGTGCAAGCACATTCGAGCTGGACGGAACAATGGAAGAGGGCCAATGTGAAGCCGAGTCCAGCGGAGAGAGCAAATGTGCAGATTGAAGCAAAATAATCTGATTGTGATAATAAAGAAGTGGAAAAACTGCAGCAATAAAATTAAGTAAAAATAACCTTCAGTATATTTTGTCCTCTCCTCAATGTTTAGAATTACAGCTGAGGTTTGAAGTGAATTAGTATAAGTATTTCTTTTGATAATCCTTAAGTTAATTTTTTAATTTTGAGTTTTCTGCTTTCTCTAATTTATATCTTGTCTTGTTGGTCACCATGAGCTTTGGACAATAGTGATTTTAGACATTTTTTACTCTTCTGATCGGTCATGGACAGAAGAAGAAATTATTTTAATATTACAAAATGATTAATTGAGAAACTATTTGACAGATTATTTGTTTAAGTGAAAATAAGAAGAATAATTGTTACTTTTTTCTTTAAAATTACACTTTAAAAAAAGGTGTTTTAAAGTACCAGGGTGTAGGATTTATTGGCATCTAGCGGTGTAGTTGCTGCTGATTGTAACCTCGTCGACTCACCATCTCCTTCCTAGCGTGAAGGAGAAACTATGGTGGTTGCAAAAACACACAAAAAAGGTGAACTCCCCCAGCTAGAGACAGTTTTTAGTTTGTCTCTTTTGGGATACTGTGCATTACTGTACTGTACATTGTGATTCATGGTGGACTGGTAAAGTCAAATTAGTCTTATTAACTATATTAACACTCAATCAAAAGGGTTACATGTAAAAATTTTGTTTTCAAGTGTCCAGTGTCTTGAAAGTGTGATGCCTTGAGTGCTATATTCACAAAAACCACTAACCTACAGGTCTTAGTCAAGCATATGGAAGCCTATGAAAAGTCTAAAAAGAAAACAGTACGAACCGAAAATACTCTAATGACACGTATTGAAGCGCTGATTCACAGAGGAATATGAAATCCAATAACAGAGGCTTGAACATAAGAAACAGTCAAGCGACAAAGAGACTTAAAAATAGACATAATGTGCGTTTCCTTCTTCTAGGCTTGGTCAGTGAACGTGTTCCTGCATTTTGAATGATCTGCTGTTTGTTTAAAGCTTCCTCGGACAGAGATTTCAGAAATATTTCTGTGACATTTATATTTCCTTCAGTTTAATGTGGCATTGTGAAGAGGGTTCCTGGTCAATACATCACGGACACTGTGAATAAATACACCGTAGGACTGAGTATCCGTAATTACATGCTGCTGTATATGCTGCATATAGTCGAGTAGCCAGCTTTAATACATCTCTGCAGGCAAAGCAACTATAGCCCTTAATTAAAGTAGCAAAATAAAAGATGTTAGTCATCAGTCACTTCATATTGTCTCAGCTTGAAATGTCACTTGTGTAATTTAGTGAATGCACTGTTATTTTCCAGAATAGTATCTGAGTCTCTCAACAGTTGAGCATTGTGAAATATGCTAAAGTAGTTGGACTCAGAAGTTTTTGATCTGAGGTATCTTGAGGCTAGTCGTTTCGTAAAAAACAGTGACATCTGTCAATTTGTCTATCTGATCCCCCTGTCATCATCTGAATGACCCGCAAAGGTCACAGTACTCACTATACTTTTATATTAGAGGAAAATGTCTCACCCAGTCAAACATCACTCTGAGCTGTCTGCTCTGCTTGACCATCCCACAGGCCTTTTGGCCTATATTGGTTTGGCCAGAAGAGCTAAATCAATCATAAAACAAGGAGAGCTGCCAAAGCCTTCCTTCACACCCTAACAATGCGGCAATCACTGCCATGTTTAGGCTATTCTGACATGGTTTCAGAGATGTCACAGGCATCAACGAGGACAGCAGGCAAGCGCTGCAGGGCTTGTGGCTGTCACGAATATGACCACGAGAAGATGGAAACGGAGAAGACAGAAGCTCTTAAAAGATAAGAGATGATAAAATATTTAATGGCGCTTGGATCAAAGAAACTATTAAAATGTCTTAATGACTCATTTATGGCAAAAGCATTAACAACCAGGAAAGTTTCATCTTATATTAAATTTTCTTTACAACACCAGGTTCAGTCAAGTTTACATCAAAAGCTGCTAATCCAGGATAGTGGAAGAAACGATCCCTTTGATGGAATTTCACCGCAGCACAGATCAACAAATTGAACCAAAACAGAGAAAAGTTCCTCCAGGCAATGTGAGATTAGCGGGAGAGAGGGAGAGAGACAGTGGCTGAGGGTGGGGGTGGGTTGATTTTACCAAAAGCTGCTAGCTTCAGGGGAACTAGAGGATCGACCGCAACCACAGGGTATCATCCTTAATGCTAATACCAAGATGCAAAAAAATAAAAACGTCTTAACCAAAGCTCAAGAAAATAATAAAAAGAAATAAGACTGTGGAAAATGCTTCGATATATTATCATATTTATATACATCTGATTATCTGATAGGACAGTCAAAGACAGGAAAGGAGTCAAACCCGGGCCGCTGTAGTATTTTCTTATATGGGGCTCACGCTCTACGAGTTGAACTGCCAGGGCGCCCCGGTTTAATGAGTTTTAAAATTATATGATTGATGCAAAGCAGCACTGAAACTGTGCTGGAGGCTTGTGGTAGCCAAACGGTCTCTGTATTTGGTAAGAAATGATTCCCCATCCCCAAAAAACAGAAGAAAACACTGTTCTGAATCTATATTTTCTTTAAGTCTGGGTATTGGTACTCAATCCCTTTAAAAAGGTATTGACCAAAATAACCCAGTACCATGTAGTATTGAAACGTCTCCATCAGAAGATAACTGCATTCGATCCATTTGGATAGTTTTGTTCACAGTCAATCATTGCAAGCAGCAATGCAACGTGTGGTTGACCTACTATACTGTAGGTTGACTGAAGAATGGACAGCGTATGCGTGACATCACCCACAGGTTTTCCGAAGCTCAAAACATGCGGTGCACATGGAGGTTGAAATGTTTTGTTTCACAGTTTTTTGCCACTTGACATTGCCTTCAGGTTGCCGCTTGAAGTTAATTAAATACATAAGGATTATTAGATATTATGAACTGGGAATACAAATAACATGATAAAGCATGGACAGAACTTCAAGGTGGATCAAATTCGCAGGGCCAATGGTTTCTTACACCAATAATTGAATAAAGTACGCTGCTGGTATCGGTATAACTTTAAAAGTTCTGGTATTGGTAACAATATTAGCCCGATTACAGAATCCTCAAAGATTCTTCTAACCATCAAAGACCAAAAAAGATTGTTAACCTGCTTTCTTTTTCTTTATAAACAAAGACAGTAGCTAGAAATGAGTGTTTAATTTGTACAATGTGAATTAAAAAAGAAAATGTAATTTAAATGTTAATATTGAGGTTTCTTTCCGATAATTAGTCCAATAGATGGTTCCAATAGTTTTCCAGCTACCTGGATTAAGAAATACAGAAATTCAGTTTGTGAAATGGATTAAAAGTTTGAATTTTCACCCGTACAGATTCTGATAATACCTTCACTAAATGACTTTGTCCTTTGTTCAAAGATCAATGAGGAAATCTGTTGCTTAATTGTGTGACTGGAATGTAATGACAATACAGAGGAGGTACAAACTGGCCTCGGCCCAACACCTTACTAAGACACTTCATGTTGGCTTTCCTTTTAATTTGTCACCCATCTGCAGATCAGCAGCCATCATCTGTCCCTTTGCTTTTTATTCCAGTCGATGCAGTTTGGAGGTCGTCCATGTCAGTTTGTCTTTCTCAAAGTCTGGTACAGACAATCACACACAGAAAGCAGAAGAGGCGTACAGATGGTACTGCTGTGTACCTCTCCCAGGTATATCGCAGCAGTCATCAGACGGCCTCACATTCATAGATGTCTGTACACATGTGTGATGTGAGGATGTGTAATTTTAACAATGATTACTCTTCAGATGGAAACTGGAAGGAAACCAGCAAGTTATTTCCCACTTGTGACTACAGAAACTTTTTTAGTTAACCTTGTCTAGCCCACTCCCATATGGCAAAAATAATCTGGGGAAGAACATGGTGTGATTACACGAAATATGGTCAGAGAGACTCTCAGTGAATATTAACTCCAACATCCAGATGTTTAAGTGAAAAACTGACAAAGAGCTTTAAACCACGACCATCTGTAGCGCTGACCTGACGCTATGGGGGGAGAAAACGCCTGTTGGCTTTGAAAGCATCTGAATTTTCATCTCCAGCAATTAAAACAGCACTTATTCCAAATGCAAACATAAATTCTGTGAAGCACAAACAATGGAAACTTTTAACTAACACCCAGGCACATGGGGGAAACCATATGCACACACAAACAAACAATGCACAAAGCACAAACTTATCCAGCAGATTGAAAGTTGGCAAACCTCCCAAAGCTTCTACGTGACAAATCTGAATCTGATGATAACTGGCGCCTGGGAAGCGTTTGCTCCTTTTAAAAAAGAAAATGTGAAAATACAGCTGCGTTTCCAAAAAAGATATGAGCCTAAATGCATTATCCATCTTGTGCATAAAATTAACAAGCTGCGCCTCATTTTGACATTCACAAGCTTTCATTTTCTAATGATTAAGGTGAGAAGTTGTGATGTAAGCGGTAAATTTAGCACTGGATCATTTTTGTTGGACTGTGCCTCCGGCTTCGGCTCTTAATGAATTAGATGTGTGAAACTTTTCAAGAGGCGTCTTCCATTTCACACACACATTTCATTAACCTGTAGTTCATTCATTATTGCTGTGGGTGTGGAGGAAAGTAGCAGCCCCAGATATAATTGTGTTATTGGGGTTGTAGGGCTGTGGCTAATTACTGGCTGAGAACACAACATAGGCACTTAGACATCAGCCTGATGGAACAAACCACAATGGCTTGTGACAAGAGCTGTCCTCCCTGGAGTTTCAGGAGAAGACATGATAGCACAGTGATTCATGACTCATAACAGAATCACATCATCTCCATAGCACGGAAGATGACACAGGAACACTGAAATAAGTCGACAAGTTTACTAGAGCTCAACTGAAAGAGCAGATCTGACAGCAACCAGCTAAAAACAGGAGGACTGCTTTACAACAAGTCAAATTTTGCAAATTATTTTAATCACCACATCCAAGAAATCCACAGCAATTTGTCGCGGTGGTGCGGCTGCTGCAGCATACTGGTTATGCTAACATGCACGGCGCAACCTGGCTGTGCGCCACAGAGCCGTTAAAGTCTCATGAGTTAAGCTGTTTACACAAGGCTTTGATACCAAGAAACTGGGTCTATAAGCTAACATCACAGTTTGGTCTCAAACGCTTCACAATTTGTACAGCTATCTTCACACCTTCACCTCAAATAAAGATATGATATACATAATAATATAATGTAACCTTAAATGCTGGAGCTGAAGCGGTTGTGGTGAATTCCTCAATATACAAATGTATGTTGTACACGCGTTTATATTTTATAAACACTAAGTGCAACAGCCATGAGACGTCACTAACCTCTGGCTCTCTACACCAGGAAGTATATAATGTACTACATAGAGGTGTACTAACGGAAGTATCCAAATTGAGACACAGCAAATGATCACTTTGTCCCAAAATCCATGCTACACACTGGAAAAGTGGCAAAATTAAAGTATACTTAAACCAGACAGCACGCATACTAAATACAGTTGATTTTTGAGTGTGTTGAGTGTCCCACAATGCAATGCACAAAGGAAATGGGGGAGCAGCTCACAGCTGAAGAAATTAAAATAAACTGTGCAGGCTGGTGAAATGGCTCCAAAACAATCGTGAAAAAAGAAAAAAAATCTTATTAAATCTTTGAAAAAAAAACCCAAAACATTTTAATGTCTGTGTGTGAAGTTTAATTGGCAGTAGCTCCTCCAAAAATTGTCATTTGAATCACATCCAGCATCACAAATATTCATCGTTCCTGTTAGTTTAAAGTGCAGAAGTGAGTTTTTATTTTTGTATTCCAACTGCTAACACACTGTGATGACTAGTACGTTGTAAATGTCATTAGTTGCATAGGTTTCCGCACCAACGCTTCCTGATGGGCAGTAAATTAAAATGCTGCGAACAATAGCTGCTCTTAGCTCAGTTTATTAGCCGGTGTAGTGCCAGAACCGGAGCTGGGCCAGCAGGCAGTGTACTATTATTGTAACTGTTGGACTAGTAAGTAATATTAGCTGGCTGCTATGTCTTGTGTTCTTGCACTTGCCTGATAGCAAGGTTGTCGGCTCGCTAGTTTTTGATCACAAGTAATATAATCATAACAAACACGTGTACGGCTGTCCATATTGACGACAGTGGTATTACACTGGGGCGGCAACACCAATTTCTACGCAATGTTGCTTTAAGACTATAAATATCGACCTTGAGATGCTAGCTGGGTGTCGACTACCTCGTCCATTACACTGCCTCTAACATGGGAGTAAAAGAGCATAATGTCATCTGCAACCACTTTTCTGGTCGTTCTCAGAACTGGAGCTTAACCAGGTTATTCTAACCAAGTTAAAGCTAAATAATATTGATCCGAAAAACAGATTACTCAAGTAACTTGGTTGTCTGCGTGTAAATATAGTATCTGACAGCTTACAAAAAGTATTATGACACCTGTTATGTAGACAACACAGCCCCTGATACAGAGCAAAGGGACCAGCAGACTCAATATTTCCATCCACATTTATAGCCAGTGTTCACTGAAGACCAACTGTTAGGTCATGGTATGCACTGTATGTAAAGAAAAATCCAATTTCTTCCAACTGCATTTTGTCTAAGTGCTTAAGAGCTTTAAATTAGTCTCAGTTCTTTTCAGCCTATTCACGTAAAAACTAAGGCAAACGGCCTGACATTAAGAGTTCTTATCCCACGAGTCAGACGGAGCTGAAACATTGTCTGTCACCTGGCTCCCTTATCTTCTGGCCAACACAATGTCTGACTCACTGCAGCTCTGAAAACTCCACATTTTGAGCTCATGAAAAGGACGAGACATCCACAGCAGCATATTTCCTCACAATCAAAGCTTTACAAAGAAAGAAAAGGAGAGCGCAAACGCTGGAGAGTTATCCTCATGAATATCTGGCAGAGTTTTTTTGTCTTTATCCTCCTGTCGACAGCTTGTCTGATTCTTATAAAACCCATCCTTCACTGTGTGTCTGTTTGTCTTTCGTTGAATTGGCTGGAGATATCTTCTCCACTCATTGACCTTGAGAAACAAATTAAGAGTTTTTCAGCGCCTCAGATTTCAAGACTGAAGCTTTAAACTTTAGGTAAATCTTTATTTTTTTGTTTTTTTAAATGAAGGATAAATAAATGGAAAGCCAGTAATAAAAAAAGGAAGACGTACACTGTCTTTCTCTGAAAAACCCTCTGCAGAGCTAACCAACCCCAAAGATTCTGGTTTTGAGAAATCCAGGCTAGACTCCGAGGCTGACTAGTTTATTTTCTCTCTGCCATTTTTATCTCTCTGTTCACATGCTGTTCAGTGTCCATTTATCCGTGGTGAGGGCTTCTCCTTGGCAGGAGCGATCACTTTCAACAACAGTCCCCGCGAATCAGAGCGACGTGTCACATCGTTCCAGTAACAACTAACGACTACCAATGTATCTGGGCAAGCTGCCAGTGCGCTGGGCTAGGAACGGCTAGAGGGGGGAGAGTTAGGAGGAGGACGAGGAGGAGGAGGAGATGGTGGAGGTGGAGGGGGCTGCACGCTCCAAGGAGACAGAGGTTTAGCTCACATGTGGCAGCATTAAAACCTCACATCACATCCGCCTCAGTCAACAAAGTACCTTACATATCATGTGCAGAGAGATTGATTCAATCTGATCTGAGAGGCTGACTCTGATACTGTATGTCTGGAGGCCGGCTGAGACAGGATAGCCAGACTGAGAGAGGATGGAGGGGGGGCAGCAGAGACATGGAAGGGGGTCATCTGATTCATCCGACAGTCAAGCCTTCTTTTCCTCTCCACCCCGTCTGCTCATTTGTATTCCCAAGGTCGGAGGGGTCACCAAAACTTTACTTTGCATACATATTTTTTGGCACTAAGACTGAGAGTAAAACACACTATCCCCATAAATAAACACTAATTGGTGGCTAATTTTCTTAGTTCTTGCCTGGTTGATTCATTGCCTCTGGGCTAGTATGAATTATTCATCCAAGTGGCAAAACAGCTTTATGTAGAAACCTACAAGGCACTGCATTCATTATGCTATCATGCCGAGTAATTCCAGGAACTGACGGCTGGTATTAGAATAATATGCATATTGGGTATTCTTTTTTTTTCCCGGGGCATTGGCAGGCAGCAATAGCGCTTCCGTTGGCAGGGACTGAGAGGGATGCAACACCCCTCATGGCTGACAAAACCCCCTTGTTTTGACAGAGGATTGAACGAGGAGGGGAACGAGTGTTTCAGCTCTGCCCTCATGGAGAGAGGATTAAGCTGTGTGGCCGTGCTGCCGGGTGGCGCGGGGAGTTGGTAGGCTATGTTATCATGTCAATCCTCCCTCCCATGGTACTGCGGATCTGCGCTGCCCCTGTGACTCCGAAAGAAGCACCTGGCCTGGCCACGGGGAGCTCATCAGGCTCACTGTTCTCCCTTGGGAGCGAGGCTGCATCGCACTTTCCACAGCATCCCAAGTCTGGCTGACTGCAGAAGAAGGACAATTCAAAGACATATGAGACTACAGGTCCTGTTTGTGCTTGGGAATAAGCTTTCCTGTCTCTGCTATCACATCTAGATCCCCCCATGTTTTTTCTGTACACAAGTTTACGGCGACAGCGGCGGAGCGGGGCGATGAGCCGGACGGGAGATGGTAAAACAGAAATGTCAGTTCAGAGCAGGGTGAGACTCTTAAATGGCAGCAGGCGCCTGGCTGAGGTATCCGTCTTCCCAAGTTCCCTGTCTCCGCAGATCTGTCGCTGCTCCGGAGATACCTTGCCTCCGGAGGCAAACGCCATGCCCTCAGGCCATGTGGCGACATTAGCATGAGGAGAACACGGGTGGGCCTCGAATGGTTTTCTCCGCCCTGTTGACATCACAGGCACGACTTACCACTTCACAGGAAGAATTTACACAGAGATTTACAGGTCAAAATACATTTAGAAATGCAAATGTTCAATGTTTATTTTTTCAAAAGTAGTTGGGACTGTTTCACGTTGAGATATAGACAAAAAAAACAACAACTTTTCAATCTGATTTTGACTTAAACGTATTTCAAACTAAGTTTTAGAGGTTGTCATATGTTGTACACAGTATAAAAATCAATTAACTTGACCTGAAATCGCCAAATTAATTCTACCGGGTTCCAATTCTGGGTTACAAAATCATTTAAAAACAAATGGCACAATTCTTACAAGCACTGTTTGTACCTCTGCAGCTTCTCCAGTGGTTAAAGGGACGGATTCTTAAAACTACAAACCAATTTCACCATCTTACTAACCAAGAGAGTTAAAAGAAGCGCCACAGACAAAGGCAGTGTGCAAAAGTTGCCGATTGGGTGGACCAACTGTCTTAAAGTACAGTCCACGCCTGCAGTGAAAGCTGTATGCAGCAAGTACAGAAGATATAAGATTATTGCTGCCTGTTTGCTGCGCCTGGTATCATTTAAGAGATCTTTGTTGGCACCAAAATCCCGGTTCAGTCCAGACCTCACAATAATGAAATGCGATCTGTCCAATAGAGCATGCATGTTTGCAGGAATTATCTGTGTTTCAAGTGTTTTCCTCATTATACTGAGAATCAGAGTGTGTGCTGCCAAATATTAGGGAGCATTAAGATCATGCATGCTCACTGAGGTGGAATTCAGAGCCTGTCTCTGGACCCAGAGTGGGAGATATTCATTGCAGAGATTAGACAACTTAGGGTTAAGTCAGGCGATTGGTTTTTGCAGCAAAAGTGCTTTCAGACTGTTGTAAGTTGTAACTGAAAGTTGTAATTATCCAATTCACTTTATTTATATAGCACGATTTTTAGCAAACAAGGTTTCCAAAGTGCTGCACAACAAGATAAAACACAATAGAAACACAATAAAAACATTAAGTAGACAATGGAAAGATAAAAAACAATAAAATAAAATAAAATAAATAAAAAGCACTGCCCGCACAAGATAAAAAAATATGCATGTATACATCAAATCAACACTCTACATGGTGTCAAAAGCCAATGAAAAGAGGGTTTTAAGAAGAGTTTTAAAATGAGACAGAGAGGACGCCTGTCTAATGTGCAGCGGCAATTCGTTCCAAAGTTTTATTTGAATTCATTTATTAATTACATCCTCTGATTCAGACACCACTTACATCCAAGGACAGAGCTCTTATTCTCATTTTTGATTCAAGAGGAAAAAGAAGGACAAGATTTCACAGCTTCACCGTTTTTCCCGAAAAAAAAAAAAAAAAAACATGCCTTCAAGACAGCTGCTGTTGACTTTCTCCTCGGAGAGCAATGGTGTAGATATATTAAACATGTTAAGCAAATCTCAACATATTCCCAAGTAAATTGAAAAGATGTTTAAAAACTTATTAACGGGCAAAGGATAATATCCCTCCTGGAATTAGGGATTGACAGAATTGGAGCAACTCGGCCGAAACATTAATTAAGCGCAGGGTTTGAACGTTCAACCACTGCAGCCAGCGGATTGTCTGGCATCCGGTCCAACATCCATCGCAAGAGGCCTTCGATGCAGGCCTAACGCACGCATCTAAAATGTCAATGCATATCTTCATGACGATTACATACTGCACATTTTAAAGAAACGTCAGCCATGCAAGACCGAACTATTCAGACAGCTCAATCTTTACTCTCTGAGGGCAAATCTCGCAATCCGTGACGGAAAGTTTACACACCCGTAGAGTACGACGGTAATGAAAAATTGTGCTGGAATCTAGATAAGAGTGATATCATGAAACCAGAGGCAGAAACCAAAGGTGAATTTTCAGAGTAAATGTCAGCTCCTCCCACAGGAGGATAAGCCTCTATGCCTCGCCACTGTCACTCCTCTATAGTGTGCGTGTGTGCCAGTGTATTAGTATTAGATAAGGTGCGCACGTCCGAGGACGTCCTATTTAATTTCTGGGAATAGTACCCTTTTACAAGTGCGCGAGATGAACTTCCACCTCACCAAGCTACTTATAACGATTAGATTGAAATTTCAAAAATTGTCTTCTTCCACAATTCGAGATAATAGTCCGATGAGCACACAAAACAATGTGACCCCCTCCGCTGACCCTCTTTGTGGCAGGGAAATTGCCTCTAATGACATGCTGTAGCACTGACGCATTAACAAGATTTTCTCTTACAGCTTTGCCAATTGACACAGCTTCAGAAAAAAAAAAAAAAATTAAATAAATTGCAATAAATATGGCAACCCACTACACCAGAGAGAGTGTTGCAAAAAAAATCCATTTTGCCCACAGCAATAATCTTGCATCATTCACTCTAAATCATGCTGTAGTACCTTGATGTAATATGACAACTACACATGATTTTGAATAGAATTTGGAGGGTGAAATAACCTCATTTTTACAGGACAGAGTGTGTGTTTAAGAGATTTGCACTGCTGGGGTTACGGCGGTACACTTCGGCATATGAAATTAGGAGCCATCAAAGTAAAACACGCAATTATCTCGGAGAAAATTAATGTGCAAGAATGCATTAACAAAAATTAATAAGACTAATCCTAATTTATCTTATTTTTTTTTTTTTAGTTGAGGTGCTCCTGAAAAAAGGTGGACAATCTTTGGGGATTTCTTCAATTAAAAACGTGACACTAAAGCTCAAATCTGGTTATTATAAATCCACCTTCGTTTCATCTCCCAGCCAAAAATCACATATTTTTCTGTTGTCACTGCCGCAGCAGGCACTAATTACAACTCATACATAATCTTTTATGTAAATGTTTTTGCCTTCTTTGATCTCCGCATGTAGTCGAGGACAGCCAGATCACAGACTCAGGCTAGATCTGTCACTTGACTCAGAGGGAGAGAAGTGAAGTAGAAGGAAATCTGATTGGTTGTGTTGTTTGTCGAGCTCATGAGCACAGAGGATGTTTGATCAGGTCATTTCATGTTGGGGTCTAAAACAACATGGTCAAACCGCCCCGATCTTTCATCCCGATCTTATGGAACAAACAAGCTTAGCCTCAGAAGTGAAGAAGTGAAGATGGAGGATAGACGGGGATTTGAACACCTTTCAGGCTCTGGATTAATCTTTCTTAAGCTGCAATGCAATCACTCCTTTACACAGTTCTTTAACTTAATGAACTGCTGGCTATATGTTGGAGTTAGTCATTTTTCATAATGAACTTTTAAATGGCTTATATAATTCTAAATTTCAATGACAGATAATGATTGGTGCTGGAAATAAATGGGGCAAGTAGCAGCCATTAGTATCAGTATGAAACCAGCTGAGCAACACAACTCAAACTGTACCTCATTAGCTATTACTCAAACATAACACCGGAGTAGGCCCCTGTGGTCCTTTCTGAGGCTTAACCACAGCTAGGGGCATGACAGATAGAGGCCGATGGTACGTTGCTCCTCCTACTAACAGAGAAAGGTCAGCTCTGACACCCTGGAAGGAGCCCTCGAGCTCTCGTGGACATAAGGAAGCCAAACTGGCTTACTGTGAAGGCAGAAGGGTCAGACAGCCAGCCCAGGGCAAGGCAGGAAAACCACACAACAGACAACCTCTGGCACGACTATCCGGTCCAAGCTTAAAGGGTTGGTTAACCCAGATTACAAAGAAAAAAAAAACAATAACTCACCCTTACTTACTATAATGTTCAGATATTTCAACATTTGGGTTTTCTGCAGCGTTCATGTTACTCTTGATAGTCAACTGAACTCTTTTCAACATTTTCTGTATGATTTCTTGGGTAGAAAGCTCTGACAGTAGAAAGAATGGACGGTGTATGCACCCTTCGGTTTCTGAAACTCAAAATCTGTGGCTCTGGCTGCCGCCATGTTGGAAGTCCTGCCTTTTACAGCTTGCAGCAAAGATCTGAATCACTGCTGGAGCGAATGACACCTGGGTGCGCAAACAAGCCGTCAGTGATGGCACCTACCTAATTAAAGCTCAGTACGGCTCTCATGAACGGACAACAAAAGTGTTTTTTGTACCATGCTGTGAACATGTTTATTTCTGCTATATATATTTGCACATTTTAATATGGGGACTGATATGGAGATGACTCATTTTGTAGCCAGGCTCCAGTGGCCGTTTGAGGAACTGCAGTTCTTGGCACTTTCACATTGGCTTCATTTCACAGTCATGGAGGTTGCCATTTCACTAAAATCCTGCATGTATTAAATTGAGATAGGATGACTTTTTTTCAAAGCGTATTGTCTTTAGTTAGAAACACAGATCATTTGGGGTTTTTCACTAAAACTCACACTGATTCGTGATTAAACCAACAACTAAAGGGAAAGGGCCGAGGTTCATTCCAGAATCAAACCTTTTGGAAAGTGAAAGCAACAGAGAAATGGCGTGACATGGTCTAATGAAAAGGAGAAGATTGAAAAGGAAAAGCTCTGCTCAGTAGAAAACGTGGTTTCCAAGGCTATCTTTGGTCGTGGACCAGCAGGGATTTTTACATTTGCAGGATTTTGATGAGAAGAGTGTAGGTGTTCTCTCCTTCTGTGTGTTCTACAAATGAACATGACAGGTTTAATTCACTGGTGTGAGGGCTGGACCCGCTGTCCTCTCCTTTCGTCCTGCCAGTCTGGTTACTGCCTCTCTCATTCCCTCACGCTGTGGTGTCACCAATTAGCCAGGGCCCAGGTTTCATTAAGGCATCGCGGCTGCTGCCTGCCGCCTTCTGTCACATCCCTGATAATAAGCCTGCGATGGGTGCGCTACCTGACACACAGAGACGTGGAGGAAAACAGCGCACACACGGCTCGCAGACATCAAGATATAAACACAGGCCATGCACGGTGAAACAAATCCAAGTGCACACTTGTGGAAAGTGACCACTGTCAGACACAGTCTATGTGTTTATGTGCACAAACGCCTACACACACGCATGCTTGGATACAGTCGATCTGTCAGCGCTTGAGCGTCTTTTGTTCAGATAATTATAGAATGAAGGCTGAATGATGAAACGCAGAATGAGAGAGGGGGGAAAAAAAACTGGAAGAAAATTCAGCGTGTTGATCTCAGACCAAAGTCGACACAGCGATGGCATTATGACACGAAAATATGACACCTGACTACAAAACCCAAAACATAAAAGATATCTGAAAACTCAACCTGGAGGTGATCAGCAGCAGTGTTTGCCCTACATACACTGTTTCAAAATATTCTGTGCTAACGCCAAATGTTACCAATACTGAAATAATATTACTGACAGTTTTAAGAATGGATGGCGTACGCATACGTCACCCGTAGGTCTATGAAAAGCTGAAAGGCTCTGGCTGTCGCCATCTTGGCAGTCCTGCTTCTTCCGCGTCATGCTAATCTAAAAATCAGCAAAGACCTGAGATGGGTCGAATGACACCTGGGTGCTCAAACAAGCCACCTGTAATGGGACCCACCTGTCAATCACAGCGGCCACGCTGTTAATTATACATAACTTTAAGCCTTAATATAATTTGAATGGATGAGTTCTATATAAATTCACCCCCAGTACAGTTGTCATGAACGGGGAAATTAGCTATAGAGACCAAAACTGTTTTTTGTACCAGGCTACAAACATGTTTATCTCTGCAGTGAAGTTGGACATTTTAACATGGGGACTTATGGAGACTGACTCGTTCTGTAGCCAGCTTCAAGTGGACGTTTGAGGAACTGCAGTTTCTAGCTCTTCTGCATTAGCTTTACTTCACAGCCAGGTTGTCGTTTGAATAATGAACACAGTTGTACAAGAACTAGAAATGTTATAGTCGGGAAATTAATGACGTTCATAGATCGGAAACAATCTCACCACAAGGTGCAACCTCGCCTTTTCAGTTGACACAGGCGAAGCGCTCATGAAAAAATGGAAAATTGAACATCTACAATTCAATGACGACTGTGCAAATTCTGCTGACGACGGCCATTTTGTATGATTAGATGCTCCTCAACAGCCGTTAAATGGACTCTGTGGTGAGATTATATCGTCATCTGGCAAAGTCTTGATTTAAAATCAAGGAATATAATTAAAGAATAAGCAACAAGATAACAAATCTGAGCAGAAACTCAATGCCAGCTCTGTACTTGACTTGTTTTTGGAGCTCGGTGCTACAAACACATTTCTGTCAGTACCAAAAAGAAAGTACTGGTGTTTGATACACAGCTCTAATTATGTTCAAACTTTCTCTGAGTCCAGTCACACAGCAGCTTAATGTACATTGAACTTGGTTGCCTCTGTACATTTCTGTCATTTCAATGAACAGCAGTGCTATTCTGACAGTTTGGAGAAAGCACAGCTGGGGTGATGCCGGGGTAAGGTTTTCCCAGGAAAGGAACCTGGTGGGTTGAAGGGGGGAGATTTTCAGACACACAGGTGCTGTTGAATATTAGTCTCACGGCAAGCAGTCTGGGCTCATGGGAGTGAATTATTCATCTTCTGAACCAAACCTGTGTGACTCTGCCTCACCAGGCTACTGCAAGCCTGAGCTGCAATGTTTGATGCTGCTGCAACTTTTTCCGGTGACTAAATAAGGCTGTGGAGCTGCTCCAAAGTTGAGCCTGTCCAAGGAAGGCATAGGTGTCATATAAAAAATTCACCAATGCCCACACTTAATTCTGCTCACGATCATGTTAAATTAAGTTTTTTTTCCTACTGTTTGCCCTGAAGAAATCTGCAGCGACATAAAGCCCACTAATATCAGTCTGAAGTTGAGAGAAAACCTTCAGTATTGTGCCATTCTTGACTGTAGACATGAAATGATTTAATTAAAATTAAAATTATTTAATTAAGTCATTAGGTTGGCATGGACATGAATAGGTTGAATATAAGTTTTGGCACCGAAATTACTCACTTTCAGTTCAATTTTGACTTCAACAAATGCGATGCAGAACAGTGCCTGCTGTCAAATCAGTTAAATTACCTGAAATATATAACCCCATGTGACAAAATAAATGAGAAATGTGACACGTTGATTTCATTAACTGCTGTTAAAAAAGGTCTGCTTGCTTTAATGTGATATAGAAACAGAAAATCTGACACAAATCCACAATTGTTTGCTCTAAGAATACCTAGCCAGTTAGCATAAAAGATGTGCCGAACTCTTCAACGCAGAACAAAACAAGCCTAACCTGAAATGGCTTCATGTTTGCTGTTGAAATCAGATATTGAAAGCTACTTAACAATCACATAATGGCTATTTTGTGTGTGGTTGAAGTTAACAATGACATTAGCTTTGCTATTGACCTGTGGTATATTATCAAATAGCATGTTATTAAATTGTAGGCCGTGTTTTTTCATGCTAACTGGCAGCTAGCTGATGTTCCTTCCTGAATTTCTAATAATTTTAACCAGTTACACAATTTGCAGAAAGATGATGGCAAATTAAAGTTAGCAGCACAGTTGAAAAGAATTAGTTAATAATTAGTTTTAGTACTCAAAGGCTCTCATTAGTCTCTATTTCTTTCTGTTTCTTTTGTATGACAGTTAGCCACTTGCTAATTGGCAACTAGCAGACTTTCCTTCCTGAAATTAGCTGCACAGTTAAAGCACAGAAAGAAAGAAATATCTGGGGTTATTAATTAAATGCCGTCTTGTTTGCCTCACTCTCTTTCTTTTGTTTTATTTATGCTAGCATCAAGCTAACCGACAGCAAGTAAAAGTGGCGCCCCAGCCGTGACGAGCAAGATAGACTAGGACATATTTAGATTTGGTTAAACAAACCTACGTGCAAAACTAGAAAACTGAAAAATACAGTATGCTTCTGGCGTGAATCCAGTCGCTCATATATATTTTTTTCTTGTCCCATGCTGCCTCTTCATATAAATGTCTCTACTGCCTACTATCAGCTGGGATCCTATTATGAATAATGCCCCATTTAGAGATCTGGGAATGGCACTCGGGAAATCCTCCGTTAGCCTTGGGACTTTCTCAAAGACTTAGAAGGACAAGGGAAAAGATGTGTTTGCATTTTAGTCAAACCATAGCTTCAGCAGCGGATAATGACATTCACACTACAGAAAAATATTCACATTACTGTTCAGAGCATTTTTAGTTTTAGTAGTTCTTAAGGCTACCGAATGCAGAAAGACTGCTGGAGAAGTAAAAATCAAACAAAGCGAGACACTTTCTAAGAAATATAATAAGCATGTTAAGCTAATTGTTTTTAAGTAGAGTGTTATTCATCATGATATGTGAAGCTGAGGCAGTCGGACTGATGATAACGTTGCTGAAAAACCAACTGATGCCAGAGGCTTTCCACATTAATTACTCCTTTTGCCCTGATACCAATACGTCTCCGAGACATCGCATTCAACTGAATCTATCCTCCCGGGCGGCGGCGTACTATCATTACAATCAACTTGTCAGATTTTCACCGGTTTGTTTATTCAGATGTGCATTATTCCAAAAACGTGTTTTCAACTTTGTTTCCGTTTGCAATGCCGAGCTGCACCCACACTTCTAATGACTCCTGCGCCCTGTAATTTCTTTAGCGTGGAAAACTCTGATTACAGGGTGGGAGTCAAGCTTCAAGCCAAGCATCATCTTTCAGTTATTGTTTTGTGTTTGCTCTGTCTTTAACACGGGCCCCGCAGCTGTGTGTCTCAATAGCCGTGTCGATGAAGCAGTGTTTAACACCAAAAGTGATTTAGTACAACAGTTCGTTGCAGTGCAGCCCATGGCTACTGATTTTCATTGCATCGTTTGCTCAGACACATCGGCCAATTAAACAAAGAATGTGTTGGAAACTGAGTGGACGTCGGTGGAGCTGACTGATCGTCCTTGATAGTGAACTGTCCAGGAGTTTGCCAAGTTGTCCCCAGAAGAGCCATTAATGCGCTTGTCTCATGTCAGATATCAGTGAGCTAACAGACTGTCGCGGGGACAGGCACAAGTGAGAATATCATTTGCGTTGTGATGAGAGGTTTGCCACATGGTTGAAAACTAAAATGGTGATTGACATTGAAGGAAAACAGCACTGTTATCATCACATAGTTCCACTCCTACATGCTACTTTCAGCTTAGAGGCATGAATCACGTTATCATCCTCCTTTTCTGAGGAGTTTCCGGCATCTTATTCTCTGTTTCTGAAGGCATGGACACCTCCGTCAAGCCCTGAAAGCTCCCAGAGTGACCACCCCGCATGGTGTGGAGTGTACAGTAATGCCATTAAAACCTCCCCCTTGGGAATCAGTCACGGGGAGGTTTGCGCTTAGGGACCCAAACACAAAAGAGACCCATTTGAAAAGGAGCCAAGCCCAGCCTGAGGAGGTCATAGGGCTGTTTACAGAACAACAGTCTCTTATCGGCTGCATGCTTCCCAGAGGAGTCTCCACCGCAAACAGATAACAGCCTCCAAATAGGCGCCAGAGTGTGACCGATAGGAGTATAATCAGGTACATTTTGCTTTGGGTGGAAGAAGTGGAGGATAAGGGTGGATAATAGTGTACTCGACTGTTAGCGGTGAGATCATATGCTAGAGGGATCCGCCTGCATTAAAAACATACAGTGGCTACATAAAAGTTGCTACATATCCTCCCCAACAGGCCGTAAAAATGTATTAAATGTTGTTTTTTTTCCACGTCCTAATAACCACTATTCAACAGGACCACTGAGGCCCAATTTACCCTCAGGGATCGCTTCATTATTGAACAGTTAAATGGTCAATAGGTTCAGCCAAGGCAGCTTTTAGCACAAGGGCAAATAGACAGTGTAAAAGCCAATGCAAATAACTGGCACTCAAACAAGGCCTAATGCATTAATGACTGCATGACGTGCGCTAATGTGACGGCAACAGATTCAGACTGACAGTAATGGAGAATTTTGCCCCTGGTTATACTCATAAGGCCCGGATGGGGAGAGGAGGAGGAGGGACGTACACCTGCCTACTGCCTGAGCCTTGACAGAAGCCTAATAAATAACAGGAGACAAGGTGAAACAGCAGCAGCAGCTCCCCCTCCTCCATCTACACTACCACCAGTTGTGTGAGGAGCATCAAGCCCACGCGGACAGCTTTTTGGCATGAAACGGAGTCTCCTCCAAGTTAGAAAGTACACTTGTCCTGTGAAGGAGGCAACTTGACTTATTCATGAAATTACAGAAGAAACTTTTTGCACCTTCCGAAAAAACGACGTGACTCCGGCGTCAAAAGCAAGCGGCGACGATGGCGGCGGCGTGAGTTTTCATTTGACAGACTTTGAAATGAAGCTTCAGGCTTCAGGTCAAGGCTATATACGTTCACCTGATCCAAATATCAAAAAAAAAAAAAAAAAAAGAAGAAGTGTGCTCTATCAGAATCAATTTCAGTGCACATAATAACCTTTGGGTTATAGGCGACAATGCTGAATAGAAACCAGCTGATTGAGCAGCGGGTTTTGAAGATAAGTGAGAAATGTGCCAGGGTCAATTCAATCTGGGTGTAAAACCATCTGTGAAGCTGCCAGACGTTGCTCGCCGATAGAGAGTTAATACTTAAGATACCAGGAGTGAATTTTTCACATATAAAAAGAAGCTTTTTAAAAAATGTTTGTAGAAAAGTGAGCTGAAAGAATGCCTGCGAAGTGTCTGAGTCGGCACGCTGTAATGTCCTGATTTAAACTGCTTTTCCTACTCCTCCCTCCTTTCCCCTCCTCCTTCCCGTCACCATTAATAACAATTGAGACCCTTGGAGCATTAATTAGTGCCTGGACTCTCTGAGCCACCTACAACGAATGCAGACTTCTGTAAACACGATCCGCTGCATAGTAACTTGTTGTTTTTCTACCGGGTTTTTTTAGACATGGTGATGAGATCACAGAATTGTTCGAGCATGCCTCAGACACAAACACTTTCTCTCCCTCTCTCTCATAAACACTCTCCTCTCTATCTCTCACTCTCTCTTCATTAGGCAGCCCCTGTGCTGGCCTGTGTGCGATTCATTAGCTTTTATCCTCTTCATTTGAAGAAGGAGCTGTGTATAATTAGAGCAGCTCTGTTTGTCCAGCATCCTTCACACAGTCACATCTCAAGGCCAATTATCATTCCGCCGCAGAGCTCCCAGATAACATAGCCACATCAGCCGCCACGAGAATGAACTTCAAACTATTACTGCCTCTCAAGAATGTAAATAAAATCACTTGCAAATCAACAGCTAATGATTGAATGTGGAGTGGCACTCCAGAGATGTGAAGATGATGATCATACTGGTAGACTTTGCTTGTGGATAGGCCGGCGCTACAGACAGAATCTGGTGCTGTGGCGAAAAATTCAGGTTTTTCCGCCAGAAAACGCAGCAGGAAGTTGAGCCGGATCCAACTTTTTGGTAAAACGCAGCCCGACAAATCAGGCGCTCAGATCGGGAAAACCACTCCACAGTCAGCCTGAAATGTCTCTGAAACTGAGACTATCCAGGTGAATTCATGGACTCAACTCTGATGCTCTACCTGTTGTGTTCTGGCTTTGTTTATTTCATGTACCCAACTTCTAAATCTGAGTCTGACTCCCAATTTACGCTGCAAAACAGTGACACAAAGAAGTCTCCTGAAGCACTGGTTGAGAGACAAAGACAGTGAATGAGTGAGTGAGCGTCAGCATCGATAAAGCCAGTTAATCAGCAAAATAAAATAATAAATTATAATTTTAAAAAAAAGTTATTTCCCGATTGTTTCACAGTGATTACACTCAGCACAAATAGACACACACACACCCCCAGCAGGCTCCATCCTAACCCCCACAAACCACCAGACAACCCTGTGGCGGTTCACCGCAGCGCCTGATCCTGTCTGAATGCACCCTTCCAGTGCAGTCCATGAGTGTTTGGATAGTCACATGTTTGTTGTTATGTTGGCTCTGTACTCCAACACTTAGACCTTATAGTCATTGTTTCGTTTCAAAAAGGTTCTTTCAGCTTTAATTTAAGCTTTAAGGCTGACATTGAACTTTAAATGTGCCTCCATCTCATGACAGTGCAGCAGGACAATGATCCTAAACATACAGTGAAAGCACCCAAAGAGCTTTTTATGGTCAACAGTGGAATGTAAGTGACTGGCCAGGTCAGTCATCTGACTCCAAATTATCATGCGTTTCCCTCGCTGAAGACTGAAGGTTACTGAAGTGATGTCTGGGGGTCGGATTCAACACGAAAATATTAAATACGACGACAGAAAAAAATATATTCGTCAGGCCGATGAATTCTTGTAAAGTCCGTCTGAAGTCTCCCCTTTTTGCAGCCTAAAATTTGTGTCCTAATGTCCTTTAAATGTATTGTTAATAGTATGATAATGAAGGAAGACAAATGTTCTTTGGGGAAATAGAAATAGCTGGAGGGGCGTGTCTCTATTTTACTGACAGCAGCTGGCAGGCTGCCACACTGCCAGTGGTACACCGCGAGGGACCGAGAGACAAAGTAAACTTGTAGCTACAAGTCATGGGCATCAGTGGTGCAATGGTGCCTGAAGAAGTGGGTATACTTTTAATTTATGCCTCAGAATTTCTGTCCAGTAAAGGATAAACACCCTGTGTTATAGATATGCAAGAATACTCTTGCGTGTTTAGCTCAACCCAAAAATGGGACACAAGTACTTGCACATTATCACTTAAATTCAGCTGTTTGACTTCAGGGAGTGAGGATCAGTATGAAATAAACAATAGCCACAGAAGAGGTGCAGATTTTTGCAATAAATACTGGCCCACAGATGAGTGAGAAAAGTACATAATTATGCATTTTGAGTGAGGTATTCCTTTATTCTTAACTCGTGAAGACTGGACAACTATGTCACGCCTTCGCCATCCGAGGGAAAAGAAATTCAGCTTGCAGAACACGGCTGGAGTACATGCATCAGAGCTAACGCTGTGCTAAGTGTGTGTTTATGCCCTGCACTACACTACTGATGGGCAGACGCAGTTGTGTTGTTAGTTGGATCACAAAGCAAGAACCACACCAGCATCCAACCAGAACAAAGTGATATTTGCAGGTACATTTACACGCTGTTTAAAAAGCTGCAGCTCACCAGCTAACTATCTTTGTAGCCTGCCGACTGACATAAGCAAGCGCGCGTCTCCTCGCTCATTCAACAAGTGAAGGCGCGGGACAAGACGAGCGTTCAAGTTTGTAAGAAGGAGGCTTTAGCAGGAAAGCTTATGCGGGTTACCGATCAAAGTCTGTGGCTCTTGGGTTCTGTACCAGGCGACACAGCGGTGACATTACTGCTTCATGCTTGATTTGACTGGCTGTGTGGAAACAAGTCCTCCACACGCAGAGAATTTGATTCAACTAATGCAATAATAGGGGGGCACTATCATGAAACCAATGAATTCAAAACATGATTGTTTTACTGAGCAGATATTTAGAATGCAGCTGGACTACAAGTCTTAATTCAGTCAATTATAACAGCGTCCGGTTTTTTGAAATGGTGAAAATGATCCATCACACCTGCTACACCTGCTGAAATGACAAATCTTCAAGAGCATCTTGCATCATCCAGCTCCGTTCTGTATCCTAAAAAATGTGGTCTACGTCTTAAAAGGGTTACACTTTGTGCCCCGTTCATCTGATTTAAAAACCTCCACGTTAAAGCCGAGCATCAGGTCTTCTTTCATGTGCTCGAGTACAGAGACAACACAACAATGTGTCAATGCGCAAACACACTGATCTTTCCACTCCCTTCTTTAGCCAACCTATAATATCACTTTTATTAATTTTCTAGCTTTTTAACAAAGTTACATACGATTTTATGTAAGAGTGAAAAACACAGTAACAATGTGAAGAAACTGAGAACATCCTTGATCTTAAACCTTGATGAAAGCACAAACATTTCATTATTGTGTCCTGTGTGGATGAAGTTGTGTAACTAAAACACCTAACAAACTGGCTAATGTCCCATTTAAAGTGTCACAACTATGCCAATAATAAAAGTTTGAATAGGGCAGATTCTCCCCTGATTCAAACTCTGCACTGGTTGTGTTACCTGCTGCCTAAATTGATGGAAAAGTCCACACTTGGTTACTCATGCACTCCTATGCATCATCAATCTGTGACGTTAAAGGTGTCTCTGGAGTTCTTTTGTGATGAAGTGTTGTTTACTTTCTTACGGTGACTTTTTCTTCAACCTCCCTTATCTATTATTTCTCTTACTGGTTTATCACATTTCCAAGAACGCCACGTGGCATCTACCACAGAACAGATGCTGACTTTTCCCAATGAAACTAAGCTGAATAATGTGTCAAGCTGTGTGCCCTTTACTCAGAACGCAACATGTTTTGTTATTCTGATATAATAAGTCTAATGGGGATAGCAAAATAGTAGATATCTTCCTCCCATGATGGATTTATCTACAAAAATGCTTTTAATCTTTGACTTTAAGAAAGTGATGGACTTGCATAAGGTAGCAGACCTAGTAGTACGTGTTTAGGCCACTGACGTCACCCAAATGTTCCTGAAGCTCAAAATCTGAGGTGCTGCCCGCCGCCATGTTGGCATGTCCTGCCTATTCTGCTGTCCACTAATCTAAAAATCAAAGATGTGGATCGTCACACCTGAGGCAGGCCAAATGAAGCCTGAGCGCACAAACAAGCCGTCTGTTATGTTATGTAAGTGGCCACGCTGTTAATTATTTATAACTTTAATCATTAATATAATTTGAACAGGTGAGTTCTATATAAATTCACCCTCAGTACAGTTGTCATGAACGGGGAAATTAGCTATAGAGACCACAACTGTTTTAGGCTGTAAACATGTTTATTTCTGCTGTGAAGTTGGACATTTTAACATGGGGGCTTATGGAGACTGAGTCACTTCTGTAGCCAGCCTCAAGTGGTCATTTGAAGAACTGCAGTTTTTGGCACTTCACTTCACAGCCACTGAGGTTGGCGCTTCCTTTAGGCTATGATTTTCCTTTAGGTGTTGCAGTTTAAAGCTGAGATACTGACAGCTAAGCTACTATGTAAATTACGGCACTTGTACCAAGACACGTTAGGAATCAGTGTTAAACCTCTGTACCGGAGAAAACTTGGTAATACTGTCAAACGGATGGTCTAAGTCTATACAACGCCACTTAATATTACAAGTTCTTAAAATTTAGTTTTTAAAGTGACACCATCCCCCCCCACCATGAACCACCAACCTACGAGCCGTGATCAGTCTTAAGACAGCCCTGCTGACAAACTCAGCAGACCCTTTTTCTAGGGAGTCACACGTGTACCCGCAGTGTTTGAACAGCTTCAGTAAACCCATGTGTTTCCACCGCCTTCATTATCATCATAATATAAGTGCCTGAAAAGCAAAGTTACAGAAGAATGTAGACACCTCACTTTCTGCTTTGTACTATCATCAATCACCACGGAGCTTTTTTTTTTTTTTTTCCCTCCTCCAACATTGGTTGAAGCCATCAAAAAAAAAAAAAAAAAAATCACATGCATATTTAATTTCATTCTCCACTGGCTCACACAAAGGAAACTGCCACCCTTCAGGACACCTTTTGGAAAAGTCTCTATTAAATCAGCGTCAGCTGGGAGAAAGGAGGGGGAAAAGAAACATTTCATGAGTGAGAAAACTATCTAAATTATTGCCAGACTTCAAATGAAGTGCTGTTTATCATCCCAAGCAGCCAATGTGTTGTTTTACTCCTTTTAGTCACAGCTTGGATGGCAATCAGGATCGGTCAACCAGGACACCATCAGCAGCAGCAGCAGCAGCAGCAGCAGCAGTCACTCTGCAATGACAAACTACGGCTCTACCACTCCAAGCATGGGCATTATTCTCGACACACGCGGCTCACCCCTATCAGAAAACGAGGCAGGTTTTATGGCGGCGGGGAAAAAAAAAAAAAAAAAGGGTGGTAAACATAACAAAGCGCACAGCTCGCTGGAATTTAATGTGCTCGGTCAAAAGACAGAGTATAGATATCAAAGGCCAGGCCTTCTAGAAAAAAAAAAAAAATCTGTCCTCATAACGTAGAAAACAGAAGCACCGGCCATACACAACAAGTGATTTATAGTGTTGTTTTTGGGTTTTGTTTTTTTTTTGCTTTCTCTCTGAACCTAGAGCATCCAATGGGCATTGTGAATGCAACAGGGAGGGGGGGTGAAAGAAAACAACAAAAGAGCAGTTCATCTCCACCATGCCACTGAGAGCAGATATCCAGGTGCATAAACAAGTTCACAAAGGAAGGAGATGAAACTGATACAGTGCCATCCTGATTATGGAGTCTCTTTTTTTAAATATATATAAATGGGTAAATTAAAAGACTTGCAGAAAAAGCTGCACAGTCACAAGGTGCTGATGCCGTGCACTGAAGTAGACTCCGGTTACCTCAGTGATCTAATTATCACATGAGCTGTTATCACATATTCTCCATAACAAATGTGAACGGGCTCATATTTAGCCTCTGCCTCTCCATCCGTGTGTGGCTAATCCGTCACCTAGCCAGAGAGAGGAACACACATCCAATTGATTTCTTCCTGGTTTACATATTTACACACACACACACACACACACACACACACACACACACACACACACACACACACACACACACACACACACACACACAGACACACACATGCAATTAGGAGCACATTTATCGATGGTTTCGACACCACTGGGAGCCCCGCAGTGCAGCCCACTCCGATAAATCTCCTGGTCCTCAGGTTGCCAGCGGGCAAGACTGATGAACCTCACACAAAAATGGACTGGGACTACTTTGAGCTACAGGGCAAGAGAGTTCTCAGTCACTAAAATTGAACCCTGGTGTTCATACTGCTTCATAAAAAACTGTTTACTTATCATAAAACGTTTTAATACATCTCCCGTGGGTATCTGAATATGCCACTTATTTTCTGATGTGAATAGGACCAGTTTAAAGAAAGTGGAGGCACATTAATAAGACAAAAAAATGCAATTTACTCAGCAGCTGAGTTGTTTTTATCGAATAAGAGCTCCGATCAAACTCAAACTGTGTCACAGCACAGACACAGATCATTTCCAAAGTTCATCTGAATCCTGATCTATGTGTCTGACTCTCGCCGGCTCCTCCAAAGCTGAGCAGCTTGACTTCATCATGTGGGTATCATATTATATGTGTACCATGCTGCCCCCAACAGGCTCTTGGAAAAAATCATCAGCTGTCTGTTGAATCCTACAGCATCCAACTAGGACTGAAGCCACACATCACACTACACACAACTTCGCCCCGCACATCCTCGGAGAGAGCGCGGGATGTAAAGTCACAAACGCATTCACACACGGAGCTCTGTATTTTTATGAAGTTTCTAAATGCAGCTCTAATTGTATTGATGGTATGGATCACCCTCAGACTGGACGCTCATTGTCTGTACATTGATTGGCATGAATATAGGCTAATGTGCCCTTTTCCACATAGACAATTCCATTGTGGAGACAGCAGAAATGACCTCTTTAGGGGCTAAATTAGACTCTGAATGTTAAGTCCCCCTTGAGCAATCCACAGCCATTACACTGACAGTGAAAGTCTGCACTGTTATTTCAGTAATTCTAATAAGTCAAATCACTATCTGGTACTAATCCCTGAACTTCTCCACACAAAGCTTTGAATAGACTCGCCTGCAAATGAAGTTGCAGATGTGTGAATGTCATTAATTTGAGGAGGGGTGCTGTGTTTGGATGCATATGGAGGAAGTTTTGCGTCAGCAAAATCAGTCTGACAGTGAAACAGAACACAGCTATCAAATTTAAAGTGAAGCTCCAAAGAAAAATGACACTTTTCAGAGACATCCAGATGCAGGTATTCTCTTTACAAACAAGGGAAACTGTTCAAACAAATCCACTTTTTACGAGTCCATTTAATAAAATAGATGTTTGCACACAAACTGTCATTTGTGAACTCTATTCTGTTATTTTAAAGGCACAGAGAAATTAAAAATGCCATACATAAACTACAATAGAGGTGTATGACATTTCTAATATGACATTACGCATAGAAGTTGGATTGTTTTTGCACTTTAGATGAAAAAACAAACACCTGGGATGAACATAATGCACCAAATATAACCCACACTGAGCGTTTTACACGTTAAAGTGGCTGCAACGCATGTCAACACGGTCTCCGAGACGTTAGAAATGAAGTTCACACGGAGTTCACGGTGAAATAAGGTGTCGTTCGGCTTCGCCTCGCCGTATACGACCAAACACCGCGCATGCCGGTGTCACTTTGTGCCGTGGGTCCTTTCGGGTTAATCACATTAGACAGCAAGTTATCAAGACAAACAATGAACGCCTTATCACGCGTGTAAATCGTGGCATTGAGTTGCTCCGGTGCTCCGTAGCGCACCTGCTCTTTGCGCTCAGCGGCACAAAAAAAGGTGACAACAAACTACTGATGAATGCCCAGCGTTTAAATCGACCGTAATGTGACACTCTTCTTCACTGCAGAGCACATGTTTTAAAGATTTTGTCTACACAATGCCAACACCGTGTAACTTGCGTGACTTTCGCTGCGCCACACATGCGTCATTTCACACCAAAAACACGAGTTTTAAGCCTTAAAACATGGTGCGCAAACTGAGTTTAAGTCCCTTTCCACCCCCGCTCCACTACTTCGTCACCCGGCTGTGCCACCAAACAGGACTGCGCATATGTTCTGTACGTGCAAACATCTCCAGGTAATCCTCCTTACCTTTAAAAACTTCCCCTCGGGCGGACAACAGCAGGGTTATTGCAGCAAACAAGCAATTGATAACTTTATCCATGTCGACAGCGCCGTCGTAGCGTTAACCCCCCAGCCGCGGGGTTAACTGGCAACTCTTCTTTCTTTATTGCAACTTGAATCCTACCTAGACTTTTAGGAGTGTTAAATCTAAAAGTGCCTTCTCCCTTCCCTCCGTCTCTTGGCTTGCTTGTCGGAGGTGTGCGTGTTTGTGTGTGTGAGGACACTGTCGCCGACACGGCTGCTCCTTGCCGGCTTGCTCCACACTTGGAGGAGGAATGTGTGAGTGAGTCCCGATTCCTGAATTACGCGTGGATTGAGTGGTCCGGCAGCTCCAAGAGAGCAGCGGCGGCTGTGCGCGCGTTGTCTGCCCAGTAGAGGGCGCGTATGGGCCCCCGCCCGTGGGTGAGAGGACAGGCGGAGGTGTCCCCTCCTCCTCTTCCTCCTCCTCTTCCTCCTGAACGTGACTCCATTGACGCTCATTTGGAGCAGGTGTGGACGCTGAAGTTCGCAGAGGTAAAGAAGAACAATCAGGACTATTAAACTATTAATTTAAGGTGGTAATTAAAAATTAATAGTTAAAACCAACCAGCAGGCTGTGATTATCATAAGTATACTGAATATTTTGCTCTTTAACTTTGTGTTTTGTTCATCCAACATACACCAACCACATGTACAATCCAGTGTGATCCAGCTCAAGAAGTCTGGCATGAATTTGACTTTTACAGTTTATAATGTTTCAGTTTTTGTTGACGCTGTCAGAGAAGTGATAATTCTACTTTATGTTTAATACTGAGGTCGTAGTGGATGCTGTTGTTGTACAGGAGTGCATTATATTGAAAGGTGTTTCTAATATTTTGGCCCTCTTGTGTACATAAATGGGGTGGCCGAAATATTTGAAACACCTTTGAGTACAATGCAGTGCTCCAGTTTAACACTACTGCAAACCGCAGCCTCAATAGTAAACATAATAGTTAAATTAATATCTCTCTGATAGTGTCATAAAAGTCAAGTTTATGGCAGAGTAGTTGGATCACATTGGTTTGTAGTGTACCTAATGATGCTGTATTATGTTGTACCGTTGACCCTGTGTTAACCTCAATATGATACATAAAACTGAAAATGTCTAAAACTCTAATAACAGAAAATCAAGTAGACTTATTTGAAAATAATTTATTTTAAAAAGTCCGTGCCAGTCACAGACGTGAAAATCCATTCACTGTAATCCGGTTTTATAAATGTGGACTCCAAACAAACAAGTCATTTTCTGTAGCAGACTTTTAAAAATGAAAATCTATTCCACAACATTTTTAGAAAACTGATGAAGATCATGTGATGTGATGAGTCACTAAATGGACCTTGTGATGAAATGAAGTTTCCAGGCTGTAATGAATAATTTCATATTTCATTGATCGCCAGTAAATCACAACACTAAATGTGCTCTACAAGCCTTTTTCATGCTCAACTTGACACCTTCATTTATTAACTTTAATATTTCGTCCAAATCTTTGCCAGCCGGATTCTTAATCATGGTTCACCTTGTGTGTCCTTCGTGATCAGATTCACTCATTGATCCTGTTAGAGGGATCGTTTATGATCGGTTGACGGGCCGCACATTTTTGATGGACATTTGATGACGCCTTACTTTCATATATGCAAATATTTGTAGAAAATCTTCAGAGTCTTATCTGGGAAGTGCAAATAACGTCGGGGTAGACTCACGGCGACATCAAACAGAGGGACGGAGAAGCAACTAATGACAAAGTCGACACCAATGTCATTGCCTTATTGTTTTTGCATGCATAAACACGCATGGCGATTTCACTTGTACCAGCAGTTTTCATGGCTAATTAAAATGCAGCCAGATTGACACGAGTCTACATTTAGTCTCAAAATGACCTCGTGTTGTCAAGGATATATGGCTCCGATTGTTTTTCTACACGACAATGGCTGAAGCATTTCATAGGAGCACCCAACATGTCTTTTTGTGGTCTTTATTGTCTTGGCTGCAACAGTTATGTAGCCAGGAATGCATGAATACCAGTCTGAGCAGAGCTGTCATGGGAATTGATGAGAATGTAAACTCCTCTGATTGGACGGACGAATGAATGGATAGCATCATTGTTGTGATGAATGCAAACAGGCTGAGTGTGAGTGTGTTTGTGAGTGTGTGATTGAGGGATGTTTTTCAGTGGTTCTCCATAAACACAGTCCTAAGTCGTGTAACAAAAGATACCAATAATAACAATGACAACAATAATCATATCCTGCTTTTTTTTGTGTGCGTCCACAGCATCATCAGATGAAATAAAGCAGCACTTGTAGTGTTCCATGTGTAAGTTTTAATTTTGAAATGTTTTTTTATATAAAATCTTTATATTGAATTTCTTTATGTTTTGCTGAGTTTGGCCAAGTTTGTATACTGATACTGCCCGAGCGTCAGAAGCCGGTTATTTAACTTTAATTTATTTTAAACATTCATTAATACCTTACTATCAACTATTGATCCATTAGCCACCTTATAGCATAGCATCATAACTGTCAACCATTTATCCATTATTTATGGGACTCGAATAATCCATTAGAATATTTCTAGCTAACTTCTTCAAAAAGTTACTTTTATCTAACTAACAACCATTTATCCATCACTTTAACAAGTTCAGTGTCATTCTATCACAACTATTTCAACATTTTGTCCATTAATTTAGCTACCTATTTCAATGTCAAGCCATAACTTACATCTATTGGTAACTATTTCAATTATTGATGCATTTAAAGATTTTTTTATATGACAGAGATTTTTTTATATAACAGAGACAGCTGAAAGAGTGACAGGTGGGGGATGACATGCAGCAAATGGGTACAGGTCGGGCCGCTGCGGCAAGGACTGAGCCTTCGTACATGGGCCGGATCCTCAACACCTTTTCAACATCATTTATCTGTTAATTATAGGATCACTGCCATTTATTGTTAGCATATTTTTAGCTACACTATTCTAAATATTTCAAAATCTTGATCATTACTTTTAGTTAACTGTTTTAGTCCATTACTTTTTGCTAACCATTTATTCATTAGCTACTCTTAGCTATCTAATTCAACCATCTCCTTTTATTGTGACTCATCTATTTAAACTTTTTCTACATTGCTTTTCCATTGCTAATTATTTAGACTCTTTTTCCTGCTCGCTAACTGTTTTCACACATTTTTAATGATCGTTACTCCATTTTTGCAGTGATGGCAAAAACAAGCCCACACACCAGTTACTGAACACTGTATGTTGGCCTGCCACTTTTTTTTTTTTTCCTCAGTAACCTTTCACAAGCTTTCTTTCATCGCGCTCTCAAAGCAAGACACAGAAAAGCCGTGACATCACACTGATTGGACGGAAAGGAAGTGGCTCCAAAAGTGATGCCAGGCCGGGATCAAAAGATTCCATATTTAGGCCTCAAAGGTTGTGACATGGCCTACTGTTTCAGTGACTCACTGTTGCTGATTTCTAAACAACATCCTGGGCTACTGAATAGGAGATATTGACATTTCATCAGGGATAGCCGTCACCAGCCAGGGACGAACCTGTTGGCCTTCAGCAAATCTATTCTCCTTCATATTTCTCTCTGCGGGAACAGTTTAAATCAGTTAAACATAAGAACGACGAGCTAAATAACACTTTGTAGTAACTGACATAAGTGGCGGTATAATGCTGTTTGTCAATACATGCCAATCACCTCGCCCTGTGTGAGGAGTCTCGGCGTGACGGAATAAATCACAGAACTTAAACTGCACTCCAAAGAAAGACTTATTAAGCCTCTCCTCATGCGGCTGCCAGACAACAGTGATTTTGTCATTTAATTCCATTGTGATTATCCTGCGCCTTGATTGTCAAAAGCTCAATACGAGATTGATTAGCTGTCCTTCATTATGGGAAGTCACTGGCTGCTGCTCGTGATGCTAAACTGTTTTGTAAAGCTCCCGGCTTTATGAATGCAAAACACCTTCGAACGAAGAACACGGGTGCCAATCTGCGCTCACCCAGTTGTTATATCTTGCACAGTGTCTCATTATAAAGCAAAGTTATCGGAGCACGCGGCAATTAAATGGGATCAGCAAATCTTACAAAGCCTGCTCGCTGCAGTCATGGGTGTTCCCCGGTGTACAGCTGACCGCTAGTGAGTGAGGTTGATTGCCAGACTGCAACGGATCATTTTAATTAATTGTCACAGCGGTGCTGTACTTGACTGGACACTGGAGAGTGTTTGTGGATGCTAGACATTAGTTTGGTTATCAGATTTAAAACGGCCCGCCTATGTACACTTGATGTTAAACAAAGTGACACGAGCAGACGAAGTCATTATATATTGTTTTAGCACTAGAATAGTAACATCACCACACAACACTGATACACTGAATTCAGGTCATCTGACTCACATCGATGCAATATCTTTATAGGTGCTTCATTTGACAGCATGTCCCATGATCACTATCTAGGACAAAGACTTATTCAGGAGGGGCTCATCTATCATGAATGTGTGTGTGTGTGTAGTAGTAGTAGGAGTGTGCACTGAGAGAGATAGAGAGGGTGAGTGGGTAGCTCAGCGTTCACTTTGACTAATGTAGTAACCGGCACATACCAACAGAGGTCACTTTTCTGTCTTCTCTGTCTTGAGCACTTTCAATCTTCACTGTGAGCGGGTTTAAAAAAAATGTGTGTGACCTTCTTAAATGTGGTGACATCTAAACCTCATTAATAGTTGAGCAGCCAAGTTGACACAAACTCTTGTTTGATTTACAGGAGAGAGAACCCGGCGGCATACTAACAGGATTTAGCTGTACGCATACATTTACCCAGTCATCATCACGTCACGAAGCTGCTGCAAGATAATGTCACATGAGCTTCATGTTAGCTGTACAAGGAGAAGTGTGTGTGCAGGTATTTAACCACACTGAAAAAAATACTTTGGATCAACTGACCAGCTCTAGTTTGTTACAGCTAAATTTATTAGTTTTGCTCAAATTATATTTATGATTTAGTTTTAACCTTAAATTTTAAATATATAAATCAAAATATGTCACACAACGTTAAGATTGTTATACAGACCATGCACTATTTTTACTTTGTTACAACTTAAATTAAAATTTACAATTACATCCAAATATATTTTTACTTTAGAATAAACTAATTATATTTATCTAGATTTAGTAATTAAAAATACATTTTAAAATTTTGATTCAGTTCAAACTATTTGAATTTTTACTTTGACCTTACTCAATATATTTAGTCTTTAGTCACAAGCCAAAATGTTACTTTATATAGAAGAACATAATAACCTTTTTTCACAACCTAAATATTACCACCAACAAAAGCTACATTTTCAATAATACAAAAGTAAAACATTTAACTTAAACTAATACATACTTCCTAGATAAAGACAGGAATGCTCTCTTTAAAAGAAGAGATGGGTAACGAGGCAAATTCACAAAAACATCACACAGATTGTCACTTGATTAAAAGCGATATGAGGGCTAAACCTTAAAGTGTTTTAGATAAAAGCACTTAAATGCACAGTAAATGCAGTTCATTCACCGATATCACAGCAATAAGAAACATTTGCTGATATCAGTATTGATGGACTGTATTATTGGACAATATGGATTCAAAAATAGATTTAATGACACTTGTGTACAATTCAATCAACAAACTCAAACTTCTTTTATTTTGAAACATAATTTAGACAACATCATTTCATAAAATGGACCTAAATGTTGTTTACTAAACAATTCTTTTAGTTCTTGGACTGGTTGGACCACAGCGGAGCCGGTGGGGTCTGATACATTGACTAGAATGGCAGCGTATTACTCGTGATAACGCGACACGCCGTGGACGGGCCCGGTGGGGTTTGGGCGTAACCCTCCTGAAAAAGTCCTTTCTAGAGCCAATGTTTAGTGTGTCCATTCTGCTCCCTCTGTAGATATAAAGGGCTCATTCTAAAGTAATAAAAACATTTTTCTTATTTTCAGGTTCAGATACAGAAATGAAAACAAAGTTATGCTTATTATATTCCATTTTTGCCAATACATTCCCTTTAATGTTACCTATGGACCTTTAAGCTTCATGGAAAATTATTGGAAATCACAGCATCAGTCAAGGGTCCACTTGTTTAGCCTCCTTTTGCTTTAGATGTGATATCTGGCATTAGCAGGGCAGTAAGAGTACAGTAACTAGATATATGTAACAAAACTCGAATGTTTTCGATCTCAGTTAATACAACAGATTAATTGAATGTGATTGAACGCATTAGTTCCACGTTTACTTTATTTTGAAAAGGCAATTTTCAGTCACATTATGCGCTGTAAGTTTTTTTCCATCACTTCAAATCATTGGTGTCACAACACCCGACAACCTCAGAGGAGCTGCCACCGAGCAGCCCGGCTCTGATCTGATGGAGTGGAACAACATTTAATCAGAGTGTTAGTCCCTGTTGTGCTTTGTTTTGTTTTATTTATTTTTATTTTTTTGCAGATCTTTAAGCCCCCGCCTCCCTCCCTCCTCCACCATACTTTCCACTGACTTTACACACCTGATCCTCATGACCTGAATGCAACAGAGAGGGTGGTGATCTGTAGCTGAACTTACCACCGCAAGCCAAACAAGATCAACTGGCCAGTACTCAAACCCCAAATGTAGACCTGTGAATTTTTTTGCGTGAGCTGAGCGACTTGTCCTGACCTCTTTGCTGTGGATTAACAAATGTTTAGACATGACACAACACTTACTTGTTGTTTATTTTTAACTTTTTACGTTACATAAAAAACAGGAAGTATAAATAGTAATACTGAGTCGTGGTCATTCGTATCTTCATGTAATCAGTGGTAACAGCTAGGACTCACAGCATGACTACCACGTGCCAGATTTGTGCAACCGTCCCATTATGACACACTCTTTTAAACGCACGCACACACACACACACGCACACACACACACACACACTGGTAGTCCCTCACGTGGGCTTGAGGTAGTTGTAGAGGGCACTGAGTCCTCCTTGCAGGACCTCCTGGATAGGCTTAAGGAGGGGGTTGTGAATAATATGAAGCCCCTTATCCAGCGGGTGGCAGGCCAACCTCCCAAGCCTGCTGAGTAGGTACAATTCCACCGGCACATTTTGCAGGTCATTGAAGTCAACATTGAGGAGTTCTAAGGACTTGAGGAAGCACAGCGTCTTAGGCAGCGTGTGGATACTGTTTCCCTCCACGATGAGGATCTTCAGGTTAACCAAGTCCTGGATCTGGTCCGCGATTGTCTCCAGACGGTTGCAAGCCAGGTGGAGAAAGACCAGGCCCTTCATGCTGTAGACGCAGGTGGGGATGTGAACGATGCGGTTGTGGCTGAGGTTGAGTTTGGTCAGATTGTGCATGGTTGCCATGCTGCCGGGGAGGCCCGTGATCTGATTGTTGGCCAGGCTGAGCACCTCCAGACAGGTGCAGGACCCCAACTCCTCCGGGACCTCGCTCAGGCGGTTACGACAGGCGAAAAGCACGCGCAGCTTCTTCAGTAGGCCGATCTCTGGTGGGAGGCTGGTCAGGTTGTTACCCCACAGGTTTAGCACCACCAAATTGTCCAGAGTACCCAGGGCAGGGGGCAGAGAGCACAGGCAGTTCATGGACAAGTTTAGCTTCTGCACTTCTCGGAGTTCCCACAGCTCCGTTGGGGTCCCATCGAGCCCCCGCATGGCCAGGCTGAGAGTGCTGTAGCCAAAGTGAACTGTGGTGTGTCTGCGGATCCTCTCAGCAGCCGAGGACAGGCTGGGCTGATCGTCTCTTACAGCGCTCTTCCTCCTTTGGCTCACACTCACCTCATTCAACTCCTTGTTGGAGAAACTGCGAGATTGCTTCCCACCCATCGTCCTCGCAGTAGTGTTGATTTTGTCGCCTATAACAAGATGTCAGCATGCGATTAGCTGAATCACCAACATTGGGACGATCGCTGAGGATAATGGCTGCTGATTGGTCTCCGGGGTTCTTGAATGAGCCGCACAGAACATGATCAGTTCTACAGGTTGTTGTAGAACTCCTGATGTTTGGCAGCGGCTTCACTGAATCTTGGCTTGGAGCTTTTCCTCACTGAGTTAAGTTGCGGGCTGCTGTAACTGAGCGCTATGGTGGCTCGTGGTCTGCGTTGTCCAGACCAACTGCCTGTCTTACTGTATTTCATACCCCAGCTGGTCCTGTCACTTTACAAGTCCACAGATAGCTCCACCGCTCTTGCTCCACCCACTACAGGAGGGCAGGACTGGGGATAGGATGCTGTGTAAGCTCAATCAGGCTGAGGTCACTGTCATGATCTCATACCCTAACACACAGAAATACATTGGTGCTCATGAACCCTGACATGGAACACAAGCATGTTTGTTTTGTTAGCTACACCTGCTCACTTTTGTACTGTATTTTGCATTCAGAATAATTCAGATATTTCACATGCCATCCCCAGGCTGACTATAATCTCTTCTCACTTTTTTTTTTTTTTCCTCCTCGTGTCGGCCCCTTGCGCCTTTGTGCCTGATCTCTTGTCTCAACTTAGATATGGCACCAAGTTGGCAGCCGTGAAACCGGTGAATCATCTCTCAAAAAAGTAACAGTTCTTAGAGGTATTAGTGGAACCTATGCACTGACATGTGTCGGTTTAATCTCAAGTGCAAAAGGACATGGAACATTCCAGTACGTTCCAAGAAAACTCGGCTGCTGTTCGAAATCTCATTCACGCGGCCCCCCCGAGGGGAGGCCTATACTATGGTTCATTTACATTTTTGAATTTGTCTTCCCCCCCCAGCAACCTAAACACTGAGGTAAAATGTTCTTAACTCTGTTCTCTAGGGAGTTCTTTGAGTATGTTTCAGCGTTCACTAAAGCTGTTTGTTCCACTTCCTTGACTTCCTTGTAGTTAGCTCGCTTTTGAATAGTTTCTACAGTACATGAGTCACTTTACAGTTCAGAGAAAGATAATATACATTTTAGATTTAATTTTTACTTTAATTGACATCCTTAATTACAAATTACCAAACAGATTAAGGTTTTACAGACAAAACATATGATGGGACAAAACATATGATGGGGAACTCCCCCTTGTCCAACTTCAGCAGTTAAAAGTTGCTTATATCAGTGCGTCCGTAATAATAATCCAATAGTGTGTTATGTAACAATGCTTGAGTGACTTGACTGAGGTCAAGCCCTGAATCACAAGTTTGTCCCAGAGGCCTTTTACAGTCTGTACAGCATGTGACACCTTCCACCCTTAGAGCATCAGTTCACGTAACAGAAACTCCACAACACATCCTTCAAGTTGATCCGCCACCTTTCTTTCCCGTTGAAGGTGTTCTGTACAGATTGTAAAGCCCACTGTGTATATGAAAAATTGACTTGATTTGACTTTAGCAGGAAGAAAACTATGAAAGACTTCAGGAAGATTAACCAGGGAGAGATTCCTCTTACAGGACAGACATGTAGTAGATGTACAGAATGTACGGTACAGCGTGTACACTGAGCTGCCGAGTGCAACCATACCTCGGATTTTTAAGCAACACTTTACTTCAACCCTTTTAATGTTACAGTACTGTCCTCCATTTTTTATTTTCTTCTATTTTACACTTTATTTTGTCTATTTTGGTCTAGTTCTTGTTTTTTTTGGTGATTTCTGTCTGTTTATCTCGAGTCAAATGGGTTTTATTGTCAGGAACAATCCCTGTGCAACGTGTGTATATTATAAATTATTACTCTCACTGTTTACATTTAGTTTTTGGTCTTTTAATATGTAAATATCATTATTCGCAAGCAACCTATTCATGCCATACATACTGTGTATACTGTAATATTAGATATATACTGTATACTGAAATATCTACCTCATGTACATGACACAACCTGCTGTATAAACCATATTTATTTCAGCATCCTTCACACTATTGTCTGTCTGTTGATATATACAGATACATTTTTTTTCATGTTTGTTTACCTGTGTAGCTCCTTGTTTTTGTCTACATGTATTTATGTCTATATACGTACACTGAGAGCATCGTGTAACCGGAGTCAAATTCCTCCTGGCCAATAAAAGTGATTCTCGTTCTGATATACACAGCACACAGTGAAATGAGACAGTGTTTTTTTGCCGAGGACCACGGTACTACATGAAACATAAAACATAAAACATAGTGCAGACAGGACTAATATAAAGTGCACACACAAAATACAAACACATAAAGTGCAGTACGTTTAGACAGTGCTATTTGACAATAAACAACACACAGACAGAGTGCAACAGACTTGGAGGTGTACGTGCATATGCTACATATGGATATATACAGCCTGACTATAGTGGGTGTATGAAGTAGAGAGGTAGATATTGAATAAAGTTCAGTAGCAGCAGAGATAAAAGGTGCATGGATATATGTGCAATATGTAGATTGTTTTTATGTTTTGCTGTTAACACTTTGATTGCCTGTGGGAAGAAAGAAACTCTTTCCCATCTATCTACTTAGCATTTATAAATAGTGTAAAAGTACTTGTGTGAAGACACTGTGCAAGTGCTATTATAACATCTCCTATGAAGACATACTTAGCTTATAGTGATGCTCCACAGGAACACTTAAAAAACACAAAATACCTTATAATTGCATATAAATAATAACGTACTTTTTACATTAATTTTGTCAAAAAGGGACAGTAATTGTCTTTTGCCTTTCAAAATAAAAGCTATTTTCATCCATATTTCTCTTGCGGCACTAATCATTCTCTAAACGGTGTCACTCAAGTGATTAACATTATTTCTGCAACAGGAGACGTCTACATTCACGAGCCAGGAACACGTTATATAAACGTACGGGGTGTAAATGGGACCTTGGACTTGATCCACTTTCCTCGACAGCATTACAGAGTCTGACCAGGACTTAGAGTGGCCTTAGTCATCATTCTTCTCCCAGTCCAGTAATCAAAGTACTTGGATGACAGTTAGCAGTGATATCCAACTCTAGGGACTCGGTGGCTGTGCTGTGAGCACGGCTACATCAGCACTTATGAATGACAGGTTGAATCATGTGTTTGCTGAATTGGACACTGGAGACACTGGGCTGTTGGGGTGCATTGCCCATTCAGGCAGCCTTGCTTGTGCAGCAAGACATTGTTTTGTAAATGTGGACAGCTTCATATTGCTGTAACTCTGTCTGGAAGCTGTGTTTTTCTGGGTGACTGGTACAAGACAATGTCTTTATATTGCCCTCGGTGTTTAGGAGGAGATCTGTAATGCTGATCTTGTGCATATGTGTACCACGGCTGATTTCACAAACAGCAGGATTGCTATATCTTGCCATCGTCTATTTACATGAGAAATGACACCTCAGCTGTAACCGTCAGAGCACCTCCCCTCCCCAACCCCCACCACGGGCCCCCGAAGAGGCACTGAACACACGCTGTCAAATATGCAGAAAAACCGCCGGCTTCAATATGCATATCCCTCATTATGGGTTAACTGTAGCATTGAAATACCTGGAAAAAGCTGAGATGGATGGACAGATGGAGGGAGGGGGTGGGATAGGAGCAAGAACGGTAGGTGGATGAATGGACAGAGGGAGTAATGCTCATTTCTGTGACAGAGAGATGTCATCATGACATACTTCTCCATAACACACCATCGCCTAACACTTCCGTCATAATCTGGTGAGGCATGAATCTTCATTAAATGCTAGTTTTTTTTTTTTTTTTTTATCCCGTGCATGTTTTTTTCCCCTCCCCAAATGACTCTTCCTGTGTACCAGAGGAACAGATGTGTGGAAACAGCTTGAGATTCAAATTACAAGAAAATGGGATTTACCATTCCTCTTGCATTCGCACAACACCTTAATACGGAGTCCCATTAGCACCAAATGAGGATGAGTTATTCACTCAGAGAACAGTTACACCCTCCAGTCCTCAGGGTGACAAAAATGATCTCATTTGAGAAAGCTCATCTGGTTATGTTGCACAATAATGACTCTGGATGAGCTACCTTTAGAGACTCAAGTTCAAGATATATACCATTATTACTTGTTCATTACTGTAGAGGCTTCTGGCGATGACAGATGATATATGGCCTTGCTGCCACAGAATCTGCCGTAGGTGTCTTTGTCCTGGTGAAATGTAAGGAGTACCTGCCAAGACCCGAGGCTCTTTAGAGTCTATATTGCAGACACATTACTCCCTGAAGCCAACACTCTTAGTGAAGAATATGTTCCCTCTTTAGACAGAATACAAGACAAGATCGGGTCTGAGAGACAAGAAATATGCATTTTGCAAGCCGATTGAGTCCTCCAGACAAAATTAGCAGCATAAAATGGAACAGAGCATGTGAATAAGGGTGGATGGCGAGCCATCCGAGCTGATAATCGTCTATTATTCAGCAGGTGCAGATGTGAATATTCACACCACTGGACACTTTCCACTTTCCATTTGTGCACGCGTACACATCGGCACAGCTAATGGAGTCCGTGGAAGTGGAAGTGCATTTTTTTTTTTTTTTTTGTCAAAATTCGAGGATATGTCACACGTTAGAATAACCATCTGGAAATTGGCTTGCATCGCCGCTCCTCCCAAACCTCCAGGTGACACAGAGGATTACTACTCAGCGATGCAAAATAAAGGGGGAGGAAATTTGAGGGAGTGTCCAACAAGTCTGCTCGCAGGCCGGATACGAGTCCAGGAGCATTCCAGTTCGATGGATCAAATGTTCATTTATTTACCCGATTGGACACGCTGAGGTTGTCCCCCTGGCAGGTTGTGCAAATTGTCACCATGGTAATTATCGCACATTCGAGCCTCCTTTGAAGACAAATTGGTACTTAAAGATCACAAACACAAATTCATAACCATTCTACATCTTCTTAGAATATTTTTCACCTCCTTATCAACCCTAACTGAAGCACCTCCGCTGAGTATCTTGTAATCTCCTAATCTCTCTCCCCAGGCCACATGCCAGGTATCTGTAGTTAGATCTGCGGTGAAGCAGCCAGATTCATCTTGGGATAAACTGGGACAACATGATGAATAGATAATAAAGGCACCCAGGGGAGAGTACTATCCGGGTTAACTCCACCGCATAAAGATACCATTTGTAATGATGGCTGGAATCAACAGGGAAGTGCAGTGAGCAAAGCTAACTGGGCTCCAAAGTGACCAAATCAGTCCTGACTCTGCTGATGCAGCAGATGGGGAGTACAAACCAATTGTGGCTGTGACAACAACAAGCGGGGTGATGAAGTACCATCGAGCAGACTATCTGGGTCTCACCTGCTCACTGCCACTACTACAGGCTACTGAGTGCTAAACAAAAACAGTACAGTGAGCGTGGTTGTAGACTGATGATGATGATGATGTTGATGATGACGATGATGAGGAGATAAACTGTCAATGCTTTGGGAATGGCGATGGCAATGAGGTCGACTGATTCATTTGGAGTTCAGGCTCTGACCTCGTCGCTCCATGGAAGCTCAGCAGAGACTGAGGAGTGACAGTAATGAACTTCTGCAGAGTCTGATGCCTCCCATAGTCAAACCATTATCATGCTGGAGGAGGCTGGCTTGCATTCCTTTAAACCAATCGCAATCTGTCTTGAGCCGAGGATGCAGCGATAATGCCCTTGCAAAATAGTGTCAGAAGATAGCGGAAGGGGAGGAGAATTCTGACTGAAATAGTCAGCAGGATTATACCTACAGCCTACTTTCTGGGAACCCGACTAGATGCCTGTTATATGTGAGGTATCTATACTGCGTGTGGGCCAGGCACCAGCCACCATGTGGCTATTCCCCTGTGAGGCGCTTCATCCCACCAAGGGAATGTACTATCAAATGAATGAAACGTGCATGATAAATTCCTGCATGCATGATGAATCACCCCCACAACCATTGAGGAGAATACAATGTAACACGTGCAGAGTTGAGTTGGATACATGAAGCCCTCAGAGCAATATAAAACAATCAAATGCAATCAGAGACAAGAAAAACAAAGCAGATCGAATCTGCAGGAGAAAAAAAAAATCAGCATGATTTGTTCTTTACTGTGGAAATAACTCGTCTAATTGTCGGGGTTTGCTCATTTGTTGGAGTTTATGAACTAAGTTTGAAGATAAACAAAGTAAAAAGAGTTTATTTTGAAATAATTCATAACTAATCGACTAATTTTAGACTTGTCGATGGCTACTAGAGACCTTGTTTGGAAGGAGTAGCAACAACCCAGGGAGAAATATCCTGCTCAGTCCAAACACTGATAATGTTAAAGAGGATTGTAGAGCACTCAGTGGGGCAAACAACAACCGGAGACTAAATCACATTTGGTTTCACAAAGGAAACGTGCAGTGCAGGTGGGGGGGACAAGTGACAGGGTGTCCTGGGTGGTGCCCGGCTGGCGGTGGCTGGAATCCAAGTGTGCAGGTGCTTAGATGATGCAGAGCTGCATGTGGCAGGAAGATGGCAGAGAGGTTTTTACTGGAGCACGAGGAGTTCACGAAAGAGAAAAGGTACAACAGAAAGTACAGAGCTGGCTGTAGTATTGTTACAATGAGGGAGACTGAACAATCTGGCACAGACTGGAAGGCTGAAACTGTGTTTTTATGCAGTGGAAGTTGATTGGTAGATGAAGCACAGGTGGTGAGGTGATTAGGGAGGCGAGAGTGAAACTGGAGGCCACACCCAGCACCCTACACAACAGAGAGAGACAGACATTAACACAAATGGAGGCGAAACACCAGGAAAACACAAGGGTTAGGGTCAGTGGCCATAGCAATTAACCTGATACCCCACATCAAGTGTACTGTCACCACATACAAGAGAGAAGGAGGTGAAAAAAAGATAGACAGGGTTAGAGTTGGTTTATTATCCCGATGCGGTGGTTCGGTTTAGGCGAGAAGCCAGAGTGGTTAAGGTTAGGATAACCATCTGGGAGGCATCATGTTCAAGGATATCCAACATACAAAAGCTGGTATATAGATGAGATGTGGTCAGCCAAAGATTAGGCGGTCGAGGGTTAGGCACGGAGCCTAAGTGGTTAGGGTTAGGTGGGTAAATGAGCTCACCCATTACAAGAAAGTTAGAAGATGGATCACTGCAACTAAAAGCGCATAAATGACGCCAAGACATCGCCTACAAGCAGATCTGGCATAGCTAGCCTAAAAGCTAATTGCCATTGCCAAGCACACAAACACAGGCTGAAGACACCCAAGACATCATCTCATAATATGCACAGCACGAGCTGCGAACAGCTTGGTGAAGTGAAGCTGTGATTCAAGTCAATTTTATTTATATAGCCCCATATCACAAATCACAAATTTGCCTCAAGGGGTTTTTTTTTACAAACCCCTTAGACTTAAATTGGTTGAAGAAAAACTCAGAAAACAATGAGTCATCAATGCAGAGAGTGAAGCATTAACTTTGGGGCAAGTTCCCAAAGTCCAGACAACACAGTTAGGACACTCAGTTTGTGGCTTGACTCACACCGATGCGACCAGAAAATGGAGTCTGGGATCGACTTTGGTGCCTGGTTCCTGATAACTTAATTTCTGCCTCAGCAACTTGAAAAGTAAATTAAATTTAGTCTGTTTAGCAAACTAATCCCGAAGCACCGTGATCAGACTGTTTACAGTCCAGCATGCTTGTTAAATATTATAAGTTGTTTGCATTAGGGGGGTTTGCAAACAGCAGAATAAAAGTGAGGGTGGAGCACGGGTAGTTTCAATAGACCGCCTTATTGCAAATGCTGCCTGATATGTTGAAGTGAGTGCAGAAAGTGAGTTGTCTACTTGAGCTAAAGTTTGATGGTCTGGTGGAGAAAGTTTTTATTTTGACCCCAAGTGACAGCACAGTTTCACAACAAGTTCTGTTCATGTCACCAGACCTTGAAACAATAGGATCTGACAAGCTCTGTTCTGGAAATTAGGATGCTTGCCAGGCCACCACTGCCAGCAAGCCATAAATGTTTCATGTGGTGCTGATATGGTAATCATTGGATCCCTACAATGACACCTTGTGAGAGTTGGATAACGATGGCTGTCTTTCAGGCCTGTGTGACTCTGGACACGGTCCAACAGCTGAGGCACAGCCTGAAGTGTGGATCTGTCAGTTAAAAAAGGCCCCTTTGCATCCGATAGGTGGATAAAAGTCTCAAAGATGAGTGAAATAAAGGTGCAACTGGCGTCCTCTGGGCATCGTGCAAGTATAAAGACTCGCTGCTGAAAGATGCAACACGAATGCACTCCTCCTGGGTTATATGCATTCCGTTTCATGAGGTTTTTGCGAGTGGGTCCAGGTGCCCGTTGGTGGCACAGACCCAGCTGGAGGATGTGGCTGACTCGCTCTGCTTGGCGCTCAGGCTGGCATACTAACAGAGCCAGGGGTGCTTTCACAGTGAGTTGAAAGAGGCTGGCGCCGGTGCCACACACACACACACACACACCCAGGGTTCAGAAACACGAGCTCCAGCTGCAGGTCCACTGCTAAAGAAATTAGAGACTGGAAATCTAAAGTGATTTTTTTTTTTTTTTAAACCTGCAACACAGTTCGTGACAAGAATACGGATCTCATGACATTAACAATCATGCACAACGCCGCCACCTTAATCGCATCTCCCTCTCGTTTGTGTGAGATTAATTGTTGGGGTGGGGGAAAAAAAGATATTTTCCAATCATGAGGGATGAAACAGTAAAAGGCCAACATGTCTAAAAGAGCTTAATGTATCATTTCTCTGAGGCCTGTGTAAGCCTTTTATTAAAGTGAAACAATCTTGTCAGACACCTGTTGTTCTTGCATGGGGGTATTTATTGTTGGCCTATGTCAGCACACTGTAATCCCTGGCTAGAACATGGCTGTATTAGCAATGTGACCTATTCTTGGTCATCATAATTTCCTCCGTGTATGTGTGTGTGTATGTGTGTGTGTGAAAGCGGCAGAGAAAGTGACAGCGTTCATGTGTATGAGTGTGTATTTGTGTGTGTGTGTGTGTGTGTATATCCGGTGATTGCAGGCACCCTTCAGCCATTTCAGTTGAGCTTTACTTTTTTTTTTCTCTTTTTTTTTTTTTGACACCCAATGTCATGCAGAACAAATCGCCTATTGCTGACACCAGTGATTTTTTTTTTTGTGCTGAGAAGTGTGTGTGGAGGCAAAACATTCGGGTCTTACTGACGGGGAGTTGGACAGTTCTGTGATTAAGTAGTAATGGCCCAGGACGTGATGGGGAAACAGGGGATTTCGTTGGTCACAGGGCAATAAAAACTGCACACCCATGGGTGCATAGGCTATTTTTGAGAGAGTGTGTAATTATTTCAAGAGTTTTGCAGCAAAACTCTCACAACTGGCATTCAAACTGCATCTAAAAAATCATTAGAAAACTTAATTTTGCAGACATGCATCCTAAGAAGTGATTGACAAACTGCAGTTTAAAAACCAAAAAAGGACTCTCTCATCTCACCACCTTCGCCACGCCTGCCTTGAATTCCAGCGTCTGCCTATGGGCTTAACCCACTAATTGTGGCCTGAGTTCCTATGGTATTGTTGCATGCCTGTGGTTTGGTTTAAGGCCACAGTTATATTAAGACCTGGGTATTTTAACATCTATAATGGAAGACACTATCAGCTCAGATAATCAGGGATGTGCGCAGGCTGATTTATGTGTGAGGTTGTTGAGGTACAGCTTGTAATGCTCAGCTTGAGAAACAGTTTGAACCAAAAACAATACATGGAAATAAACATTAATTAGACTGTGATGTTTCTATGGGGACATGTAATAGTTATTTAGCACTGACATTGCTGGTACTGGAGGTGGTTGCTGTGTGAGATATAAGTGGTGTTATGGGGACATCTGCTGGACATTGACGAGTAGGTTTCTACTGTAGCCTGTTTATTCAAATCATCTGGTGGACTACACTAATATTGGATTTAAGAATGATAGTAGATCTTTGTACGTGATCTCATGGCAGAGATACAGCAGCATTATTCTGTTAATACTTCTATGTTATGTCCTTGGTCTGAATAAGGAGTATTAGACATAGACAGACTTTATTGTCATCTAACTGCACATTTCCAATGTACATTTGAGCGAAATTTCGTTGCAAAGGCTCCGAATAAAACAAGAGACACGGTAATAACAGTATAAATATAAAAGTATATGAAATATAAAATAGAATAAAATGTAATAAAAAGAAACAGAATAAAATTGTGACTTATAAAGGTCTTAAGGTCATGAGTCTAAATAGGTCTAATAGTCTATAGTCCTGAATGTTTTGTTATATTTTGTGCATTTACGTATATAATGGTTTACATTTTCCATCCTCATTTTCTAATAATTTTATTAGAAAATGTTTAAAATCCATTTAAAACATTTTCACGTTCACAATCACCAATCAAAGCTGACGTTTCCCTTTGCGTTGTTGTTGAAGTGAAAGAACCAGAAAATGACAGTGTGTGAGTACAGTACTCAAGAAAATGTACTGTTGATGTATATGGTATTAATTATTATTTTGATCCCTTATACTATTGCCTGTAATCAGTGGTAACTATACATTTACTCAAGTACTGTACTTTATTTGAGTATTTCCATTTTCTGCTACTTCATATTTCTACTCCACTTCAGTTCACAGGCAAATACTTTTTATTTCACTGCATTTATTGATTCATTTCATTTATTTTTATTTTTATTTATTAATAAATTTAATTATTTTGTAGATTAAGATTGATGCCACAAAATATATTTGACAAAAAAATATGATGTATTATTATATCATTATTTTTTTTTTACCAACCAGTATACAAAGTAGTATACAGTATATATACTATATACTCATATACTGTAAATAAATAAAAATGAGCTTCCCTCTTATTGTAATATTAAAGTGATGTACACATGAATGCATCAATAATTATAATCCTATACATATATTCCAGTATATTTGGTTCTTTAAGTAGATAGTAGTAATCTCTGCATTGCAATCTCCTCACATCACCCTCGGCTACCTTGTGTGGAGAGGAGAAACAACACTGGCAACAGCAGGCAACAACAGGCCCCGTCTAGAGTCAGTATCAAGTTTGTCTGTTCTGGGCTTCTGCAGTAAACATGGTGTTTCAACATGGCAGCCTCCATGGAAGAGGACCCGCTCCCACTGTAGATATAAAAGGATCATTTTTAATGTAATCATTTTTCATGTGATTAAACATCAAAACAGTTATTAATGTTATATTTCATGTCTTCCTTATTGTAAAAATAGAGGCCCCCAGTCTTACACACTGGACCTTTAAATGCAGGACTTCTTCTTGTTTCTGCACTGTGGTATTGTTACTTTACTGAAGTAAAAAGATCTGAGTACTTCTTCCATTACTGCCTGTAACTGTTACATGATGACTACTACATTGGCTCCTGTACAATAGGGTTATAAATAAGGTTTATAGCCATCATACAAGCCTTCTAATGTATCGTTGGTACTAAATAATGGGTTTATAGTGATCTTATATGAGGCATCTCCATAGTAATTTTATATAGTACATACCACTGTGAGAACTATATGATGAATAATATTTTATTTTACTATATTATTTATTTATAGAGGTCATAACAGAATTACAAGTGTGTCCAAATATTAATTTAAATAATAAAAATATTCCATTAATACAAAATTACATATATATATATATATATATATATGGCTGCAGTCAGCCTCTGCTCTCTGACCCTATACATATGAATGACATTGCACTCGACCACCCAGCACGTCATAATGCCTGCCTCAGCCAATCACGTTCCAGGAGCTGGCACTATCGCGTGACGGACAGCCGTCTCATCCAATCAGAGTTTTACAACAGGCACGAACGCCCGCCTTCACTCCGCACGTATCCAATCAGGACGCAGCAGTGATTACTAATTCATTACATCGCAAAGGGGAGTGACGCAGTTATTGTAGATCTACAGATACTCCATGCTTTCTTTATATCACCTGAAATAACGTTTTATTTACACTCCGCGGACGTGAATTCACCCACAAACGGCACAAAGGAAGAAAGAGGGATTCCTGCTGGCATCTGGAGGCTGTATGTCGAATCTCTGCGCCCCCTGAATTTGGATGCCATTCCGGTTGGAGGTTGCGGTACACCCCGAGGACTAGATGCGATAACCAGAACGAGATATGCCGCAGCCGAAATCACGAAAAATCGCCATCCTCGGGTACAGATCCGTAGGTGAGTTCAGACCTGAAGACATGCAGACATGTGGGCCTCGGATGAGACACTGATGCTAAATATCTGCGGCCTTTTCGGGTCAGTTTAAACCCCATTATAAGAGCGGTTTACGCCTCCTATAATAGACTTAAATTATAGGGAGTAGGATCTGACACGCAACATCTCAAAGCGCCACCAGGTGAGACTCGGCCCTTTTTTTTTAGCATATGAGGCCTCCAATAATGTGCTAAAGATAGATATTTTTATTTTTTATTTTTTTACTCCTTATTGATAGTGATCCCTAACCCTGCTTTAGTGTGTGGCCATGCTTCCTGCGTGAAGGCCTGAAGGACCACAGGATTTGACGCATTACTGTGCAGTTTATATCCGATCGCATCAAGAAACCAAAGAAGCGCAATTTTGTATGCGGTGAAAAAGGATGTTGAGGATGGGCAAAGATGGCACACACAGATAGGCCCAGCACCAATCCCTCATCTAATATTCCCCATACTTTGATTGTGTTCATGGTTGGCTACTCTAAACGAGCTGATATAGTAAGCATCCCCTACAGTGTTACTACAGGGAGGCTGCATTGTGTCACTGCTGTGGCTTTTTTTTCTAGTATTTCCGGTATTATAATGATTATTTCATGATGGAAACATGCTCATCAGCCACTGATTCAATTCTACAACCAGCACATGTGTGATCAGCACTAGTTATAAAAGACTGCAGACCGATATTTTGTTAACTTATGAAGCTTTTTTTCACAATCAGAATCACTTTTATTGCACATGCAAGGAATATCTCAATGTAAGTACACAGATATAGACATAAATACAGCTAAAAACTCTGCTATGTACAGATATAAATATGTAGATCGATGTATACATGTAACAATATATAAGAATAAGGCGACGCAGAGGACAAAGGATGCTGAAATAAACATGGTACGCACAGGAGGTCGGTGGATATGATAGTATATACAGTATAAACAGCATTTGTGTCCTTTGTATTTTTCAGGAAAGTCCTCCTTGACAATTCAGTTTGTGGAAGGCCAGTTTGTCGACTCCTATGATCCAACAATAGAAAACAGTAAGTGGAGATTTAAACCCTGATACACAAACAGGAAACTGTGTAGTGGAAATGGTTAGCCGCTCAGATCCTGATGCATCTTCTTGCTTAGATGACTATTTTAATAGCACCTCTGCGTTTTTTCACCCCCTCCTCCTTTTGTATTTTATAAAAGTGTATGTATTTTTTATGACCTCAGCAGAGGTGGTGTTCAGGCAAGGTGGCCCACCTCTGCTGTGAAACACTGTGGGGAAACCCTGAGTGTGCAATACGTGTCTTTGTTGTGAGGAATAGGCTTTATTATCCTTTTAACACTTCACCTCCTGTGCCCAGTGTTTTCTCTTGTGTGTGATTCACGTGGGGAAAAAAAAAAAAATCAGGCTCCTAGTTAGACAAAGTCAAGTCCAGTTGTTGTCATAGAGCACAAATTCACAACCCGTACAACGCACGATGAGGAAAAACTCCACAAAAAGACAATCAATATTATTTTATGTCATTACAAACTCTGCGTACTTATTGCTTCCAAAGCTTTCAGCTCCATCTTGTGGCCTTCCTCGGTGGATGGAGTCACTCGGTTGCCATGGAGATGGTTAAGTTGTTTTAAGTATGGGATTGGGCTCACACGATAACAAGTGGTCGTATATCATGCAACATAAACTTTACAGCTGCAGCTAATAATTATTTTCACTCTTGATTAATCTGCTGATTATTTTTCCCCATTGTTTGTTTGGTGCAACACAAAAATGTGCATCATATTTACCACGGAGTCCTCGCTGACGTTGTCATAACTTAATAATATTTCATTCACAGTGATGTAAAAGAGAGAAAAAAGGGAGATAATCCTCACATTTGAGAAGCTGTAACTCGAGAATGTTTAGCAATTCAATTCAGTTTTATTTATATAGCGCCAAATATATAATATTATGTACAGAGACTCAACAGTTCCCAACATTGACAAGAACTTGGCGACAGTGGCGAGGCAAAACTTCCTTTTAACGCACCTTGAGCAGTTGTGTTTAAAAATTACGAAAATGATCAAAATAGTTGCAGATTTTTGGTCGATAAACTGATTGATAACGCTTGTAGCTCTGCAGTATCATCGTATCAGTTTGTTATTATTTAGCCTAGCTCATGTTTCACATTTTACTCATTTTACATTAAACTTAATGATGGAGGGATGTAGAAGTGAAATCATCTTCCTCTAAGTGTTTTATTATACTATATTTTTCTTTGTTTTTTCACATAAACGTTGCATTTATCATCTGAAATGTGCGTCCTGGTGACTCTACAACATAAGAAGAAGACAATAACACTGATTTGTTACCCAGCGGGGTGTAATGTTCCCTCAACAAACCAATGTGTCCAAACACTACACCAGCTGATTTCACCCGAGTTCACACCAGAAAGAAAAAAAAGGAAACTTTCGTTTGAGGAACTTTTGAGGACTCAGCTGGTGTTGGTGTTTGGTTTAGAAGCTTGGACATCACCGGTTTAACAGAGGGAACCTTGCCTGAATGTACTTCTAACGAGACGTTTCGCCGAAGGAGAGAACATACAGTAATTCATCAACCTCCAAAACACACATATTGCCAGACACTCCAGAGATTTGAGTCTAAACTTTCCCTTCAGGCTGTTTCTCTTTTACCCGACATGTTCGCTCACAACCTGCGTTTCTCGAGCGTACCGTATGTGGTCTGTTTCTATAAATAATCTCCGGATGGTTAACGTAAAGTGAAGTGTCAGCGTTATCAGCGAGATGCTGCAGGCAGTACGATCCCTCAGTCCTGCTGTAAATTACATGACCCATCTCCAGGCACATATTGACATTTCTGTGCTGAATGAACTCACTGCTACCAAAATGGATCCATAACTGGGTTGCATCTTGTGTATCTCGAGACCTGCACACTAATGAAGATACAGTACAGTCGGGTGTAGTGGACTATATAGTGGAGATGTACTCCGGTGTTATATTATGTGTATTATCAGTGTTATTTCTTGCTCTCCATACATTAAAATGTCTAATTTCTCGTTTCTATTGGTTCATTCCTAATTTGTCTTTTCTTTTAACTGCAGCGTTTACTAAAATGATCACAATAAATGGACAAGAGTACCATCTTCAGCTGGTAGACACAGCAGGACAGGTATGGTATATTGTTTTTTTATGTAGATATGTGTTGTTATGATCACATTCTTTCATAGTTTGGTGTTAATTCTACTTCATTAGTTACTTTTAAGTCTCTCTAATCCAAACCTGTAACTTTACACATTAATGATAATCATATCTGACAGTGTTGGCTGTGCTTACATGTGTAATTTCAAGACAAACTTTATTATTTAAACAAATTTGAAGTTGCTTCCACTAAACACAGGTAAATAAATTGACTGAAATATAAAGTTTTATTCATTTAAAACTGCTTTTAATCAATATTTTTATATTACCACTGGATTTTGTGTAATGTAAAATAACTATTACCCAACTCTGCAGTTCTACAGAGCGTTTTAGTGTCTTTCAGCTCATTGTTTTGGTTTAGTTACCTGCAGCTTCTGTTTTGGTTCACTCTATGTGCTCTTTTTTTCAGAAAAAGCTCTATAAACTCACTAGTTGTACAAGACCAAACTGCGCACAGACGCTGTTAGCGACTAGCTGGTGAACATTTAGCATTCAGCAGCTAAAGAACCAGTTATTTACCTCAGGAACTGGTGGAGAGCGAACCACAGCTACATCACATACTCACAATTTCTGTCTCTGCAGGATGAGTACTCCATCTTCCCACAGACGTACTCCATAGATATCAACGGTTACATTCTGGTTTATTCAGTCACATCTAATAAAAGGTACTGCTCCCCTTTTTAAAAGCAAACAAATGTCTGAGCTGCGTACGCTTCATGAATGCTGAAAAAGGAACTTTGCCCTCGTTTTCTTGCAGCTTTGAAGTTGTACAAGTTATCCATGAAAAACTATTGGACATGGTGGGAAAAGTTCAGTAAGTACTCTTCTTTTGGTGTACAGTGCGTTCCAAGACGTAATATATCATGCATAAATGACAAAGTACTGTTGACTTTTCCCTCTATTGCAGAGTACCAATTATGCTCGTTGGAAACAAGAACGACCTACATATGGAGCGGTACGTCCTGACACACACACCTAAATTGTACATTAGGTCACATACATATACGTATACACTTGGGGAATAGTACTCTCTGGATTTAGTTATTATTTCTGTATCATTTCTCATCATTTCGTGGGCTCTCTGTGGCAGAAATTCAAAACTAAACATGTCGGACACATGACACACAAACAGAAATACAGAGCAGGTGTTAATATCTGGTTCACAGATGACGCTGGAAGAAGGGGGAAGCCATTTGTACAATGCAAGCATACTGTAGTAACAGTTCAGTCTGTGTGTTTGTGTATCCCTGCAAGAATACCTTTTTTACTGGAAGCATTTATACAAGCAGATTTCTTATGAATTGAACTCTGTGGGTTAGTTAAAAGTCGACACGGCAGCCTTACTATTAAATATTTATGTGTTTTATTCTAAGCAACTGACTGCCCTGCTATGACCGTGTGTGTGTGTGTGTGTGTTTTCTTTAGAGTAATCAGTTGTGAAGAAGGAAAAGCATTAGCCGAATCCTGGAACGCTGCCTTCATGGAGTCCTCAGCTAAAGAGAACCAGGTAAAGAGCCAAGGCTGCAGAGCTCATGCTCAGCAGAGAGTTGTTTACATGTGATTTGACAAGGCCTATTTACCAACCTGTTTTCCATTATAAGGCTATAAAGATGTGTGATCTGTCTGACAAAGAGCTCGTTTAAAGTTAGAAAGGGGAACTCTGATTTTACAGATCATCTCATCATTACTCATTATGGGGGAAGAGCTTGTGGACAGTTGTGTAATGTCTTCTGAGGGAAACTTCCACAAGAAATATAAAATAAGCCTAAAAAAGGTCATCAGTGGCGGAGTCCGCCATCTATGCACTGGAGTATAAATGCGTACCCAAACTTATATTAAAGAAAACTGGTTGTTTGGATGTGATGAGGATGATGAAGTTGCTCTTCTTCTGGTCCATTAGATAGATAGATAGATCACCGTGCTGCCCCCGTATGGGCAAAAAACTATCTCATGCAGGTCCAAATGTTCATCCACCACAGCCTCCTAGATACAGTGTGTGCTTTGCACTAGTCTTTAGATTTTCTTCCTTTTCGACATGAGCTAAGAGTAAACAACAAACGTGCAACAGGAATCAATGTTTGGAACCTTCGTTCCATTTTCTGGTGGATGTATTTCCCAACACAGCCCCGTCGCATAGTCAGGAAGTCTGTTTATCTGCTTCAAATCAAGTTAGCGAACAACAACAACGCCACCTCTGTTATGTGCCCAAAGCCAGTGAGGCTCCACTGGGTGTAGTGTGTGCTGCTGGAAAATTCAAAGTGGTGTGACTGAGACATGTGACAGCGTCCTGCATGTGTGTCTCGTTCTGTCTCTCCCAGACGGCCGTGGAGGTTTTCCGGAGGATGATCCTGGAGGCAGAGAAGATGGACGGCGGCGTGCAGCCAGGAAAAACGTCCTGCTCCATGATGTAGAGCCGCCCAATCAACACACAGGACACTGCACTGGGATATCCCGTTACTTGAAGGCTAGCTGCCAGTTCTCCTCCACCTCAGCTGACTCCACCCCTCCAGGGTCCTAAATATCCGACACTGTCTATTTATGGCTCTGATTCCACTGTTATTTATCAGTATTCCCTTTTGTCATCCTTGTTTTTCTTTGTGTGTGTGATTAAAAAAAAGGATGAGTGGTGGTTCCCTTGTCTTCTATTTCCCCACAATCCACCTCTCCTCCATGTCTGTGCTCGGCACTGATGCAAAACACAGAACATCGTTTGGGTGTATCAGAAAAAATGTTTCCCTGTGCTCGACAATGACGACAATAACTAAGGCCAGAGATAGTAATGGCTTGATGCATCTTAGCTTCTCATTATGCAGCTCTCATATAGGCTACGAGACCTTCTCTGTTTAAATAACAAGAGATAAGAGAAATGTCATGTCTGCCATGCATACGCTCTGAAAACGGATAAGTAAACATGGACGTTTCTTCTGATACATCACCAGCTGTTTGGTCCCTCCAATATTCAGCTCTTTTTCTACTTCATCTCCACGCAGTACCCACTTCTTTGTCCCTCAGTTTGTTTTCATAGCAGTTACTGTCAGCCAAAAAAAAATAAAAATAAGTAAATAAAAAATCTGCATCCATTTTCTAATGTTGAAAATGTTGTACAAATGTTTTTGATTGTAATCATTAAAGCAAAAAGTGGTTATGTAATGCGCCCTGCTTTGAGTGTGGATTATTATACTTTGGTTTAAGATTGAGACGTTTGTTGGAGGCGGGACTACTTTATTTATTTACTGTCTTTCAAAGAGAGTTCAAAATGCTTTCATAAGAAGAGATACGTAACTTTAAAAAGGTTAAATACATTGATGAGGGTGCAGGGTGAAGGTACACGTAGGATAATCTAAATGTTTAAGATTCAGTCCAACAGAGAACATGAAGAGTCTTGAGTCATTGATCCACATGTTGCATAATAGATATTACTTTTCCACGTTCCTTAGAGATATTTTGCTTCTCTATTGATGGCAAATTTATAGACGATCAGGTGAATTTTAAAGGTCTTGAAATCTATTTTTCAGTGAGCTTTTTAAGCTTGTCTAAGAATCTCACACAGACGTACAGTGTTCTTCATTACTTATTTGTTATTTCAGCTGTTTCACATGAATGATTTTTATATTTCTGGGGCACAGGTTAGCTCACCTGGTTTGTGCGCCCCACGTTCAGAGGCTCGGTCCTTGCTGAAGCTGCGCAGGGTTCGAGGACCGACCTGTGGGCCTTTGCTATATGTCACCGCCCCTCTCTCTCTTTCCCTACCTTCCTGTCACTCTTCAGCTGATACCATCCAATAAAGGTTCAAAGAGCTCACTTATTTGAAGTGGGCAGGGCTCATTTAAGAAAACAAAATGCACTAATTAAACCTCTTAAATTGACCTCTGTAGTTTCTCCTTCATGCCAGGAATCAGAGGGTGAGGCGAGGGGGTTGCAATCAGCAACTACATTGCTCGATGCAGCTAAATCCTACACACTGGTCCTTCAAATGTTCTATAAAAATGAAGTCAGAAGTCAGTGCAGATGTCTTAGAACTTGGTGTGATAAGCTTTTGTCCATCTTTGATAGGTGTCTCACAGCAGCAGCAGTGTTCTGAATGAGCTGAAAGTTGTCTGACTCTTTGAGGACACTTGTGAAAAAGACCATTACAATAATCCAACCTGCTGAAAATGAAAGCTCGGATAGGATTCTAACCCTTGCCTGAACACGAATCCAATAATTCTCAGTGTTTTTAGGTAGGCAGACTTAGCTTTGAATTGATGTGGCTGTCAGAAAGTAATGAGAGAACTCCTTTCTAGACATAAAAATGAGAACAGGCACTTTTTCAGACTTTTTTATTCGTCAAGGGAAATGACTAATAGAGCAGATTTTGTTTTTCTGTAAAGCTGCGTTGAACTCGTACACGTCTTCACAGTTGGGAGCCACCTGCAGCAACTGCAGTCTGCAGGAGTCACTGGGTTTAAGTGCCTTTATACCCCGATACATTGTCTTTTCTTTTTTTTTTTTTTTGTAGAATATTGAACCTTAAAAGGTGTTGCACAAGTCGCCGCTACAGCACTTTATATCGATGTAGCTGTTCATCTTCAGCATTTCACAGTCTGACAGAGCCATGCATTTCTGGTATTGGCCAACTAAGAAAGTAAAAAAAAAAAAAGAACAAAAGGTTGATTTTTAAACAAAAAATGTGCCGTCACTGGTAGAGCCAGCGTATTTTGACATATTTACATGACTCAAACTGTTTCAGGTATTTGACATGCAGCATGTTACCTTGCCTGAAACTGTTTAGCTACTGTTTTCTCCCTCTTTGGAGTTAAAAAGATGCATTAAGATCACCACTGATGCTCCTAGCCCTCTAATTCTGGTGCAATTGTATGCATGCAAACGTAGCTTCATAACACAGTTAATAGTTATATTTTATTGTGGTTCATGCACTGCCATTCTCTCGTGTGTTAAGGATTTGGGTGTGTTGGAAAAACTCACATGGTGCTCTGAGGAACTTGGCAGCAGCACAGCCGTCCTTCTCTGGTTTGCAAGTCTCTTCGGTGAGCTCACACTCTCCTCCAGCCCTTTGGGAGACACACCGGTGGCAGTTCAGGGTTTCGCCTGAAAAGAAACAACAAAATAAATATTTCAGTCATTGTTTTTCTTTCTCTGTGACCTTCTTCTTCTTCTTCTTTACGAGTCCTGGGACAATATTTGCAAGGTATTGGTAGGATCTGGGTTAGTAAATAGATGCAAAATGTGTGCATGAAGCCACACGGGAGCTAAATCAGTTGCTTTTTTACATAATTACTATGATTTGTTAGAGCTGAGTCTCTACAATCTGTCGCAAAATGAAAACACTGCCTGTGAGTGTCTGACAGGTCTGCTGAGACTGTTCGCTGAAGACTAACAGAGATCGCAGACGTCCCTGTTGCACAGCAGCAGAGGTTGTGTTTATTCAGTGGAGAATCAGTGACAGACTCACCAGCTGTAAACAGCAGGGCAACGGATAAAGCCAAGACCAACAACTTCATTGTTCGGGTTTAATGCTGCAGCCTAGGAGAGATAAAGCACAGATTTTATAATACAGTTTATACAATGCTCTGCTGCCAAATTTCATGGCATGATTCCCACTGAATATTGTTTTTATAGGGTTGATAATCTTGTGATTTTAAATTATATAGTCTCAAGTCTGAGCCAGAATCCTTGCACAGTGACATTTGATAGAAAAAGGCAAAAATGTCAAGCTACTACTGATTTTATATTGCTATTAAACAAATAATCCTACAAGACTCTGAGGTTAAATACACATCATTTTATGTTTCCATACCTTCTTGACTTGCCTGTCTCTGTTTCTGCCGATGACTGAGTCGTATTCATCGACTTTCTCGCTTTTTATACCCGTTCATATTTCGTCCTGTCATGGTAACGTCCCATTAAGTGGTGTATCGCTGTTAAGTCTATATACTTAGCACCTCGCTCCCCCTGTGTACACTCTGTTCAGAGGTTACAGTTTCCCAATGCTCAGAAAAATCCTGAATTATGCAAGAGCTGTCCACCCTTTGTCCACCGCTGTGTTTAATTTATGAGAGTCCTGCAAATATTAATGTATGCATTTGTCACAGACTCAAATAAAGATTTCTATTAGTTGGATTTCCACCTTAAGAGTCTAGGGGGATATTAGTCAAAGCTGCAGTATGTTTGCATTAGCTGTAATCTGTTTGACCCGGATAAGGTAATAACTTTTGCTCAGTGCTCCATATAGGAACCAGACATGAAATGACTCAATCCATACCATAAAAGGTCTGAAAGAATGGCACTCTATTCACATATGAATAGCAGGGTGAAAAATACCTCCGCTAATACATTTAATAATTCATCAGTGTTATTAAAACAAAATGTTCTATTTCAAACCTCACAGAGGCCAACTGGTGACCGAATGGACTGACATCTACGCGCCTGAGGCAAATGTTTTCCACCAATTATGGCTTTGAATGACTGGAATCCCAAACCTTGTTGTACTTTCCAGCCTAAAAAAAAAAAAAAGTGCAAATAAATCATCTGAAATTGTGTGTTTTATCTCTTTTACTGTAGATAAAGAGACACAGAGAGAGGAGGCTGGCTGTCATACAGTTAATTAAAAAACTGTTTTTTATCTGTTCTGTATCCGGCTCCACCTGCCTAACTAACATTAAACCTGGTGGTCTTTTGATGTTGCCACTGTGAGTCTCCTCCCAAATCCGTTATCAGTGTCAGAGAGACAACCGCAGAGAGGGATCAGAGGGGAGAAGAAAAAAATCTGCTGCTGTGCCGCCATCAAAACTCGGAGCTGGTTAAATAGCCTGAAAATGGACTGGGACAATGCCTCATTGTTTCTTTGTCAGTTGTCCAACGTGTCAGAAGACACATTTCTTGTGTGGGTTGTTCCTCTGCTTTAACTTTCTCTCTCTTATTTGTTTTCCCTCCTCACATCTGGACACAACCCAAATATTACTCTGCATCCCCCCACCTCTTCAACTCAGTCTAACATCCCTCCCAAAGCTCAATCAAAGCAAAATCTCTCCCTCTATTGTTTCGCCCTCCAGAGCCAAACTCCAATATCAGCACTGGCACATGTAAGGGAAACTGTCCATGTGGCAAAATGTCTAAACCCCCCATTGTTGTGCCTTTGTTGCCTCGGCCTCGCGATACCATTGCACTCTCTGTCGGCCATATATATCTGGGAGACCAAATTTTTCCACTGTTATACTGTGTGACTAGTTTGGAACAGCAAACAGTGGAAAATGTCTCAGTACTCAGGAAAGGTGAGTATCACAACAAGGGAGTGTGATGAAAGACCCAAACTTATGCATGTGTGTCACAAACAAACCACAAATAATGTAGATGACTGACCCAAAATTCAGATATTATAGGACTGTTATGTACATGTATCTGTTAGACGACAAATGATTTTAATGTTCGCTGTTTGTTTGTGGCGAAACAAAAAAAAACAAAAAAAAAAAACAGATCGTGTTCTATGAGGGGAAATGCTTCACTGGGAGGAAGCTGGAGATCTTCAGTGACTGCGACAACTTCCAGGATCGTGGCTTCATGAACAGGGTCAACTCTATCCGTGTGGAGAGTGGGGCCTTCGTCTGCTACGACCATCCAGACTTCAAGGGCCAACAGTATATTCTGGAGCACGGAGAGTACCCTGAATTCCAGCGCTGGAATGCCCATAATGATCACATGGGGTCCTGCAGGCCAATCAGGATGGTAGGACTGTGTGTGTGTGTGTGTGTGTGTGAGACCCTAGGGACAGACAAATATTTGGTTGTTAACTGGCATATGTGTGGCCTCATTTGTGCACATCTGTTTTTTTAAATAAATCAAAGTGGGAATATTAGTCTGTGCAGCACACGATTCACATCAGTCACATAATCATTAACCTTCAGCTGAAAGAAAATCACACATTAAGTGCACTTGAGATATAGACTGAGGGCTATACATATGATCCTCCACATGTGAATGTAACCTTTAGATTTCTATAGGTGTGTTTGCGCACCCAGTACAGCCCAAGCCACATAAAGGAGGAGGAGGAGGAGAAGGCGGAGGAGGAGGCCTTGGTCTTTTTTTTTTGCAGTGCGAGGTGAAGGTGAACATTGTTGCTATGACGCAATAAGAGGGCATGTCATTAATTTATCCCCTCCAGCACGGAGAGCACTACAGGATGGAGCTGTTCGAGGCTGACAACTTCAGTGGCCAGTGCGTGGAGGTGTGCGATGACTGTCCGTTCCTGCAGGCACGAGGCCTGACCAACAACTGCGTCAACTCCATCAGGGTTTATGGAGATGGAGCGTACGTATCTCTACAGTGTTTGATTTAAGCATATAAGAGAGTTTTAATGCGTGTTAACTGTATTTACTGCACTATTTATGGGATTATTATGAGTTCTGGGGTCAGCTCATACAAAATCATTACTTTTTTCTGATCAATACTTTATTTCTTTTATTTTACACAAAGTTTACAGGAGTACATCAACAAGTAATCCCAAATTGAAATATTTATTCTTTAATTTTATTTGAAACGTTATCCTTTATGGACAGGAGACTGTGATCAGGATAGGAAACATGAGGCAGGATGATGTGCAACAAAGTCCTTGGCCAGATTAACCCTCCATTACCCACAAAAAAGCCTAATTTCACACTTTCCACTTGTAGTTGTTCATTTTTTTGTTGGTTGTTTTAATCAAGGATATGACACAGTCATATTTTGGCCATTATTGCAATAAGATTAATATGAAAATTGTGGTTTGTGACAGTGTCCTTGCTACTCTGGATAAGTCATTAAACACTTTACTGTTGCCTTGTAAAGACACTACAAGGTCTGTGGATTATCCAGAAAAACAGGGATATACATGTAGTCTTTCAGTGCTTTTAGCACCACAAACAACATTTCACTTAACCACATTGAGCTGGGGTGGCGGAAGAAATCTCTGAAGTCATGTTTTGCATTTTTCTGCCCTCAATAATTTATTGAGAACATAAAATACCCTGAAAATATAGTTTTTTTTCTTAGAGAGCACAAGAGGTAAGTAAGAAAATGTGTTTTTATGATTTGAACATATCCCCTCAAACTCTAAATATTCATTTTAGACACTATTTCAGTCAAATCAGATGGGATGCTGTCAGAAATGTGCCATAAACTTCGCCTTCTACCCCCTGACCTGCACTAGATATTGCATATTTTAAGTTTTAAAGTAGATTTTGTACTTATTTTCCCAAACAGCTGGGTGCTGTATGAGGAGCCCAATTACCGTGGCCGTATGTACATCGTCGAGAGAAGAAACTACTGCAACTTCATGGAGTGGCAGGCAGAGAACCACAACATCCAGTCTGTGCGTAGGGTGGCGAACTACTTCTAAACCATGTTACTGTCATTGGCAATACGACTGCAGGCACAAGATCATCCGCTGAGGAAAAACACACCACACTGTCAAGTAATCTCCCGCTGACTCTGTGGGGCTGTAAAATAATAAAAGATGAAGAAAATGTTTGACTTTGTTTGTTTTATTTTTGTACATTCTTATTTAAAGGCTGAAATAAAGTAGTGATCCCACAATATCTTCAATCTTACTTCCATTTTTTTATCTTCTTTTTATGCTCACTCAGTGTGAAACTGCTAACTTAACCATCACATTTCATTGTAGAAGTAACTTGAGGCTATGATTCAGGAAATTGCTTTCTGTTATACGCCATAACTCCAGTACCTTGAAGTGCCTTTCCTGGAACCATTACCCAGTTACATGTGATTACGGCAGCAACTAGCAGTAATTTTCATTATTGATTGATCTGTCGATCATTTTCCTGATTAATTAAATCATTATTTGGTCCATAAAGTGTGAGAAAATTGTTCCCAAAGCGCGAGGTGATGTCTTATTTTGTCCACAAGCCAAAGATATTATGTTCACTGTCATAGAGGACTAAAAAAAACAGAAAATATTCACATTTGAGAAGCAAATTTGGATATTTTTCATTAAAAAAATGACTCAAAATGAGTCATTCAAACTGATTATTAAAACAGTTGGTGATTAATTTAAGATTAAGACAGATTATATATAGATTAACAAGCATTTTATTCATCCAGTAGGGAAAGTAAATTGTTTTAATAGCACAAAAACGTGCAGTCTGTTAAAAAACAAGACAAAAGAAAGCAGCTTTTAGCAAACACGTTCCCTCGTGTGTTTGAATGTTTGGCAGTCAGCAGTGAACAATAGAAGCTTTGTGTCCACGCTACATATACAAAGTATAAATCAAGAGTGGAAGAGAGATATTGCACAGGTCGAAACATCCGTACCCACTCAGGGGAGCTCTGCTACCACCTAGTGTCATTTATCTATTTTACTGTCAAGTCATGACGCTCACCTCAGTGATCACAATGACTCTCAACAGCAATGACACAAGTAAATATAAAAAATACTGGATTATTATTATTATTTTTTATTCTTTGTTGAATAAAACAAGAAAATATAAGTACAGAAACACAAATATATTAATTATTGTTGTTCATTCAATGTTTAGCCACCTAAATTCAGAGTTTATATCCAGTTTTCAATCATATTACACACATAGCATGTATGCATTATGCATATTATACAATAGACGTCATGACAGACTGGTGTAAGCTGGATTTGACCGCCTTTTATAACACAATTACCTCATAGTTTCATGTGTTTGTTTTAATGCACCACTGCACCATGTCCCCACATGCTCTTATTCTTCTCTAATGTCACACTGTGGCTGTGGCTTTTGGACCTTTAATGAGCGCTCATGTGCTTTCTCTTCCAACTGTCATGACAACAGATCACATATCTTTACAAGGTTTCGCCCGTGGCCCCTATTGAGTTACAGGGTCAATATAGGATAGCTTAATGAGGAAATGCTTTGTCTTGAGTTACACTCAACAGCACTAGTTTAAGGGCGATTACCTATGGCTAACCTTGTTCCTAAGCCATTTGCTGCTTGAATCGGCTGTGTGTCACCAACATGCCATTAGTCTGGATGTCAAAGACGAGAAAGAAGAGAGGGACCTGTGAGCACGGCTTAATGGCATTTTAACAATGTCATTGCTGATTTCCTAAGATGATGGGATTTATTATTCTACACAAAGGACTTCAAGTTTGAAAGTGATCATCTTAAATACAGAGCAAATTATGTGCCATGACATCTTTTTTTTTTTATTATAAGCACCTATTTTATGTCATAAATAAGCCTTGATTACTTGCTGTAATGGAGGTTAAGAGGGGAGATTACAAAAGAGAAGCATACCCACTTAGTCTGAAGGAAATAACTTGAACCTGAACTCTTTTTGAAGGAAAAATTGGTCGTCTGTTGGCTGGGAGACTTGATGAGTGGACAACGGTGAACAATCCTTTGACACAAAAGGAAAAAAATGTAATGTCACAGATTATCTGGCACCTAGCAATAGAAATACTATTAAAAGAATATTATGTTTGGAGATTAGGGGAAGATTAATGTCCTACACTTCCTGTTTTGTGACAATAATAAAATGTTTTACTGACTCATTATTGGCTCTATTTTGGTTTTTCTGTGTGAGATATACTTTATATTTAACACCGCCTGACAGTGAAAAAGTAATTAGAACTAATACATTTTAAATAGCATTTATTGTATCCTCTTACTCCAAATTAGGTCAGCTATTTTTAGTACTCACGCTAATGCATAAAAGATCATTCAGATAGACAAAAACCCTTCCCTGAATTTATCATACTATGCGAGGGGCTTTAAGAGATATTTATCACATATTATCACACTCTATATTACTTAAATACTGTATGAGCTAATACATTTATATGTTTGAATTTGTACGTACTGGCTAATTGTGTTGATATATTCCAAATAACCATGACTGCTGCTATACTGTGCCAGGACTTGATACTTCTGCTACTCTCTTAATGCTCAGTTTTCATATATTTTAAATAATGTTGTATATGATATTTATATAGCATGTTCCTATATATTCATACAGTGATATTTTTGCAGTACTTGACAGCTTTTTCACATTTGTACAGTGTATAGTACACCTATACATACTTAGACTGTACCCTTATACGTACGTTTTATTGTATTTTGTTATATTTTATTCATATGAGCCCAGTTTTTACTTACAATTTTATTGTATTGTATTTGATTTCTTTAGCTTATTATTATCCTTTATGTCTAGTGCTGTCACAACATATTTCATTGTAATGTTGACCCTACATGTGATAAATAAACCTGAAAACTGAATCTGCAAAAAGCAAAACATGGGCTATCTTGTGCTGAAAATGTTTAAAACACATTATTTAAATAAGCGTGTTATGTATTTAGAAGAAGATACAAATTATATATAATAACATATGAGCGGTTAAATGAGTATTTATAGGCTAAAAATAGAATATCTTTATATATAAGTGCTATCTTCAGTGCAGGAGTACAAAACAACATAAATAAAACATAGATAAAAAGGGATAAAAACGTGGGAAAAATAAAAAAAAAAACAGCGCATACATCCACATACACACAGTATAATACAGAGCACCAGTCCATGAATTATCATTTAAACCTCAGGCTACATGATAAGAAACTAAAAGTAGAGTCAAAAAATACCAACTCTGACCACAGAAAGTGCAAGTGTTATATCAGCTGGAAGCGGGACGAATAACGACCGCTGGAAACCACATATTTCACCAACAGCTCATATAATCCGTCTGTTGGACGTTTTATGGTTTACAATAACGCATTAAACGTCGACGTGTGGCGTTAAAAAATGAAGTAATTTCAAACGTGAACGTACGGTGTCGTGTTAAGGTCACCCTCTGGCTGCCTGAATTCCCCTCTTTGTGTTTACACATCCGGGTTTCCCTGTTTGCAGCCCATTCCCCATTTAGAAGCCATTTTGGACACAGATCAGTAACATGCATGTAAACCCCGACACGACCTCCCCAATGCAGCGGTGCTACTATTCAAGTGAATAACCTCAAAAGAAAGGAAAAAAAACAAAACCTCAGCGTTCTCGTCTCCGGATGATTTAACCGCTTCCCATTTTTGGTTTTTAGGATCCGCTTCCGATGCGAAACACCGCGGATATTAACGGACGAGTCTCCGGCAGTCAGTTAATCGCTCCCGTCTTTTTCTCGCAACATTTGTTGCAGCAGCGTCGCGGCTGTTGACACGCGCTGTGGAGGTTGGTCGTTCGGTCGGTCGGTTGGTGGTGGTGGTTGGTGGTGGTTAAGGCTGCGGAGGGACCGGGAAGGCCTGTGGTCGGTTTTTTTTTTTTCTTTTTTTTTTTTTTTGACCCTTGGATTTGATGTTTCGGACAAGCTAGAGTTTTAATGTTCGCGACGGAAAGTGGGGAAATCTCTGCCCTTTATTTAAAACGGAACATGTCTTTTTCATGGCTGACTTGTTCACTTCTTCTGGGAACTTTATGCGCAGGTAAGGCTTGCTATTGTTGGCTTTTTATCGAGTGGTCCGTCCCGAGGCAGACATTTTCTTTTTTTTTTGTTGTTTGGGTAAACTTTGTTAGCTCAGCTTGCTATTCCAGCATTTTGTTAACCGTTTGCTCCCTTCTTAACACGACTATTTTTTTAATCCAACCACTAGCCGTGGCTTTCATATTTAAAAATACTAATAAATGACATTTAATACAAGCTTAGAAACCCCCTTAAAATATCTCCAAATGTAAAAACTGTTGCGTCCCAGTGGCAGGAATAGAAAGGCAGCAGCTGCATCAACATCCTGAAACCTTATAGGCAACATCTCAGGTCTGCACTCTTGTTTGTGGTCACAGCCCGAACAAGAGCCTTTGGAAAGAAGAAACACACTTTCTCTGTAAATCAATGGTGTTTGATTTGAAGGAGACAGCAGCTGTTTGTCTCAAGTCCTGAATTGAGGTTACTGTTACACATCTCTGTGACTTTGTACCACGTGAAATCGAGCATGAGGGGCTTGTTTTTTTTTGGCTTTTCTCCTTCTTCTTCTTCTTCTTTCTCCCCCTTTTAGCTCAGACATCCCTTACTATGACTAAACAGATATTTTAAAAACAATAACACCCCCCCATCCTCCTCCATCATCATGAAACCTTTTTTAGCTTTTCCTCAAGCTGTGATAAAAATTTCATTGAGGCACAGCTGTCTCCCCTGTGTGCCAAATAGTGGTTGTGGCTTAATGCCTTTATGGTTTATAGATTAGTGCTTTGGAGTATATAGTAAGCCGCTTCTCCACAATTCATGTTGTTGTTGGTGTAAGTGACAGAGGGAAGAGATGAGGAGGAGGGGGTTGGGAAATGATCTTGTAGTAAAAGTCCTCCCGGATCATGTGACCACAGATATCAGAAATGCCATCTCGGCTCAATGGAGCATTGAGTATCTCTGGTGTGTGTGTGTGTGTGTGAACATGGATGTGTGTTTTACCCTTACTACCTTCCTTCCTTCCATCCTTAATAATGAGTAGGATGTTTGGTCTTTGCATGCATCCCTATATGCTATAATGAAATCCATTGTATGCTGCTGGACAACTAAATGTATGTATGTGTAAGTGGATGTGTGTGTGTGTGTGTGTGTGTGTGTAATGGGTTGGTGGGGGTAACATGGGGGGATGGGCAGCCTCCTATAGGCAGGGATTTAAAGAGACATGCACTATTTTTTCTGTGAACAAAGATTAGGCATGAACGTCCAGGGCGACGCTGTGAATGACACTGTCGTACGGCGTGCTATCTGCCTCTGGCGTTCATCAAATGTGTCTTACATGCGTCGGCTCGAGTGTGTCCGATATTAAATCCGCAAAAAGGATGGAGGAATAATAAAAACCTTGTTTCTTTTTTCAGTTAGGGGGGTTGTGCAACAGCAGGAGACTGACAGCTATTGTTACAGTTCGCCTTGGTTAGGAGAAACTATTTCCAGCTAAATGACAGTAAAAGCCCTTAAAGAAGAAGGTCTTATCTGTCTTCCCAGATGTGTCACACTCCAGCAGCATACACCAGTCTTTATCTATAGAAGTAGCACGCTGGTGTGTGCTGTGTTTCTATGCCACAGCAGGGCATACCATTGTTTTTCCGTAGCTAATTAAATTCTGTCATTTCTTCCTACTTCTTAGTTGCTACTCACTGAAAAGATCTTTTAGTGAATGGGATTACGCTGAACTACTATTCGGCAACAATTTCGTAGCCCAGAGGAACTCCCTTTTTACTACAGAGAGCTCCCAAACTTGGCCGTGTGCCAGAGTGATGATAGAAGCTCTGCTCAGAGATGTTTCTTCGTGGCACACAGTGAATCCCCGTGCCATATGTCGGCGCTTCCGCCGTTGAGTTTTCAATTCATTACGATGCGAGCTGACTGAGGCCTTCTGTCCCTCTCAGGGTACAGTCTGGGCGAAGCAGAGACCCGGGAGTGTGTGTACTACAATGATAACTGGCGTACGGAGAGGACCAACCAGAGCGGTTTCGAGCGCTGCGAGGGGGAGAAGGACAAGCGACTGCACTGTTACGCCTCCTGGCTCAACTCCTCAGGGACCATCAAGCTGGTAAAGAAAGGCTGCTGGCTGGACGACTTCAACTGCTATGACAGGTCGGGTCACAGAGCGAGGTCAACGCTTACTGTTCATTTACATTTACATTTAAAGTGTATGGCTCGTGCCCAGAGCGACTGGCACTGAGTAGAACATAAATGTCTGGCCCCAGTACTTGCAATTTTAGTCGAACACGTCGTTATCTGTGTGACCTGGGGCCAGAAATAAAAGCTCCAGGAAAAGACAAGGTGATTCATCGATTATCTGACAGCAAATTAGAAAAAAAAAGAGCCACATGAATAATTTATTACGCAAAAGTGACAAACATTCGCTAGCTACAGCCTCTGAAAATATGAGGATCAGTTCTCTTTTTTTATATCCCCATAAGAGGAATATTTAAAGAAATATTGTTTAATGGTTCAATCAGGATGGATATCATCAGTTGCAGCACTATAAACATCCAAACCCCATACTGACCGAGGTCTGTTTGCTTTGGTAAATTTAAGAAATACACACTTTTACAGATACCGTACATACACATGATACTACTTACACATCGCATAGAAGGCTAAAAAACAGGTTCGTATGAGGCTGCAAACTCACAATTATTCACAATCAGTTAATCTGCCATCTATTTTCTGAATTCATATGAATGTCATAAAATTGTGGGGAATGAAAAAGGGGGCCGTTGCATCTTCCCGGAGCCCCAAATAACACATTAAAATCTGACCAACACCTCCAAAACTCAGAGCTATTCAATTTGCAGTGACATAAAACACTGAGAAGCAGGAAATCTACATACTCAAGAAGCTGACACCAGAAAAATCTCGAGCATATTTGCCTTTTAAACTCGCTCAGACGACTATTAAAACAGCATTTGTTTCATTTTCTGTCAGTCACATCAGCTCCGTCGTGTAGACAACATGTATAAAACAAATGGGGCCTGCTGTATCGACACATGCGAGCATTTACACACACGCAGGGTGTAAATTATTCATTACGTTATAATGTATAAACTGCAACGTCAGCAAACAGCTTGACTTAGACTGGAGTAATAAGAAGATCAGACTGTGTTTAAGATTTTAAGACAACGTTATGTTGGGATAATTCCCGGCAACCAGCACACCTCACATTTATTCCTTCTTGGAATAAACCAGATAGTCGGAAACCGACAGTGCACAGTGCAGCTCGGTGTCCGCACTCCGACGATGGCAGAGAGATACGGCGACACCAGGCCACTCAGGAGTTTGTCAAGTCAGGAGGAGAATTTTAAATTAGCATTCATCAGCGCCGTGTGTGGCTCGATCAAACTTTCAAGTCCTTGTTAATATTCAGGCCACAGCATTTTTCGAACAAGCTCTGTCGGTTCATGAAGGCGAGCGGCAGATAACAGAAGAAAAATATTCAGCCTTGAATGACACATCCATGTGCGCGCAGGTATGAAGTATTAACCATTATTCCACCAGTGAAACAAGAAGGCTGGAAGGCGAAGTGCACAAATTGTAGGTTCAGACGCAGGTACAAATTCATTGACAGCTTCAAGGGAAATGGGTTCAGCCTGAAGTGCTGTTGGTGGTAATTAAGTATAAAGGGATTATGGTGAGACCTGGAAAAGTAACTTCAGTTTAATATGAGAGAAAAGCAACGAGAAATAGTGACAGAAGATGAAGAGTGATCAAATGTGGGCCATTTTTAGCATGTTTGAACACAAAGATTAGTTAAAGATCACTCCTGCGGTTATGTTTAGGAGTTAAACTTTGTCCATTTAAGGGTCAGACACTCACCTACTTGAATCACACGTTAGTTTGACGGGTATCTGCTTTTGACATTCGTTCAGCAGCGTAATAAATGTTGTGCGTGTCACCTACCGTTTTTTTTAGGCAAGAGTGCGTCTCCATGGAGGAAAACCCTCAGGTGTTCTTCTGCTGCTGCGAGGGCAACTATTGCAACGAACGATTCACCCACCTTCCTGACATGATTGGCAGTGGCAACCGAGGTGAGCGGCAAACGCATCCCACATATCGTACGAGCAAAAAAACAGGTCTTTGCTTTTTTTCCCCCCTCCGATTAGAGGGAGCGAAGCTTAGCCCTGCATGTGGTATTAAAAATCAAAAACATTATGTGTATCACAGGAGGATGCATTTTACAGACTTTATGATGTTCATTCCTTTTAAAAATATTGCTAAAATGCTAAACGTGCATAATTTAAATGTTATATAATGATGCAATTTGCGTAATGTGAAAGTACAGAGGCCATTGCATTTTGTAGATGTTTTTGCAGCAACAGGAGCAGTACTGATGTTAATCTGTCCATAAGGTGACAGAAATATATTTTTATTTGGTGCTTTTTACAGACTGTGGAGTGAGTGAGTGAGCGGGGATCAACATCGAGATAAAACGTTGCTCTGCTCTTTTATAATCAGGTCACAGCGCCTGTGAGGGATGCTCGTGATGCTGCTGATAACCTACAAGTCATAAAGCTGACATGCTGTAATTATTCTGTTCCCCCTTGACAGTGAAAATCCGGCCTCCACCCCGAGTGCCGTCCCTGCTCAACGTGCTCGTGTACTCCCTGCTGCCTCTCTGCGTGCTGTCCCTGGCCCTCGTCCTGGCCTTGTGGATGTACCGCCACCGCAAACCTCCCTATGGCCACGTAGACCTGAGCGAGGTGAGAGAGGCCATAGCCCGGTTTGACTCCCATTTAAAGTGCTGATGTGTGCCGCTGAGCAATCAGTCTTCCACTGCGTGTTTTTATTTATTTTTTCCACGACGAGTTTCTGTACTGCTGCTGCTTATGATGAAGTTCTTCAGGTCGTGCTCCTGTGATATTTTGTAGTAAGGCCAAGAGAAATGCTAACACGTTTCAGATAGACGTTAACTGCTTTTCCTTGTCTGTTACTCAGGATCCAGGACCAGCTCCTCCATCACCCTTGGTGGGTCTGAAACCACTGCAGCTGTTGGAAATCAAAGCTAGGGGGCGCTTTGGGTGTGTTTGGAAGGCCCAGCTGATGAGCGAATACGTCGCTGTAAAGGTCTTCCCTGTTCAGGTATGTCAGCAAGGTTAATTCAAGGCGTTTGTGTATTGTTTTTAATTAAATTTTAAAGTCTTCAAAGACTCTTCCGACCATCTGGATGAATAAATATCCAGTCCGCTGCACAACAAAAAAAAAGATTTGAAACCCATTCCTCCTTACTGTTTTTTGTAAAATACAAGTCAAACATTAACATGTTTTTGTATGAAATCAATATATACAAACATAACTGATTTTGGTTCATGTTTTGAAATAAAGAAAGGAGATATGTTGTTTATGGCTTCCATCTTTGTTAGTTAAAAGAGGCGCTGCTTGAGAAATGGGATGAAAGTCTCGTGGTCGTGCAGTGGAAGGTATATTTTGTTCATCCACACAGCTAAGAGTCTTTGAAATGCCTTCATAACAGAGGTGTGTGTTGAACTTCAAAGAACACCGGGTGTGTAGTATTTGGAAAATTGAACGCTTGGCACTGCGACATGAATGTATTGTTAAGTCTCAGGCTGGCTGCTCTGTGTAACATAAACAAAGAGAGCCATTATATTCAACAAGCGCTCGTATGAATCTTCAAGACCTAAACACGACTTTGTGTGTGTGTGTAGGACAAGCAGTCGTGGCAAAACGAGCGGGACATATTCATGACGCCGGGGATGCGACATGAAAACCTCCTGCGTTACATCGCCGCAGAGAAGCACGGAACCAACCTGGAGACGGAGCTGTGGCTCATCACAGAGTTTCACGAGAGGGTGAGCGCACCATCTCCCCCATATATACACCCATATATACACCCATATATAGCAAATTCCAGGTGAAGTATAGGACCCTCTGTGTTTACCAGAACCACAATTTCCAATATCAGCAGAGGCCTTTTTTTTATTTACCTCAACAAAAGAGCTTCACAGCTTTTATTAAAGAGGGTTTTATTACTTATGGCAGGCCTGCAGTACCTTTAGAAAATGACCTGCATACATTTAAGCAACATCAATTTAAGCATGGAAAAATAATGCAGGCATTCATGTCAAATACAACCAGTATCAAAAAGAGCAGAAATAAAATGTTTGTCCTCTCAACAAGGGTATTTATTATATCTACACAGGATTAACAATAATTACTACGACCAGAGATGTAGCATAACGCACGTGTAATGACTTTCAATGCTTGTCCTTGTAGCACCTTCAAACCTTGGCAGCGGCACAAACACATTAAGTTACAATTACTGTCTCGGTGCCATCGCCGCATTTGTCATCTGTTTGGGTTAAATGTTTCCATTTTTGTCAGCGTTTCTTGAATATTTTAAGCTTAAATGTGCGAATATAGACTCCTCTGGTAATTCTGGCAAATGAAGTGAGACACAGGACCGAAAACAATCTATTCCAGGGTTCTGGTCGGTCACCTCCCCGTACACTGACTCACAGCAGAGTTAGATTCTGGTGCAGTTATTAATCCTCGCTGCTGAATCTTTTATGTGTGTGTGTGTGTGTGTGTGTTTGCAGGGCTCATTGACAGACCACCTGAAGGGTAACACTGTGACCTGGGGTGAGCTGTGTTACATAGCAGAGACCATGTCCCGCGGCTTGGCCTACCTGCATGAGGACATTCCCAGCTACAAGGGAGAGGGGCCCAAACCAACCATTGCACACAGGTGGAGAAAACATTTGCTGAATCTCAAAACGCTGAAATTTTGATTTTTAGATTATTATTATTTTTAGCACTGCTGTCTTCTGGTTAATTCCAGCATTGTAACGAATTTGTCCTGAAATAAATTCCCCAGGGACTTCAAGAGTAAGAATGTGATGCTCAAAGACGATTTGACTGCCGTCATCGGAGACTTTGGGCTCGCTGTACGATTCGAACCAGGAAAGCCTCCAGGAGACACTCATGGACAGGTACGCAGTCACTCCGATGCTGGGTTTGATTTCTACATTGCAATGTTCACATAGGCTTAATGCAGCCGTTGCAGGGACAAGGTGAATAATCAGTCGGTTACAGTCTCTCTCTTGACATTCATTTTATTGTCTAATTGGCACGTCAACCATCAGTGCTTTTATAATACGTAGGAGTTAAGAATAAAGTACAGAGAGGCTGTTTCTTATTGTATGGGTTGCATTGAGGAATGGTGTTAATAATTCATCATGAAGACAAGAGAAATGTTTATTCTGGCTGCAGAGTAACTTGGATACGTTTTTAGTGATAGCTGCTGAAGTAGCGTCAGTTTACCCAGCAGCCAATCAGGTTGTTTGATGCTCTGACTGGCGCGTTGTCAGGATGCACATCGTATGCTTCAGAAACATACGTTCATGCACATACTCGTTATATGCTTGACTCCTGCCAGGTGGGTACGAGGCGTTACATGGCTCCAGAGGTCCTGGAGGGAGCCATCAACTTCCAGCGAGACTCCTTCCTGAGGATAGACATGTACGCTATGGGCTTGGTGCTGTGGGAGCTGGTGTCCCGCTGCACAGAGGCCGACGGTGAGTCAAACAGTGCAGGAATGTCGCTTTCGGCCAATAGGCAAAAGGGCACAGAGCTTCAGGCTGACCTCATAAACAAAGGATTAGTTTTCTCGTCTGGGAAAGCCATCTGAACGCCGTAGTTACTTGACTTGATCTCTGTGTAATGCTTTCCATCCTGTGGCCTTAATGCCCCTCTGCAGGTACAGTTGGCGAGTACATGCTGCCGTTCGAGGAAGAAATAGGCCAGCATCCCTCCCTGGAGGATCTGCAGGATGTGGTCGTGCACAAGAAGATGCGTCCAGTCATAAAGGACTGCTGGCTCAAACATCCTGTGAGTAACAGTGGAAGAATAGTTTCCGCCGGTTCAACAGCGATACCAGGATGTCATGCATCCTTTTTTCCAGTGAACACAGCTGGATCATCTAAAGTTGTAGTTCTCCGAATCTGTGTTTTTGTTTTTAAACATTTGCCACAGAGAAAGATTTCAGTCCCATTTAATAAAGTGAGAAAACAGAACTACTGTACAGACTCGCCGTCCTCTAACCTCTACTTTGTGTCCGCAGGGTCTGAGCCAGATGTGCGAGACCATCGAAGAATGCTGGGACCACGACGCAGAGGCGCGATTGTCTGCCGGCTGCGTCGAAGAGCGCATCAGCCAGATCGCCAGGACGATCAGCAGCACTACCTCAGACAGCCCCGTCTCCATTGTGACGTCTCTCACCAACGAGGACCTACCTCCCAAAGAGTCCAGCACCTGAACGGGTGACACCATCCTTCACCTGAGCTCCTGACTTTTTTTTTTATTTTTTCAAAATCCAAACTCAGCAGGTCTCCACGATTTTTATTTAAAAGCATAAAAAAAACCCACAAAACAACTAGCAACGTGAATGCAGCTGCTATTTTATCCCAATACTGGTATTTTCTTTTTCTGTTTTTAATGTTTTCAGTGTTTAAAATCAGATCCGTACTAACACATCCATCTGCTGTAGTTTCAAAGTAGTAATAAGTTATGCGATGGGCACATCTGATAACACCCATGTGTCAAACCTTAAATGTTGTCATTACCTCATGTATTTCTTTTGTGTTAGTCTATTTTTATTACCTCATAAGTTGTTATCTTTGTCGTTTTTTTTTTTTTTTTTTTCCTGTCTTGGTCATGATCGTCTGCGGCCAAATGAAACGAACCTTTGCTCCAAACCTCGGACGACGTGCTGCACACCTCGGAGGAACCGTTTTGAGACTGTTAGACAAAATATATTCATCTTCCTCAGGGGTCGAAGCTTCTCGATTTTTAAACTGGAGTGCGCTCCCTTATTTTAAACCTGTGAATGCCTCTGAATGGGAAAAAAAGATCAAAAAAAAAAAAAAAGATCGGAGCACACCTGTTTTATCGCAGGGGGAAGGAGCTAAAATTGGGGAGCTGAGCAGTTGTATTGGACATTTTGAACTTCTTGAAGATTCGGGACAAGCGTCTTGTGCCCGGGGAACTACCTCTCAGGTATCCAGTAGGCTTCTTTGGAACATTTTCTCTAAGTTGAGAGCCAAGCTATCCAGCTAGATATCATGGACATATTCCTGGATTTGTTTTTGTTTTTTTGTTTTTTTAATTGTAGAAATTCAGAGTTACTCCTTTGCCAGTGCCGGGGGCATTGACGTATGCTGCCTGGAGTTGCAATGTTACACATTCTTGATTTTAACTGTCTGTGTGAGTGTGTGTACGTACGTATATGTGTGTGTGTGTGTGTGTGTGTGTGTGTATGAGAGAATTTGAAGACTAAATGATGTGAGATGGCTAGAAAGTGTTTTTTAAAATAAGAACCATGGACAGAAAGTTTGGGTTTATCCTTGTGAGGGCCATACTTGAGTAAGCAACATGTCTGTTTTTTTATTAATTTTCATGGGTGTTTGTTCAATAGACTCAGTTGGACACCAGTCCCCAGATACCTCAGTCACTGTACATCATGCAAGGAGAGCTCAAATGGTTGCCTTTGTCTCAAATGCAATGCCATAGTTGTACCATAACATGAATACCATACATTGAATGTCCGTTATGCTGCTGTGACTATTCCAGGATACTCAAGGATTTGTAGATGTACATGTATTCTTTGTTAATATAACGCTAATGATATTATGTGAGGCTAATATTCTGTTTTGTTTTTTTTGTTTGTTTGTTTTGTTTTTTTGACCGGGTAAGCGCTCAGATGCTTACTCCTCCAGACTGACCTCAGATATTCTGACAAGTACCTCAGGCTTTTTCTACATGTATATCAAGTTGTGTTATGTATTTTATTGTGTTTTAGTAGTTGAGATATTTTATTGCTGGTTGGGCCTCTTTGTCTGTGGATTTTTTTTTTTTTTTTTTTTTGGAATAGAGCCTGACCAGTTGTCATGGTGTTAATGCTGTACAAAACCTAAAAGAAGAGAGGCCGATTCTTGTAAATAGACTTGTACACACACACAGTTGCCGAACACTGATCTGATTTTTAAAAATACAAAATCAGGGCATTACTGTTCTCATTTCACAGAAACCGAAACAGATTTCTCAGTTCCACCTCCACATATTTAAGCCCTGCAATTATTTTTTTTTTTTGTTTGTTTTTATGTGTGTGTATGTATATATATATTTATATATACACATATATATATTTTTCAGATTTTTCAAGAATGGTGGTTGTGTTACTGATTTGATTTCTATGAATAATGGTATCAGAAGCTGTGTAGGTAGCACTTGCATTAGAAAGTTTAGCGTGTATATCATCAAAAACTCGACAAAAAAAAAAAAATCCCTGATGGTTTGGTGCTGGCGGCTTCTGTGATTGGCCACCTGCTGGAAATGCCCATTTGAGCAGTATTACCTCAATATTAACCCGCTGATGTGATGTTCGGACTTGTTCAGTGATAGTTTAGCCACGTTGGACAACACACAGGCTCATCTGTTGTGCTTTGATTAGTGCTGTGGAAAAAGATGGTGATTTTTTAAACAGTGGTCTGTAAACGCTTGCTCCTGTGCAGTTTTTGGTAAAGAACGTGTGGGATAAAAAAAACAAAACAAAACATCAATACAGAACATGTCATGTTCATGTTTTCAGTGTTTGGAAATCATCAATGTGTCTATAACCACATGACTGATTGATTGATGACGCAGCCCCATTACGATTCCTGTAAAACAGTGGCATGTGCGTGGTCCAAGGGTCCAGCAATATTTATTATACAGCAATAGTCACTTGAATATCATAGTTTATGTAATTAAACTCTGCTGTGACTTAGCAGTTTTCCTCCGCGGATCAATAAAAATCCATCTCATCACACCTGGATCATGTTCTGATGAGGACACAAGTTTAAAGCCTCCCGATAGAAGAAGAAAAAAAAAATTCTGTGGGTTGAAATTTGTGTGTGTGACCTGAACGTGACCTAGGTGCTTTCACGTATTGTGCCAGAAAAATAATACGCTCACGAAGGCAAAAATCTGCCGTGATCGGTTGTTTACCTCCAAATGCTGTCTTACACCCAGCTCTTCTGAACAGGAAAACCAGTTACCTCATGCAGTACCTCGTTAGTAACACTAACACGGAGTCAGTCTCATCTTCAAAAAAAAAAAAACGACACAAAAAAAAGACAAAAAAAAATCTCGATTCTCGTGTATATATTTACTTGACAAATGTAAAGGGTTTCTTCCTTTTCATGTGTGAATCCTGTGAAAGCAAAATCTTTTTTTTTTTTTTTTTTTAAATTTACAGTCAACATATTGTTCATTTCTTGTAGTGTGAATGGATGTTTGACTGAATCGTGTGACCTTCCCTGTTTATGTGAAGAGTGTGAGTGTGTGTGTGTGAGAGTGTATGTGTAGGGGGGGGGGTGGGGAGAGTGTGTCTGTCAGTTTCACTAAAAAAAACAGTATGAATGGCAACTTTATCTGTGAGTTGAAATGCTTAGAAATATAAACTAGATGAGAATACATCCATCTTTTTGTATATTAAAATAAAGACAAACACTGATTAACCATGGAAGTGACATTCTTTGCCTTTTTTTTTTCTCAGTTTGCATCCATGTCTACAAGTTATAACTGATAAAACCAAAAATAAAAACAATACATAGTGTTTTTATAATGCAAAGCTCTTTAAATAACCCTAAACCATTCTTTACCAGGGTCTTTAACATGCTCTATGTGCTCTATAGTTACATACAGTATGTACACTAGATGGCAGCAGTGGTGCCACTACTTTGGTTTGATTTATTATTTTACTCGTCTGGGACAATAACCATCGATCAAACCTGTAAATAAACCACAGTAATGAGGCTAATTATTCATTCCCACTCCTTTACCAGGAAAAAAGCAATTAAAAGCAACATTTTTGATCCAAATGACATCATATTACATTTTCACTTATTCCTTTAACCGTGTGCTTAATCTTTAATGATGATCTGATCTTTTCTATTATAGTATATTCTAATTAGTAGTGGTATTAGTTTCATGTCATCTGGTCTGATATATAGTCAGCAACACTTTTGCCTGTGCTCCATAAACGTCACAGTTTATTTATTGCAGAGCAGCAGCAGAACAAATGTACTCAATGCATCCATTATACTATAATGATTCATGTGTGACACAGTGATAATAATAATAACATTTCAGTGCTCTTTTGTTTGTGTCAAACTATTCCACCACTGCAACAAAAAATAACGGAGGAAAGGAAAGTGAAAAAAAAAAGAATTTAGCAATTTGGGCAATGTTACATATTGCAACACACATGTAAGGTGTGGCACATTTGTCATACAAATTTAAAAAAATGTGACATGCTGGTTTATTTATCTGTAAGCCACCGTTATGCCATATTTAATTAATTAATATTGAAATAAATCTCAATAATACTGTTATATTGTTTAAAATTGCTTGTTTTGGGGCGCATTCATGGGTCATCGGACATTCCAATATCAGTTGAGATGCTATGATAAAGTTAATACAGGCTTCTTAAACATCACGTGTGTTTAAGCGAGGCGTGAAGTTGCAAGGGTCTTGTTAAACTGAACATGTATTCATTTAAAATAGATCACACTTTTCCTACGTGTTAATGTAAAACTAATCCAGCTCAATTAGTTTTATAGAAAAAAGTCCGCCAGCACTTGAAGGCATCACTTGAAGGCTTCCCATTCCGTTGAGGGGGTTCCCGGCCAATCAAAACGGCGCCTGAGCGCGTCACGTGACAAACCGACTAGTAAATTACGATTGACTTGCTTGCTGCTGATTGTGGGGCTGCTTCTCAATGTACAGTGACTGAGTCAAAGCGGACAACTTTCAGCCGTTGTTGGGATTTTTTTTTTCTTTTTCCAACGGAAATGCTGTTGGCTTTTCACAGGCTCCATTGAGCTTGTTTGATTTGTTTGGATATCGTGGCCAATATGTCAGTAAACAGTCGAGCAGGTGAGTTTAAAGAGCGTTTTTGTGTGTGTGTGTGTGTGTGTGTGTGGCTGTGCCAGCATAGCAGTTTATGACCCGGGTCGACTGTTTTACCGGGGCAGCATCACTTCATGGTAAACTGTCCGGAAAAAGTAACGTTTAGGTCGGTAAAGGTTAGCTTAGGTAGGTTTTCGATGTTTGTTTTTTTGTGACTACACTTTTACTGTGTTTATTTTCATGGCTGGTTACTTTTTATGGCATTGTTTTTTAATGAAAATCTCTCTTTTGACACTTTAGCTAACGTTATTTTACAAACAAGCTGGGCGTTGCTCACTGTTACAACTACTGTAGGTAAAAAAGTGACACACACAAAAAACAACAACATTTCAAGTCCCTAAATGACTTTTATGGGTGACAAAAAGTGCCATAAAACATGCTGTGTTTGATGTAAACTCTAAACTTTGTGTCAGAGACACACTAACAACACGAACAACTGCATTTATGGTGCCTCCATGCTGTTTATTTGATCTTAGAGTGGCTCCTCTGGTTTAAGTGGTTACTATACATGTGTAACAGGTCTTTAACAATTCTGTTATACGGTAGATTAATGAGTTTGGAGAGGAGACCACACACACACATATCATCGTCACCCATGTTTCTCTCTTGTCTTTCAGCCATCCAGGGACCAGGGCAGCTTGGTGAGTTCAGGGGCTAGCCGGCCTGCTGTACCCCCCCCTGTAAAGGGTGGCAGCTGGGATGCTCCGGAAGAGCAGCAGCAGCAACAGCTGTGGTGCTGGTGGTGGTGGTGGTGGTGTTGGTGGGACTAAGTACAACCAGAGTCTGCCACGACACCTCTCCAAGACCCACACTGGATCTCTGTCGGCCGGGTCTACCAAGACCTGGGATATGGGCCGCAACTCCACCAAGAACCCCAATCCTCTGAGCAGCATGGGGCTGACGTCCCACCTGGTCGGGGCATCAGGAGTGGACCCGGAGTATGTAATGCAGCTGGTGAATGATGTGCGGTGCTTCGCAGACGTGTTGCTCAACCTGAAGGAGGCTTTCCATTGTAAAGGTGAGTTCAGCGGGGAGCTGGAATGCGGAGGTGTTTGAGCAGGAGCTGTGGAGGTCGGTGAAGTGGAACACTGTAAAATGACAAGAAAATCCATCTTTGGGTACTTGTTGACTATCGTCATTGTTGCACGTTCAGCTCTATATGGGCCACATTCTGATAAAGTGCTTTCTTTGTGTGCGTCTCTTTCCACTCGCCTACTTCTACTTGCAGCTGGAATTTCTTAAATTTTCGACAAACCTCAGATAGTGGTGGGGAATGTGTCGCATTCAGGTAATAGTGTAGGTTTAGAGATCAGCATTCGTAGCAGGATAAGAGCAAGAAAGTTCTTTTCACTTGTGTAAGTCCTTTTAATCAAACACATCTATGTTGCATTGAATTTTGGTCTAAAGGAGCTGCTGTCTGTGGAGAAAATATGTCGACCTTCTTCTTTTTTTTTTTGCTGACCGCTTGTCTGGAAAGGAGCCCTTTGGACTGGACTGAGACATTAACCTGATCTTTACCGATGATGCTAAAGTTCCCTGCCAGCAAATTCCACTGTAGATACATTGGGGATGTACTGGCAAGATGTCGTTAACATTGTTTTCTTTGACTCACAGGTAGTGTAACATGCACTGTCTCCATTCTGCTTTGATGCCTCATGTGCCAACACCCACACAGTATAGTTGCACTCGTGGCACCGTTAAATGTTTTGGATTAAATGTCCAGGAAGGCCCTGTGTGTGTGTGTGTGTGTGTGTGTGTGTGTGTGTGTGTGTGTGTGTGTGTGTGTGTGTGTGTGTGTGTGTGTGGTAATGTTACAAATAGATAACCGAGATCCGAAAGTCATAACAGCCTGAACAGCCACCTGTGGAGTGTCAGTTTAAAGTGTGATAACAGCCTCGCCTGCAATGTTGTTAGTGTTTTAACAGCTACACACACAAACACACACAAACACACACGAACACACTGTACAGACACAGGTTATTCACTTTCTTTCAGTTTTTCTCACTTGGTTTTGATGACTTTGCTCTTTTTCTCTTGTTTGCAGACACACGCAAACACTCTACCCACACAAACATCACGTTTGATGAAGCTTTGCAGTAACACATACACTAATAGATAATTAATGTGATCATGTTGTATATTACTTTCTTCATCTGCGCTTATTATTTATTTATTTATTTATTAATCATTTACTTCATAAATTGGTGAAAATCAAGGATTTAAAGTTTCCATCATGAAAGAGCTTGTTTTGTCCAAATGAGCACTTAAATATTTTAACACAACGTTACATATTTATTTGTTGTATTATATTCTATCTTTTCCTTGTGAACAGACCTCTAATTTTGCTTTTTGATGTATGTATTGCTCCAGTTGCTTCACTAAATTTCCTTCTGTGGAATCAATAATTTGAGTCTGCAGCTATTACAGCAACTACTACTACTCCTACTGTTCAGCTAAAAGACACACACACACACACACACACACACACACACACACACACACACACACACACACACACACTCACACACACATGCTGGGGTCCAACTGCAGGTCTGGCAGTGGGAGTGAGTTGTTTAGCCATTCCTCTGGCTGGAGGAGTGAGGCCTCTGTGAGTGAGCCTTGGTTTGCGTCGTGCTGAGTGTTGCTCTGAGCCATCACAAAAACATTTGGGATATTTGCCTCCCAGTTAACAACAGCTCTTGTTCAGCAGGTGGGTATGAAATCATAGCATATGACCCTATAATGTCATTCAGCTATTTGCCGTTTGGATTAGTGGTTTATTTTCTGTTATTCTTCTTCTCGAGGACACCGACACAAGCGGTTTTCGGAACAACTCGTGCAAGATGCTGCTACAATAATGCGGTTTGCCGTCGAGCCAAAAGTAAACATTGAGTCATTGTCAGTGCTGATTGGTAAAACAAAGAATGATGAGAGATGATCACAGTTCAAATCAGATGTACTTTATACTGTATACACTGTGATCCAGGGCTGCCAATGACAGCAAACCGAAAAGCTAGCATGAGATTTGAGATTTTGAGCGCACATTCTTAACTTTTTGAGGAGTTTCCAGGACTCCCGTATACTGTACATCCTGAGCAATGCTGGCTATGTCTCTTAAAGACAGACACTGATTATCAGCAGGGAGTTTTATATAACCACGTCAAAAGTCTTTATAATCATATAGAAAGTATTCCAACAACCTCAGTGTTTGTATTTTTGAGCGTTTTCTTAATTTAAAGGTCCAGTGTGTAGAATTTAAGTTGCATCTAGTGGTGTAATTGCTGCATTGCAATCTCCTCACATCACCCTTGCCTACCTAGTGTAAAGGAGGAACAACACTTGCCCTCTCTAGAGTCAGTATTTAGTTTGTCTGTTCTGGGCTACTGTAGAAACACAGTGTTTCAGCATGGCTGCCTCCATGGAAGAGGACCCGCTCTCACTGTAGATAACAAAAACAAAAGGTGATTATACATGCATGGAAACATAGTTATGAATATGTTATTCCATGTCTGCTTTATTCTAAATATAGAGGCCCCTCTCTTACACACTGGATCTTTAAAAATTCTACATAATGCTGATTTGATCGTTTTAACCTTACTGAGGTCTGTCTACATCCTGTTCAGTGTGTATGTTACATCCACAAAAGGGTTGGATTAGTGACTCGGGTGTTTTTGTCTTACACAGTCTGAAAAGAGGCAACAGTTAAAGGTCTGTTTTCTAATGATTTAAAATGGGCTGTGTCTTTATTTTGGTAAAAAAACAAAAACAAATTAGATGAACAAGAATGATGGCAAATACAACTCAAATGTGTGGCCTGTATGTCAGGAGTTCAAAACAATATTTATTATGATGCCACATGTCTGTATTATTAACTTTAAATGGAACATTTTTATCAAAGAAAACTTCAACTATAATTGAAATAAAAAATGTCAGAGATGTTTGGCAGTTAAGTGTCTAAGAATTGTTGTTCCATTTTCATGACAGCAGTGTTTACAGCTGACTACCAGCACTGTTATTCCTCCTATAATGACTTTGCAGGGTTATTAATGGAGCTGTAAGCTGTATTTCCTCATCGGGTTGCCAAACTGAGTTAGGGCAGAGTTATGCATTGCTACATCTCAGTGCTATAGTTGTGTGATTAGCAGCATGTGTTAGCTTTTTGCTCCAAAAGATAAACAAGCTGACAGCAACAGGTCTCCGTGTGGTTGAGAAAATCTGCAGGAACAAGGTCGTGAGGGAAGTGGGGAGGAGGTGAGCGAGGCACATGCCAGTTCTTCTGTTATTCTTTTCATATTTGGAAAGGTCTGTGACTCTGTCACTGGAGTACTGTGTGAAACCCACACAATGCTTTTGCTGCCGAAAGGCATGTGCCCTGTTGTGATCTGGTCCGTTTGTATTCCAGGCAGGTTTGACTCTGTGTGTGTCTCATCGCTCCCTTTACAGAGAAAACTTTACATAGTTTAGCCTGGAAGATGCTTATTTTTCCAGTCGGGCCACCCGCCAGTTTTTAGCTGGAGGCACATGCACGCAGTGTGTTTGGTTGTCGGAAACCCGCTGGGGAACTCCTCATCAGGGACCGTGAGCTTGAGTTAACCAGACCCTCCACGTTCACGCCCACAACTTCACACTTAAAGATTCCCCAGGGTCAGACTGTGGTGTAGATTTCCACTTTCTCTCATAAGCGGACCCTCAGTCACACTGCTTTGCGAGAATTGTTGCCCAACAAGCTGTCAAAGAATGTAACTCAAACAAAGAATGTAAGGCTGCACGAGCTTTGACTGAATGGGAGACTGCTGTCCCCATCCTCAACCTTAACCTTTCACCTCCCTGTATCACACATCTGTATCATAACAGTTAAACTGACCCACATTTTTAAATAACAAACTGTTAACACGTCAACAGGTGGAGTCGCATAAATCGTCATTAGAAAACAGCAGGTATACAGTACGAGTACACAGCTTGTAGTCACAAAATGGACTCACGGTTTTCACAAAGTCTTCTGTCAAAATAGAAAATATCGAATGCTGCACCAACCTCTCAATAAATTCTTGCGGCATCGCTGTGTAATTGCTGTAAACGGAGAAGTCAGTCTTTTTCTCATGTTGGAATACGTCTTGCCTCAAGCCACACACAGGGCCACGCAAAGGGCTTCAATTCTCCCAATGTCAACATTACAAGCGTTTAATAGTAATAGTACAAGACTAGTCATTGTACACCATTTCAGGGCCAACAAAATAAAAAAAAAAAAAAAAGAAGTGTAATAAAAATGTCAGGATGTTTTCTTCGTTCTGAGATTATGATTTGAGTCTGTATTTCTTTGCAGAAGACGGCTTGGTTAATGGTTTTAATCAGGATGAAAAAGGAGCCCTCTACACACAGCCGGGCTGCTGTCCCCCTCCCATCCCCCCACTCTCCTGCATACTCTGCATTCCTTTAGAACAAATGTTCACTTGTAGCTATAGTGCCTTCAATAGACTAATGTTAGGTGTGAGGCAGATTGACTCTGAAAACTCTCCTAAAAATAATTCGGCTTCAATATGTGGGCTTAAATGTAACTCACAGGAGGATGTATAGTCGAGGATGTCTTTCGTTTACGACATTTCGGGGTAGGAAAAGTGGGAAATGAATGCTTGTTTTCATGGAATCCAAAAGAAATGTCTCAGGGGAACAGTTGTAGATTAAACATACCAATATATTGGTATACATTAACTGACGGGCCCTCAGGGGAATCTCAACCTGTATGTTGCAAAACTGTTACTTAGAATTCGATCTTTCACTTTGGCAGCTCTGAGGTGTCATTTTACAAAATGCCACTGTTGCACAAGCTCATATATACGTACCAAACGCAAAGTTTCTTCATCATCTTACATCCTTGTTTTGTTTTCTTGTAACCACACAGCAACATAATAACTCAAATCTTCACTTTTCCTTTTCTTTTCTTTTTTAAACAAATGTGCTGAAACAAAACAAAACAAAATGTGGTTTCCCCTCTTTTACAAGCCAAAAAAAGGTTTAGGAATGTGTGTTGAGAAATGTGGTGGTGGAAGTTATGGATAGCGTACAGGCCAGCGGGGCTGGAAAGGATGAGGTTTTAACTTTACAGATAGCCATCAGGACATTATCTGAAATTCTATTTCCTTGCAGGTTACTTTGCTCAAGAGAGTTTGGGTTCCCTATTTTAGCCTTTTTCCGCCTCAGGTGGAACAGAAAAACAGCGCTCCGCGCCAGCTTCAGGGCAGAACAAACATCTCACAGCATAGTTGAGGAGCATGAGGTTGAAAGCCTATTTACCACGGATAAACTCTGAAAGACGTCACCTCCCACCGCGCTGCAGGAAACGTTAATCGTACAGTGCAGGGCTGTAGAGGAAGATGCAAAAAAAAAAAAAAGTCTTTTAACTTAAGGAGGAACATGCCTAGCTGACTTGCAAGTCTTTTTGTTTTTTCAATTGCTGGTGTCATCATGACACCATGATAAGATCTGGCTTTCCAGTTAAACTACATTGTACTACACCAGTCCGTATCTGTGTTATCAGATTTTATCAGTTTTTTTAAAGAAGCGTGTAATAAAATGTTCAGAAAGTGTTTGGCTGTATCTTACAGGGACTTGTTTGCCTTTCGGATCATAGTTGTTTATTAGAAATGTTAAGTTTTGTGGGGTCAGTTAAAAATGATAAAATCCCTTAGGTCTATTATAGTCAATGGTGGCATTATATTATATTATATTATATTATATTATATAGTTTTACACCCTGTTTACTAGCCATAAAAGCCACCACCACTCTTTAAAAAACATATCCAGCAATAGCTACCGCAAATATCTCCCCTTCACACAAAAGTGCCCCTGTGCCAACTGAAGTGGCCACTTGCGGGTGGCGCCTTCAATCGAGAGAAAAGCCAAATTCTAGCACATAATGGTTTAATGGGCCGCTGCTCTTAGGAGGAAGAAAAGGAGAGATTTGTTGGGCAGTAACTTTCCCCTGTGATGGTGAAGGATGTTTTTGTGCAAGCTTGTGGTTGGGGTGTGTTTCCTGGGGTGGGATTTATGGTTATGGTCTCTGGATGTTTGTGTAGGAGATTGGTCATGGCGAGGGGTGGATTGACCAGTGGAGCTCCTGCTAAGCAAAGGGGGACGTCACTGCCGGCGTTTGGGGCAGACCTGCTCAAAGTCTACAGCTGTGGATCGAGGGGCGGAGGCTTGCGACGCTGTTTTTGCGTCGAATATCAAGAACAGATTATGTTATGTTTGCTCAGCTCTGAATTAGGAGACACAATAAAGACTTTACCCGAGAAATTTCTCTTACCCAATACTCTCCAACACACATTCCCGTATTGTCATAAGTGATTCACTTGCAAAATGTTGTAGCAGCAGTTTCTCAAGGTGAAGTCATCCCCAGACATCTGTATGAGTGGAATAAAACTCTAACAACACCAGCCTTTCCTTGCCAAACACCACGTGATTCCTGTTTCTCAAATGTGACAAGTTGCTGCTTTTCTTCGTCTTATATGATAATAAATTTTATATTTTGAGGTTGTAGGCTGTTTGTTGGACACTCTGAATGTCACCTTGGCTTTTGTACATACAAATTGAATAGTTGTGAAACAAATTAACAGATGAATCACCACTAGTTGTAATCCAATTAGTACGTAATTGCGAAAACTAAAACGAGACTACAAAGTAGATCAGGTAGTTTCATGATGCTCTGTGGTTTGGACTGGAATATTTAAGCAGTGGTTAATGTGTACAAGCTTTTATTTCCTGTTTTACTTTTCTGCTTTGTCTCACTCGTCCCTTTGTACTCGACGAGCTGTGTGTCTTGATTCAAGAATGCAGTCTTGTTGTGCAGCTGCCGTATAGTCCACCCCCACCACCACCACCAAACATGTACTGAAGTGTCAAAGAATTAGCCTGACTGTGAGGCCCAGGGACCTCACAGAGTGTAGTTCACTAATAGAGCAGGTAGCTGTTTATGGAGTGCCTGCTGTTTACTGTCTCTGTGATGTCTGGGGCCCCGCTCTGTCTCCAAACAAGGCATGGGAAAAGGCGGAGAGGCACCCAAGCAATGCTGCGTTTGTTTGGAGGGTGGGGTGGGGGTCGAATTAGTGTTTGGAGATGGAATCCTGCCCAAACAATTCCACCTGTCGTAGATCAGGTTGCAGGCACCTCAGCAATGCGAGCGTAGTCTGATACAGATAGTATTTTAATAGTTTTCTGGCCTTGCAGTTTGTAATTGAAGAGACTCCGTGTAGCGTATTAGTCCAGGTTTTCTTTGGGGAAGCACAAAAAGTGGCTGATTCCATGTGGAGGGGGGCATTCGGGGTGATGACTGAGTCATCGCAGGGAGCAATGCATCACCATCCAGGAATGAGGCAGACGGATACACAGCTGAAAGAAAACCTGAAAATCATCTGCCACTGTGGGTGTAAATCCGTCACCCCCCGTCATCCCTCCTCTTCTCTCGAAGGAGGAGGGATGCTGATGAAGAAACGTGGCCCTCCTTAGCCTTGCAGTAAATCCCTGCGGCTGTTTCCCAAGCAGTACTGTGTCGCCAGAGCTGCCGAGGCTTGTTTCATGTCGAGCTGATCGCGTGTCCAGACAGGCCAGTTGATTGCCTGTTGTTATCAGTGGGGGGAGAAGAGGCTGTAACCTCTGTCAGGCCACCTGAAGGTTCGGATTAGATTGGTCAGTCTCTGCGCCACACTCACACACAATGAGCATTGTTAGACACAATGGGACCCCTGCACACGACAATATATGAGCAGACGTTCATTTAAAAGACTAATGTTTGAGCTACTGTATCGTGTTAAAGTGCGAGTCACCTCTTAAACCTGTTCAACAGCGATGCTCCAAACACAGTACGAGTATTTAGCAATATTTTGGCAAAAGTATGAGTGTTTGCAACATACTGTGGATACAGACACAGACAGCAGGGAAGTGGATTATTCCGGATGAGCGCTTTGAGAAGTTTCTGTTCAGTTTCCTGTGAAATTGATTGTAAACAACGTGACTGCCATCTTTTTATGTCCGCCTTTAAAGTCTGCAGGGGCTGGACATTGATAGACGGGTCACTTTGGAGAATCTGTGCAAAATCATTGGTATTATTTTAAGAACACAAGTGCTTATTAATATGTAGTTCATTTTCTGGTTAACTAACTTAATTTTGAGACTTGTGTGGATTTTTTTGGGGCACGCTGATAAGTTGTTTCTACCCTCACGTTTTGGCCGTATTATGCATGTTGCATTGCAAGCTGTACGGTAGTCGACAAGTGCTAGAGATGTTGTGGTTAGTGGTATTGTTTTTGCAGTTACATCATGGAACAGCGCTGAAAACATTCACAGAAAGAGAGTTTTGAAAGAAATGTTCTTGCATACTTCATCTTTGTGGTTGTATATTATTGCGTATCGTTGCGTAGCAGTGTCCAGGTTTCAGACTTCCAGAACCGTTTTTCATTGTGAATTTATTTTTGCAGAAAATGGAGGGAGGTCTCGAGCTTGTAGAAAATAATCGAAACAGGCCGAGCATGAAGCGTGGCTGGGACACCAGCTCATCTTGAGCTGCGTTGGCGTTTGTAGGGGGTCCTCCTTTAAACAATACGACCCAGCTCTATGCCTCAGCGCTGTTATCTCTACCTAAACAATGGCATGGCCCCCCACACAATCAGGCTGCGAATTTCCAGTGCGCTTTTTGATGCCATTGTTGTGACAAAACCACTCACGGCTGATTTTCTTTATTTTTTTTTTTTTTTAACCGGCTTTCTCTCAGCTGTCTCACGCTGCAGTGAGCACAGATCCTCTCACAGCATTCAAAGGGCAACAATGGCGTTGATCAGTATGAGCTGTCATACAAAATTCGACCTTGTTTTGATAACTTTATTCCCATTTCCGATTGTTAAATAGAATTCCTTTGTTTGGATCCTTTATCGGGCTTTTGGGGTGAAGAATTAACAATTAAAGTAGCCTATTTGCACACAGACTTCACACAATGTGGAGGTTAAGCCACGCGCACACTTGACATTCGACAATGAGGTCATATTTTTTTAAATCTTTGAATTAAAAAATGGTTTAAACTTTAATTTCATGTTCGGTCTTTTATTTTTGTAATGGCATAGTTTCTGCTTGACATGGAAGTCTTCATCTTTAGAGCTTATAGAGCATATAACAGCATTAAAGTGCATGTTAAGCCCAAAGTAGGCCTGCATAAGGGCAAGCACTAGGAAAGCACGTTCAATTTGTTTGACAGCTCTGCATTAAATCACAACTTGCATGAAATGTAGAGTCTGGACAGAGGCTTTTCTCCTCTGCTTTTGAGGCGTGGTGCCAAACGTTGCAGTCGATGCACGATAGGCCGTGTTTTTACCCTCCAAAGCAGCTCTGCTCTCATTAGTGTGTTCTCTGTCAGCGCCTGCCTCATAAATTAAAACTGCTGGCTGCTATCTGTTTGTTTGCCGTTCTATTACAGTGTATTAACTCTGCACAGCGAAGCGTCTTTGACAGCTGCAGCGAGTGACAGTAAACAAAAGATACAGCCAATACCGATCCTTTTCAAAAAAAAGAAGCCCTGATTGGCTTCAGTTCCAATCCAGCAGATTGGCTTCTGACATCCCTCGGCCTTTGTTGCCACAACATCACAGCTATTGTTGTTTCCTTGCCATTTGTATCCCTTTCTCTCCTCTGGAGGACAGATCGGTCTAATTAAATTGTTTTCTTTTCAGAGGAAGGGAAATGAGTCCTCACAGACGTCGCTGCTGTGATTCCAGCAGTCATGCTCCACTTGTGTCATGCTAAATACAAAATTCTCAGGTGTGCACCTCTCAGGGCTGGTTTTCACATGCTAATGTGCAAACCACACATGTCTTTTGATAAGAAAATCTTCAAACGCCACTGAGCCGACCAGAAATATCCAGATGACCACAACTGAGAAGGATGTTTTAAAAGCAAGGGGAGGGTGCCTAATGAAGGTCTATTGTCAGCGTCAACAGGGAGGGGGACATTTAAAGTGTGTGTTGCAGGGTCAGGAACCTCTCGCCTTGGGGCAGGTGAGCAGGTTAGTCCCCCTCCTCCACACGACACTTTTTCTCTAATCCTGCCGATGGGGGGAGTTGAAGCTAGAGGCAGGGATTACTTAGCTTCTGACGAGCAAGCCGGACCCTGATGTTGTTTATTTCCCTTAAATTTTTTTGTACGGTGTCTTCAAGTCGTCTTTGTGTTACGTCCTCCAGTGATTTATTGTCAAAATCTTTCCTCGTCTGGCGTCTTTATTAACGTCTCTCCTGTCATTCTTGTGAAATGGTGTCACAGATGGTCAGGGTTTATGTCTCAGCTGCAGATTATGCCTCTTCTACCATGTTTTACACCAGCCAATTGAATTAGTGCGTGTGTTTGAATCAGAGACGAGTAAATTGGTAACACACACACACACACACTCATTTTCTCACCCTCTGTAATTCCAATAAATTCGCTCTCTCATCTCACCCCCAGCTGCCTGGTGGGGTGGCCCATGATGAAAAACAGATGACTTTTCTGTTTCCAGCCGGTGTCCCGGCTTCTTCCAAAACAGTGAGTTAGACATGAACTCACCTATTGTCTGGTGCCAACTCGCAACGGCTCCGTTGATTAGCCTGAAACAGCGCAGGAGACAGATCTTCCTCTGCTGTTGTTTGGACAAGATTTATCACGCGTGGAGTTTTTTTCTTTTTGGCTCACTTGTTTGTAAAACACACTGTACCGCTGATAGGTGCTGTAAAACAATCAAAACAGAGGACGCGTACGCTGAAGGAGAGCGTTCATGGTCAGGAAAACCTCTGGACACACACATAAAATACAGATAAATGGTCTCCTACACTTCACTGCTTTGCCTGCCTTCTACAGAAGAGGCATACCTCTCATAGCAGCATGACCGATGGTTAGTGAAATAAGGGGAGAGATGTAATCTGAATGCATTTTGTACATTCTTTTTCCTCCACAAGTATCATCTTCTGAAACCTCACAGAGAGAAATCTTCCTCAGCTTTATTTCCCTGCTCACACTGTCGACTGATCGCTGAAGTAAAAGTACGCTTGCATAATAGTTACCACGTGTGCCGCTTCAGTCACCTCTAAAATTCAATATCTTCATCCTTTATTTCATATGAGTTAGCATTTGACAAATTATACACACCGCACCACAGTTTTTGAGTGTTTGTGCATTAAAAAGTCGAATAAATCGAGCATACAGTTAGCCGTCACCGTCACTCTGTCAGCGCTGAAATATGTGGCCGTGCAGATAACATCTGTGGCTTTTGTGTTAGCTGGGACGTTTCTCCAAAGCGCACCATTGACTCTGCCTCACTTGTCACCACAAAAGCACAAAAAAAGCACGTCATCATCTCGATGTTCATCATCTTCACCTGTCTGGGAATCTTATAAGCGCGACGATGTGACCTGTTTACATAGATACGTGCCTTTTCCGGTGTACTCTGTGTCATTCTGTGCCTGGAGGAAGCACAGAAGAAGTTTCATCACGGTAGTTTTATGCTACAACATGAGAGTTAGTCACTGTCATTCAACCACAGCCATCTCACACTTGTCGTTTGGAGGCACTCAGATAAAACAGAATGTGTATTGTGCTATTTGCCCCGAGGTGATTCGTCTGGAGTTGCAAAATGAGTATTTGCCAAGTAATGTGTGTGTGGCAGAGACAAAAGGAATGCCAAGAATTAATTTGTCACCGACAAACCTGTGATTCAGAACGTGATGTTGTCGTGATGTTGTCGACTTTGACTAATGGATAAAGATTGGTGAAAGGGTTTTAGATTTAATTAAGTGAATTAGTTATTCTTGTCAAGGTCTTGATACTGACATGACTTAACTTACTTTTACCGTCTTTTTACAGAGAATCTGGAAGATCTTCAGGAGCTGGTGCAGGAACGTTTGGCTGAGTTAGTCCGCGTCCTCAAGGCTGTCATCGGCAAACACCAGACCCTCAATTCTGTGGACATCCTGGGAGCGGCCGGAACGGTCATTGCCAAGGTCAAAGGTCAGTAACTAGTCATTAGCATGCATGGATGCACGCAGACATATGAGTAAACACACACAGGTGCCCAGATGATGCTCAGATATCACAGCATGTAATCTCATTGTTGCGTCACTGGTTCAGGGTCTGCGTCAGTGTTTGAAATTAGTGTGGGAGATACCCTACAGGAATATTTTATATCTCTCTGCTTGGTTAGAGTTTGGCTTTGAGATTTGTTTTTAAAGGTCACAGCATGAGAAGTTATTATTCCTTCAGCAACAGATCCATTTCCCGTCTCCTTAATGAACACAAACAAAAAAGAATCTCAGCTCACGAGTTCAATCCGCTCGAAACGTGATTCACCGCGAGGGTATTTCTTCACTTGACTCGCACACAAGAATCTGTACCGTGGAGACTACGCGGCTGTAATTTGCATTCCATATTTCAGTGACCGCGGAGGCCCCTTGGCAGGCCGCTTGTCAGTCAGGCACATCCACGTTTCTTCATTCTTTTCCTCTTTGTCCTGAGGTGTGTGGGTTGTCTGAGAGCTCACCTGCCCTATCTCAATATCTGAGTTGTGACCTACTCCTTAAGAATGCATGTCCGCATCTGTGCTGTGCTGAGTGGTGCTCCGACAATGTCTAGAATGCAAAATGTGCGAGTGCACAAAGGAAACAAAGAAGACCCAGTATTAGATCAGCCAAAGGAATTATTAGCATTGTTGAGACTTTAATGATAGGACAGACTGTCAGGGACGGAACGAAAAAAACGGCACCATGATTGATGACTGAAGGTTTTTTATCATTTATAAAACACGAGTGAAGACTACGGTTTCTATGCCACCCAGTAAAAGAGACTTTTTGCTCACCTATCCAATACACCAGATGAATATCAGCCCTCACACCGACCTTACTAAGAGGACTGGGCACCAGTTTCTTTGTCAGTGTCGTTTGAGAGTTTTTCCACTATCACATCCATTCAGTTACATCTGTTTATTTTTAAGTGTCACAGTAATCCCTGACCTCATCTTAACTCATATTAAAAGGATTATAATGAGTTATGTGCAGCGAAAGAGGCTTACAGAGCACTTGTTTCAGATCGGTACTTGTATGAGCAGACAACCTGAGGTCTGAATTGGCATTAAGAGATAAAAAGTGCACTCAAACTGTCGAGTTTTAAGCCCAATGTGTTCTTACGTTGACAATATCGCTTTCAGAAAAGAGTATTACCAAGATATTTGTTATATCTGAATCTAAAATTGCACATAAAACAACAGATTGTGGTGCTGTTTTATAAGGAAAATCCTGTTCTTTTGTATTTAGTAGCAGTAAATAGAGTTAGTGCATATCTACATGAAAAGTGTATCTTGGACATTTGCCTGTCCACAAGGGGGTGCCTTACATCACCACACTCCCTGACTGGACTGTCCCTAATGGCCAGTAGGTAACACAATACTGCCACAGTCAGCGAGCCGGAGGAGGGCTGAAAAGGAGAGGCTGAAAGAGGAATGAATCAGTGAGACATCAGAGATGAGGACTCAAAGGTTTGGATGATAACAGGCCTCGCGCGCCTCACTGTCTTCAGCGTGTGTCGTCTCCTCATCCGTGTTGTTTCTTTGATGTTTGGTCATGACACCTGGGGCATTTGGACAGCTGCCAGAATTTACTGGAAAAATAAATCCCCGTCCCTCCCTCTCCAAACACATGCTCGCCTAACCAGTTTCAAATGCCATTTACATGTAGATGTTGTCCCACTCAAAGTGTTCTCTCACTATTGTTTTCATCCGTCACTGTGGGCAAATTTGAAGTTTTTATCAAGCTGAAAACGTTAAGACACGTGTTCAGCTTCACTCCTGACCTACAAAACAAAGCAAGACAGAGATACCTATTGTTTTATGGCCCGTACTCCTTCTGTTTGTGTGTGTCATCAAAGATATGATCTTTTCACAGACTCTCATTGGCTCAAACTGAAACCCAGACAATGTTTCTTTTCCTGGTCACATTTGGAGAGAGTGTTCATTTTCCCCTCCTACTGAAAAAACTGCAGGACGCTGCAATAAAAGTGTCAACTTCAACAACTTATTGAAATTCTTTCCCTGCTCTCGGTCCCCATTTGCCTAGGGAAGATGTTGGCAGCTGTATTTGTTTACTGCAATCAATCTTGTGTGTGCTTGTCAAAGGCATTTTTCTGTCCCTACGCAGATAAACCATTTGCAGATTTATTTAATCAATCTAAGAAAAGTGTAATAATAAACACTCTTTGCAGTTAAATATAAATGTTGCCTCACCAGTAGAGCTATTGTGTTTTTGTTGACCTCGTGAATGGACTGTGACACCGATTCAAGATCAAGTTATGCCAAGTCAGACTTACCAGAAAGTGATCAGACATTCTTTAACTCACTAAAAGCACCTTTTCAGGGGCTAATTTTTCCAGTTACAGCTCAGCCGTGAGAAAACAATAGCCCCAGCACTCGAGTGATGCAGTTTCCATATTTCAATCGTGACAAGGGGGGGGGCAGACCTCTGGAATCATTGTTATGAGACCCACAGGATGTCCTGAGGAAGAAGTCAGCGCAGAGTTGTACGCTAGCATTTAGGGCCAGGGAGGTGCACGGCAGGGAGGCTCACACCACTGCCTCTCCTCAAGAGTTATCCCTAGAACGTGGGGTTTGCCTCCCCCTAAACTCAGGATGCCATGACCCTTCTCTGCTTCATCATAGGTTGGGAATTTACAATTACCCAACCACCTGTGACATGGATCGAATTCGCTCTCATGAAGAGAAAATGGAAGCACAAAAGCTAGAAAGCAGTCTGTAAACTGGAACTGTACTGTAGAGTTGTTTCTTTTTTTTCCTCTTCAATGATTCACGTTGGTCGAAGTTACTCAACTAAGATGCCAGGTTACAGAGAGAAAAGGTAAGTGTTGTCGCGTCGAATATAGTGTTATATGTCACAGAACTCAAGCTGTGTGAGTGTTTCCTGTTGCGGGCAGACAGGAAGTACTCCGCTTCGTCGGATTTCACTGCCTGTGTGTCTTTTAGTTCCTCTGATTGCTTTCTGCAAATGTGTTCTTGCTGACTAAACCATTTCCTGACGAGAGGAAAGATCTGTGCACACGTTCTTGAAGATTTGTCAAACTTCGACGGCTTCGCGGTTCTGAAATCTGTGGACGTCTTGCTGTCAGTAGATCTCAAAGTAAATAATGTGTATCACTGATTGCCTCTACTGTGCATGATCAGCATGGAGCATGGCTTATGGGATTGTAACACAATGGAAGACAGAAGGGAAAATCTGGGATTGTTCTTTGAATATCCAACCTCGAAGGTCCTCGAAGTTGTTCAGAAGAAGCCATTTTTGATTTGGTAGGAAGATACTGACATGTTATTGCCTGCTTCTGCTGTAACGGTTGTGGTTTTGAAAGCTGTTTGCAACTTTTGACCCTGTGTAACCACTCGGGACGTTGACTTTTTTGTCTGTCGTCGAAGAAAATGTCAACACTAACCTGAAACAACTTGTAGAGGCGATAAACCACTCCCTCATGCAAGCCAGACGTTTAACTATGGCCTATATTAATTATGGTTGCACGAAGAAAACCAAGAAGATGCTTGGGGCAAGTCGCACTTTTAATTTGCATTTAATACATAGTTAGTTTCAAAATAAAAATGTATGTATCTATCCCTCGTGTTTTTCATACTGGTTCGTCACAGGCCTCTTTGTCTAAATACTTTGTTTTGTTCTGAGCGTTGATTTTTCCTTTGGCTAAAGTTCTTCTTTTTATCTCTCCACAGGCGTTAACTTCAAGGAAGTGAACCCAGAAAACACAAAAGCTATATTTGGCGAGATACACACATCCATTGACACTTTGGCATTCACATTCGGCAATGTGTGAGTACAGCGTTTGTATACCTTTTCAACACCACCAGATTTCTATGACTGTTTTTTTGTGTAACGGCCAACAAAAGCTGGGCTGACCTCAGCCAATCGTAAAAGCTTTAAATCATCTGTGAATTCTGGATCTGCTTTTTGTTTTGTTTGTTTTTTTAATCAGAGCGAACAAGTGTTCAGATTTCTCTGAGCCCTTTTATCAGTGAATAGTTGCAGTTTTAACCACATCAAACTGTAGTTTTGACGTACATCTACATCTCATCTGTCTGTATCAGAGTTTCTGACTTCCTTATGGGAGATGTGGACAGCGGCTCAGGGTTGGGGATACCCCAGACCAGAAGAAGCAGGGTGAGACACCATCTTTCTTTTCCCAGCTTTTTTTCAAAGCTTTGTTTTTAAACATGACAATTTTCAAAAGGCTGCACTTAAAACAGTAATTTTTACCACGCCCCCCCAATTAAAAAAACCTCAAAGACTTGCTTTCTGTACTTAATTGGGGTGTTGAAAACCCGGCTCGCTTCTGATGTCTAACTTTGATTGCATGTCTGCTCTCCCCTTTGTATAATCTAAAATGTCTCATTCACAGTCTTTTGACAATCTCTCCGTGGATCCCGAGGAATATGTCTCAGAGAAAAGTGACCTTGTGGGTAAGTGTTATTCACGTTCTGTTATTTACCTCAGAGCAAAATAAATGAATCCCGAAACGTAATAGCTATTAACAGCTGCTTTACAAAGCATTTAATGGTTGCTTTGTAGCCCGGGGCTCCCTGGAGTGTCAGCTTTTGAGTTAGCTTGAGTGATTTGGACTCTTGAATGCCTGAGGTAGACCCGCCTTAAACCTCTGCTTCCACCCCTGTTATTTCTGCTGCTTTTTTCATACTAGCTGCCCGTTTTCCCCTCTCCGTCTACATATCTGACATTCCTTGCCTGTTTAGGAGTAGTTCCGTGTGGGATGGGAAACACATGGGGTTTGTGTTAAATCAGATGGCAGGCGGCTGGGAGAGGTGCATCACAGTGTAACCAGTAAAAAGAAAATAATACTGTTGGACTATTTTAAAAGATCCCCGGCACTTTCATATCCTCCCACACTGTCAACTTTAACCTCAGTGTGTTTTTTTTCCTCATCTATCTCCCACACACACGTCTGTTGGGATAGTAGAACTGAGACCCATCAATCCAAACACTTCCAGCTATTTTGTTGACACCATATGTTTCGATTCACTTCGTTTTCATATGCGTACCTCCTCCAGGCCCAGAGGTGCCGTTGTCACGGGAGGAAGAAGTCGACTTGACCCTGCTGAAGAATGACAGCGGGGTGGAGTCTGCTCTACTCTACGCCAAAGCCTGGTCCAAGTATATTAAAGACCTTCTGGCCTGGATGGAGAAACGAGTGGCTATGGGTGAGACACTGCAGTGCGCCACTCTCAAACAGATATTATATATACTGGATGTGATGATTGATTCTGAACTGTAAGAGTTATCTGTACATTTTACTTGACAAATAGACTCTTAAGTCATTAAAAGCGTGTTCGCTATTAGTTGTGGTTAGAGTTCAGAAGTGACAGAACAGTTAATGGGCACTTTAAAACCACTTAGTCATGGAAATATGGCCTTCAAGAAGTCAGTGCAGCTCAGTCAGTCAGGAATAGAGCTTCACACACTGTGTAAGACATGTAATATACTGTAAAGTGCACTATAATAACCAGAGTGAGTTCCATTATCTGCTAATTCTCATGCCTGTGGGCAGTGATCACAGAAAAACATAATTCCTTATCATTTTGTAACTATTTTTCTTTCAGATATTGAGTATGCCAAAAATTATGCCAAAATGGCTGAGTCTGCCAAGACACTGGCCAGTCAGCAGGTAACAGAAGAGCCTTTTTATATTTTACCTCATGTCTTCATATAAATATTTGTATGAAATTCTTATTCAGATGTTAATTTCTTTATTTCATTTCTCCAAGGATTACATGCCCTTCAGTGACATCTACGTTTCCACATTCAAGAACGACATCGAATACAAACAGCTGCTCATTCAAACTGCCATGGCTCTTCAGACGAATAAGTTCATACAGGTAAGGCACTCGAGTCTGTTACCTTCAAGTCAGCTGGGTGTACCTGAAATCTTCTTTTGCTGGATTGTGAAATTCACAAAAAAGACAGCATGCATGACCGTGCCTGTTTTCTGTGCAAAATGTATCACTCTTGAAGTACTTGAGGCACAATTTTTAACACTATGGTGCCACATTCCAGTCAGTAATCTGTATTTGCCGATCAGGACACAAACATTTTTCACGTAGTTAACGTCTTTATTTCATATCTTCAGCGCAAAGCTTTTGAGAATAATGTTATTCAGAAAAAGGTCTTCTGAAACTGTGTACCTCGGTGTAATTGTTGACTTTTCTCAGCCTCTCCTGGCCCGTAAGAATGAACTGGACAAGTTGAGGAAAGACCTGAAGGAGCAGTGGCAGAGGGAGCAAAAGAAAATGGTACGTAACACGTCCCTGTTGCCCAGATGCATAATATGAGATACTTGTTATTCGCTTGTATCTACCCTGCGTTCCACAGTAAATGTTAAAATGTTGTTAGCCGGCCAGGAGTTTGTCAGATACATAAATGTCAATATAGTTGAATTCATGGCAAACAATTCTGCAAAAACACAAAACAGATTTTACATCTGCGTCATCGGTGTCAGAAATAAGAGTTGTTTTTATATTTAACTCTGTAGGCAGTGTTTGTTTCACGGATGAATAATTTCACTACTTTCTCAAAGCTCTGGCTGTTTACAAACTTTACTGTTACATCACATGCGAGATTAATCAACCACAGAGGTGTGTCTGATTATATTAATGATAAGTGTTGTGCTCACTCGTATATTTAAATCTCATGGCCGTTTGTGGTTGATCCATGTGGTTTTGGTAGCAAGAGGCAGATGCAACCTTGCGCAAGGCTCGAACGCTGAAGGCCCAGAGGAGAGAGGAGTACCAGAAAGCCCACTCATCAACCAACCGCTCCCAGGAGGAGCAGTCTAATGCTGGTAACAAACAGCTGGAGAAGAAGAGGAAGCTTGAGGAGGAGGCTCTGCAGAAGGTAGGCAGGGGAGACGATGACGGGGGGAAATAATAAATAGCATCTTCTATTAATTAAACATGACATAATCTGAGCGGTGGGGTTCACCACAACAGAGCAATTTATATTAGCATGTCTGTGTGTGCCAGCTCTGTCATCCTGTTAGCTGTCAAAGTAATAGCAGTGCTTTGCAGTTGAATTTCAGCACACTTTGTAATTAAGCATTGCATCCACACCCTCACGCTATTCTCTGTGTGCATTGTCGTGGTCAGGCGGAGGAGGCCCAGGATCAGTACCAGAGCTGTATGGCTGACGCAGGCGTCAGGAAGATGGATCTGGCCAACGCGAAGAGCACCATCCTCACACAGATCCGAGAGATGGTCTTCCAGTGTGACCTTACACTCAAAGCTGTGAGTACACAGTACACATGCATCATAATGACATCATAATGACATCATAGATGACGGAAGAAACTGGACTGTCCAATAATATTTTGTTTTTTTTGGCACAATGCACAGTAAATCTTTTAACACAAGGACACTAAGCAACATTAAATATGTTTTTAATGTTCTCATGTGGTCTAGTTCACCATAATGAGTACAAATCCATAAAAATATTTATGATGAAGGAGCTACTGATGTAGCCTTAAGTGTTACTTGTACTGCTGTGTATGCTTCAAGCCATAACAAGCCATTTGACATTCACCGTTGCTCAGTATGTATTTTTAAGGGAGTGCTTAATCAGTCCACAGAAATTAGTGTTGAGAACAGAATTTCAGAAATCTTCTTTATATTAAATAGGAAAAATAACTAATAATAATTAATAATTGAAGGTAATTAATCATTTTTTAACTATTTACAATCACTTGATTCGACTTCCTTGAATCATCTCTCGTTCTTCAGGTGACAGTGAACTGGTTTCAGATGCAGCAGGCGCAGACTGTGTCGCTCCCTGCTCACTACCAGGCCATGAGCGAGAGTGCCAAGTTGTACGAACCAGGTGAATGCTACGCTGAGTTCGTCAGGAACCTGCCCAGAAATCTGCCTAAGCAGCGTGTGCACTCGGACTCCATCTCCTCTGACAGTACCAGGTACCAAAGACTGTGGATTCACACTACAGTTCTGGTCTCAAATGGGGCAAGAACATCTTCAGAATCAGACTTAAACTCCTCAGCTTCGTGCAAGTATTTTCAGCGATTAGCTCATGCAATCTCATGAGATTTGAGATGCTCCTTTTATTGGTTTACTGTAGTTTAAATGCCATCTTTCGTGCTCATGTGACTGTGATACGAAGCAGCTTGAGTTTGGTTTATCGATTATACTTTAGTTTTAGAAGAGAGTTTTTCAAAATACCCTTAAGTCACTCCTAGCCCTTTTTTAGAAGTTCTTCATTGCCTAGTTCTTCTTTCAGCAAAGGTAACTGTGAGTCAGAGTGGGAGGAAGGGAGCGAGACGAGGGGAGGGGTGGAGCAGGGGGAGAGTGAAGGAGAGACAGAATGCATGTTGAATTTGTTGCCCTTCCTCAGGAAATATCTGTGGCGCAGGCAGAATGCAGCAGGGGAGATTGCGAGCGTGAGAGTTTGGCTCTGTCCCTAAGACTCGACTTAGATTGTCAAAGCAATGTCAGAATCAGCTTCCTACACACACACACACACACACACACACACTCACACACACTCACTACCACTAAGAAAATAAGCAATGCTGAATAACTTCAGTTTCTTAGCAGTAGGTTAATGACAGGAGTAATGATGTTGTTGTAGCTACAGAAAGGAATAAATCATAGATGTTGACGGTGACTGAAAAATTCCTTTGTGGCTTCATTTAGTGCTTTATTGCGTTATTGGCCCGCAGATGTGTTTAACATGACATATATTGTAGTGGTCTGCTGGACGATGTCATTTCAGTTTCAGTTCCTAATCCTCACTTTCGGTCTTACAGTCTTGTATTTTTCAGAAATCCATTTGAGGCAACTCACAAAAAATCAGCACAGTTTTGACTAAATGACTTTTATCAACATCTGTTTGCAACTACGGGATTATAAACACGTCGAGTGCTCTCCATAGAGCTTAGGTTAGCCTTTTTTCTTTCCAATAAACTGAGTTGGCTGGCTCAGTACAGCTCATATCCCACAGGTGTGTGTAGTAAAGAGGTAATATCTTGCAGTAGGGTTAGGCATAACAGATTGAAATGTGTCATGCTTATTCATGACACTCTGCCAGACTGTTGGTGGTGGGCGTCACCAAAACAGATTACGTGCCAGCAAATGAAAGCCTGGTGATGTCATTTTTTTTTTAGTCACTGGTGTTGAACAACAATCCTCACACACACACACACACAGTGTGTGATATAATAACACCGAGCTTTGGGACAACAGAGCTCTTTCTTACTGGTGAAAACTTAAACTGACTTCATTCCACCCACACAGGTTTGTGTTCAACAAAAGGTCAGTGGGCAGCACTCATTCCTCCCACGGCAACCTGTCGCAAGCATCCATCACGTCCTGCGACGTGCTGAGCGGAGACGAAGTGGACAGTCCTCTGCACCGGCCTGCGAAGATCAGCGAGCGGAGGTCCAACAGCAGCACAGACATACAAGGTGCCCGCTCAGTTATTAACCCAGGAGACGATCACAAGCCAAACAAGGACATTTACAAGACTATGAATACTTACTTACTTTTACAAAATGAGTGGTGACATAGTGACATTAAGTATAATATCTGTTACTCATAAAAATAACATTATTCCAGACCTGGATAATTGTGCGTGTGTGTTGCTATCTGCAGGCTGGATCAGCCTGCGTATCTTTCTGTATCTTTACGTGGGATTTTCCCTGTGCACTGAGTCATTGAAATGTTCTCAAAACTACAGTTTGAGTTGTGTCTTACTTACTTCTCACAAGACTGGAATATTTGGATCACCAAAACTGACACTAACAATATCACTAAACGGGAAATGTAACCGTAAGTTTCCCCTCCAGAAATGCGACTGTATTCCTTTGTTGTTGTTCTCTGTACGTGACCGGTGGTCTGTATGTTTTCTCGCAGCGCTGAGAAATCAGGCCACGCTGAGAGCCTGGGCCTCCAGTAGTCAGGGGAGCCAGGGCGGGATGTGCAGTGACTCGGAGAGCGCCGGAGGCAGCAGCGAGTCGAGGTCCATGGACTCCCCGACAGCCAGTCCAGGTAAGAAGATTTTAAATGAAACATTTTTAAGAAGAGAAGAAGAGAAATCTTGATTTTGACACCCAAATCACAACAAAACTAAAAGAAGATGAACTCATCATGTCTTTCTTTCTATTATAAACTTTTTAGTTCAACTTCCTCATTGTACACCAGACCCACACACTACTCATCTCTTGGTGCACTTCCCTCTACAGCTGAAACTACTTGTCACACTGTGCAGTTATTCAACACTAAATGCACACATGTAGAGCACTGTGGCTTATCTGTTCTCGGTACTGCCCCGGGATAATGTCCCTTTACGTTTACAATCCGTCACTGAGTCACTATGTAGAAATTCACGACTCCTATATGTGCAGGAGACTTCAAACGACGGCTGCCGAGGACTCCCTCCACCGGGACCATGTCCTCTGCTGATGACCTGGACGAGAGAGAGCCACCATCACCCTCAGATAACGGTAAGCTGGTGCATGTGTGCGTTGTGCCTTTATGACCATTTTATGTGCGCTCTTCTCAGGCATGCTAATGTGTATACCAATTTTGGGCTTGTGTATCATGTGTCATTGTGTTCATTTACGTGACAGGTTGACTCGAGGAAGGCAGGGTGAACTAGTTAGAGACTTCTGCACACTTCATTTAGTGCTTTTTTTATGGGTCCGGCTCTGTGGTGAATTTCGCTTACATGCAATGTTTTTGCAATGGGAGTCATGTTAGTTTTGGCGTATGGCCTCAGCTTACACTTCCTGTATCTATGCTGAGCTGTCCCGGTCAGCGTCTGTTTATTTTCTCATTGTGGATTGTAGCAGCAGAGCAGCTCTTCTGTTTGAACACATTTTCTGGGGGGGAGAAATTCACGTGAGCTGACGTGTAATTGTGTGCTAAACTGCATGACCAGGCAGTCAAATATTAGAATAACAGCTTTCTGTAGTTTTATGACAGAACTGACAGAGGCATACAGTTAGTTTTATATTTTATACTAATTATCATATCTTAATTGAATCGTTTCTCTCAATGAATCTGTCTACAACCAGGAGCTCCAAGTTACCATTTACATGCTAATCATTGGCCTCACAGAGGTTCAGTTTTTATCGTCCTGCGTATAAACAGGAAGTCACCTGTCGACTAAGTTCCCTCACCAGCGGCTCTGATTTTCAGGTCTGGCAGAGATGGTGACGGAGACGGCCAGTTCTCCCGGTCCCTTCCGAAACGCTCAGATGTCGAAAGCTGCTCAAACCCACAAGCTGAGAAAACTACGAGCTCCGTCTAAGTGCAGAGAGTGCGATAGTCTGGTGGTTTTCCACGGAGCCGAGTGTGAAGAGGTAAAGTACTCGATCCTAAATGTTGCTGACAGCCGCTGTGTTTTGCCATTTGGCTGCTGACTTGTCTAAGAAGTTGTTTTTATGTTTAAGTATCGATAAATCAGCCACTCATTTCTTTATTTAACTGCCTTATTTCCTCCACTAGTGCTCCCTGGCCTGTCATAAGAAGTGTCTGGAGACGCTTGCTATCCAGTGTGGCCATAAAAAGCTGCAAGGCAGGCTACAACTGTTTGGTATCGACTTTGCCCAAGCAGCAAAAAACAGCCCAGATGGTATCCCTTTTATCATCAAGAAGTGCACGTCTGAGATCGAGAGTCGAGCGCTCAACATCAAGGTAAACTCGTGGTTAATCTTTATCGCTTGATATCTTAGATATAGAGCTTTTATCCTGCCTTAAACAGCAAAAGGTCTTCGACATGTCATGATTACAGTAAAAATGTTTTTCCTCGCAGGGGATCTATCGTGTGAATGGAGCTAAATCCCGCGTCGAGAAGCTCTGTCAGGCGTTTGAAAACGGGAAGGACTTGGTCGAGCTGTCTGATCTCTCACCTCACGACATCAGCAATGTCCTCAAACTCTATCTGAGACAGGTAGGCCTAAATTATTACTGAACAATTGAAAATTAGCAGGTACATATTGGTAAACACTTTATTTAGTGCGCATGCACTGGTAGTTTCACTGTTTCTCGTCTGTTTCCAGTTACCAGAGCCGCTGATTCTGTATCGATACTACAATGAATTCATCGGCTTGGCCAAAGAGTGCCAGAGAGTGATTGTGGAGGAAGCTGACAAACCTCAGAGCCCTCAGACGGGAGAGAAAAGCGGCCCGAGCGTCCAGCTCAACAGGGTCATCTTCAAGATCAGAGACTTTCTCCAGCAGCTGCCTCCGGCCAACTACAGAACTCTGCGCTTCCTTATAGCGCACCTTAACAGGTAAGAGACGTAAACAAGCACCCAGAGCTCATCCACTGTAAAGATTTCTGTCTGTCCTTTTCTGCACAGACACACACACACACACAAACTTCCTCAGAAGACATAAAGGGAAACAGAAACTTCCCTATAGCACAGAGGAAGTGACAGAGAGTACATAAAACACACGCTCTCATTTGGTTTAGTTGGTTTTATAATCTGACACCAGCACCAGTATTTTTAGATAATATGAGCTCATCTTTATATTTAAATCTGATGATTTTCTGCCCTTGATTTGGTGTTTTTATTTAGATGTTCGGAGGTGACTGCAGAGGCGTTTGGATTATCACATGACAGAAACGTGATTTTTTTGTTGCCACAGAAGCTTACTCAGTGATTTACTCACAATGTCACCAGGGGAAACACTGAGGGGCTAATTTTAAAATGTTATAAACGGACCAATATTAGTCTGCAGAATGTCAGTCTCCTTTACAACCCAGATCAAAATAAACAGTACCTGAAATATGTCTTATATACATGAAACGCTTTGCTTCCACAGAGTGACTGAGCAGGCAGAGGAGAACAAGATGACGGCGAGTAACCTGGGCATTATCTTTGGCCCCACGCTGGTCAAACCACGACAGACGGACGCCGAGGTGTCCCTGTCCTCCCTGGTGGACTACCCCTACCAGGCCCTGATGGTCGAGCTGCTGGTGCGACACTTCAAAACGATCTTCGACGTATCGCTTCTCCCCAGCTCGGAAATCACCACGACTGGCCAGGCGTCCCCCAGACTCACCCCCCAAGAGAAGGTGCAACGCCTCAGCAGACACTCCACCTCCCTGATGGACATCAAAGAGGTGAGGACGGACGGGGCTCTGCTGGGCTTGCAGCGGGGGTGGACCATCTAGCATGTTCTCTTCTTGTGTCAAAGTGATGCAAGTTTGTTTGATTAGTAATGCATCTATAAAAAGATCTTAAGAGCAAAGTTCACCATTTTATTCAAAAGGGGAACTTCGTTAATTTTAGGCATTAAAGCGTATGTACAGTGTCTCTGCTCAAGGCTACATTAGCTGCTACTAGCATAACACACCGAATCTCGTGTTGATCTTGTCTAAACGGTAAAGCTAGCACTTCTTATAACAGAGACAAAAAGTCTAAATTAGTTTAAATTAGTTTGGAGTTATTGGAGGTCAGGTGACATGAGCAATAAAGTCTACAGAAGGATGGCGTCATGGCGGATGAATGATCACATACAGGACTTTTATTCTTGTTGATGTTTGCTTTTTATTTTTTTTTATTTTTATTATTACTTTAATTTAGGCACCAAAACAACTTGTTTTGGAAAAAAACATGGTTTGGGTTAAAAGTTATATCGAGTTTTGGTCATGAACTGCAGCTTTCAGGCAGAAAGCGCTAATGACAAACAAATAATCTAGTCATGACTAACTGTTGGTGAAAATCCAAGAAGAATCCATGGAATAACAAAAAAAAGATATCTCTGGTTCTTCCCATCTTGTCCATCGTGAGTCAACAATGAGACAGTGTTATAGGGGTGCAAATGTTAAATTGGTAGAGTGCTCTTTTAAGAAATAATAATTGATATGTGATGAACAGAAGGTAATCAGTTTCTTTTGTCCCTCCAGAGTGCCAAAGTGTACAAAAGATACTCATCAGTAATCCCGTCCTCACACATCCTGGATGAGGTCCAGGAGGTCCAGCCAGGAGCTGACAGAACAGAGGTCTCAGCCCTGGACAAGCTCAACGGGATCCAGACATCTGGTGGAGAAGAAGTCCAGAGGTCAACCTTAGTGTTTGGCCGTCCCAGCTCCACCATCGCCTCCACCACCACCACCGTGGCACCAAAGGTCCAACTACGCAACCAGCGTATCAGACATGTGTCTCGGCCGATCAGCATGCCGCTGGAACGCCTGCCCACCCCCGCCCAGATCAGCGAGAGGAATAACCGCAACACTGCTGCTAACGCGGATACGAGCTCCGCTGAGCGGGACCCCGTCTCTGAAACTATACAGGAGATACCAGAGACCGAAAAGGCCCGTCAGAGCGGCTCATCCAGGCTTAGCACCTACTATATCACTCCTTTCATTGACACGCAGACAATGCAGAGGAGAACGTGGGACAGGAAGTACAAGCACTATGATGTTACACCGAGAACTGCTATGATTGTGGCCAACCTGCCACCCGCCAGCTCTGGAGTACAACCTGTAAAGGCAGCGATGCCGGTCACTGTTAGCGCAGCGGTAACAACTGCCTCTGTGCTCCCTACTACGAGTAGTGTGAGCACCATATTCTCCAACAACCCTTACACGGTGTCAGTGAAGCCTGTCTGGACTTCTAAAAGGGAAAATGACACAGATAACTCAGTCAGTGAGGCAAGAAGCTTGTCAAACCTTCCTCTAACGCTCAGGGCACCGAGAACTCTGCAGCCCCCTCCTGGAACTTTCTACAAGCCCCCTCCTTCCATTAACAGCAGAGCTAGGACGCTTCCAAACTGGACTACTACTGTGACCACCATCACCACCACCGCCACCGCCACCACCGCCTCATCGCTCGCCCCCATCAAACCCGCAGAGGTAGTCACGCCGTCCCCCGCCCTTACAAGCCCCCCACAGACACGGCTCCAGACACAGGACTCCACCGACAGCGCCATTGACCCAGGGGGCTCGACCTCTTCTAATCTTTCACCCCCAAACAGCCCCGAAGACCTCAGCCCCAGCGAGAATAAACCCATCTACCAAAGACTGCGACCTCGGCGGCTGCAGGAGCTCGAACACAGAGAGGCTCATTTTGTCTGACGCCAAAAAAAATAAAAAAAACACACATTATATCTGTAAATATTAATGTATCTGTGCCATAGTGTATACAGGGGGAAACATTTTTATCATACAAGCTGAGAGTGGGAGAAAATCTAGGCCTGTGAAAATAAACCATGAAAGTGTTATAAGTACTAATATATTGTATTTTACATGTTCAAGTCTCCCGAGCATTCAAAACAAGCAAATACTGATGCAACATTGAATGTTTTGTGTCGCGTTCTTAAAAAAAACACACCAATGGTCTATTTTTATTTTTATGTCCAAGAAAAATTGCCAACCACAAATTGACACCTGTCTGTAAAGAATTGTATCGTTTTCCTTGTTTGAACTGAACAGTTAAGTTCATGTTTGTTACAAAATTATATTTTAATGTAATCACACAATGCACTTAATGCAGGTTCCAATTCTAATGTTGCCTTTTAATGTTAATTTTATGTATTTTATTCCACGAGGAACAGATGGAAGTATTTTTAACACGAGAGTTCAACATTGTCCAAATTTGTCCACTTGTAGTGGTGATGTGATTGGTACATCTTCTTCTCAGTATGTAAGCCTTATGTATCTGTTTACGTTTTATTTTTTTAATATTCATTCATACATACTGCATGTTCGTCACAGTAAGCTTGTCTCATCGCATTTTTTATTTGTGACTATACAAAAGAAAAATGACATGCAACAGTATTTGCTGCAAAATTAAAAATGTAGTTTAAACTGTTAAACTTCTGTTCCAGTTTATTTTTTTCAGAGAACAAGTGTCATATTTGAATTGTGCATTTCACACACGTGGCTGTGTTTTACTGTACAGGACAAATCAGAGAGAGACAGTGGAATGGTATCAGATCGAGGGCTGCGACTACTAATTATTTTCATTATCTATGAATGTTTTAGTCTATAAAATGAGAGAAAGTTATAGAAAATTAGCTACAATTTGAGCTACAACCCAAAGATAAGAGAGAAAAGCAGAAAATTCTCACATTTAAGACCCTGAAAACAAAATATTTTGTGTTTTTTGCTTGAAAAATTAACATAGTAGCCAACAATTTTTTTGTTGTTCTGCTGTTCCAGCTCTATGCCGATGTTTGCTCAGTGCCACAGAGAACCAGACCTGTTCTAAAAGTTTAATTAACGTCTATTATTTATACTACCTGTGACATCACATCCTGTTTTGTGTTTCAACCGCAGATTTTTTTGCTAAAATTTTCTGTATTTGACAAAATCAGAGATGCCGGATTAGTGTGACACCGAGCTACCTGAGCCACCAGGATGTCGCACGGGCTTAAGCCTTTGAATTTACCTCAGTTTTATGGTAAGCTGTGTCTGTCGTACACATAGTTCACAGCAGGTTCAAGTCGTTGCTGTCCTCACATTCTCCAAACCTAATCACCCATGTCACCTACTCCACGTCGTCGAGCCGCTCAGAGGAGTGAGTCATTTCAGACGTGTGCGACACAAAGGCAACAACAAACATTTCACCTGTGAGTCTGCTAGACTCTGCTGCTGCTGCTGCTGCTGCTGCTGCTGTGTAACTTAAGTCAAGGCTTGTTTGTTTCGTAGCTGTTAAGGTGAAACACTTTATTGCACAGTGACAACAAGTGTGCAGGTGGATTTTGCTCGTGGACACTTTTTTGTGTGGTTCCTTCTGGCAAAGGGCAATCTTTCCCTCCCACTCGACCAGTGTCCTCTCCAGCACGTATCCCCCCTAATTCTGCCTTAAAATGGATGACTGTTGTCTTTTTTCTGCCTGCCCATGTTGAGCTGGGAGATTAGAGCAGATCAGATTAGGAGTGCTGCTGACCTGCAGGCATTGGAGGGAGAGAGACAGAGAGAGAGAGAGTGGTCAGCTCAGAGTCGTACGGAGCTCTTCTACCTTGGTTACTATTTTCCATTACTTTAGCTTGTTTGTGAAGACGTTTCTCTAGATGTCGTACGACTTTTTTATCTTTCCATAAGAGGTAAGCATCAGAATTGACTGCTCTGTTCGTCTGTTGACAAAATAGGTTGTGCTGTAAGATCATGTACGAGCTGACAGGTGTGTGGTTGCAAATTACTGTTTTAGTTTTTCTAATGGAAACATAATGATGAAATGTTGATGCCTTTTAAACATGTTTTTTTTTAACCTTTATGGATTCTTGTTACTTCAAACATGCGGCAGTTTTTTTTCAATGATGAGCCACAAAAACAACTACAGGTTACTGTCAATCTTGTGGAAGGAAGTGCTGTCATGTGTAATTACTGTTTGGGTAATAAGGTGATTTCAGAGAAGTCAGACACAGTGACACCTTTTACTCTTGTTGTTCAGTGTTCGCCTTCTTGTTTTTCTGGACAAACTGTTTACCTCCCTCCACCCTCAGTCTGCCGGTAATCTATTGGACATGTCACTGAACAAATTACTCTTCGTGTCCGACATTCTCAGAGGTCATCTGCACCCAACCTGTATATGTGATTCGCATTTCAGGGTTGTTTTTTCTTTCACTGTTCAGCTCCAAAATGAATTTATCTGTACGATAGAGTAGGTACAAGCAGCATTTATCAGTCAGATGCGCTGATTTATGTGCATACATGTGCCACTTCATGTTTGGACTATACATTCCCATAATTTTGCCACCATGTGCACCACAGTGCACCTTAAAGCTGGTGGTGCTTTGCTTCAGCAGGAAGTTTGCTTTCCAAAAAGTGGTTTGAAGGATGGTCTGTCCAAGGTTGTAGTCAAGTCATCACCTCAAACAAATTCAAGTTAAAGCTACAGCCAGATACAGTTTTTTTAGAGATCGAATAAAATAAACCAACAAATCAAACAAATGTGGGGTGGAGTATATCTTTAAATGTTTCAGATAAAACAGAATTCAATCCAAGACGAGTGGTCTCAAATCCAGACCCAAGAACCTGCAGTCTTTCTGCCCACATGGCTCAATAATCCAGTGTCTTTGTTAGAGATTAACAACTGAGTGTCATCACTGATGGAGTCGTGTGTCTGCAGGTTTGTCACAGTCTGATGACCCCCTCCAGGGGTAAAGCTGCGGAGCAATGAATACAGGCTCGCAAATCCGCCTGTTACTGTGGAAGAACTGGACTCTCCGCAAGAGACAGAAGGTGCTACCATTAATGTCAATGAAGTTAGACGAAACCAGCAGTACCACAACTTCCAACAGCTCTCTGCTAGAGTCCCAACAGAAGCTGAATATGATAAGTTTCAGACTTTGTTCAGATTCAATGTGTATAACTCACATTGTACTTGTTTGTGCTCAGGTCCGCTTCCTTGTTGAGATCTGCTGGCCAGTGTTGTTATTCATAGGTCTGGTGTGGCTGAGGAAGGCCAACCCATTGTATCAACAACATGAATGTAAGAAAGAACTTTTAAGTGATCTCTTTATTGAAATTCTTCAAGGCAGTACTAATGTCCAAAGTACTGATGTCATTGGGACATTGACCCTTTGGCAACTGTTTAAAAAATCGCTTAAAAAGCCCTCACATGCCCTCAAATGTTTGGTCTGTTTCTTCAGGTCATTTCCCCAACAAGGCCATGCCTTCAGCGGGGATTTTGCCATGGATCCAGGGCATCTTCTGCAACGCCAACAACCCCTGCTTCAGATACCCAACCAGAGGCGAGTCTCCAGGTGTCGTCTCCAACTATAACAACTCAGTGTAAGCCTCATCACCCTCAAACCTTCAACATCCACTGTAGCTCAATCATTTACTAACCTATAATAGATCATGAATTTGACTAATTTTGGGTGTTTTGGCTTGTTCCAGATTGGCGCGGTTCTATGTCGACGTCCAAGAGCTTCTGCTCAACGAGACAGAGGTCCAGCAGCTCGGTCGTCTCTGGCGTGAAATGTCATCCTTCTCAAACTTCATGGACATGTTACGCAACAACCCATCTATGGTCTTAGGTAAAGGTCAGATATGAGGAAATGGTTCAGGCAGTAGCACTTCTCCTGAGTGTGAAACAGTTAGTAAAATCCTTTTTTTTTAAACAAAAACAAAAACTCTAATCAGAGAAGAAAAAGACTCAACACAAGTGTTTGATTGGAGCTTTCTGGACAAGATGTAAAATCAAAGTTGGACGTAATTTACAGGAAACTAGCAACACAATGATCTTTCACAACAATGCTGTCATCTGCACATCCTCTTTCCAAAGGTGTTTTGTTCATCATAACACCTCCTCACTTTCCTTTCCATTAAAAAATTCTGACGTTCAGAGTTTCATTTTTATTTCTCGACCAACTGGTGGATGTAAACTCTCATTATTGGTAACCTTTAAAGATATGAAGAAGTGTTTGCCCATCTTTGGGTAACCACTTCTTAAAAAAGCATATGACAGCTACAGAAAGATTTATCTAAATTAGTGGTATATAATTGCACAGAACTGTTCATGGCCTGAAGGCACACATAAAAATGTTCATCTTCATATTACTTCCAACAAAATTAACTCAACCTGTTAGCAGGAATGTGCGTATAAACACACATCCGCTTGCTCCCTGGACTTTCCCAGTGAGCAAATATTAGATCCCTGCCAACGTGCCTTGCCGTGAATCATTTCCTCTGTGTAGTCCAGCGCTGGTAGGGTCAATACTGTCTAACCTTTTCGCTTTATCTGCTCTTGAATTTTTTGTCTAGGCCGTGGGCTAAGGATACATGATATTCTGAAGGATGATGAAGTTTTCACAGTGTTCCTCTTGCGAGACGTCCCTCTTTCTGAATCTTTAGTCTACCAGTTCGTCAATGCAAGAATACGACTAGAACAGGTGCAGTCTGGATCTTTACTATATATTTTCAGGCCATTGCAATGATATTTGATGATTCTTTGAGACATATCCCACCATAAACCAACCTTTTCCCTTTGCTTTCATGCCCTCCAGTTCGCCTTCGGTATCCCGGACCTGCAGCTCAAAGACATAGCCTGCAGTCAGGCCCTGCTGGAGCGCTTCATCATCTTTCCCACTCGCATGGGGCTCCACGGGCTCCGTAACGCCATGTGCGCCCTCAGCCAGCAAAAGCTGCAGAGGATAGAGGACGTCCTCTATGCTAACCTGGACTTCTACAAAATCTTCAAAGAGGTGAGGTGAAAGTGCAGCAGTGGTGCATAATTCATTCATATCATAAACGTCTCAAACTTCCCACTCTTACACTGTATGATGACCTTCATTGCGTCCTGTCAATATCCACTGTTGTTGAAGTGGATATGGATCCTTACACCCATCCTTTCCTCCCTTTATTTACTCCTTTTCTCTTTTGCTTGGTTGTTTTTTTCTATCGACATGTTTGTCATTATTTCCACTGAGAGATCCTCTGAAGGCTGCACTCGCTGGAAAAACGTCTTTCTTCCTGTCCTGGCAATGATGGCCACAGGGACTAGTAGTCTTACTGTCTCATTTGTTTACAGCAAATTCACTCTTTTCACAGAATTGACAATTATGCGGATGTTGTATCACAGATGTTCAAAGGCTATTCAGCTTTGAGGTTGATGCCAGCCAGCGAGTGAGCAGGGATTTGTGTCATTTTTTCCATCACACCATCTTAAAGGATAAGAATGGTTATTCTTTATTTCTTATTGTCAACAATCTCATAAAAAAATCAAAACAATGAGCTTATGACTTCATGACTTCCATGTCTGAGTCAGGAGTACTTAGCACGAAGCCCCACTAGTTCCTGTTGATGTAATTTTATACACATTTGGTGCTATAGCAAGTATTTCTGTCAGCTTGACAGTCAGATTCACCCAGTGTAATGGAGCTCCAATTAACCCAGGCCTTTTGTTTTTTGCTATGTGCTCCAATGAAAAATAAACTGAGAACCTTTCCTGTACTTAGACATGCTAAGTCAGTGACAATAGGCCAGGAGCAATTTAATAAACAAACAATAATATTCATCATATAAAATGAATAAACATTAGGATCATTGGTGTGGCAGAAAAAGATGATTTTAAGTCGTGTCTTCTCTTTTCTTGTGGTGCTGCACTAAAGCTAGCACGTTTTGACTCGTGATGGCACATGATACAGCAATTATCATTTGGTAAATTAAAGACAGTGGTTTAGGATTGGTGAAAATGTACCTGTCCAACAACACATCGTTGTTTTCAGCTTTTGATATTTGTTGTCCTCCAATCCAGTCGCAGCAGCCTGATATGCTAATATGTAACTTCCCACATAACAGCCAACAGACATTACTGAACATTCACTAATCGGTTTAAATAATTAAAAAAGTCCCATTGTAAATCAGTTTACTTTAAATGTGAATTAGAAAATGGCCGGAGGGCCACCAGGCAGCCCATTGTGGGCCAGATTCAAGAGCCTTGAGTATTACTAAGCAACATGCTAGCCCGTCTATGTTTTTAGTTATCTTGTTAACTAACTAATGTTTATCAATTTATATATCTATATCAATCATTTGCTAGCTAGCTAGAGGTTTGCTACTGAGCAAAACACTAATTAAAGAGCTTGCTACATCAATCAACAGATAACAGCCTATTAGCAAACCAGCTAGCTAGTTTACATCAGTTGTTAGTTAGCTTGTTAGCTAGTGTTTTGCTCCATATCACTTTTATCTTTGCATCATTTTCAATATTTGGTTGCGTTTGCGACATAGTCGAGCTTACACATAGCTAAGTATAGGAAAGGAGGAAGTTGACAGAGGTTCTCCCTTCATATTTTTTAATACGCTGTGTGAAAATTTTGAAATATTTGCAGAGAGAATGCTGATGGATGTACTGTCCAGTGCAATTAGCATGTTAATTCTGTCACAGTCACAATTTTAAAAATACTGAGCTGGACCAAGTTAACGCTGTGATATTAGATGAACCATAACGGCTCTAACTAACATTCTGCATTGATATGATTACATTAAGATGTGTCTGTGCTGCTGTGTCATCAAAATAGTGATTTTTTTTGTCATGATCTATTGCGTGATATCAGATGGGTTACAGTTCTATGTAAAGCTGGCGGTAATGCCAGGATGGCATGTGAGGACTAGTGGCCTGCAGTAGCTTGTAGGTGACTCTGCCAGACCTGTTCACTGACTTTATTTTGAGTCTTGGAATAAACCGCATGCTCCATTTACTTAAAGAAATAAACACTGAGGAGGCAGAACAACCACAAGTCACAGATCATCCTTATTTGTTCTATAGCTGAATATATATTTGTGTAGATCAGCACATTTTACCTTATAACATAGAAAATATAAGTAGTATTAAAAGAAAGCAGATACATCAACAAACTGTACTATATTTAAACCTTTTCCCCTCAACGCCCTCCTCAGGTTCAGCCTGAGTGAATCAGGTGACTGGCTCAGTGTGTTGTCATTATCCCTCTTGGCCTGTTTCTCTAATGGGCTTAGCTAGCACCCACCTACAGCCCGCGAGGCACTCTGTAAGACGTGAAGCTGTATCCCATATAAATACATTACCAGCATGTGCTGCTCTAAAGAGTTCAGTCAACATAGCTGCCGGCACACCTGGTTGTTGCTAGAAAACTCGGCCGCAGGACTGACACAGTAAAGAGCAGGACAGGACTGCAGGATTGGGAAGATTGAGAACATGTTTGCTGGCTGATCATTTTATTAGCTTGAGGATAAAGTTATTTATTTAACATTTTTAACGTTTTTAGTATGTGATCTATAAAAAACAAAAACCTTGGTGACATTATTTTATCTGTGTTTTCTCGTCCCCGCATGTTTTGTCTTTCCTCTCTTTAAAGGTCAAGTGTGTAGAATTAAATGGTGACGTCGAGGATTGCAAACGACTGAATACCCCTCACTTCACGCTCTGGTTTGTCCCTTCTGGGCTGATGTATAGAAAAATAGTGGTTCAACACGGCAGACTCCGTGGAAGAGGTCCCCCTTAAATGTTACACACTGGACCTTTAAATGCAATAAATATCCATCCATCCATGCAACATGCTAACCCATCTATGTTGAAGGGTAGCTTCATGTTTTTAGCTCGTTCGCTAACTAATTAAACTTTAGTTTTGTTTAATAAAACTTTATCAATTTGCAATTTACTTAACATCAATGCATCCATCCATCCTCTATACCTGTTTATTCTTTGCAGCATCATGACGGCCTAGATATTATATATATTATATTACAAATCAAATCAAATACATTATATTTCAAGAGTGCAAAAAACATTCAAATGTTGCTGAACTCAGATTGGTGCACACCTTACTTTACATCACAGTATGATGTAATCTAGTACAGTAGCCCCTCATGTAGGTGCAGTCTGAGGCTGTACAGTACGAACTCTGTTCACTGTGCTTTTTTCAGTGAATATCAGAGAAATATGACTCTTGACTCATATATAAGCGTGTGTACAGCTTGTATTAGTAGTACAGTAGCATCTTATTTGGGGATCTCTACCTCTAACCTATTAACTCTGTTAAGTTTAAAGCTCATTACCACAGTGACCTCTGCCTTGTCAATTTTACTCCCGTCATTACGCTCCTGACTCCCTTCTGCCATCCACCTCTCGACACCCTCCCTTCCCATTCCCTCGCACAGCCTCTCCCTCTTTCCTTCGTTCATTGAAATGCAAGTACGAGGAATGCGAGAGGAAGGATATCACATGTGTGTGTGTGTGTTTGTCTTTTCCGTCGCCCTCAGCAGCACTCTGCCCTGACCAGGCATTTTCTAACACCTACCGCTAATGGTTTCTCAAGAAGATAAAGTCTCTGAAGGAGCTCAAGGGGAATGATGTTAGCGAGTTTCCGTATATTGAACAACTGATGGATTTCAGGGTTGGTACAGGGTCAGTTCCTCCATGAACACAAACTAAAGTTGCATGACAAGAAAAAAAAAAAGAAAAAAGGAAGGCCGAATGGAAAGTGTGATGTGGTTTTCCTCAGCAGGTTGCTGGTTGCAATCACTGTGAAGTCTGTGTGAAGAAAATGGTTTCCCGTTAGAGACAAACATTTCTTAGAAGTGCTTTTCCAGGTTTCTGCTTGACTGCTTTCTTGCTGGGTATGAATGTGTTTATTTGTCTAAAGGTATCACGGGGCATGATATAAAAAGAGGTGATGATCACATCCTGTAAAAGCACAAAGAGTAAATTGTGTTTAATCCTTCATTTTATCTGTTTTGATCTCTTAATGATGCGTCTTGTGACTTTTTTTCGCCCCCCAGATGCCTCAAGTTATGGACAGTAACTCCGAGGGGATTGACCTGCACTTCTGGGGCCGGGTTCTTAAGGCGGTCGCGGGGCAAATCCAAGTTGTAAGTGCTCCAAAGTCCATCTATCCTTTCCCCCCTGGTCGTGCTCCTCTCTCCCTCTCTTCGGTCCTGCAGGATCAGAGGCAGCAGTATTTTTAGCCCCGCAGGAAACTCGCCTCTTCCTCTGCTCCCTGTTTGAGAATCGCTCACGGAGGAGGAGGCTGAGTGATGGGCTCAACAATGTGAGGGGGCGTACATGCGTGTGTGCGCATGCTACATGTGTAAAGCACAAGCACTGATATGTTTTCACGTGATATGGGTGTGTGTGTGAGAGTGTGTGTATGTGCATTGTAGAAAAATAGAAAAGAATAGACAGGAAATAGAATAGAATAGATTTCGTAGATGAATAAAATAGAACAGACTAGAACAAAGAAACAGAAGAGAATATAATATAATAGACATTGTACAGCAATAGAATAGAATAGAAAAGGGGTGCAGGGGTATGCTCAGTGTGGCCTCAGCGTGTCATCAAGCCACCCTTTAGGACCGCCCCAAAAATCCTGGACTGAAAACTGGTGAAAAACTGTTTTAACCTCTAACTCCACATTTCAGTAATATATCGTTCAAAGTCTTTTCACGTGTTTTCAGCAGCTATTTTCCAACATATTTAATATATTTTGAAAGAAATCTCAGAATTGCCTTTACACAGACTTTAAGGTTTATCTCATTTTAAAACAAACATTGTGGAGAGATAGAAGAAAATAGATTTTTGTAGATAGATCATACAGAATTCGATCATAACAGAATAGATATTGCAGATAAATACAAGAGAACAGAGTAGAAGACATTGTAGAGAAAAAAAGAATATGAGAGTGTTATAGATATTGTAACAAAATATATAGTAATATAATAGATACTGTAAAGAATTAGTATAACACATAATAGGGGCGGCTCAGTAGCTCACCTGGCAGACTGTGCACTCCATCCATCACGTCTAAAGTCCTTACAGCAGCCACCCGAATTCAATTCCAGCCTGGGTCCTTTGCTGCGTGTCATTCCCCCTCTCTCTCTCTCTCCCATGAATCTCCAGTCTGCCTCCGCAGCGATCACTATCTAATAAAACAGAAGATGCCACAAAATAACAGAATCGTTGACAAAATGTTCTCACTGCATGGTCGGTTTCTTCTTATCACATGAACTTCATCATCAGCAGATGGAGTTTTCTCAGTTTTGGACAAATATTCATAGAGGAGTATACATACTGTACACACACACACAGTATATTTATGTACAGTATATACTATAACTATTTTACTTAAAGCTCAGGGTTATAGTGTGAATATGGGATAGAATAGAAATGGAAACATAATATAACAGCTGTAGTACATTAACATATTTAAAATGGCCTTTTCTTCATTAATCTTGTTATGTGTGTTTTTTGAATGACATCTCTACCTGCTGTTATAGTTACATACTAATTCAGACTTACACACACACACACACACAAATAAGAGACTGGGATTGGGTTGTGTGTGTTTCAGCACGTTCACTGTATGTCCCAGGGGGGTGGTGTGTATCCCATCATCACCTTAGCCAGGGTGTGCGAGAGTGAACGAGAGAGAGAGAGGGGGGAGATGACATTCCTTTGAGGTGACACATCCTGTAGGTGGGACCTTCGTATCACCGTGGTGACAGAAAGTCGAGCCAAATGCTCTCATTACCCACCTCTCCTTCCTCTCAATTCAGTGAGTGTGTGTGTGTGTGTGTTTTCGTGAAATGAGGAATAAGAAAAGGGAGGAAAAGGGAGTGAAAGTGAAATAAATCAGGCTTGTGTTTTAGTGTGTGTGTGTGTGTGTGTGCATCTTCATACGTTTGCTTCGAGTGGGGGACGTAGAAAAGCAATGAGTCATCTTCACTCTGAAACTAGTTTGATTATCAGTGTTGCGATATCGTGAACATTTAAACCTCCGCCTAAAATCTGATCCCGTATGAGATCATCTAAAAATTTCAAACAGTCATTTCTCAGATTTTCGGGCATTTCAGGTTCACCCATTATCTTTGGAGCAATGTGTTAGCATCCACTCAGAATTATTGGCAACCTGCTCCCTATTTCTTTGTAAAGGAAATGATACACACCGGGGAGAAAAGCACTTGTATGACTATTTTTGTTCTATCAATAGGAGGATATTTAGTCCACCCTACGACTATCCTCGTAAAGTGAGCAGAGGCGTCCGTCCAACATGTTTGCTTATCTTTCAAACTATTGTTTTCTCCTCATAGTTTATGTTATGCAATCCATTCAGTATGAATGAATGCGAAGGACATAAATATCCCTATCATGTAAATAATTATCCGACAAAAGGTCAAATAGCTGAAAGCTATCGAGCTAAGGCAAAGCGCTCTATACTCTAAGAGCCTATCCCAGCTGACTTTGGGCGAGAGGCTGGGTGCGTCTTGGACAAGTCACCAGTTCATCACAGGGCACATAGGGACAAACAACCATTCACACTCACATTGTCACCTACGGCCAATTTAGAGTCACCAATTAACCTGTTGAGATGTCTTTGGACTGTGGGAGGAAGCCGGAGTACCCGGAGAGAACCCAGACACGAGGAGAACGTGGGGTTTGAACCAGGAACCTTCTTACAGTGCGTGACAGTTCTAACCACCGCCCCCAATTTAATTACATTTTATTTATATAGCACTAAATCATATCAAAACACTCAACAATTCCCACCACGAGCAAGCACATGGCAACGGTGGCATGGACAACCTTCCTTGTAGTTTTTAAGTTGTTGATGAATCTATCAAGTGTTGTTGATTTTTCACCAAGTTGGACAGGTTTGTTGATCACTGAGAGAACCTCTGTGTGACTTTCACAGCTGATGGAGCGGGAGAGCTCTCAGGAACTCCTGAAGGCGGTTTCCTCTCTGTTTCAAGCCGGGGGTCCTTCATCATTCACAGAGTTGATGTCCAGCGTGTCGAGCCTCTTCTGTGGATACCCGGAGGGAGGCGGCTCCAGGGTCCTGTCCTTCAACTGGTATGAGGACAACAACTACAAGGCGTTTCTGGGGGTCAATGGCACCAAGAGCCGCAGCTATGTCTATGACAACTCTGCCAGTAAGTGAAGAGATGTCGAACTGTAAAAGACTCACTTCTATAGTGAATATGGTCGAGCAGTATAACTTATAGTATACTGTTTCTACCATGAGTATACAGGACATTAAAGTGCTTTACCTTTTACCATATGAGATCTGACATATTTATGTATCTCATAATATTTTAGTTGTCAGTATACATAATTACTGGTTATTTTACTTTGATGATACAAGTCACTCCATCTGCTGCTTTGGAAGACGACTGCCAAACTTCACGGAGAGAAAACAAAAAGATGTTTTTCCAAAGTCCAAATTTAATACTCTCGTTTTCTTTGTGTGTTTCTGGAATGATCCAAAATCATTTTCATTTTTTCCAGCTGTGAGCCACTCCTCTATTTCTGCAGTGCATTGCATTGTGCAGCAGAAATCCCCAACGACAACAAATATCAACCACATTCAGTGTGCATACTGACCATCTGTGAATATCTTCTCATGTTTTCTGCACTTTATAGTCATAATGAGTGCAGAATGAATGAATCAGACTCTAGAAATCACTGTAAAGTTGTTGGATCAGCATTGTATGACTCATTTAACATACACAAGTGTTATAACTTCATTGCTAGCATCTGAAGTCACTGTGTCTTATCTTTGTTTCTCTTTTGTTTTGTCCTGTTCTATCTCTATTCTTCTTCTTATGAACTCAGTGTTTTTGCAATTCTTCTACCCGTAGCTCCCTTCTGCAACTCCCTGATGCAAACCCTGGAGTCCAACCCTGTTACGAAAATTGTGTGGAATTCGGTCAAGCCCCTGCTGATGGGAAAAATCCTGTACACCCCCGACTCCCCTGCCGTCAAGATATTAAAGAGTGTAAGAGAGACCACCTCCAGCTCCGACCCCTCACCTCTCTCTGTTTCTCAACTCACTTTTTCCTGTCCTTTTTTTTTTTATTATTATTTTTTTTACCACTTTCAGTATCTGTTTATATGCGTCCAAACCCCCACCCCTCTTAGGAATGAGCTGACTACCGAAGCAAAGGAGGGTGGAGGGACAGGGGAGGCAGTGTGAGGGAAGGGAAGAGGAGGGGAGAACTGAACAATAAATTGAATGTGAGGGTGGTGCAGCGATGAAGTGGAAGACTGAATGTTTTTCAGCCTGTCACATAACAACAGATCTCAATTTCGAGACGAGGTTTGTTGATGAGAATTTAGCAAGAAAATGACCTAAAGTGACTGTCCACTTGTTTGTTGTTTGAAGAGTAATGCAGTTCAGAGTTGGATAAATGAAATGTTCAGGTTTCATGGGCCTCATTGCTGCCTGACACTGACATTTTATATGATAGGAAAATATTCACTTTAATAAGTAAAACACAGGAATCAAGAATTAGCACACGGCCGTGTTTCTTCACTGCTGCACTCTTTTAATCAGCATGCATTGACTTGATATAGTCTTTATTAGTGTGTGTGTGTGCGTGTGTGTGTGTGTGGGTGTGTGCTGCAGGCCAACACAACATTCGAGGAGTTAGAGAGGTTAAAGAACATGGCCAAGGCCTGGGAGGAGTTGGGACCTCAGCTCTGGACTTTCTTCTACAACAGTGTCCAGATGAACATGATCAGGGTATGAATACTGCACATACGCATACAGATGCAGTCATGCAGCACTATACGTATCCAACGAAAGTACCACCATCAAGACCTTTGATTTGCAACGTACTATCCAAATATTAAAAGAAATAATCCTGAATTCCAACAACATTAAAAGCAACCAATCGTAAGCAGATGTATGGACACAATCCGTGAGATGAATTTAAGTCAAATTTGGGCCACAGCTTTAATAAAATTGCTTGACTTCCACTGTAAAAACTTATTTTTTTAACTTATTTCACACCCCTTTGACCCTCACCTCATCTTGTGTATTTAAAGGCTGCTAACAGCAATTATTATACTACTGGTTTTCAGTTTTAGACTCTCAGAAATCTGCATTAAATTATGCTAAATCTGGTGAAAATGAACTAAATAGCTCTTGCTGTTTGTCTCTTTATATACATTAACTCTTGTGTCTCAATCAACTGCAGGACACCCTGAGAAACCCAACAGTGATGAACTTCATGGACAACAGTTTTGGAGACTCTAACTTTACATCCAAAGACATACTTAACTTCCTGTACAACGGTCCAGACGAATGGAGGGAGCCGGGCATGCCCAACTTTGACTGGAGGAACATTTTTACCATCGCTGACCAGATGATACGCACGTTCAACCAGTACGGAGAGGTCAGAAAACACCAGAATCATATTATTCATAAAGAATACGCCTTTTCTTCTTCTTCTGTTTTTTTTTCGGTCACTATTTTCCAAATGTTGTGAATTCCCAGCACAAAGTGTTCAGCCTTTTTGTAAGACCAACTCTCAGTTCTCCAGACAGGTGCATCAGTCTTCCAGGTCTGCTCCCAGGAGATTGCAGCCAGGCCCCCTTTGAAACAGAGCAGGCCACTTAGCACGGCTATAGAGCCGCTTTCCCGTCCAGTAGGCTGAAAGGTGGGGAGAACAAGCCTCCTGTCACCCCCCTCCTGTGTTTCCATTGTGGAGCCGGTGATAAAGTGGAGAGTAGGTGGGAGTGAGTCACCCCCCCTATGAGCTCAGTGCTGTTTTAGCGCATTGAAACAGACCCTTGCGTCTGTGAAAAAAAGGGGCAAATCACTCTATCCATCCTTCACGCCTTCCCTCGTCTGATTTAAAGGGGGCAGGGGGTTGAGGTTTTGAAGAGAGCCCTATCAGTGCAGGCATCTCAATCTGTCCTTTGTCTCCAAGTTCAGCGTCGAGACCCTTCAGAGCCTCACAAACAAACCCAGGCGGTTTAGCCAATTAGATATAGCTGTCAGCTATAGGATAACTGCTGCAGTTAGCATTAGGTCCTCTCACTCTGTCAGGGGTATGTTTCTCACACTGAACTCCTATTGGAACATGTGTATCAGTGAGAGTCTTTCTTCTCAGCCCATCTCCGAGCGAACATCATTGTGTTGTGAATGTATAGTTCCGTAAAGATGAATGGGGAAGTGGTCTCTCGTCTTTCTTTGAGCGCTCTCGGGGTATTGTACAGTAATGTGAAAGGAGACATTAGACACAGTGTACAGAGCGGTGTGTGTGTGTGTGTAGGGTGGGAGTTTCACATGGCAATTACGTATGTTTCATAGAGAGGGAGATAGTATGTGTGTGTGTGTGTATGTTCATATACATGTGTGTATGTTTCTCCATGTATGAGTGCTTGTGATTTTCCCATGTCACCAGATCGCCTCGCTGAGAGATGGTTCTGCTAAGAGCTAATGGGAATTCACATAATTGCACACAATCTGCGAGGGCAGGGTTTGAAAATGTTTTGGTGCCAACAGAATATGAACATGAGTTTAGATACACAGTCAGAATTACACTTTTATTGTTACCCTTTTAAACTAGTTTGAAGAACACAGACATGTTTTTCTTACCCTAACACCAGGAGACAGTTTCTCTTCTATTGTTGTTGTTGCTGTCTTTGTTCGGTTTGTAGTTTGTTTTAAGCAACGCTGCATAAAAATGTGTGTTTTAACACTGTGTTAATATGGACAGCTGTACGTGTTTTCGTTATGATTACATTTCTTATGATCACAAACAACTCTGCTAACAGCCAAACATCAAGACATAGCAGCCGGCTTATATTATGTACTAGTCCAGCTCGACGTCTGTATTTCAAGCCTTTTATTTCACAAAGCTCTCACCGACAACTAAAAGTCAGTCCCATTGTTCGGCGTTTTCTTAGCTTGTTCCGTCAACATCCTCTTCTGTCCTACGCCTCCGTCTTTATGTCCATAGAGGCTGCTGAGCATGGTTACATCACCCGCTTGCCCAGCTTCTTTTCTGGGACAACACAGTCTCCACGGTGCTACTATTTTATGGTAGAAAATGACGCAATGTTTGAAGATGATTGTGCCAGTAATTATCATAGTTTGCCTAAAATGTAAAGATTAGTTCATGTACTCTATATATATTCTTATTTAAGTGGTTAATAAGTTATAAGTACTTAATAAATTATGGTCCAGAAGTATTGAGGTTTGATACTCAGCGGTTTTACCTGTCAGTTGTTTCCTTATCAGTGCACAGTGAACGTCGCAGTCCATTCATAATACATGAACACACATGTATTCATGCAATCTAACTGCTGCGGCAGAAAACATCTTCCTGACATAAAACACTCCTTTCTCCTCTGCTTACAGTGCATCAATCTGGATAAGTTTGTGGGTTATACAGATGAGTCCCAGATGACACATCAGGCCTTGTACCTGCTGGAGAAGAACAAGTTTTGGGCCGGCGTGGTCTTCATGGACATGTATCCGTGGACCACAAGTGTCCCTCCGCATGTCCAGTACAAGATTCGGATGGACATTGACGCAGTGGAGCGGACCAACAAGATTAAGGACAGGTCAGTAGCAGCTGTGTTGAGTGAGAAGATGTTTTTTTTTCTGTCTAGTTAGCTGTGCCGCAACTCCTTGGACAGATACTGATCTCCAGTCCCTTTAAGGGCCGTGGTTTCCAAAGCATTTGTGGAAGCTAATTTATTGCACAAAGAAAATTAGGGTAACGTTTTATTAGCAGAGGTGGAAACAAGGCTAAACGTAGGTACTTTCCAATACATTTCATAACAGCTGACCGATATACATACCCACAAGGGTTAAGCAGGATAACGTTTAGACTACCCAATCACCCTGACAACCCACCATTCCTTCATTTTTTCATGTTGTTACCGCCGTATTAATGAGGCAATTTATATGGATTTGTCACATTCCTCAGAGGAGGAAAAGAAAAACCTCTGAAGCTGGCCTCAATATGTTTTCTAAAGTCTCTTGGTGGTTTCATATTAACTCAATACCTGCTCTTTCATCCTCCCATGTGAGGCCCTCACATGCATTTTCCTTTCTCTTTGATCCCCCCCATTCATTAACAGACAGTATGTCAATAGCCTCGGGAGTGAACAAGCAGTTTTAGCTGTTTACAGGACACCAACAGGCTGTAATAGACCCAGCGGGAGTCCTGCCTCTATACAATTGAATAATCAGATTGTAAGGCGGCTTTGCCTCGGACTTATCCGCTTAAGTAAAGGCAGCGTGCATGTGGTTTGTGTGTGACTTTAGAGACTCTGGCTTTGGTTGTTTGATTATCATTACAATGTATGGAGAATGGAGGATGGTGACTGGGCTTGGGATTATTTAATACAACAAAAAAGGCTTAAATACTTTGTTTGTTTGTGTTATCCTGTGGTCGGGTGGTTGCAGTGGTTAGCGTTGTTGTATCACAGCCGGCTGGGGCCTTTTTGTGTAGAGTGTGTATGATTTCCCGTGTCTGCGTTGGTACTTTCCAGCTTCCTCCCACAGTCCAAAGATGTTCAGGTTAATAGGTTAATCGGTGACTCTAAATTGCCCCCTAGGTGTGACTAACTGAGCCTGTACCTGGACAGGTACCTCACCTCTTGCCCATTGTGAGCTAGGGTCGACTCCAGACCTTGATAAGTGGTCAGTGATGACTGTGGTGTGGCCACATTTTTTTAACCAATAGCCACCTCTGTTGTCCACTCTCTGCATCCTCCCTCAGGTACTGGGACCCCGGCCCCCGAGCAGACCCCATGGAGGACCAGAGGTACATCTGGGGAGGCTTCGCCTACCTGCAGGACATGATTGAACACGGCATCATCAAGCTTCACACAGGCAGCGACTGGCCGCTCGGGGTCTACATCCAGCAGATGCCGTATCCGTGCTATGTAGATGACCTGTGAGTAAACTCCTCATGTAACGGCACATCATTCACATGGTGGATGATTTATCCAAATGATGCTTCCACGGCTGCATGGACAGAACATCTATAGCATGGACGACCCCAAAAGAACCCGAATATTGGCTACATCTGGCAGTGTTATTGCTCTGATACTGATCTATTACTAGGATGAGAATTATGGTGTGACAGATGCTTTGGAGGAATGCAAATCCAGATTTAAAGTGGAAAAATCCCTGAACACTGTCTCACTTAAAGCTGGTTTATTTAAGTAATACAACATTTTGATGTAAACATCACCAGGGGTGAACTTTTTACTTTTATTCAAGCCCTGATGTTCATTTAAATAATTAAAACAGCATTTTTTATTCTATCCTCCACAATGTCATAAAAACATTTTACATCTGAAACCGAAGGAAGGAAACAGTGCATCCTCCAGCTACCAGGCAAACAAAGTGTGTTATTCTTTTTGCACATGTTTACATGTGCTGTGAGAATGTTTATGTGATTACAACATCTATCAAATTATTCTGTTTATGGAAAAAATTCTTCTCAAGAATTGTTGCAGTCTGTGTTGTCTCCAGCTTCCATCTCGTTGTCCATGGATCAGATTTCTTGGGGAAGAAGTTAGCAGCATAAATTATCCGTCAAAGTGTTGTTTTTCATTTTGCCACTGGGTGTCACCAAAATCCGAAATTTTCAAACCTTGCTCTCTTAAATTCACTTTTTTTTTTCTCACAAAAGCTTCAGTAACTTAAAGTTATATTATATATTTGTATTAACAGGTCAAACACAGATTTCACATGGCTTTATTGAAGTTTTTTAATCCAGCTCATCCTAACCTTCCCTCTTCAATCTTCTCCTTTAGCTTCATGATCACTCTGAACCGCTGCTTCCCGTTGTTCATGGTGCTGGCCTGGATCTACTCTGTGTCCATGACCGTGAAGGGCATTGTGCTGGAGAAGGAGTTACGCCTCAAAGAGACTCTCAAAACCATGGGGGTCAACAACGGAGTCATTTGGTACACGTGTTTCATAGACAGCTTCATCATGATGACTGCGAGCACGGCGCTGCTCACCTCAATCATCATGGTGAGAAGAGAGCGGGCGGGTGGGAGAGAGAAGGAGGCCATGCTGATGGGATGGGGTCAAGTTTTATTAGCTGGTTTTGTAGAGTGTCATGATGCCCTCTTGTGGATGAATTTAAAAAGCTCTATTCATACATTGGCTCTTTGTTTGACTCACACATTATATCATCTTCTTCTTCCTCTCTCAGGGTGGAAAGGTGCTGAATTACAGCAACCCCGCACTTGTCTTCTTTTTCCTGCTGACTTTCACCGTCGCCACCATCATGCAGTGTTTCCTGATGAGTGTGTTCTTTAACAAGGCCAACCTTGCAGCTGCCTGCAGTGGCATCATCTACTTCACCCTCTATCTGCCGCACATCCTCTGCTTTGCCTGGCAGGACCGCATCACCACGAACATGAAGTTGGCTGCTGTATGTGTATTTTTATGTGTCACGGGTTTTTACAAGAAAATGCATAGATACTGTTTAAAGCTGCAATATGTAGACATTGGTATTTTTGGGGGGATTTAGCGCCACCAGTTTCACAGCGTCGGTCTCACCCCAGGTATGAAAACCTTCCCTCCTTTAGGTAGTCTGTTATTTTATGGCAGAAAAGTTTCATAATGTTGCTTTAGGCACAAGCAATGCAGGTGAAATATATCTCTTACACATGTACATGTGAATCAGTAATTTGTTTGTCACCCTGTTTCTCTAGAGTTTGTTGTCTCCGGTGGCCTTCGGCTTCGGGACAGAGTACCTGTCGCGGTACGAGGAGCAGGGTTTGGGTCTGCAGTGGGACAACATCCAAACCAGCCCCTTAGAGAAAGACACCTACTCCTTCCTCACCTCCATCTTCATGATGGTGTTTGATGCTGTCCTCTATGCTGTCCTGGCCTGGTATCTGGATAATGTCTTTCCAGGTTGGGCTTCAAATATACTGCATGACTTACTTTATAGACAGTATTTTATCCATCTATGGCTTCTACAAGTTTACTAAACTCAGTATTATATCAAATATCTCCCTCACAGGACAGTATGGCATTGGTCGACCATTCTACTTCCCATTGCAACCTTCATACTGGCAAAGTTCTCCACCATCATATACAGAAATGGAGGATCAAGGTTAATATCACTGACTCTAAAATCTTGTACATGCCCGATGACCAGAGGTTTGTCGTTTTACACAGATCTGCAGTGGGAGAAATGCAGACGCTTATTCTAATTGCTCCAAGAAAAGGTTTTTAATTCCCACTGGAAGATTATGACTGTATTGAAAAGGTCAATATAGGATATATAATAAGTCAAGATTTTCTCTCTTGCACCCACCAGCCCCTGGAGCAGGAGCTGAATCAGCACCTTGGTAGAAGACAGTTTAGTCGGGTGCACGTTATCAGCACAGGGTCTGAAAGCAGGTCCTTTCTTTGAAGAGTCAACCTTCAAAGTATAGGTCAAACATATTGTTTAAGTTAAGAAGAGTTTTCTCCGAATTTCTTATATAAAAATGAACAAAATCAACTTTTAACTTCTTCTCTAGCCCTGAGATCCAAACCAGCATTTTATTATATTCCATTAACATCTCATGCAAGTGGTAAACCAATGAGCAAAGAACATTTCACCAGCAAGATGCATACATACGTATTCACCTGTGAGAAGGAAACTTTTCACATGTGCCGGAGAAAACTTTACAAAAACACTTTACCAAATTAAACAGGAAATGTCTCTCCCATCTGCCTTTTTCAGATCCTGAGAAACCCGAGCCACCCAACGTGGAGAAGGATGCTGAGAGCAGGTGCACACCAGAGACGTACGCCTGTAACGGTTCGGCCAGCAGGAAAAGCTGCAAACACCAACATAAGAGGGAGCGCCTGGAGAGGGAGAGAGAGCTGCTGAGACGACAAGAGGAAACTCCAAACCAGGAGGAGGAGGGCCAGGAGGAGGGGACGGAAGGTGAGGACACAAATGCAGAAGTGACTGCAGAAACACTGTATGTCGTTGGGAACACACTGAGGCCATCTAGTGGACAGGATCTGCAAGACAGCTGTAACAGGCCATGTGATGTTCATGTGAAATACCCATAAATTGATGGATTACAATATGTATATTTTAATATTGAGACTAAAGCTATTAAATGAATTCATATAATCAGTCTGTTTCAGTGCTGAGTCAGTCTTTTTGGGTCTGTTTCTCCGTGCAGGTCAGCTGTTCTTTGAATCCGACCCGTTGAGCCTGGTGCTGGGGGTGCAGATTCAGGACCTGGTAAAGGTGTTTGCTGGAAGCTCTCGCCCGGCTGTGAACTGTCTGAACATTAATTTCTACGAAGGGCAGATCACGTCCTTTCTGGGGCACAATGGAGCTGGAAAAACCACCACGCTGTAAGCTGAAATCAGATTTAAATCTCTTTGAAGTACGAAGGTTGTAAAGAATTTAGCTGAATATGCTTGTTTAAGTTCAACCTGGACGTAGCTTTCCATTTGAACGTGACGGACAAATATTTATTGAAAAGTTAGCAACTCCTGTGTCGTTTTGGTGTTACATGCTCTTCTGCTCCAGGTCCATCCTGACCGGCCTGTTCCCTCCTACATCTGGCACAGCCTACATTAACGGAAGAGACATTCGGACTGACATGAACATCATCCGCTCCTCCTTGGGGATGTGTCCTCAGTACAACATCCTCTTCAAACAGTGAGTTTACATGACAGATGCTGCTGACAGGATGGGAGTCAAATTAATGGCATGCGTGCAGTGTTTCCAGGACAGAAGAGTGGAAGGAGCTATTCATGCTGAAGAACAAACTAAAATGACTTGTCAGTTTTTCTTTGTTAAAAGTTCCTAATTGGATTTTTTGAAAGTTTAGAACGTGATTAAATGCGGGACAGACTTTTTTTTTTTCTTCTAAATCAATGTTCTCCAAAAATCAAAGGCTGGCTTCGAGAGCTGGTGGTGAAAGCTGATTTCCTGATTTACTTCCCCGTCCCAGCCTTTAAATGATTCCCACAGTCAAAAACCGTCAAACAACAATGTCACACTCTGCCTCGGTAAACCTCGCCGTAATTGCTGCCCTGTTTTTGTTCCAGTCTCACGGTGGAGGAGCACATCCTATTCTACTCACTGCTGAAGGGTCGGACTCAGGCGGAGGCGGAGAGGGAGGTCGAGGACATGCTGGTGGACCTCGGGCTGCCACACAAGAGAAACGAAGAGGCTCAGAACCTCTCAGGTGGACCGCTTGATCCTCTGTGTTGGTGATAATTTATATTTCTTCATCGTCGTTTCTGCTCTGAACAGTCGCCTCTCACACACTCCGCAGGTGGCATGCAGAGGAAACTGTCAGTCGCCATGGCGTTTGTCGGAGGGTCAAAGGTTGTGATCCTGGACGAGCCCACCTCAGGAGTGGACCCCTATTCCAGGAGATCCATTTGGGACCTCCTACTGAAATACAGAGCTGGTAAAAGTGTCTCATTTAACCCATTAAGCTCCACATTTTAGCCCTCCAGGTCTAGTTTTTACTGATACACTTAAAACACTGAAGGATGAAACCAAATGCAGCTCTCCTGAGGCACTTTGATTAAGTAGTGAACTGATCAAACGGAAAAATTCAGCTACACGGCTACAACAAAAGCAAAAATTGCACTCTTAAAATCAATAATCTGCTGGCAAAGACACTTCAAAGTCATGATAACTTTTTTTTATGTTCCATCATATCGGGGCTGAAAATGTCCCTTTGATTCAGTTGACATGTCAATAAAAAGCAATTTATTAAAAGTTGGATGACTCTGCAGGCCGGACTGTGATTCTGTCCACTCATCACATGGACGAAGCCGACCTGCTGAGCGACCGCATCGCCATCATCTCCAAAGGACAACTGCACTGTTGCGGGTCCCCCCTCTTCCTCAAGAACTGCTTTGGAGTCGGTTTCTACTTGACACTTGTACGCCGGATGAAGGATCTCAAAAGAAAGGAGGTGACGTTTACCTTCTTCTCACAAAAATCAGCCACAGTCGCTGCTCATAATGTGTGTTTTCTCAGCTGTCTGTTTATTCTTTCATAATTGTTTTCACACACTTTTCCTTCCCGCTAAAGCTTCAGTTTTTTTTGGCAGGAGTTTTTGAATTTTTAAAATTTGTTTTTTTTATGTCTTTGCTTTTTCCATCAGAATGATTGTGACTGTGCCTCAGACTGCTCCTGTTCCTGCTCCATCTGTACCAGATACAAAGAACAGTCTCAGAACGAGTTGCAGCATCTAGACAGAGTCATGGATGGTATGTATTTTCCTTTTACTGCATACATCTCCTCTTCTTCTATCCTGTTTGGGAAAAACTTTAGACCCTGTGAGTGAAGGCATTTTTGTGAAGTGAGGACAGTCTGGCTAGTCCTCACTTCTTCAAAGAGCTGTTTGAGGTTTAACAACGTTTTCTGGTTATGGTTAAATTCAGATTTGCATTAAGGTTCGCATAAGGTTTTGGTGTGGGTTAAATTTAGGGACAGGAGCTATTGTGTTATTTTATCTTTGAATTATGTTGTTTTATTTTGAATTGTGTTGCTTTATCTTTGAATTATGTTGTTTTATTTTGAATTGTGTTGTTTTATTTTGAATTGTGTTGTTTTATTTTGAATTATGTTGTTTTATTTTGAATTATGTTGTTTTATTTTGAATTGTGTTGCTTTATTTTGAATTGTGTTGTTTTATTTTGAATTATGTTGTTTTATCTTTGAATTATATTGTTTTATTTTGAATTATATTGTTTTATTTTGAATTCTGTTGTTTTATTTTGAATTATGTTGTTTTATTTTGAATTGTGTTGTTTTATCTTTGAATTATGTTGTTTTATCTTTGAATTGTGTTGTTTTATTTTGAATTGTGTTGTTTTATCTTTGAATTTTGTTGTTTTAGCTTTGTTAGATTTGGTTTAACATATAAAATATATCTCTATATATCTATATATCAATAACTGAGTTAAGAATTAATAAATGAGTAAATAAGCAACAATGTCAAGTGGTTAAAACTCAACAACTTCTTGATATTAGTCATTGCTTACAGTAATAAATTGAGATAATAGGTTTTCATGGCCTTTGAGTGAATGAAGGTCCTCACAAGTATAGCAGTATGTGTGGACTGGTTGATATTCTCACGACTGTCCCACTTATTCAAGTTGTAAAACAGATTCAGGCTTTCTTCAAATGTATAATTTAGTGGTGCGACTTGAAATGCAATGATGCAAGCACAAATTTATTCATTTTAGAGCTTCAATAACAGTTTGTTTTTTGGCATAATTAGCATTTTTCTCTTCCTTTGTCACGTTCTTGGTTTGTGCTATTTTGGGAACACTTTACTCTTCACTCTCCCTAAATGATGATTTTTTCTGTCTTCCTCCCAGGGGATGTAGACAGTATCACTACTCTCATCCACCATCACGTCCCTGAAGCCCAACTGCTCGAGATGATCGGCCAGGAGCTGACCTATCTGCTCCCCAATAAGGGCTTCAAACATCGGGCGTATGCCAGCCTGTTCAGGGAGCTGGAGGAGACACTCAGTGACATGGGCCTGAGCAGCTTCGGCATCTCTGATACTTCACTAGAGGAGGTAGGGACGTCGGCCGACATCATCGACAAGTTGTGTGGCGCTTTGATGCTGCTATCAAAACAACTTGCAGGGTTCCCACATGTCCTGGAAAACCTGGAAAACACATGAAAAATGAAAGAAAGAGTTAAATGTCCTGGAAAATCTTGTGTCGTTTGATTATAAATTCAGCTGTAAAGTTGAGTCGGGATTTGTCAGGTGAATTTTAAATTGTACTATTTGGGTTATTGGTGTTCAGGCAGTAATAGTTATCATTATAAATTAATAAAAGTGATGTATTTCCTTTGCACTTGCCAAGCATAGAGCACAAAGGGCTTTCCAAAAACACATTAAAATACAATGATGGAATACTATAAATAATACTCACGATATTAAAACAAGACAAAAGAAGACAGCAAGGCACAGAGAGAAACATATTTGTATGACGAAGTCCCTGTCTGTCATATCAGACTGATCATCTCTGAAAATATGCTGGAAAAGTCCTGGAAATCTTTAAAAAACCGAGGAGGAACCCTGACTTTGACTTTTGGATTTAATGATAAACCATGATTTTTCAGCTTTGTGATTTCTGATCATCAACACGAAAAACACCCGTAGTCAGGTAAAAGAAAATATGAATTTTGATTCTGACTTTTGATATACTGCAAAAACGGTTCATCTTAACATCGGAGCAACTACTTTTTGTTTATTGCTGCATCCTTAAAGTCTTGTTTTCATAAAAAGAAGGAACCTTTGCTGTACATCTGCACTAGAATCAAGAAAAATTGTATAAATTAATTGTATTAACTATATAAAATCCTTGAAACCGTATTGGAAACAGATCAAACTGGCAGATTTTTAGACAATAATAATAAATGAAGAATCTTAATAAAACATCCTCTAATCATGTAACTTCAGAACTTTCAGGTAGAACTTTATTCGATGTGTGAAAAGTTTTGAAACTTTCAATTCTTTTTTGTCTTTCCAGATATTCATAAAGGTCACTGCAGATGGAGAAGCAGCGAATAATGACACCACTCCTGGTAAATACCACCAGTGATATTCCACATGGCCTTTCTCTGGAATTGAATTTCTGACCCGTTGCCTCGTCTCTCTGATGTGTTGTTAAACCGTGTTTTTTTTTTATCACGCTGTTATTGTCGTGGATTCCCTCTGAATCACCTCCCTCACTCTAACATAAGCTTAACTTGTCTGGTGTTTACATGTGATTTGTCCGTTTTAACCCTGTAGTCTGTGTGTGTGTGTGTGTGTCTCACCTGTAGAACAGTGGATGTTACAGCGGAGAAAAAACGGCAAAGAAGGTTAGAGACTTGAGAGCCAACAGACTTTTCCTTAAGCTTTTTTTGTTATTTCAACGTCTATTTTTGACCTGGTATGTCAGATTTATGTGAGATTTATCACATGTCGTCACAGAAAACTCAGTATTCTGACATTAAAATCAGTTTCTGTGATCAATGGTTAAGGCGAGCCTCACACATCTTTAAGTCCAGTTTAAGTTTTAGCAGTTTAAGTGACCCAGGTCTGAAGCAGATGCTCTTCTTATGTGTTCTTATGTGTTTCTGCCTGCTTCTGCTGTTCACTGCAGCGCTGCTCTGCTTTAAATTCAAATGCACACATTTACTCACATTTATTATCTGTCAGCTGCATAGAAAGAATCAGAAAGTTCAGATTTTAGGTGCTTTGTTCAGTAGAATCTGCTGATCCCAGGCCTGCTTTTCATCCTGTGCAGATATTTTACGTGCAGTCCTTCACTGTATGTTTTCTTGTTGGTTGCAGAACAAAATGGTGTGATGCAATCTAACGGCATTACCCATGATGCATCAGACAGCAGTGAGGGGAAGGGCTCCAGGCAGGTGAAAGGGGTCACTCTGATCCTGAAGCAGTTCTATGCGCTGCTTGTGAAGAGGTTTCACCACGCCATAAGAAGCAAGAAAGACTTCCTGGCACAGGTACAGGATATGCTTTTAATAAAGAATTCAATAATGATATATTCATATAAACAGGGGTCATTTTTCTTTTACTTTGAGTGACAACTTATATACATTTTCAGCTTCCTCCGTCACTGCTTGCTCACTTGTATTTTTGGGGGATTTCAGATCGTCCTTCCTGCCAGTTTTGTCCTAGTAGCTCTGATCTTCACCATGATCGTCCCTCCGTTCGGAGAGTATCCAAGTCTGACTCTGACCCCCTGGATGTACGGACAACAGTTCACCTTCTTCAGGTCAGACCTCATGTAGCTTTAGATGAACCATCAGTTGTGTTTCACATTAAAGTTGAAGAAGATGAAGTTGAGTTAATTTTTCTTCTTGATATTTTCTCATCCCTTCCTAGTAACGAGCAACCATTTGACCCCAAAATGAAGCGCTTCACAGAGAGGTTACTGCACAGACCAGGCCTGGGGACACGCTGCATGGAAGGGGAACCACTAGGGTGAGTATCAGGACTGTGGATACTGTTGCAGAAATCCTGCAACTTGCAATCAAACATTTGGAGTTCATGCAGGCTAAGAATGTAAATGTAGAAATCTTAACTGTGCACATTAATCTCATTAATCCTAGAGAGCTTTTCTTCTCGTGTTTTTTATCTGCGTCTCCAGGATGCCCTGTAGTGACGGCGCATCAGAGTGGGAGTACCCGGACGTCTCTCCCGTGGTCAGCAACATCTTACAGAGTCCCGAGTGGAACCAGAGAAACCCGTCACCTTCCTGCCAGTGCAGCACCAGTAAGAAGCTTACCATGATGCCCATCTGTCCCGCCGGAGCTGGAGGACTGCCCCCTCGCCAACGACTCGAGGCCACGGGAGACACGTTGCTGGATCTGACGGACAGGAACATCTCTGACTACCTGGTTAAAACCTACCCCAGTCTCATCAGAACCAGGTAGGTTCAGATGATCAAACAGGAGGAAAACACGTCTCAAACCAAACAACAAAAAGATTCCAACGTGACAGACTGACGATGACGCTGCAAACAAACACACAGAAAGATCCTCCAGCCATCATAGCTCTGTAAATCATTTCGTTTGACCACACATTTAAATAATTACCTCCATGCTTGATTAAATTCTCACTTTCATTTCACAGTTTGAAGAGCAAATACTGGGTGAATGAACAAAGGTAATAATTTGCACTTTATTGCCGTAATAAAGCAGTCGGATGTCGGACACTGAGTGTGAATGTTCCCTGTCCTCAGATATGGAGGTCTATCAGTAGGAGGACAACTTCCCATCCTGGACGTCAACCCCAACGACATCCAGAATGTTTTACAGCAAGTCGGACAAATGCTCAACATCACAGGGGTACTCGCTTCTGTTCGGTTCAGCGTGAGCGCGTGAAGTCCATCAAGTCAGTGTATTATAATGAGTGTTTTCTTTCACAGGGTTACTACTCCAGACTTTCAATGAGGGAGCTCGGTCCTTTCTTACGATACATGGAGAGTGAATTCAACATAAAGGTGGGTGGTTTTCTACAAAGAGCAGAGAAATGATGTGTTTACGATCATGAAGTCTGCTCAGATCACGCTGACGAAATGCTTTCTTTAATAGCTTTGCTTTAACTTAAAGCCATTATGGTTTCCATAGTATATAATGAAGGTCAGCATGCAACTCCCCGCACTGTAGATCAAGACTGCAATTATCAAGTCAGAAAGTTGTGAAATGTGTTAAATAACCTCTGCTCTCCTCTGTCAGGTCTGGTATAATAACAAAGGCTGGCACGCCATGGTGGCCTTCATGAATGTGGCCAACAACGCCATTCTGCGCGCCTTCCTCCCTCCCTCCGCCAGACCTGTCAAGTTCGGCATCACCGCCATCAACCACCCTCTGAACCTCACCAAAGAGCAGCTTTCCGAAGTCACAGTGTGAGTGTTGCTTCTCTGCGTAGTCGTCATCCTTTAAAAAATGTATATCATGAATTTATTTGCACATTAATAAATGCAAATATTACAAAAGATATGCACATGCGGACTATATGCAAACACGCTTTTAGCTGCATATAGTGAGATATACATGAGTTTAAAGTAAACAGTAGAGGATGGAAACTCGAGGGAAGATAAACAGAACTACAAATAAAAAAAGAAAAAACTCCAACAGACTGTATTTAATACTCACGGGAGTCAAGTATATTTTATTTTCTGGGTTGAGTGTTGTAAAAATAATGATATATCTATAATTATTTATTTATTTACTTATTTCTTGCTACATTGAGCAGCTACAGCCCCTGCTGCTCTTAACAAAAGATTTGACAAAGAATAAGCGTGTAAGATTCAGGGGCCTTTATTTAGAGAATAAAACCTAGAAATGGAATATAATATTTATAACTATGTTTTCATTGGTGTAAGATGAGAATAATTATGTTTTTGTTACCTTGGAATGAAACTTTTATATCTATTGGTCTTCTTTCACAGAGTCCTCCATATTAAATGTTTCTACAGTAGCCCAGAACAGACAAACTATACAGAGTTTGAGTTTTTTGCTTGCTTCACAGCCCCTTGGGCGAAATGAGGAGGTTGCAACCAGCAACTACACTGCTAGATGCCGTTAAATCATGAACATTACATTCCCAGGCAACAGACACGGCACAGTAAAGTCTTCCTCTGCTTCTTCCTTCAGGCTGACCACTTCAGTAGATGCCGTGGTGGCGATCTGTGTTATTTTCGCCATGTCCTTCATCCCCGCCAGCTTCGTCCTCTACCTCATACAGGAGCGCGCGACCAAGGCCAAGCACCTGCAGTTTGTTAGCGGGGTCAGCCCTTTAGTGTACTGGGTAGCCAACTTCTTCTGGGATATGGTAAGCCGAGCAGGGTTGGAGTCACTATAAAATGTATCCTCTTAATATTAAAATTAAGTTTTTAAATCATTTCAAGCAATAAAATGTTTATTTATGTGTCATTTTACTGGATTTAAACTCAACTTCCAACAGAATTTCTCTCTTCCGTCTGGTTATTTCTGTATAACGGTTCATTTTTCTTCCCATTCTCACCTGTGAATACTTTATTTCTCCTCTAGGTTAACTACTCTCTCAGCACCGCGATGGTGGTTGGCATTTTCATGGCTTTTGACAAAAAGTGTTACACATCACCAGCCAACCTGCCAGCACTAATAACGCTGCTTCTACTTTACGGGTACGGCTTTGTTTAGTTTGATTTGGTTCAGTTTTGTTTTTCACTTCAAATCAAAACAATGAAACCCAAAGAGAATATGAAGGTAACAGACGTGTGTTAGAGTTATTGAAATTCATAACTGGACGAGATAAGAGAAGCAGAAGAACAAACCCAGTTCAACAACAAGGAAATTCAAATAAATGACGTGTCAAAAAGAGGAAAAAATAACAACATTTCTGTTTTCTCTGGCTCTGCTGCCTTACAGGTGGTCAGTGACGCCCTGATGTACCCCATGTCCTACATATTCAGCATCCCAAGTACTGCGTATGTGTCCCTGTCCTGCATGAACCTGTTCGTAGGCATCAACTGCAGCGCCATCACCTTCATCCTGGAGCTCTTTGAAAACAATCGGGTAAGGACTGACCTAATCTTTCATTGCAAAGATGCATATTTCAGTGCATTAGTTCTTGTATTTGGGTGATTCCACAAACCTTTTCACAAAAGGCAGATTACTTTTGGTTCAGCAGTATTTTACTGTAGAGCTGTGGAAGTTTTCTGGCGTACACAGCTTCATCTGCTAAGAGTCATAACAACCCACAAGGGGGCAAAGAGGGTAATCGTTAAATGCAATGATTAATAAATGCATAAAGTTTTTGGTCATTTGGTGCATAGCAGAACAAACTTTGTGCCCAATGTGATAGCAAATAAATGTATATATTTACACATCCAGCAGACATCCAGCAGAGCAAAAAAACTGAGGAAAATATCGAGATCTTCACCTCCAAATGCTCCTCTATGTTCACTGTCTAGTTGCTAACTTTGTCTGCTGTTCGGTAGTGTCCAGTGGGTTTATCAATGATCTATCATTTATCGAGCTTTTCTTCTGCTGCCTGCTGCGGCTGGAAACAGGATGGATGAGAGCAGTGAACCAAAATGATAAAGCTGTGAGCCGTGAAACCAAAACAATACGCTGAAAGGTGTTAAAAAATGCTCCTGAGGCTTGATAATTATGTGTAAGTTTATCACTATGAACCCAAACATTGATTAGCGCAGCTTCGAAGATGGATCAAATTGTTTGTTCTGGACTTTTGTTTGTCAGGTGGTTAGAAATTCATCTCCGCATGAATGCTAATGTCGCTTCCTGCGTGCTGTTTGTGTAAAAGGGAACTGTTTGCTCACACTTTGTGTGTTCAGCTTGTTCTGCCGCACTGATGTGGCCAAAGAAAATCTATAAATGCAGCTTTAAGATTAATATTGTCAGGAAGTTTGCCTTTCATCGATGACTCACACCGATTCTTTCCTTTTTAAGTCAATCTTTTCTTTTGTTGATGACTCATGGTGATTCATAACTTGTAAGTAAATCCAGCATTCAACAAAGTGAAACAGCAACTATACATCAGGTGCATACACATGATAAATGTGGCGCAGCTGTTGGAGCAGAAGGACAGGCGAGAGGATGAGTCACAGATGAGCAGGGCAGTGGAACACTATACCTGTTCGACAGGCGAGGAATAGACAACCATGACAACTGCCAACAGTCACTCTCTCAGGTTTTTGCATGTGAGTCTTTTAAGACAGCAGAAATGGAGAAGCGGGTGGAAAACAATGCACAGATGCTGCTGTCATGATATCAGGTGACTTCCTGCTCTGTCGGCCAGATGCTTCTCTCCACTGCACATCTGTACTCCTCTTCTCTGCTCTCACTGATGAATATCACAGCAGATGAATCATGAGAGAACCACGGGAAGTGGAGTGACCCAATATTTCTGTTACGTTGACATTTCCAGCAGTCTAAAAATTTGAGATTCTTCATCGGCGACAGTGAATCACTTTTTATGTTACGCAGTCATTATTTGTCCGAGCATAGACAACGTTTTGTTTTCGAGAACGTGTGTAGCAGGGGGAAAATGAAGAAGGGTTTGGCGTTGTAACATTGGCAGACTTCTATACAAGCTGAACAGTGATCTCTGGAGTTTCTCTTCATACAGAAGTCTCAGTCTTTCCTAAATCAAGAGATGACAACCACATGATCTCATATCAGAACGTGTAATTAAAATAGAAAAGGTCAAGATTTTAAAGTTGAACAATGAGCAAAAAAAAAAAACTACAATATGCAACCTGAACAGAATTTTAGTAACAATTTCTATAAAGACCTCATCTATAGTGCGTTATGATAATGATTTATGACTACACATACTGCTTTCTGCACTCAGTCATAACATATTATAGATGTGACTTAATTATAACTAGTTATAACTTGTGGATGCTCTTGACTAGTTATAAACTAGAGACTGAATGATGAGCTTATAACACATTATGACCGCCTATGCACACACCTCAACGATCGGCTGCAAAAAGAATTCATAGTATGCTATAACAGCCCATGCAGTGTCATAAGTTATTATTGTATGTGTTCAGTTAAGTACATTTTGATGCATTTGTAATAAAGCATCCATAAGACACCTGAAGTTATAAGTCCACATCTATAATGCTTTTTATGTTTTAGTGCATCAGATGTGTGTTTATGAGTCATGAAGCACTGTGACTGTATTATTTCTTACTGTGTTATTATGTATATTCAGAAATAATATTCAGAGATGAGTCACAGGTTAAATTTAGTTTAATTATCGTATTTGTGTATACTGAATACTGAATGTTGAAGTGTTCTATCAATCCTGCACTCAGGTGAAATGTGAATTGACGTATGTGTGCATGTTGCCAGTCTTTGCTGATGTTCAATGAGTGGCTGAAGAAATGCCTGCTGGTGCTCCCTCATTTCTGCCTGGGGCGAGGACTGATAGACATGGCCATGAACCAGGCTGTTACTGATGTTTATGCCCGATTTGGTAAGCCACGTATACATGGATATCCATTATTTTTTTTTATTATGTGTTTCACAATTTCATTCCCTTAAAAAATACTTCCTGATATAATCAGAAATCGCTATTATAGCTGCCAAAACAACTTAAGGAAATGAAAAATTGCTGTGCATATGTTTTTCAATGAGTTTAACACTTTGTTTTAAATGTACCTTTTCTTGTGACTTTGTACTGAGTGAACAAAGAGTTTGTTTTCAGTACAGCCCTCACCCTCGTCTCTGTTTTCAGGTGAAGAGTACACAAAGGACCCTTTCCGGTGGGACTTTCTGGGGAAAAATGTTACTTTCATGGCTGTGGAAGGCTTTGTCTACTTTATTTTCAATCTTCTGATCCAGTACCGGTTCTTCTTGGACCACTGGTAAGAGATTGGCTGAACTCAGCTCACAAGTTTACATACAATCTCTTATTTTACACCACTGTCTTGTCACTCATATCCGCCTATTAACAGATAAAGTGTAGCTCTGTTGTACTAGATTCTTCTCCACGTGATGATTTTCTTTCCCCCTTCAGGTTATCAGACTACAAAAAGACTTCAGTACAAGATGAGGACGATGACGTGGCAGCAGAAAGGCTGAGAATTTATGAAGGAGGGAGCAAGACAGACATCCTGCAGATCAGAGACCTCTCTAAGGTAAAAAATCACCGACTCCGCCATATCTGTGGTTTCTTCCTGACCATTCGGAAATGTAATTTTATTTGTTTTTCAGGGTCAACCTCAGCTTTATTTTCATTCGTCCTTTCATCCATATTCATACTGTAAAGTTGAATAAAATGTCAAACAACAAGAAGAGGGGGAAAAAGTTAGATTTTAGCCACAATACCTCAGAGGGATAAGTGCAGGATACAAACATGCAAGGATCACCCTCACATTGGAGTTACAGCAGAAATGCACAAACGGATTCAGCTAGCATTGTTTCCCTGCCTTCTCTGCACAGACGTATGTGAGCAGGAAGAGGGCAGCTGTGGACCGGATTTGTGTCGGTGTCCCTGCAGGAGAGGTAAAGTCACTGAGTTCATTTACACACAGAGCTACTGCTCTCTCTTTTTTTTAATATATATATATATATATTACTCAAGTTTTCACTCTTTTTGTTTGCTGGAGTGAGCCCACACACTGATTAAGCTGCCACACGGACTATTAGAGTAGCAGATAAATATGCAGTATTTACCACATAATGATAATGAAGTATATTTACTGTGTATCTGTATCTTTATGTTCTTTACACATATATGTACAAGGGCATTTCTTTAATGAAGCCAGACTGATTATTAGACATTCAGAGGTTATAAGTAGACATTCTCTGCGAGTGAATGTCCTCCCTGTGTCGAGAGCCTGATTATCTTTTGTCCTGTTAGTGCTTCGGTCTCTTGGGAGTTAATGGAGCTGGAAAGACGACGACCTTCAAAATGCTGACTGGTGACACTGATGTCAGCTCTGGGGAGGCAACTGTGGCTGGTTACAGGTACATAAAGATCAGTCAAAAGTGTCCCCGGTCGATACAACACAAACTCTCTTGTTCAGGACTGGATCAGATGGTATTTGTAAAATGCTTTTGGTTTATCCTGCGTGCAGTTCCAGATGGGAGACAGTCCAATGAGTTAGAAAGTTTAAACACGGGAAGGTCAGACTGACATAATTCTGTTTGATGACACTATCTGACTATAAAACAACTCATGTGCTACTCTGGATAGGAAACAGGAGCTAGGGCTTGACAATTAGTTTTTGCAGATTCAAGTAAATGTTTGTTGTGGAGCTATTGAAAACTGATTTTCATGCTAATATTTTATCTGTTAAAAGTCCAATTTTCATTTGAACGTGCCCATTTTTTCCTCTCAGAATTGTTGTCAGGTTAAATAAGCCCATCAAACTGCATTTGCACCATTGTTGGACACAAAACTTTTTTAAAACCCAAGATTAATGACAGTCAGGGGTACCAGCCTTCCCCACTTTTTTGGCTTGCGACCCCTTTAAGATACAGAAATATGCATTTGTGACATCCCCTCACAGGTTATGGCCTCAGCGTGGACATGATTTATGAGCAATTCAACCAAAGAGTTCTTCCATTATTTAATTTGAGGTGAAAGTATCATGCGTTATATAATAAATAATAAAAAAGAAATACAGTTTTGTACAACAAAAGTATAATCTTTCTTCTTTCTTATCTTGTGATCCTGCAGCTTTATCTGGGGATGAATGAAGATCCTAATTTTTGACAAAAGCAAATGTAACAATGTGACATGTTTATCTACTAAACCCCACCCTGAACGGTTACCCTGAACATTGTTTTCTTATCATCTTATTTGCTCTGTTGGCTCGCTGCAATGAAAGCTGCCTTTTGTCTTGTTTTGTAGCATTGTGACAGAGATCCTGGACGTGCACCAGAACATGGGCTACTGCCCTCAGTTTGATGCCATCGACGAGCTCCTTACCGGCAGGGAGCATCTGTATCTCTACGCTCGTCTCAGAGGGGTACCTGAGTCGGAGATCCCCAGAGTGAGTAGGACTGTAGCTGCTTCATGTCTTCTGTCTGAGGACGTTTCATTCGGCTGTTTGGCTCAGCGCTGCATTTTGTAAATTGTGGTCTTGTTGTGTGCATTGTCTCTCTACTGCTGTTCTGTGTTCGCTAATGTTTGATTTGTCCTTTCGATTCTGCTGTTATGAAGGGCTCATTTAACAGTCGGGGTTGCCCATTCTACTGTAAAAATGTAAGTCACTTCAGGGTGGATGTGCCCGCCAAATGATGCACGTTTCTCCTTCCCCCCTGTAGGTGGCAGAGTGGGGCATCAGGAAGCTGGGTCTGACTGAGTACGCCGGCTGCTGTGCAGGGACCTACAGCGGAGGCAACAAGCGCAAACTCTCCACAGCCATCGCGATGATTGGTTGCCCAGCGCTGGTGCTGCTGGTGAGTTAGCCAATGACGGGCAGATCACAAGCCCATTGTTTGGGTTTTTGGGTTTTATGCAGGGATTTATCAATGAAATGGTCTATGGATCCAGATGGGAAGCCATATGGGTTCAGTCAAGCCTGGCCTCGAATGTTTTATACATTGGCAGGCAACTGCACAGTTCAATTCAAATTGGCATAAATCTGAGATCTTTGCCATATGCTGGTAGAGATAAGGATTTGGTCTCTGTTCATATGGAAGTGTGTGATCAGGGACAAGTTTGTTGTTTGTCTGTGCCTGTGTGTGTGTGTGTCTAGGATGAGCCCACGACGGGGATGGACCCCCACTCACGACGCTTCCTGTGGAACGCCATCATGAGCGTCATTCAGGACGGCAGGGCCGTGGTGCTAACATCACACAGGTTCGACTACTAATAAAAAGCCACCGCACACATCTGCTGCAGCAGCTGACCAAACACAGTTAACTCTTCTGCTAACAACTGTTGATAAAATCATGGCTAGACTGGCTTTCGATTGATTTCACCACAGAGATCTGCGAAATTATGATTTATTGCTCATAGGCATGAAATAGCAGCAGTAAAAATAAAGATGGATTATGGTTGTTTTACACCAGTATGGAGGAGTGTGAGGCCCTCTGCACTCGACTGGCCATCATGGTCAATGGGACCTTCAAGTGTCTGGGTACCATCCAGCATCTCAAATACAAGTAAGAGGTTTTGTGTGTTTTAGCAGGCTTGTGTGGTGTTTGGTTAGAATTTAAATAATCTGATTAACAACATTCAAAACATGCTAAATAAAGATTTATTAGCATCACGATGCAGAAAATGTGTTAGCATCAAACACTTCCAGTGTAGCACAAGTTGTGGATGTTGATTTAAAGTATAATGGAGGTCGCACTCAAACAAAGAAGACAAAAAGAGAGAGCATCAAAGTATCTTGTGTCCTGAAAAAAATGTCTGATATCTTCACAACGTGTTTCCTTGGTCCAGATTTGGTGACGGCTACGTGGTGACCATGAAAATCAAGGCAGCTAAACCGGGATTGTCCCCAGATCTGGAGCCGGTCGAGAGCTTCATGGAGAGCTCCTTCCCCAGCTGTATTCAGAGGGAGAGGCACTACAACACGCTGCAGTACGAGATCGCCTCCTCCTCCCTAGCCAGGATATTTCAGCTGGTGGTGGCCAATAAGGAGAGGCTCTCCATCGAAGACTACTCTGTTTCCCAGACAACACTGGACCAGGTGTGTATGAACCAAGACAAAGACAACCTGTGTTTCATAAACTTACATAATACAATTGGATTTGAATGTTTATTCACTTATAAATATTACATTTTCTAAAAGAAAATCAGTCAAACATGCTCTTCTTTGTGCTGAAAGCTGCATCAAGCATTTTGATTGGCCGTACTGAGGGTGAATATGTGACAACAAGTCACATATTCTTTTCACTTTCCACTTTCTGTCGTACAGAATAAGATTAGAGTCAATATTTAAATATGTTATATTTTGTACTTTTTGTACATAGCGGTTAAATATCTTCTTATAAGCTTGAAATTTTAACCATACTGCTGCTGAAACTTTTTAAATTGTGACGTTTAATCCTGAGCACATACATCGTGGTCCCCTTGTGCCGTTTGTTTTTATTCTTTACTGAATCGATTCGTCTGTCGTTGCAGGTTTTTGTCAACTTTGCAAAGCAACAGGCAGGAGAGGACGAGGACGTTACGTTACACAGACGAACAGTCGGTGGAAGAAAAGACATCAAGGTCTTACCAGTACAGAAGAAGACATGAAAAACACAGAAGTGAAAGTGTTACTCTGCTGGGCAGTAATATAACTTTTCTCATCCCACATTTAAAAGGCCACTTGTAATATTTCACTATCCAAACTGCTTTTTAGAGTAGAGACAAGCCCGGCCAGTTACATGCCAAAGTGAAACATACATCCAGTCACAAGGGTTAGCACATAACTTAGACTTCACACTGTATGCTTTAACAGCAGAAACCGACTCTTCGTCTGAAATATGGAGAAAAAAAAGATTTTTTTTGTTTAGACTGACTGGCTTGTATAAATCTGTACATATATTGTATGTATAATGAATACTTCAGCACCTTAGAAGCAGTGGTTTTTTTTTGTAATGTTTACATTAATGCGCTCACCTCAATTTTATGTGAAATATGTAAACAGATGTCATTCTATGTTTTTTCAATAACACATTTATTATCGCTTCCATTCTTCTTCACTTCATTTACCGTTGTACATTCAAGTGTTTCTTTGTCTGCCCGGTTTCATACATCGTCACGTTATGTTAGCACAAATAGCAGAAAAATTACAACATTATAGCTGTAGATAAAAAAAAAAGGCTTTATGTTTTGTATCTGAACAAATAAAACATGCTTTATATTTCACGCTCTGCACAGTGTTGACTCGCTGATTTTTCACAATCCATATGTGAAGAGCAGTATTTCTCCAACATTTCAGCCCTCCTTTGTTTCTCTTAGAGCTGCTGGATGCTACTTTGGGTTATTTAGAAAGAAGAAGAGTTGGAGAGCTTTCCACTCCCACGATAACTCCACTGACCTCCACTGAAGAGCCAAGAAAGCTACTTGCAGGTCAGTGGAGTGGCTGAGAGATAGCTTTGCATCTGGGCCAAGGCGACACTGCTGAATGGCTTGTCACAACCTGGATTTATCTGACGCACAGTCCAATTACTGTTCTCCTGCCGCAAGTGCTGGTGTCATTGCCTCAGGCCGCCCACTAGGCTGAATTTCATTGGCTACCTCAAAGAAACATAGGGATGATGGCACTGTGCAGTCCGGGGCTGCTAATGAATTCTCTGGTGTGGATCTCACGCTCCTCTCCTGCCCATATGGTCATCTGGATGAAGCTGATGAGCGTGAACAGTGTCGCCGTGGGAGAGCAAACGAGTCATACTGTAACAAGCTGTGAAATATGACCGGACTGAAAAGACCCATCTCTGAGCACAGTGTGTCATCTATGTTATCAGAACAGAAAACGGTAAATGTGCACAACATGGTGCAAAACAGAAGCATAATATTCTGACAATCATTTGTAATTTGTGGATGGCACAAAGGTAAAAATGCCAAGTGAGCAGCGATGGAAGCAGGATTCAGCACAAATGTATCTTTTGATGAAGAGACTTTTATTTATACTCAGGAGATCACTGAGGGTGAGGTCGTCATGATACCAGAATTTTAAACTTAGATATGATTGTAGCATTAAAAAACGATATAGAAAGAGTCACTGAACACAAATTCACGAGTGTTTCCCACAGAGTGACTGTAACGATGGGTGATTTTATATATTTTTTTTAATACATCACCATATTTCAGTTATTTATTATGTCACCATTTTAATTCTTCAAAGCATCGACCCTAATTGAGGGACGATCTTTATTCACAATTACAAAAACGACAAGAGATATACTAAGAGAGAAAAGGCAATGACACAGTTTACTAAATAAAAGCCATTAAAACCTTCAGATTAGGGAAGATAGTTTAATTTAGGTAATTAAAGTGTAAAATAAAGTACGGTTATGTAAAATGATTACAATTAGAGGTTGGAGAAATCTAATTCCTAATATACAATAGTGTTGTGAATTGTAGCCTCAAGTGGAAACTACAGTACGGGATAGTGATACTGTGTGATATTACGGCCATTTACAAAGCTAGTGGCAAATCTGAGTGTACTGACTGAACTGAACACGGTTTAATTCTGTTGCTTCAGTTGAAGATTTTAAATTAAAGATTGCATAAAACTATCATCTAAACCCACAAATTGTTGTACTCATATATCTGTTTGTGTGTGAGGATTACACAAACAATATACAGCATGTTAAATTATGAGCTTTAGATGCTGGTTGGTGGATATTTTTTAACGTTACAGAGAGCTCAGCTAGTTTTATTCTCCCTCCATGTATTTGTTTGGCCAAAAGTCAAAAGTATGACAACCGACATGCGAGCAGTATTTTGATATTGTAGTTAAAAAGTAGTATAAGATTAAATACATGTTGTTTTTTGGTAGGATAAGCTGAGATACATTCAGAGACTTCTTCTGCAGGATGGAAACATCCTCCGTCGCTGACAGGAGACGAGAAGTGTGATGGACACATTTGGGATCCGGTCAACCATCAGGTCACGCCATACATCAATCAACAGCTGCTGCTCTCATTATACTGCATTTTTTCCTGTGGCCGTGTTTTCAACTGTTGAAAATGAATTGTTGACTTCACACTCCTTGGCTCTTATTGTTTTCATTTGACACTTCTCCATCACGTCTTCTCCGCTAAGTGCCTGAAATGTGAATTTAATAATCAGCTTGACTGTGTTAAGAAAAAACAGTGCAACAGCTACAAAAGGAAACTGAAGTGAATGTGACCTTTGTATATTAAATACATTCTAATAGTAATTAATTTACTACTGCAGACAGAATTATTATATATTTACACCTAAATTAATAGAAGACTTCCTTTCATACAATATTTAAATTAACCAGGTTCAGCCCTGCAGTACGTTTTTCTTTTTGCCTAAAATATGAAACATGAACGTGCTGAAAAAGACAGACAATCCTTTTCTGCTGGCATGTTATAAATCAGGTAGTGAAATCCTGTTTTTAGATGAAACATTTCATGGTCAGCCTCACCTGGTGGTGTGCACAGCGGGTGATCGATGTAGCAGCAAATTCTCAGTGATATAGGTGTTCTGAAGGAAGAATACGAAATGTTTTTCTATTATTACTGACAACATTCACGTGTTGCTTTCATAATATAAATAACAGACATTCTTGCACTGAGTTCTCTTGTTCTGCAGATGCTCCATAGAAACCTTTCTCTAAGTAATAGCATGATCATATAACATGGCGCATAGTATATAGAAATAATAGTAAAAATGTGCTCCTTTCGGCAACTGAACTTTCAAGATTCTTTTCATGTTATAAGATAGATATGAGTAGAAGTTTTACAAGATTTTATAAAAACCCTGTAATAGTTCAGACCACAGGGTAACCTAAGGTAAGGCCTCTGGGGCCAATGGACAGTGTTTCTGGGTTTTCTTGCATCACCAACATATCCGGATAACAGATATCCGGGCTAAGACTTCTTCTGCAGTCCGATTAGCAACTTGACACATGAAAATTGGCACAAAGATTCATTCCTCATAATCTCTGTAAGCAGCAACTAAAGCTCAGTCAAACATAATTACTACAAACTGATGCCTGCAGATTGTGCTTTTATTCACAGATATCTGTTTATAGAGATTAATCTTTGTGTGCTAGTCTGGGAAACTCTTGGATGCCAACTGCCATCAGATTGATGACTTTAAATGTAAATCTACCATGCTGCTGCGTAAAAAGCTGTAATAGGGACGAATCAAGCAGTAACCTCCGTGGGAGCTATGAAATGAAGCCAACACGCGAGTGCATAAAACTGCAGTTTCTCTAATGTTAAAATGTCCAACTTCACAGCAGAAATAATCATGTTTACAGCCTGGTACAAAACTCACCTCTTCAAATTATATTAAGGATTAAAGTTATGCATTATTAAGAGCGTGGCAACTTTGATTGTCAGGTGGGTGCCATTACAGGTGGTTTGTCATACAGCCTGCCTCAGCTCCACCCACCATTCAGGACTTAGCCAGAAGGTGGCAGAGACAGGACTACCAAGATGGCTGCAGCTAGAGCCACCACACTCTGAGCTTCACAACGATTTTTGGATACGACGTCCAATAATAACTAACTCCAGCTTTAATTAACTGTAACAAAAAGTTACACTGTAGCTAAGAATCACCCAGTAACCTTTCATACAGTTATTAGGACTGTCCGCAAGATGGGCTCCATAATGTCTTCAAGTAACCATATAATAAAAATACAAAAACACAATTGCTTTATGTATGTGATAAATTTTTGTTTTGCCATTATATTTTTTACACATCAAATACACCGATAAGAGTAACTGAGCATCACCAGATATGGTTATACTACATCATTAAACAACTGTATTTAAAAGATGCTCATTGTAACTGTTCCAGTTTGCCAGCTGTCCAAATTTAACATTACTCACCTTTTTTTAAAGGTTAGATTACAGAGACTTACCGCAAGTCCTCGTCAGAAGCTGGCGCTCCCCGATTGATTTTCTGATGTAGATAATGATGTAGCTCTGGTTAAAAATAATTATGATTGACAGCTTGACTTGGTGGCCAGTGTGTGGCAGCTCCATATTAGCCAATCAGGATGCAGGGAATCAAATAGGAGCAATATGGGGTATGATGGATGGATGGATAGATAAGCAAGTATTTCAACTTAGCATGTTTCCTTAAGAACTGATGATATAGCATATTGATTTTATGATTTAATACAGTGAATATCTTACATATTGTACCTTTAATTATCACCAAATCTGAAGTTTTGGTAGAAGAAAACAGATCTCAGAAAAAGGCTGCAAAGAGAGCACCTGCACGAGGGTTTCATGCTGCCATGGTGAAAGCTTTCTCCAGTCAGCAATGAATCATGCACACTGTGTTCACTGTGTGATAATGATTTGCAAAGGTCACATGCTATACACAGCTTATTTTTATGCTCTCCTCTGCTTGTGATCAACGTGTTTTAAGTCTATAATATACTGAGCGAACAAAAATTTAAACGCAAGTATAAATTGCAGACCATCTGCTGCGCCATCTGACTGAAGCTGACCGCGTCAATATGCCATCCCACGTGGTACATACCACCAGGCCTGACAAAAGTTCCAGGGGAAACGCTGTATTGTATCATATATGCACTAAACCAGCGTATCTCATTAAACAAACTGGAATGCTGACATTTTGTACTATTTTCTGGTATATTTTATCATAATTTGTACCTCATAGTCTTGTTTTTATTGTCACCCAATTTCATCGAACAGACTTACAGTCTAAGGCCCCATTCCAAAATAAATTTCAGACCAAATCTGACACTGCACTTTCCATTCATTTGTACTGGGGTAATGCACTTTGAAGGCTGCAGGGGGTGGCTGCAAAAGGAGACGCTGAGCGAGGTTCAACTCTTGGAGAAACACCGTCCGAGGTCACACTTCAGTGGCCACGCCGCTCCACAGTCAGTCTGAAATGTCACTGAAACTGAGTGCTGTCCAGGTCGAGTTCATGGACTAAACTATGACCCTCTCTCAGTTATGTTCTGGCTGGGTTTATTTCATGTACGTCTGTGTGTGAATGGCAAAATAGTTTCACCAAGAAGTTTCCTTTGGTCTGGAGAGAGAGCGAGCAGTGAGTTGAGTGACATAGACAGTGCATGAGAGTGAGAGAAAGTTGGAGAATCAGCAAGATAAAAAGTTATTTTCTGATTATTTCAAAGCGGTTATGTTCAGCACAAATAAAATAGAATATAAAAACCCCCACACATTATGATTTTCTGTGTCAGCCCTGTGATAGATGTTGACCGGGAGTTGTAGTCGATGGAGGGTGCAGATCTCTCAGTTTTGCTGTACAGACTTTAATATAAGACGAAAAAACTAGCCCCTGGAGACTTGACATGACCAGTAACGGTGCAGCCTCAGCTCACCCTCAGTCTTAACCGCTATAGTACCACCTCTGTACCAACTAATCACATACAGTATATTGATCTAAGGTGCCCTACTTTGGATCAGATAGATGGTCCTGAACTTAAAGGTCTCTGGCTCTCTGCCTTGATCTATTTGGTGGCTTCAAATTAAAATGCTCTAAAATGCTATCTATCATGTAGAACACATTTTCCTCTGTATTACAAAGCTCACGTTATGTAATACAATATTGATTTCTGCTTATAGTTAGACAAATACTTCATGAAGAGCTCATCCACATGAATGTCTATGAAGACATTATTAAAATTATATAAAACAACATCTAGAGATGATCTCAAACAGCCTTCATATGATGGAATGAGTGGCGCACACACGTCAACCTACTCTATAAGGCTAGCAAGTGAGTGTTTCTGCCTCTGCTGCTCGATTTAGACCATTATTTTTTCATTTCTCTGTCAAAAGGTTCACAACTGTAATCATATGTCAGTCTCAAAATATCACAAGAGGTGCACAATCTCTGAAAATCAGATTACAGGTAAGTGTGGATAAATTACCCCATCATTTATGGATTAGAGGAAGAAAATTCCAACTAGTTTTACCACATGAAAAGGTTAGCACGTGTGAGATCAAAGAAATGTTCTTTCTGGCATAAAGCTGGAATTCAGGAGTGATGATAAAGTATTACTAGTATAAGCGATTTCTAATGATCACAGACTTAAGCAAAATTATCCAAGTATTTTAATGAACTGCAAAGCTTTGTTTGTCTTATAGCAGGTCTGATTAATGACTAGAAAGTGACCTCTAATGATCAGGTGTTTAATCTTTAAAATGTAGCTGTGATATTGTTTGCATCTGGTGTTAATAATTTCCAATCTGGTTTCCATCATGAGTACTCCACTGAAAACAGCTAGAGTCAGAGCCCCAATGACATAATGATGTCTTCTGATGTGGGTAAATACTCAGCAGTGTAGTGTAGCTGGACTGCTTCTCAGACAGACGTTTTTCTGTTGCTCTGTCTGAAACTGTGATGTGCCTCAGGGTCTGACTTATGTCCTAGATTGTTTGCTTTGTGCTTCCCTATTAGCAAATTTAAAGGTATCTCTTATCACTGTTACGCTGATGATATCCAACTGTATATTTCAAACCTGATTAGACCGTTCTGCTCAGTTGTCTTGGATTGCTAGCAGCTTTTATTTACCATTAGACATAGATAACACTGAGAACCTTATCATTGTTTCAGATAGCATACGTTCAAAGGTTGCTCAGTGTATTGGGTCTTTCTCCAGCTGTACATTCAAATCTTAGATCAGCGTACTTTGATTAACATATCAAATCATTGACCCATACATTGCTAAACACAGATCTGTTGCATCACAACGTGAGCTATCAAGAGATGATTATTTACGCTTTTATATCATCCCGGCTAGACTACTGTAATTCCTTTTCACCGGCATCATTCAGCACTCCTCCTCCTCTCATCAACCAAGGATCCAAGTCTTTACCCAGTTTTAGATTAGCCGGTAGGTGGCAGCCAGAGCCACCTCTCTCTGAGCTTCACAATGGGTCTTGACGTCACGGATACAACGTCCGTTCTTTATGCTGTTAGTGCTGAGTCAAGCAAGGAAAAGATACCAGGTGGAAGTTTCACTTTCATTCTCTGTCTTATTAGATTCTTGTTTTCACATATAGAGCCATGCATGGTCAGGCACCAATGCACACCCATCCTTACTTATTACAAGTACTGTAGGTCCCTTTGGTCTTTTGACAAAGGGCTTACTTGTTGTTCCTTCATGTTTCATCAGCTGTATTTCAGAAGTGGAGGATTTTGCCCACCGTGTTTTGTTCACTTACTCAGATCTGGTTATTTTCCCTTGTTTTATGTGCTTCTACCATGGGTAAGTAAGCTACCCATGCCATTCCTATGTCTGGCTTGCAGCCAGCATCTGCTCTGTGCTGCTTGATGCAGCTGATTGCAGCTTCTGTCATAAACAGATCAGCCATGTATTCTCAGAGAAACAGAGCGTAGAGCCTGCTTCTGGGACTCTTCTGAAACACGCTGTGGGGCTTCTGGTGGAATGACAAGCATCGTCTAGAACGGCCTCGATCAGCTCCGGCGGCCGCATCGCAGCCGTGCCTGGTGAGATCAAGCGGTAACGTTCTGCGGCCTCTGCTGACGTCTTTTAAAAAGCAGCTGAAGATCCATTTATTCAGACTTTGTCTTTGTCCTGTACTGTCTACTCAGAATTTAACAGTTTTATTCTTGCTAAGCACTCTGTGACCTCACTCTGTGAAAGGTGCAATGTTAAATACTTAACTTACTTACTTAATGGATGGATGGAATAGATGTTTTGTCATGATAAATAATGGGGATTAGTGTTCGTCATGCAGGGAAAAACTTTGTCTTATTTCTAAGTAATAGTTTGCATAGAATACATTCTTTTGTTCGGCTGGTAATGCTGAGAGTGATGTGTGGGTGTCTTAGAGGTGAAATACTGTATGTCTCACTCTTTTTTTTTTCTTTAAGCCATAGCATTTATAGTTTCTTTAGCTTGTGAGACGGTTTGGTGGGTATTTTGGGTCATAAGTTTAATTGGGGGCATGGTTGAAGGATGGAGTCAAAAAAAAAAGGTTACTTGTGTATCTATAGAGAAAACACGCACAAAATAAAAGTCTGGATGAGAGACAAAGATGCTGTCTTAAGCCAAAAGGAGTATTCATTTAAGTTGGTGTGCATTATTATACTAAGTGTGTGTTGTATGAGAGAGACAAGAGTAGAGATTCAACAGGGAAAGGTGCTGAGTTCAAGCCAGTAAGTACATTGTGTAACCTTGGTATTATGAATTTTTAAAGTTTTTTCACTCAGTTCTGCAAAACTTTTTCCTTTTCTTCTTCTTATTGTATGAGAGTACATACAGTACAATAAAACACAAAACAGTGATGTAAACAGAAGACTTTAACACAAAACTACTGATATGATATATATATATATATATATATATATATATATATATATATATATATCATATATATGATATATGATATATGATGATTGATTGAATAATTATATAGTAAAAGAAATCTCTTGTTTAAGCTTCTCAACTGTGAAAATTTGCTGCTTTTCCTCGTCGTAAGACATTTTTTGACATCACCATACTGCTATGAGACATTGTGATGTGGATTTTTAGCTGGTTCTAAAAATAACTGTTAGTTGTAGCCCTACCAGAAGTCATCCAACACGTTCACTCCACAAATGACAGTTTCACTGCTTTCATTTGTTATTATTTAACTGAGAGTTTCTCTGCTTTCAGCACGTGCATGCTCTCTGTGATAGATTGAGGGGGGGGTCGCGCCCTCCTGTCATAATCAATTTAAGTTCAAGCTCATAGTTTTCTGTCTTTAATTACACTCAATCTGGTGGAGGCAGCCTTCAATGAGTGTGTGTATGTGTGTGTGTGTGTGTGTGTGCACACTCACGTAGAATATTATTGACAGCGTGTTGTAACAAAGGGATGAGAAAAAAGAGTTTGTAAAAGATGTCTAGCAGCAAACTTCCACGAGGTCCTAAGGTTACTTACTTTCTTCACTAAAACTAACACAGGTGATCCTGGATAATAACCAGGTTATTATCTGTTATCTGTTATGTTAAGACAAATATTCAGGACCATGAATGAAGTATTAAGACGAGATAAAACACTCAGTTGAGAGTTGATAGCACGTGCAGGAAAAATTCAGTTACAGAAATAATTAAAATAGATATTTAGAAATAATTTCCAAATAATAAAAGTGAGGCCAAGGCTCGAAATAAGTGTGCATACAGTGATGTTCAACAAAGTGAAACCTTATTACTTGTCACATTATCGAAACTCAGGAAGAGAAGACTCTTGCAAGGATCCTGTGAGACTGATGACTGTTTTATCAGTGATCAGATTATTGACATATTTTGATCTGATACTCTGATATGAAACCTGCTCCAGCAGGCTCTGCAGCAAACATGCTCATACTCAGACTCAATTGGATACAAATATGAGCTGGTACAGGCAGCGCTGCGCTATTTTCTTCCTTTTTTGTTTCTTTCTTTGGTCTGACTGAAGATTTTGCCCTTGGCTTTTAGTGATTACACTTCTACTGACATGTCAAGTCTCAGGTCTTCAACGTTTGAACAAAAATATCTTCTCAGCTCTTAGTCCCGCAATTTCCACGGTTCACACATAATTTGCTTCAACTGCTTTCAGTGCTTAAACTTCACTTTCAAGTACATCTTACATCTTTCACTTCATGCAGTGAACTTTAGGATGAGTGTGTAGCACTGTAGTTGTAGATTACAACCCCCTCCACTCTCCCTGCTGTTCCAAGGGTGAAGGAGAAACTACTGTGGCCTGGAAACACATGAAGCACCCTATCTAGAGCCAGAGTTTAGTTTGTCTGTTCTGGGTTACTACAGACACATGGGGGGTTCAACATGGAAGTAGAAGACTGGGGGCATCTGTCGATTAAAAAAAATGATTCATTCTGAACCAGCAAAACATATTATTCTAATTTTCAGGTGATGAAAACATAGTTGTGCACATTATACTCCATTTCTGCCATTTTCCGTTCATGGAGCTCCCAAAAATCTGACACGACGGTCCTTTAACTTGACATTTGTATGTATGTATTTTAAAACTTTGTCATAAAACCATATATTATTTACTGCCAGAAGCTTATAGAAAATAGTTTAAAATGTACTCTAATCTATTCAGAAATTAGCCAGTTGTACTGGTGTGACTGCTTAATATGTTGCGATAGATAAATCTTAGCAGTGAGTATCTAAACTTCACGGGTCCACAGTGTTGTAGAATCAGAGAGCTTGTGTGCTGTGCTGTATAATAGCTCAGCTGTTTCCTAAATTAGCCTAATCATGGTGTTTTCCCTGAGAAGGCAAGAATCATCAGTTGGTAATTGATCAGTTACTGTAGCTGGAGATTTTACAGTACAAGAGCTGCACAGCCATCACTTTGTTTTCCAGTATACTGCAGGAGTTATATTTCTGAGAAGTTGATGACTGCTGTCAAAGTTTTATGATGTTTTAAAAAAATGTTTCTGTCCTGCCTCTGACCCAGAACCAGCCACATGAGGGCAGTAGGTTTATGGAAAAACAGCTCGTGTCAACAAAGTAAGGCATCTCGTTGCTGTAGCATCGCTCTGTCATCTGCTCGGTTCTGTGCCCCTAACCTTCAGGAGGTGCGTTTGAAGTCTGAGGGATGTGTGAGCTCATAGAAGGAATTGCTGATCAAGTGTGCTTTTAAAGTGCATCAGAACCGTGCAGCAGCCAGCCTGCATCTTCCCGCCTTGTGTGTGTGTTTTCTTGTCTCTGTACAAGCTGAAGGAGTCGCCCATGAGAAATCTCGAACAAATATTTCTATCTCCCCGCTCTCACACCCACAACATTATTCATGGGACACAAAATGTACTCGTGAAACTCTAAAAACACACTAATAAAATATGCAGCCGGCTTTAACTTCGCTTGTTCGCACTTCGACACTCCCACTGCGGTTGATCAACAGGTGAAGAATAACTTGGTAATATGTGGTAAATAGCAGTGGAAGGGCTAATTACTTCAATATATTAATCAATCTCAATATATTACTTGTGAACGCTCGTCTTTGTCGTCTTTTTCAGCTGGGCTCTGTACTCGCCTGAACCCGAGACACTTGGTCATTTGCATTTTGAGTGCATACTGTAGATAAAAAAAAATAGTCTCGAAATGAAGTCACTTGGGACTTAATGGAAGAAGAAGAAGTTCTGTTGCAGGATTAGATTTGTGAGGCAAAAAAAAAAAGGGGGAGAGTAAAGTAAAATAAAGTTTCTGGAGTTGGTATCAGTAAAGACATCTCAGCATAACTTGAGCTGATGTTGTTGGTCTGTGTGTGTGTGGGCTTGTGTGGGCCTCGGGGACTAAAATAAGCCAGCTCTAATCAATTGTAGAGTTGACTCATCATTAGTTTGCCATTCCTGCACTCTTGCTGATGTGAATACCAACTTCCCCACTCAGTGTGTTTAGGCTATCATTTACCGTGGCACATTGTCAACGTTTTCACAAGTTTGGCTCTGGTGCCGTCAATTTAATGTTCTCCCAAGGTGTCTCATCAGTGCAGCCCGCTACACAGAAGCTAAAAATCCTAAGACAGAACGCATTCGCTTTTCTTCAGTCAGGATTACAATAAATCTCAAGCCAAGGTGCTGTGGTGATATAGTGAGCCATTAGAGATATGACAAATACATTCATTAGCTTCCTTACAGCACCTCAGCTCCATGCTGTTACTCCTTGGGGGAAGTGTGAATAACTTTGTTGTTGCCTCTAAAGGCAGTGGTATTGACCCCAGGGGTAACGGACGAAAAGATGATTGAGAAAGATGGATCGACATGGCTCAGCTTCAAGTACTATTTTTGGCCCATTGATTATGATTAATTGAAAAATGTCTGACAGGCAAGAGTTGTTTTGTTTCACCTACAGGTCAAGAACAGCTGTCAAGACTTTTCTCACGGAAAATCTGTGCTCAGGACTTCTTTGTGCGGTATGCTGCTACTTCTTACAACTGATTTTTTTTTAATTAGAATAAAATTCAATTAATTTAATCGAGGTCGAGAGGGTCGCCTTGGTGAACACACTTGTTGCATAAAACATTCATCAAAGCTCCTGTAAGTGTTTTCCGTCACCACTGGAAAGAACCAACGTGAAGATTGAACAAGTGATTTTAAAAGGAGTGAGAGTGTTGTTATATCACACACACATCTCCCAGGAAACCGTGTCAGCTGTGACAGTTAACCCCCTTAACATCCAGTTTTTAACTTTCTATTAAAAGGCAGTTTTCTGCTACTGTTTTTGAGAAAGAAAATCAGAGGCGAGAAGAATTGTATAATTACTTTCAATATTTTTCGAACTTGTTTGCATACAGCCAATGAAATAAAGCATTCAAACGATGTTAAGGCTTAAAGTTACGCATGATTAAGAGCGTGGGTGCTTTGATTGACAGGTGGGTGCCATTACAGGTGTCTTGTTTGAACATCCATGCTCAGCTCCACCCACGCTCCACATCTTTGTCCATGTAACAACGGGAGGTGGCATAAGGCAGAACTGCCAAGATGGCAGAGCCATCACCCTCTGAGCTTCACAACAGCTCTTCAGAAACCTACAGGTCACAGATATTATGTCGATGTTTCTTACAGTCTATGTAATGTAGCATTAGCTCGCCTGCCTCCTAAGAGCTGTAACATTATCCTCTGTAACTGTAAATGCCATCTATGATGGGTGGAGGGTCAGAGGCTCTTCAGAAACTTGAAAGTATAACTTGACTTGTGGTTTTGGTGGTCTTGACTACAACACTGGGTCAAACACAGCACACAAATGAACTATTTGTATTTTTTTTTTTTCAAGAAGGGACGTGAAGATGTTTTCTCTTGGATCCAGTTGCCCAATTTAACCCTTCTCAAAGACTGAGAACCTTCTCAGATTTCAAACACCCTCAGACTGGTGCAGTATTATGAAATGGTACCTCTTTGTATTTTGTTGAAGTAGTCAAGCTGTACATGCTTTTGTTTGAATGCTTTTATCAAGGCTACCCAAAAGCTCGGAGCCTCCAGTTGTCACTATATCAACTAAAATCCACTTCCATCCATTTTTAACATTGTAGGACAGTTATTAGGACAGTTGTAGGACAGTCTTCCAGATTGCATTGTTACCTGACAGTGTCTGAAATGTTAAGATATCATAAGTAATATTGGATACATCAGGAAATGCAAAATAGATTAGCTGAACCATGGAGGCAACAGTTACCTTTTAAAGGTCAGTCACGCCCCATTTACAGAACATAATTGAATCATTTGCCTGTGGAGTACATATGAATCTCTCATGAATGTCTAATTGAATGTTAGACCATAAAAAATGAGAACAAGTCAGAACAAGTTACATTCAGCTAAAAATGTACACGTCTATTTATCGCACATTAGCATTAAGTATACACATATTATTCACTGAATCCCGTTGGTTGATTTTGACGTAAGCACAGTCAAATAACATCCAGGGCATGACAGCTTTTAGAAATAGCTCATGTACACACCCAGAGACTGGTTCAATCTGTCCTAATGCAGAGCAGGCTGACAGCAAATTTGTCCCACCTAACCTGCAGCAGTAGCTGAGTGTAATGGAGGTGATGCCATCCCTGCTGTTAGCCCCTTAATGTCAGAGACAGTAAGGTTGACTGCCTGCAGTCATGGTAATTGTAGCTTATTGCAGGTCACTGTCAAATTCTACTGCATCCATTACAAGAAGCGATTTTCTTGGTTACTCTAACAACGCTAACAATATAGTGAATGAAACAAACTGTATTCCTAAAGAGAAAACTCGCACTGTTGACTCTTTGAATAGTTTTTTTTTTTTCAGCAAGAGATAAATTGATCCAGCTGGAGCAAGAATGTTTTAGTCCAGCGTGAGACGGGAAGCAGTGGGTTCTGTCCAAAGTCCAAAATATGTGCCCAAAAAGCTAAAATTCTGTCACAATCCATCCCTCTGCTGCTCTGCCAGTAATTTTCCACTCTCCTCCCCTCTGCTCCACTCTCCCTGCCGGCCACTCCCCTCTCATCAGCCAACTCTGTTCACCTGTGCACTCAGGTGCTCCTCATCAGTATCTAGCCACTATTTAAGCAACACCAGCCCAGCGTTACATTGCCAGATTGTCTTTGTACCATGCAGAACTTTCCAGCACTCTTCTTCGGCTTGATTTCCTGGTTCCGACCCAGCTTTTTCCTGACCCAGCCTCTTCCTCTCTGCCCTGGTAAACCTGACTGCTTTCCGTCCCCGACTCCGAACTCGGCCTGTGAGTTTCCTGGTGTTATTTCGTCTGCATCTGTTTGGCGTCTTGCCGCTCCGACTTCTCCGTGGCGGTTTACTCATCGGCCGCTTTCGGAGCTTGTGCTTAGGACTTGTGAACTGTAGCTCTGTCTTAAGACTTTCAAAGAGGGACTGTGTTCCTGCCTATTGCAGTCATCTGTACCAGAAGTGTAATAAAGAACACTTAATCACAATAAGATTGTACTGTGTTTGGACCTTCTGATCTGTGACAAATTCATGTGTCTGTTTTCATCTGAATTAAATAAACAAGATACAACGTGTGAAATAGAAAGCTCCATATGTGTCGGTAGACGGACTTTTGAAGTTTTGAAGCTCCATAATGCACAGAGAAAGGACTTGAACTATTCCTCTAAAGCCTCTGCTTGAAATAGTGAAAATGCAGGTATGACATCAAAGTTGAGTGTCTCATTAAGCCTCCACAAAATTCTTAGGGAAAATAATAATAAAAACCTGGTTCAAAAACACTTAGCTATTTTTAATTTTGCCAAAAGACATCTAAGTCAGTTGAAGATTTATATCGACCAAATCAGAGACAGTGTTAACAAAGACAGTTATAGTGAGTTTTATTTTGTTTTCAATGAGTTAACGTGGAAATTAAGCCAATTCTAGAAGACAAAGAGAGAAGCTTGTATTCTGCTTTAATAAAAACTGGTAAGAACATTTCCTTTCTTGTCAGTTTATGAGTTTATTTGTTAAACTTAATGTAGCAAAGTTGATTTACTTCATCTCTGAGTGCTTTGGGGCAGATTGAGTGAGAACAGACAACGGTCTTGTTCTGGTCTGTGTTTCTGATCGGTTTATATTTCAGATCTGGACTGGGACTAATTAACTAATTTTTAAATGCTTACTATAATGTCAGACACTAAATTACATGTTTGGGTTTCAAGTGGCCAAAACAAGAAAACTCTTTACTTACTCTTTACTTAGATATAACACTGTGCAGTCAAGTCAGGAGGGAGTTAAATTTCTGACATCAGGCGGCAGCAGCGAGGATGCAGAGCTCAGCATTGTTAAATGCAGCATGTTCATATGGATCATCTATTGAGTGAGACGTGTGTGTGTGTGTGTGGAACCTATGGCTATAAAACTTTCCTGCCTGCCTGAGCTACTGTGAGCCTCATAAACTCATTGATCAGTATGAAATCACAGTGATACCAAAAGAACATCTGGCATGTCTGATTGATTCAGTTACATTCAAAAATTGTGAGAGACCTTTAAGTCTGCAGTAGGCAAAACTTTCTGCCCCTGCCTGCCTTATATCACTCCCCCCAAACCCCAAAGGAGTTAGCTGCCTTGCAGAACCTCATGGCTTGTAGGGCGGCATGAGCCCCACCGTGACTGGTCTTTTCAAAGACGCCTCTGTAGCTCTTTGCAGCCCCGGGGCAGAGCGCCCCAGGCTTCAGAGGCAGCTGCGATGTCATCTAACAGCGGGATGAAAGGCGAGTACACCACGTACAGACGGACACTGCTGTCCCACCTCAAAAGTTATTCCCCACTGTTCGTCTTCATGGCCTCTTTGCCACTCGTCGATGGGAACACCATGGCATCAAATGAGCTCTGTGTGGAGCAGTGATTTGTACTTTATGCCTTTGTAGGCAAAGGAGGTATTGCATGTGCATGTGCATTGGTAGAACAACCAATAGGATCATGCTCTCTTTTGAAATGACGTGTCATTAGCCAAAGTTGCATGGTGAGATCTATCGATTACTATATAACAAATGTCACCAAGGACACCTGCAGCATATCTGCTGTTTTCATTCAAATCTAAACTTGTATCACAATAAAACAAAAGGCGATCTTCCTGCTTGTATGAACCTCGGTATATTATAGCTGATGAGAGGCATTAATGTTTTCACTTCATACCACAAGCACAATCTTTTCAACTTATTCAGTATTTTTGAAACTGGCTTCTGAATTAACTGAAACTAGACTGACCCTGACAAAATATCTATGCGTGTGTGTGTGAGAGCACATCCTAGACAATGGTTGTAAGTGATTTAATAAAAGCGTCATACTTTTATCACTTTCTCTCACAACCCTGGGTGCTCTTTCCTTGAAAGAAGAGATCTAATCTGTTTTTACAATACCCACACCAAGGCCATGCCAGTCTTTGGCACAGATCAATCTCTGAAGCTTGAGCAGTAGAAAGTTAATCTGGAAGAGGGACCTGTTCGTCTATGCCTCGACATTCTCGGCTGTCAGTCAAAGATCACGGAGCACCTGTCCTGACGGCTGTAGAGGTTAACATTACGAATAGCCCTCCCAGGACATGTCAACCACCATCTCTTTATCATATGTTGACCCCACTGTACTAAATCTGACCCAATATATGACTGCTAATCTGCTGTATACTAACCATTTATATTTCAGGCTTTTAGTATGTACCCATATGTACCATTGTTTGTATGCAGCATGGAGTTTTCCATCTTTTGGTGTCTGACACACACAGATGACTGATTTCCTGCTTTTAGTGTCCATTCTGTGAACTCTTTATTTTAAAGACATGTAAGCAATGTCCCCCATTGACATGTGACATCACTATCCAAGTCGTAATTACATATATGAAGCAGACTTTTTTGAAACCTCATATTTATCCGTCTTGGAAGTGACTGAAAACTGCGGACATGGACACCTTATGTCAGCCAATGTAAGTTAACGTTAGTGAGTAAACATTTATAAAGTGCCTTTTAAAATCTGCCCAATGCAAACATTAGAAAGTCAAACAGGAAATGAAAGGCTGACTGCGTTGGGAACCACAAATGAAGGCCTTGGTCTGTAGACCTCAGAGATCTCAAGAGGTCAGGGGACGCAATAACTCAGAAATATAAAGTGGTGCAAACCTGTGTACTGTTTAATAAGTAACCAGATGCATATCTGATTGGAGCTGAGACAGGAAAGAAACTCTGGATCAGTGAATAATAGAGACAAAAACATAAAGACTTTTTATGTGTAACTCAAAGTTTATATGTTGTTCGATGAGAACTTTGAAGAGGTTTTTTGAAGCTTGTTGAACATTTGCTGCTAGGAGACCAATGCACTGCTGTACTTTTTTTTAGAAATACTCTTGGGGCCTCTGAAGAGGACTTGTATTTTGTCAGACTTAGAGGAAGTTGCCTGCCTTGCAGAGTACAGAGCGTACTGAGGTCATTTGATTTGAAGGGAAGACCAAGGATTCTTGGGCTTCTACTTTTCCAAGGATTCAATTTTTCATCCGTTTTCAATAACCACTTATTCTTATCATGGTCATGGTGGGTGGGGGTTGGAGCCAATCCCAGCTGCCATTGGGCCAAGTTGACAGTTTATCACAGGACTGACACATAGAGACAAACAACCGATCATGCTCATGTTTACACCTATGGGTAATTTAGAGTCACCAAATAACTTATGATCTTAATCTGCATGTCTTTGGACTGCACCACTAATCAGAAAAAAGGTCATTAGGATTCATTCTCTGGGCACCATGAATATCTGTACCAAGTTTCAGTGCAATTCATTCAATAGTTGATGAGATTTTACAGTCTGGGCCAAAGTGATGGACTGACTGACACTGGATTGGATCCAAGCTGCTAGAGTGCATATAAAATTACAAAACCTCTTCCCCCCCCTTAAAAGCTGCATACAGTCTCTGACTTATTGGAATTATATGGTTTTACTTTACCTATGTAAACTCATATTTTAGCAGATATGAACAAATATGTTTTATTTAGTCATTGTTGTATTACTGCATCTTGTGTTACAGACAAGCCAGTCAATCTGGGAGTGAAAGCAGGTTACAACATCGCTCCATTGTCTTTTGTTTACTAGATCATGGACACCTTTAAATAAACTCCTTTGAATCATTACACTGGTGTCAAGCCTCAGCAGTTGTAGACGATGAGCAGAAGACAACCCTGACTTGTAGGTCCCGGTTTGAAAAATAAAACTCTTCTTCAAAGTACTGCAAGCAACAACAAACAAATGTATTATATTAAGTGACTTTCTGTTTTAGTGGTATTGTCATGTGTGGGCAGAATATCACGTTGTAAATCAGTAGCCATACTGAAGCTAATAAAAAGGATGGATCTCTGTAACATGAGTCAATACAGAGTCAACAAGTCTGGGCTGTGACAGGTTTATTGAGCCCATTCATTCAGAGAGACGAACCCTTAGCTGCTGTGCACACAGATAAGGGATGATTGCAGAGGAGTGCAGCCAAATACAGAAATGCAAACCTGACATTCAAAATTAACACAACTGGTGTGGAGCAATGGTGTGAAGGAGAAACACATCTCTCTATCTCTTCGTCTATATCTCTCTCCATCTATCTATATCTATTGCCAAAATCTTAGCTTCCATAAATTCAGAAGTAGCCTGCTTCTATCTCCTCCACTTTATCTCTCACAATGAAATATCTAAGGTGATCTCACATGATAATTCCTGCCTCTGGGTTTAATAATTCGGTTTGCTGGACAGACAGACCACAGCTACAGCAGCTGTGATCATCTGTAACAGCCTGAAGGGATGTGACATTTATGCTGCTCTTGAATACATGTTGTTCCCCCCCCCCCAATAATTGGAGGCATTATTGTTGAGGGAAAGTGATGAAAGAATGTACAGCAATTTGGTTGATATTTTTTCATGTGGTACTGATTCTCAAACTTTCGGGGTGGACAGTGATTTGATTCCCACTGTCCACTTGAGACTATAACTGTCTCCAATAATTCCATTGAAGTCAGATTTCTGAAGCATTTTAGGGCTGACACATTTAATCGAAATCATTGTTTATACAAAGTGGACTGGCCTGCTGTTTTAAAAGCATGCAGACAAAGTGTTGTCATTTTAAATGACATTTTGATTCCTAGAAGTTGTTGACACGCTTGCTCAGGAAACACACACAATAAAGACAGCAAGTAAAGTACAGACAAAAAATAAAATGGAACATGCTAAAGTAGAAACCCAAAGTCACGACAAAGACTAAGATATCTCAGGTAGACCAATTAGGCTGAAGTAATTTAGATTACAACCTCTGCAAACATCTTGGTTACCAGTTCTCAGAAACTTACCGAACTGCCAAATAAGATTATTTTGGTGAGATTTGGCTGGACCAAAGCTCATTTTACATGCAAACTCACAGATGGTGGCTAATGGTGATCATTTACCACCCGAAGGTTTCTGAACATTTATGAACCGAAATGTCATTGTGTCTTCATGAAATCCCACTTACCTGACACAAAGAAATGATATCTATAACTTTTTATTCACCAAGAGTAGGCGGTCTGTGATTTAACAAATTAACATTGAACTGATTCAGCTCAAAAGCAGTTACTGGATGTGGATGAGGTACTGTCAAAACTCAAAACTCTTTGAATGTGAGGTACCACAGGGAAGATGTCTGGGCCCATTGTTCTTTTTGAAAAAAGACTTAACCATTAAAGAGCTGTTTGTTTGTTTGTTTGTTTCATCATATATTCAGGTACGTTTGTAATTTATGGTTATGTAAATAAAATTTATTTGACTTGACAATATGCTAAAGCAAACTCGAACATAATTTGTACTTTTCCTGGTACACCAGTGATCCTAGGAACCTGAAGAAAAGAAGTTAAATGTACTGTATAAAGAAAAACTGATTATTTTATACATCTCTTTCCAGCTCTTTTAATTGCAGTTTAATTTATATTCAGTTCACAGGATATTTGAAAAATCATGGTTCTGTCTTTACTTTAAATCTATGACTAATCCACAAAACACAACTAATCTGTTCCTTTTTTTTGTTTCAAAGGCTGCATGTCTAAATACTACTGTACATATGTGGAAGCTGCTTTATTCAGTAGATAGTTATTCTTTTAGAAATATGTTAAATGCATTTAGACTTTGAAGAATTCAGGACCAGTACATCACTTTACTGGCTTTTATTGTTTGATTCACTCATAACCATTGAGGTGTGTGTTATCTTTGGGATTTTTTTTTGACAGTCTAACATAAAAGGTCAAATGTAACTGATTTGATTTGATGTCAAAAGTTACCATTATCATTGGCACCACTTCCATCTATTAAAATATTCAACTATTTTGTGTTACAATGTTTTTAATTTCTGTAAATGGGGACATGGAGGATCAGACAGAGAGAAAGAAAATCTGCTTTCTGGTGAAGATTTAGTCTGATTTTATAACAAAAACAACATTGTGGTGAAACGAGACCAGGAGAAGAGGTTTGGTTCGTTCTCAAACTGAAAACAATACAATGCAATTTGTCAAAGTATCAGAACAACAAAAGTACAATTTCCATTTTTACTCATCTGGAAAGAAACCCAATTATAAAGTGAGGCCTTTGATGGAGACTAAATCTTGTCTTGTTATACTCCTGATTTAAATGTAATGTCTAAGTGTTCCCTGCCACTGCTAGCTGTTAACTTTAATGACTTCACTCACCACAGTTGACTTGTTTTAGAGACAGTCTGTGGCTCTATCTTGAACTCAAACTGTTTTTCAGTGCCCTCAAACGTGCTTCGATTGCATAAGGGAACACCTGACACGATCGAAACTAAATTGATGTTTAAAAGCAACTTCTTCCCTCTCTTAGGTCTGATATTGGAACAGGAACTGAAAACTGCTTTTTAAAAATACCATTTTTCAGGAAAGTCATTTTGCCTTTTTCCCCCTCTCTCCTTTTTTTGTAAACATGTCATCCATCTTAAAGCAGTGAGATCTGTTTCCATGCTTTATTCCTTCCTGGCTTTCCTGATGCAATGCCTGTTTTTGGTGTTTTTGTAACCAGCGAGGAAAGTTTAAAACCCATTTCAGTACATATTGATATGGTGATCTCCCACTCTTAAAAGGATTAGCTCACGGCTGTCAGGAAGATTCGTAGCATCACATACTATAATCAAAATAAAAAAATACACTTTGTTTCAGCGAAAAGGATATATCACACTTCACTGGTGCTTAGCATATCATTTTATTCTAATCCTTTTGTGTTGGCAAAGCTGGACTGACTGACAGCTAAAGTCCTTTCCACTACTGGTGAGCAGATGTTAATGTTTATGCTGTAATAATGATAAATAAGGGTTCTCGTGGGTGCTCGCAAAATAGCATCAAATGGACCATAGTAATTACATTTCTCATGCAGCTGATGGGTTATGTCTGTCAAAGAAAGTTTCAGAACGGCTTCTGTTTCATTTCTATAGACTATTCAGCTTTCTAAACTGATCTGGTTTTATTTCCTGTTAATATGAATGACTGACAGGAAATAAATTTGAACCCAAGCTGTTACCTAGAAACACACAAATCCTGAATGTTAACACCCCATCACTACAGCGGAGGAAGGAAATCCTTTACTTTATTACATTTAAAAACATACTCAAGTATTATTGGCAAAATGTGCGTATCGAAGTAAACATGATCCGTGTCAGTGCTTTACTATTATATACTGTATATTGTTTGATATCACTGCTGCATTAATGTGTATGTTGCATTGTCCTTCTGCAAGTTGTTTAAGGTCGAGCTACTTTTAACAACCTTATATACCTCTGGGTAATTTAATCTACAGTACAGGTTCTCAAACGACCTCTACGTGCAGAACTGTCTTCAAATTTAAAATTCAAATTCAAAATTTTGAATTAATCACTGGAATCTGATTTAAATTAAGGTTCGCATTTCCTGGAATATTTTGTTTTGATATCAGCTATGTGAACACGTTCATGCATGTAATGCACACATACATTCATGAGCGGTTACGAGCCAAAATGTGACGGCAAGATAGTAAACCACGGTGAAAGGGATGCTTTAAAGTGACTGCAACTGCAGCTTCAAAGTGGAAATGTTTGGAGGAGAAGTGCAGATCAGCAGTACCACCTTTTCTCCAAATTAGCTCTGGGTCTCGAACCGGTTCTATTCAGAATTCAACAACAGTCAACATTAGCTGAGTAGCTGAGGAATAAACCTCCCTCCTGTGTGAACTGTCCGTATCTGAACAGGGTCCCCCGAGGCTATGATATTTTAACGTCTCATAATGATGATACTTGGAGAACCGGATATTTTTTGAGGTAGTACACAGCCTAAAAAGTTTGAGAAACCCTGATCTATAGCAAAGCATCATATTCTAGATAATCTGATGAGGGAGGGTTTGAAACTGATTATTTAGCTTAAGAAATAAAATAATTTTCTCAACCCACAAAGGAACATTGTTACATCAGTGTAGCATAAAAATTCAATTTCAGATTCACCAAATTTGGAGATACACGGTCACACTGGACATGCAGGGTATAGATCTCAATCATAATTACTAACTAAATGTAGTGTAATTAAAGCGCAGTATTTTCCTCTAAAGGTGTAGTGGAGTAAATTAGCATAAACTGGAACTACTCTATATGTATTTTCATTCCTCCACTGCACAGTTTTCACACAGGATTGTTTTAATTTGGCGTATTAACTCATGTACATCCTTCATAAGGGCAAAATAAACAAATTCTGGCAAGCCATTCAAGGCGTATTATGTATTCTCAGCTGAAAACTAGCATGCCATACCCTTCTTATCTAACTGCGCTGATTTGTCTGTTTAAAAGTAATTACTCCCTCTGCATTGTTGCCACTCTTAACGAGAGGTGCCCCCAATTGGCCCCACTTGTTTGTGTGTGTCTTTATTTAGAAATCAATTCTTGCCGGAGTCTTATTATCTTTAATGCTCCCTGCATGTTGTTTGTCGTGTTGCTGTGTATTTCACACTATTTCTTATGTGGGGACCATCCCTAAGAGTGGAGCAATGCTCAGTTTTTTTACACTTTCAGTCACATTTTTGTACGATTCTCACAGAATACCAATTAAAATGAATACTGATTTAAAAAAAGCTGCAACATACTATCATTTACAGAACAGTGGTGGTCTGCAAGTGGTTAAATCATCAAGAATCACTCAAACTCATCAATATTCTTCTTCACTTTGAAGGCCCAGAAATCTTGTGTATCTAACATTAAATATTCATCTTTAAAAAGCAACAAAGTTGCAAACATTTTCTGAGCTCCAAATAAAAGTAAAAAAAACCCCAGAAAACTGTCAGTGTTTCCCTGTGCTGGTTCCTCAAGATGTTGCTTTATGACATGGCAATAAGGCAGAGTAATTAACCAAAATTTATGATATGAGCAAAAACTGTGCTACATTCAAAGTTACACACAGCAGGTTGATGATTGTCTGTTGATTGACTGTGTATGGGATAAGCAGATGCTGCTTATCCACCCTTTTTTTTTTAAACAATAAAAGTACCTTCATACTCAGAGTAAATGGTGTTTTATGCAGTCCTACCATTTAACTTAAAATAGGACAAGTGGTCCAGTTATAGGTTGCTAGTCATCTGGACTGTTGGACAGGGAAGACACATCCTCTGTGTGCCTGAAACAGACTGGTCTGTTAAATATTAATAAAGACTGTTCATTGTTTGTCAGTGAGAGTTGTCCAAAACGGAATAAGTGTTGTGTGTTGTGCTAAAATGAGCACATTAATGAAGAAGTAAAACATGAGTGAACACGAGTGTGCTTCACTGAATCGAGTACACTAATAATAGAAAGTGGGCAGGCAGGGTTTGTAAGAAGGAGCCATTCATCAGTGACAGAGCTGTAACATGTAAGATGTGCAGTATATATGATTTCATTTCCGCTCAGGATTTAACTAAACTCAAAAGATATACATAAAGATATAAAGTACTCCACGAGTTCCCCTCTGGAAGGCCACCCTACAGGGCACTTCTTCAGTTTTCTCCACTGGAAGGCCACCATATAGGGCACTTTATTACATTTTCTGCACTGGAAGGCGACCCTAAAGGGCACTTCATCACATTTTCTCCATTAGAAGAGCACCCCACAGGGCACTTCTTCAATTTTCTCCACTGGAAGGCCCCCCTTTATCACATTTTCCCCATTGGAAGAGCACCCTAGAGTGCACTTCACATTTTTTCCACTGGAAGGGCGTCCTAGAAGGCACTTCAATACATTTTTTCCATTGAAATGGCACCCTATAGGGCACTTTATCACATTTTCTCCATTAGAAAAGCGCTCTAGAGGGCATATCTTCAGTTTTCTCCACTGGAAGGTCACCCTTGAAGCCACTTTAATACATTTTCTCCACTAGAAGGACATCCAAGAGATGGGCAAGGGCGCCTGTCCACCAATGAACCTGTCATCTACTATACAACTGTTCTGACATATAAGACAGTGATAGTAATTCAAGAATTATAGAGTCCAGATTCAGTGCCTCTCTATGCTGTGAGAAGCACATGGGTAATACATGGGGATGTCTCTGACATTGGTGCACTCCAGGGATCAATATCTCAGGAGCTCCATATTGTGTCTCCTAGGCATGGAGTTGCTTCTCTGACCTTTGAGATGCCTTCTGTCTGGCCGTCCTGCACTGAGCTCCAGCTCCTGTCAGAGATTTAACTGTGGGTGGTCAGTGCATACTTATGTTCACTGTCTGTTCGTGTAGCGTAGGGACACTTGGTCCAACACTGACAGTTACCTTTGGGCATGCAGCAGTGGATGGCTAAAAAAAAAGTCCTCACAGGTCATGACACACAGTGTGCTATCACACCTCCTCGCCACAAAAAGGCTCCTGAATAAGTCGCCATGTACACGAGTCAGCAGACTGGCAGTGCAAAAGGTGTGAATCCTAACAAGGCATGTTTAGTCTGTACTGACCAGTGAAATCCTGCGACAGTAACGTAGTGGGAAGATTTCACTTCTTTATCTCACTTGTTTACATCAGTCAGTATCTTATAAAACACACTGCTTGCCTCAAGACATAGTTCACAATATTTATTTTAGGACTCGCTGCTATATTAAATTGCTCGGAAACAAATGTTTTTCTCTGTAAAAAGATCTGCCTCGCTCATTAAACTTACAAGAATTCTTGGGTCAGGTCCAACTCCTTCAGAATTTTGTCTTGCTTCATAATTAACTTCTATTATTGGATTTCAATGTATAAATGTTGTTTGAGAATCCCATTGTTCACCAGAGAATTCCTCTCCAATTCGTATCTCGTTATTGATCGCGCATTAATTATCATATTTTTAGAACAAGTGAATTGATGATGAGGCGTGAGATAACTTGAGTTGTGTTTTGTTGGTTGACTTTTTTGTGAGAAACTAATAATATGTTTTCTTGTTGCATTTTTATTGATTCATATTTCATATCTCAGTCTTCATTCAGCTCGTTAGTCAGCCGTTAAGCTGCCAATTAAAGGTGTAACTTTTCTGGCCTGGCTGCCAGGGGTTAATGATCTTAGCGAGTGAGTTTATTTCCTGTGAGCGGCTTTATCACCTGTTATATGAATTTGCGTCCGTTTATGGTTCCTCTTATATTTTATGACGGACAGCTCTTCGAGAAAAAGAAGAATATATCTTATCGTTCCTATTTCTTCACGTAGTGATACTGATACTGACACTTGGTTGTATGGAATGCCATTTTTGATTCATAAAAATACATAAATAAATATGCTTATGAAAAAATCCTTAACTAAATAAATGAGACAATTAATATATAAATAGATAAGGTCAGTATATATATATTTTATATATATATTTTTTTTAAATGACATTTTTAGTCCCCTGAAAAAAACTAAAGTGGTCATTTTTATTTACTTTTGTACTGAACTGTATAACTTCATTTATATTTACATTATTTGCCTCATTTATTTATTTATTTTATTTATTTATTTATTTATTTATTTATACATCTATCTACTCTATGATTGATCTCCCCACCAGGGTATTCATATAATATATTGAAATGTATGATTTTATATTCAGTGTAAATGAAATGCATGCGAAATACCATATCAATAAATAAATCCCAAGTGAATGTAGACAATGAATATCACATCACTAAAGATAATTGCAGCAGAATTTTAGTTTTTGCTCAGTTCCAATCCGTAATGTTATTTTTATATTCAGGTGTCAGAGAGAAATAAAAGTTTGGACTCCAACTGCATTTAAAAAAAAAATCCAAACAGCTTAAAAAAACATCTTCAACGTCACATTTAGCAAAGATTATCTAACATTTGAAGTGAGAAATGCAGCTAATGTAACTGTATCTGAACAGTAAAGTTCTGTTCACTGTTAGCACCACAGAAGCTCTCTGCTTTTCTGTGTCTAAAAAGTGATATTTTCATAATATTTTAATAAATTAAATGTATATATTATTTACTGCCAAGGCAATACCTGTCAATATGAGCACATATATTTTATAGCATGATGGTATATCAAATTTAAACACAGGTTCTCTAGCAGAATCGAATCAAACCAAACAGTGAAGCTTCTGCAAGCTGCTGTCATTGAGTGCAAAGTGATATTTACAGCTCATAGATGCTGTCCTCCTCCGTACCGACAGTAACCAGGAAATATCTCTTAATGTGATAAAAACTCTGGCAAAGAGTTACGGTGATGCAAAATGAGTAAGGTAGTGCAGGAAATGAGAAAAACCCTAAGTCACTTTGCGCTTAGGGACAGCGAAATAACTCTTTTTGTTGGCAGAGATGCATTGTTGCACTGAGGTCTATGGATTTAAAGTGACGTCACATTAAATCAAATGGTGCAGTGCTACTGCTGTTACCCCGAGAACACAAATACACAGGACACTGACTTAATGAAAACAATACTTTTATTTTGGTTATGTATAACTTCTTATTTACACAAACGAATGTTAATTAAAGTCATCTACTGCCGTCTGTATAAATGAATCTTTACCATTAATATAGCTAGAGAGAAGAGAGAGAGAGAGATATACTGTTACAGTAAAAATGCTATTAGGATAGCCAACATTCATGCATGAGAGCTGTTATCCTTGGGCTTACAGAACATACTGCACTGAATAAGGCATACAAACTGTTGCTGAAGTTACAAAAAAGCTAATATCTCTAAAGTTCCAAGTTAAAGACAAACAGGTGTGCTGACTTTGACTTGGTATTCGAAGATATCCTATGACCTGGATGAATGAGAATCACAAAAAAGCCAAGTACAGTAACTATACAGGTGCATTATGCTTCACCACATTTCTCATTGTCTTGTACAAGGTCAAGAGCAAAAAAAAAAACAAAAAAAAACATTTGAAAGCAAAAGTACAAAGACAAATTGAAAGCTAAATGGAGGCAGTGAAAAGCAGGAATAAATTAGCAGATGATGATGATGAAAAAATGGAAAGGAAAAGAATGGAAACAAAATGAACAATTAGTGAACACCGTCAAAATCTGAATAAATGAAGGGGCCATGAATAAATGCAGTACGGGAGGAGAAAACCATTATAAATATGAGGACTTCATTTTGGAAAAAGCTTTCATTTGGGAGAGAAAATTGAGCTGCAGAATCAACTGTTCTAAAAGTTGCTATGCACAAGTGCAATTATTGAAAAATGTGTTACCGGATTCGTTTTCATTTTGTGCTGTTATTTATTTTTTTATTGAGAAAGTGTCACATTTTCACATGGACAATATTTTAATTAGTTAACATTCATATGAAAATGGGCAAATAGCAAGAGAAATTACATGAATAAATAAATAAATAAAATAAATTAAGTAAATAAATACCATTAGAACATTCAAGACCAGCCATCCATTATTTCTGTGGTTTCATACTTTCTTTCTGTATAGCATTTCCTCCACTTATGAGTCGTCCTCAGTTTTAATGATGTGGAAAAGTGTGACGTTAAACAGCACCTGGTGGCCGTTGTTCCAGCCGTAGAGGGCGCGGTCCCTGGCGTTGTAGTCCAGCATTGACATGTGGAAATACTGGTTATGAAAGGGAATGTCTGTATACTCGTATGTGGAGGTTTTCGTGGAGTAAGCATAATAAACCTTGGCACCGGTCAGGTGGGAGTTAGTGATGTAGAGCGTCCCACAGATCATAAAAGACTCGCCGGCGTTCCTTTTTGAGTATTCTGTGTTCCATGTGTTGAGGATCTGGAGCGTGTCCGGGTTCAGCTGGCTGATGACGATGTTCCCGGCGTTCTGGTTGGTCGCGTACACGGCCCACAGGCCCAGCTCGTCCGCCATCAGGTCGATATCAGAGAAGCCCCCCCAGGTGTAGGGGTAAACATTGTGGAAGCCTGCAGACTCCAGAGCCCGTTGGGTGACCACGCGTCCCGTCTCGAAGCTGTACCTCACTATGATGTTGCTCTGCATTTTGTTGTAGTACAAAGAGCCGTTGTACACCACGTGGTTGGTTCCGGCCCATTTGAAAGGCAGGTTGTAGGTTCTCGACTCGACTCCTGCCACAAAATCAGCGATGGATTTATATTCTTTTACGATCTTGTTGTTGGTGTAGCTGTCCATGTACCAGACCTGAGGACAAATAAATTTACACTTTACAAGAAGTACTAATATCTCATATATAATATCAGCATAATCACCCGGAAAACAAAAAATGTCACCTATATGATAACATGCCCATTAAATTATATTCACTAAATGGAGTTGACCACAGGAGCTCCATAAAACAGGATAATAAAACAACCAGTGGCCGGACATTTGTTGGAGGCCAAACCTTCAATGATGGACTTTTATTGGTATTGACAGGACAGAGGGAGTGCAACTTAAATGGGTTAGCGAGGTATGTTGAGCCTAAAGAGTTGTCAGTGTCATGAAGGTGGCTCTCTTTTAACCTTACTAGATCACCATGGTAACTTATTCTGCACCCCTTACCTGCTCCGGAGGAGGTTATATGCAGCATTTCAGATTTAAATCAGCTGATATTATTCTCCACAGATTCTCGTCTCAGGGAATACATTATATAAGCAAACTTGCCGAGCTGTACTTTACTAATGTCACCTAATGAAGCTGTGTAATTACAGTAGCACAAAGTTGTTGTTTTTTTTCCTCCCACGGGAACATCGTCATTCAGCTGGTGATGCAGAAAATAATTTTTCCCTGTTTGCTTCAGGTAATATTAACACATGTTAAAATGTTACCTGGCGTACATCCATGCACTAAAAGAATAATGAAGGCACAGCGACGACAGACAACTTTCGATGACGTTTTTATGCTCTACGCTGCACTGCTGCTATTGGAGCGAGCAGTAAATTAATAAGTTTATTAATATTTATCATGTATCAGGTATAATATTCAATCAATGGAATTGATTTAATTTTGGTTCATCCAAAAACTGAAGTCATGTAAACAAAGGAGAAATGAAAACATTAAAAAAAAACTGATCACAACAAAAACTACTTTTTGCATCTTGGAAGGTCAAACATTTGGCCTCTGCAATCTTTTTTCATTCAGAAAACTGGCTTTCAAATGCTCATGAGGAGGGAAATGCTTTAAAGTGCCCATGAAATGGTAAGAGTGCTACTCTATTTCTGCATATTTGCATGCTTCTTGTAGAAACTGGCAGATAGGGAGGGACTTGTCACAGATATTGATTAAGGTTTATAGTAGCCAGTAGAGCTGTTAACAAAGCTTTTTATTTGTCAGGGAATAAAGTAGCCTACCAAGGTGGTCCTCTTGCCAAGTTTGGCTCCTGACATTATTTACGTTAGCTGCATGGCTGACATGAAAGTTAGCAGGTTCCTTCAGGAATAACGCCTGGTTGCTCAAACAAGCCATCTGTAACAGCACCCACCTGTCAATCAAAGCTGCCACGCTGCTGATTATGCGCAACTTTAAGCCTTAATATAATTTGAACGGGTGAGCTAAATAGAAATTCCCCCTCAGTACAGTTGTCATGAACGGGGAAATTAGCTATAGAGACCAAAACTGTTTTTTGTACCAGGCTGTAAACATGTTTATTTCTGCATTTTAACATGGAGACTTATGGAGATTGACTCACTTCTGCAGCCAGCCTCAAGTGGCTATTACAGCTTTTAGCACTTCCGCATTGGCTTCATTTCCCAGCCACGGAGGTTGCCGCTTGGTTAGCAGCAGTTAATTAGCAGTTAGCTACTTTAGCAGGTCGTTAGGCTACAGCTATCTGTCCATCAAAAAACTCTGAATAAAAAAACAGTTGAGTTCAGCTGAGCAGCTGGAGGACATCAGAGGGAAAAAAACAGCAAATGTACAAAATTATCCAGTTTAATCAAAATCACTGAATATTTAAAAAGATGTGCTTTTGTACAGTAGTCAATGAATCCCAGCCATCAAACAGGAATCACTCCTGGAAACACCGAAACACACACCCTGTGGAAACTCTCCCAGTAAGTCCATTTGTGTTGTTGTTTTTCCACATGCAATTAAAAGAATCCAGTCATGAAACAGCCTCATGTAAATCAACCAGTCCAGCAAGCTGCATCGAGTTTTATGCTTGATCTCAGCAGTCAAAGTGTCAAAAAAAAAAAAAAAAAGTTTTAGCGAGTATGATGCTGTAATACAACAACAACTACCCCGCCACCGCCACAACAGGAGGGAAGTGATTGTATGTAAATCATTAAACCGCATGCTGTTGCTTCAAAAGCTTGAAACATGAAACAAAGAACATAAACTCGGCTCACCCTGTTGTTTTTTGGAGACGCCTGTGGGTCAGTCATCCAGGCTCCGAATCTGGTCCCTGAAGTTTTCACTGTCAGCGGCCCAGTGATCTTCATTAGCTTGCCACATGCTGTGAACACATCACACAGCTCTGGTCACACACAGCACAGACTCCACACGATAAAGCTATAGCCAATGTTTTGATGGTAGCCCTGGAATAAATAACAAAGTACTGGATTGGCTTTTTCAAAATATGGAGGGGGAAAAAAAAGGCTTGGACTGTTTGTGTTCAGCATCTGGTCATGCTTAATTTAGAGAAACTTCCTCAATATAGCAACTAGTAAAAGCCCTTCTCATGTGTCAGACACGGGTTAACATTTATCCCACATAGTTTAATATTTGAAGTACTTAAGCTGCACTTAATTCATCTCGCCAGACACTTTAATTGTACCAAATGACAATAGGCTGTCACTTGCATGCAAGCTTGCAAGTTCCCTATTAAGTATTTAACTGCTATTTTACCTAATCAATCAAAGCTCATGCACAATGAATGCTTAAGCAATCATCTCGAGCTCAGACAGATTTCCAGCCACATCCCATTAGCATTCACATGTTAGCTATTTATGAGACTTTGACAGGCTCCATCAGTGTTGATAACCTGACAGTTAGCAAATTGGAGTGTAGTCATGCAAACCTTTATCAGAGGCAAAGCTGCTCCACAAGGCAGAATTGATCCTATTAGACGAGTTAAACCTCAGTGGGCGGAGCGAAGGACCCGCAGCTAAACTGCAAATGTCAAAGAAGGAACCGGGAGTGCAAAGCTTCATGATTGCTGACGCTACCACCTTTTACATCCAGCCAGCTAAAAAAAAAATCAAACCACAACCTCTAGTAGCAGTTCGACTCTGCCTTCTGCTCTGTATCTAAAATGCCAGTCTGCTGGTAGCTGCAGGAAATGGGTCTATGATCCGTGTGTCATTGCTTAATCTGGGGGCCACCATGCCTGGATCTGCTTTTTCTTCAATGGACTTACTGAGTTTATTCATACAGTTGCGGAGACGATTTTCCAGATTTAGAACCCTCTGTTGCAGCTCCTCATAGTCGTAGGCTCCCATTTCCTCCTGGATGCCCATCAACACGCCAGACAGGTTCCTGATCTCCTCTTTAAACTGGGAGATAAGCTTGGCGTCTGTCTTGTATTGCTCCAGGACAGGTATCAGCGGCTGCAAAGACTCCATCTTTCCCTTTAGCTCCTAAAAAAAAAAAAAAAGGATACAACGCTGCAAAAACACCTCTCTGAACAAATCTCTCAATCTGGCAAGAAGAGTTCAGTTTGTTTCCAGTGACAGCTGTTTCAGGGTTTTTTTTTTGTTTGTTTGTTTTTTCATGGTACAAACAGTGGGAACACTTTCTATTACAGTAATATATAACTTTTTTTATTGCTCGATTTTGTCAAAAAAAAAGGAAGAGTGAGAGCAGCAACAGACTCTCGTTCAATGAGCTAAGAAGCACGTAGACACCACTGAAGAAAAACAGCTTGTAGAGGCAGAATGTTTTCTGCGGTTCAACTGGACTCTCCTTGGATGACATAGCGGGGGACAGGCCAAGACCGGAGAGGCTTACTGTAAGTGGGAGAGCAGCAAGAGAAATGTCTGGCATTATTGTTGCAGTGATAGCCAGACAGTATAGTCTAGAGCCAGACTAAATATAAGACTTATTCGATCTAATTTGGTGATTATAGGAACAGTGGAATGACTAAGAATGAATGGATAAACTGTGCAAAACTAAATTGTTTATCATTGTGCCGCTTCTGCAAGTGTTCTTTCATTTAAAAGGTCTGGGCTATTTAACTGTTTTGCATCATCACGCTATTATTAATATAAGTGGCCAATTTTAATACAAAGTGGTAAACAATGCGTGTGAATGCATAAATGGGCCTGTGCTTCAGAGGATAACCTTCACTATACAATATCGGCCACCTCTGGATTTAATAATGGACTATAATAAAGTTTAGCTTGCTTTGATTACCTGCTATGAAACAGCATTACCCTCTAACATTTCATAATGCATGGTCGTACTTCTGCAGTTATTTTTTCGTGAAGGTAACGTAAAAGTAGTGTAATCGGTAACACTTTACTCTAAACAGAGAATAACTTTCAGATGTAAGTGAGTAGTAATATGTAATGTATGACGTGTTGAAAGTAACAGCATATTTATCTAAAGTAGAATATACGATTCAAGAAAGCCCATATTAACGTAGAGTAATAATGATTTTAATATTTGTAGGAAAGATTGTCTTTATCAGAAGTTAATCACAATAAAGGGCAACAAAAGGATGGGGGCGAAGCTCTAGCCCAGACGGTTTTCACTGATGGATGATAACAGTAATGATTATTATAGTAATTGCTCTTATTATTGTTGTACAATGTCAGCATCAATTATACCATGTCGCATTATATGAAAATCCTTTCTCCTCTATTTAGAATTTAATGCAGTGTCCGTCCCTACCAATAACTTCTTTTGCTGTGAGGTCCAGGAGTGGAGTCTCATTAAAATCAGAATCTATCTCTGTTCACATGAAGAATCGAGAAGAAAGAGGCAGCTGTATGTATAAAATGACCTAACAGATGAGCTTATTTATGTGAACAGTTACAGTGCCTTTAGAACAGGAAACACTGTTGATTGCTGTAAAAAAAATATCATATTTTTATATTAACATAATGTTTTGTAAGTAAAACAAATGTAACAAATAGATAATGGAGCCATCAGGATCTTGTCAATTTCACCACTTCCATGCCGAATGCTTTACTTCTAAATGCGTCATCTAGCAGTAAAGTTGCAGATTGCAACCAACCAAATGTCCCTCACTTCACCTCCTCTTCCCAACCTGCGGCTGTATTCAGACCAAATCCAGCACCGCGGTGAAAACACTGGTATTTATATTGATTTGAATCGGGGGGTAGTGTGTTTTGATTGCGGCGCTACGGACTGCAGGGGGTGTCTGCAAAAAAAAACGCAGTGATTTGCTCTGGAGAGGTTGATCAAGGTTTAACTTCTGGAGAAACACAGCTCAGCGTGAAACTGAAACGGAGGTTATTCAGGTAGACTCATGGACTGCAAAAACAGTGACAGGAAAAAGTTTTCTTTTGTTTGTGTCGAATGGTTGTCGAAGAGCGAGCAGTGGTTGAACAACTTAGACAAGGAATGAGAGTAATGGAGCGGCGGTATGGGGAAGGCAGTTAATCAGCGAAAGTAATAAAAGTTATTTTCTGATTGTTTTTATCGCAGTTACAAATAAACACACCCCCAGCACCCTGCCTCAACCCCCACCACCACCATACACCACCGCACAACCCTGCAGTGATTTGCTACAACACCTGATTTGGTCTTAATACGGCCTAAGGTGTCACCAAAAGCACAAAAAGCCCTATCTCGAGCCATTTAGAAACATGTTCAACTCTGTAGAAGAGGACCTATGGCATCTCTAGATATAAAAGCCTCATTCTAAAGTAACATAAGCACAACAAGTCTTATTTTCAAGTGATTATGCACAAATGAAAACATGCTTATAAAAATTACATTCCATTTCCGCCAACACATCCTCTTAAATCTCACACACTAGACATTTCTGACACTTTTTGTCCTTGACCGGGCCTTTGTGATCTGAAAGTTTATTCATTCAGATGCTCCTCAGGTTTCTCTAGAGGAGATCCTTTCGCAGACTTTTCCTGTGATGTCTCTCACAAAGTTAAACATCAAACAAAAAATATACCTGAAAGTTTTTGTTGACGAGCGTCTTCCTGTCCGATTCGATCTGTCGGAACTTCGACCGGAGCCCTTTGATCTGGCTCTCCATTCTCATGATATACTGAAAGTCCCTCTGCGTCCGCAGGTTCAGCACCTCGATTGACTGCGACATGTTCTGCACCTTTTGAAAAGAATGAAACAGTGCAGCATTGATTTTTCCGTCCACCGCGAGATTAAAATGTCCTCCATGTTCAGCTGTTCGGGAGCCTGCCATGCTCCGACCAAGGAACAAATCAACATTTTGACCTCCAACGTGATTGTCTTTTAACCATCTATGTGTGAGCTCAATAGAGCGTTGATAGATTTTACATGGACACGGGACTGTTATGTGACAGTTTCCTCTCTCTCTATCATAGTCCATAAGTCATGGATAAAATATTGAATCTGCCAGGTTTGATTACATGTTTCAGAGCAGATATTTGACAGAAAACATTACAGTGTCTCTCCTTTGCTGGTTTAACAAAAGCTCGCCGGGTTTATGGGGCATGTGAACAAGAATAAACGTCCCCCTCTCTTTGGCTCTAATTGTAACTAAAAAACACTGTGGCACAACAGTCACACATTGTGTTCTGCATACTTTTCTGACTCTGGTAGAGGGATCCTGAAATGGCCTCACTGAAGCCCTGAAGCAGTTTAGTACATTAGTGTCAAAGGCCCCAGTGAATGACAGAGAACAGCCTTTGGCATGCGACATTAAAATGTAGGCTAGACGAATGCTTCCTTATACGGCATGCTAATTGATGACAGTGACTCTGGTGCCGTGCTATTAGTTTGTTTGTAGATAATGCATTAAATCACTACTGTCATGGGGGGAAACAAGCTATTTCATTTGGGATTCAAAGTCGTGTTTCTACTTCTATTCCCAAAATAAAAAAAAAAAAAAATATATATAAACCCTTGAAAAAAAATGATTTTCTGATTATAGTCCACTTTCCAGCAGAAACAACACCCCTAATCAAATGCTTAAAGCCTGATAATCCTTCAAATATTAACAATAGCCTTGAAGGGTTTGTTGCCAAAAAATAAATAAAAAGCGAGGCATTCCAGTTGTGTTAAGGTGAGATTGAGAGCGTTCTCGTCTTTCACAAGCAACCATTCAGCTGATGTCGTCCATGTAATATATGCAGAAGTGGAAAATAGGGTTATGGACCTGTCTGGTGCAATCTCTCTCTGAATAACGATCGAAATCAACGTTATATATGTCATAGGATTTAGGTGCTGGTTGCTTACAGTAAATGTATGTGTGTGTGTGTTAGAGAGCGAGTCTGTGTATTGTCAAATAAACAGAAATGTGTGTGTGGCTGTGTGTGCGCGTACCTTCTCCAGGAGCTGGCGGAGCTGTCTGCCTTTGGCATCTCTGGAGCACAGATTCTGTTCAGGTGCCACCACTGTGCAGATACAACGCCCATCTGCATCCTGAGCTGAGCTGTACACCTGCCACCCCTCCTTTGGCCGGATGGTCTGCATACAGAAACACAGGCACAGTCGTGAATGCACAGCCCACACACATACAGAGAGACACACTAAATAAATTCAACACTGATGATATCGCTCTTATGAAATTGCAGCATACAGCTGTTATGTTCTTTTATTTCTTGCTCAGGGGTCATCCATTCTTCTGCCTCATGGCCCCCAACGCTTTGATGCCAACCATTTCCACTGACTTATAAAACGCCCGGGCTTTGAAAGTGCTTTTTTTCTGTAAGATATTCCTCCACAGTATATAGTCTCCAGTAAATTTCCTCTTCAACAATAAATAGAGTTTCCTGGCCTTGATGAATAACCCGAGCGCTGAAATTCCTCTGTTTCTCCTCACTAGGCCTTCAGTGCTTGAACTGAAAGTCCTGCTGGGAGACGCAGATAAACCTGATTTGTGGGAGCTTTTCCCGTTCTTTATTACATTGAATATGCTCCACAGCTCCAGAGTATAAAGCCTAAAGAACATAAAGTTATGCATCATAAGCCAATGCAGCATATTTTAATGCAGCGCCATCAACTAATGTCAGAGTGTACACAGTAAAAAAAACTGGTTTTCACTCTAAATATTGATCAAAGTGTCCTGAAGTGCTGGAAAAGTTGATAACTATCAGACACGCAAACAGCACCAGTATTTGAACAATACTGCTGTTTACTGTCAGCATGGGAAATTAACACAAGCCTCCAGCCAAATACAGGGAACCTTTGACTGCGGATGGTAAATTTGTCTGCACTACCAGCGTATTTGGCAGACAACCAACTATTATTTGGATTGTGTTTTTACGTTCGAATCTGGCTGGAGGATAACCTGCGAAACATGTGAACTTTGGCATCCGGCTGCCTTTTTTCACACAAAGCTTGTGGATATAAAAGTGAAGTGCCCTGTCTGTTTTCACAGCGCAGGCATCCTTCTCCCTTCTCTCCCCATTCATCCGTCGCTGTCAGGCTGAACAGTTTAAAGACCGTTTGGAATCAGCCATGAAAGATCATGTCCCCTCTGAGCAGGCGAGGACATCAGACCAAGGAGGAAGCTCCGTCTTTGACTTTCGCCTACTGACAGACTGCATTTCATAGGTAAAAATCTGGATCTGCAGAATCTGGATTATGTTGTATTAGTATGTTAGTTTTTCTCTGGCACATCTTTCTTTCACTTTCTTATCTTGATGTCAAAGAAAAGAAAAATACCTTCCACGCTATCAATCTCCTGAGCTTTTATTCTCTTCCCCAGCAAATTTCTCTTATGTTGCCTTTATCAGATTGTTAGAAAATTGTTTCAGTTGTTATCAAAGCACTGCAGCCCTGATCTTTGTCCACCTCGCTATTGGTTGCTGGTAAAAGTTTGTGATCTCGAAATTAAAGCTTAATCTACTCCCACCCTGATGCTAAGCTATTCCTGATATGAGTGTCAGATAAAAGCCGTGAACGCTGAATGTAATGACGTTACATTTACAGTCAAGCTATTGTTAATTCTGTGCCACCTCTGAACCCTAATGCTCAATGTGCATTTGATGAAAACGACACTGAAAAGCAGCAGCAGGAAAAAAAAAATGCTATTGCACTGAGATAACTGGAGGGCATGCGTGGTACATAGTACTAGTATAAATTATTAGAGATAATGGATGGCTTTCTGCACCATGACTGTCGCTGGAATGTGCCTCTTTCTCATGGCTGAATGGGATAAAGGGGGAAGAAAAATAACCACCCTCAGCTCTTCTCTTCCTTACTCTGCTTTTGAAAGGCTCCTAAAAAAGAATCAAGTTTCACTAATCTGTTAAAACGGTCTTTCTCTTCTGTCTCTTGAGTGACGCACATCCTTTCCCCTCTTCTCACTCACATTTCCTCATATTAAAATGAATCTGTAGCTCAGCCAAACCAGATGCACTCTCCAACTAGGCTTTTTGTGTGTGTGTGTGTGTGTTTGTGTGTAAGTGTGTGTGAGGAACTCTGCACAAAGAGTTTTTTTCCTCTCTTGAAACAACTCAGACAGCTGCTTCCTTTTTTTGTCTCTTGCCATTCCTTCAGACTTTCCGACAGATCTCGATACACAGTTTTTCGACTTTTGGCACAGCCTGTGAACGCTTCCTGGTTATGTGAACAAATGAGAAGCATTAATTCTGCACACCACTTTCAATCATGCCAAGGTGATAGTATGTGAGGACACCGCTTTGCAATCAAGACACTGGCACGGGGGGGATTGTACTCTGCATGGGTGGTATGAACCTAATCGACCATTGTTCTTGTCCAAATGGCTTGGTGATCTGCAAGCTGCTGCTCCTAATTTGCGATAATGCTCCCGAATGCATTCCCAGTTGGGGAAGCTCAAACTATGAAGGATAAATCACATGACATTTTAAAAAAACCAACAACATATAATAAGGGATCAACAGAGAGAGCAAGCAATTATGTTGCTACAAAAACTGTATATATGGATCATTTCAGCTGAAGTCAGAGAGAGAGAGAGAGAGAGAGAGAGAGAGGATATGCATGTATCAAGATGTTTAGTGGAGCTTCTTCTGTCTGGGAGGGGATTTGGATATAATTCATAGCAGCAATGTTTTTTTTATTTATTTATTTTACAATGATTGAACTCTCCCTTAAAAGTGAGTTATATCCCTGGCAACACACCAGGATCAATATCAGTGCTATGTGGTTGATGTAGGCAATAAACATGAGTGCTGTGAGGGTGCACCACTTTAAATTCTGTATCTTTTTTTCAGATTCATAATAATTTTTTAAACATTTTCTGCATGTCAGTGTTAATTACTGGCAGCTGGAAACATGCAACACAGCCTGTAAACACACCGTGACTCATTTATCTGTTGTTGTGGCATTCGGCAAGCATCGTGCAGAGCTCCACCCTGATTAAAGACAAGTTTGAAACGAGGATTGCTTAGCTTGTGTTGAAGTTTATTTATTTTTTAAGAGAGAGGGATGTGAAGGCTGTGAACTCACCACGGAAGGGCAGTATCCGAACAGCAGCAGGAACAGCAGCGGGTTCAGGACCACGGACAGAGACCACATTCTGTCGGTTGTTTCGGGTTCCTCCTCCAACAACCCAAAGGAGAAAAAATAAAAATAAAATAATAACGTAAGTTTCTTCCCGTGGGCTCGCACCACCTCGTCCACTACGCGCTGGTGAGAACCACAGCTTCCATAGGAGGAGGAGGGGGGCACATCCATCCACTCGTCCCCGTTACGCGTGCCATGTGGGCAGCGGGGGAGAAAACCTCGTCACTGTGGCAAGGAGGAGGAAAAAAAAAAAGTTTGTGGGTATACATGCAGCGAAAATCCACCCTGCGTTCAGGTTGTTCGCGGATATGACATCATCCAGCTGCCTCTCTTGACTTTTAATGAATCCAGCTTGGGTGTGTGTGTTAGAGAGAGAGAGAGAGAGAGAGAGAGAGAACCACCGGCAGCTGTGCGGTGACAACAGTTGCAGCTGGCAGTATTCACCAGAAAACAGGAGATGGAGACGCCAGATCAGAGCTGCTGCTGCTGCTGGTGGTGATGGTGCTGCTGCTGCTGGTGGTGGTGGTGCGTTTTTGTGCCCGAGTTCACGCGCAAAGAGAGAGAGCGAGCGAGTGAGAGAGCGCGCGAGATGATACTGTGATAGTAAAACATAGTGTGTTTTCTCACAGACTGGTGATGAATATTATTATTGTTGTTGTTGTTGTTGTTTTTGTTTTTTATTGTGCTGTTTTAGCTAGAAATGACCTAAAAATATTTTCCAGATCACCTCTAATGGTTTAATATTGCAGCTCGTTTATGATAAAATAAATTCAGGAGTCTTGAAAATAAACAAACACATGGAAAGACAAAATATGAGATGATATGTCAAAGTTCAACAAAGTGATTGGCTAACTACTCTGTGGTAACCAATGACAGTATGCGTGACATCATCCACAGGTTTCCAACACTCAAAATCTGTGCAGCTGGCCGCCGCCATGTTGGAGGTCGTACTTTTTCTGTTTCCCAGCTAATCTAAAGTTGTAGCTCATCATCATCATCAGGCGGGCTGAATGAAACAAACAAGCCATCTGTAACATCAACCACCTGTCAATCAAAGCGGCCATACTTAATTCTGCATAACTTTAAGCCTTAATATAATTTGAACAGGTGAGTTCAATAAGAATTCACCCTCAGTACAGTTGTAACGGGGAAATTAGCTACAGAGACCAAAACTGTTTTTTGTACCAGGCTGTAAACATGTTTATTTCTGCTGTGAAGTTAGACATTTTAACGTGGGGACTTATGGAGAGTGACTTGTTTTTTAGCCAGCCTCAAGTGGCCGTTTGAGGAACTGCCATTTCTGCAGGTTGCCGCTTGGTGAGGATAGCAACGTTTAATCGACTAATTGCGCACATCTCTAGATATATCCATCTGTTCAATATCAATATCTGTGAAGCTCAATATCTAAACTCATGAATGATTTTAAAACTCTTATAGTTGTGATGTTTCACTGCATCCTTTCTCCGGTGGTTGTCCGTGGTTGTTCTGTAGTGTTATCACAGTCACTTCTTCAAACGCTGCAGAAAATGTTCTTGAACAGCTTTGAACAAATATGTTGAGGAGAAATGAGATAAATGTCAAACAAACGTAGCCTGAAGTACTTTTTTTCTTATTCTTTTTCAAATCATATATCCAGTTTTTACTTCAAAACAAGAAAGTCTGAAGGTTTGTGTTCACACAAAAACTTGCCAGCGGTCTCTTATAAATCTCAACTGAAGTAAAACAGCTTGAGCATGAAAGCTGAATAAACAGCAGTGTGTCTTATACTCCTGCACAAGCTGTGAACCCTATTTGCATGCATAATGAGCGCTCAACGCATTATTTAATACCTCGTATCAATTATTTTAAGCACTGAAAATATTGTGTCGTATGAGAGTATGTGACTAATGGCTTTGGCCAGAGAGGAGCATTATAACAGCACAACGCCACAGAAAGCTTTGTGCCATTTGTTTTAGTAATATGACAGATTCCTGTATGGTAATGAGGTTTTGGTAATCAGAGTGTTTCTCCTGTTTAAAGAGTCGGCTCACTCATAACGCAGCTTTTTTTCCACACCTTCTCTATCTTAACATACAGTGAATTTTATATGTCAGTGTCTTGAAATATTCATCAGAGACTTGAACCTTCACCTACTTTTACTGTATCTCATCACAGTTAAAGGTCCAGTGTGTCAGATTTAGAGCTCTGTATTTACAGAATATATTATATTCAATATAATAAACATATTTTTTTAGTGTATAATCACCTGAAAATAAGAATTGTTATGGTTTTGTTACTTTAGAATGGGACTTTTATATCTACAGATGCCATGTGTCCTCTTCCAGCCCAAAATGGACAAACTAAACACTCAGAGACACCATAGTTTCTAGTTTTAGTGGTCTCTTAGCTAATTTCCCATTCATGACAACTGTACTGAGGGCTTAAAGTTATGTATAATTAAGTAAGGCGGCTTGTTTGAGCAACGATACACATCTTTGTCCATTCTTAGATTAGCCGGGAGAGCGGCAGCCAGAGCTCTGAAACCTGTGGGTGATGTCACAGATACGATGTCCATGTTTTATACAGTCTATGTAATGTAGCATTAGCTCACCTGCTTCCTGAAAGCTGTAACTGTAGATGTCACCTATGTTTCGTCGGTCACATCACAAAGATAATCCAGATAGAAGTAGGAAAAAATGAGATAATAACAACTAAGATAAGATGTCATGTGTATAGTTATCCCACAATACATGAGCTGTGCCTTCATTTTCTTCATAATTACTCACTGCACTTGTTTCCCATTTCATTTAAATGGAGATAATGTGACAACGTTAAATGTGTCTAACAGACTATATCGGGTAACTTGAAGCCTGGCTGGTGTGTGTGTGTGCGCTTCTTGTGCTTTACTCAATTTAGACTAGTGGACTAGTCTAAATTTAAAATTTAGAAGTTGTCAGGAACATCCGTCTTCTTCTTGATTGATAGATTTGAACATTTATCTTGGCTCTAATATGCCTTCTTCGCCTAAAGACTCTTGACTTGAGCCTGAGCCTCGGTTCTGTACTTGCCATTCAGACCTTCCCCTGGAGGATGGCCTCACAGGCTGCAGCAAAGACCACGTCCTAGGCTGCAGGAGTCACCTTCACCATATGCCAATCAACATTTCCTCTTTTCTAAGGAAAACGGACAGATTGTTCTTTTTTTTTCCCCCGTCTTTGTTTGGACAGTGGAAATGCAGCGAAGCACACAAAGAGGATACAAAGTGCTGCCAGGTTAGGTGAGCTGAGGTACAGCTTTAGCGGTCAGCTTTAAAAACCTTCTGTAGGCACTTGAGGCAATGCTAATGTAAGAACACAGCGCTCGTATAAACTGGAGTCCTGAGAAGAAGGGGTGTCTTCGGGCCCTCTCCAGATCAGCAGTCTGCAGGAGGTTGGGATGAGGTGATGGGTTGGGCAATGAAGCACAGTACTCTTGGAGTGTTTCCCAGTGAAACTGTTTGAACAGGGAATACTTAAACTCAAGGAGTGTCTCTGACAGGAGAAGGAGACAGAAGTTTCTTGGCGTACTTGAACAAAGGGTTCTCGGAAGCCATGACCTGCATACCTGATGAGATTCTCTTCAGCAATAGTAGTAGTGGCTTGCTTTGCACCTCAATCCAGTTCAAATTGGTTGTGACATATGATGAGCCCAGGGTATCTTTTGCAGTTCAAATACACTTTCATAATTGCTACAAAGAATGTATTTACTGAAGAGAGAGAGAAAAAAAGATCGATTGTCTACTGAAAAAATGTTAATACTGTAAACATAAGAGATGTATTGTGTCTGTGGGAATTCTGTCTTTCAAGAAAATATCAACAGAAAGAACAAGCAATTATCTTCCTTGCAAAAGAGACACCAGTCAATACAGGCAGTTTCGAGTGTGAAAATTACATGGTGTTGGCTGTTTTAAACAAGTCAGCTCTATCGTCCTTTATCCAGGAGCGTGTGCTCTTGTTCTTTTTGCTATTTTGTTTCAGTTACAAACTTTTACATCCAGTATCTTGGAAATAAAACACAGGTTTCCTACACTTGGTCACTAAGTAGTTCTGGTTAGGTAGTTGGAGGGTGCTCGAAATGCTTTGGACAAGAGCAGCTTGATGTTGATTAGTTTTTCATATTTCGCTCTCCATATGTAGAGATACGAAAATCAGCATGCTCACACAGTAAAAATTATATATGGATCTAAGGAGAAAAGTTGTTATATGTTGTTCAGAATAATTGCATATTGTTTTTAGACACATTCCTCGTTTCTTTTCCTGTTAATAGAAATCAGGTGATCGTGGTTTAATTTTCACTGTGATATGTTTGGAAGAGATTGATCAATAAAGTTGACACAAATCGTCGCAATCACTCCATGAGCAATGGTTTAAATAGTTTATTATTCCATTATTCCGACTTTATGGGCAACAGTGTAAAATAAACTCAACCTGACTCAATGGTCATATGTTTCATAAGAGGAAATGCAACTGGCAACTACGAGAACTGTGTTAATGGTTGCTAAACTTAATCTTATTTTTCTTTCTGTTGTGCTAGTTTTCAACGCTGTAACGGACACAAACTGACTTCAATGGACCGAAGGAAAGTACATAGAAAAACCTTGACATAACATTAACGTATATCAAATTCACAACTTCTCAACTGGCTGCACTCCTATGCACGTGCCATCTTAATTATTTGTTACTAAGTTTCTTACTGTTAGAAAGATAACACAAAACACACGATGACATTGTTTGTGTATCACCTCTTGCCAAAATTTGCTAGCTTGTATATTTAGCTTTCACGTTTTAAGCTAACCATTAACTCCCATTGAAATGAGCAATTTGGAATTCAGTACTTGATTAAACAAAACCAGCCGAGTGAACTGCAAAACTTTATGTGTTACACTTAAAATCTGCTTGAGTAGAAATGCCTAAAATATCGGTGACGAAGAGACACATAGAAGTACATTCATTTGAAGACAACGGCGCTCAAGCTAGGACAGGAAAGGATAGCTAGGGCTTCATTAATATCTATATTTCTTTTAGGGGAGATGAAGTAAAAACACCAGTTAGACTGCCATAATAAGAGAATAAATGTGGTGAGGTATCTTTCATTTGAATTTTTGTCTCTGAGCTTTTGGCTTATACGTTTTCTTCTGATTTAAAACCACGTAAGATAGACGGACCAGACACTGGATTGTCTTAATGCCTTAAATGTGATTGTCTGTCTCTCCATGTTAGTCCTCTGACAGTGGAAACTTTTCAGTGTGCTTTCCTGTCCTCTGGCTTAATTCATGCTGTGGCAGGGTCCGGCCTTTCATGACCCTGGAAAGGATTAAATGGCTAGAGAAAATGTGTGAGTATGTAGTGGAGAGAGAATTTAACAGTTCTTCTGTGTGGACGTTTCCTCCTTTCTTTTCTCCTTTCTTTGTAAACTGTTCCTCATCAGATGCGACTACAGCCCACGGCAGCCCTGGAGTTTTGACAAAAATCTTTAAGCATGTTGACCAAAGTGGGCGTCCCGACAGATTGGCCGTGACTGGCTGGGTTTGCATAGGTTTGGAGTTTAAAGTAAGCGAGCAACCCTTTGCTTCGGCTACATCCTCCAGTTGGACTGCAGTCTAATGTTTTTTTTCTTCCTGGTTCTGCAGCCGTTTTCACCTAACAGCAAAATATATTGTTCTACCTTCAAAGATGGAAAACAGGTGTTCCTGTATTAATTTAAATTAATTTAAAAAAAAGGAGAGAGAGAGAGAAAAAAAGACGAGCCTTGCCATCAAGCCCAAGCAGAATTTTCAGGCACACAAACTTAATGATTACTCACCACCATATGTGCTTCTCCTGACCAAAAACATGATGACAGCATTCAGGTTTAAGAAGTACATACACAGCTCAGCTAACAGATGCAATGAGTCACACAGCAGAAGGAAACACAGTTTTGGATTTTGTGCAGAAAGCCAAAACGAAACAGACCTCATTAAAGTCACATTGTTTTCTCCTGTATGTACGTTGAAGTCAATGCTGCGACTGAGACAGGGAGGATGACAGGGCCGTGAAACAGAGGTTTGTTTATGTGAGCATTGCTCTTCAAAATTGAAAATACGCCGAGATTTGTATGTTTTCATACAAATACATACAACAGTTTGTGAGCACAGTAAGTCTTTGTGTGTCAGCTCCTATTATACCAAAATTTGAACAAAACGTGAAATTCCAACCAGAGGAACGCGATTTTAAACTTTATGTAAGACTGTCATCTTCCAAATCATTTCCCTTGAAAGTGACGGTCTGCTCTGAGGACCTCTGTCCTGACAACTTGACATTAGCCAAGGCGGCGTAAATGTTTAATGGCAGGCAACAGCATGCAGTTACTTTTGATGCTGTAATAACACTTTATTACTCTATATAAAGCCCACCATGACACGTTTATGGAGTTGTTATGACAGGGATTTATTAGAGGAGTGTTAATCGAACGGTGATCGTAAACATTTTGAAATTGTTTAAACGCGGACACGAGACATTTTTTTTTTTCAGTCATCGGAGATATTTGTGTCATTGTTCTGCAGCAGGAGAAATGATTGGTCAGGATGAAAAACAGACCGCACAAACCTTCTCGTCTTGCTGTTACTGTTTTTGAAGTGGCGGAAAAATTGTCTTCGCTGCTGCCTAAAATCTGTTATTATTATAAATGTAATCTGTTCCTTCACACTCGCCACTGCTAAAATGACAAACACCCTGGGAAGAAAAGATAATTACTGTCAATTTGCATCTGCTGTGGTGGACTCTTCAGCAGCATAAACACTCTGGGAGCTGTTATTCTGTATGATTATTTGGTAAATTACACTTCATGTGATACCTGTGAGCAATTCATTTCAATGTGAAGAACGAGATCACACAAAACATAGAGGAACGTACACAAGCCATCTCTACTGTATGTGGATAAATGGAAGTGAACTGAATGACACAGCACGCTGTCTGATATAAATTGATCGCTGCTGTGTCGCAGAAGTGAAAGTTTTCTTGGTTGTCGTGCTTTGAACTGAACTAAATGTTTCACAGCACAGAGTTTTTCACTGTAGTCACTCAAAAAGCAGCAACAGAACATCAACAATGTTTGATAACTGGGCAGAAAAAAGGACATTTTTATATCTGACATGTGGTCTGACTATATTTTCTACAAAAGCCAGTGGTGCAGTTAGGCAGCCTAATCAGCCTGGGGAGTGTTGTTGTAGCCCAGCATTGGCACGTAACACGTCAGCATGCATTGTGTGAACATGCACTTCAGCTCGATACACTGTTTCTACTGAACTTGCTATAAATATGTATATATAATTATAATCTGCAAGTGAATGCAAACGATTGCAGTGTGCATTTGGCAAAGCACCAAACATTTATTTCAGTTGTACATAGGTTGTAAACATACTGTAATTATACAGGTTTGAAAGCGGCTCTGATGTCTATGCTATCAATGCTTTAAGCTAAAGAGATGGAGATGCAAACAGATCTTGATCAAAGTCAAATCTGAGTCAGAGAAAGAAAGAAACTGGAAGAGATCACAACGCCTGGGCTCAGCAGAATCAATCACATGAACCCAAACAGCCCACTAATGCTCCTAATCTTAAATTATCATGGCGGCGAAGAAAGGTGATATCTATGAGGGAGCGCAGAATCACAAAAAAAAAGACCACTAATCATGTCAACAGCCAACAATACAGACGTTCAACCCGACATTTTTCAGAATCCAGTTTTAATATTTTTGAATGAACAATTCAAGGCACATGAAAACATTTTGTTACAAAGAAAAGAAGTCGACAGGGCTTTTGTTTGTGAATTGAAATTAAACAAACACGAAAAGAAAAATGTTTTTCCTAAGTGAGTTAGCCACTGTGAATAATCATGATTGTGATGTCCACATTTTTCAAAGAAACTGAGGTACAGTATAACATCTGGATGAATAAAGTTTGGATGAATAAGCCCTTTCTAACAATATTTATATTACTATCTCATTTTTTATTATGGCTTAATATCCTGATGGCCATACCAACTGCTATGTCATGAAAGAAGAGTCAGGTGTTATGTTCCTCTCATAAAAAAAAAAAAAAATCAAATATTGAAAGTTAGATTATTTACAAATGGATAATTTTTTACTTACAAATTGGTTTTCAAAAGACATTATATTTCTTAGCAAATTTAGTTTTTAACACAACATATTCATTGGATTTATTTCTATATAGTTTATCAAATATTTATTTTAAACTCCAAGAGCTGGGGCACATGCAAGTTTTTAGAGTGGATTCGGAAAGGAACAATATTATACAAAATAATAATAATAATTACAGTTTTATCAAAAAGCACTTTTTGTAGCACCTTGAGTGTTTTGTGATTCTGCACAAAAGCACCTCTGTGGTTGTATTCAGAGCAGCACCCGGAGCATCCAGAGAGGGAGGCGGGTGGGAGGGGGGGAAGGACAAGGGAGGATGGGGCTTGGGGTGAGTGGATCCTCTCTCTGTTGCTGAAAGTGCGCCACTGTCCGCCACGGCATCAAATGTCCTTTTCCTGATGTCACTCCCATTTACTACATGTAAGTTAAAGTCATGTGATTCTGGCCCTACAAGGGCGAGGAGTAGTTTCCCCTGGTCAGCGCTTTCATGACAGGGCCTCGGGGCACTCTTCTTCTCCGGGCTTGAGTGGATCTTTTCGGCAACAAAAGAAAACACAGGTTTTTGCTTCGCGGGGAGAGAAGGTAAAGGTTGTCGGATCTCAGCGTGTGGGTGTTAATATGTACCCTCTGACCCTGTCCTTCAGCGGGGAGTAGGGGCGTGTTTAGCCGAGGAAACAGACGGGGCCGACCTCGAAGCCAAACCTCTGGTTGGATTCCCCAAAGTCATTCAGCATGACGTCAATGATGGGCAACTGGTCGATGCGGGGAGTGTTGATCTCCATCACCGTCTTTGAATAGCCCTGCTTCAGCTGCGAAACACAAAGGGTGGACAAGGGCGGTGTTCAGTAAGGTGGTGCAAGCGTGGTTCACAAAATCTTCAATAAAAATGACTTCTTCAGATTATTTTGTGATGAAACAAAACACCTTGAAAAGGCGGTAATTTAATATATTATGCTTAGTTTGAAAGAGCAGAAATATAATTTTTTGGTATGAATTAGAATCATTGTTTAATCGAGAGGCGACGGCTTCTCAAATGTGAAGATTTCAGACTTTTCTCTTCTTTGTATTGTTGTAAATGAAATCTGTCGGGGTTTCGGAAAGTTGATTGAACGAAATTAAGAATTTGAAGACGTCGCTTTTAGCTCTGGAAAATTGCGATGAGCATTTTTTCACATTTCAGAGACCAAAAGATATTTTTTTATCTGTTATTGAGTGTGAGAAAAACTCCCAACTGCCATTAAATCAACATAAAACTACCCACCATAGACTTCCACTAGGGCTGCAACTAATCATTATTTCCATTAAACATTTATCTCATTTATTTTCTCGATTAAATATCATAACAGTTTCCCAAAAGCCACCTGAAATGTCTCCTTGTTTCGTCCGACTAAGATTCAAAAACCAAAAGATTTTCAATTTAACATGACAGAAATAAAAACTAGCCAGTAAATATTCTCACATTTGAGAAGCTGACTCCATCTTTTATCTTTTATCAGAGATAGTTAAAGATTCATTTTCTCTCAGTCAATTAATCAGTTAATCATCCAACAATCTCAGCTCTACTTCTTCGCATTAATTACAAACCATTAAATAAATAAAACTCAAAGAGGAGCTGCTTTCATTTGATCCCTTGATTCTTCTGGTTTGTACCTGAGCAAATATTGTTGTATGACACGTCTCTAAAACAGTCTACATATTTATGAGGATTAATGGGATTTCGTGGGATTTAGAATAAGCAGTTTAATTGCAAACTGAAAGTTCGGTGATGAGTGTTTACCGAGCAGCCGTCAATCAGCGGCTTGATGAAGGGATTATTGTCGTAAGACATCTCCTCATCGTTGGAGCCCAGGAAGCGCAGTGCCTTGTCGTAGTTGTCGGCCTTGGCGTCGTACCAGGCCGCGGACTGATGGCAAATGTAGGTGAAGTTCTGCCGTGCCGAGGAGCTCAGCAGCTTCAGGAAGGTCATCTGCACCGTGTTGATGCTGTTTTCTCCAATGTCGACGTAGTTCAACTTTGGACGGACAGATGGAGAGAAAAGGGAATGAGGAGGGCGGACAACAGAGCAACGAGGATGGAGGAGGAGGTGAAGAGGAGAAATTAAGAAAAAGAGGTGAGAAAACGGGAGGAAGATGTATGACGGAGGCAGCGAAGGAAAGAGAGCGGTGGGAAAGAATTATTGTAAGTGAGACAAAGTGATAAAGCGGCAAAATTGAAAAACTTATCTAAAAAGGACGTGAACGTCTGCTGGGAGGTAATGGAAAAGAAAATAAGCAAATAAAATGTTGTGTTGGTCGACTCACAATTTTGCCACGCTTAAATTCACTGAACCATGAACCTGGAGACTCCTTGGGCCAGTTGGATATTCTAACCTAGAATATAAAAACAAAAACAATTAGATATATATATAAATATCTGCAAATAGCCCCTACATGTTTTTAAATGGTAAATATGGTCAAAATAATACAACAAAGATGGATGCAAGTGTCTTTAATTTACCCTAAAAAACACAGTTTGTGGTCTGATTCTGTATACAACACATGTTTACATGCGCCCGTTACTTACTCCTGTGGATTTCTTATCTGGGTAGATGCATGTTTCTCCGCCTGCTGTGAAGTTACAGAACACTTGGATGGAGTCTCCTATGCAGCCCTGGTTTGGATCAATCCAGTATTCACCTGAGAGACAAACACAGCCGTGAGATGGTGGTACGAAGCGCAGCTTTAGGCTTCTGGAGAGAGCGAACACTGCTGCTGTTGTTTAATGTTCACGTCATCCTGGACAGGATTGTTACACTTGGGAGAACGTCTGCAGGGAGGTTTCAAAACCGTTGTTTGTTTTTGAGTGTAGGTTTGTTTTGGTTTAGAGTTGCAAAGTTAAGTTGGCCATTCGATTAGTTCAATGGAAAAACTAGCAACAACAGGAATGCCAGAATTAGCTTCTTTTTCATGGACTGACATTGCAGTTTTTCGTGATTGATGATGTAAGTCCATGCAAAGAGGTGAAATCTTACGTTTTAAAACCTGGAACCATCAAAAAGTGTCAAAACTTTGATGCTTCCAGGTTTTAAAATGTAAGAATTAGCTTCTCTTCGTGGACTGACATTCTAGTACATTTATTATTTGGGGCTTTTTGATGTTTTATAGATCAAGAAAAGAAGTGATTCATCAAGATAATCCGCAGAATAATCAAAGATTAATCGTTTGTCGCAGCCCTGCTTTGGTTTTAAATGCAACAATGATGTTTCTGCTAAGCTCCATGCACACAAAAAGGATTTATATACATTCATATCAATCTGATAAATAACATAATCAAACTGGTTGCTGTAAAAAAAAAAAAAAATTAATACTTAAAATTCTCTGATAGAGAGACCTGACACATTTTTTGTCATCTTTACTACAGAGGGCTCTGCTCTTGCCATATCTTTGATTGATGCTAATGTGTTTTAAGAGAATATTAAATGTAAATAAAGACGTAAATGAAATCATTTTTCATCAGCACACACACTGGGGGTGTTTAAAGCCTGAGTAGTCGCTGCAGTCTTTCTTCCATGAAGCCCCAACAACCTCCAGAATTATGACAGGGCAGCTTGTGAGTAGCCTGAGAGGTAATATCACTTGCTGCTGCTTGTAAAGTTGAACTGCTGTGAGCTCATGCTAATAACTGAAGGTGACTCAGACGAGTATGTCAACATAGGACACCGTTTAGAGAGATTTTAGTGAGTAAACTCAGCTGAAACTGTAAACGTAGGTGCAGCAATTACACTCACAGATAGAAGCACAGAATAAATGTTGAAATGACACTCGACCTGTACTGTCTGTGCTTACTGTTACACCTGCAGACCAAATTCTACTGTTGCTGAATCCTGTCTCATTTTTAACACTCAGATAAACTCTGCCTCCGTCCTACCATCTGGATAGTCGGGCTGGCTGAGGTGCAGGTCGTTGCAGGTCCTTGCAGGATTGTCTTGGGTGCCCATGGGGAACTTCATGCGCTCGATGTCCTGTTTGAGGTTGTTGAGTGATCCGAAGACATCCTCCATTCCTCCATACCCATACCGCCTACGCCGTAGTCCGGCATCGCCTCGTCTCCCTGCATGTCGGCCTGCCGTCTGGTCTTTCTGCTGGACTGCTGCATGGGCAGAGGCTGGATGACATCACCAGGTGGACCCTGCAACACAGAAGGTTTAAAGTCAAGCACGATATTGCTATGGATACATATTCATCAAGGGATGGTTTCCAAAGCATGCACAGCCTTTGCCAGTCCCAGAGGAATCTACAAGCTCGTCACTAGTTCCATTACTAATTTTCCTTTCCTGGGGTGTTGGTTATCTCAGTAAATAGAGTGTGTGCCCCATGTACAAAGGATCAGTCCTTGCCACAGCGGCCTAGGGTTCGATTCCAACCTGTGGCCATTTGCTGCATGTCATTCCCCTCCACTAACCCTAACCCTAACCCTCCACCCAAAGATCCTGAGTTTATATGTGAAGCAGAACGAAAGCTGCAAATTCTCATATTTGAGAAGAAAATGAACCGGAAAATGTTTTCATGACATTATTATCTCATCACAATGATACAGTTAATGTACGTATATAACAGAGCATTCTTAAAGTATAATGACAACAAACAGGTAACTTACAGGTGGTCCAGGTGGTCCAATCATACCAGTGTCTCCCTTCTGACCTTGTGAACCCTGACAGATAAAAACAAACATTATGAACATCAAGAACATCAACATCAATTATGAACGTCAAGATGAAACTCATAAAACTCTGAAAAAGACTGAAAAGGATCCAAACACAACTTACAGTTGATCCCTTGGAGCCTTTCTGTCCTTGAGGGCCCTGATGATAAAAGAAATATGAAGACATGAATAAGAGTCGCGATTGTAACAAAGTGAGAAAAATAATATCTATGTTTTGATCAATAAGAAGTTGAACTTACAGAAATACCAGGAGGACCAGGAGGACCGAGAGGACCTTGAGGACCACCAGCACCCTTTAACGGAGAGTAGAAGACGTCAGACAATCGTTTAAGACTTTAATGGACGTTTTTGTCCAGAATCTTGCAGGCAGGGCTCAGAGATATGCCTGATATATAAGTATTTTTCAGTAGCACAATATATGAGATCATCTAAACATAATGTTCACCTTCTCTCCAGTATGACTATACGGCGGTCTTGTGGGAGTTTAAACTCTAAGTCTAGGAAAGTCACACTTTACACATACATATATGCAGCACTCTGACTTGAGATTGGCTCTCCTATGGAGACAATATAGAGCATAATTTAAGAAAGCACACTCTGTCTGACACAGAGACTGACTTACAGCATCACCCTTGCCACCTGCGGTACCCTGAGGTCCAGGCAAGCCTCTATCTCCCTTCTCTCCGGACTCACCGGGAGGTCCAATCAGACCAATTAGACCTGGATGACCCTGGAACAGGCAGAGGAGAGAGTAAAGAACAAGAAGTGAGACAAACCGTTTCAATAAATTCAGAGAGAAAAACAATATTTGTACTAATTATCCATTTCGGGAAAAAACTAATTCTGTGTCTTGTTTTAATTTCTGTTCATTCATCATCTGCAGACAACAAGGTGGTTTTTCAAAGTGAAACCAAAATGCAAATTCACCTGCGAGTTTACGTCTGGCCAGCCGACCTCAGTACTGTCTTATTCCTGCCTATAAATAATTAGTGTGTTTATAGTGGTCGTCATATTTAACAATGGCGGTCTGTCTCAGCACCTGCTGCTGGGCAGAGTTATGACCATCTGCTTCTGACTACTGCATGCTGGCATTAAACCAATGACCATTAGAAGGATGATATTATCGGACTTATACATATTCATTCAGTGCATTAAATCACTGCGAAAGCTCCTCGCAGAGCAGAACCTTTCTTCATCTGGCTGGGAGAGAGTGAACAAAGAGATAGGAGGCAATAGGCCTAGATGTTTGCTCACTGTGGAAGCTTCAGATAAGAGCGCATAAGCAGATATGAGAAATACACAATAAAGCCATTTGAGATTAGAATCGTAATAATGTCTTGCCTTCTCTCCCTTGTATCCAGAGTCACCTTTCATACCAGGAAGTCCGGGGGGTCCCTGTGGAGGGAAAAGAATCAGATTGTCAAGCGTAATGTGAAATGAATTCACGTTATTTCACAGTGACAGCCGTCGCAGATCTCTGCATTCATGGTGACTGTTTATCCTGCAGAGGTACAGCAACAACAACACCATTATTCACTCGTCACTAACCGCTAATCAACTACTTGTTGCACCTCTATAAAACTTTAATGTTATCACAACTCATACTGGTATATCGCCCCGTAAAAAACTAAAATTTTCTTTGTCATTTAAAGACTAAAAAGCAAAGAACTTTTCTAACAAGGCGTGGGAAGGCAGTGCTGCAGTATCAGCAGTACATTTTTACTTTTATACTATAACTTTTACTGAGGAAGTGGGAGGACATGTCTTACAAGAGGTCCAGGAGGGCCGTCTTGGCCGGAGGCACCGGGGAGTCCTTGCTCACCCTGAAGAAAAAATAATTAGAGTTTAGTTAATAAACATGACATGAATGTAAGTGTCCATGTTACTAGAACAGCAGTTTTACTGCAAGAACAGCTGTAAAATAACTTTATCGACATTAATTCGTTCACCGCTTGAAAACTGAGCAAAATATACTCACAACAGGGCCAGGGATACCACGCAATCCCTCAGGACCGGACTTTCCAGCAGGTCCCTGAGGACCAACAGGTCCAGTTTTTCCAACGGGCCCCTCTGCTCCAGCTTCTCCCTGTGAAACATTAGCAAGACAACATTTACTCCCCTTTTAATGGTCTGTATAAAGTTATCTTTAAAATCTGTTTCTCGATAAAACAGATTGTGAACATCCTTGAATCCTAAGCACTGCTTCACAAAGCTAAAAACAACAACAAAAAAAACACGTATGGTCCCTGCACCATATGTTTTAAGTCAAAATGCCTCTTCATCAGTGACAACAAAACCTTCATCCAACTTCTTAATTAAAAGCAATCCTCTATGGAGAAGTCACATAGTTCATTATTTTGCAATGTTTTTCTTCCACAAAACCTCAAGCTGGAAAGATTTGAGGATTTGCAGCATCCAAACAGATCAACTGTTGCCAGATCTCGTCTGTTGTCTCTTAGCGGGGAGAAGTGAGTTTTTATGTATTGAAGTTTCAGGGATGTCATATCGACTATGCTCATAGGAGGAGAGGATTAAATTGTTCTGACAACCAATTAGGCTTGTATTTGACACTCTGGGATCACCACGCAAGGCTTTGTCTTGTCTCCACCAAATCAACTCTAATCCTTTACCTCGGTGTGAAAACAATGTGCACTTTGGTATATGCGTGTGTCTGAGCGACAGTTTGAGAGATGGGGAGCGGCAAAGAACAAAGAGAAGAGTGGAGCTATGTCTGAGATCTGTCAGGCTGTCTGTCTGTGCATTTCTTTGAATCGACTGATTTGGAGACAAACAATTTCTTTAAGGCTTACAAAGATTGTTCCTATTTGACGCTCTTCAGCTATACAAACACTAGCTTGTTGTGGATTTTCACAAAGCAATCAAAATCTACTGATTGGCTCAATAAGCCCAACTGCTTCTTCTGAGACAAATTCGCCATTTTTTTTACAAATAAACAGGCTCTGAACGCATAAACACAGGAAGGAAAAAAGAGGATTGAATCGGCGTTACTTTGGCTTTTAGACCATCTGCTGGACATCTATCATCACAGACATTAAATTCAATTTTGTTGAAATGCCTTCAGGCAGCAAAGACCAGCAGCAGTTATTTATGGAAGTATAGAAAGCAAGAAATCTGAAATTTTAGGCTAACCTCAAGGTCCTCGATAGAGCTGTTTTCCATGTGAGTTCTGCGTTGTTTGGGATGCACATACAAACAGAATCCTACCAATGGTGCCACTCTGTTTCATTGTTCTACATGCGGTGGTAACATGCCAAAATATGTTGCAATAATTGTGCCAGCAAAGGCAGCGAAAATGAAGACTGCACGCTGGTGAACACGCATGTAAAGAATGCTGGGGAAAAAAAATCAGCGTTGCAGATGTTTATGAGGAAGTAACGCTGACGATACACGCAACGCGTTTTGGTGGGGAACACTGAATGTCAAGAAAACTCCACGAGGCCCCTTTAACGTGTGGAATTTTACCTTGTGTGAATAGTTAAAATGTAAATACAAATGAATGTATTAATGTTGAAGAGTATTTCCTGTTTCCTGGAAATAATTATGGACTTCAGTCGTATTGAGAAAGCTGAGAAAATAGGAATGTCCTATAGCAAAAGAAAATCTCCATTTAGAACCATGAAAAAATATTCATTAATTATTGGAAAGCTAATTCTCCGTACTGTGCATGTGTAATTGTATGCTGCCTGTAGACAAATTCCATAATTTGGCAAGTTCAATTGACCCGCTGTGCCCTGACTCTCAAGGTTACGCAAGTAATTAGAGTTAATTTAATAACTCGACATGCACCAATTAAAACTCTGTTTTTCCTGTAATAAATGATAGATTACATAGTTCTTTCCAGGAAACTTCCTAATAATTATTTGTAAATTAAGAGGACCTAATAAGAAATCATTTAATTAATGTGGTTTGAATTCACATCTCTGGTATCCTGGTGTTTAGTCAGTCGTGTGATCATGTGACTGACAGACTGTAACCTGATTGGACAAAAGTTTTGATTGTCTTCATAGAGGCTGCAGGCAGGCCAAAGTATGAATATGTGTGAATTTTACATCCTAGTCCTGATTAGCATCATTTTGGATTTCACTGATCTAACTTTGAAAAAGCTGAAAGTGACATTTAAATGAACATAAATCCAGACAGATGGTTTTCAAAGTAAAGTCAGTGATGTTTACATTTCGATATTGCATATTAAATTGCTCATAAGATGAAAGTTAAGACCTTTCTTTGCTTCCATATAATCATCCAAACTGATCCCAGCAAGAATGACATTGTTATAGTTGTTGCTAATGTAGAAGTCTGATGGTTTGAAGCTTACCTTGGATCCTTTCTCTCCTTGTCTGCCCTCCTGGCCTGTTTGTCCAAGAGGTCCCTGAAAAGAATAGCAATAAATTGGAATTATAATTTAGTAAATGAATACTTCAAATATACAAACACGTCATTGTAGTCAACAAACTAACTTAACAATACTCCTGATTTCAAACCCTCTGACATACACCGATTTATAAAGACACGCAAGAGGTGATTATTCTCTAAAATGATCCGACATATGTTGTCGAGCAGCGGCTTCATGTACAAACTAATTGTTCAGCTGACGCACGCTCTGACCTTGGATCTTTTCAAAAACAGAGGGTTACGCAGGGCCAGGCAACATCAGTGCGAGCAAATCGCCCTACATTCCAAACATACTGAGCTAAAAGCACATCAGCGTTTTCACCAAACCGCCTCTGGTCAGAACCTTGTAAGTGGGCTGTCATTTGCCATCAGAAACCATAATCAAATAGACCAAACAAAAGCCACCCGTCTTCAATGTAGGTTATGAGCCCTGGCAACTGTGTATGTGCATTAGCGAATGTCCGTACACGCGCGCGTGCGTGTGTGCACCCGTGCGTGCATGTGTGCTAATGTAGTCAAGCAGACGCATGCATCAATGAGCACAAAACCTGAGTCAATTTTGAAGAGATATTGGAAGAGAGACAAACTCAGAATTACCTTGGTGAAGGATGAAAAAAATCATATCGCAAAGTCCATTAATATGGACATGGAACTGGGGTCTAATTTGTTCTGTAGCCTCTGTCACCTGGATACTATCCCTCAGAATACAAATTGTGGTTTGAAAAAGTGCTTACCATACCAATGTTTTTAAAACGTATGATAAAACGTCCGCGGCTGCATTTTAATTCAAGCCACAGAATTGCAGGAAATCATGAAAACTGGCGTGCTTTTCTAGCAGCGACGCACCACCACAGAGAGATATTTTTTTAATTTATTAGACGTTTTATCTCTGATAATGCTTCTTTATCTAACACAATCATCATATTCTGTCCTACAATGTGCAGGACTGTGCAGTATCTTACCAAAAAGCTGCGTGGCCATGACAAATTAATGTGTTTCAGCCACAACAGGTAATATTTTGAATTAGATATTTTGACATCTCAGATTCTCCTCTTATGCAAAAAGGACACAAGTATTATCCAGCAAAATGAGCCCTGTGACTGATGTATTGTTGCATCACATTATTAGACTGTTAACATTAATGCATAAGTAGCATTTTACTGTTGTAGTTGGCCCAGGCAGAGCTAGTTTGATCTTATATACAGTTTGGTAGACGGGTTGTTTCTAACCTAGGGGTGGCGCCCCCTTCAGTAGGTCACAACATGAATCTGAGAGGTCTGATGATTAATGGCGGATGTTTTAGAGGTCTCTCTAGTCTCTGCTTTTAAATTTTACCCGTTTAGACTTCAAACTTTTTTTTTAAATAGATTCATGTGAGAAGTTTCAAACATCTTTCTTCGGGTTTGCAGACGACTTATAGACGGCAGCTGGGGCTCAGGAGGTAGAGTGGGTCATCCACTAATGAGATGATCGGTGGTTCGATCCCAGACTCCTCCAGTCTGCAAGACACTGAACCCACAAAGTGCTCCTGAATCGGTGTTGTGAATGTGGATGAATGATTAGCTCCCAAACTGATGTCAATGTCAGTGTCTGACTGAATGAGACACGCAGTGTAAAAGCACCTTGAGTGGTGAGAAGACTAAAAAAAGGCACTATATAGTACTTCACGCTTAAAAAAAACAAGACAGAGGTCATAAAAACACAAGCTTCACAGTTGGTTTTTTTAAATAAATTCTGAAATATAGTGCAGGTACAAGTGGAAAGTGGCATAAAACTATGTACAGCACTTGAGTGAATATCCTGTCCTCATCCTTAGTTATTTTCTATCACTGCTTATTCATGAGCCTGAGCAAAAATTCTGCTACATGCGAAGTTGTATTGTATATGTACTGAATAAGATATTTGCATTAATATACAGAGATGCTGCAGCAGAGCTGGTTCATACTGATGCTCTGGAGGAAAGGTTAAACTTTACTGAGCCTCATCTCTGCAGGAGTAAACAAAACAAAATGAATTCTCTGTGAACATCAAACTTTCTATTCTCTCTTGCTATACTGTGCCAGCCACTCATACGGTACATTAATGGCATGCTTCATTGCTAACTATAAAACATTATTACAGTAAATGGAAGGAGTCGTAAAAAATGCTACGCTGGTGAAATTAAATAATATCATCTCAAGTCTGATGTGACAGAAAGGGCATCGAGTGCCAGAAATTAAAGTGACAAGTTAATTTCCTGACATTAGCAGCAGCAGCGGTCCTACTGCTTTCACATTACTGCAAGTCAAATTCACAATATGTCAATATTCTCTCACAGGATGATCTCTATCTTCAATTACTGCCTGTTGTGGACACTAATGGACATTGTTTCCTATCAAACACGTGCATATTAATTCAAAATCCAAACATAAAATGCTATCACAGATATATATATCACCCTACAGCGGTTAATAACCCCGAGCCTGTAAGAGCACAGTGAATCTAAAAATAGAGACTATCTGGAGAGCTTTGCAGAAGTATCATCTCATGCATCATTTTTGGAAATGTACTCACCCTTTTGCCAGGAGGTCCTGGTACTCCTGCCTCGCCAGATGGACCTGCAGGGCCCTAAATCAGAGTAGATAGAACGCTTAACTCCACTTCACACAAGCTATAGAGTTTTGTTACATAATGAGATCTCTACTTTTACTCTGTAAAAAAAAAAAAATGTACTGTGCATATGAGGAATTAATCTTGCTGTATTCTTGCACATGATTGTGTACATGGGAAATTACTTTTACCGGCTGGTTGTGTCTGGATTACATTTCTGCTTTTAGAGCTTCAGATTAAGAAAGACTTACAGGCTGTCCAGGATCTCCGTCATCTCCTTTGTCACCAGGTAAACCGTCAAGACCCTAAACAACATAAAAAAGAGAAGAACAAAAACCTATAATTTTAGGCCTTTTTATTGCTTTTGATTTCACTCTCACTGTCACTGGTATTTACTCATGGTTACAGCTACACAAAGATAACCAATTCAACACATATTCACCGTGTAAAATATCCTAAACATAAACAGACGATCAATTGAGGGATAACTGTAGCACTTACAGCAGCACCAGGCTCACCAGGGGGACCAGGGTCTCCAGGGAAGCCGACAGGACCCTGGAGACAGATCGAGACAAGAAGACTGAGCTCGACTCAGATATTTGACATTGCATCAACAACAACTCTGGCAGGAAGACAGCTCGACTGAGAAATATGACACGGTGATTCTGTCGCTGACAGCTTTAATAATGCATCAGTCATGACTGTGTGTGTGTGTGAGTGTGAGAGACAATGCAGCTGACATACAGGGTTACCCTTGGGACCGTCATCTCCAGGGGGCCCGCGGGCACCGGCGGGTCCAGCAGCTCCGGGTGGGCCAGTTTCTCCCTTCTCACCAGTCTCTCCTCTGGGGCCCTGAGGAAAAAAATCACAGGCTTGTCAAAGTGAAGACCATGAGAGTCTAAATTCATTGACGACGGCATGTTAAATAAGACAAGACAAGTGTGTTATCAAATCTTTTACTACAACTGGAATAAAACATGCACCAACACTGGCTCTGGGAGCTCCTACAGCTGAAAAAAAGAAACCAAAATGAAGCTTAACATGAACTTTTCACGTCATTTTCTCCAGGTTAGACTCATTTTAAAATCATATTTTGATCCACTAAGTGACCACGCTAAATAGTCTTATCATTACAATATCATTTTTTGCTCTAGTAATAGCAGCAACAGTGTCTTAAAGTGTTGGCTATGACTCAGAGCAGCAGTTGGAGCATAATTACAAGCCTGGAATCGTTAGTTGGCCCATTAGAGCAGAGCGCTTCTCCAGTCGATGCCAGCATGGCACCTTTGAAATTGACCTCGATGTGACGTGCAACACTGGCTCTATCTGTCACTGTAAACAGATCCGCGGCAGCAGACGGATACGTCAATACAACCTGATGGACTCGGGGAGGCTGACTGAGCCCATACTCATTACTCAGGTGAGGCCTCCCAGGTCTGCACAACCGATGTCTACTGCTTAGTGTGAACTAATGGCACTGCTCTGATGTGAGATATTCAAGATCAGGACGCCTACTGTGGATACTTTATCATGATTTATGCCTAACGCAGAGGCACTTTTGCAGTACACTGCGTTGTGAAGCTGATGTTGTGCATATTATATGGATTGATGCAGGTGATGCCTGTGTAAATCACTATTAAACAGGTTCTTCTTGTCATTTACCACTAATTTCAGAGACATTAAACAAGAAAATTATATTGTGGAAGAACTCCATGCTATTGTGACGCTGTTTTTTTTTTCCCCACACAAAATAACTTAAGGGGTGTTCTGACTTTTGCCTCTAATAATAACCTCGTACGGGAGGTTAGATTAATGACACCGCTGACAGTGGAGGTGTCCAAATGTAGCTGAGCTAATTATCTGCTGAAAAGCCCTCAGGTTGCTACAGTAGCATTGCTACACATCAGCCTACAGTAATATGAAGGTAATATACTCGGAGGGTGAACAGCCCCAACGACGGAAGTGTCAAATAATAAACACAACTTAATTATCTTCAGTCACAGATATTCACAGGCTGGTTGATTAAACAGCCACAATTACATACAGGATGAATTGTACACACACACAGGGCCGTAAGGCTGGATTGGTTGTTGCGCTACTTGCCGTGCATTTTAAACGCTGTTTACACATGTATACAGGTCGATTCTCTTGTTTTTTAAAATAGGAAATTATCATCTGAAATGAGATGACAATGTACTTACTCCAATACCAGGCTCTCCAGGTGATCCCGGGTTGCCAGCTTCACCGGTTTCTCCCTGTTATAACACAGTGAAAATGTGGATTAATGCGTGTAAATGTAGATTATCACACTCCAGACAGAGTTATCGGTCGACTAACTTGTGTACTGGCTGCCAACTCAGTGCTTTTACTTTGTGACTTTGATATGAAACATGCAAAACTTTTCAAGCATTACACGCTGGTAAAAATGGCAGCTCTCCCTCAGGAGAATACATTTATTTTGAGGAACATGGAGACATATGTTTGTTCTTACCTTCTCACCAACACCTCCCATCGCACCGATACCACCGGGAGGGCCTTGTGCACCCTGTGATGAATCAGAATGAGGTGAGAACCAAAAAAAGTGAGAACCATAAGAGAGAAATGTGTGTGTGTGTGTGTTTTTTTTTTTTAATGTAATTTTATGGAGTGTGACTGAAGCCTTGTCAGAAAGAAGAAATCAAACTCACATTGGCTCCGCTGGAACCTTGAGGACCTCTGGGGCCAGGAGGACCAGGTGGACCCTGTCAGCAAAAATAAAAGTTGTGTTTAGTTTAGAGTAATGCCAAATGTGGCTTTCATGTTGCAGAAGACAAACTAAATGTATGCCCTAACAAAGTAGTCACATGGTGCTGTAATGTTGATATTGATGGGCACAGAAGAAATATATGTGTGCAAGGAATTTGTTTTGATGCAGCAAAAAAGACTTAAGATGGCAACAAAATCGAGACATAGGTGATGAAGAGAGTGTTTTATGGTATTATATCTTCTTTTTAAAATAATGTCAGACTTCACACTGTTGTTTTGCTTGATGACACCTGTTGTATTATAGAAAGGAGGTCGTGACTGACCACTAAGCCTGTGTGTTACACAGTGAGCAATACTCAGATACTCAGATATCTGCTGTGTGCTCTGTGTACCAAAGCCAAGATCCCAAAAATCGACACGGGTCTCTATTTGTTGCACTGAGGAGTCAGTGTGATGGTCTATCAGAAAATCAATCCTCCAGTACAAAAGTGTGTACACAATACTTTTTCGTGTTCTTTTGTATTTTTAAGCTACGACTGAAGAATTAATGAACGGTAGATGAAAACTGAGAAGTTCTCACCAACCATATCTTTCACAGACTTCAGAAACGTCTGTCAAGTAACTGGTCGGAGTTGCCAAACTCAGCCACCAGCCAAAACTTCAGAACAATCAACACGATTTCCCACCTCACTGGGCTGTACGTGAAAACAATGTGAAGCGCTGCAACAGAGAGAAGTCACAGAAAGAGCTACACTCACCATCGCTCCGACGTCTCCATTCTCTCCTTTCTCACCAGGGGGGCCGGGCAAACCCTGCAAAGAAGACAGATATTCTTCAGGACAAAGAAAAAGGTCATGTGAGGCAGCACCTGAGACAAAGCTGCACGCTGAAATGAAATCCACAGACAGGAGCATAAATACATTTTTTTTTTGCTGCTCATTAGCAGGCACTTTAAGATGATGCTTTAGGATGCAGCGAGATGGAGAATGCATTAATACAAGCAGAACCCCTGAGTGTAAACACACAATTAGTCAAAAAGGACACTTAGAGTAATTAAAGGGTATGGAAGTCTTGGGTATAATCAGCCTGTGTAAATTACACAGTGGGAGCTCCATCCATCTATGTCCACTGGAAAGTGGAAACAAAGCGGACAGTGCAGGCGTTTCTTATTATCCAGTTTCGGAATTCAATCATGTTTGACTAAAACAGTTTGAATAGAACTCAGGACGGCGCACTGTATCTTCACTGAAAATGAAGGAGCTCCCACTCACTTTTGTGGCTTATTGTCTGTATGCATAATTGCGGTTATTATTTGTTGTGCTAGTTAAGCCCCGATGATGGAGCACGGATAATCAATGGGTGGGTGGAAAGCAGCGGTAATGATGAGTTGCTGTAAAATCAGAGTGACGTGAGTATCGATCATTGAGTTCACGTATGTGTAGTTTGAGTCCATTCTGTTGATTTACTGTACCTGTGCGACGGCAGAGAAAGCTCATTTATAAGAGATTCTGACTGGTAATAAAGAATGGGGTTAGTCAGAATGGAAAAATAAATAAAGCATCAACTTATTTCATGTATAATGTTTGGATGTGATGGCGTCCTGATTAATGCTGGACTCATTAAGCTTTGTTAAATATGGTCTAATGGATTAAAGGGCTTGTAAGAGGAGGTGGAAGGTGCGTAAAATGAACACACACACACACACAGCAGAGCAAATCAATAAACGCTCACACATGTATCGGGCATTTCCAACCATTTCCCACACTAGTCTCGAACTATAAGGACACTCCAGTGTAATCAAATCTGATATTTGCTGTCCTCTACTTCTACATCTTAACCCTTTGGTCTGAAAAAATTCAAAAGGACTCCGATACGCCACGGCAAACACAGACTCAAATGATGGAAACCTTTCAAACTGCAAAGCCATTCATTCCCCCGCAGTCAAAAATCATTAATGCTACAGATAATTGCATTGAAGAGCTGAGCTCGCAGTGGCTGCTGCCATCTATTGAAGGACAGCTTAGCCAAACATAATTAAAAGAGTGGAGATGGAGTGCATTATGCCCAATTAAAAGCCAATTGCACTTAATAACAACGTTATCTGGCCCTATTGACCAGCAGGGCTCCGCTCTAATTTCATCCTCAGTGAGTCCTTGGATAATTGACTTTGAGATATTATAAAATGTCCCATTTCTTTATTCTTTGCCACCAATGCAAGTTTCTTCAACTTCAGCTCATCAGCTTAAATGAGGCAAATCCTTGCCCTTTTGCTCTTCTTTCAATCTGCTGCGGCTTTTGAGGAAAATGGAGCTGGATATCGCAAATCAGAGAGGGGCAGCGGTCACGTAACGCTCACTCCCAATCTTAGCATTATATCTTCACGGGACAATTTTTTCTTTACACCACAGATCTGGTGAAAGCAAACAGAATATACTGTTCAGTTAGTTTCTACTAAAGTTCTTGCTGAACGACAAAAACTGTGCGCACAAGTGACAGTTACAAGATTATAAAAAAAACAGCGCAAGAGTTACTGTTTCAACTTTTCATTTGAAAGAGGAAGAACAGGTTATTTCTCCTCTGAAAAGTTAGAAAACATCGGTTTAATACTGACAGTGGCTGCTGTACTCTGTGCATGACTCCAAGAAAAACACTTTCTATGAACCACTGATCTACCACCATTAAAAATAAGATAAATAGCCACAGATCAATGTGCGCTTAAGGGGAAAATAAAGCTGTGCGTCACTTATTGATAAAAGGCCTCAAGCATCACTCTTCTCCACAACCTTCTATATACATAGTGCACGTTTGTGTGGGCATGGTGTACTGGTGTTTAGACACTGCAGGGTCACTTGTTTGATGTAAGACAAACATGTCCACCCTTGTATCAAAAAAGCATCCTTGAACAAAACCCTGCCTCCCTACCTGCTTCAGGCACCACTCACTCTAAATAATCTAGGAAAGAAACGCTGTGTGTGTGTGTTGTAATATGTCTATAATGAGACATATTTGCAAAAGATAAATGAATTTGTGCTCTATATTGATTAAAATATCTGATCAAATACAGGCTACCACAGCAGCTGGTCTCTTATTTGGGCCTGGGAGCACTGCAGGGACGCGGTTTGCTGCATGATAATGATGTAGTCTGAGTGGAAAAACCAACGGCAGCCTCCCTTCCACCATTAACACCGCGGCAAAATGCCAAATGCAAACTGTTAGCAATGGTGATGGATTTTTAGGACTGTCTATGCTAAGGGAAGTCCTTGAGGGAAGAAAAAAAAACTAAGCATTATTTGCCCAGGAGCAATACAAAGTGTTATTAAAAGCTGTGGCTGCATTAATAAATTATGCCCGGCTTTAATGTAATGTAAATGATGTAAGGAGAGATGAAATGCTGTCGGTTTAAAGGCTGTGGAGAAACTCATTCTGAGGAGAGAGAGAGAGGAAGAGCGATGTGCATACCTACTAGGCTGCGCTCAACGTGATCTGGTTGTCATGTGTTCAGAGAATGGGTGAAATAGAACCAACATGTATGTGTGTGTGCGTGTTTGATGTGGACTTACCTGAAGTCCGATGGGTCCTGGTAGACCAGGGAATCCTCTGGGTCCTTCGTCTCCTTTCTGGCCAAACATACCCTGCTGTCCTCTGGGTCCAGACTCACCATCACTGCCCTGTAACGAGGAGAAAGTTTGTTAAATCAACAGCTTTCTTTTTCTACGTGGTTTTTCTTTGCCCTCCTAATCCTTTTCAAAGTTGTGGATTATATCCAAGCTCACGTGGTTAGACAGGGGGTTGATGTCCGTATCCAAACACAGATTAGGACAGTTACCTTAATGCCTTTTCTGAAGGTCATTTTATGGCAGTTTCATCCATCCATCAATTCTATACACACCTGCATATTCTTCCCCATGGTCATTGGGAGGCTGGAGAGTTTCCCAGCATGCACCCTGAACAGCACAACAGTCTAGCTCAGGGCTATCGCATAAGCAGACATTTACGCCCGGATGCCATGTTGAGTTTAGAGTCAACCCTCAAATCTTTTGAGTGGGGAAGAGCATTCGGAGGAAAGCGCAAACGCAAAATAAAAAATTATAAGGGTGAGGCAACAGTTCTAACCGTGGTGCTGCTGGGCTACCTGGGGAAACAGCAGCCAGATTACCAAAGCTCCTCGTCAGGGAGTGCAGGATACAGTGCAGTATATCCACGGGGTTATGGTAGAGTGGGTGTGTGAAAGATGCTGACTTCATCTGTGCAGTCAGAGGTGCACAGGACTACAGAGGATAGAAAAGGGGGAGACTACAGGGAAGGAGTGAAGTGCTGACAAACTGGGAGTTTTCAGTTCAAATGCGTGTCAGCACTTGAAAGTGCTTGTGGATCTCTCGCTGAGCCCTGGGACACGTAGGCAGCCTTGGGCGCTGGTAGTGAATGCAGAGCAACTTAGAAGGAAATGTTAGGTGATTACAGGTAGTGTGAGTATGGCTTTGAACTCAAGAGCCGGAGACAAGGTGGACTCAATTTAACTTAAGTCACAAATCTGACTGAACCCAACAGCTCCTCTGGGAGATCAGAATCAGGAATGTGTGTGGCTGTAGAGCTGCAGGGTGGTGATGAATTACAATTATGTTTTAATCATCAGAATCATTTTCACCGTCAACATCTTGAAACCAAGTTTCTTTTGACTAAATAATGCCAAAATATTCTTACTTGCGCCTGTACAGGCGATTCAGTTTCAACACGAACTTTGGAAAGCAGATCAGACAGCTGCAAGGGGGCGCTACTCTGAGACTGTTTGTCATTCATCCTCCACTGGAGTGAATGACCTCTGTCTCTGTGCAGACAATGTGTAAGTCAGGATAAGTGCAGTAAAAGTATATTTTACAGAATTGACAAATGATTTTCTGAAATTTTCTGAGTGACAGCTGCTACAGAGAAGGATCTGTTGTATTCAACAGACGCTAAAGTTCTAATTAGAAAAATGCTTTCTTAGGAGCTTTAATCATCAAATGTCAACGCATAATTTCTCGTATTAAAACTTCCACCAGCTGTTAACTTTTGTATGAGACTATCTAAAAGTGCTGCTGACAATAATTTTGATAACTGAACTAGATATGATTCAGCACGGCCATTTGTATCGTACCTGTGGGTATAATAGATGCTCGGGCTTGGAGGCAGCGCGCGCACGCTGCAGCAGGTGTCATTTATGACTCACCTGACTCATCTAACTTAAAAGTATTTACATCATTGTGCTTTCTCATGCCAAACTCTTGTTTTTGTACAACATCTATGTTTTTTTTATTAGATGATGCTTGGCCTTACATCTTGAAGACAATTCCGGCGACTGAGCTGTTGTAGAGCTTGTTAAGCCTTAGCTGAAAGTGGAATTGGATCATTTATTTTCCGTACAAGTCCCACATTTTGTCTGGATTGAGAGGTGAGGTAGACGGAGACGTAGTCAAAATTGATAACAGCATTAGGACCGGCAATAATAAGAAGTGCACATAACGTTGAAACTACACAGCGCGAGTCAGGTCTCAGTTATGAAGATATGAATACACATGAGCAGACTGACTCACCAGGACAAACAACTGTTAAATAATTTGTTATTCAGCTTGGGTGCACTACCTGCTCGCGGCAATCCGTCTCACCAGGTCTATTGTAGCACCCACAGAGCCCTGCAGATGCTGAGTTTTTGCTAGAATGGTTGTTAAAGCCTGATAATTTACAGCAATGAGCTGTTAGTTGCCATTGGGCCATCAGCTATTGTAGAAACAGGACTGTTCCTGTTGTGTTAATGAGATGGATGAGTAGATGATGTTCTGCTGCATGCGAGGCAGTATTTTCAGTGCCACAAGATGTAATACATGGAAATGATTGACAGGCTGGTGTTTCGTTGTGATTTTTGAGACTGCTTTGTGACTGGAAGTCGCATGTTCAATCATGCGTGAGAACCGTAAAGAAATACCAAACTGCTAACCTCAAAGTGATTGATTGAATTGAATGATTTTTTTTTTTTACTAATGTACAAGCTGAGGACCAAACTCTTTGTGAGGTAGCGTTTATATTAATATGATGCCTCAAGTAAAAGTCGTGATTAAAATGAAATTTGTGTAACACCGCACTGATAAAGATGGGGATTGCAGCCAAAGGTTTTTGGACTGCAGAGGTGACAGTAAAAAGTAATACCAGTTGCATAATGTATCCCTGTCCTGGCTGGAACAGCACTTAATTTCTGCCCATGCGGGGAATAAAAATTTTTAAAAATCAAGCTACCTTGTTGGTCTCTAACTTTGCACCATTAAGAGCCAAGTATTCAGTTTTTCAATTTATCTAAACACAACTCATTTAACTGTTTATCACACCGTAAGCCAGAGATGGTATAGTAAAAATAAAACCCTGCATAGAGTACATATTGCTCTGAGTGGAACATAGTTGGAAACGAGGAAATAACAGGGTCTAGTCCTGCAGGAAGAGATACGGTTCTGTCAATTTGTGATAACACTACAGGTCTGAAGACAACTAGTTAAAAAGCTCTGCCCACAGGCAAATCCAATTCCTGTTTTGAATCATTAGCATCACTGTCCTCATGCAACCTTGAATTGGAGTAAATATTTCAAACTTGATTCGTCTTTTTATTGTTCCGACCCAAAACCCCAACCATGCTAAGCATAGTGTACCATTAAGAGAACAACACACAGCATCTGAAATGTTTAAAAATTCACAACAAATGTACAGGGCACTCACAAACGTGAAATGAGAGCGCATAATAAAAGGTTGATTAGATGGAGATACTCACAGCTGGTCCAGGAGCTCCAACCACACCCTGAAGACCGCTTGGGCCTGGTGGACCCTAAAAAATATATATATATAAAAAAAAACATTAGATGCAACTACGACTACTCGTCCTCCATCAGTGGAAAAAAACAGCATGCTGGAGTTGTTTTTGTCCTCATAGAAAGGGAAATATATTATCATATAGTACAAAGCACACTGGTATTTTCACTGGAAACTTAGTAACCGTTTAGAAAACATAGCAGCACTTGAGTTAATATTTTATATCCTGCAGACTGTTTGGGGCAAGATAACCTCCGATGAGTCATTGCCAAGTAATCTGCGTTCTTTGGTTTATTCAACTCATATGAGAATTCAGCAGATGAAATTGGTGTTCTTTGTTCAGTTAGTAGGGATTACCATCCAGCACTCAAGGCCAAAGAAAAAGAGAAGAGAGAGAGAAAGACTCACAAGTTCACCCTTGTCTCCTTTGCTTCCCTTCTGTCCAGGTCCGCCAACTTCTCCCTGTGGTGCAATATAAACAGCAGAGCTCACATCTCTCCTCTCCATCTTAAAAGGCTCTTGCCTCTCATGTTTTGTCAGTTCAATATCTTTAAGTGTCACCTTTACCACGATCGAGCAGTAAATATTTCTCAAGAGATTCTAATTTGATTGGCCCACAAAGACCTTGGGCGAGTGTTTGCAATTAATTGATTGGCTCCCTGTCTAACCCCACTGGCACCGTGATTGACAAAATGGGGTGATGGAAGACGTGACTTGGATGATCAGAGAGAGGCATGATGGTTGCAAATGTAAAGACGCAGATCTCAGGATCAGCTGTGGATGTGGGATTTGATAGCCTGAGGCTGAACAATTAAGCGATTGGCTATTTCGGTTTGTTTATCTGCTTGTGAAACGTTTTAATGCTTCCAAGTGTGTGCTCGGTTTAGTGAATGTAAATATCTGACTTACTGCACTCTGTAAACTTGAAGTTTCCTATTACTGTTTATAGTGTGTGTGTTGCTGCTGTAGGCACAGTATGCTTCTTGTTACTTATTTGTGATGTTTTTTTGCTGCTGTTGTATGAACAGTACATTTATCCTTTGTGTTTTTCCAAGCGGCACCAGACTTGTCCTTGAGAGAAAATACAGATACTTAAAACTGAAAATGAATTTTTAATTTAATTCATAATAGTTTCTGTCATTGTAGTCTTGAGGCTAAACAGAATGACTAAAAAAAAAAAAGTTTGTTTGTGTTTATGTACTTTTGTTTTAAACATACCTAATTCTCTGAGGTTGACATTTAAATCAACGATTACTGCAGTTAGCATTTATCACATTTGTACTCCACCTTGTCACCGTCCTCTCCGGGGGGACCCTGAGGACCGGCCGGACCAGGAAGACCAACGGGACCTTGAATGCCATCACGGCCAGCAGGACCCATGGGTCCTTTCTCTCCCTAAAAAAAGGTGTATCAACATTTTGCTTAGACGTTGCAGTGTTAAAAGAAATGTTTGACTGAGTGAGAGTTTGACACAAATACTCACAGGGCCTCCCTTTTCTCCAGCAGGGCCTGGTGGTCCTTGGGGACCATTACGCCCTGTCAGACCAATGGGACCTCCAGGACCAGCGGCACCTCTCTCTCCAGGAGAACCCTGTCACCAAAGAACAAAGACCCGTCAGTCATCGCTGCGTTATGTGGTAGCTAACTAGAGAAGTTGGTTTCACTTCCATAGAAAGGCATTTTTTCAAGAACTACCTTTTGCACATAGCACGTCCATTATAATGTAGAGCTACTTAAATATGTCCGAATGAATGAGCCTCATTGTTTTCGGTTGTTTTTTTTCAATTTTCGCAGAACAATACCCATATTCAAAATTAAAGAAATCATTTCATGTGCCCACACACGCTACAAAAGGACACCGTTCGCTGAAGAGTGAATGGTCCTTTTGCAAGACACAATACAATATAACATTTTTATTTGATTATTTATGTATTTCATTGCTGTAAGGAGCTGTAACAATAAGAATAAAGTAACTGACATCCTAACTAGGAACAATAATAAAAAGTATATTGACCCTGCTGTCAGCCTCAAGGCTGCGCTGATGAATGGACGCCTTATCTAACTAAAGTGAGTCAGCTGCTTCCTTCTGTCAAGGCCTTATGGGAGGTCTTGCCATTCTTTCAGACAGCTGTGAGTCTTATTACCTCGCTCTTCATTAATCCCAGGTGGGCGCTCATCACCGTGTAGATGACTCGAATCACATAAACTACATCTTTGATCAACAGGTCATTACGGCATCGTCCTAACCCAGGCTGCGTTCAAATGAAATATGTGCGTGTGTACAAGCCAGAGATTCACCCCTGATTCATGCACACACACACACACACACACACACACACACACACACACACACACAGACACACACACACACACACTGGCTGCTGATTGTGAGCTGCCACCTGGCACTCATATGTCTGGCCCATTTCACGACACACTCACACACACACACACACAGCTCCAAACTGTCATCCCCAGGCTGCCAACCTGACCGCCAGGACACACAATCTGACACACACACATAGGTTTCTTGAACTTTCTTTCTTTCTTTCTTTCTTTCTTTCGTCTTCCCTCCATCTCATTTAATGTTTAGTTTTTTCTTCTCTCTCACATGTTGTGATTCTCTGGCTACAAATCAAAACTGTGACATAACAACATGCAGAGACACAACCAAAGTTTGTGACTCAACTTGTCACATTCATTTTTTCGGTTCCTTTTCTTTCTTGGTATGTCTCACACAACACACACAAACCTTCTGAAAAAAAAATGAAATAGCGCACACACACACACACACATGCACACGCGCACACACACACACCACTCAGACTTTCCCACAGCAGCTCGATCTCTGGCAGGAAATCGATGGAGGAAAATATCAGATCTCTTGTGTGCGTGGGCACTGCACACCGGCCTCTTTTTTTCAAGGAGTTTTTCAAACACTACCAAAACAGTCTATCACATGTTTTCAGCCAATGGCTTACTTTCAAGCCAATTTAAGAAAACTATCTCATTTCACAGTGGAAATGGTTTCACTCATTCAGAGAACACCCCCTCTTCTCGCTTTCATCATCTTTTCATCCGTGCTCTGCATATCCGCTGTCATCTAATCTGGTGTTGCTCTGTCGCTGGCGAACAGGGGCAATTATCGGGAGCCTGCGTTTAACGCTTGAGCAAAATGTCAGACAGTTCAAAGCTGCCTGTCAGTCAGCTTTCTGTACAGATTCACCACCGGAGCTCCTGAGGCTTTTTATTGCATATATCGCTGACTGAGGGGCTCAGAGACAAAGGCAGGAAAAAAGTGGCCCACTTATTTATGGATTATCCTGCCACTCCTGCTCCTTTTCATTGCTCTAAACTATGTGAGCGCACAGTGTATGAATGCATATAGTATCTAAGAGGATATCCTTTACTGAGATTAAGGCTGAATCAGTGATGCAGAAGATGCAACATTAAGTACCCGTAATCACAGAGAAAAACATCCCAAGTGTATTAAGTCTGATTATCAGTTGTTGTTTTTTGAAAAAGTTCCTCTGAAAAATAAAAAGGGTGCAAACAAGACACAAACTTCCTCCATCTTTGCAGCAAGAGTTGCCATAGTAACTACCAAATGTGAGAGGAAAACATGTCCAACCAATCAAGTTACTGAGTTGTCGTTCAATTAGGTGATTAAGCAATGATTCGGCCGTGCTTGAAAGTGATGTTTTTGTGCACCTAATTGTATACCTAAAAATATCTCTTAGCTGCTCTATAAATCAAGGAGCTAATTGTTTTTTTGTTTTTTTAATCAACAAATTCATGAGTCTGATTTTAAAAATTAATCTTCATAAAAGTGAAATGTTTATCTTCCCCAGAGCAATATATTAGAAGAACAAAACACAATTAATATCATGATTCACAGGTAGAAATTAATAACTGTGACTATAGTCCTGCTTATTGTGTATCTTACATCTCTTCACACGTTCTAATATCAGATCCAACCTGAGTATTCTCCATTTTAAAAGAAACAGGTAGAAGAAATTGAACTAACTAAACAAAGAAATCAAATTTAAAATATGACTTTTGACATTTAATATTGCAATCTATATTCACACTGAACATCCTTTTTAACTACTGTAGTATTGATTTCAATCACACCGCCCTGCTCGACTCTAACACTCTTTTGCAGTTTGCAGTTTACACTGAACTGGAGAACGGAGCTCCGTGCAGCATGTGCATTCTCATTCTCCAAAAAAGCACAAGTCACTTTTCACTGCAATCTCTGTGGCAGGAGAGAGGAGGTAACCATAGTAACGGACTACTTACGATGGGGCCGGGGGGGCCCTGAGGCCCTTCTCCTCCCTTTAAGCCACCTGGACCCTGAAAGCAGAGGACAGGAGAGTGTTAGATCTCGTCAATGACATTCAAAGAGCGGTTATCGCAGCTGTCAAATGGGCCTTTAAATGTTACAGTGTGCGTGTATGTGTGTAGATATGAGTATATGTGTTTGTATCGTGGGCTTAGATCCAGAAAGGAATGAATATATCTTTTAGCAATTTAAGTGATAATGTTATCAATAATTAAAATACCTGGTAAGTAAAGCTTTCTAAACGACTAAACTAGACTTATTTACATGAAAGCAAAGGCTAAATATGTGGCTTCTTTTACTCTGTGCTCACGATCGCCATGTTATCAGCCTCCACTGTACTGAGGCGGCAGGTTATTAAAGGGTCAGTTCACCCAAAATACAAAAAAACCCCCACATATTTACATTCACTTCCAGCGGTGCATAACCTCGCAGATGGTTTGATTTGAAATATAAGTGTAGAGGATTTCTGCTGTCAGCTCAATACAAAAGAGGTGAATGAGATTTTGTTTCTGGTTCTCATAGTGATGAAAACAGTGCAGAATTACTTTCTACCACAGGAATAAGACGCCTGTTCACAATGAGCTCTGTTGATTATCCAGAGGGAAGTAACTTAAAGTGTTTCTTCAGTGAGATGCTGCTGCTGGAATATCACTCATTCAGTGATGTGAGCAAAACAAATGTCTATACACATACATTGTACTGGGATAATGGAAGAAATCCCAGAGACAGACATATTTTTTGGGGGGTAAATTGTTTGAACCAACCCTTCAAGCAGTCAGATAATACTGGATGCATTCGACTTTAGTCGACTGGTTTGTATAAATTCAACAAACTCAGTAATGAAATCATATAATAATGATTTAACAATGCAGCGCAGAAATACTCACAAGTGAAATACCAACATTTTAAAACATTTACTTAGGCTGCAGTTCAACTCCTCTAAAGAAAAATGGGTGATTACTTAATAAAATATGATATAGCCAATAATGTGTAGGCGTATTTATATTACTAATGCAAGAGGAGACATTTAATGAGCTTCAGAGCAGATGAAAAAGAGATGACGGGGTCCTGAAGCCGTAAGTTCAGGTAAAGTCCATCTATCTCTGGACCTCCATCATCTCCTCAAGATCCAGGCCTTTGGATGGCCGCACCCGTGCTGCTGAATCATAGCACCAGGAGGCTGAGATTGCATATGGAAAACACAGTTCACCCAGAGGCAGTAAAGACTTTCATTATAATAACTAATTTACAGGCTCCGAGAGAGCCAGCGGGAGCAGACGCTGCCAAGCAGGCTCTCCAGCTCTCCGGCTTCCACATTTCACCACGGTGCATTAGTGGGCTGGAAGGATCTTTCTTTGCCGGACACACAAAAAGTTATTTATTGGCTCATATATTGCCACTGTGCCTTTCCTCAAAGACGGATGGGAAGAAGAGTGTGTGTGTATGTGTGCATCTCTCTATGTCTGTCGAAATGAGAAGACTAAACGATTTGTGTGTGTGTGTGTGTGATTACAAAATGTAGCTCCGCTCTATCAGCAAACCGAGATTTACTTCCGTGCTCCTGCTCATACAATAGGTGCCTATCGTCATGTATGTTTGCGTTCGTGTGTTATTAGATGCCATCACTTTAAGAGAGAGTGGGAGCTTGTGTAGTGTGTGTGTGTGTGTGTGTGTGCCGCCATTATGAAGGGAAAGCCATCCCTCTGCACACATGGGACAAACATAACGGTGGTAATAAGTCTGGGCAGTGCTGTCGTGTGCTCTCTTAATGGTCAGCCTTGAAATGAGCTTCAGCCTCAGTACCTCAAGCTGATCTTCAGTCAGCCTCTAACAGCCATCCGCTTTCACCTTGAACTTTTTCTCACCCGCGACCACTTATTTTGAGAATTAATACAGGTTACTCAGCAGGCTCAGCATGAGGTGCACTCACAAAGTCACAAACTCATCCTGCGATCAAAAATAAGGCAGGAAATTCCTCAAAGAAAACGTCTGCGACTAGTGCAGCTCTAAACATGGAATTAAATGGCTCTGAAATGCATGAGCTGTAGCTGATTACAGACATTTCTCTAGTTAAAATGTTTTGCAAAGGCCAACGGATCACAACCTTCTTCAACCTTGCTGAAGATTAATGATAATGAAACATGTCAATATTGTGTTTGGCTCGCTCCTCTCTGTTACTTCTGTGTAAGCCACTTCTGCACCTTTCAATCAGGTTCACTGCCAAGCCTGACATTTGGTTTAACAGCAGGTAGTTAGTCTGGTAATTGGAGTTTGGAGCTAAATTGAACCGGGTGTGTGCTCGGCATGTGGGATGACACACTTCACATGTGTATGTTTGCACGAGTGTGTCAATGTGTAGTCTGGTCTGCGCGTTACCATGGCTCCTGGAAGACCTCTTGTCCCCTGGAAGCCTCTCAGGCCGGCAGGTCCTGACTTGCCACCAGGACCCTGAGAACCTGGATCACCCTACAGGGGGAGGACAAATAACATCCACTTAACTGACATCTGATATACCGTGAGGTAGTCATTAAACACAAAATTGCTTTGGTTGAAAAACAATGAGGAGAGTGGAATCTGGGAGAATGGCGGGGGAAAGTCAGAGAAAAACAATTAAAGTGATTGATCTGTTTGAAAAAAGCTGGAATTATATCTTATTATGTGGGAACAGCAGCAAGTGATTAAGAAGTGAAGGCACAGAAGGAGAGACGTGCCGATTTTTAACAAACAACAATCAAAAGAATGATGAAGGCTAGAATACACCGAATATTAAAAAAAAAAAAAAAATAGGCACCATGTCTGTTTTTTTATTGTTCTGACAGTGTACCTCAATTTCCAAAACACTGCCTGACAATTATTTCAGACTGGAGTGAGACATCCTGTTCAGTTCCTCTGCAAAAATGTGTTAAAGTTTGAATCTTTTGAACCCTTTCACCGGACAATAAGAGTGCAGCTTTGTTACAATGAGAGGATTTCTTATTCAGATGCGAGTTGTTAAAAGAACAATAACATAGACTACATTTCAATAAACACTTCAGACGCTGCAGTTTTATCTGGAACTAGAGGTTAACGTGCAAGTTTGATCAAAACTAAAAGCAGTTTTATATTTTTAATATTAGAATAAATCTGTTAGAATAAAATGCAGTGGGTGGTTCCGGTGTAGGAGTAGAGATGATCTTCTTTTTGCATAAATGCTACATTAATTTATTACTTAAGGCAGGTGTAGCATACAGGACATGTTCATTTACCTTTCCACCCTCTTTTCCAGCAGCTCCAGGTAGACCTTGCTCACCAGGTGGACCAGGAGAACCAGGGTGTCCTCGCTCTCCGCTGGGTCCAGTCTCTCCAGTTGGTCCCTGTCAGGGACAACAAAGACAGATTAAGGACAGGGTGCTATAAAAATGTCTCCACCTGTGTCCTAAGGGAGATATGTTATTGATACAGTCGTGGTGTTTAGGATTTCTCACACACTTTTTGACTGTTTTTGTAAATAGAAGTCTTAATGAGATGGAATAATTTATCCTCAGCCTCTGCTTCATTACTTTGGAAAGACAAGAGATCTCACTGAAGGCATACAAAATAATTTTTAAGACAATTTGATGCATCTTGATTACATTCGTGCATATTGGTGTTGCTTTTCGGGACTCAGCTGTTGTTACAGATACATACTTAAATTTCAGTATCTCATAACGCTAAAATCAGACACAGGATACTACGTGAGGAGGAGCAGTGTACTCATGCTGTGTATATATCTACCTGTGGTCCAACCACACCTCCAGGTCCTGGTGGTCCAGTCTTTCCTTGGAAGCCCTGTAGGGGACAACAGAGATAAGTCGACTGTGCACAGGCAGTGTTACACAGAAGTATACTGTCTGTATGTCTTGCTGTAAAAGGTCTGAGCCTTACAGAAAATCAGTACGATCTATGAAACTCTTTATATGCTTGATTGCTGACACCTTTTGTTCATCACTAATGTAATCCTGGTTTTCACATCTTCTTAAAAACAATAAGTAAGTACCTTAACTATATATCTATAACTCATTTTGTCTCATAGTCATCCTGTAAGAATGGCTTCTTTAAGCAAGAAAGATCATTTTGCCTCCAAAACATTTCACTTCTGTCAGGTATTTCTCTTCCAGCGGTGGAAGTAGTACTACTTACTCAAAGTAAGTATTATCAGCAAAAGTATAAAAGTACAAGTTCTCATCATGCATCAGGATGGCCCCTCTGTTATATAGATCGATCATACTATTGGATTGTAGCTATTAATGAATTAATGTGTTAGCATTTTGATGTAGCTGGTCAAGGTGGAGGTGAATTTAATATACTGCTGGGTAGTCTAATCGATAAAAATACATCATACTATATTTTTTATTATATATTATGTATATACTTTAAATAGAAAATCTGAATCCACAAAATAACTAAAGTTCTCATGTAATCAACACCTCAAAAGCGTACTTGAGTAAATGAAAACATCCCTGTTTGCTACAAATCAATGTTTGCCCTGTAAAGCAGAACATTGCACGAGCATCGGAAAATATCTGACAAACTATTTACATCATAAACAAACTGTAGTGTTAAGTATTCTCAACCTGTTGGCTAATATTTCATTTCAGAGATGAATAATAGTAAAAATATCTTAGAAAGAACACTAAACATGCGGAGCGTTAATTACATTCACTCCAACTTTGTTGTCACTGAAATAAAGCACATGTAAAACAAAATATGATTTTGCTCTGAGAATGCAGGAAGTTTTAGTCTTGCAACTAAAGAGATGCATAAAAAAAACCATCTTATTACATCTATTTCTATGGCAACGGATCAGTATAGAATCACGTATACGGTGAGTGGATATCATCCAAAGCCCTGATGACCGGTGGTGTCATGATCAGTGATTAAATAATCATTAATATTGAAGTAAGTGGTCACTGACACGTTCCAGCTGCTCTGCAGTTCTTGTACTCCGTTTTGTGTTACGGCTGTTTGCCTTTCGCACTAACGACACAATTTGTATGCTACCTGTAACCTATCTGAGAGCCTGAGTGGTGAGTGAGTGGTCGCTGATGCATGATGTTCAGGGTCATATGGCACAACACAAAGCATTCATGGACGAGACTACCCACTCACCGTTTCTCCTCTCTGTCCAGGATGACCAGGCAGCCCATCTTTTCCTGGTGGGCCCTGGGGATGAACAGGTAGACACAGTTCATAAAGATGAAGACATCAGGCCATAAGTGTGTATTAATATTTGAAAAGCTTATGTGGAAAGTGTCAACATGGGCTTGTTGTAGACAGTTCTAACTCGTAGACAGTCTGCTTACATTGGGTCCTTTAGGTCCGGGGAAACCGACGGGTCCCTGTGGTCCTTGAGGTCCCTTAAATGAAGAGAGGATGAACAGTGAGTCGAGAGAAGAATACATAAGATGAACACTTTATATTGGTACTTCATTCGATTTTAATTGCCAGCTCTCTAACTGTAATTACTGGGAAATCATTTAGCCACCAAATATTTATCATTTCATGTCAGTTTCAGCTTCGTGTAGAGAAACAGGTGAATTAAACACACCTTTATAATCAGCAGCTACACTGAAGCACGTACACATTTAGATTTAATTGACTTGACAAATAGCTGTACTTTACTTTGAGTTAAGATTCGCTACAATGCACCTGTACTTTTGCTGACACTAAGTCAGCGCACAGAACTTTTAGAATTTCAAGTATCGCTGATCAAAAAAAATATTTCATACTAACCCTCTCTCCTGGCGGGCCAGGAGGTCCATCATTGCCTGAGGTGCCCTGAGGAGAAAGAAAAGACAGAGAAACATTGTCAAGTTTGTCAAAACTGTCAAAGTATGAAGTGTGAATCAAATTTATGCAAAGCACTGACAGTGAGGTTACATGGCAAGCCTGTGTGCACATGCGCATTTCTACACAAGTTGGCACTCGAGAATTATATTTAATTTGATTGATATATTTATATTTTCACTTTTTTTTTTAATATATGCTTTACAACAAAGAGAGCGAGCCAGAGCTATGTGAGCAGACTCACTTGGTCATTGCTATTGATTCTGTTCTGGTTAATTTATTCAAACTACTGAATTTGTTTACTGGGGTTTGTTTTCTCTTTGTGATGTTGCATCTAGACACATTCAATATCATCGACCTCACCTTTGCACCTGGCTTTCCTGTTGGTCCTCTAGCACCGCGTCCTCCACGTGGACCCTATATGTAAAACAATACAGTAATCATAAGGAAGTGGGAAGAATAGAAATAGTATTAGCACAAGAGAACATGAAAAAAACAAAACACAGGAAGTATAAAGGGCAGGTAATCAATTTCTACTGCTTTCGTTGCCCATCTCTACAACTCAGTGCCCATCCTCTTCAAAAGACAAGAAGATAAAGCCAATACACAAAGGAAGAGATTTTCATTTGAACACAATAGATCATTTATGTGGATGGCTCAGGCTGAGTTGGCAGACACTTGAAATGCCTACCGTTGGACCACGTTGCCCTCTAGGGCCTGCTTTGCCAGCGATTCCCTGAGAAAAAAAGAAAAGCTTTGATTTAGAACAAAATCATTCCTTGTTACAATCAACCGATGTGAGAACTTTTTCATCTCTTTTCAGAAGCTTGAGCTAAAGCAATTCTAGAAAAAACAAATACACTCAAACATCAGACAGACACGAATGCTGGAGGGGGGGGAGGGTTGAAAGAGACGCGAAATAGAACCATCTGAGCATCTTTGGACGAAAATAAATAATCAAATTGCAGCGGTAAGTGGTTACCCACAGGCGCTTGACAGCTTGAACTACCTGTCAGTTGTAGCACGCCGGGGCCAGGGGCGTCTGCCTCTCAGTGTCTGTCTGAGAGCAAAGACGAGCATGTCTCGTCAATAACAACCATCCCCATCATTCTACAGCCGTCATCCATTCATCTGTAACGATCTTCAATTGGGCCGCTCTTCGATTACACGGCTTATTTACAGTTGTCAGTCCTCCCTCAAGTGCTAAATCCTGATTACACTACAAGGCCAAAAGTACATGGACAACCCAGTTCTCTCGCGCTTCGAGTTTGATGTCGAAGAACTTGACTGTCCTGCACATAATCCCGACCTAAACACCATCCATCACCTTTGGGATGACCTAGAAAGATTTTAATCATCTTATACCAGTGGCAGACTTCATTAATTAATACTCTTGTGGCTGAATGGCTGGAAATAGTTGGGTTATAAAAACAGTGATACATCCAAAGTGACATTTTAGGGATTCATTAACAAACTCTTATTTAAATCGAATTCCCAAACTGTTACTCTATACTCTTTTTTTCCCTGTTAATGTTTTTTTCTTGAGGCACATTATATAAATCATACTTTCTATAAGTTATTTTCTTTCTTTCTTTAAGACAAATGACACTAAATAGATCCAAAAACTAAGCATATTGATATTTTTTTGTCTAGCAGGCCACCGAGATCCTCTAACCATCCTGTGTTTCAGGTTTCTACACTTAATCCATCTGCTACGCGGGAAATCCCACAGTGACCAAGTCGAGATGCCTTTAATAAGACAGTGAATAATGAATTTTGTGGCTTACCCTTGCCCCCTTCTCGCCATTCGCCCCGGAGAATCCAGGGAAGCCATTGGAGCCCTGCAAGACAAATAAAAAAAAAAATAAAAAAAAGGTGAGAGAAAAGAAAGGAGTGACAGAAAGGGGCTGGAGGCTATAAAATAAGAGATGTCTGCCATAATCTGTGTCCAGTAGCAATGTGACAAACGCTGGAGAGAAAATAGCACCATTTCTTTTGTGCTTTACTAACCAAGGCTAATTAATACAGTCTGAGAAGCCCTAACATAATTACTGCCATGCTGGTCAGCAGATTCTTATCATAAGGCTGCGGTTTATAGCTCGAGTTCTTACAGATAAATGAGAACCTTCTTTTAATGCTTAACAGGAGCCCAAAGGAAAAGTCTCTCCCTGGCCACTTAGATACTTTCTGACACACAGACAGAGGTGCTGTTAGGTTGTTAGCTCAGTTTGGAAGCAAAATGGGGAGATAAAAAAGGCAGTGGGAGCAAATAAAGACAAAGGGAAGGGAAACAGCAGATCCCCCTTGATACCATCAGCAATTTAGTTATTGGACTTTTGCAGGCTGTGCCCTCTGATAGTGGCGATCGTGCCAGTCAAACAAATACGAGCAGGGAAATCACTGTTGGATGAATAAAAGGCAGCTTACCAATACAGCCTCCCTTTATGCAGCATTAGGTAGTACAAATACATATTCAACCAATTTAAGTTTCATATTTCTTTGTCTCAGCTGCACCACAAGGTCATGTGCATGTCTGGCTGTTTTGACTTTAAAACTTACCCTGATGCAATGCACATCTATAGTGCTCATTATCGCTCACATGCATATGTATACGAGGCATAATACTGTGCAGTATAAGCAAGGGCACCACAACAAGGCAGCGTGGGCAGAATCGCAAGAGGTAAACAGTCCAACATTGTGGAGACGGCAGGAAGGGAGATCTATGCTGCTTAATTTGTTTTTCACAGAGGTGCAGTTATGGTAAACGGAAAGGAGAGCTGGTACTGGACAAGCCTGACTTGCGCCACACAGAGATAAGACAGTCCACTGAAGCTATTGCAAATGGCATCCAGAATTAACGGTGTGGGAAAGCTGTTAACAGAGAGTGATGGGGTGCAGCAGCCAAAAACACAGCCAAGTGGATGGATCCGTGCACAGGCTGATCGAGGGGGGATAAAGGCTGCGAACAGGCCAGGACTCTGACCCTGAACCTTCTCATGAGGACAGTGTGACATTTTCTAACACTGATGTTGCTTTGCAAACGGGAAAGTGTGTCTATCTCAAACAGCAAACAGCACTTCAGCTCTTAAATTCTATGAAACTGAAAAAAGTAGAGCTCCTGTCAAATATAAAGTATCTTTAAAATAAAAGCATCCTCATTATAAGTTACCAAAGACTTCACTTTTAACTTAAGAGTGGGTGTCACAAATTGAAATGCTGGATATCTCCCTTTACTTTGTCGAAAGAAAGCCCTTTAAATGCAGCCGACAGAGAGGAGACTGTTTATTCCGTGCCTTTTTTTGTCTCTCCAAAAACATTTTTGAAGTATGTAGTCTAAAAAGATCTGATCCTGGGCTCCACTGGGAGCCTTTGTGGGTAGCCTTTGTGTAAAATTATTTATGGATACAAACAAAGGATTACCCTTTGTGTCTCTGCATATGGTTACTCAGTATTTATTACACTCCACAAGTGAGAGGTTTTATCCATCGGTGAACTATCCAATAATTAAAAGAGGTTGCTGCAAATTAGTGGAAATAATACATACATCTTATCTCCCCTGTGTCTCACCCACTTTGTCTAATTTGTCTCCTATTAATTTATGTGCCACGCTCAGCTCAGACCCTGCTGACATTACCAGACCCGGTGGGAGACTTGTCTATGTGGATGTTTTGTGAGTAGGTGTATCTGACCCATCATATCAGTGCCAAGCTGTCAGTGCTGACAGCAGCATAGGGGGAAGCAGCTGCAGCAGCACATCCTGATAGTGGAGCTGTGGCACAGCGGTCAGTCAGCTACAGTGCAAAGAATGCCAGGACTGTTAGATAATGCCTGGAAGAGTTTAAGGAGCGAGGACAGCTGATGACTCCAGCAGGTGACCGTGCCACTTAGGCTTCCTCGAAGAGCTGCGGTGAGAGCACAGTGGGTGTCTGCTTTGGTTTGTGTTTGTGTGGGCAAGCGTTAGTCAGCAAGTTAGCAGATTTTAGGAGTTTAGACGAGACATGCAGACATGGACAGAAGATTTTATAGCGTACAGTAATCATTTACATATGTATACACACGCACGTATACACAAATGAAGCATGTGAACACACTAGAAGGCAGTGCAATGAGCAGATTGTCTCTCAACTGTTCACATTACTGAGCTGGCAAACGTCTCCCTCGCCGCTGAACTGCCCTTGACCAAGACGGCAAACACATACTGTACAGCAGGCCCTGATCTCTGACCTCCCAGTGGAGTGGGCGCTTACATAGTGAGAATTTCTTTGCATTGATTAGTAGAGTAGGCATTATCACTCTCATCACACACCTTAGGGCCTTGTCTGCCAGGGTACCCAGGCAATCCAGGGACTCCAAGTTTTCCCTAAAAAAAAAAGAGAAACAAAACAAAGATGATGAATTCTCATTGTGTCACCAGAGACGTCGCTGGAGACTGCAGTAAAGTTCACAGAAGCATCGTGAGAAGCAATAAACTTATAACCATAAAGTTTTACTTCTAGTGTGGTTTTTTTTTAATACCATCTTTATGAACATGACATCATCCAAGCTGAGGCCTTTTTCAGCTTTGTGAATCCCCCTTATTCCATTTTGGTCATTTTAGATGGCGTATGGTCGTTAAGACGTACACGGAATCTGATGTAACTTCCTCTTTCAAGTCAAGTCATATATTCATATATTCTTATTCTCTCATTCTTAACACTACTGTGCTGCTGCACAAAGAAAATCAGGATAAGGATGTATATGAATGTAAAATTAGCAAAAAAATAGCATTGAAATGGGGATTAAATAGCAGTCTGTTTTTGCACCAGGTGTAATTAGCACACTTACGTAGCAAATCATGATTTTAAATTACAGAAAAACTTGATAATTAACTTTGGAGCTATAAGTAATTGTCTTTAAGTCTCAGAGTTTTACATAATTTCGAATAATTTTTAAGCAGTTCCAATCTATGGATGCATATATCACAATTACTGTAAGATCATTACTGTTTTAATGTCATCTTAGCCACATTAATCTGAGCCTGTTTACTGTACGAGAAAACAGTTCACTGATCAAAGCTCTGCTGAAGCATTCATAAGCTATCATTTCTCTTCAAAGTCTTCGCTTGTATTCTAATCCTTTAATCTGAACTTGCGTGGATCTTACTGTAACCTTTAATACTTATTTGTTAGAGTACAAATGTGGCAGAACCACGTAGCAAGATGCTCTGTGGCAAGATCAAAGCTCCGCGAGGAAATGTTGCCAACATAAAACCAATTAAATGGGACTGTTGTAGAGCTGAAGGGAGGTGGAGAAAATCTTATCAGGACAGCTGTAAATCTATAATAAACTACTCTCTTCAGACTGCCTTCTCTCCAGTTCTCTCCAGTTCATTAAAGACGGGTAAGAAAAAAAAAGCCATCTTGACTGAAGTCCGTTTTTTGATCCTGCACTGAAACAGACCTTAACGTCCTACATCCTTTCATATATGAGTATTTACACACATAAAGCTCTGTAAAGCATTTTTATGAAATTATCCTATGTAATTAAACTTGAACTTAAGCCTGAACTTCAGCAGGCCAGTAAAAAGCATTAATCAAAGTGAAAACACACACTTTTACAATGCAGTCTTTTCCAGGTATTGATTAGTTACCTTCTCTCCAGCCAGTCCTATGGGACCAGCCTCTCCGTTGGGTCCTGACTTGCCCTTGGGGCCCTCAGGTCCATCCTCTCCTCTGGGTCCTAATACACCAGACTCACCCTTGAGGCAAAGACAACAAATAAAAACAGTGTCATTATTGTTCTATCGCTTTCTGCAACATCAGTACTCTAGATTAGAGATGATCATTCACCTTGTCGCCTTTGAGACCCATGTCACCTTTGAAGCCAGGGAATCCATCTTCTCCCTGAGTTTGAAAGAGATAAAAAAAAAAGGATAATTGTTTAGAGCTGCTTTGTCTCATTTCACAGAGAGAAAACTGTTAAAATCAAGTGAAACGGTAACGCGAAATACTTTAAATAGCATAAATAAGGAATATTAATGACAAAACCTTACTGAAAATTTATCATAGCAGTCTTCTGGTGCTGTTGGCAGTCGAAACTATACAGTAAAGGCGCCTTAGGACAGTTTAATACTGACACCTAGTGGCCACTTCAATGAAGCATTCACAGAAGCAGTTCCCATCTCACTTTGTCTCTTTCTCTACGTCGTCTGCTGACATCTGGTGGTCAAATTTTAGAATGCAGCAGCTCTGAGTCTCTTCCCAGGCACTGCTCTCATTGTTTCATGACAGCTGTGCTCTCTACATATCACATACCGAAGCCAATTTTCTGACACGTTTTCACGCATGCAACCAATAAGACACTAAACACATTAAAAATGATAAGCATGTAACATTATGCGCAACTTGGGATTGGTAAAACACTCGTCTCCGTGGATTTTATGCAAGACAGAAGTATCAAAGTAGCAGAGCGTTAAACGTCTTCAGTATTTTTTTTTTTTTATAAATCTCTCAGGACTTCAATTTCCAGACAACTTAGAGGAAAACTGATCCAATGGCACCGAGGTAGCAACAGGCCAAGTTCGACCGCAGTCTTCCAAGAAAACAATGGCAACAAATCGGTCTCCACTGAAAGCTCCCTACAAACAGCCTCATTCTCGTTTAATGTTCCACACTCCATTACAGCTCAGTGGCATGAGGACTTAACTGCCAGCCTGATGGGCCTTTAAGGGTTTTTCCACTTGCCGGATTCCGAGGAAGCCTCATTTGAGATGGAATTACAGCCCTCCATTTTTAGAGGAATGACATCTGTCAGTCATGTCGAGGAAAGAAAAAAGGAGACTGTGGAGGTGATTACCTTTTCTCCTTTGCCACCTTTAAGGCCTCTAATTCCCTCAGCGCCCTGCGGAGAGACAGAAATAGAGTCAGGATTAAATCCAGAGAACATGGAAATTCATCATGGCAGGGTGGTACTGTGTGACTTAGAGATAGGGCTTACTTTCACACCACGAGGCCCAGGGTAGCCGATGGATCCCATAGGACCAGGATGACCCTAAAAAGTTGAAAAAAGTGTCACGTGAACGGCAAAGTAACTATAATAATATGCATCGACCTTTACTGCAATGTGTCTCTGCTGTGTTAGATAAGTTCACTGATTTCCAAAGATTTCCCAGTGAACAGTGAACTCTCAACAAGCTTTTGGACAAAGTTATGCATGTGACAAAAAAGTTAATGGACAGCATCACGTAATATCCATTATTATATTGGGCTTTTTTTGGTTCTCGTTGCAGCTGACCACATGGAACAACCGGGTGGCAATCACAAAAGATCACAAGATTAGCCAATCACAGGAAAGAATGAGTAGGTCATTTTAGTATATTCTATTTTTGCGACAGTTTAACAGATATTATCTAAATTGTGTGGTTATATTAAACATTACTCTACTGGCACACTATGTGGTCTAAAAGGAAAACTAAATTTAATTATGTCAAAGTCTGTCCGACCCAACCTTTTTCCTGTGCAGTGCCACGTTTGATGGATCTCTGAGAGCAACTGCAATTAAACGCCTAAATGTATAATCCAAATAACAGTAAAAGTACATTGTACTTACAGCTGATCCTTTCTCGCCCGCAGGACCTTCTTTTCCTGGGTGACCCTGTGAAAGAAAGATTTAGTTTATCAACAGCTGATCGTCTTGTCAGTTGGTGTTTTGACTGAATGGCGTAAAAGTGTCGTTACTTAAAGCTGTGTTACTTACAGGAGGGCCGTCAGCACCAGGAAGGCCAGCCAAACCTTGTTTACCTTGAGGTCCCTACAAAGAGATAGATAGAGATAGATTAATAAATGATAAAATACTTTTGTGCTTATGCAGGAGTAATCATATCGCATTATGTACATAGTGTGTCCATTTTTGCGTGTGTGTTAGCCTTCATAGAAGCCAGTAAAGCTCTATAGTCTCAGACAGCAGTGTATCTGCAGAATCACTTATGAGGTCTTGACTGAAACATTCACTTATCGGGGCAGCAGAGTGGAGTTGTGGTGGGAGGACTGAAGGGGGTGACTGGATTCCCTCTTTACTTACTTTTTCACCAGGAGGCCCGATCGGACCTTGAGGACCAACAAGACCCTGTAAGACAATGGAGATAAGTCTGTTATTAGAAAAGTCAGCCAAGTTTAGTCTTTTTCTTTCCATAACTAGGCCGACGTGACTTTGATATGAAATGAAGTGATACATTTTGGGGGAAAGAACACCTGTTTTGACAATTTGGGAAAGTCTATACTTAATTTTTATGGTGTGCTGTATTTGTAATTTGCTTATTTTGTACCAGATTCATCTTCTTCCTTCTACAATTGAAGGCATTTGTTTTTGTTGCTTAGCTACTTCATGCTGCTTATTCAGATGTGTTCTTTCAGCTGTGCAAAGGGAGGTTCGCGCTTTTCTACAGTCATTCGAAAGTCACACATCTTGCAGACTTCTTGAAAATTCACCACATGAAGGATGAAAAAAAAAAAAAGAAGAAGTTATTAACAGTTAAAATAAGCGAGCTGTGTTATTTTTCTACGGGCCAATGCCTTCCCTGGAAGGCATCAATCTGCCTCTGGCCAGGTATAACTAAAATGAAGTTATTTATTCAACCTGTATACCATCAGGACAGGTCCCTACTAATACTTTCCAGGGGAATGACGCCATCCTGTCCGTGTTGTGAGCGTCAGCAGGACTGAAAATCTTACCTGGCAATGGTCATTTAGCCCTGGCTACAATATTGGGTGTACTGTTTTGTATTAAAGATGACTCGAAAATGGAATATTTTTCACTGTGCCACCAACTGTACAATGTAATCTTGTTAAGTGCTATCAAATCAGTACAATATGTCTCATCTCAGTAAGACAGAGAGGTTGTTTTTGTTCTTCTTTGTGGCCACAGAAAAACAATGTTCGGTGAACACTTTGCTAGTTCTTTGCTCTATTATGGTGTTTTGTGGAATGCTCCTCAGAGTGGCTGAGACTGAAATGAAGGATGGAGGGAAAGAATGAGGAGGAAGCGGAGCAAAAGAAAAATATGTCTGCGAATGTTTAATTAAGAAAACAGGAGTACATAGTTCTTCCCGTTGCACAATGGTTAGGGAAACAAGAGTAGAGCATGAAAAAGACAAAGTAGGAGAAGAGGGATGACAAGAGAAGGATGAAGAAACTGGGTAAGAGGGACAACAACAGGAGAGAGGATAAGAAAAGGACAGAAGAAAGACATCTACAGAGAAACTTACATGTGGACCAGGCAAACCCTGCTGCCCAGGAGGTCCTGGCTCTCCTTGTGGACCCTGTACATAACAAAGAAAAAGAAAAAGATGCAATTAATATTGTACCGCAAGCAATTCCAGTTTATTTCTTCTGCTGTGTGCTTTTAATCTACACAACTACTCAAGAGAAATAACATTGCCAATGAATTCAGATAATTTAGATGAACACAATCAAAGAATGTACTGACGGCAATGAGGAGCACATCTTTAAAAAAAAGTCACGTAGCACTGTGGTTACTGGGTTAGATGAAAACTTTGGGTGAACTCGCTTGGACAGATTGGTTGAATTGGCTTTATCTGTCGAGAATGTAAAACAAAAAGGTGCACATAGTGGAGAGAAATGCAATGCACTGGCCCATGAAGCAGAGCTTTCTGTGTTCTGGCCTTATCCAAACTTGTGTTTAGTTCCTATCAAAGCCAGCTCTAAGATCTGGTGGCTGGTCAGCTATGAAATACAGCTTTCTTTTGTTGGGGGGCTACAGAGCCATCTGGGTATGGATTAAGGCTAATAAGACTAACTGGAATGGTGGGTTGTTTGGTATCCCTGCTGAGATTCAGTGTGTCACAAACCAAACATATACCCCCTCCCCCAAAAAAAGCCCTTGTGAAGCAATCTGCTCCAGCTGTTACAACAAACACTTGAAACAAATGCTGGATTCAGTAAAGTTTAGGTTGCATGAAGGTGATTGTGAGCACGGCCTTGACTGCAAAATGCAAAATTGGGCTTTCATTGAAGATAAAAATGCAGCCAGTAAACAGTAAATTGTGCCTATTGTGTTAAAAAAAACAACAATATGTTAGAGGTTGGTGTGACTGCCAGATGGGTTTATGAACCCTCTGGGAAGCTCTAAAACTGTGGATATGTTCAAGCATTCTGCTTTGATTATTAAGATAGGCCAAGATCAACACTAAGATTGGAGAAATTAATGAGAAGCACACCATATTCCTATTGTTTTCTGTCCCTTTAACAGCTGTTTCTTCAGTGACTCTGACCACAGACAACATGTGGTCTTGTCCAGCTGTCCTGACCAATGATTTGTTACCCTCATTCAGATGTCCCACTGAGACCCTCCAGGAAGCCGAAAGCGCACAGACAGGCTATTCTGTTTCATCTCTTACTAAAAGTTAATGTCTCTTCGTCGTGACCTTTTTAGTCTGCGGGTTTTGCGGTTTATGAAAAAGATCTAACAACTATTATAAGACACTCCGCACCACCATCTACCATCTCTAATCAGCAAATGACCTATGACCTCCATTCTTGTCACGTTACGTAGGGGTAAAAGGTCACTGACCTGAAATCGGCCTGAGGCAGGCCAAATTACGTACTCATTGCGTAGGTGGTCTTGGAAAACCTGTGGAGACTGTCTGTCTTTTAAAAATAAGCAAAACATAAATATATCTCACCATGTTTCCTTTGGGACCAGCTTGTCCATCAAGTCCAGGAAGACCCTAAAGAGATCAGAATTTGGTAATGAAAATCTAGAACACAACATATTATCCATAAATATGATAAATTAAATGATATGTGAGGTGTACTTACACGCTGTCCACCTGGACCTGCAGTTCCTCTGGGGCCAAGCAAACCTCGAGGGCCCTGATTATGAAGACAAGTGCAAATTAAATAAAATCATACTTAAATGTATCATCCGTGTTAGTTTGTCTGAAACTGTGTTTTGTATCTAGAAATACAAAGCCCTAATAGAGTTTTGAGTTCAAATCTGACCCCTGGTGGTCATGCATGGTAACTGCAGGTTCATTTCAATGAATGAGCATTAAAGTAGTTTCTTATCTCAACAGTTTAAATCATGCACTTAAAATAATTGCATTTACTGTGCTCCTTCATCTTATAGACAGTGTGTGTGATGAAATGCCATGCAACTATTTCTTTTAGGAGGACAATGCTGTTTTGGGCATGACAGGGAATAACCATTTTTTAATGCTCTATGGTCCATTTGAACTGTGCTAGGCAGAATTTGGCAATTTCTCTTGTGAAATGACAGAACAACAGTGTCCAAGCTCTATTTTCTGATCTATTATTCAGAGCCATTCTCTCTTGGCAAGGTTAAGATTACAAACGCAATGGTGCTTGCAGACAGGAATGTCGTTACGGTTGCAAGAAGATGAGGAGGGTAAGGCTGTGTGTTGAAATAATTGCCAAAATGAGTGTAGAGGAAGGAATGATGGGATGAGGCCTGTAGTAGCACAGGAAATGAGTAACATGATGGTTATAGATTCATCATGTTCTTATCTTTGTCCTAATGAAATAAGGTGCAGCTGAGTAATCCTGTCCAACTGTGTCATCAGATACTTACACTCTCTCCAGCCACACCTCTCTGTCCAACCTGGCCATCTTCACCCTTTGGAAAGGAAAGAGAAAGAATGTGTTGTTAAGGAATGCAGAGTCATTCAAAGCTTCTGAAAACAAGGGTGAGTTAAAAAGTGACTGAAGCACTACTTACTCTTGGGCCATCATCTCCTGGAGGTCCCGGAGAACCTGTAGGACCCTGCTCTCCCTGGAGAGAAAAGATCAAAGGAGAGGAATATCAACAAAGAGGGGGAGTGGCAGGTCAAAAGAGAGTCCACATGCTTGATCCCTGCAGCTGAGAGCAAAAAAAAAAAAAAACTCTTAATTTTTACTTCTTGAAAAATATATGGGTCAAAAATTCAGAAAACACAAACGCCTTTAATCTACAGTTAGTATGGCCACCACAATTGGCATGCATGTATATGGTTTCTACTACTTAAAGTGCTCTATAAGGATTGGCCTACCTCTGGTGGCCCTGTAATTACTCAGTATAGGATAAGGCATGATTGTCTGTCTAGAAATACCCCTCTGTGATCTCTGTCCTCTCTCTTTCTGCTCTCTACCAGCGCCCAAAATTCCCCAAACGCCACACTCAGCACTTCTCACCCACCTCCAGGCCTGGTTAAATGCAGCCCAAGTGGTTCTGCAGTCGGCCCCACCTCTCATAAGTGGGTCAAACGCCCTAATGAGTACCACTGGTTTAGAATTCATATCTGTCAACACTGGAGCGTACACGAGACGGGTGGGAGGTGGCCTTTGAACTACCAATCAGCCCAGAGGCTGCTGTAAGGACAGGGTACTGAGCGGCAGTGACTGTGATCAATGAGGATTTGGGCCTTGAAATAAGAGACTGTAGGATCTTATTTTTGGAGACAGATAGAAGCCTTTAATGATGTTTGTTCCCCGACCTTGTGCCGCCACCAAACCCAAAACTCTCTCGTCATACTTACCCTGTGTCCTTTCTCTCCAGGGAGACCAGGGAGGCCGTCAAATCCTCTGTCACCCTGTAACAGCACAGCGACAAATGGTCAGTTCAATCAATCCCTTTGGCACCTTTTTTTTTTTCAAACACAAACATTCACACACGCTCACGGGTTTATTGGACAACCCGGTGTGGACTTTACCTTGGGCCCTGCCTCTCCTGGCATTCCTCGAGCACCATCAGCTCCATTGCGACCCTGTAGGACACGCAAACATCATGTCAGGCTACGTGGAAATCCCATTACTTGAATGGTTTTATGGAACAAACACATGGATGATGCTATCATTTTTCTAACTAGTTTATGCTTAAATAAACATGACTTTATGAATTTTACACAACCCGCAGAGACGGTTATTAGGTACAGCTGACTTATTTGAAATAAGGCCATGTTTGAATCTAAACAGGCTCTTCTCTTTGGGCACAGTGACACTGATCCTTGCACTCTTGTTGGCATGAAATATTATAAATTTGTGAATTTAAACTTAATCTTCTTTTGTGACAGTGTTGTAATAAAATATTTAAAAATCTCCTGGTTAGAGAGAACTCTTACCCTCTTTCCTGCTTTCCCTGGTGGACCAGTTGATCCCTGAAGACCTCTGGGTCCCTGTGGGAAAAACATATGAATGTTTTAACACATTGAAGACAAGTTAAAATGTCTTTATGTTCAGATGTAAATGGGTAAAAGTGGTCATTATTACATACACAAATTTAAAAAATGAAAATGAATTCCTTGTAAACAAGATATACACTCTTCTCACCTGTGGACCTGAATCACCACTGTCACCTTTAAGTCCGGGAGAACCAGGACCTCCCTATTAAAAATATAAACACAGACACAGAGACTTAATGAATGAACATCTCTGCACCGAGTGATGGTCATCCCATCGTTTGGCAAGGAAACCAACATAATCTAGGTTGGATTAATTTAAATCCAAACACACAAACTTGGACTGTGAATATACGCCAGAAAGACGTCCTGGAGCATCTCTCCACATGTATAAAATCACTTGAGTATCCAAGAATTACAGACTTGGTATAACATTCATGTGGCGCATTCAGAGTAAGGCGCTCCGAAAACTATGTGTAAATAAACATGATTTGATTTTTACCAATCATTCAAGCTGGATATCATAAGTTGATCCATTAAAATCAAATCTGCTCACAGACAGATAGGGAAGAGGGTGGCGTGTGCCTGTATGTGGTGTGTGTTAGAGAATGACGAATGAGAATGTACGTGCATGTTTGCGTGTTGAAGGTTTTAAAAAGCTACTCACAACAGGACCAGATCTTCCTGCCATGCCCGCTGGCCCTGGAGGACCTCTCATAGCCAGCTGTGGATCAGACAGAAAACAACCCTTAAGCCTCTGTTCAGCTTACAATGTTGACACTTTTGCATTTATACCTGTCTGGAACAATTTCATGTATCAAAACACAATACTTCCTCCTCTGCGGCAAGTAATTAGGATAATGTGTGCTCAGGCACGTTTTCTTGGAACTCAGTTCATTAGCATTCTGTGAAGTGATTCTTAGTCTTATGGAGACACTTTTAATAGTCAGAAACTTCTGGAAATAAGTTGCAGTATTTTCCTTTTTTTAGTCTCATCACGTGCAAATTATTGCTTGTTCATGTGAGCATTCCATTATTGCTAAATGAAGATTGCATGGACGCTGAAATCCCACACTGAGTCCCCATGATAATGCAAGAATTTGTGATATTGATATTGACACGGCAGTCGTTCAGCTAACTGGGCTTAAGGGATAAAGAATAAAGAAAAAAAAATACTTATAAAAATCTACTCATTTCGCCTCTAGAAAGAATGAAACCTTCAAATGTGCAAACTTTACTTTGTTCTTGTTCAGAATTTACCACTCTGGTCTTTGTTCCTGTTCATGGTTGACCACAGTTTTGTACTGCCAAAAAAGTTGTCTGGGCTTTATTTGCAGCCTGATTGCCGAATAAATGAATTTGCTAATTCAATAAGCAACTCATGCGCTGTGTGAGACTTAAGGCCGACTCACACGTATTAGTTTGTGCATGTGCATTGCGGTTTTTGTGCAAACAGGTCAAAGAGAAGTTAAAAAATTGCATCCCTTCAATTCCCCTTGCACTTGCAACTCCTGCCATGTTTTTTTCTCTTTCCTGCCTCGGGCCAAACCTCTGGCATAAACGACAAATATAGAGAGGTGACAAGTGCTTTCAAGACATTACTAAACACCAGGTCACCGCTTTTCACAGCCTTCCAGCTCCATAGCGTGTTGTGAATGTGTGAATATTTAGTGCAACACTTAATGATTTCCATGTGGTCTACTATAGATCACACCTTGCTTACAGACGCATAATTCAACCTGTTTTTTCAACGGTGCCACGGTTATCAGGACCCCTGAGTGAGTGTGAACATCTGGTGTGGGTTTATGTACTACCTGACCTGACACAGGTCCATATTTTGGAATTTACTCAGTTTATAGGATGAGTGGGACTTCATTACCTGCTACAATATTTACTGTGCTTTCTGGGTCGTTTTTCTTTTAAAACTTGGACCACTTTTCTTCTGGATTAAAAACTCAATTTTGAACTTGACCTCAGCTTGAAGTTGAAGTTAAATAGCAGCTACTAGGAGTACACAAAGACACAGAAAGTCATAGTAAAGTGTTCTCTAAAGTGAGAAAGAGGCACTGGGGTCATATTTAGAGCTGATACTTACCCTAGCCTGAGATAGGATAGCCTGAGCCTGAGCTTCCTGGGCTGAAACCACAGGTCCCTTGTGTGACTCACCGCCTGCACGGAACTGCCAACCACGAAACAGAAAAGAAACACAATTAAAAACAAATGGACTTGTCTCTTTTTACAGAGTGGGACATCTAATGGTCTCTCCTGGTCAGTGTGCTCAAATATTTTTTTTCTCAAACCTATAAAGCTGTCACCATGCCACACACATACACACACAAATTGCTGGCATGCAAGCACAGGAAGCTCACACACACACACACACACAAATATGTGTCACAATCCTTTCAAGGCCTCAGTCACTGGTTCCACTCCATTTCACTGGCTGACATTTACAAGGTAAGTGATTTGTAACCCAAAGAAAATAAGGTTGCGATCCTTTGGCTTACTTGTGATGCTATGAGGTAAACTTACTAAATGAAGCAAGTTCACGGGCTAGTGCTTGAGATGAAGGGTGCGCAGTATGTGAAAGAAATAAGAAAGGCAGCCCAGTGGGCATGTGGAAGGTGGCAGGACTTACTGGAAGCATCAGAATGGTACCTGGAGGGCCAGGGACACCGTCTGAACCAGGAAGACCAGGACGACCTGGAGGACCCTGGAGAATGAGAGGAAAGAGGACGTCATGTCTCGATGTCTACATTCATGCCGTTCAAAAGGACTTGCACAGTTTTGTTGTTAACATCTTTTAAGTATTTAATGAGATGCATCAGCTATTGTTTTGTTGACTTGAATACCAGTATGTAACACTGTCAGGGACAATTCATTCGATGTGGTTTATAAGCGATATTTTCCCATGAGATTGCACGATTATTTTGCCATTTCTCTGTAACCCCCTGGAGGTGTTCTGCAAATTGAATTGAATAAGAAAAAAAAATGAGCAGCAGCAGTGCAGAGGCTGAACAACTAATCACTTCACAGCAAACTCCAACAGTAATATCAATGGGAGTGTACTTTGCTATAGCCTGGGAACCAGACAAATCTGCAAACTCATGTTTTATTTGCTCTGGCAGATCGGTCTAGCCTCTCTCCCATTTAGACAGATTTTCATCCACCCTTGGATCTGGTCAGGCTAATCATAACCATTTATCTGATATGATGACTGTGCAGAGGAGGCGCGTCCTTCTTGGACGTTTTTATTTTTTGTAAACAATCATGATTGCTGCTGCTGATGTGTTACTGTTTCTGTTGAATCCATGAATGTGCGTCAGTATTAAAGGAACTGGACGGCACAACAACTGCACTTAAAGCTTTGGTTGATAAGAAAGATCTGTTTGCAATACTTGTGAATTTGGTAAATTTAACTATGCTACATCACTCGTTTGGTTCCTCTAATGGATTGGAAGTCTATCCAGTTGGCACTTTGTTCTGCGCCCGTTAATAATGCCCCGTGGAAATCGAAAACGAACCGAGGCCAGGCTAACTTTGCTACACTCTTGTTGCTTATTCCAAGTAGAGAATTTACTAATTCTCCTGAGAGGAATAAGACAGAGAATTTTAATCACGAGTTAAGATAAAGAATAGATTTTCATGAAGCTGGCCTGCAGATATTGACTGCACAAGACTATATATCCATAGCTCTGTGAGACTACCTTTAAAAATCTCCTTACAACCCAGCTCTTCAGAGAATACTTCCTCTCCTAGCACTACCAACAACTGGGCATGCTAAATCCATCCCTTCTAGTATTGTCACAGTACTTATTGCTGCACTAATATGTCCTTTTCTAAGTCACTTTGGATAAAAGCATCAGCTAAATGAATATATGTTAATGTAATGTAATGCTACAGGGCTGTGGCTCATTAGGTTTCAGAAAGCACAACTGTCTGATGGATGAAAAATGGAGAGTTTTGCTACTCTTAGATGTTTTCCACTAGTCGGGCAAAAAAATGGTTGGCCTGTGGGTAGCACCAAAGGAAAGATGACATTGTTAAATGAATGATGGACTCTTTTGGGACATCTCAGACTTGGTTAAACTTTCAGCAGTCTGGACAGCGCTGGTGAGCCATGTACTACGACTGAGTCCTTACTGCAGGAGACTGGGTTCAGTTCAAGCCCTTGACTGAGCCTTTGTACATGCTCTACCAGGATGCTCCACCTTTGTGATTTTACAGGCCAACAAGGTGTTAGCATTCTATTTTGGCATTAAACACAAAGAGCTGAGCAGTAGGAAAATCATGAACGAATGTTTCTGACAGGTTGAAAAGCATCTCTGGTGCCAGATGAAAACTCTGCGGTTCACCAAAGTCTTAAGTCTTTAGGATTCACCCTCTGGGGACAAGTCTGTACCAAATTTTATGGCAATCTATCTCAAAGTTGTTGAGATATTTGGCTGATGAGCTGGCTGTTACAATGGAGACAAGATTTTGATTGAATAAAAACAAAAACTTATCTAAAAAAAAGATCAAGGCTGAGGTTGTACCCAGTGTTTCCACAGAAACCAGAATCTACTTAGCAGTCTTGTCATGTGCAGAAATCTCAGACTGCTGGCTCAAATTAATGCCATGTGTTCCCATCTGCCTTTTTCCCAGAGGTGGTAAATACTCTCCATCCATTGCCGTTATAGCAGGCATAGCGACATCTAGTGTTAACGACAGTCCTACTGTATGTGGCTGGGAAAGTGGTCTCTGAGTGGAAAGGAGGGAGATGGTGATTATGAGAGAAATGAGCCGATCAAACGTTCAGTCTAGGCGGATACTGCGCAACGGAAAACCACAAGGCTACAGAAACGAGTCACTTTTAATCCCCCTGTCAATCCTCAGCGAGACTGTTTCTCATGGGAGGAAATGAAGGGAGGGGGAGGGACGTTTGGACCAACAACATATTTTCTGATCACTTTGACCCAGTGTGAACAATAGGGCTTTTGTACGGGCAACGTCTGCCGGTCACACTGGAGGAGTTACGGTATTTTTTTCTCTGCAATTAAAGGGTTAACCTCCAGAGACAGAATACGTAGATGCGCTAAAAGGGTGATGAAAGAGGGGGTGAGGGGCAATCACCACATTTTGGGAAAAAAAGCTGAGATCCAGTCTTCTGGAGGGGACAGGCACTTATTCTGTATGATTCAATCAATCAAGTAAATGAGTGGAATCCCACGGTGCTGCGTGAAAAAAAGTCCTGAGAAAATTTTGCCTTCTGCATATTTTATGGCGTCAAGGAGTTCCTTGAACTTCTCACAAGTCCTGTAGCACACTAAATACAGCTGTTTCTCAGAACTTTGTTGGTGTATTGACAGTTTATGGGCATCTCATTTCCCTGCACCACTCCTAACTAATCCCCCCCTACTGCTGCACGAGTAAGCTGTGTCCAATTGTGTCATTCCATGGCATCGAGGCTGTACTTCACAGCTTTCCAGTACAGAAGAACACACATGCAGGGTAGGGGTGTTTATATATATATGTATATATGCTGACTCCCATAATTCCACAAGTTAGATGAATGACTTAGGTTAAAGTTAGTATTTTAGTACATTCTGTGTCAATTATAGCCTGTTTTGGCTGATATTCAGCTTGAATTGTTTATATTTTATTCATCTTTCAGAAAATTAAAACTAGTTGTTAAATTGTTATGTTAACAATTACTGGAGAATGGGTGACAGAGCTTCTCAGAAACATGTGTAAACAGCTGTGTGAAGTAAGGCCAGCCTTTACTCACCCTCTCACCATGATCTCCATGGGGACCTGGGGGACCCTGCAATCCTGGGGTACCAGGAAGACCCTGAGATCACACACAGAGACAGACATACACTTAACATATTATATCCCAAAACTGCTGCTAACCAGCATTCCCACCACAGTCCAATACTTCACCAACAAAGACAGAAGCACAGACAGACATGGGTTCAAAAAGAAATACGCCTCAATGTAAAATACCCCCAACCCCTCTCTCTCTCTCTCTCTCTCTCTCTCTCTCTTACACACACATTCATGCACAAATACACATTTTGACTGTCTCTCCCAACTCAAGCTTCACTGGCGATCAGGGCTGATGCTCTTTCCATAAAGACATTTTTTCCCTCTTTAGCTGTTCTCCATCTGTGGAAGGCAGACAGGAGTGCAGGAGAACGTGATACTCACTGCTTGGCCGGGGGCTCCTTGGGGTCCTTCTATAAGCATCCCCTGAAAAGGGAAAAAGTAGATACAGTAGCATTATAAGGCAGCCAGTAAAGGGAAAATGAGAGCCAGTGGGTGCTTTGGGTTTGAGGTTAAGGACTACTTACTTTTAGTTACAAGCTAAAGCAGTCACCAATTCTTCAGCTATCTGATGTTCTATAATGTATGTGTACGCGTGTGGTCAAAGATTTGGATGGGAACCTGTGGTGGTACAGATGGTATGGGAGGAGAGACGATAACTGCAGCTGCTATTTCAGTCTGTGTTTAGCCTATAGTGGTAAATTGTATAGGATGGCAGCATTTTGTATAGACAGTGTTTCGTCTATGGCCATCAGACCAAAGTTTGTGTGCTCTCATCAGGAGAGAAGAAAGCCTTGGCTGTAACTGCTACAGAATATAACATAAACATGACCTTTTGTTCAGTTGCACTGAAACTGAAATTAACCAACATGAATATGGATGTAAATCATATATGAAAGAGATCTCTAAAAGAAAACATATTCCCCAAGAAAATATGCAGGGAATCTGATTTAGGACATTTATGGACTTTATAAATCATCGTGTGCAACCGTCGAAGAGTCTCCGCTGATAAGGAAGGCTGTCAAAACTGATTTTGAAATATGTCACTTATGTGAACATATTCTTGGCTAAAATAACCAAGACAACCAAGAAACAGACAGAAAAACAGAGAGAATTCTGGCTAGCTGTTTTGCTGCTAGCTATTTAGCTATCTAGCTAGCTGACAGCTAGGTAGAAAGAAGTAGAGTCCCAATGTTCATACACATAGATAACTATCAAATTGTCTATAGATTAGTTGTAGAATTAGTGAGGAAGGAGGTTGTTGTTGCTAGACAGATAATAGTTAGCTTTTTCCTAGCCAATCAAATTAGCTTTCATATCCAGGTTGCACATCTTAGCCAGTTAGCTTGCTAGCTATTTGGCAACTAGCTAAAGAGCCAAATACACTGTATGTGAATGGATTAGTGGATGTTTTTTTTTTTTTTCTAATGCATTTAGCCTAGAGGAATTGATGAATATGACTTTTAAAGGTGCAGTGTGTAAGATTTGGGAAATTTATTTTCAGAATAAGGCAAACATGGAATTTAATATTCATTACTATGTTTTCATGCATGTATAATCAACTGAAAATAAGAATATTTTTTATTTTTGTTACTTAAAAACAATCATTTCATATCTGCAGTGGGAGCGGGTCCTTTTTCCGGTAGCTGCCATTTTTAAACACCATGTTTCTACAGTAGCCCAGAGCAGACAAACTAAATACTGACTCTAGACAGGGCCTCTCAAGTGTTGTTTCTACTTTACACTAGGAAAGTGAGGGCGATGTGAGGAGAGTGCAATGCAGCGATTACACAAGTAAATGCAACTAAATTCTACACACTGCACCTTTGCTATTTAAATGTTAGCTGTTTAGCTTTGTACACAGAAGTATCCTGGACAAAGCTGACCTTTTGTGTCATACTTCACTTACTGGCTCAATGACAGCAGGTTCACCCTTCTCTCCTTTTTCTCCCAGGTAACTGTGGCCTCCAGTTACCTACAGATATAACACAGACCGGGTTAGTTTTTACAGAGAAACAAGACTGACATTTATATGTAAAGGCAGAGCACCAAAGATCTGAAAGCCAAAAAAATGGAAAAAGTGAGACCAATGAGCAGCAGATGCCTGCTGGGTGTCTTGTCTTTTACAGAGGTTGCTTAAAACACCACCAAAACTGCTAACAAAAAACAAAAAGCCCAGCAAAATGCTGACTAGTGTTCTGCATGCTTTAAAGGATTTAGGTAGCTCTCTAGGCGAAAAGCTGTTTTTTTTTTCTGCCTACTGGAAAAATAAACCTCAAGAATCATTTTGCAAGAAGCTATAATTTAGATTTTGGTCTGAATCCTATTTATTAAGCTTCCTGAAAGCCAGGAACTGAAAAAAAAGACCCCAACTGTGCACAAATGCAGAGGTCGTTACCTGACACTATCCATACAATGACTTCACATGAGAAGAATTCACAAACCACCTACATCAGTATGTCCAAGAAACCACTAGATCGTACAGTTTAGCCTGAAGAGGAAACTCTTTTTGAGAAAGTCATGGAGTAGGGCTGCGTTGTCCTGAGATTGTAGAGTGGAGAGCACTAATAGAGTGGTTCAGATTAACCAGAAGGCAGACAGATCACAAGCCAACATCCAGACAGGGACAGTGTCACTTCCTGCCTGGATCCCGAGGCAAGGAAGGATGCTGGAAACAAGCCATGGTAGACACTGCCTCAGCAGATATTTCTATCTGGATTTAGATATTGATCTCGGTGAAAAAAATTTGTTTGCAAATACTTCGTTTGTCATCAGTTAATCCAAACAGATCATTGGTGGGATAACCGGGGTATGTCTTTGATAAACATCAGAGGTCACTAAGGCCAAGAGGTTACAGAGGGTGTGTCTCTACTGACAGCTGGGGTTGACATCTGTTTATCTGTAGGAGGCTTAGACAGACAAGGTGTGTGTTTGTGCTTGCTGGTGTATTTGTGTTTGGTCCATGTGCATGCAGAATGCTCCAAGCTACAACCTGATACCATTAGAAACAACAAACCAAAAAAAAAAAGGGCATTGCAAACAAGCCATCAAACAAATGCCACCAACATCTTCTTCATCTTTCCACATTCCCACCCACCATCACTCCTAACCGCTTACACTTACACTGCTCTCTCTGAAATCGGTCTCCGCTGGAACGCCGGGACCAAACTCTTCCTCATATGTTGCAGATGTAGGCTTGGTGTCAGCGGTGCCATAATCGCCATAATCACCATAATCGTATGGCTTCTCTACAAACTCTTTGTTGTCATATTCATTCAGGTTGTATTCCTTAAACTCATACACGTCAGTGGTGGGATCCACATTATCTTGGGTGTCCACTGGGGGGGCAGTTTCCACGGCAGCAGTGGTGTCCACCCCGACCTGTTCCACACCGGTGATGTAATCATCCACTTCATAGCTCTGGGATCAATCGAGGCATCGCAAAACAGGGGGCAGGGGTTGTTATGATGGGAGGGAACATGGAGGTTTGGTTAGTGAAATGAAATCATGTGAACAGCTTCAATGAGTCACATGTTTTTAAAGCATGATTCACAGTTAAGGCATTAGTCTGAAATTACCGGACAGCAACTAAGTCAAACTCCTCTAAAGAATTATCAACTTAGTTGTGCACACATCCATGTATCTAATTTGGGACAGGATAGAAAACTCAACATATGTGAAACTCCCATGTCCCAAACTACTGACACATTGATGTTTTGAAAAAGTAAACAGTAAAATATATTACAACATGGCACAAAATAAAGAAATATAGACTGTTAAATATATCCATGCTGTAAAATCACAGTACAAAGGTCTAGTGAGGTCATTTAGAGCATAATCTGAAATATTTCAATTACGGTGAGAAGGTATGCAAATGTTCACACAACCAAGAACATTCAAGGACTATTAAAAACCCAATGAAGTTCAGACCAGAGCAGTACTGTTTAAGAAGAAACACTAGCAAGACTAGTAAGAATCTGTGTTTGCACAGAATCTGAGGCACTGAAGAGACGAGATGATTATACAGGAACTATTGAACTTTGATTCACAAGCTTTGCCTTGTAAATCAGACAGCGCTCAGCTTGCTGAAAGATGTCAATAAGTGTTGAACTGAAATGCATCATTAGATAGCAAATATTGACAGAGAAAGAATCCAGGAATATCATGCAAATTCTCTAAGCGCCCTTTTGTTAGATAAATATTGTTGCACAGTTGCAACACCGATGCATTTAAGGACATTGCAAAAACTCACAAATGTGAGTCACTTCATGGGATTTTTTCACGGTCCAAGATTTCTTGAGCAGAATTATTAAACGGTTAAACATTCTGAGAGAGTGCTTCCATGTTCAAAACAGTCAATGAATATTGTGGCCTACTGCTAAATCAGTCTAATCAATACAGTGCAGACTGTAGATCAGTATTATAGCCAAGTTCAGGGCTTCATCCAACAAACTACTGCAACACTCTTTGATCAAAAGCATCCACCAATAGTATTTTTTGTATTGTATTAAGTCTATAGGAATGATGTTTCTATGACATTGTCTAAACGTTGTCTCGCCTGTCACAGTCCTCAGTAATCAGACAAGTGTTCCAACATAGGACACCACATGTTTAGTTTCTGTGGTTACCCCTCTAGCCTGTCATTTTAAATCAGCATAATGTCTCAAGCTGACTCAAGCTGCGTTATCCACCTCAAGGTACATTGCAATGCAAATGGCAGACATTTGGCTGACGGAGCACACGGCCGTATTGTTTTAGTTTAACCCCCAAATGTTCCTCATTACGTTGTGTTTTATGTAATGGTTTAGCACAAATTAAGACAGGAACTGCCAAATTCAGGATATGGCAGAAACATAGGGGGATACATCTTGTCTACTGATTTTCCATCGGTTACGGTTCATTAAATGACAAAGTTTCCTGCTTCGGTCTTTATCCGGATTCTGTTTGATGGAGGCGGTTTCTCATGGAAGTCGATGAGCGTAGTGACCGAGGCCTTGTTGGGTTTCATTCCCCAGAGACGACCGTGAAAATATGTTTGTGATGCCCATGCATTTTTTTTAATTAGGAGTTTGGACGTTAACTGGATGGATGGATGTTAAAAGTCAATGATGCACAATCTGTGGTCCAAACCTTTCTGATTTCACAAAAATTTCATAATAATTCTGCAAAAATTCTGCTTATATTATTGCCAAATTACTAACTCTCAACAGCTGTTACCATGTTGTACTATAACTGACTTTTACCAGTTATCAAACATGTTTCCTGTTTATGGTTCGTATCTCCCTGTGGAGAAAATGATTAGGTCTTGATCTTTGTGAATAATACGGATATTTAAAAAGTTACCTGGCCTTGTCCAGCAGTCTCAGTGGGAGTTTCAGGCAGATTTCCGTCCACAGTGGTGTAGTCATACTCACCGGTGTAGTAGTCTTCACCCACATTTGTCTGAAATGAGGCAAGAAGGTAAAGCAGGTAAAGTCAAGTTCAAGTTGTATTCAACTGGTTTTGTTAATGCACATGTCTACAGCAGCATGAATATCATGAATGTAAGGGTGATAAATTTAGGTACAGTGGTACATATTTAGCTAAAACTTATGGAGGACATCAAAACATGCTGGTAAAACAGGAAGTGGGAGAAGACTGTATGTGTGTTACTCATGGCCACAGCCATGATAACTGTGTTAGTCAGGCGTTACCTCGGTCTTGACTTTTTCAGTTGGGGGAGTGTCAGTGGTTAACTCTCCTTCAATGTAGTCATAGAGTTCACCATATTCATAGTTAGTGTACTGTAAGGAAAAAGGCAAGAGGGAGGAGGGGATACATGAATTAGCACAATCATGTAAACAATGCAGCAGACAGTCTGACGGACATACTGTACATTATTTACATGGCATCTAAGAGCATGCCAACTATTTGTACACCTTTAAAGTATTCTGTGCCCTCATGCTATTTTAGAAATAACATGGTCAAACGATGAAAATATCACATCCATATTATTAAACTGAACAATTTTGGATGAATATGGATGACAGTAGCAGTCCTCGCTCCCCTTCCATCCAAACCCCCCTGAGCCTCACATGGCCATATTTAAAGGTTCATGTGTGTAACCAAGCAAACAGCAATTAAGATTCTTGTTTGCTTCTAACAGGATGTTGGAGGGTTAATGTCATGCCAATAAAAACTCATATGCCTCTACCACTTAATTTTGTGAGCCAACAATAGCCCCGGGATTTCATTAATGGGCACTGTAGAACATAAACCTTAAGCTGGCTGGACTGTTGTTGGGAACATACAGAATACAGTAGCAGGGAGTAAAACAAACCCCTGTTAAAAAATGGTGGGTAGTTAGACCAGTCTTTGTGTCACCTTACTAATTTTCTTACACATAATGTTTCTTTTTGGATCTTCAAAGCATTCCTGCATGTTATAATTTGGAATGTTTTGTGTATTTTGTTGTCTTTTATTTATACTTGCGAATGAATTCAACCTGACCCAGAGAGGGAACATCATAATAAACAACATGCAGTGACATAGTGACTGGAGTCTTATTCACTTTCTTCAGAAGAGTTAGATGAGAAGCAGCAGAAGTTTTAGCTTAGCTTCAGCTAAAGCTTAGCAAAGGAAATTGGCTCTATCTAAAGGTTAAAAAAGGTTGTCTACAAAGATATATAAAGATCACTAATTTGCATGCTATATGTTGTTTGTTTAATCCATGCAAAAAGTGTAGAAATGTCAAGTTGTCCCTCTGCTTGAGTCTTTATGCTAAGCTAGGCTAATTGTCGCATGGCTCCACCTTTATATTAACCATACAGGCTTGAAAGTGGCGTAAAACTTCTCATATAACTTTTGACAAGAACACTAATAAGTATATTCTCCAAAATATCACACTATCTTTATTTATTGGTGCCTGCAAACCAATATAATATGATGCAATTCAGCCACTTTAGCTCAAGGTCTAAAACCTTAAGATTCCTTCTGATCTGATCTTTTCTTTTAGTTCTACTTACGCTGTCTTGCAGATTATGTTAACAGACAAGACCCTGATATACGTCGCTCTATCAGCTCAGGGATAAATATTATTCCCTGGACGACTGCTAAGCTAATAAAAATAATACAAGATCCACGGGCTGCTGCAATGCTGGCTGGGCTGTTGTTCAGTGGCCCAGAGAGAGGTCACACAAGAGTGAAGCCATGGCCAGACCAACAAGACTGACAGAGGGGAGAGAAGGAGAGGGTCAGAAAGAAATACAGAGAGGGAGATAGAGAAAGAAAAGGAAGGATTTATAAAGATTTATGGTGTCGAAGTGCTTGGCTGGGTTGAAGGCCTTCACCGCAAGCTTGGATGAAAGGCGTAAATACTGTGCTCATAAAATAGTTCCCCCCTCCTGCATCACTACCTCTTCCTCTTTTAACCCAACTGCAGACATGAGGCTGACGACTCCAAAGGCAGTGTGCTTTAGGTCAAGGAGCATCCTCAAAAGGCCACACTCGGCTTTTGAAGAATTGTAGACGGTCGGTTTAAAAAAAGTACTGAGGGATAGAAGTTAAGACCTCAATGTACAAAAACACTTTTTACAGCTGTGAGATTTGGACTTCTACAACAGCAATTTGTCCTCCGGATGATTTTTTTTTTTTTAGTTGTGCAGGAGAAAATAAATTCTGTAAAATACTAAGCTGGAATGTAGGAAAAACATTCTTGTTACAACTGTACAGAAACCGACAATGAATAAAACAGATTTACAATGTTCTTGCATCCAAACTGCTCCCCACTGTCTATTTAGAATTGACAAGCTCCTTGTCTTGGCGCTGAAGAGTAACTTGATGATGAAGCAATATTTTCCAGGACATGGTACCCGCTGTACAGCCAATATTTTCAAATAAGAGAACCGGCTTCTGATTTTTTTCTTGAACGAGGGATCTAAAGTCTACTTTTCCAGGTACTGGGAGTCTAGCTGGGGAAGGAAAAGCTTAAATTTCCTTGGGAGTCTGGGCAGAGCCTGCAGAACTCGTTAGTGATATAAATCACGGGGCCACTCCAAAGTGGGCTCAGACTTCGTGGCAGGGAAAAAGGAAAAGTTTCCAGTGTGAGCTCATCAGTTATTTAGTGAAATACTGAAGGAAAATGTCAGCCGACAAAAAGGCTTGAACTAGCAAAATAACAAAAAATGAAGATGAAAAAGGAAAAGTGAGGCCCTGACACAAAGCACTGTGTTTTAATTAAGAGATTTGGCCAAAGAGGCTAAGAGTGATGTTGTGGAGCCAGTGGCAATAAAATTTACATTTCAGAAGATGAGTTCAGACTCAACAGTGTGTTTTGATATGTCAGCAGGTTTCCAGGAGTATAACTAAACAGACTAAAAAGAGATAGATTAGAGTTGACACAGAAACTCATACAAGTCAGTCCGTCAAAGCACTTTTGCCTGGAGGACTGTTTGTCAAAATGTTTTGAGATCATCAAATTTGAGGGGAATATTTTTATACTTTTTGTGTATTTCTGACAGATGCTGCACAATGCTCTGGCTTAAACAGCTTAAACAGTTTTCTACTGTTATTATTAGCTGCCACAGACCATTGTTTATGTTACAGAAACCATAAGGAAAAAAAAGTTCACATTGGGGGGAGGGAGGAGAAACGTGATGCTAACTCTGTTAGCTGTTGCTTAGTTCCATATGTGGTTTAGGCGCTCCCTGTGTTACACTATGACTCCATACATTACTCCATGTCATTATTAAAGTGCAGTGATGATGGCAGGGCCTCCACTTGCTTTGGGTTTTGACATTCTGGTCATTTGCCATCACTGTAATTGGAGCCATAAAACACGGACTGCTAACACTAGCTAAACCCCTTCCTTTGTAGAGTCTAGTTAGCTTTGACTTTCCGAGTGGGAGCTTTAGCCTAGCTTGCTAGCCTTCACTTGAAATACAGCATGATGTGCCTGCCCAAATGTTTAATGTTGTACAGGGACAGATAGCCTAAAGGGTAACTTTGCTAATTTTCACCCTTTGTTTCCCATGTTTTTGTGTCAAAGACCAGTATGGAGCGAGGGCGCGCCAGTAGCCGTGAAACAGGCTGCAACGTAATCGCACAACGTCAATGTATGTCCACCAAAAGTGCTTATTTTTGCCACTGATACTGTAGGCTCAGACTGTTATCGTGTGTCTGACAACATCATGGAAAAGGATCTCTACAGTCCTTTTTTGTGGAAGAGTAAGATCCTTTTTTGTTTAACCAGAAACAGCTGTTATATTGCTCTGTTCAAGACCACCAGATTACATTGACAAAAACAGTCATTTTACCTCACAGATCATAACATCATGACACTTCAATGAAACAAGACAGAAACAAAGTGATATTCACCAAAACCATCTTAGTTTGTCTTTCCACCATTTTGTTTCTGCCGAGTTTACACAAAGTGTTATGATGAATGACAATCTGAGACTAGTTTCAAAAATAAGCACTCTTTTGTGTAAAGATATCAAGGATTAAGGCAGTTGGCCGCAGCCCTCTCACTCAATAATTTCAAAAATGGTTGTCCCCATTAGTCACTTAGATGCGAAAACATAGGAAACTGGTGTTCAGGCTAAAAAATACCAGTTAGCATTTAAATTGCTAACTTCAACTAACCAGTGTTATTTTTGCGCTAATTAGAAACAGGAAAACTTTTGTCATGTCTGATGCCCATTGAGAGTCTTAAAGTTTAGACTTCTACAAATATGTCAAAAGTGACAGTTTTATCCTTTTTTGAAAAACATAGAAATATGCCATAGTTGTAGTAAAATTATAGTTTTCATTTTATTACACAAAAAGGGAGGTAGATTAAAATTTCATTTTGACTTTTATGCACTCAGTCTTTCATACTGACATACTTCATTTGCGTCCATCCAAGCCCCCTAATTTATTCTCTTACTCCAGCTCTTTTTTCTGAACTTTCACTCACAACACCCAAGTCTGCAGGCCCCTTTCCAAATTCCTGTTATCATCCTTAATAAATCTCAAACTCCAGCTCCCATATAGTCTCCCACCCTGTTTCCAACCATCTCTCAAACCCTCCCTCTTCTCACCCACCTCTCCTTCCCTTTCCATACTACTACTTCTCTCACCCAGTCTCTATTCTTAAATCCATCTTGCCCAGCCTTCTTTTCCTCCCACTCCAGATACTGACCTCGCCCTCAGGTTCCTGAGCCTGGGGGGTGTCGTGGTGGTTGGTGCTGGTTTCACAGTCGGGGCTGTAGTGTTCACAGTAGTCATAGGCTGCCCTGGGGTCTGCCACTATCAGCAGCTGCTGGATGTCACCCTGGTAGAAGAGAAGAAGAAGAAAAGCAGCATGTCAGCAGAAGACACAACAAATTTCACAGGCTATAGAGTCTCGCTTAGAAGCGGGTAGTATTTTCCCCCAGTGTAATTTTCATTTATTCTCACTGTAGCTGAATATAAACACGACGTCTCCTGGATAATTAACATTACTATAGATTTACGTTATGGCCATCAGTTATATTTATTTCAACTTAGTTTCTGGGAAGGTTTTCCAGTTTTATTTGGCAAATGGCTTCAAATACTACAAAGAGCATCAGCCACTGTTGCTATTGAGGAGAAGCCAGTCAGAGGAACGAATAAAAACTATAGCCAATACAGAACAATCCATCATTGCGTCTGGGAACAAAACAAGGCACCACAGTTGCTGGATCCATCCAGAATTGATCCAGAATCCAAAAGTGGATGGATTTACTACTGAATGTACTGTAATCTTCTACGATGGGTAATTTTCAGCTCCCGCTCCATGTTACAGTACGTAACCTGATTTTAAACTGGATTTTTAACTGGAAGTGCTCCTTGGAAGTTGTATTTGACCACTCCACTTACAGTTTTAGCTTTGGCTTTTGACTTTTTGATGGAAGCCACAGGTATTTCAGACACAGTTGCTAATCTTTTGTCCCGATCTGTGTACAGAAAATGAACGTGACTTTTATTTCCTGAGCCCTGATGCTCAAGAGACTTCTCACATTGTATTTTTTTTCCCTTTGTTTCTTTCATGATTACGAATTGAAACCAAATGTTAATGGAAAAGTATGCACCTATTCCTCCTCACTTGATTGCCCAAGCTTTGCACCAAAGCGGTGATAATAAAATGTGACAATAAAACAACAAGGCAGATGTTGTACAGGACCAGAGGTAGTAGTCTCTTGACTATTAATTACATATAACTGTATGGAATAAATCAAGGCTTTAGGAGAGTCTGTAAGCTTTTAAAAAAGAACTATTGTACAGTCCCCTCACTCAGCCATTAGGGACGGCAAGTCCCCTTACACAGCAGATAAATAACCAAGGTCTGTACTTATCTGTGCCGTCTGTTTTTCATGAGCTTTTGGAAAAGGAAATTAGATCCCGCTCCCAACCCTTCCATCAGCCAAAGGCTCTTTTTCCATGATTGTCTCCTGAGGAATTTCAAAACCAGGAACTACTATGCCACTGATGTGGAGGATATTATCTATACCAATCTACCATATGGGCACGTCAGCTGACCCTTTCTCAGAATCCACCTGGAATAATTAACAAAGAGAACAAATAAACGAGGGAAAATAACCAAAGTGCTGTGTAAAGGTGAAACAAGGCCACATTCAGGGTGGCCCCCATGAGAAGAAGCACATACATGCAGATTGCATTAAATTACAAGAGGCAACATCTGTACAAGCTTAGACCTCTGGAATACATTAGATATTTACCGCCCCTATGCTTCTATCATAAGTGACCAGTAAATCGCAACAGGGTATTGAACAACCCAAACAAATGCCAGAGGATACACACACATGAAAAATAAGTTCATAACCTGTCCATCCAATAGGATGAGGAGGTATCAGGAGGGGAGAATCTCTACAGCTGACAGGATCATGGAGTAAAATGTAGCTCTTGTCTTATTACAGAAGAAAAGATCCTGCCCGCATAGGTGGTAATACAATTACACACTTTCTTCAAACAGTAACACCCATGATCTGAACATTTCAACCCTTGTCTGTATCAGGTTTGTATCTGGGAGGCAATCCAGAATAATCCTAAAAAGACGAATTACAATTGCAAAAATGAATAATAATCTGAAAAGCAAACAGGAAAGTACTGTAAATAGAATCCAATTGTTTCTCTTTTCCTCCTCAGTCCCCGAATTAAAATAACAGCGGCCAAAAGAAAACATGTGCAACGAAAAGGTTGAGAGTACAATCCCATGACTGCATTAAAAATCTGGGTGGGGAGCGTGAAAAAGAGCTCTTTTGCCCCTCCCTTGAGCAAGGCATTTAATGCCAATGGATCAAACTGTGGTCGTACTGGTCCACTTCCAGGTGTGAATGTGTGTAACGGAGTGTGGAGCAGGGCGTTTCTGTTCAAGAGAATTTGTGCTTATTGAATCTACGCTCAGTGAAAAGAAAGAGGAGAAAAATGCCCTGCTCGAAAGAGTTCACCCTGCACCTTCTGAACTTCTTACGACAGCAAAAAAACTACAATCACAAACAGAAGATCTCAAATTGATGACAGTCACTGAGCCTGCAAACTGTATGTCCTTTTATAATTTGGCACAAACCTAACAAAAAACAAGCCTCTAGCTGTCTGTCCTTCGATTTTCTCAACAACCGTTCAGCCAATCGGCTTCACACTTGGACATGAGCTCCGAATATCTGAGGGAAATATTTATTAGTTGTGTGTTACTACTGCCAGAAGTACCCAATGTATAGTGTATTGTAAGTGTTACACCGCCGAACATCCTACCTTACATTTAAGGAGAGATGAAGAAAGAGAAACTAAAGATTGTAGAGAAGTCTGTAAGTTTGCCATTTTGTTTCGCTAAACTCGCAAACATTTCAAGCATCAGCGATGAAACTTTGAATGAACGCTTTTGTTAAATGACGAATAACTCAAGATAGGTGTATTGCTCAGTACCCAAGGAAGTGCAATGTTGAGTGTGAAGATATTTGGCTCTCGAGAAAGTTGCAATACTAAGCGAGCTAAGAAATCAACCTGTTCCGAACAAAGACGTTTAGACCGAACACTGTTCTGGTGGATCCAAAATTAAAGCCGGGAACAGGGAGGACAGTTAAAAACTAAGACATATTGCGTTTGGCAAGATCTCTGCCCTGGTTTGCTTTCCCCTGCTCTGTTTTTCCAGTGTGCATGGACAGTGACTTTTCATTCATTCATTCATTTTCCATAACCGCTAATCCTCTGCAGGGGGCTAAAAAGCTGAGCTGATATTTGGTCGAGAGGTGGGTGGAGAACACTCTGGATGGGTCAACAGTTCATCACATGACTCATTTTGACTTTTTAAATTCATTTGGACTCGCTCATTCACTTTATGTGTATATTTAGAAAGAAAATAAGGTGTATATAGCATTTACTACAACAAGAAAATAAGCAGGAGAGTCCATAAACGTCAAGAGACCACACACAACCCATTCATACAGCTAGTAAGTGATTCGGTCACTCCCATCCTCCCCGTTGAGCTTTTCCCTCACCGTTCTCCCCCCTCTTCTTTTACCCTCTTTGTCTCCATCGTCTGCATCTTGGTGCTTTTGTTGATGTTATTGTCTCGATTGTCTTGCACATCTCGCTGGCATCTGTTGAGGTTCCTCCTTAGAATTCCAGGAATGATCTACAGCAACACCCCGGCTCTGCTCAGAGCTGGCACAGGCACAATGGGATAAATCATTTGTCTAGGCTACACTACAATTGATCTATTAATGGGTCTGTGTACAATGTGCATGTTAACACAAAGCACATCGACACGTTAACCTTCACCTCACAGTATAACAACAACCACCCGAAGGGAAAAAGTACATAAAAGGACAAAGTGGAGTGCATGAGACTGATCAAAGACACAAGCAGAGACTCTTTCTTGCCTACATTTCACCCACAGGCAATCCATTTTTTTTTTTTTTTTGTATTGGGAACAAAAAAAGCAGCAAGTTTTTCTTCCTCGAGCACACACATTTCACATCTGATTTTAAGCTAAGAAATCTAAAACAGTGAACAGACAGCATTGGATTCTCCCTCTTCTGACGACCTTGGCGTCTTCTGTGAAAAGTAACCCTCCCATTTCACAGCCCACACCCACTAGGAACAGAAGTCACTTCAGGAAAATAACTGGCAGATGCATGACCACCTAATATTGGGCGGTATTAAAAGCACCTCAGCAGACCATGAAATCTGTCCTTGGCATTGTGTCGCTAATAGGGTGTCAAACACAAACTCCTGAATGCCACTCAAAGGGATAGAGCTCTGGGAGGACTTTGATCAAGCGAGTAGATGATATCTGATTATGAGCACACATTACCTCATTCATGAGCAACAAAGCACATGAGTGACCTCAAAAATCAAAACACAACTGTGATTAGATGCAGATAGCCCCTGCTGGCGCCGGATCAGAGATGACAGGAGGCGCGAGGGGTTTTCCAATCCAGTATTTGTTGGACTAATTTGGAAGCATAAACAAAGCTGTAGTTTCTGTTTGATTCCACACAATTAAGAGCGTACATGGTTTAGAAATGTTATCAACACCAGAGCGTCAATTTCTGGAGGAGTTTCTTTCAGTAACAAAACACATTACGGCCTGAATCTAGCCTTACAGGGAGACTTTCTTCTCAAACTACACTCGAATCTCGCCTCTCTTGCTCGGCTTCCACCATCCATGGGCCTACATGTCTTTTTGACATTTGACTGGTAGACCTTATTTTGGGCAGAACAAACCCTGGGAGCAAGTGTTGAGACTAAAATGCAGCAATAATTTTTCATATGGTACAAATCTGGAGGACATATCTGCAGTATATTGTTACACACAGTCTTTGAGTGAATATGTTCCCATATCTGTGTTTTAAGTGAACACAGAGACATTAGGAATGTGAATCTCAGCTGGAATACAAAACGATTTGTCTGAGTCGATATCAGAAATATAAAACTTGGCTGGCCTTCACCTGGATCTGGCTAAAAAATATGATAGGTTGACTGATAAGTCAATCAGATAATAATCTGCAGCGTTTTTTTGATCAATTAATTGTTTAAATCATTTTTCAAGCAAAGATGCCAAAGATTTTCTTCTCACTGTTGCTGTTTTTCTCTGTTTTATTATTGTGAATCGAATATTTTGGGCTCTGGGAAGTTATACCAGGCATCCTTCATTGTTTTCTGACATTTTATAGACAAAACAATAATTGAGAAAACCAATCAATACTAAAAAAATAATCCCGTTCTGCTGCGCTACTCTACACTAAGTGATGCATAGTGTCCACTAATACATACAGAACAACATGTAAGTACATAATTGGGTGTTTGAAACGTTGCTGTCTGCGGCTGAGTGCAGCTGGTCACTTTGCCTGCAGGAACAGCTGGGGGATGTTAATGCACCTGGAACTCACATTTGGGAATATGCCCGAAGCATCTGCAGTCTGACCCAGTAAAACACAAATGCAGACAGGCAGAGGCTGGAGAAGAAAGGGTGTCATGATCACAAATTATATGTTCATGTGATGATTTTTTTTACTGACTGAAGGAACAGCATCCATATCAGGATTGCATCTGGGTGTAGAAGGTGTCTGTGTGGGCTCTCAACAGTGAATGAAAGCACAGTCCTTTCTACTGCAACTGTTTTTGAGATTTAAGATGACGGTACAGGTGTTGCATTTAGATCTTGCTTTTCCAAAAATAATTACCCAACTCAGGATAATCCACAGACCTTGCCATAAAAACTGACTATTCAGTTTTGGAACTATTTTCTCTCAGGCAAACAGTTCAAACAAAGCCTTTAATGGTGTCACCGGTGACCTTCCTGTCACACTGAACCTCCAGACCCAGATGTGGCCATACTAGACTACTCAAATCAACTCTTGCAGATGTTTTTGCTTTCAAAATAGCATATCGTGCAAACTTGCAGTATCTTTTGTAGCCAAAACTCACTTCTTTATTTCCTTTATTCTATCTCTTGCGTACACCTCTGCTCAAACTTGACACATGTGTCATCTGAAAAGCCTACTTTTCCAAACTCTGGGAGGTGAACACGTCTTGAACGAACAAATAGAGAGATGGAATTTCAAAACTGTACAAGGACAACAATTAACCAAGAAGCAGAGGAGAGGAAAAATGTATAATACTCTCCAGATTTTTCCCACTGTTTTATCAAATGCAGGCTTTGTGGTCAGTGGAGGGATAACATTTCTTTTCAAGCACTGGGGGCATACAAATGTCTTGCACCCTTCGAATATTAAAACATTTTGTCTGCCAGTAGCTCGCAAAACTCTTTAACTGTTTGAAGCATCTGCTTGCTTGTCTTCACTTCTCCGTCTCCTTTTCCTCTATCCTTGCTCTGCTCTTTCCCATCAGCAAAAGCTTTCACAGTTAGAAAAGTTAAAGAACAAAGTGACTGGTGACCTTCTCAGGCAAAATAAATTAGAATTAATTACTATATTCCTATTACACAAGCCGAACCAAAACATTTTGCGACGGTTACTGGAGGGTAAAAAGTGACTGAGGCAGATGAGAAACAGTCAGACCGTTTCTCTTCCTGCCAACTCAACCATAAACAATGATTCACTTTAAGGCTTAGAGCCCATCAGAGTCCTGTTAGATTCCTCTGCCAAAGACTGTCCTGCTTGAGGGACAGCGTTTTGGAACAATCTACTATGCAGTAATGACAGACACATAAACAAACTATCTTCGCCTCTCTCTTCCCCGATCCTCCTTACAAACACACACACACACATTTTTATGCATGCATGCACGCATATATCAACACACGCGTAAACACACACTCTGACGTACTGCCCAAACAAAGACTCCCACCCTGTCCTTTAAAGTCTGAAGAAAGGATTTGCATAAAAATGAGAGATGATTCAAAAGTCTTGTGGCTTTTATTTAAAATAAGAAAAAGCAGAAGAAAGAGGGGGCATTTGGAGGCCCGGTCAGTGAGCATATCTTTTAAACAGCTGTGCGATCCGAGCCAAGACTAAGCACACACTGATCATATTTTCCCCTAGCCTTCACTCTTCCCTGTGCTTCCAGCTTTGACACCTGCTTATGCAATCTACTGCAGTAATGTAGCCATGTGCTAACAGCTCAGAGCCGTTTTAGTGAAAAAGCTCACAGCCAACCTCAGTAATTAAACTACAGGGTGGTTCCAAAGCTGCGGAGCTCATGCTAGATATGCTAAACAGACACAGTTTCTTAATATTAGGTCTTGGATATTTTCTCATAGCTGTAAATCCATATTTCTTCAGATAGCCCAGTGGAAGACGAGCTACGGTGAAATCTTTTGCCTCTTGTTGGATTCATTTAACAAGATATGGGTTAATTTAGAATCTCAATTGTACTTTCATCTCTGCCTATAGCAGAAAGATCCGGTCAGAGGTTCATCAAAAAAGGTCATCAAACAAAATATTAATTTAAAATACATCATGGACCAACGTATTGATAAGCAATGGTAGCAAACAAACTGTCAATATGCATGCTGAGTTTAATCTTAAAGAAAATTTGCGGGATAGGCTGATCGATGATCGACGTGGAGGTGAAGCCAGGAGGTGGTTAGCCTAGCTTAGCATAAAGACTGCAAACAGGGGGGAAGTGCTCTCTTCCACAGTTCAAAAATTCAATAACAACCGTCTGAAGCTCACCAACATGTTGTATCTTGCATGTTTTATCCAAACAGACAGGAAAGTGAAAACAAACAACCTGTCTGTTGTTCACCAACCACACACTTTGTCTAACACCACAACTTTCTGTTTGTGTGCGGACTAAATAAACTTTAGAGCTTCTGCTGCTTTCACAGTTCTCATGCTAGGCTAGGCTAATTGGTTCCTGGCTCCGGCTTAACACACAGACACGACAGTGGTATCAATCTTCTCATCTAACTCTTAGCACATAGGCAAAATAAGTGTATTTCCCAAAATAAGTATTACTTAACAGTAATATGGCTCGTAAACTCCACCAGTTTGGAGTACTAGACTGTGCAGCAGAGCTGTGTAACCTAAAATCTACACAATTATGCTGGAAGGGAATCCTGTGAGTCATTATGAATTAGACATCTGACATTTAAGCCATAATTTAGGTGCATCTCTATGAGGTTACATAGAAGACCCGGGAGAATCTGGACTTAATATCCTTTTTTTTTTTCACATTGTGTTTATCTACACTAGAAATTGCAGCCATCAGTGTTCCAGAAGTTTCCATAGCCTCCAAGGTATACTGATTGTAGTATACCTACAACAGCTATAGAAAGTATGCCAAAGTATAATCCCCTAAGCAACAAATCCGAGCCAAACACATGACTTACATCTACTTTATGATCTGCCTTTATCTGTAGGAATATATAGTAATTAGCAAAGACCCCTGTGGCCAGTAGGATTTTTTAACATTAGCAGTGCTGTGTGCCTACAAGTAGCCAGTTTGCAATCAACATATCTAAGGTTATTAAACTTGAAGTGGAAATAATTACAGTTTAAGATATGGCTGCATTTCTAGCTAGGCCACCACAGCATTGCTATTGTGTGATACACTGATTAAAACCACCTTGCAATGTGCAAAAAGCCTCAACCCCTGGAACAAAAGGAATCATTTTCTCTTCTCCAGGTTTCAAAAAAAGAAAAGAAAAAAAGAACAAAACAAATTACTCTGTAATTCAACACCATTTAGCGTAATATATGTTCAAACAAAGAGCACTCCCAAAAGCCAAATGGCTGGTCATAAATCAACATTAAAAAAGAAAAGGCTTGGTGTGAGTGCTACTTTTATCCTGCCCACTCAACTCTTAATTACCTTAATTATCATCCCAACTCTAATCACTGTGGCTTTCACTCTAAAGTTCTTTACTGTTGGCAATGTTATAAAACTAATTAACTATAATTGTGCTCATTGTAATTTAGCAACACTTAATGTACATAAATGTTGCTGTGAGTTATACTGACTCTTATTATCATGCCCTAAACTTGTCTATATGTTTAACCTCAATGTCTAGCGTGAGTGATCTGCTTGCCAAAAAGCTCCAAGATCATCATCATTGAAGACGAGTGGGATCCCATTTTCTGTGGAAAGTCATCTCTGACCTGGAGGCAAACGTTTTGCAGACTGTTCTACTTAGCAAACATTCCACATGCAGACATCAAAGAGTGGCTATTGTCTTCAGTGCTAGCATTCAGCTCACATTTTCCACTCAGCTCACAGCTACCTGTGCTAAACCTGGTGGCTAAGACTTCCATCTCATAATCGCCACCTCAGTAAACATACACTGAGCTGTGATTTATGATGCTGAGCTCTTATAGTCACGGTTATTGGGGGAACAATATGATATAAATTCGCAAATAATACTAAAATCCATGCATCTCAAACACACTGAGGCATATTAGACCTCAGCTTTTCTTTTATTAAGTCAACTATTCGAATAAATAAAACCAGTGTTCAGAGGAAAAAAAAGCACTTTGTATAATATACTGCGCAAGTAGCCTTTCCACAGAAATTACTCATGGCTCTTGCCAAGTACACAAAGCCAATATTGTTGTTCTGGCCAATAAAATTCACCATTTACTGTATGCACTAGTTAATGAAAGACAAATAAAATGTCTGGACTTAAAGCGTTTGGACTTAAAGTATTAGACACTAAAATTGTCCCTTTTCACAAAATGAGACTCGTCGAGAGTAAGAATCTCAACATGCTTTCAATTACATCCATACTTAACCAGACTGGAGGAATCACTGGTACCTAGGTAAGGCTTCCAAACTCCATGAAGACATAATAACGTTAATTTAGTGGTGTATTTGTGAAAGGCGCTCTTGTGTTGACGAATCACGAAGGAGACTTTTACAGAAAAAGTATTGTATTTTAGGATAATAACGGTAGTGTAGTCACTAACATTAGTTGTACTTACATCCTCCCCACTATTGCAACTTAAGGAAGCGTTTAAGGAAAAGTTTCAGGCTTTTGGGAAACACACTTATTTCCTTTCCGTATCTGGGCATTGGGTATGGAGCTGGAGCCAGGAGATGATGAGTCCAATGTTAGCTTAGCATAAAGCCTGGAGGCAGGGGAAACAATGAGCATGGTTCTCCTCAGTCTTCCAAAGCATACTAACACATTTAAAGCTCCCTCGATTATGTTTAATCTGTCCATAAACAGAAATGTGTTTTTTAACATCTGTAGTCTGTATTCTAACCCAAACTAACCACCTCCTGGCTTTGATAGCCTAAAAAAGCACAAACATGTGGGTGGAATCCATCTTCTCATCTAACACCAATTTCCACAGTAACCCATTCCTTTAAACGATTTATGATAGTCGTCTCAATACAGCTAGCCTAAACCAGGTGAATTGGGATTCAACATGGCCGCCTTACCACATAGACTTCGTCATCCAGGATTCTGGTTCCAAAGACAGTAATGCCATCTGTGTTGATGACAGCCTGGTCACTTCTGTGGAGCGGCCTCGTCATCTTCTTTTTACAGTCCACAATAATGGTGACGCTCTTCTTCTCCACACTGATAGCTACACGGTGCCATCTGCGCAACAAGGTAGGAAAGAAGGCGTTTTAGAGATACAACCAAAATGGCGCTTCAGTTTCGAGAAAGGCGCTACAGCCTAGTAGGAAATTATCCTAATTTACTTTCCTGCCAAGAGTTACGTGAGTAGATTGAAACCACTTTGCCAGCAGCTGGCATTAGCCTAGCTTAGCATAAAGAATACACGCAGGGAAACAGCTAGCCTGGCTCAGAAAGTAACAAAATCTGTCCACCAATAGCTCTAAAGCTTACTCATTAACCAAATATATGTCACGTAAAAACAACAACAGTTTGGCTGTTATGGAAGTCATGAAAGTATTTAACAAATTGTTGTTTTCATGACCGTTTTTGTGAGGTTCAGGCAAAATGCGATATGACATTATTGCAACCTTAGGGCTGAGCCGGCTGTTTCCCCCTGTGTCCACAGTTTGTGCTAAGCTAATCAGCCGCTGGCTGTAGCTTCATATTTATCATACAGACATGCAAATGGTATCTACTTTCATATCTAACTGTTTTTTTCTAGCATGTTGTATTATTACTTTGAATGTCTGAATTTACAGAGAAATATACAACATTTAGATTTGGTGTTACGTCAGAGAGAATCCGAAAAACAAAAAATCATATAATTGTTTGATAAATGACTGTTTTGTATATATAACATAATTAGAAGTTGGCACAGTTACATTTTAACTGTGTCAGTCTGGATGAATTGCACACTGCTGCAGAATGGTAAATTAAAGAAAGGATTGTAATGCACGTTTACAGCGTAGTTTTTTTTCTTGATATAATTCCTTACAGACAAACAACCACACATGGAATCATTTCAAGGCATTTCTGTTAGCGTTTGTGCAAATGATTGATGACAGCATGTAACAATGATTTGTATCAGCGTCATTGGACAACTATGCGACTTATGGAGATCCTGCTCATCACTGCATATCAGTATACAGTACTTAATGCTTTAAACAATATGGAAAAGAAAAGGCTGTAATCAAACTGCTGCCAGCAATTTATTTGCCATTACTGTCTGACTTGTTCCATATGGCACAGTGACCGAACAAACATAAGATGATAATAAATCCTCAGAGCTGTGTGTCAGTTTACCAGGCTAGATGAGTTAAGTATGTCCTGAGTGCTTGAGAAAATCTGCAGATTGGTTTTGTTTAGCGTAAAACACACCAAATAAATCTTGATAAAGGGCTGTTGCTTCACAACAGATTTTAAATTCAACACTCAAAATGAGACACAGAAAAGCTTAAAAAAATAAATCTACCACCCACATCTGACCTCCAACGTGTTTAAGCCCTCTTGAGAAGCAGTCAGTCACTTACTTTCCATCAGCAAGGTTGATGGAGCGGAACATGGGGTACTGCTCCGGGGTAGGCTTGCCATGCTGGTCCTCATAAAGGAAGACAGGGTTACGGCCCACCTCCACGCCGAGCTGCTGGGTGCCTTGCTCGTTGTACACGGACAGCAGGACGGACTGGAGGCCAGCCTTGGGCTTGACGGTAAACAGGATGGAGAAATCTTCTGGGAAAACTCCCCCTGAAGGTGGAACAAGCAGCAGGCATGTAGGCTGGTATGTTAGTCAAAACCAACAGATATGTAGTTACAAAACCTGGATAAACAGACACTTCTGTCAGAGGTTTTACAGCATTGCTGTGATTTAGTTTAAAGTAATTACACACATGGGAACAGTCTGCCACAGTATAACCACTGTATTTTTAACTAAATTAAAGTTTTATTTCATGAAGAACTTTTGTGAGAATTTTGAGTCAGGAGTATTTTCTTCATTCCTGAAGAAGTTACAGAGAAGCTTTATTGCTTTATCTTCCTTCTTTAAATTCTTGCTGAGAGTTAGATGAGAAGATTGATACCACACTGTCATCTGTTCAGTGAATATAATTGCATCCTTTTTGTTTTTTGTGTGCAGATTAAACAGACAACATATAATATGGTAATTAGGAATCTATACAGCCTTGAAATTGGAGCTTTTCATTACATTAAATTCATTAAATGCATTCATTGCATTAAATGTAAAGTAGAAATGCAACACAGACTCCGTTTCACCTTAATCTCTGTCTTTTACACATCTATTTTCTACTGATGTCATTAAAAGGGCAATTGTATTGTAATTACTAAATTGAATAATGGTACGTTTACTAGCTGTCTAACTTCCTATCCCCCAGTGTCTAGACAACTGGACCTGGAGCAGCCTTTATTAAGGAGGCTGAGAGAGACCTTGGCATCCCCTGAAAGGACTCAATAGGGGTGATGTAGCCGCATTCGTTTTTACAAGACTGTAAATACTCAAACAAATGTCATATTTTAAAGACCATAATAGCTCAGTTCAATGACAAAATAACTAATCCCGATGAAATAAAAGTCCAATTATTTTTGACTGAGGAGGACATTCTGACACTTTGCCTCCATGGCACCTCTAACGTCTCACCTCTCAAACTTAATTATGTTTTTCAAATTTCCCGTTAGGGAAAGTCAAAGGTGTGCTGGCAGTTTAAGCCAAAAATCACAGAAATGTAGCTCTAATAACTCGCACTGGTTCGAACTGTTTAATTCTTTGAAATAAATCCAAATTGAAAATAAAATAATAATAATAAAAAAAAAAAACTCAACAAATACGACACAGACTAGGACAATTTATTTAACAGCACCCAAGTTAGTTTTGAGTAAGTAAGCAACACTTTGGCCCAGTAATGAAGAATTAACAGGTCTCAAATGGATATGAATTTTACTGATATATATTATAATGCATTGTGTTTGTGATTAAATACAGCATGTTTCATATTATAGCTGGAGAAAAATGGCTGGCAACTTTACATCAACGGCTCGTTGGGTTTCTACAACCATCAGTAATGGCATGGGTCCACTACTGTTCATTACTGAATCTTTCAATAAGCTGATTAGTAGCAATTAGTGTAGGAAAGTAGCAGACCAAATGGTTTTACAGTCAAATGGCTTTTGTGTTTCTATGGGTGGACTCGTTCTTAATAAAATAAATATGGCTTTGTTTCTGCTAACAGCCAGGCAGCAGACTTTGCATCAGGCAATGTGCATTGAGCATGAAAACACTGCTAGATTTCACTACATGAGCCAAATACAGCAGACGTTAGTCTGCCAGCAATCAAACTTGTAGACAGACGTTTTAATGACAAGATCAGTCCACACAACATCAAAAGAAAGATTTCTCTCATTGATTTGCTGCAATAAATTGTGGGTTTCCCCCGAATATCATATAACCGAAATCTGCTGTTTCTCTTTTGACTTGAGTCATATGTTTACTTGACATTTCAAACACAACGTGCTGAGTGACACCAAGTCCCTATGGGCTCTACTGAAACACCAATGCATTGACAAGCATCTTCTCGAAAACAAAGTCTGCACTGCATTTCCGAAGGCAGGTGTTTGTAGTGAAGGGGGATAATTTTTCGCTTATTTATTGTGAAACTGGAATCTTAATCTGAATCTTAAAGATGTTTCTGTTTTGCCATTAAGTGGATCAAGACAGTAAACAAAGGCATCAGTTTCATTTCCATCTAAACTTATTTAAGAAGGCATAAAATGTTTAGCCATGCTAGTGGTGTTGCACCACGGATGACATCACATCGCATCACATTCATCTGTCAGTTTATTTTTATGACCAAATACCTGCAAGGCTCATGACATTCCCATTAGCATAGTTTACTTTTATTTAGTGTTGGTTAGCAAATGATAGCAACATAAAAATCCTGAACGCAGCTGTTAACATGGTAAACATTATACCCGTTTGAAGTCAGCACGTTAACATTAGTACTTGGATGTACTAACCAGACCTGATCCTGCTTATCTTCTAAGATCAGATGAGAGGATTCGTGGTATTCATGTTGTTAGCATACCAATGTTAGCCTTTATCTTAAAACACCGCTCATCCTTGCAGAGCTGTTAACCTGGCCGTAGATAGTTCGAGATCGTGAGACTGTTTCCAATGTTTGCAAGAAATGCAAAAACATACCCGAATCAGGTGACATCCTCCATATCCCGAGACCCTTTCATGTCATGAAATCTCCCCAAATAAAAGTGTCTGATAAAAGTGTTTTTATTCAAACATATCTACTTCTTTAAATTAAAAAAGTCAATCAAATCTTCTGCAGTGAGAAAGTGAAAAGGATTAGAACTTTAGTCTCTTTTCATATCTTTATCTTCACATATGAAGCATTATAATCCAGGATGAGCAGGTAAAGGTCGTGTTCTCTAACATTTGAACTTTTTTTTTTTTGTTTTGTTTTGTTGAGAGATCCACTTTTCTGCCCAATGTGCAAAGTTTCCTGGTTCAGCTTCAGTGTAAACACTGTTAGTCTGTGGGAGGTAAGGAGTGAGTTTACCTGGGAAGAGCTGCTTGGTTGGAGCGCTGATCTGAGCCTTTTTTCCCACTCTGTAAGCAATGTCGGGTTTGGATCCTCTCCGGATTGTGCAGAAGCCTGGTGTTTTCCGTACTCCTACGGGAGAGCTCTGGAAGTCTAGAGCCTTCAGTACATCTACTGGTTCAGCTGTGGAGGCAGAACAAAGAACTGATTACATTAACCAATTTATACTTGCTACATTTGGGGAATGCATTTGTCCAAAGCTCTAAAGTGCTGAGTCAGTGAGTCCCCATATGTGCAGAATCTATTTGCATTGCTCGATGAAAAAGCTTTGTTCCCACTTGAAAAGATGCTTTTTTCTTTTGTATTTTTTGTGTGTATTAATGTTACTTGATGCTGCATTCATGTGCTGTTGTATATATTGGGGGGGAAAAAATGACTTTCTTAATCATAAATCAGCTTGTAAATCTGTTGATTCACAGTAAACTCTTAAATGTCGAAGTCAATTTTTAGTGTGCTGGGAACTGGAAACAGGCTGCATGCATCATGTACGCAGAAAATAAACATTAAATTGACTGCTAAAGGCTTACTAAAAATCAAACTAATTAAATTTAATAGCAGTTCAATAAAAATAATGAATATAATAGTATGAGTAGATGATGTATGAGATTATAGATGAAAATGCTCTTTATTAGAATGCATTATTAGTGCACATGTTGTAAAAACTGCATGTAATTTAACAGTAGACTGTAAGCACATTTCAACAGCTAACAGAAAATCTAATGGGACCTGGCATTTTGACGATAAGTCAACATTACACCCCTTGCCTGCGCAGGAACTGCTGGCCAAATCTGTCACTTCAAGCAGTTGTTAGTTTATGAGCTACCTTGGCAGAGGAGCAGTAAAAATGTTCAGCAGACACAATTGGCCCCCTCCTCATCACCACTGTGACCCCCCACAGCCAAAAGAATCTATGGGATGATAAAACTCATTGCTGTTGATCACTGGGTCTTTGGAATAAGCAGAGCGCAGAGGGGGGGGCAGTTTTACAAGCTTCTTAACGCTATTAGACTCTTTTCTGTCAGCGGACCCGGAACTCAGGGGTGAAAGTATGCAGTGCAGTCATTTCTCATTTCTCCTCTCTCCTGTGATTGTCTAAATCTACTAAAAAATAACCCTGAAACTTTTATTCTTTGCTGTCAGTGTCTTTCTTCATCCCATTCTCTGTTTTTCTCTTAAACTTTTATCTCTCCCATTCCCTCGAAGCACATCATCAGGTTCAGTGTGACGATGGGGAAGGCTAATGAAGAATGATTTAAGGCTAGTGTATGAACAGTGTTGACTTACAGCGGTGTCATTAGTGATTTAACAAATGTCTGTCTGGAGCTGCATTTGTTAAAAAAATATGCAGTAAGAGGAGGATATTAAATCAATCAATCTTATTCTGAGAATATGGGAGTGTAGCTCTTACAGTAGGTTATTACTTGTCAGTACTTGGCAGTGTCAAGTTCATTCATTATAAAATACACATATACATATACATACAGTATTGCAATATTGCTATCTGTCTCCATGAAAACAGTTTATGTGTTTATTATGGGCCTACCAATACTGTGTTTTTCAGGATGATGCCGATATTTGGGAATTACAAAATGTTCAAGAATCTATTAAAAAAACACAGATTATAAATAAAATTTTGTTTTTTTGTGATGTGGCCAATATGCATACTGAATGGGGCATTTCATGTCTGAAAAATGTACTTGTCAATGAAATCTACTGGATAAAATATTTAACACTAAATGACTTCAAACCTGATTTGGCAATTCATCCGTGTAGCTGTAGTGTTTACTGGTAACTTTTATGTATTTCAAACCCAAACTTTTGCTGAGAACCAACCACTGTGGCCAGAAGTCACAAGTAGTGTTGTGTAACAGTGCTAGCAGAGTAGAAGAGATATAACTCAGTAATGTTAGTTACATGGACGTATCTATTCAAAGTTTGCTAACATTAGCCACTATAAGCTACAGGTCACACCAGATCAAATAAGACTGCAAAATGAGAAGTGTGTTTCCTCTTTCAAAAGTTATATAATCTGTAGCAACTATGATTTAGTACTTCTTTTAATTGTTGGTCTCTAAATTAAAGTTGATGTTTTAATTGCTAATAATATGCTGCCACTTACTACAAAAGAAATTACAGATCAAACAGTTTCTGGCCATAACTGTTGTAACATCCGCTTCCTTGTAATTTAATGACATTCACCACGTCTAATAACATCTCTGTACTGTTGTACAGTTTACACACTGAAGTACAGACAAAGACTTTTAGACTGCACATTAATATTACAGTATGTATTAGCCTGATGAAAAATTAGATCTAAGAGAGGATTATTTAAAATGCAGAGAAAGTCCATTGCAGACAATAAAACGAATACCAACTGTTAAATTTCCACTCCAAACCAAACATGGTTCAACCCAAGTATTAAATGCTACTCGTTTAACTGTTACCAAAACCACAGCGGCAAAAAAAACCAAAAAACGTGTCCAGACATTGCATTACTCATTTGTCTTTTCAGTGAGTCAAGAGGCAGAATGTGTCCTCGTGTCAAAGGTCCAGCAATGATAAACACTGTCTGAATGGTCAGCTGGGAAGATAAAGCCTTTAAGGAATGGCAGATAACAGGCTTAATGTGAAATCTCTCTTCCCTGAAAAAAAAACCCCAACTGAGATCCATGTGTTTGATACTGGCTTGAAAACATTGTGGGAAAATGATTTAAAGGGATCAAACGGACGGCTTTCTTGAAATTCATATTGCAGGAAATCTCCTCCTCTGCCTTATAAGACTCCAAAGACTCATCTCATAAATATCTGCAAACCAGGAAAAGAGTTTGAAAGAGATGAACTGAAATATTATATGAAAATTATTTAAAGGAATATAATCTAAAGAAATAGAGTGCTATAACCATTTTATCAATGGAAATACCAGCAGACTTTCTTTTCAGGCCAAACGTAGACCCTGAACTGTGTTAGTCTGTACTTTTCTGTAGTTTTAGCTTAGAAATTTTAGCATTAATCTGTAGTGAAACCTAAAGAGATTTTATTATAAAAACATACGCCTGATTACACTTTCTGTCATGTGGAAGTGCTGATTATGAAGTTCCTGTTCACTTTTACTGACCGGGAGGGGGTCTGATGGGTGGAGCTACAAGTTCACATGTTGAACCCATTATGGCACTGGCACCACTCCCTATACCCCCCTAACTAAAACATACAGGAGACTAAACCGAGCAGGCCCCATCCCTGTAGCTACTTCTCCTGTGACCAGAAAAATAACAGCTTGAGTGGTGAATCAAATCCGCTTGATTTGAGCACATGCTCAGGGGACATGTCTCGAATTTTAGCTCATTTGAAGTCGTGCAGATCTGCTCTTTAAGTGACGGGAAGGACCGGAGTCATTTCTGCTGACATGAGTCCAGATCATCTAAAGCCACAGTTCATGAATAAAAATGGTGAGGAGTATAAACTTCATGCAAGCTGCGCTGCAGTCCCAAAATTCAGTCCCACTGTGACTTTTATCAACCGAGAGAGTTTATGACTGACACTGCACAAGGATTAATTTAACAGACACACAGGGCTCTTTCTCTCCTTAAAACTACCAGACTGATTTCTGACTCGAACACAGACAGAATAAAATACAAATGTGAGGAACCAAACGCCAAGTTTCAAACCTCACACCAAATGCCTCATAAAAAAGAAAATAGTCTGTGGCTCTTCTGAATATTGTCCCAAGTACAGAGCTACTGGTTTTGAAAAAAAAAGAAAGAGAGAAAGCTTGGACTAAAGGTCTCTTTGTGAGTTTCAGAATGCCTTTCTGCATTACTGCATACCTCAAGGCCTCATATATTCCAGATGTGCTGAATTGGCCAGGAACCCTCCCCACCACCGCCACCACCACCACCACCACCACCACCACCCACACCCGCACCCCAGACTCTTCAGCCCCTCTCCTTCCACAAGCATCGCTTCACAGAAGTCCTGAAAAACAGGCAATATCCCAAAACCATTAAAGACCCCAAATGAATAGGCACAGCTTCTTAAAAGCGTCTGTAGGAATCCGAGCCTGCATGCTATACCCCCACCCCACATCTTGAAAAAAAAAAAAAAAGACTCCCATCTTTCTATCATATTCTAATGATAAGGATGAAAACCACAAGACAGAGAAGACAGAGCTCTCGTGCTAAAAGGTACCAGACTAGCCACAGACTTGTCTGAGGGATAATTTGTCAGTCTCTCTGATTTTTAATGACACATCTTCCTGGCTGCTGTCTGGGACTTGTGATGTACTATCTGCCATGTTAACAAGCTACTAACATGACAAAGGAGTGCGACTTCCCCTGAGGCCGTGAAGCATGCAGTGACACGAGAAAACCTGTTAAAATCATTAAAGCACTTTCACCAGCAGACCCTCGCACATTAAAATGCCATTTTCGGCTGTATAGGAAAAATTTCCAGCGCTTGGCATCTCATAACTCATCAGAGCCATACAGCTTGATGTTTAAGTTTAAACTTGTGATTAACTTTTAAGTCTGTGACATTCTGAGTTAACGTCTCTGTGGCCCCGCGGTCGAGCAGCAGCATCTTTTCTGTGTGACTGCCATCTACTGAGAGTTGGCAGCATAGGCAGTAATTAAAGTACAGCCTGTAAATGTTTGCTAGCACATCATGCAATTATGGTTAGTTTAAATATCAGTCAGAGTGAAGAAAGATGGGCAATGGGCAAGTCATGCCACTGTTGTATTTACTTTCATGATCATTTCATTTTTGGGGACCTCTCTTCAAATTTGCACTCCGCTGAATGATTTCTTTATGTATCGCTGGAGTTGTACATGGAAAAAAAATAAAATAATGAATGCTGATGATTCAAGACTGGGTGGGACTTAAGACAGGAAATGTCTAAACAGGATGCTATATATTTAAAAAAATGTCCAAATATTGTCTCTGCTAAAAATTTTAATAACCTTTTAAATAACCATCAGCGTCGGTCTGATGCAATAAGGCAAGCATTTAAAAAAGGTTGCATAATAACTGATCCGATGTCAAAACCACAAATATTAAAAAAGCAACATGCATCCAAACAGACACAAAACCATTTTAACAAACACACATTCATCCTGGTTAAAGCTACAGTACAGTTTGGATGTCTCTGTGACTTCACAGACAATGAAAATATAAAGCAGTAGTTAATGTGACCCACATATGTGTTTTTAAAGCAAAGAAAATACAGATTTTTTTTTTCTTTTTTCCATCAACGCCCCTTCTTGGACTTAGTGGGAGCCCGGATAATGTGGAAAAATGGTGATCCTCAGGCCAGAATATGAATTTCACTCCCAAAATTCCACAATGTTGTGCCCAGTGTATTATATAAACTCTCAGAATATTTATGACAAAGTCTATAAGTTTAAAGTTTCAGTGTGCTACAGTAAATTCTGTTGACAGCCATCAGATTGTGACATCAGCAAAAACAGCTGAGAGCTTATTTAACAAAATAAAATTTGATTCATCTGTTTGGTTCTTATTTAATTGGTGTTTTGGAAAAACTTAATTCACTGCATGTGGGCTAGTAGCTTCATCATCAAACGTCGTGCGTAAAAGTTATGCGTAAAACCTGAAAGGTTTCCAGCAGGATTGCCAAGTGGTGAAGTGGAACACAAATGCCAGAATGTTTTTCTGCTTACGAAATTAAATTACAGATATCATTGCTCACTGGCACACTATTTTACGCGGTCCATTTGTTTCAAGAAGAAATCAGCCCTGTCAGTCTCTCCTTGCTAACCACACCTGGATGGCAAACTTTGCCTACTTAGATTCTTAGACAGCTGCATCTTCGCCGGGTTGTGAAAAAAACCTCACATCACACTGAATCCAACATTCATTTGGACATATTTACTGTATCCAGGTAGCCCGGGCAGCCTACATATTAAAAATGAGTACGTTTCAAGGTAACAACTTCAAAGTTATAAAGAGACACAACTATGGTGACACGGTAAATGCCATTAAAAGTCTGGAAACTTGGATGCAGGTATAGCCATATAGTATGATTTGGTGACAATCGACCATAAGCACAAAAATATCATGCGAGATGTGTTGGTAAAACTGAGTTATGGTAACTTTTCTACCCAGTCTGCTAAATTAAAACTGATGGCTGGCCACCTAAGCCCACTATCACCACTGGGCTGGTCGCCAGTCTATAGGACGCTCACGAGCTCTCCGGGATGCCCCGGAGTTGGCACCGTGACCGAAGATGCAGCTTCTTACCTGCTCTGACATCGGCAGCTTGTAGGATTAAAATTAACGTGACGGCAGCGGTTAGCGTTGAATCCCATAGCCACCTTTTCGTTTTCCACCTGGTGGTCCACTTTTGCATCTCCATGATAAGCGCCCGAAGCTGTACAGAAAACGGGCGACTTTTAATAAAATCTGGTCCCTTCCACAATCCACAAAAAAAGTGCTTACACTACAGCGCCATGTGTGAAAGGATAAAGATGCCTCACACAGCCAGACTGGGCCCTTCAGATCCGCTCCCCCTTAAGCCCAGCTCTCAGACTGATGGTAAAGGGCTTTCATGAAAAAAAGCGCAAACCACTCAGTTCTCCGAGAGTTGCGCACGGTCAGGAGGCTGGACAAACGCCGTAACGCCGAACCTGAACCGACTGTAAGATACTGACACTGGAAAAATCTCCGTTCATCAAATCACCAGTCGGGAAAGTTGACTCGGGACCCGCCCCCTGCGCTTTGGAAGAGGTCTGAGCAGCATCAAGCAGAGCATCACTACACCCCAGTGCAACCTAATTACAGGGCTCAGCGCAGTATCACTGACAGCGATATATTCGACTTTCCTAGAAGCACTGCTGAACACGTTTCTTTTAGTTGAGGACACAATTTAAAGGACAATAACACAACAAACTGAAGGAAATTGCCCCGAATGTTCCATAAAGGAATAAGATTATAAGAAAGAGCATATGAAGCAGCAGGAGAGGTATTAAACTAACTGCAACACACTAAATACAAATTAAGTAGTGGGGTGGAGCTGTTATTTCAGACGTTTCCTGAAAGCCTAAGAATGTGAAAAGAGCCTGAATAGCATCTTCATGGGCCAACGGCTAATATAAAACCTTCAATGGCCAAAATGAAATGTTTTCCAGACTCTAGGAGTTTCCTCAAGGAGCCCTTAGAATTTTTTTTTTCTTGGACAGAAGGGCTCCTGAGGCCTGAAAATAATTAATGGTTAAAGATGACTGGAACAAAGAATGGAAGCACAGGTGGTAGCTATAGAGTCCTTTGCTTGATTTGGTTTTCCTTGTGTAAGGATGAAAGACGGGTTTAACAGAGCGATGGCAGCCATTCTCGCACAAACCCGAACCACATTTTGGAAAATTCGTTGGGTGTTTACGTGTTTTATCACAAGGAAGAAATTAGAACCATAGGCTTAGCAGATATTTAGTGTGTTGAGGTAAAGATTTAGTAAAGCGCTGTGCAGGTGTGGCTAATTAAGAATTAATAGTTGGGATTATCTACAGTGGAGATTAAGAACAGAAAACACAATTCAATGGCTACATGCCTGGACTTTCTTTTAAAATAAGGTGAAATGCTGCTGTGCGACTAAGCATATGGTCAGATTTATTAAGGCCATGTAATTTTAAAACATTTATTTGCTTAGGCTAATTTGCTGAAACTCATCTGGTTTGCAACTCTGTAAAACCACAGTTTTCTTGAAGATAAGCAGCTAAGCAGCTGACTAACCGCTACACAGCTTAACTGGATAAAGACGATTTCTTGCTCATGGGCACCTTGATGGCAGCTGTTATCCTTTGACACCATGACTTTCCCACTTGAAATGCATCATTTAAGCTGGTAACTTTCAGTTTTATAGCTGGTAGCTCGCCCTGAATCTGAGCATGGATGAACTAAATGTGTAGTCATGATAAATATGCAATATCAATGGGTTGAAAACAGAGGTAGTATAAAGGATGGACGTGGTATCCATAAAGTCACCCACTGGTCTCTGAAGAGCCGTTTTGAAGCTCCAAATCTGTAGCTCTGGCTGCTGCCTCTGGTGCCTCCTGGCTGATCTAAAAATGGAGGAGGATGTGGATTGTGGGTAGACCTGTGGCGTACTGAATGACACCTCGGTGCTCAAACAAGCCACCTGTAACAGCACCCACCTGTCAATCAAAGTGGCCACGCTCTTAATTATATATAACTTTAAGCCATATCATTTGAACAAGTGAGTTCTATAACAATTCACCCTCAGTACAGTTGTCATGAACAGTGAAGTGAGACCAAAACTGTTTTTTGTACCAGGCTGTAAACATGTTTATTTCTGCTGTGAAGTTGGACATTTTAACATGGGGACTTATGGAGACTGACTCATTTCTGGAGCCAGCCTCAAGTGGACGTTTGAGGGACTGCAGTACTTCGGCATAAGCTTCGCTTCACAGCCACTGAGGTTGCTGCTTGGTTGAAAATTGAATTGACAGTTAGTGTTAAACAAGGCTAAGAGTCTACAGCCATGCTAGCAGCTGTGCGAGGTTGTACAGTGATGCTTTGAGCCACGGTTGGCATGCTAATGTCACACTGACAATGCTAACATGCTGAGCATGCATGGGGCTGACCGTCGTTAACTTTTCAGGGATTTAGTTATCAACAAAACATTGGGCGAAGACAAATTTGTCCCGATAATGGCACTTGAGGAAATTTATTCAATAATTTACCCAAGAGGAAAAGTCAGGGTATCACTAAGTAATTAGGAAACATCATCTTTAGGACCCAAGGATGTCTGTACAAATCCATCTAGTAGATGTTGTGATGTTTCCAGGATAAATGCAAAAAAAAACACTAGAGGAAAAGTCAAGTGGTCACCAAAGTCAGTCAGATTCATCCTCTGGAGACCACGAAAGTCTGCACAAAATTTTATGGTAATCCATCTGATAATTGTTGAGATATTCCAGTTCAGACCAAAGTGACGGAACGTCGGACCTAAGAATGCAGATCAAGACAAACAAAACAGCATCAATGGATTGAAAATGTACTGCTAGTGTTAAAATGGTTTGATTTTTACTTTTGCAGAAGATCCTTCGGATGACCCGCTGTGGCATGCTATAACTTTTATCAGTCACAAAAGGAAATATGAGCAGAAAGGGGTCACTCCTCGAAGTGTCAGTTGGGGTAAAATAAGCTCTGTGTCTAAAATCTGTGACATTGTACTGTCTGAATTGTTTATATTATTTATCTATGACCCAATGTGAGGACCTTGTGCTCGCTCAGCAGTAAAAAAACTTTCTTGAAAGCAGCCTGGCTGTGCATATTGGATTTCTGGCAGATGGTTGGCCTTTTTTTTTTTTTTTTTGTCATTTTGTTTCAAGTTGTTTGGCAGAAAATGTCAGAACCTCTTGTTCATGTTGCTTCCCGGGACAGTGGCCCAAAATGTTTGGTTTAATTTGACAAGCCCTCCTGCACTGACAGACAGGAAAATCCGTACAACCAAAACTAAAGCTTCTTTCAAATAAGACTCGGACGGCCGACAAAATATACTGACGGACGTCCAGCAGCTCCTTATAGAGTCTTGTTTCCTGGGACAGTCTACAATTTTCAAGAATACTTGTCTTTAGAACTGCCCTCTTTGTAGCTGAAAGCATATGATTACAACTGATGCATTTACTGCCAATGTGTACTAAGACGACATTGTATAATTATTCTATAATAAGTCACTACTCCTTACATGGTTCAGCCCAGAACAGCTATAAAAACAAAAATGTCTTGAAAATGTTGCCCAGTGGCTGTTTTTCTATTGGAGGCAGCTTTTAATCTGAATGCTTTCATGTTTCAGAATAAAATTCTTCTTGCTACTCTCCAGAAACAGTATACACTGACATACCTCCTCTATGATTTACAGTCACTTGGGTTCAGGAGTTTTAAGATTAAAAATTCTCTCTAGACAGTGTATGTCTGTACATTTATTGTGATTTGCAATGCTCATGAAACACTATGCAGCATCCATGAAACTTCCTGAACCAAAGGCACGGGAGAATTTCCTCATGACGCTCATTATAAAACCTCGCTGATGGCTCTTTTCTTTTGCATCCTCCACACGGCAGCCAGCAACCCTGGAGCGCATAGAAATTCAGTAAAGTTACTCCACCTGGATGACAGGGAGCCCTTGAACACATCTAAAGTTGAATGATGGTTCCCTTCATCAATACGCCTGAACAGCTGCAGTAAGAACAAAGTTACAGCCGGGTCTTCTGAACTCAGGCATCCTCTTCCATGCAACCTCGTGGATGAAGTAGATGTAACCTCAAAAGATCCTCGTTACTATGAATTATCCAGCTAGAAGGCCATGTGTGGCTGGTCGGGGGGGTGGAGTGGGATGCATGCTAGACACTGCAAACCGCATAACCACTGAATGGAATGTATGTTTGTCTGAGCATGCTTATTATAGGTGCATGTGGTACCCAGACAGCCTCACCTAGTACGAGTCTGTTAGGACGTGGGAAGGTGTGCTTTCACTTGTAACATTTTGTGAGGTCACCAAGTTTTATACTGCAAAGTCATTACTTGCTGTACTACACGATGACAAAGTGCACACAGAGGCCAAAAGAAACAGCCGACTAGCATTCTTGGCACCTGTGTCAATTAATCATATCATAGAATAAGCAAATCATCAGTACAGGTTTCTTTTCTACACATTATCCAATCTTTTTTTCATTCTGTACATAACATTGTAATAAAAAGTCTAAATGACATAAGAGAGTCTTCTGAACATGTCAAGAAAGATAACCAAGAGGTCATGCTAGAGTGATTCCAGGTTATAGGCTCTACTCTGACACAGCAGAGCTTTCTAGATCTAAAGTCTGGACCCCACTGGGCAGGTTTCTGCACGGCTGCAATGCTGTTTTGGTCTGTTTCAGAACATTTCAGAAGTGGAGCATTTTGCCTGCCAGACTTTGTTAACTTGCTTAGATATTCTTTATTAAGTTGCTTAGTAATTTTTCTTTGGTTTATGTCTTTCTGCCATGAATAAATCTGCTATTTAGCTTAATTGTCTCCCTTTTGGCTATTTTGAAAATTGGACAGGGTGTTTTATTTTGAAAATTGACTGAGTTCTCTACGCCGTTTGTGTGTCTGACTTCCAGCCAGCTGGATCTGCTGACTGAGGCATGACTTCTGGTAGGGTTACAAATATTGTCTAGAATGGCCGTGATCAGCTCCAGCAGCCGTGGCCGGTGGAATTTAGCAGTAACATCACCATGACTATCTGCTCACAATGCTAACATGCTAATGCATACTAGGGAAATCTAATATTTACCATGCTCACCATCTTAGTTTAGAACTAGACACATAATTAGAACTAGACACAAGGCTCAGTTAAGGTTGACAGGAATGTTTTTTTTGCAGGTTTGGTTCTAAACCAAAATAGATAAATTTTGAACAGATGACACTAGAACCAAGGTCATTCAAGCTGAATGGGGACATGTACCAGCAATGAGATTTCTATGTCATCTGTTCAAACATCCGACTAAAACTCCAACTATCAACCTCATTGTGGCACTAGAAGAAAAGTCAGGAAATCACAATCAGACTCAGTGAGATTCATCCTCTGGGGACCATGAACATCTGTCTTAAATGTCAGGGCTATCCATGCAACAGTTGTTAAAATTCAGTCAGGACTAAAGTGGTGGACTGTCTCACAAATCACCATTGCCATTCTTGGAACCATGTTAGCATCAGGAATATACACAGATTAAGAAATACTAAACTATCTGAGTGTTACAAACACCTCAAGAGAAAAAAAAACACATTACACATTAGCTGGAATAATAAACTGAATGATGAAAGTATATAAACAATTAAGCCTGACAAGAACAAAACTGCACTGTAAAAAGTTTGCTGATAGAAGTACAAAGGTACAACAAGTCTGTATAGTTGCAAAAGTTAGAGATCAGATATCACTGTGCTTGATCTCCAACTGTACCACAGAAGTGACACAGATGAAAACAGGCCATCCCATTTTCATGTTTCTTGTCAAAGTCTGCGTGATGAATACCTCCCCTCTCAGCAGTGAACTGAGTGTTATGGTGAGTTAAGTGGAGAGGTCTGTGATAATCTAAACATGCCCCAAGCATCTCGTATTTCATGAGCCAAAGTCTCCCTGAGCCCTGTCTCCAGCCCTTAGCAGTAAAATCTGATAGCGGAGGGAAACTGACTGACACAAATGTGGAGGCTTGCAGACACAACTAGGCAAAGACAAACCCTATCACTAAGTCATGTCCTGTTATCATACTTAAGGAAAATTAAGGATGTCAAATTACCCAGTTTACATACTGACTTTGGGTCCTCAGCTTTAAACTAGAGCAACAAGTGAGATAAAGTCGACACTAGACAGGAACTGCAAAAGATGAGAAAAAGAGCAGAAAACAAAGCAGAGAATTTGGCAGATGAAGACACGAAGCTTGTAGACTGAAGTTTCTTGAACTCATGAACCTTTTTGGATTTAGAGCACTTTGGGAGTTGCTGTTTTTATATGCCATGAATGTTCCTCATTACTCTTGTTTGTTGTGGTCCGGCATAAATCTCCGTGTCATCTTTGATGCTTTGCATAAAAACATTTATTTAACTTTTTGAATTCCGTTTCACTTTGACATTTGTACAATAGCAATTGTACTATTGAGACTATGAGACTTTTCTCACAAACGTTCTTGTGTGTGCAGATGATCAATCTTTAAAGAGGAATGAGGGTCTGGGAATTAGGCAGAGTTTGAGGTGGTAAACAATAAATTAGAAAATCTGTTAAATTGCCACATGTGAATGCAGCTCAGCAACATTCATTGTTCCTTCAAGTTTTAATAATGCGTATTTCTTACATTCGAATAACTACGTTATATCAATCATCAACAACTATACGATTTCGTTGACCTCGTTAATCTTTAGCTAATTGTTTTGGATTTTATGACCTGCAAATTTATCGACTGAATCAATCTCACAGTTCAAAATAACTCTTTACAGCTGTTTTCAGCCATTTTCAGGCAGCCAGGTCTGACAATGAACGTCATATCAACAGCAACTATAGCTAGCAACTATACAGATGGGTGACAAATGAGGACATGCATCCACACAGGTGCACTACATGCTACAATTAAGTGCTCTGTGGCGTGTATAAAAGTGTTGAGAATTTTGTATCATGATGACAAGAGTAGAGACGACTGGCCAACTGTGTTACGGGAATTTTCAAAGAAAAATCCTTGAATAAGGAAGACTGGATTCAAAGTATCAAAGTTTAAGTTGAATTTATTATTCTTGTACAAGAAGGAGCGTTTAACAGTGCAACACTCAAAAGGGGTTACAGAGAAAAGGCTCCCTGAGGAGCTCTAACAGTTGGTTCTTGTACATTTTTCTAAAAATGGCCTGTCTCGGACACCTCCCACCTGATACAGATAATATCATAACATTCCTTTTTGGTTTTCTGCTCAGGAATGAACATTATGTATCAAAATGACACTTCTCAGGCCTCTCACATCCTTGTCTCCCCTGTCCTTGAACTACTGATATCTCTCCCCTGCCATCCTCAGCAAAACACAGTCCAAATAAGGGAAGTGCACAAGACATGCAAAAACAGGAAACACACATTATATGAGTTAAAACATCTGAACCCCAGTATAATCCTAATTTTTATAACAAACTGGCTGGTGTTTCAGTGGGAACAGTGACTAAACCGGCCTCTATATTTAGATAAAGATTTAGAACTCTTCCTCAGGTGACTGAGAATCTCAATGCAGGATGGGATCAGACTGTTGGCACGAACAGTCCATCGACAATTACATAGAGAGAATTTTTTAGTACAGTTATAGTGCATAAACCTTTCATTACAAAGATAAATGCATATTTGGGAGTTCAGTGGTGCAAAAACCATCGGCACTGGTCTATAGAGCTGTGGAAAAAAGTGATATGGTCAGATGAGTCATCCTTCACCATATTTTCAACAAGTGGGTGATTGCATGTTGGCATACATGAAGAGAATGGTACAGGCCTGAACAATTGACCCCTACAGCAAAGAGGTTCTTGTGGGTCTTACTGGCATAGTTTGGGTCCATTTGTCCCCTTTAAAGGGAAGCGTTTCTGCAAATCAATACAAAGTTATTCTGAGTGCTGAGTGATTACCTTTACCCTATGATCAAATGAGACATGAGGGATCACTAAATGGTTTGATGGGTATGAAAATGATGGCAATTATATGCCATGGCTTTAGCAGTCACCACAACCCAACCCAATCGAAAACCAATGGGAGATCTTGGACCGACGTGCTAAACAGCACTCTCCACCACCATCATGAAAACACCAAATAAGGGAATATCTTTTGGAAAATGGTGTTCATCCCTACAGTAGAGTTCTAAAGACTTCAGGGTCTAAACACCAAGGTGCATTGAAGCTGGCACTCATTGGACCAACACCTTTATAAGAAATTTTGTCTGTAGCTGGTGAAAATTAGCAATGAGTTGGTGAAGCAAATCACACCTAGAAACACCCAGAAACCCAGATATTTGTCTTATGAGTCAGTCAGAACAACTAAAAGGACAGAACCAGAAACACAATTCCAGTTGGATGCTAAACATCTTACCTGTCTGATTGATTATGCAAATGTTTGTGAGATCTAAAATCTAACTGGTGACCAACAACTAGCTGTTAAAGTTAGTCGAACACCAAGCAAGCTAAACAAAGTATTCGTCTCTGTAATTGGTATAGACCAAACCAGAGCTAAAAGGAAAGGGAATATTGAACTTTGATGGCAGGAAACCTGATGACAGATGGACAATAAAGATGCTCTGTGTCTGGGTTGAGTAGGCAATTGTTTGCTAAGACGTTAGCCATAAGTGATAAAATGTCTGTCAGTGTCATTTGGCTTTCTTCTGCAACTTATTTACTAAGAGTAGAACACTGGCCCACCATACACGCAGAATATGCAGTAGTCACAAGTTTGTTTACTACAAATGTTGTTGTTTTGTGTATTGATGTCATGCAAGCAGTATAATAGATTGCAGAAAAGTCCTTGCCACATTGTAATACAATATTTAAAGGTTGTCACGTTGCCCTTAAACAACAAACAATAGCTTGATATAGTTATAAATATAGTAAATAAACATATACTTTATAGTTTTTCATAGTTCTCAGCTCCAGACAAAGTAAGAAGGGCCCCCAAAAGAAATCTTGCCTTGGGCCACCTGTTGTCTAGAGCTTGGCCTGAGAAGACCTAGTCACATGCCCACATGTATTGAAAGAATTACTGGTTTCTTTCATAAATTCTCCTCTCCATTCTGGCCCATGAATGAACCCCTCCAAAGCTCAAATGCAAGAGATGGGGGACAAAATCCAAAGTCCTAATTCTGTGCTTTCTGAAGTTCATCTGCAACTATTACAAGGCTTAAGCCAGGAGTGTCCAAACTTCTTTTAAAGAGGGCCAGATTTGACAATGTGAAGATGCCCGAAGGCCAATACTAACATCTTAAAAATGAAAAAATTACCAATAAAAGTTACATACAAATGCACTGTTCTCTAACAATTTTGTTTTCATTGTCAAAATTATCTTTTTTTTTTTTTTTTTTAAATGGCAATGTAACCAAATCTAAACCAATCAGGCGTGAACAAATCTAAAAATCTGTTCTTCCTTTCTTTCACATCTGGAGTCAGATAACATATAAATAATAAAGAATAAATTGTATGGAGCACGTTAAACTTGCATGAAGATGATACAAATCTGAACCTCATGTTCATTTTAAACATGACTTATAATGAGTAATGCAAAGTCTGTTAACATTTAAGTTTAAAACGTAACACTCTTGCTCTTGTCTTCAACAAAATCATTCAGAAAGTAATATTTTGTGTGTTACATCTACAGGTACATAACACCATCAGTTATGTCTTTAGAGGTTCAAATGCTTCGTTATGTCAACCAAAAAAAAGCCAATTCTTCCAGCCATACAGTATCTGACAACCCTAGTAGGCCATAAATAATATATTATCAAAATGAAGCTGCAGGGCGCATGACTACATGAGGGCCAGACTTTGGACATGCCTGGCTTAAGCAGTCAGTGTTAGCTAGATCAATTTTAGTTCAAGTCTGTTTTGTTTTTTTTCCGGTCGACAAGGAAACAGTCCAGAGAAGATGTGCATATGTATGTATTGAAGGCAGGCGTTTTATTGTAAACAAACAAAGTTATGTTTAAAGTCACTCTTTTTCAACAAAACATGTGAATCCCCGAGGCCTAACAAACATGCTGAGCACGCTTCCTTCCTTTAAACATTTGGAAAGTCGATTTTACGGTGTTTTCAAACCTTCAGTATTTACAGCCATGTTTGCTAGCTACCAGTCTTCCTCTTTCCAGCCTTTCCTGGGAAATTGCACATTGCCACCACCAACTGTCAGACAGTGAAATGTCATGAATACCATGAATAGCATGAATAGCACAGCGGCCGTCTACGTCCTCCTGCGCACGCTTGTGCTACCTAGTTTGTTTCGCATTAATCAAAACACTGCTCCATTGGACTACAAGCGGTGAGAAACTCCACGGTTTTAATCTTGTAAAACATTTGAAAGTATTCTGTCATTTTGTTCAGGATTGGTGGGAATGTTTTAAGCTTCAGGCAGGGGTTATTCTTTCCACTGTTTTCCTGAGGACTGTCCAGATACTCAGGCAAGAGTTTATGCTAGAGTTAAAGGCCATCGCTAACAGTTTAGTGACTAAGCGAATGTCTGCTGGCTAACTTTTTATTGCAACAGGTATATCCCTTCTGACATTTTAATGAGCAGGTATGCAAGCAGGGTTTCCAGTTGTAAAAATAGTCACTGGGGAGACTCCTTTTCCACCCAACCTCACCCTTTTAAGATAAAAGTTTCACACAAATGCATAGAGGCACATTTACTGAACCCAGCTGTGTGCTTAGATGCATTTCAATATTTGGCTAATTTTGCCTTGTTTTTAGCTGTTCTTGAAGCTGTTTGGACATACTCTTATGAGCCAGCAACAATTTGAGTTCCAGGTGTCTTCTCAAATCGGCCTGAAAACCTGCCCTGGCTTGTCATTCTCGTAAAAGGCCATGCTTTTCATTATATGAATAAATGAGAGGAAAATATGATGCAAATCAATGAAACCAAGAGTATGAACACAGCTTTAACTAATAAATCAACATCTGAATAGCAGCTAACATCAGTTAAACTGGCACGATATGGACGATTTATCGAAAAACTGGAGGATCTGATACTGCAAATGAACACATGATTTACCATGCTTTAAACGATGACAAGAGAAAAGGCAGTGTGACTAAAATTATATGACAAGTAATTGAGGGATTATTATTATGGACCTCTGCTGTAATAATTTATTGTCCGGTCCTGTTGGCATTTAAAACATGATCTGGCTCTTGGCATGGCAACATCGCTGTGGTTGCAAGTCCGTCCACCACTTTGGTTAAGACTGTAATAACTCAATAACCAACACAATTCTGTAAAGACATGCGTGGTCACTGGCAGATAAATCATACTGACTCTGATGATCTGCTGACTTTTCCTCCCGTTCCACCAGCAGGTAAAAGCTTCCCTTATCCAGTGAAACATCTCCTCGATGGATTGCAATGAATTTTTCTACAGACATTCATGACTCTCAAACAATGAAACATAAATAACTTTGGTGATCTCCCACTAATTTTCACCCGGTGCCAACATGAGGTTGACATTTGTGGTTTGTTGTCTCATTGTGGAGTGAAATGTCTCAACAATGACTGGATAGATTGCTGTGACATTCTTGTTTTCATCTAGCACCACCATCAGGTCCATTACTTTGGTTTATGGCTAAATACTTTTTTTTTTTTTTTACTTAATTTTAGCATGCAAGCATTGTCATTGTGAGCATTTAAGCATACTAATGTTAACATCTATTTCAAAGCACCACTTTAAGTTACATTAACCAGATGTTCTAGCTTGTCTGGGATTGTTCCAGTTTCACAACGAATATCTGTAAAACATTAAAATGTCCCATTTTTTAACATTCGCTACCAATTACCAATTATTGATTCTAATAATATACTTTGCTTTTAGCGCTTACATAGAAGTTTATGACGTGTATCATCTATGAGTCACGCTTGTGGCTCTTTCTGACAAAACCTGTCCTTCAATGTAAAGCAACCAAAATGCTGCATTCATGGCGTCCACGGTGTGGTAGGTGTGCTAAGCACTGAAAAAATGATGATAAAATCTAACCTATGGTGCGTGCATGAACATGCGCTACACTTAAGGGTCTCGCCTTTGGGGGTTTGAAAATATGGTCAGCCTTTAGGTATGGCTTCACAAAGCTGCTGTCTTGTTCACTTACCTAGTATACTGCATAATCATCACTGTAATCAGTTTTTTTTTTTATCTTTGTCGCCCGACAGCTTTTTCATTTGTAAGGGATGCTATCATCTTCGCCAGATCTCCCTTGGTTTATCCTCGCATTAACTACGTGTAGAAAAAAAAGTTGAAAAAGAACAAAAGCCGAATCGAAAAAATGTGAGTCACAGTGAGAGCCAAGGATTGGAGCTGGCATCTTAAAAAGTCCTTTAAGTGTCAAGAATTTAAATTGTGACTTGGCTTCCACATTACACACCCTGGATATTTTTCTGCCTAGTCACATCTTGAAGGGCTGTCCAACTCTAAATGTGTAAGAAAAATGTTGCTGATAAAGGATCAAATTGCTAAAAAAATACTTGCACTTTTTATATTCTTGGCTCAAAGCTGTTCCTGTAATGTTACTGTTGATATAATCAGTTGATGAATGTTTATTTAATCTTTGCTTATTTGAATGTAGCGTGCTATAAATGTATATGCCTAATTAAGGCTATCAAATATAATGATAAAAAATGATAAAACGCTGTAGAGTCAAGGACAAAAGATTCAGATTTGTTGCAGTGAAAGAGATTTGTGGCCAACAGACAATATCATCATACCTCAAAGCAAAAAGTGGCTAAAACACAAACCACATTGGCGTAATTCCTTGATTACGCCTGTGTGTGCTCCCACGGAAGACCAAAGACACAAGCGTGGCTGGAGATATGGAAAAACAGATGAAGTAGATTATAGAGTACTGCACTCATATCACCCACAACACTGAGAATATGAATGGGCCATTTTGTTCCACTTGCAGCAGGGCCCTGACTATATCTCCAACTGATGGCACTGAAACAATGCTTTGCTTGAGTAAAGTACAATAAAATATGGCCGATGAGTAATTCTGGTATCGAACCGATTCATCTCCGTGGCCAGGAGCTTTATATATTCCCTCTGTCTTCCAGTTACCAGTATTTGAACTGACAGTTACAGTGGAGAAGGTAAAAGCAGTAGCAGTAGCTCATTATTTTCCATGTTCATCACCTCCCACAGTGTATGGATTGGGTGAGTTCCAACATTGTGGTCTTCGGTTACGGTAACCTCCAGCTGGATGGAGAGTTTTTTCCACGGTGCTGGTAAGCTGCGGTGCCTATGCGTCCCTCCGCAAGTTTCTGCAACAAGCCAATCAAAAGTCATCATTCTTAAAGGCACGACTTTGAAGGGGGGAGGGTAGTGGAAAAACAGACAAGTTTTACATTAGTGTTTTACATGTTTTCTCCTTTGTGTTATCTGAATGCTGGGTACTTCAGTTCATGATAGAGAAACTTTATTAATAGTATATGTATTCAACTTGAACCTGCATGAATTTAATAGGGCTTTAAAGCACCTTAATTACCTCCATGAGCTGTGTCCCGTCTACCGCTGCTGCTCAGACTGCTGACAGTGCCAAACTACAATAGCTAGCGTCCAATTGTTTTCATAACATGTCATTCAACTGTCCATATCCCCTTGCATGTGTTTGCCATTGTTTCTCTCCTTCCAGCTGCACCTACACTCTCCCACGCCATCCTGGGGGCTTGCCTCACAGTTTGAAACCTTCTGCATCTCCTGAGGGAAATCTTTTCGGTTCTTCAGCAGCTAGAGGTTGCACAAAGTTTACCAGCTTATCACAAACGTGTCATGGTGTGGGCGCAATGTGTACTGTAGATTTAATAGAGCTTCTTCTTTTCTGCTACTGGATGTGGTTGAAAAGCAAAGCTGAAGAGGGTGGTGCGACTGAACTAGAAGAATGCTTAAAGATGCTAAAACGCTCTGCAGAGGTAAAGACTGGGTGATCCGGGCACAGAAGCAGAGCTATGCACTGCTGTGAACGGGGTCAGCAGAACATCAACATATTTTAGCCACATAAAAAGGCCCACCTCAAAAAAAAAAACCTGTATCTATAAGCTATCTTAAGAATATTTTCTCAGCTTCACTTTGCGGTCAGACAGCCTTTGACTGTAAAACACCCATATTCGTATGCACGAGCCCAACGGCGCTACGGATTTCACCGCAGATTAGTTGTTCGCGTCAGAAAGGTGTGAGATCATACTGAAATGAAGCTAGCAAACTAACATTGTGAGAGTTGTGAGACAGAAGCGTTTTTTCTCGCTGTGTGGAGAAATACAGCGCTTCTGTGCGGAGATCTCTGTCTGCTTCTCCCAACAGCTGGCTGACCGCTGTCTATAATACACTGACTATACCTCATACATCCCCACTTCAAAATACCCAGAATGTCTCTTTAATAAGAGAGGTTGGCACCACCCAGAAGTCTTTTTTCTAGGTCCAACATCTGGCTGTCAAAGAATGCCAAATCCTGGCTGTAAGGAAAGGAAGCTGCTGGGTGGACCTGCAACAACATAAAAGACCATTATGAACATTTTTGAGTGATGTTGATCCATTGCCTTTTGCAGTGCAGAGCTACTTACTCCTTTGAGTAAGACTCAAACATTAGAGGAGCAGCTGGGTTTACGTTTGACTGTCTTTTGGTCTTCGGATGCATCATACCATAACAAGTCACTGGCAAGTGATGCTGTAACAAAACCTCTTGAGTGCTGCAACACCAGCGGACCACCGACTGCTAAAATATCTAAGTGTATGCATGGGTGGAGGGTGGAGGGTGTATGCTCGTGTACGCACATGCACGCTGGCTGCCCGTGCACCCGCGTAAAGCCGATAGGGAGAGCAGCATGTCTGGAATCATTTAAACAGAGTGAGAACACATTCCTGCACGTGGAATCATTCCTCCCAATAGGAGTGTCATTGTTTCCAAAGACAGCTTTGCTTTCACCATGATTCAGGTAGCATTTTTTCCTATATATTTCATTTTTCCTGTCAGCTATACACGTCTTTACAAAAATACCGGGAGCGAATCCAAGAGGAAGTTGTGACTGTTGTGAAGAATTGTGATTGATTACCCTGTGCAAGGAGCCCGAGTATGTGAAATATAATAATGTTGTGTCTTTGTACTTTTACAGATACAAGTTTTAAAGACACTCGTGGAGAGCATGGAAAGTGTGGGACATAAGAAAACAGAATAACAGCGCTGTCATTTTTTCTTTAAAAAAAAAAAAAAAAAAGCAGAAATGGATAAATTCAGATTCCTTTTGAGGTTACAGAAAGAGGTTGGTGTTTTCACATATTTTTTTATTGTCAACAAATCCTGTGAAAACACCAAAACCAAAATTGTGTTTCTCAATCCTGTCACTCTCAAACCCACTTGTCCCTACGGAATCACTATAAACATGTCACAAATATATAATTTCATCCTTTATTTTTTTTTTAAAAAAAGGCTCTATAATTTCCTAAAACAGCTGGTGAACAGATGAGTAAGTACAGTAGTGAATTTATTGGGCACTACTGAGGATGAATACATTCGGTGCTCTGCGGGGTATTTACAGCATTTATAGATGGTGTATGTGAGGAATGACTCAAAATGACCTACACTGCCTATATAGATATTCATCATAATGAATAAACAAGTCATTCAGTGCAACAGTGTGACACTTTGATGTATTTTTAATAGTTTCTGACAGTAATTGAGCTGATCTGAGGAATCAGATGATTTGGATACATAGGCAGTACAAGCTATTATGATTAATTCACTGTGGCGCTGGTATTTTCATGGCATGTTTTAACGATAACAGAAGATCTAGAACATCACCGGCATTATCTTTTGTTGATATGAAAAGATGTTGATATGTCTGTTAGAGTTCTTGGTTTAAAAAAATGTAGCGGTAAAGCAGAATTATTCAGTTTTAACATCAATAAAGCTGACAAGTTTTTAATACATGTTGTTTCTGAGCACCTTATATTGAGCTGATATGATAATCACAGAATATTATCATCTCACTGTTGCAATATACAGTATACAGCTGTCTTTAAATGAAGCCAGTGACTGAAGTTTGCTTCACTGTTTGTTTATTGGCACAGCTGCAAACTGTAGTCTGTACATTCAAACGTTTTAATTGTCAAACCATATAATTTATTGCCAAAATTAATTCCGTTTAAGATAATGCCAAACTGTTTATACGACACCACAGCGTGCACTAGCTTGTCTTCCGTGAATCCCATTATGTGCATTCATTCTGGAACATTATATTAGCTCATTAAAACTTTTTAAAAATCTGAGTTTAATTTAAAACCGCCAAATGATTTCTTTTAAAACTCAAAGCAACTTTGAAGCATGACAACTTTCTGTGGCCCTGAGTCTGAGAGCTGTAGTAAATGGGCAGTGACTCATACCAGTCAAATGTATGGCTCCCCTTGTGGTGGCACGGGCGGCCAGCCACATAGTTGCCTGTGGTAAGGGCCACTGCACAGGCAGCACTGGAATAGACGTTTATTACTGGCCACCAAGTCGAGCCCTGCTCACCAAATTGATACCTTGGAACAAATATAACGTAGAAAATCACATATACGCGACTCCTTTCGTGGATGGAGATGCACACACACAACGCAGACATACGCGCACACAAATTTAAAGGCTATACTTTGAAAGTTCCTGTTTAGGTGTAAGTGGGTGAGAAATGTGGGCACATTGTTCTGTCTCTAAGAAAAGTTGTACTCAAGTTCAGTGAGGAGAGGAGCCCAAAATAACTTGACTTTGAGAAGTTTGAAGGATGGAATAAGGAAAGGGTCCTTTGTGCAATGCCACAGAAGAGACAGAAGTGATATATGCATGGAGGAATCTTCTGTTTTTATATTTAATACATGACACTTTTCATCCTGGAGAGACTGTTTTCTGGTTTTGGAGAAAAAAGAAATTCCAGGGTTTCATAGAAAGCTCTTACTGCCTTGACAAATGTGACAAGTGGCCTCGTCAGCCCGCGATCATCTCTCTGTAATTGAAGACATGATGTCACATCAATGCCTTATAGCTGCAGCAATGTTACAGAAACCACTGTTACCCACATTCTCTAATACTGGGTGGTTTTGTCAGACAACCTCCAGATATGTGGTACACATACACACACACTTAATAATGGCCTGGACTTAGGTTTGGCTGCAGACGTCTGGCCGAAGCTCCATCACACTCAATAAAGCAGCGAATACTACTGACTGACAGAGCAGTTTTATTGCATCATTCAGCACTCCAGACAACACGGGAGTTTTGATAAATCTAATTTTTGATCGAGAGTCTGTGAAATTTTGTGCAACACATCCCTGAAAACGACCTTGACTGTAAACGTTAGGCAACGATCTAACTCATAAAAATGTTTCAATCAAGTTATTTTTTTTTGGTTTTGGCTTGACCCGCTGTAGCGTTGATGAGGTTATAACACTGCCGGCATCGTCTATTTTTTGCATGCTTGCTGTGAGGACTGCAGTGGTGAGGAAAGTATTCAGATCTTTTCTTTTTAGACGACAGATCTAAAGTTTAAGATACGATAAAGTGAGCATTTCTAACCCCACAGTTGTATGTCGGAAGAATGTCAAAGGCTTTAAGACATTTAACATTTACGGGGACAAAATATACATACAAGTATAAGTGAACTTTTTTAATTGAACTGAACGAATGACTGAATTGAGTTGAGTTGGATAGTATTTTGCAAAGCATATTTATAAGCCTAATCTTATATTTTGCATAGACAATTTTAATCTGTAAAGCAAAAGCACAATATCTCCCTCTGAAGTGTAGTGGGTTAGATGTATAACACAGCAAAAAAGGAAAGTACATCCAAACTGTACTTTGTTGAGGTAATGTGCTTATTTATCTTCCACCGCTGGAGGACTGTGTTTAAGGACATTACGTGCAAAACAGTACGTGCAAAAACTCCAATGCACGGATGGAGAAAAAATGGAGACCTGCTACTGTTTCACTGCTATTTCTTTGCTATATGCTTTGGCAATATTTTCCAGATTTTATGCCAGCAAAGCAAAATGAAATTGAAGTTGAACTTGAGAAAACTCTCCCCTCTGTGAGTTTCAAGAGTCAATAAACCTGCCGCCCACTTCCAGCTTGCACTGACGGAGTCACTGGGCACCAGATTACTTACTTTCCCACCCCATGCTTGATGAGGTGAGCTTAATTTGGAACTAAGGGGTTTTCTAATTGTTGGTTTGTTTGCTGAGCAATTTGGATCTCAGTCAGCAAATCCTTAGAGAGACCCCTAGTGTTGCAAACTTACAAGTGCACTCACAGTGGTGTTTTTGGTGTGTGATGATCCTCCGTGACTGGCGTGTGTTTGGGAGATGAGCAGATAATAGTTGGAAAATAGATATCCGGGGACAGGTTGGAAGGGGTGAATCTCATTCAGCTGCAAACTTTCACAACTCTGGAGGTTGATTTAATTTGATTTGGCTGGAAGTGGATTTTTCCAGAAAGCCTCATGGAAAGCTTCCAAAATTAACTTCCTGGATATTCTACAGGGCCTCTGTCTACATCCATTCTCATACCAAATGGTACTCTGGCCAGCTTTACGGCAGTGGTTTGTGTTTGTCAGGGCATCACATATGGAGTAAGAAGAAACGAAGGATTTCCTTCGTCACAATTATCAGATATGGAGATTATTTGATGACAATATGGGAGTGGGAGTGAGAAAAACCTGCAGTGATTGTCTTAGCAGTGGCTCCCCACCTGGGGGGCAGGACCTCCACAAGGGGTGGCAACATGATTAACAGTAGAGGAAAGCAGGAAAAACACATCTGCCACACAATGTTATGCTTGTTGTACCGTAAAATTATTGGATAATTTGATTTCTTCAGCGCTCCTGGTTTAAATAATCCAGTGAGCATGCTGTTATCGGGCCAATTTAATCCTGTTTATTCATTGAGGATTGATTGATTAGTTGAACTTGAACACAATCTTTGACATAACCATTTGTATTTCCATAACAGATGCCAACATCTTGCCAAATCATGAATAACAGTGCTCTCTTATTTTAAAATGTACAAAATGAGTTGAGTTGAAACCATCATTCATCTTATTGGCCGAGCGCTGTGTGTTTGCTGTTACACGGAGCAGGTGTGTGTTCCAGCATGAACTGAGGCAATAAATAATAGGCTTATGAGTGTTCCTACATTGAAAACAGTCCTCATTCCCAGTTCGTCAAATATTGACACTTTGGGAGCATGACACGTGTTATTTTGGTTAAACTTTCGATTTTTGGTGTACAAACCTATTTTGTTGTATATTTTATCGTATATAAACGCATGTGACTGTAGAGCTGTTAGTTCATGTATGAGGTTCACACTATAGGACCAGAACTCCAGTTTCATTTTAAATCAGCTTTAATGACCATAAAAATACTGACTCAGGAGGAAAGAGTCAAAGCATACAGTGTGCTACAGGGTCACCAGAAGACGTCTTTGTTTTGAAGGGTCACAAGCAAAAAAAGGTCGAGGACCGTTATGCAGGAACAAATTTAGTTTCTGTCCTGTGAAATCTTCTACAAACCGTCTCAAACATTTTATGAGGTGAGTTTGGCTTCATGACAATGCATCTAATGTGTTTTTTAAGTGATTTGTGTTGTATAGAGTAGATATAGAAAGAAGTAATAGAAACTTTTCACAGCCCTTTTTTTGTAAAGGATTTTGTAGATATTTGTTTTTAACCACCGGACAGTGATAAAATGCGTATGTGTGTGATGAATTTGTATTTGGATGAAAGTATTTTAAAGTTAGTCAACTTTTCCATCTCGCTCTGACTGAAAACTGATACACTGAACAGTTTCAAACACATCTTAGAAATGACTAAAATCTATCCGAGTCAGGGCTAAAAGCTAAGTTGTGATTTTAAAACCTCAGGAGAAACTCTTAAACAGTGACCTAACACCGGTTTGTGCTGTGTTTCCTATTGTGAAGAAGCTATCTGACAAGAACAGCTCATTCATCCACCCCCATCCTGCCAACACAAGCAATGAAGGCCAGATGATTAAGAATTATGGTGAGTTATTCAGTTTAGAGTTTAGTGTCCTGTCATATAAATTGAATATCCACCCTCTGCCTATCACAGAGAAACTTTACTGCTCCTCCGCAACACAAACTTCCATTAAATGTTTCCCCACAGTGTCAGCCACAAAAATGTTTCTGACTGAATGAAATCTGCTGATATCGACCATTCACTGAATTCATTTCTCGCTGAGCGGTGCGTGCTTTTCGCATGAATAAACTCGAGTTCCAGTTTCTCACTTTTCTCCTTCTGTCCATGTATGGGCCGTCCCTCCCCTGACACATTCATCATGACAAGTCACAAACACACCGAGCCAAAGAAACTAACTTTTGCAGAGCAGAAGTAGAATTGAATGAGCATATTTACATACATGTACGCTGACTGAATGTTTTCCTTACTTCACTGTGATGTTTCACCGTCTCTACATATGTGCAGAGTTTGTTTTCACATCCATCTGCTGATGGGGGAAAGTCTCGCTGCGAGTGACGTGGAAACTTTTCTTTTAATTTGTCACCAGTTTGGACACGGTATCATTGTGCCTGATTTTTCAGACTTCACTTTTTTTCTCGTGAAAAACTGGGTTAAACGTCTTACAATATGGAAAATGGATGTGCTTTATTACTCCACCCTCTTGTCTCTCCCTCTTCTCCTCTTCCTCCCTATTTCTCTCTCTGCCTCTGTCTCCCTGAGAAAGAGGACATTGTTTCTTAATTAATACACCATGTGTTTGGAGGACACAGCATTGAAGGAGGTGAAATGTATGAAAGATTAATAGCTAAAGATATCCCCCACATAGGCCATCAATTAGGAGTTACAAGTGTCCTGTAGTTCTCTGTGCAAAGTTGAATTTGAGTTGGTAATGTTCACTTTCGGAGTTGAGTGCATTCAGCGTAGGCTGCAGTGGATATCAGAGATGGATATAAGACAAGACTTTATCTATAGACCCACCTTCTCTCAGTCCACCACATATGTGTGTGTTTGTCAATGCCAGTGCCTCGCACAGAGGTAGTTGTCTTGGCTACTGTTATGGCAGTGAGTACAGAGAAGCAGCCAGTTGAAGACAGGAACTTGGACAGATCTGGCAAATCTTGGACTACACGGTTTACGACCAAAAGCAAATAAAGTCTGCAGAGAACAAACGACGGGTGCTCGGCGTGTTTATACAAAAGCTCATTAGTGTGAGATCAGGTCGAGGTTTACAGCCAACCTCTTCCCTTTCCCCGTGCCAACTATACAACCTGTGATTATTCCTCTTTAAGTATAAGCTTGAGACCTACAGCAATGTGTCTTCGCCCTTTAAAGACTTGTTGCTATTTTTTTCTTGAGGGAGAGGAGTGTTTCAAGAGATGATTTCAGTGCTGTAATGCTACCTCCTGTGCCACAGACAGACATCTGTCCCGCACATTGCAGTGCTCATCATCTGGTGAGTGCTTTGGGGCGCTGCTTCGGTTGCCAGTTAAATAAATTTCCATTCACTAAAATATTTAATACTCAAACAGCAGTTGTCCCTCACGCTCACTTTATGTTTAGTGAACTTTGGTGTCTGTTGAAATTACCAGTCTAAGAAAAAACTAGAGCTAACCAGCAGAGTGAAACTGAAGTGATATGGGAGGAGATGTTTGGGGCCCATGTGAGTTTAAGGCAGGACTCCAGCACGTGCTTGATAAAAGCCAGGCTGATGTTGTGTTATTTGAAAGATGCCTGCCTGCTCTTCCCCATCACCAAGCCTCTCCTCTCATGTTCCTCCCTTCTCGCTCTGGAGGAGCAGAGCACTGCAAAACAAAGGGAGCTCTCTATATCTGAAAGCCAGCAGTGATATCATGGAAAAGACTGACAGTCAGGTGTGGGAGAGAGTCAAAGGGATTACTGCTGCTCTCAAAACTCACAGATTTTCCTTTCTTTTTTAGCAGAAGTGATTTATCTTTAGCTTGGATTCATAAGGAATTCAGTCTGTGCTTTCCTGTCTTACATGTTATATAAATAGTTCATGAAATCAATAATGTAGTTTCATCATAACTTCTTGCCCAGCGACTGCTTTTCCTCAGAAATATCTTGAAGGACAAGTTGAAGGAAATCACAAGTACACCAGGGTTAGAAGGTGGATTCAAGTCTTTCCCAGAGGCCGTACGGCTGAAACGCTGCACCTTTCAATTCCTGTGTTATTGTAGTATAAAAGGTAACAAATGTCTAAGGAGGAGAAACTACAAACATTTCAGAAGTACAGGGGAGCTCGGGAATTTTCCTCACAGTAAAAACTGTTGCTCAGCTCACCATGACAGCAAAGCTCTCATTTCCCGCTGACTACTGTGAAAGAGGATCATAAAATTGACTCCATCTGTAATTTTATGGTGAACTTTCCAGTCACCAGCAGCACAACGGCATTCCTTCTATTAAGTTCTATTAAAATTCACTTGAAGGCATGTGTAGCATAGCATGTCTCTGGGCTAAATTTGACTTGCTCTAAATGGCTGTTTCATGTGTGTGTCTCTTTTAAAGCTTTAAATCAGGAAAGTTTTGACAGTGGCATGACTTGGGTTTGAATTCAAATGTGTATCTCTTAGTCATTAATTAACTGTTTTATGTGTATAGTCATGGGGAGGACTACAGCTGCCCCTAGGTTTATCTGGCTTTGGGCTTTGAGATGACAAATTCATAACCGAACGGATGCACTTCCAGCTGGGGGTGTGGTGTTTAAAAGATCTGGGGGCAGGGAGGGTCTAACAAACAGATGCCATTGGATGTGTTAGAGGAAATGTAAGATCCACTGTTGTTAAAAGTTTGGCTCGTGGTAGAGATTGAACAACACAAGTCAGTCTTTGCTGCTTTGATTTGTACCGTTTTTTCTCATAATCTGTCTCTCAGAAGACCAACGGCCTTGTGGAACTGCAACAATCCACACACAGCTATCACCCAGGGCAGTCTTTTAGCTCATTGTTTTGGTTTCACCACCTGCAGATTTACTGTTTTGGTTCACTCTCACTGTTCTCATTAACTTCGTTCTCAGGAAGTCGTTTGAGGCAAAAACCTCTAAAAAAGCCAAACGCAGATAGCTCGGCACCAAACAGCACACAGACAGTTACTGACTAGCTGTTGAACATAGTGAAGCGTTTAGCAGCTAAAGAGCCAGATGTTTCCCTCAGGAGCTGGTGGAGACAAAACAGAGCTAAAAGCAGCAGAGTGAATATTGGACTTACAGTTATCAGTGGGACACGAACGGGGCTCCTAATGAATGATAATGTTGCTCCGTGCGTGTTGAGTGTCTTAGCAGGCCACTGTTTGCTAACAATATCAACGTATGTGATTATACAGTATGTGAGATTTTAGAGCTTGTTTCTGCTGCCCCCAGTTGGTAGAAAAGAAAAAAAATCAGTTATTTTAGGTGTAAGTAATTTATCAGATAAAAATTCCAAACATTTGCAGAGTCCCGCCTCTCCAATGTGACGCTCTGTAATGTTTCCTACTCCTAAACATGGTCTTTGGGAACTTCTGATGCCCGATTGTCTTTATAATCCCCCCCCCCCAAAAAAAGTTCAATAATCAAGCAATGTGAATAATATTTTCTTTTTCCGGACTACTGTTGTCCTGCCTAGAGTGGTAAGACTCACTGACATGAGTAATTTGTGTAACACTGTAATGTATATGGTCAAGATTACTGTCTACATGTGTTTCTTTAATATCTCAATGTGAGAAGCATGTGTCTCTACAAGAAATCAGACTGGATGGAGAGCATGTGTTTGTGTGTATGAGAGAGAGAGAGAAGAGAGTGTGAGAGATTATCCATGACTTGTCTAAAAATGTAAAGGTGTTTGAGTTCATGTCTGTAAAAGCGTCCGTGTGTGTGTGTGTGTGTGTCTGGGCTCACATTTGTGTGTGTTTCTGCCTGTGTGTGTGTGTGTGTGTGTATTAGCAAATTTCAGAGCGTGAACCTCTCCTGGGGGACTTCCTCTGCTGCTGTTATTCTTTGCAGTGAGATGGAAAGCTTTTCCCAACATCTGCACAACATATCATCACGGCAAAGAAAAAAAGAGGAAGATACTGGCTTGAAACTTTCCTTCAGAAGAGCCTGTGGATTTCATTTTATAGGACTTTTTTCCCTCCCTGGTATGCTTAGTTTTGTTAAGGAAACCTGAAAAGTTCCCAAAATGCAAGTCATTAATTGAAAATTTGAAAACCGTAAAGGGAAAAATGTGGTGACACACTTCTTGTCAGAGCGAGACACACTTGTTAGTATACTTGATGGCATTACTGGGATCATTAAAAAGCCATGCAAAGTTAGGGGCAGTAAATTTTTGCAGTACCCATTGAAGCGACGAATGCTCCGGACCGTAAATGTGGTTAGCTTTCATTTGACAGCTCTTCGTCCAACATGGTGTGAATTTTTATGTTTCCGAAAGCAGTAAGTGATGCAGCCTTGTGTTAAATCCAAGCCTTGCTTTGCTTTGTGTCTGCTGTAACATTTACACGAGTAAGACTCACATCTCTCATGCCATGTGCTATCTGTTCGCCAACAGCTCTTAAACCAGAGCTGCCTGGCTGAAAGAGCGACCTGAGGTGTAAGAAGACGAGGTACATACAGCTTCTTATCCTTCCATCAGCTGCCTATTTTTTCCCTTTATGGTTTTCTACTCCCCCTTCTCTTTTTCCACTGACTCCCTCTGTGTTTTTCCTCATTTGCCCTGAACTACAGCAGCACTCCCCCACCACCACCCCTTTACCATCTCATGCACTCTCCTCTTATTTTCCCTCATTTGTCTTCAACTCATACCGCACCTCTCATTCCTTCCTCTCCCTCTCTTAACCTGGTGACCCCCCTTTTCTTTTTATCTTTCTCTCATTCTTCTTCACTTTCTCTTCCCCTGGTCTTCAGTCAACCCTCTGGCTGCACAACCCCCCACACCTCCCACCCCCTCCTCCTTTCACTATGACTCTTCCACTTTCCCATGACAAAACCAGGGGCGGGAATCAAATGACCAGCTTCTCTCCTTTCACCTGGTCTCAGAGCCCGAGCTGTGAAAGAAAGCTTTGTCCCACCCCAAACCCTTCATCGCCTCTGGAGGTATGTCCTGTGTTGTCCATACAGGAAAAGACTTTGGTTTGACTGGAATTTTAGGGGCCCATGGGAAAATGTGAGCAAGTTAGGGCCTTCACTCTCCCCCCTGACATCTCCTCCCACAAAGCATGCTGCATCACTCGGATGAAAACCTCATGCCAGTGATTGAAAGAAACATTAAAGTGGCTATAATGGATATTTTTAGAACAATATATGACAATGTGACAACGTGAAAGGGGGCGCTCGATGAATCTGCTGTACAAATTCAATTATCACTTGAAGCTTCAGTTGCCCTCAGCCTAGCGACTAGCTAGCTGGTTTACTTACCATCCAGCCAGATGTTTCACCCGGAAGTTTCACATTTGAGAAAAAAGTTGAATTAGATTATAGTTTCATTATCAAGGATTACTTTAGATGTGTCTTTAATCAATGTTTCTTTATGATAATCAATGTTCTTTAAGGAAAGCACTGCTGGTCTGACATATGGGTTTTTTTAGACAAGTGCTCCACTTTGTGGTGGACCAGGCGGGACCAAAAAGAACAGCGTTGAGTCAAGATGGAAGGTTCAAGTAGCAGCAGCTTCTCCAAATAAGCCAGTGTAGACAACTGCTCCAACTTCAAACATGTGCAACACAAAAATGAATAATGAATGTCCATTTTTTTAGAATGAGGTGCAATATTTTCATAGTTTCTTTTTGAAGTAATCCAAAAGTTAAATCGGATTACTTTACTACTTACAGCATTGCCAGGTAATTTGTGTCTAGTAACTAACTACAGTTCAAAGTAATCTGACCCAGCCCTGGTAATGATCAACTGTTTGCTAATCAGCACAACCATATTAATTTAATTTCTAAGGCATTTCCCATTTTTCACAGGTTTCACAGCCACCATAGTTTCTCCTCCATGCTTGGAATGGGAGGGTGAGTGGAGGGGGTTGCAATCCACAACTACACAGTCACTAGAAGTCACTAAATCCTACACTTGTTGTGGTGTCAATGTTTCTGCTTCCCCCATGTGGCCAAAAAAAAAAAAAAAAACCCCAGTTATTTCAAATTGAACATATTCTTCTCATCTCATTTTGACCCCCAAACAAACAAAGGAAGTCTTGTTTTGACTGGAAAGAGAACACAGCTTTACCTCAGCATGCACATAAAGACATCAGGCAACTTCATATTTAATAATTAACTCAGCTATGTGGATAAAGCTGTCGCAGTTCAGTGTGTGCTTGTCTGCTTTTCTCTGTACTGTCAGTGCTGCTTCAAAGAGCACCCCGAGAACAGTGCAGCTACTGTGAACAGGGCGTCGCAACCTAAGAACAAAACCTGCACTGTAAAATTAGATCTTTATCCCTTTAGTCCTTATGTGTCAACACTCGCAGTCTGCGCCGAGATGAGTTATTAGTGAGTGTTTCCACCACAAATGTGTCTTCGCTTTTTCATGCCGGTGACCCACAGCGAGTCTGTCTCACTGGGGGGAGCGACCCGGAACGAAACCCAGAGAGGCAGGTCAGATGTCTGTTTGACACTCTCTCCACAGGGGGGACGGGAGGGGCAGGAGCTGGGTCAGATATTAAACAGGTGGGACGAGGCATGATGAGGCGCACCGGGCCTTATTTACAAAAGCTTCAACACACACAAACCTCCAGCCAGTGTGGCATTTACTGCCCTTTTGTTTTAACACCAGCACCTGCAGTGACACGGGGACATAAGTTTCTGTGTTGTTAGTTGTGGAAGCTGAACCTTCTTCATATTGTGCTTGTAGAGCAACAGTGTGGGATACAATCAATAGTACAGCAGATATTGGTGAAAAAACTTGTGGTTTATTGTGATTTCCTCCTAATTTCTATAATATATCAATAGTAAATTAATGAATTTTATGTTATGAACAAACTAATTATATCTATACACATTTAATTATACTACCTCAAGGGAAACGTGGCATTATATGAGGTTAACAGAACATTAAATGCAGCATGTATGTATGTATGTATGTATGTATGTATGTATGTATGTATACATACTGTATGTTTTAAATTAAGCAGTTTCCCTTAAGAACCATTGGGGGAGCTGTTGTTATATGAAAGTACATGCCATCACCATGATAACACACTGGCCCAGAGTTATAAGTGACATTAGAATGGCAGTTTAATGAAACGCAAGTCTTTGAGGATAATATATATGACTCCACATTTTTACAGAGTTAGCAGTATTTTGTTTTGTTGACATTTACTTTATTCATCAGTTTTTGGGAGTCTGTATGTATAAACTCTGCTGTATGTATATGAATGTACGCATATACATTGTTTTTTCTTTTCTTCTGATTGTATTAAAACCCAATATAATTGGTGAGTGGTGGCTTTTAAATGGCTATTAACTGGATTCATATATTTAATGAGGACAAAATCTTCAAATGATCATGAAGCATTTCTATTACACACTTGACAGATAGATATACACAGATAAATGTATACATACAGTAACATTATAATACATATGTTTTGGGTCAGAGAGTTAGTCCTTTTGTGAACAAACTGTGATGAAACTTAACAGATGCATTTTGTATTTGCGGTGAGTAACTACCAATCACAAGTACAAAATATATGAGAATCAACTGTATTTAAACAGGAGTTACACCGTAAGTACTGCTTCATTTCCTGTAGTGGACATCTGAAATATATCTACAGTCAAGTAATTCTCATATAACTTAGGAAAAGTCATGGCGATACAATAGTTTTAAGTATGTTTCTTGAGGTGTTACAGATGGCTATAGTGTCACATTATGGTAAATAAACATGATTGTGTAAGTCGAGACAGTATCTCACAAACACTGTAGACATGCCAACCGTTGGTGCCAACATTGGTGCCAATGGTTGGTGTCATTGGCACCAACCACTGGCACCAATGGTTGGCACCAATGCCAACCATTGGTGCCAGTGGTTGGCAGTGCCGCGTTCCGCAGGGGTGGGGGCATAGGCATTGAAACAGACAATATTACTGATGTATTAAATAACACTGCGCAGCACCTTTTTTTATTCCAACACCACACAGTCACATCTACAGTACACGCATGATGAACACGCACACATGCTTGCTCAGATTAACCCCTCTGATCCCACTCTAACATTCACACACAACAGGCCGAGCCTGTTTGTCTCGCCATGTATAATTCAGCACTCAATGCTCAATACCAACTGTATGAATGTTCATGCGGTGTGAAATAAACGCAGCTACGTGAAGGTCAGTGAGTATTAAGCACTGCGTGATGATCCAAGGTGCTGTGAAGTGCTGTATATTTTTATATTTATAACACATTATATGTTATTACTAATTCATGAACGGGTGAGCAGCATTTTAATGTTGTCAACATAGAGCTAATTTTAACAACTTATAAACAGAATATATTATGTATATTCTGTAATATTTCCCTCGGAAACACTTGAGTAAAGTATATAAATAGATTACATAATTAAATAAAGAAAAGAAAAATACATAAAAAGAAAATACAAGGCTAATCTCAGCACAGATTCATTCGTACAATATAAACACGTGGAATTATGTATTAATTTGACTTGCATATCGTCTGTGAGATGAATAATCTGCTGAAGTTGTTGACCTCATGTTGCATCATACATTTATCTCCTGAGCTGACACACTGGCAGCATGACCCTTTACCCAGACACGGTAACAAAGCTGAGGGTTGTATTTGAAGCCCCTCATGGGAAAATGCTCGTATTTTGTCAGGGGCAGGTTTAGTTAACCTGTTTTACATAACATATTTGACCTCTGAATGGAGTGTAGGCTTATCTCTATTGGTTTTTACTTGTTGAGAAGCTGACAATAACACAGTTATAAAACTACATAAGGACTTCTGTTTTGTAACTGCTGCTTGTGTGTGACAACATCAGTAAACCGCACACACACCTGAATCTACTTTAGAAATCTGAATTTATAGAACTCATATTAAAACAGACTATATAATAAAAAATAATTTATTGGTGTTCCTCAGGGTAACATTTAAGACAACTTAATGACACAATCAGTAAAATTGTCAAACGGCCCTCATTATAAAGTTACATTTCTAACTTTTTTAAACTGTGATACTTGAATAAAGATAATCTTGCTGGTAATGCTAATGAAACACAACAATATGTATTTATATCTTGAAAGAAATCTAAAGTATATTAAACATTTACAGGAGGACAGTCACTTCATTACATAACAACTGTCTTGTTACATAAAATTAGGTAAATAAAACATAAAGGTAAATGTAGCATTTTCCACCATGTACCTGCTCTGCTGGTACAAACACACACACACATGCACGTCATATAAAAATACTTCCTGTAGACCCGCCTCAGCTTTTTATTTGCTTTGCCCAAAATAGATTTTTGTTACAAATCAAAGATTTCCAGGGTTAGTCAGGGTTAGTGAACTGGCTGATGCAACATTCAGTCCGGTTATTGAACTTTGTGAAAAAATACTAAAGCAGGATCAAACTAAACTGTCGTGTTCGGAGTGGTAAGAGCTTTTTTTTTATTATTTTATTTATTTATTTATTTTTATTATGGTGATGTTTAAAGGCAGAAAATAATGTTTTTGTGGGATAGCGCTGTTGCTGAATCCTTGTTGTCACATGACGAAAAACTTGTGTGAGTTTCAGTTTGTTTTTGACCTGCAGAGGCGATAAAATTTATCACTGTCAGAAAATGAATAAGAAAGCATTAGTATGTTTGGCACATTTTCCGTCTCCTTAAGCTGCTTGTTTATATTCAGGTTAAGACATTATGCACACCTCATGTTCCCCAGCTTCCAATAGGTGCCTCGAAGCTATTTTCCCCTCTTCTTTGTAACAACATAGGAAGCCCTGAGAAAGAAGCACCTGTTTAACCTCTACGCTGATAATTCCCATTTTCTCATTGGCGCAGGACAGAGAGAAAAAGACAGAGAGAAAGTATAAATAGTAACGGTGAGACAGCAGGTGAGTGTGGTTTTCTCGCTCATCCAGGAAAAGCATGAAGTGGTTCATACTGGTGGCTCTGTTCGGGCTCGGCCTCGCCCAGCACAGCCCCCACACCAGGCACGGCAGGACCAGCATCGTCCACCTGTTTGAGTGGCGTTGGGCGGACATTGCTGCAGAGTGTGAGCGTTTCTTGGCTCCAAATGGCTTTGGTGGAGTTCAGGTATGTATGGCTGAACACAGGTGGATAGCTTCTAAGTCTAGAGAAGGAAAATCTCCTTTTATATTTTAAAATATGGTGTGAGATTTTGTACACACGGCAGTAAATACAGTATGGTTAAACAAATGAAAATGTCATCATAGAGTAATTACCCACCAGTTTATGATCACTTTATACTAATGATATCAAATGAATCAGAAAATATTAACAGGTAACAGTTGGGTTCAACTTTCTTTACATAGAAAAGTTGTTTCTTCCTTTGAAATTAACTGTTGAGTAGAGTGGTGATGAAATACATAAAATACAACAAAATTTTGCCTTTTGATCACTTAAAACATACTTTCAGGAGGGTTCAATTGTCTTTCTTAATCATCTGTCTCCTTAACACATTTAAATTTGACAGGACAGACCAGTGATATTTAGTATTGCGTTTCCATAAAGTTGGACAAGTCAGAAGAGACAGATTTAGAAATAATGGTAAATCTCAGAGCGCCAGAAACACTGACATTCTGCCTTTTGTGTGGATCAAGCTCCCAAAACACTACATTTCCCATAATACACCTCTATAGTGTCTTTTTTCAGTCCTCACTGAACTTTACAAAGTGCCAGAGCCACGCTATACAACTGTTATCACAGGCTTCATGTGTAAAATCACTGGAGTGCGCCCTGAATAAATACCAATACACTTAATACAACCATATTTAACAACAGCCATCTGTCTGCAGACAATTCCTGTGTTAAAAATGATAGTTGCTGTAATGTCTTCCCTCTGTGTTGCTCAGATCTCGCCTCCAAATGAGCACATTGTACTGAATAATCCCTGGAGGCCTTGGTGGCAGAGATACCAACCAATCAGCTACAACCTGTGCTCCAGATCTGGCAGCGAGGACGAACTGAGAGACATGATCACCAGATGCAACAACGTTGGGGTAAACAACATCAACACAGCGATGTAGAGTTTACAATGTTCCCGTAGGTCTGACAGCCGCTCATAAATCCACAGCATTGTACAAGACAGCAAATTCTTACCAGATACATTACATAACTCGATAGCTCATTATCAAACTGTTTTAGAAGAACAGGCACCTGGCATTGTAGAACAAAAGACATTTTTGAATAAAGAGGAACAATTTAACAAAGTGATGCCTCTGTCTTCAGTAAGTATCACTCACATGTTAAACATTTACCAGCTGCTTTTTGTTCACAATAATTTTTTTTTCAGTTCCTGCACCACCACCATTGACCTGGCAATGAACTGAATGTGCTAGGAAAAAGGGTGAAAGTGAAGAGGGATAGAAGGGAGGTGTTGATTAGTTGTATTGCACCTACAATCCTGCATCTACCCCACAGGTCAACATCTATGTGGATGCTGTCATCAACCACATGTGTGGAGCCGGCGGTGGAGAAGGAACCCATTCTTCATGTGGAAGCTGGTTCAGTGCTGGCAGGAAGGACTTCCCCTCTGTCCCCTATACCCACTGGGACTTCAATGACAACAAATGCAGGACTGGCAGTGGCAATATTGAGAACTATGGTGATGCCAATCAGGTAACGATCGTCCCTGAACACTGAAGTCACTTCATTCAAGGATCTATAAAATCCTAAAAAGAATAATTGAATTTGAATGCTCATTTGCTGCTCTAGGTACGTGACTGTCGCCTGGTCAGTCTGTTGGACCTCGCCCTGGAGAAAGAGTATGTCAGGGGTAAGGTGGTCGACTTCATGAACAAGCTTATTGACATGGGTGTGGCTGGATTCAGAGTGGATGCTTGCAAGCACATGTGGCCCGGTGACCTTTCTGCTGTCTATGGTCGTCTGCGCAACCTCAACACCAAGTGGTTCTCGGGTGGCTCCAGACCTTTCATCTTTCAAGAGGTAATTTTTGATTTTGTTTTCTTCATATCTACAACAAAATTGTTAAATTTGCACACAACCATGAGCTTAAAAACTTGGTGTGTTTCAACTATCTGATATTTCTGTATTTTACTGGTATATCTTCCTAAACCTAAAGGTTAGATGAACTTATTTGAACTTAGTTTGCAGGGAAACATGCAGCCAAAAAACAAAACAAAAAAAACCCTACTTACTTCCAGTAAAACTAATTTGCATGCAGGGTCATGTTTGGCCATGCCCCAGCTAGAAATCTACGTACAAGCATGTGATTAGATGAGCACCAATCGCACGCACAAACATGACAAATATTTATAAGTGATAGCAGTCAAACAGCAAACGGCAGAGCTGTGGGGAAAAAAGAGCCCAGAACTCAAGATGACAAACACAAACACTCTTGGAACAGATGTTAATATTCAAGAAGACATTACCACAGTGGTAGCAGGTAAACGCAGGTATTAAACTTAAAAAACTAAAAGGCAAAAGGCTGAAAAAACTGCCTGTGATCTCAAAAGAAAGCAGGCTCTGTCTTTTCTAACAACACAAACGTTGAACAGCAGAAGCATGGTTCTTGTTACTGCTGAATCAAAACAGCTTACTTGTTAAATTGCTTTCTGTCAATCCACAAATGACTGATATGCTGCAGTTAATCTAAACCATATATAGTATGAATAATATTGATTATGTGAATTATGTGTTGATTTCCCTCTAGGTTATTGATCTGGGAGGTGAGCCCATTTCCTCTAGAGAGTATTTCCATCTGGGGAGGGTGACTGAGTTCAAATATGGTGCCAAACTGGGAACTGTCTTCAGAAAATGGAACAACGAGAAGCTGCATTACACCAAGTATGTGTAGTTTTGTTTGTGTGCCTAAATCATAAATCAAAGTGATATATTAGAATATTTATTTAACCATGAGATAGCTCCAATCCCTTTTGCTGCATAAATTACTGGATTGGACAAATAGGTTCTTACTTGCTAATTGTGTTTCTAGAGACAAAGTGTTTGACAGAATTATTCATAAATTATCACTGACTAGAACTGGTGCATTTTAGATTTTATGAATTAAATACTTTAGCTAATATTTTTGACCAAACCTGGGTATACACCTCATTAGTAAAAATGTATTCTTGTGTGCAGGAACTGGGGAGAGGGATGGGGTTTCATGCCCAATGGCAATGCTTTAGTCTTTGTTGATAACCACGACAACCAGAGAGGGCACGGCGCTGGTGGTGGATCCATCGTTACCTTCTGGGACTCCAGGCTCCACAAGATGGCTGTTGCCTACATGCTGGCCCACCCTTACGGAGTAACCAGGGTGATGTCTAGCTTCCGCTGGAACCGCCATATTGTCAACGGAAAGGTAGATTCTCGTTTGAGCAGGAATAATGATGAAATGCTTTCATTTTATAGTGTGTATATTTTATTTTATCCATCATTACCTTGTAGGATCAGAATGACTGGATGGGCCCTCCCAGCCACGGTGACGGATCCACCAAGTCTGTTCCCATCAACCCAGACCAGACTTGTGGAGACGGTTGGGTGTGTGAGCACAGATGGCGTCAGATCAAGTGAGTCCTCAGAAAGCAAGTGATGAGGAACTGTTGACCTCACACACAGACAAACATTATTATTTTTGTTTTGTCATTACACCCCTTTAGGAACATGGTTATTTTCCGTAACGTGGTCAATGGACAGCCTCATTCCAATTGGTGGGACAATCAGAGCAACCAGGTTGCCTTCGGACGTGGCAATCGCGGTTTCATTGTCTTCAACAACGATGACTGGTAAGGATTTTTATATTCGCCAAGTACTCTAACTTGTACTGACATATTACTAATTTCACCCACTTAAATCAAGTAATATTCAGACTAAACAAACGTACTGTACAAGACTGGATGCAGATGTATGGCAGCATCTTATAGACTGTGAGATATAAAATAAAATATAATTTGAACGAACACCAGTAACAAGAGTTCATTGGAGTTCTATGTCTTGTAATTCACTTATACGGCTTATAATTCATCCTGAACTTAAAAAGAAAATGTCACCATTTTGCCAAACTTTACTTCCTAAAAACTGCAAACATGTTTGGTTATAAATATGCACTAGTACATGTACACAAAACATCCAACCAAGTTTTATTGTAAGATTGTGACGGTTTTAAAATCAACATATACTTTGCCTTGTCCAATCCTTCAGGAACCTGGATGTGACCCTGAACACTGGCATGCCCGGCGGCACCTACTGTGATGTCATTTCTGGCCAGAAGGAAGGAAGCAGTTGCACTGGGAAGCAGATCCACGTTGGCGGTGATGGCCGTGCCCACTTCAAGATTAGCAACAGAGATGAGGACCCCTTCGTTGCTATTCATGCCGAGTCCAAGCTGTAAACACATCCCGACGAACTTTAAAGAAGTCTTATTTTAACCGACTTGATTGATGAACTGAAAAATGCCATCTATGCTGAGTCAGATTATTTTTGCAATTGATTTTTTTTGTTTAAACTTGCAGATTTATTGAAAAGAAAGCCATATATTTGTATATACAGTTTTCAGAAAAGAAATGTCCACTATTGCATCTGTAATCACACCCAACACATCAACATCATCGTATGCCGACATCACAGTCACCCCCTCCAGAACTCAGCATCTTCCACCGATACATTCAAATGGAGAAAATAGAAATATATAACTAAAAAATAAAATAAATATAAACATCAAAAACTGTTGTTGTAAAGTACTGTTTTGTAATAAACTGTTCTCCCCATTCATAGCAGCTGTCGTGTGAGAAGGGTTGTGTCAAAGTGACGTCAGTGCGTATCGTCTCTATTTGCAAATGCGAAGGGTAACATACATGAATCACACATATGCAGAAAACGCGTCCATCTGTTAGTAAAATCTGGTTGAATCAGGCATGAAGAAGCATACTAAAATACTGTTTGACCATCATCTGTTCAAAAAGTAGTGTTTTTCAGACTTCAGTATCCTTTGAAGCCCTTGCGATGACAACTGTTCTGCTGCCAGCTTGAGAGGTTACTCATGTAAAAGGCTAATAGGCTGTCAGAAACTGGCAGGAGCACTGAAGACAGGGGAAAAAGAACTGCAGCATCAACTCTAAGAATAACCTGAACATTAATTTACTTCTTGCTTGATAAACCTTAGGTGGAGTCAAGCTTAAAGTCATTTGAAATTAAAAAAACGTTTAGTTGCAAAGAGCTGACAGTTTGCTAGGACTTTCCCAGGCAGATTTTACAATTACTACAAGAAATTAAATTTGGGTCTTCAATTTCATACAGAAGTAAGCTCCTCATTTCTAGCCAATGACCATGGATTTTGTCTGCTTAAAAGACAACAGACACTAGCCTTGGGTTGAAAACACTGTTTCCGGATGACTTTTTAATATTTTCCTACAAATGTCATGTGCAAATGACATGCCCCATGTCAACATTGCTACTGTAGGTAGTATGCTACTTAACCAGACTTTCTAACACTAGAGCAGATACACACAGATTCACCCATTCCCCAACGAGTATCACGCAGACTGCTACAACAATAAGAGAAATCCAGGCCCGCTGTGCAATTACGTTTGCTAAGTAATGATTGGACAACTGCTGTTTCTGGAGTGATTTAGCACAGTGATACTGAAATGGGGATCAATGGGACTCTGATAGGAGGTCCGTCTTCATATTAATTTACTTTTTTCACAATTATCATGACATCAAATAATAATAATAATAATGAATTTCTAACTCCAGCATCTTCACTACCATCAGTCAAGCAGGGATTACAGGTATTCTGTGTTCAAAAACATGTCTAATAACTTACTAACACATTTCTCTTGTGTTGTTATAGACTATAGAAGTGTAACAAATTATTTTAAAGGACATACAGATGGGTATGATATTGAAGGAAAAAACTTTTTTAAGAATCATAACAAATGAAAATGCTTCCACAAAGGTGCACTGCATGGTAGCAATTCAAATCAAATCATGCTCTGTGGCATGTATAAAAATACTGATCGGGCCTAGATGATTATGATTCTGTATCAAGATGACGAAAGGAAAAGCTCATTTGTGTGGATAAAATATTGTACTGATCAAATCTACAATAAAAATCTCTCTCTGTGAAATGTCACAAACGCTAGTAGCCGCGTCTTGCAACACAGCCCAAGATACATTTGTCAAGCATCCTGAACATTTAAAACATTATACACTATAAACGATAGTCTGAACTAAGATCCTGCTCCCACATAGCTAATCATAGTTTAAAACAATAGGGTGACCCCTGGGGTGAACAATCAGGTTTCACACCTGGTCAATCCCTGGATGTGTCCCTGGGCTGTCAGCAAGAATATCAACAATTACATACAGAGGATATTATAGTAGGGCTGCTGTGCATGAATCTCATTACAAAGATAAATGCATATTTGAGGGTTCAGTGGTCCAAAAAAACAAAAAACATCAACACTGGTCCATAGAGTGATTTAATCAGATGAGTCATCCTTCACCATATTCTCCACAAGTGGGTGAATGCATGCACATACAAACAGTCCAGGCCTGAATGTTTGACCCCTACAGTGAGGGGATCTGGTGGCTCTGTCATGGGGGGGGGGATTTCTGCTGGTATGGTTTGGGTCCACTTGTTCCCTCAGAAGGAAGGGTTACTGCAAATCGATAGAGTTGTTCTGAGTAATCATTAACCCTATGATGAAACACTTCTATCCTGATGGGTGATGGGGTGGTCTATTCTAAAATGACAATACCTCCACCCACAGGGCATGAAGCGTCACTGAATGGTTTGATGAGTATGAAAATAATGTGACTTAGGATGTGTGGCCTTTGCAGTCACCACATCTCAACCAAAATGAACAACTATGAGCAATGGGTGACAGCGTTCTCCATCACCGCCATCAAAACACAAATATCTAGAAGAGTTCAGGCACTTCAGAATGAGTGCCAAGGCACTCAACTGCACTGGCGGCATATGGTGGAACAACACCTCCAAAACAGACTTTGTTTTTTATTTATTTCATTTGTCAGCTGTCTGTACACGAGGGTGTCCCTGGTATATTGTCTATCTTGTAAAGGCTGAAAAGAAATGAAGAACTTCTGATTTAGTGAAGGGTCAATTGATATATGAATGACAGTGAAATGGTTGAATTATTTTATTCATTCGTTCGTTTTTTTTCCATACCCACTTATCTTTGTCAGTGTTGCAGAGGAGTGGTGCCGATCCCAGTTGACAATGAGTGAGAGGAGGGTGCACCATGGACATGTCACCAGTTTGATTTCATTATTTTAATGACATTTTATTTAAAAATTGTTTAATCAAACAGCTCATGGTCAGTGAGTGTAGTGAGCAAAACCTGTGATGCCTGCGAACGTCCTTCCTTCATTGTGTATTCTTATCCTCCGCTGGGACGACTCTTTGCCATAACAGTGCAGCCACTTCAGTTTCACCTGAGTGCAACGCTGGCATCCGTCATTAGGGCAGCACTGAGGCCCAAAGGGCCAGTGAGCCGAATCTCCACCCTCCCCTCCTCCCTCTCATTGCCCGTCTTCCTGTCCCGTCACCCTGGCTCCCCGCCCACCCACTGAGCCTCCGTCAGTAGCTCCGGACCGGTGACACTGGAGTGCCAGCCACCAGAGGTGAGACAGCAAAGGTGATGTCTGACAGACAATTCAGCTCATCACAGTTGTCATGGCAACGTGACCCATGAGCGGAGGAAACCTGGGAAATTCTTTAATGCCTCATAGAGAGAATAAGACATGGCAATAAATGAAAAAGAGAATCTTATTTACTCAGTTAGGACGGTGTAAACATTGACAGGTCACATGGTTTGCATGGATAGAAACGTTAAACCACTTTAGTGTTAATCAAATCAAGCAGATTGTAATAAAAAGCAATTGTAACACATAGTACAACATATAGATTACATTGAACACCTGTGTTAGAGCATATTCAGCTTTGCAGTCATCTAAAGTAGTGAATTGCTGTTTAATTTAAAGCACTGCATGGCATGTGACGAGTCTTTGTCCACAAAATGTGCGAGCGAGAAAGTCAGAGCGACAGAGAGTGCAGGAGAAGGATGGAAGGAGACCTTAACATTGGACTAGCCTCAACATATTGCAACTGCTAAATTATTGACCCTCTCTCCATCTTTTGGTCCGGCAGCTGCGAGGGCCTGTACCTTCCGATTAGCTGCAGAGATGTCAGTGTAGCAGACCGGGGTCTTTGGTCCTGTCATCCTCACTGATGCTTTGTGACATGGCTGTCAGCGGTGTCCCCATCCTTTTTCATATTTCATATGGTGCACCAGACCTGCCTGTCACATCACCCAAGGAGAAAGACAGTCATCAACTTAAAGACGAAGCAACTGAGTTTTCGGATCTATTCAGCCGTCTCACACTGCTCCGATAAAGGCAAAGAACAGGAGGCTTTCAACATTTTCAATTTCAATATAATAAACTGAAGGAAGACAAATTCATGTTCACGTTTAAATGGTTAGCTTGCATTTTGATTCATTGTTAGAGAAAATAATAATAATAAAAAAAGGCATCCGATAGCTTCATTCCACTATGATGATGACGGCTGTTTGTGTGCAGAACTTTCTGTTGATGACTGTCGCAGTAATCACACAACATATAATGATTCCTTACAAGCAATGTGGTACCTGGGTAATGTTCAGATTCATATCACATGGGGGCAGTGTTGAAGCAAGAACTATGAAACACACAAGCTCTCCCACAACAGGATTAAAAAAAAAAAGATCCACGAGACACTTAGCTCTCTTTGAAATTTATTTCATAACTGCTTGAAATTCAATGCAGAATTATTCAAAGTGCGAAAAGAATTCATGATTGATGTTTAATTCTATGAATTAAGCATGAATTATGTATATTGTCAATGACAGTAGAAAAGAGGTGAATGATGTATGGCCATATTGCTCATACAAACTTAATACATGCAAAACTGCATAATGTTGAGCTGTCACTGTTTGCTTTCAGCTGATACGCACCCCTGCCCTCACTGTCCATTAATGTAAGCAGTCCACCGCTTATTTGTGTGATATTAACACCAAATTTTTTTTTCCCCCCACCAATCATTGTGACAAAGAGCTCAGTGCAGAGAGAGGTATTGATCTCACACTCCTGACAGAATCTTCATCCATTTTCTGGTCACTGGTGAGACTTGTCAAGCCTCCAGCTTCCTCACCCGATAGCTGTCACATCATATCTCTCTGTAGAGGCACGTTCGCCATGGCAACATGCTATGGCAACTTGAATATCTACAAATAGGCTGCCTTTAAGTACTTTGAGGGGTGGAAAATTAGGAATTTAAGATTTCACACGTCCAGGTGATCTAAGGTAGAGTGGCCTGGAGAAAAGAAGTTTCTCGCTCTTCAAGAAAAAAGAAGCAGAAACAATGAAAATGATAAAAATGAAGTATTCTTTAAACATAGAATAGCATGTGGTGTGAAAAAAAAAGTTCTCTTTGTCATATCTTTTGACCAGTTATTGGTAACACATGACATGCAGTACTGAGCTGTTGTAGTACTGATTTATCTTTGAAACGATGGAAAAGACTGGACATGACATGAGATTCAGTTATTCTAATTGTTAGGACAAACACTGGAGAGCTGGATACTTTTAATTGATTGTTTTTACTTTTTATATTTAGTTTTGAAACTCACACTTCTTTATGCATTATTTATACCCATTTATAGCATGCACGAGTTTTATATTGTGTTCATAGCAACGTTGTGATGTTTTCATGCTGCCCTTTTGGTCACGTCTCTCTCTCTGTCTCTCTCTATGATGATTTCACCTGGCTACATGAAAGAAACTGAAACTAGTTTGGATACAAAAATTAGGAAATGATGAACCACAAGAAGAATTTTCAAGACGTCTCGAATTATTTAATACTGTAATTGTATATAATGAGAATATTCCCAAAGAAATGAAGTATCAGTCAAGTTACATAAGCTGAACTGAGCCTAACTTTGTACATTGTACTTTTATCAGTGCACATCCCACACACCATCTCTGAAAATGTTTAAAACAAACTCTCTTCTTGTGTATTTTCACCAAATTAGTTGAATCAGTCTGGTCAAAATAGATACTATACAACCAAACAAACATGCCAGTTTAACCCTATAAAAGAACAGAAGTTAGCATGGAAAGATGTTGATACATTAGTACATTGGTCTGTGTCACAGATACCCTTTTCCAGCACCTTTGCTGTCCTTGCAGTGAGCTTATTCATACCCCCCACCAACAGATTATACAGCAGCACACAGAGCAACGTGAAGGTTGGCCTTTTGTGTCCTCATACATTTCTCTGCTTAAGTCTTTAATGATATCATTGCCTGGCTAAGTCATCTTTTATAGCTGACACCCCACAGGGTGGCCAATATTTAGTTTTTAGTTTGCATGTCTGTGTGTGTGTGTGTGTGTGTGTGTGTGTGTATGTGTGTAAGGTTTGTACCCCAGGCGTCCAAAATGTAGAATATGACAAGCTCTACTTAGCCCTGAATCTTATACCCAGACTCTAATATGAGGCTAAAATACCACGATGTGAAACGGGCGCCCAGCTCAACTTTGAAATAATTGAGACAAACTCATTCAGTCGCGGCTCATTTAATATAATGAGCAAAGTGAGCTGTTCAATTTGCATACTGATAAGATGCCTCCGTCAACATAGTACATAGCCCCCCTCTCATAGATATTCACTGTGGATATTACATTCAATCAGAGCATGGATTTACTTTACAAACACACTAAGAGAAGTGCAAACTAAGGCTTTCAATTAGGCCAGGTCTTAATCACCTCATGGGCAAATTGGGTAGTGGGTCAAGAGCTTCCTGCGTCATGCTGCCAATAGAAGTGCCTTAGATACGGGGTTTAACACAGATCGAAAAGATTGGAAACACAAAGCACATTTGGTCTTTGGAAATTTGTCTTTGGAAAAGAAATCCTGTCTATTTCAGCAGCATTTATATTTCATGTGTTGGCTTTTGGATCTTATGTGATGACCCCTTTCAGCTGTCGCCCTTGTGCTTTCTTTATTGATCCCTGTTATTGCTGTGGAAGTGGCCTGCTGCTTATGTTTGCTCCCTCACATTCTCTCCCCATTCCAGCAGATTCCAATTGCACAGGTGCTCTGTCTGGCTGTTTGTATTTCACATGGTGGTATAGCTGAAACCAAAAAACAGTGAGGGCTGCAGCGCCGGCAGGTTTAAATCGCATGTTTGTGCAGTGGCTCCAAGCACTGCTGGAGGAATTAGACCAGCGACGCAGCCCACGGCCTGGTTCCAGAGCCCACAGGCCTGTGGAGCAAGACTTTCTGAAAGGGAGCAGATGGTGACATGAATAGTGCAGCAGGTCCCGTCCACCCCCGCCCATTGCCTTGCGTGCAGCACATTACCTCAACAAACGCCTCTCATAATTGATGTGCTGGAATGGGCCCATCATCACTGGATTTTGCAGAGTGGTAGAATCATCAAGGTCATTACTGCAACTCTGACATACTTACGATACTGTAATGGAAGGTCTGAGACTTGTTCGGAAGGTGTGGACTTCTAGAAACTTCTTAGAGACGAGACTTGTGTGTCTGGAAGATGGAGGTTATATCCTGCTTACCTGACAAATGTAGGTGCAGCTCATATCTCATTAAGGCTACATTTTTATATCATATTTTCAGTCCATATTATTTTTATCTCTGTGAGCGAATCAAAAACACTTCTTCCACCTAATTCCCTATCTGTCTACCAGACAGGCATTACAGGGGGGCAGTGGGGTAAAGCCCACAGAAACACTTTAATTATACAGTATATGGCAGCCCTGGGCAACACATAACGTTAAACTTGTATGGCTTGGTTCAGACATGAGTATGTCAAAATCTGTTTTGTGGCTGAGCCAGCCCCAGTGCTCTGCCACTGTATTCCCAGTTTAATTTATGAAGAACATGAAGCCTAGCAGTTTTCTGTTAAAACCATTTGGAAATGACGAATCTGTTTTCTGAAATCAATTCTTATGTTTTCTACATTGATATTTAACAGTCAACCCGATTAACAGTCAGCTCCACCGCCGCTGTGTGAAAATGCTCAGTGAGACAGAAAAGTCTGTTACATTTTAGAATAAAGATATAAATCATGTCATTAAATGTCTAGTGTATAAAATTAAGGATTAAAAAGGATTTATTGGCACAAAAACTAAAAATAATAATGATATGTATTTCTTCTTTTGTGTATAATCTTTATGTTTGCGTTACCTTAGAATGGACAAACAACAAACAAAACACTGTTTTTCACTCTTACACTGTTTTCTGTGAGTTTTATGGTCACCGTAGTTTCTTCCAGACAATTGAAAGAGGATGGGTGACATGCTGGGTATTCAGTTGGCTGCAATCAGCAACTTCACCACTAGATGCCGCCCACTGATCCTTTAAATAATGATTTGACGAATGCATGACTCATGATGATTTACTTCCCGATTCCTTATTTATTTCCCGTTCCCTCACCGCTAACAAAAAGGTCAAGTCATGTGATTATTTCACACACACACACACACATAGCTTACCAGTTAAGGAATGTTAGCTGACCAGTGTACCTTTAGCCTAATGCGGTGCAAAATAGCTAAATGCTAATAAATGCTAACTGCAACTTCAATTAGAAGGCAACAGAACTGGGCCGCTACAAACAACAGGGAATAACGTTACATTACCGAGGTGATTTACAGACTTTTTTGATGGAACTGTCGTTAGCGTTGTCAGCCATGTAGCTAACCGAACTGACTTAGTTCCAGGATGCCAGGAGCCAAAAACCACCTTGTTGGGCTACTTGATTCCCAGGCCACTGCTGGTTTAGGAGGTTTTGTTCCTGGAGAGCGCTACCTGCAAGACAAAGCAGTGGGGGTGTATTATTGGTTAACTGTAATAAACAACTGCATTTAATATCCTCCAAGTCTTTCTCTGTCTGCCTGTGTTACAGGAAACATGTTAATATGTGGAAGCAAATAGCTTTGAATATGCTTAGTTAAAGTTAAATGTCTCTTGGATGTAGCATCATATATACTGTACACAGTGGTGGGTAGAGTGCTGACAATACTCAAGTATGATAAAAAATTACTCATAGAATTATCTATTACGTAGAAAAGTACAGTGCAAGAGAAAATTACTTTCCATTTTAATATTTTTATGGTCATACAGATGTGACAGTGGTATTTTATGAAGTATTTCTTTAATAAACTCTGGATCACACCCTGCTTTCTCTATTGGGTATTTCTTTGCTTTGTGTGCAGAGAGCAGCATGTTGTGTCCATTGCTTACCATATTTGTTATGACTGCTGTTTACTGTAAAAAATGGCCTTTCTGTACTGTGTGCTCGCCATGAAAATTGAATTAGTAAGCTTCCCAGCCAGCGTAGTTCATTGTAAGGTGTTGATAACTTGTCACTCACAATGCAGCACTCACAAACAATGACCAAACCATGGGCTGAAGACATGTAAACCCAAGGGAAGATGTCACATTTCCCAGGGATATTCATGAGCTTTTCTGGATTCAAATCTGCATAGAGGAAAACAACAACAGGCAACCGGCCTCTCCAAGGTGAAACACAAGTGTTATTTTATTTATGCCCTACGTCCCCCCCCACCACCACCCATCCACACCCACACCTCCCCACCCCTCTCCTTCTTTGTCTCCTCTCCCTAGGGAGCCAGTCCGCTGTGCCCCAGAAAGCTGACATGCCCAGGCTGAGGGGAGTGGGAGCAATGGGGGGAGATAGGCAGCTTTGTGGTCACCCAGACAGAGCCGGCGCTGAACACATGCAGCAGTTCTCCTCCACTGCACCAACACACACTTTCCCTGAACACTTGCTTGACCTTCAGAGACGACAAGACGGTTTGGTGGGCGAGTAGCGACTAAAGGAAGAGTAAACTTTTTTATTTGAGAGAATAAAGGGGTGGCAAAAGCTGTTTTGAAGTTCACAGTATATACATTGACGGTTATGGTGACTGAAATAGTCAGGAGGTTGAATGAGCTTCTTCTGCTGTGTGCAGGTATGCAAGTATGTCATTTTTACATTTATATTATTCAATATATATATGATAGGATGTGTGACAGGTCTCCCGGCCTCCTCTTCCTGGAAGCTGTTCCCCTTTCTGCAAAAGATTGATTAGATGAGAGCAAGATTGACAAGTCAACGACAGCTGCCCAGCAAACTAGCCCTGTTAGGTCAATGCACCCTGACAGCTAGCTGACACCCCAATTTCCTGATGAGCCGCCTGCTGTGCGATGTCTTTTAAGGAAAGCTTAAGACGTCTTCTCCAGCAGCCTCCCTGTCCCTCCTGCTTAATTTCTTTCCATCACTTGTCATCTGATTATGCGGTTGCTCACTTTGTTGTGTCAGCAGATGGAGAGGGGGTTAATGACTGGGGGCTGAGAGTGCTTTGGTACACCCCTGCCTCGCAGGACATATAACTTAAGTGCATGTAATGGATTAAAAAGAAGAGGAATGTGTGTGTACACATGTGACTTTAAAAGGCCATATGAAAATCTGTTTGACCTGTTTCTGTATGTTCTTCCCTTCAGTAAACTGCACACTGTGCACAAAAATATCTGTATTTTTACTCATAGAGGAACATGCATTAAAATCTATTTTCGTATTAGAAATAATTTTTTTTGATAATGTTGAAACATATCTTATATATAATGTATACATGTATACATTTTTGGACGTGAATACACGATATATTATTATATTTAGTATGTGTTCTGCCGTCACTATGCTTGTCCAACAGCTACTGTATGCAGCAAGCTAAACACACAACAACTGAGAGAGAGAGTGGTTTGCCTTTAAAGTTTTTACTGAAAGCAACTGTCAAGCTGTGAAAACATGACTGGACAACAACTTTAATGGAATGAAAATATGAAATATCACAAACAAAAGTGATAAAACAGTTGGTTATTTGTTTATTTAAAGAACATACAACACATAACACATTAAGCTGACATTTACAATTCAAAGCCAGTCAACACAGTACATACATTTGGCTACAATACTGATTAAAAATCTAGATGACATTTAAAAAGAATGAGAGTTAACCAACTCATATACCTTCCACTATTTAGGCACCTCTGCATCTTCTTTTTAAAGGATGATTCATTCTTTACTAGGTGGATATTAAGGGGTAAATTATTGCTCTCTAAATGCTTCTTCAGTGGGTCAGTCCTTGGACTAAGTACCGCAATATGACCATTACCAGATCAAATAGAAATGTAGACATCCTTGAGTTAATAGTGCCGCTGAACAATTTGGTCGTACTTGATGCTCAACGGTGAGCCATGAATATCTATATAATGATATAATGACCCTTAATAATGGTATAATGGATTGGTTAGCCTTAACCAAATCACAGAAAAACAAAACTACTAAATGACAAATCAACAATAGCTGTGATTAAAAGAGTACCTACTGATGGTGCTCCAACAAGAGCCTTTTTGTAGTAGATAAATCAATATTTGCTTGGTCACAGACAAATGTAACTATCGTCTAGCAATGTCAGTTAAACTGCTGTGGAACCAGTGGTGGTTGCTACCAGCAACACAAAGTTCAACTGAAACCAACTGCTGGTGACAGATTAATATCAAACCAATGGGATAAAATGATCAGAACACAAAGCATGTATTATAAAACTGAGAATCAAAGAAGTTGTGATCCGGTGAATAGATAGGAATTAAAGATGGCTGTAGTACGATATCAAACAGTGTTAAGTACTTGTGACGGGCACAAGAAATAGTACAGGTGACAGCTGTGAAGTAGTTATGGTAGGGCAATGGAGAACATGGCAGTAGTTAGTACCTGTTACAATTTTGTGTACTTGGGAGTTCAATCTCCTAGCATGACAATCTCACCAAGAACACGAGTCCCTTCTCCCAAGTCTGTGCACATTTGGTTTTGAGAGATTTTGAGAGACTTTGTGGGGTTGAGAACAAGTCAAGACCAAGACCAAGACCAAGGCAGGGCGAGATTCAATCAGACTTTATCGATCAGATTTATTTGTATAGCATTTTTCATACAAAACATGTAACACAAAGAGCTTCACATAAAAACATAAAAACACCCCAACAGCCACTGCCCACCCCATGCCCTCCAAAACACAACACCCACCGCCGAACCTCAATTCTCCACCCTCCACACCCACCAACGAATTGAGTCAAGACCAGGATCAGACAGTATATCAGGAATTTGATATGTATAGTCAATATTGTAAAATCTATTTTGGAGGCAAAATTAGCTAGCTAGCTTTGATAGTGTCACTTACACGTAACTTACCTTTCCTTATGCTTCATTTCAAGTGCAAATAAAAGTATGACCCATCCATCTCAGTGAGTATTGCATTGCATAATTTACATACTGCTGTTGTTTTGTTTTTTCTTTTCTTTTCTTCGGGACGCTGTTTTGCAGGCAAACTCTTTCTGGTTCAGGTAGCCAAATTTTATTAAATAAGATTTGACTGACATCTCCGTGACAGCCACAGTTTCAAAAAAAAAAGTTTTCTTATTGATTGTTTTTGTCTCGTCTATGATAAAATGTCATTTTTCTAAGTGAAGACCACAGATAAAATGCATTAGTTTTCACAATAATGTTATTTTATGATATAATGCAAATTATGCTGGAATTTTTACTATAAAAACACCCACTGAAAAATATTACGACAGATTCAGTAAATGTATTAACCCTCGGATAACCTGATAATAGTCACTGTATAGTGTCAGGTTATAGACCTCAATCTCACATCTATAATATGCCATATCATCCACTCATCAGTTATGATTTAATGAGTCAGCATAACAGCTTTTTTTCACCCCCAGATCTGATTATAAACATGCCACCCTGAACACGCAAACACTTCTGGGGCTTCCTTGTCTTCCTGGGAATGAATTCACTTCTTGCTGTATAATGAGAGTCGGTATGGGGTCCATATGGTTACAGCAGGGTTGGGTAGGAGCAGAGATAGGGAGGCAGGAAGGGGGTAATGCACGTTTTAATGAGATGTGAGTCTCTGTGGCACACCTGCACTCCAGCGATCTGTGAGGATTGCTCACTAGAGCCTAGAGAGGTATAAGACCTGACTAAAGTGCAATATAAGAGCCTTAGAGAGCCTAAAATGCAGCACTGACTTCATCAACAACTATATTAAAATGCATTAGCTTGACTGATTTAGACAAGCCTCAGGATTTGTAGCGCTGCTGGATTTTCCCTCTGTTGACAATGGGCAACACAGAAAGCTAATCAGGTATTACTTCTAATTCTTTTTAGCATGTGTTTGATGGTCATTTGGCTCTCTTTAGGTTGCTTTATAGACTTGATATGGCCCCAAGCAGATTTCGCCTCACAGCGTCTGTGACTCAGCCTATGTCATCGCTCTCTGTAGCAGCTAGTTGGGAATTTGCCCACCACATGGCTGACTTTGAGAGATTCATTTGTGCCATGTGTTCACAGCATGGCATAGCAGCCTTTGTAACGTCCGTGTCACGTGACAATGGAGTGATCGTGAGGGTGAGCCAGTGGTGAGGATAGCCAGATTTCAGGTGCTGTAGGGACCTACAAGGAGATGCACAACAGTTCAGATGGAAGTCGAATCTGTTCTGTAAATGTTAATGAACTCATCTTTGTCCGATCAAAGGGAATAATTCATCCAATCAGTGGAGACAAGCACACACGCAGCACAGCATTGTATCTACAATTGTTTTGACCTTGACGTCTTGAAGGGAAAAGGATCAAAGTTCTCCTGTGGCATGACCAACGATGCTCAGTACAGTAGCTTTAGTAGCAGTTTTTGCCATTCAGAGCAGCCCTGTGATTTCACATTGCAGCCCGGCTGAGTTAAATTATCATGGTTTGACTGGGAAATAGCCGCTCAAGGTCAAACTAAGACAAACAGCATGTTATCCCGAGCCAGAGGGAGGCCGAGACGACTGATCTCGCACAAGAAGACCACACCAAGACCACTGGGGGCCTATTAGGGGCTACAGATTGTAGGGCCTTGTCATGCATTCACTCTATTTATGCCTCTCACTTGTCTTTTAAATAATGCATCTCTGTTTAAGCAGAGTCCTGCCTTTTTTTTTTTTTTTCAAACATAGCACCTGACACGCTTTGGTATTCTGCAGTTTGCTCCCTCCCGCGGCACAGATTTTTATAAGGCTTTGTGTGGGGGCTTTGGTTCGGAGATGTGAGGGGAGAGTATGACTGAACTGAGAGCTGCTGCATGACAATGATGATAGCTGGAGAATTGGCTGGTTTATATTGTGCGGTAGCTGGAATGCGTAATGCATAATGAGCGCAGCAATCTTACAATCACGATTCAAGGAGGTTTTCTGCCATTCTTGCATATAGTAAATAACTTTATTATCTAACAATCTAACATTTTTTACACTTTCCATGAAATGCAAGACTTGCATTTCTGCAATGCAAGGGACTGCGGATGAAAATGACTGTTCAGCTAACTCATAAGTGGCATCGTTTATGTTTAATATTGTGCCTCACAAATAAAATAAATAAATAGTTATTAATATTGTTGTGTTGTACTTTCTCACAGCGGGGAAGCATAGCAGTATATCTCGTATACTTGAGAATATTCCTGCCAGCAGGAGGGCGAGGTTTGTATATAACTGTGTGCGTGTGTTTGTTCCTACAGAATTTGGCTCTAAGTTCATGTGCATGATTGCAATTCTTTGCACGCTTGTTTCCATGTCTTGTTTGTGTGCATTCTGAGTTGGGTATTTTTAAATGTGATGTTTGCTACGTGTTGAAGATCTGAGTTCAAATGTATGTGGCTAATGAGGCCGCTCAAAGGCCTATTAGAGAAAGTGCTCTGGACACTCTGATCCTGGTGGTTAGCACTCTTTCCCCATTGGACCTTTGATTCTGACCCAGTTTGTAGGAAAAAGCATAATGAGCTGAATGCTACTAGGTTTATTCTCTCATTAGCTCTGACCTGTGCTCAACAGAATTCTGTCGTCCTCTGCAATAGAACATAAGTCTCTGTTTCTGTTAACTTACCACAGTTTCAAGCTGTACCTTCCAAACAGCACAGGTGACTGACTATGGTGAAAATCTAAAGTGATCACATTAAGGTTATAGCAAAACTGAGGACAAAGACAACTCTAACTGTCGCTGTCTTTGCTGTAACCTGTAATCTGAGTACTTATTCAGTCCCAGTAACACTTGTCTGGTTGTTTGCTGTCTAGTTTGAAGGATGGTTGATGTCATTTTCTTGCAATTCTCGGTGAATCAAAAGTTGTCTTATTGACATGTTGTGTTTTCTCAGGTAGCTTTGCCTATATTCGGTTGGTAAACCTTCACTTGCATGTGGATAGCCACCAGGGATTAGCTAACGTTGCTAATTTTGCTGACTGAGATCCAAACACAACACAATCTAATCAACATTATGACTCTGCAAGCTACTAGATAATGGTCGGTACAGGTTTATGTGATCTGCAGGGTTAGCAAGGATTAGCCATTTACTGTAGATAAACTCAATCAATATTTCTCTTTAAAGTCTTTAAAGAACATTATTATCAATTGTTCGTGTCAGTTTACTAGTCAAAGGAAGAAACTCTTGATTGATTTGCTGCTGTTTGCTATCAGCTACTATTGTGACCTTCTAGTCAAACTGGCAGCGAAGCCAATGAAAACAGGGATTCATTCATGATTGTATCGTATCTAACTTTAGTGGATCATCTGGTATAGAAATAAATCTACTGATCAAGATGAGACCAAATGTTTCTTCAGTTTCTTACAGCCACAACAATGACCAAAATTTCGTAAGCCTCACTTGCGGTCCCTACTGGCCGGTTAGGAGGAGTGTGGAGTCAGCTGCTGGTATAAAACAGAGCAGTGAAAAGGCACTTACTATAAAGATCAAGTTCCAGACAAAATTACAATTTCCAGGCATATTTAGTTTTCAGTAACAAGCTCATCAAGGTGAGGCAGAAAGAAGAGGTAGAGAAAAAAGATGAGCAATTTCTGATTCTGAGCAATTTTAATGACACGATCAACAAAAGACTGGTCAAAGTATGAGCCAGTGTGATGTGATTCATTTAAATTTCAAGTTTTTTAAACACTTTGGTCAAAGAGGCTACATAAGGAAGCAACAACTCACGGCCGATAGAACTCAAGGATGATTAGCAATCACAAACGTGATCAGGGCATCCTTAATAAAGATCTTCTGTGCCTGCTTTTTTAACAGATAATTGGTTGACCTACTGTCGTCATCATCTTTGTTGAGACTCTGACGCTACAAACTTTTGACCTGAAGTTTACCAGGCAGGAAGGGCGTCACAAAAAATGCTACTGGGAAGGTAGGATCCAGAATACTACTGCAGGGACTTCCATCCTTCTCCATACAAACTGATCAATGTACTCCAAAAACATAATTTTACAGGTCATAAATGATCAAATTTAATTTGCTAGAAGGAGCTCGTTTAATGCCGTAATGTGCACCACTAATCAGTAACTGACATTGAAGCAAACAGTGGGGAGTTAATAATTAAAATTCCAAAAGATCTAAAAACCAACATTTCATGATACTCTGATTCCAACAATCAAAAGGAAATCTCCACTTTTCCCCTCCCAGGGATTCCCTCAACACTGCTATGATTGGCTATCAAACACATGTCCTCTCAATCACAGAAGGCTACACAGTGTGGGGGCGTCTAACTCTGCAGTGCAACAAAAGTCCTAAGACGGGCCTTGGATGGAACTGGAGGCAATTAAACTAGTTTTTTACAGTCATTTCATTTCACACTGCTGGAATCTGAAGAACTTTTTTTGACTCAGACTTCAGACTAATGTGCGTTGCACTTGTGTTTTGTAGATTCATGAGCACTCATGGGTCAACAGGAACATCAAATATGGATCAAATACCCTGCAGGGTTTGTGGAAATAATCTGGTTTGTTGTGAAATACAAGGCTGTTTGTCTAAGACAAATATTGACTGTGAAAACACATTTTAGGTTGTTTTGTTTGCTCAGAGCACTTTTATATAGCTTGTGTAAAAGCATGGACAGTTGGACACACGTCACCCACACCCTTCCACAAACTCAACACCAGCAGATGTCACCAGAAGCAAAAATCTTTACAAAGTTAAGAAGTAGGAACTTAAAAAAAAACAATAAATTGTACTTGAAAAGGGCAAATAACCATAAGATTTCTCGGGAGAAAGCAAGAAAAAGAAAAGGCGACTTGTTATATGTGAGAATGGGAGAAGGTGCGCGCACACCCATCTTGAGATTACGTCTTAGATGGAAAAGCCATTTTGAAACCTGCTCAGTACTAAAGCAAACATCAATAATAGAGGTATTAAGAATTTAAATTAAGGACTTATTTAACATGGTAATTACCTGGTGACAAAAGCAAACGACCAAATGATTCAATACCTGACGACAATTCTGCATCCTTTATTAGTAGTATAATTTAACGCAGCGCCCTACAGATTCACTCCTGGTATTCTGGGGAGGTAGCATCGCTGATTTTCAAAGCACCTCTGTCAGACAAATGTTTAGCATATTCAACACCCCCGGATCAATATGTTGTCCGGGAATAGCTTCTCTCGCGCTCCACAATTAATTCACTGATGTCGACCTCTGGCTTGAGTTTTAGTGAAGCCAACATCATCCGCCTGCTGATGGGACAGAGAGGGACATAAAGCAAATGACCTGTTTTAATACTCCCCATCAAAGCCCACAATAAAAGATCAAATGGGGCAGGAACAACTAGAATCTTTTACAATGACCTTAAAGTAAGATGCTAAATGTTGCGTAGGTTGTGACAAAGGTCAGCTTGCTATTGATCTTTCCACAGCAAGTCTCAGCAGCGTTTCACGTCATGCTTTTTAATGTGTGGCAGTGTAGGTATTTATTTATACAGTCTGTCAAATGTTTCATTGCATGTATAAACACATGGACTGTGACTCAGAGTGGCTGATCAAAAGTGCGGTTTATTTGTTCAAATAAAAATCTGCCAAATACCAGTTAAAACGTGGGTGACGACCAACCCCCTTAATCCCACGCGACATGTTCCATCAGCGTCGCGGCTGGCAGAGCGGATTGCGGCTGTTTCTAGACAATGATCGTGATTCCACCAGAAGCGCCGCAGTGCGTTTCACAAGCGTCCCAGAAGTGACTCTCCACTCTGCTCCATGGAAAATATGTGGTCAATTTTTTTTTATTTTTTTTTTTTATGACTGACTGATGCCGTGGCCAGAACAGATCAAACTGGCCAGAGGTCACAGAAACAGCACAACAATTCCTGACTGTTAAAACAGACAAAAGGGAACTCATGGTGGAAGCACATAGACCATGGAAAAGTGACCAAATCTGAGCAAGTTAACAAAGTTTGCTGCAAAACGCGTCTGTTTGGGTGAAGCCAAGTGGAGAACAGACCAAGACAGCCTCATTGCTGCCACGTCGCAGATGTGCCTGGTGGAATTTAGGTAAAAGATTAATCAGCAGTTGTCATTCGAGAACATAACCGTTAACCGCGTCTTTCTTTCATTCACTTTAATCACAGCAATATGTTTCAGTATTTGTAAAATATTTCACATCAAACTGAGTTCTTATTATTGACACAACACATGAGCTCATCTAAACTTCACATTCCTGCAACTTTAATATATATATAAAAAGCTCTGACTCACCCACTATTAAAAACCATCATAAGTTTGCCAGACATATTCCCTAATTTGTTTGTGTTCCATTTGTAATTACAATATTTCCAGCACTACTTTGACGCACACAGCTGAATATTAAATACTGACATTACACATCTGCATGCCGATGTAAGCGTGTTGCACTTGTTGTTTGCTCTAACACTATCAAAGGAATGATTCATTCATTGGCATTTTGTTGTCTCTGCTTCATGCACGGATGTTTATTGTTTGAGAATTTATATTGCCCCACCTTTAGGTTTGGATCTATTGCTGTTCTCTGACAAGGAAAACTCTCATAACACAATTAGTCTGCCTCCGTCAAAGTGAAAGAAATTAATTAAATAAATGCATAATCTCTGAATCACTTTTTGTAGAACCAAACAATCGTGTCATCGTGTGTGGCTCATCATCTTTCGATACATCAGTTTTCACAATGCTATCAATAAAGACTGTAATAAAAGTTAAATCATGTTAACAGCAGAAGATTGAATTTACAATCTTTTGTGAGACTCAGCATTTACTCAATGTCTTATTATGATGGCAAATGTTATTTTAGTGTTATTGTTATTAAAGGGCCCGAAGCTGGGGCAGCTTGTTAATAACAAATGGTGTATTACATATCATGAACACACAAAGTTCAAACTGTATTTTTCTCCTTCATAGGAGGGATTTCAGCATGTCTGGTTTTATTATCGCTGTTTCAGTAACAAAACTGACATAATGGAGCATGTAACATTAAAATAACAATATGATGACAGCTGTGGGTTGTCAGACTGCTGTCAATGAAATAAAACACACAGTCCTGATGGAGCAGATGAGCTGAGTTCTCTAGTTAAACTCTAAATAAATAATACACTGACTGTTTAGATGTTTTTAATCACATATGGCTAGCACTATATGTCACTAATACACCTGTATTTAGCCCAACAATGACAATGTTGTAATGTTTTAGGTATTTTTTTTATTTTAATAGGATATAACAATAAAAAGTGGTTAATGACTGGTCCTGCACTTGGGGGCTTCAACTTGTGATTTACAGAGTTTCCTGATGGACAGATAGCTTTAGCCTAACAACTTGCTAATGAAGCTAAGCCCGAATGAATTGCTGCTAACTGATTATGATCATTAGCAGGCAAACAGAACTAACTATTGTTCGCCCGGCTAACCTACTTGACTCAGTCCTGGGATTCCAGTGGCCACCGCTGGTTTCAGAGGTTGGTTGCTGCTTTTTGAGGCTACCTTCATGCTAGGAAGGAGAGCGTGGCGTGACAGCAACTACACCACTAGATGCCACTAAATCCTATACATTGGTGCTTGAATTATATAGATAAATACTGAAGATTGAAACCAGGTTTTCAGGGGGCTTTAATTAAAATTCCAATGTTGCCTAAATCTCACTATTTAAGTGAGCCAGAAAAAACAATCAAATCAGTGGAAACCTAACAGGGTAATGAAAAAATAACAATATTGTTTAGACGAGATAATAAAGTGCAATTACAATGTGTGTATCCTGTATCTGACCACTCGCATTACATACATATTGTCATAAATAAATAAGTAAACTGTGAGGTTTAATTTGTTTATATGACCCTGCAGTAGGAGACACACCTTTAGTCATCAATGATCTGGGGATTAGCCTCTGCTGGTTATCTGAAGTCACCGATGACAAAGATAGAGAGAACTAGGCAGATTAGATGAGAGTGGTATATTTTTGTGCTCTCTGATCGGGTGAAGGAAATGATGGATGGACTAATACCTGCCTGCGTCTTTCTCCTCTCCTGGCTCGGGCTTTATTGAGGTCTTTAGATTCACTTATCTACAGGCCCCCAGGTTATCACTCTCTACTCCTTCAATGACAAGTGCCACCTCAGAGAAGGCCTGCAGACACTCTTTCCCCAAACAAAAGAATTCACAATCTTGCTTTTTCCGTGATGCAGATCAAGCATGAAGCCGATGTTTCGCTCAAGTTTCACAAACAACAGATTGTATTGTATTTTAAGGAGAGCAGTCATTGATCCCAGTTGCAGTGTAGTCTGGCTACACCATCTACCCAGGACTGCTTTGCATGTAGTAAAATTGCTGCATTTTGAGAGAGGCTGGCGAAAATTCCACTCTTTTGCTCTGACCATATGACTGATAACCATTGTTTTCATTTTTAGTTTTCTTATCTAATTCTGCACATTGGACCGCAACCAAATAAGCAGCAATACCTTTGCATGGGTTTGAACATCTGTGTTTGATGATTGTCAATATTGTGCCAGTTGTCCTTGTTTTCCGCTTCCAGCGCAAACACACAAAGGGTGGAAACTGAGGTGGCAATTCAGTTCCGTTTGATCGGAGTTTATCCTTTTGACCAGGCTGTATTTAAACAAATGGTGTAATCTCACTGACTGGCATATGAAAGGGGTGACCCAACACAATTACTGGTGCTTACATTCAGGCTGTACTTCAGCTAGAATCGGTGTTAGGTTTTGAAGAACCTTTGTTGTCTGATTTTCTTTTTGTTTTGTTTGAGTTCAAAGACACTTTTTGCAAGCCACAATTGTGCCATATGAATTTTACAGGCGCATTAGTTTGAGCACTTTGCATATCTGTCTTTGCATGAATCATATTCAATTGGATTTTAGTGTCTGTATTCGTATCTAAAAAGAACCTTAGCAACAACACCCACAATTTCCTTGGTCATCCTATTCAGCCGCATAGAGGATGCTTATCTACCTCCCCTTCCACTGCCCCAAGGGAAACTAGCTCCACTTTTCCCCATATGAGGCTGGATGGTGTCATTATCCAGGATCAAGTCCAGATCCCTGTCACCACCACCACTAGGCATGACTCGATTGAGTATTGACAGCATGGACTGCCGTCTCTCCTCGCTGATGATAAATTAACTGGTACACACCACCTAGTGATAGATAAATTCAATAACTAAATATGTAGCATGCAACACATACGCAAACCTTAACACTTAAGACTGTTTTCAACTGTTTACCCTGTAAATGAATCTATTAATTAGTGCGGATGTACAGAGAAATAATTTACTGCTGTGTGGGTTATGGAGAGTAAAGTGGGGGCTTTTATAATAAGGACTATGTGCAGCTATTATAAAACCACAGGTAAGAATTCATACCAAGAAGTATTACAACTAAGACTTCCACTCCAGTGCACTTCTGCCTCAGCAGTAACATTTATATAAGAATCCATGTCAAGAAGTTGCAGGAAAGTTTGCCAGACAGTTTGCAAGTGTGACACTTTGCAAGGAGAAGACGAGAACACCATGATGTCACCTGGCCCGCTTACTTCAGATGTCCCGGCTTCTCTGCCTCAGATGGGGACTTGTTTCAAGGGACGCCCCAGGGCTACGGTGCCTCAAAGAACTCAGAGAAATACCCTTGACCGTCTCGGGAGCACTTCATCTTCAAAGTGCAGGTGCATTTAAACAAAGAACAGTTACTTAGCTGACTGTGCAGTGTCCACAATAATGTCAAACATTTATATTTTACAAAATCGCAAGAAGTAAAGGCTCAAAAATCGAAGACACGGTGTAAAAGTAAAAGAAAAAGAAGCAATCTTGTCTGAATTTTTAATGTGAATTAATTATCAATATTTTTATATTAACAGTGGATCAAATGACTACATGTAATGTGAAAAGGATCATTCTTCTTCAACTCTTCACTGATGACGATTTTTATTGTCTTGGTTTACTCTCGCTGCTCTAATCAGCTTCTTTTCCATGCAGCAACAGCAGGCAACTGCCCTAAAGATCCTTTTTTTAGGAGTTGGTGGAGACCAAAGCAGCGCTAAAAGTGAAAATTGGACTCATGCAGAAAGAGAACCTCAAATGAATACTAATGCTAATGTTGCTCTGTGTATACAGGCTGTGTAAATAGGCAACATGTTTGTTCGTACCAGCATTATATAGTACAAACTAATGTGTTTACACTATGTTGTGCTGCAAATGTCGAGCTTCCTTAGACTAGCAGGAAGAGCTCGAAGTTTGGTGACGATTCTTCTTTTTTTTTTAAGAAGAATAATAATAATATGCTACATGGATCTTTTCCACACCTGGCTGTGATCACAATGTAAGCCCCCAGATGTTGTTTGCCATATTCAGTCGGTATTCATCAATCTGCATGCATGTACACCGTGTTAATGACACGCGTTTCTCCATATTCGGACATCCAGATAGGGATTCCATATTAATGCAAGGTGTAAAGGGAGTAACAGATGAAATTATAGAAGGTGTTATGAAATGTCTGCATTTTCCTGCAGTCACACTGATTCTCTTCCATACTGCTTTTGTTTTATTTGTGCACGAGGATCTTCATTACCTCTTACATAAGAAAAAAAAAAATAAGACTGTGATGAAGCATCTTACTGACTAAACAACAAGTTCCACAACAAATGCATCACAGTAATGAAAAATAAAGCCACTGATGCAACGCTGAAGGTGGAGAGGGAGGAGTGGGAGGTTACACTTTGTAGTTTGGAACATTTTTAAATTAATGTTTGAAAGATATCTGGATATAAATATATATATATATATAGGATGAGTGTAATCCAGCCCTCTTTGAGGAAGTTGATAGTTTTGAGAGATAGACAACAGTGAAAAATATTTGTCTAAAAGTAAGGGGAAACTGCTGGATCAGCACTGTCAGGCATTTTGAAGATTAAACTCTCAAAGAGGAGCCCTTTTAAAAAAAAAAAAAAAAAAAAAGTGTCTGCCAACTTACAGCAGTGCATTCCCTGAATCCAATCTAGAGCTAGCAGCCATGGTGACAGTCACTGAGCAAGAGAGAAACAATCGGCTTAAATTCTGGAAAGAATACAGTCTTATCCCACTGGAATAGATGTAATTCATTTAACAGGTGTTAGACAAAACAATTATTTCTTGAAGATAGTTTTGATAATAAATACACACCAGACACTGATATCCAAGTAATTACTGCGTGGCACAGCTCCTTTAAACCTTCTTTAAAAATAAATTCCCAGTCTGCAAATTTCAACCTTAAAATTCATCATGAGTTGAAGGACAATGGCAGATGAAACATTATCCATCTGTTCTGCGTCCACTTGCAGTTCTCCCTCTGCCTCTCTCCTTCCCTCCCCCGGTGAGGCGGTGGCAACCTGCGCATTACAAGTAGAAGGCTGATGATTACATTGTTGGACTGAGAGCGATGCTCATGGTGCTGTAATCCCAGCAGTAATCAATATCTCTGGCCGCTTCCCCGTCCCATCCCTTCTACTGCATGTAAAATATCCCCGAGCAACACTTAGCCCACACTTTAATTATTCTCTCAAAGTCATCAGTGGCTGGAACCAATACTGGTCTTGAGCATACTACAAATGAATCACGGTTTTTGTTTAGGGTCGGTTTACGACACGGGGGACTGTGACGATAAATGATCGCCGCTGTGGAAGTTTTAATGTTGGAAGCGTTTAGTGAAAATTAGAAAATCATTGTGGATTAAAAGAAAACAACCTTTAAAAACATTTTTAAATCCAAATGAAATGAATCCCTATGCTATAGTACAGGTATTTGTGGGGAAAAAACTAACTAAAAAAAGACTAAAATCGCTTCGCTTTTAACGTATTTGCAGTAACTGTCACCGTTATTTCGAACACCATTTAAAGCCAGGCAGCAGCCTGCCACACAACACAAAAAGAGTCTGTTTTTTTTTAACAAAAACACACATTAGCTTTAAACCTAAAATCTTCTCCTCCTCTTACACCTGTGGACATGCACCTGGGCATGCCCAAAGGAATAGCTTTCTGGCTTAACATAGCATAAACGCTGGAAACAGGACCACAGCTTTTCTGGCTCAGAAGGTTACAAAAAGAGATAGCTCTCTATTGAGAGACTGTGGATAAAAATATCAATAGACATTTTAAAAAATTGCTCTGAGAATGGGGGGAAAAAAAAGGGATAACCTTTGTGACTTCAGTTGGACTTTGAAGATGTGGCAACCATTGGCAGTATCATTAGTGGACAGAACTTTTGGGACTGTGAAGTGAGTTTATGCTCCCAATCACTAGTTTCAGGTCTTCTCCCATACAGCACAACGCTTGTTTTGTAAATTATGGTTCCATTTAGGTAGGTGTGAATGTGAGTGCGAATGGTTGTTTCTATTCTGGGATAGGCTCCAGCCCCACCGTGACCCTGATGAGGATAAGCAGTTACAGATCGATGGATGGGTTCCATTTAGAGTAAAATAGATGATAAAGCAGGGTAGGGTGTGGTTACCTTCATTCCCTGTGGGTTTGTCTTCCACATTTTTTGGAAAACCAATTTGCAATATGTCACTTGTTCATTTTCAGCTCAGAAAAACCAAGATGGTAACGCTCATAATGCCAAACCAGTGGTTTCAAAACGCTTGTCCAAAAACCAATAGGAGACATCATGGGACTTGATGTCATCTATGTTCTTATTTTACAGTTGTTGACCAACGTAACCTTTTCAGGCCTATCAGCACTTATCTGACTTGCAATTCAGACATAACCCTGTAAAATTCTCAGGAGATGATGATGATGAGTCCAAGAGACCTTTTTTAAGCACAAAACTTAGAAAGTGATGATGGAAGAGCTGGAAGCTAAAATTAGATGACTGCTTCCTACATATTTTATCTCTGCTCATCATGTACAGGCAAGCTGGAGAGAGGTCAGCAGTCCAGCACCGAGACAACTTCCCTACCTTCACGTTACGCTGTAGTCGCCAGCAAATTACACTCAGGTCGAGTTTGCACTGTTCACGTCACAAATGATTATGTATATTGAATTGGTTTCTACTTTGTATTAGAGCAATGAATTATCAGTATCGACTTATTAAGGTAATTTTACCTTTGTTAATTTAACACAAAGCAGCAGCAAGAGATCGTTTAGCACGTGCTGAACTGCTGTTCTGATTGTTTGGGTTAATTCTACCTATTTTGTCTGCACTGATAGTTTTGTTTGTTTTGTTTTCCAATGCACACTCTGTAACTTAATTCTATGAAAGTATTAAGACAGAAAACCATTTGTGATCTTAAATTTATCTCCAGATGGCTGCAAACAGGTAAAAAGCTATTACTTAGGTTTTTGGCCTCAGTGCCCCAACTAAACAAAATTTCTTTTCTTCCAGCGTTCATTTATGTTGATGCAGCTATTGATCATGCTCACAAGGAAATTATGTCTCTAGGCTTCGATGTTAGTAGGTGGGCCAGGACATTAATCAGGAAATCAATTGAGCTGTCGATTGGCCTGGCTGTGTTTGGAAAAGGATTGCAATCTGAAGAGTTGGATTGGAGTGAGAAGCTACTTATTCTGAAATTACACAGCAATACTCCAATTTGTAGGAAATTTGAAATGGTATTAGTTATGGTGCTAAAGTGCATTGCTGGCCAATATCTTTCTGCTTATATCACAGCACTGGAACGTATGATTAAAGGTCACCATCCGTTTGGCAGCATTTATTGGCTTCCTGTACTTCATGGTTTCACTTTTTTTAAGAGTGAGGCAGGTGATAATTTATATTTTTCTTGTTGTCAACAAACCCCATGAAAAGACCAAAACTAAGAATCAAATAATCCTTCTGAGTATGTAGCCAAAGTCTGATATAGCTTATCCCCCTGTGCAATAGACCTTCAAGTTGTCCAAGAACTATTAAAAGCACATTAGCGAGCCACAGTTTATTTTGAGACAATCCTTTATAAAACCATCCTGCTGCTGTAAATACTCACAAGAGCACGGCTGAAAACTACCCCCAACAATTGCACTGCTGGTGTTTGAGTAATGTTCCCAAAAAACTACAGTGCCCCCACTGTTTCCAGAAATTTCCATCCATCGCTTATTATTTTCTGTACCCGGTCTCCAGTTCATCACAGGGCTAACACATGGAGACAAACAACCATTCACACTCACATTCACACCTACAGGCAATTTAAAATCGCCAATTAATCTGTTGGACTGTGGAAGGAAGCTGGAGCACGTTGACCGAACCCATGCAGACATGGGGAAAACATGCAAACTCCACACAGAAAGGCCCCAGCTAGCTAGGGGATTCATACCAGAAACCTTCTTGTTGTGAGATAACCACTGCAAATTACAGGAGATTGTTGAGCTTGACTATTGACTATGTTTAAAATGGCCATAATCAATATGTTTAAATTAATGAATCAAATGACCACGTGAAAGGTGCCGCTCGAAGTTAAGAACCTAAACGAATCTGCAGCTTCACAGAGCAAGTTTCAGTTCCTTGCTTAGTTGTCCGTCCTGCAGTATCATTGTTTTAGTTCACTCTCTCATAGCGTCAGTCACTGTAGGCTGAAAGCGCTCTAATAACCCACTGTACACTACCTGTTCAGGACCAAACCACGAACAGACATAGTTAGACGCTCGCTAGTAAAAAAAAGCAGCTAAACAGGCTGATGTTTCCATCAGAAGTTGGTGGAAAAAACAGAGCTAAAAAGGAGAGTGAGCATTAGACTTTGATTCATCAGGTAGAGAGGAGGACGTCTCCAAATTAACGATAATGTGCACTACCTTTATAAACTTTAAGGTGATGATATATCAACTTGTTTCCGCTGCCCCCAAGTGGCCAAAAAATAATCAGTTATTACAGGTTTAGAGGCACTTTGTTTTCTTAGGTTTAGTAGAGATAAATGGGCTTGGGGCTGAGTGCCACAGACATGATATGAAAAATAAAGAAGTAATGAGTAATGTGGGAACACGGGGCATAAAAACGTGCAGCGTTGCCCAGCAAATAAGTTTAACCTGGTTTGACTTTCGCTGAAGTGCATTGCAATATTATCTGGCAGGGCGCTTTGGTGGCCAATTAAATATATGCGAGTGCATATTTTCCGGTAGATTACTTTGTAAAATGAAAGCCATATTTTTACTGTTTACTTAATAATTGTCACAACATAGAAAAAAAGTAATTAGCACTGTGATAAAATGGCTGTCAATCACTGACACAGAAAAACCCTTTCTCCTTTTATGTTATAATCTAACGTTATAAACCACTCTGCGGTGTTTGTTTCATTGTCTCACCAGTAACTGAACATGCCCCCACCAACACAGCCAGTAATTGCAAGTCTAAATGGCTATTAATGTTGACACTACTATCACAACACCGGGCTAATTACAGTATTTGTTTCAGTACATACTGTTTGTCATCCAATAAATGACAACCTAGAGAACAAGTGTTTTTGTAGAATGAAGCTGAAGTTGTTTTACTGTATTTATTTGCACCACACATTAATAAAATATTAGCAGCCTGTTGTGTTTTTAGATTGTTCTCAGTGAAATAGAATGCCACAGTAACCTCGACATGCACTCAGTATGCACAGTTCTCCTTTTTCCCGCAGTTATTTGCTCGACAATGATCTATCCGGCATAAATTCCCATGCCACTCCCCTTTGTTGTTTGCAAATTGAGATGTAAGGTGCACTAGTTCAAACATTAACACCACATCACATCAACATGCAGACTACATGTGGTTGGAATAATGATCAAGAGAACAACAATGCCACTGTTCTTGGGGTGAGGTTGAGGTTCTCTCTCTCTCTTTTTTTTTTCCCCCCCGCCTCACCATCACAAGGCTCTTTGACATGCTATGAATCACTGGCGTCTCTCATTCCATCTGTCAACCTGTCTCTGTTTCTATCTTTCCCTGCCTGGGTTTCTCTCTTCCTTTGGACAACTTCAAACATAACCAGCTCCTTTTGACAGCTGCATCTGTCTTTGAGGTGCTGGTCATCAGAAAATGGTAAAGGTAAATGTATTCTAAATAAAAGAAAAGACAAAATTGAAATTTCTTTAGCGTAATGCACTTGCTCAAGTGGGTAAATGGCGACATAGCCAGACATTTTATGGTTCCTTCCTTTTATAAAGCCTCTTTCAGAAGCTATACAGTAATTTCACAGTTTTATCATCGTTTTAAACTTTCTCTTGGACATGCAAGTTTTCTCCGAGCTGTACAAGTTCTTACTTCCTAGCTTTGAAAATGTCCTTGTTAGGATGGAGTATGCGCAATGAAAAGAACCTGCAGAAACAAGTTTGATTGCACCAAATCTGTCAGGGAGGATCATTATCTCTAGAAAGTTTCCTACAGTGAGCAGCTGGGAAATTGTCAAAAACCATCTTGTTGTGGATGCAAATGAACCCCCTTTGAACTCCACTTTATGTATGTAGGTGTTTATAGCTGTCAATCACCATTAAGATTTTGAGAGTCTAGCAAATAGTGCACCAATTCTCATTTCTAGTCACCTTCTGTCGTTTGGATGCCGCATTGCTGCAGAAAGATTTGCCATATTTCCTTTAAACCTGGCTAAATATTATGATAAGACGATTTGTGCGTTTTGGATGCGACTTCTCACGGCCTCAGACTAATATTGGATAAATGCCGATAGGCAACAGATTATCAAACATACAGAAGGAGGAGATCGAGGAAACGTAAAATTGTAGTGCATTTAACAAGGAATCGTTCAGGTTGTAAACAAATGTTTAAAATGTTAGCTTGAGGAGAAAAAACTGAAAAAAAGATATGTGATATTCATATGTGGTTTTATGTAGGCTGTGTACGATAGCGCCAGAGGATTAAAGTGGGGCTGTCAGGATTGGCCGATCGTGATTTCTTTTTACCAAAAAAAAAAAAACTAACAGCTTTTTATGAAATACTGCTAGTTGGCATTGTGATTCTCTTTTTTTATGACTGAGATTCTTATTAAAGGAAGAAAAACAGTCTACAAGTAGATTTTCAATTGCAGGGACTCGGGATATATTAAAAGACACTGTATAAAATAAAGAAATAAATATACAAGATAAAAACAAAAAGAAAAACAAACCCCATGAATGAAATATAAACAGGCATTTGATTTTTACTGTCATCCTAAAAATATCCAGTGGAGCGATCTATTTTATTTCAAACTATCTTTTTGTACTGTTAAAAACTGAATGAAGGTTATGGATGATGGACATGTCTGTGTGTGTAGACAGAGCAGATTTGGCTGCTCTATACTCTGATTCACAGTCAGCATGACCCACACTTGCTAATAATACTTTGTATATTGTTGTATGTACTGTATTTTTACATAATTAGAACCGTACTTCTGTCTCCTCTGTACATGTGGTGCCTATTGCATATTTTTTCCTGGAAGTAGGATCTGTACTCTGCTGCTTTTTCTCCCTACTATTTATTTTTTTTGTGTTTGTGTGCAGTTTTTCTAAATCAGGGAACCAACAACAAAGGATGTTGTATGCTGTATAGATTTTAGTGCTCTGAGACAAACCTGCTGTGTACATAACACACCTTAACATATGCAGACAAATATACTGTACATATATACTGTTTCTAACATAAATAGCAGTTGCATATTTGTAATTTCTGTCTTGTTCTGTCAAAACACATTTAAATTACAGTGCTACAGCATGTTTATGTACTGTACATGTCATTTTTGGATCTATTTTGCATCTTTGTATTACAAACTGAAGGCTGTGGAAGTATCGTGGCAGTGCTGCACAGTTGACTTGTCTTAGCCCGAATGTATTGGATCATTTATTTGAGAATCTCGAGTGTCAGACATGGGCACAAATGTTTTCTGCTAAAGTTCAGATAGACCGTTTTCAAGGCTCTCCTTTTCCACACAAACCTTTGTGATCATTTCGTGAAAGATGGTTTATCTTTCATACAATCATTTATCACCATGTATTTTTCCAGTGAAATATTCTGCCTCTGTCTCTCGCAGATTGACAAATTTACAAAGCCTCCCTGTAGCTCGGTTGACTCTTGTGTGGGAGATGGATGTGACGAAGACTCCCTGATGTTTTGGTTGTGACATATTTGGAGCGCAAGAGATGTGGAGATTGGTGAACTCTGAATTTATACATTTTAGCAGCTTGACAGTGACTCAACAGTTTAGGTCACAGAGTCGAATAGCAAGTATAATGTTAATTTTAAACTTGATTAAAAAAAAATATTATTTGTGATGTAGATCATGAGGTCACAGTTTTTTTGGGGGGGTTTCTGCATTGTTGCATTATTACAGGAACACACTTGTAACCATAATACATCCAGCCTTATATTTTAACAAACACTATATTTAAAACAAATAACTCAAAAGGAAAACAAATTATATATATAAATAAACAAACTTAAAACACTTGAATCTGCAAATAAAGAATGTCTGACGCTGACCCAGGGCATAAATAAATGGAAATGGTGGTTTAATGCTGAATGTGCATCTGTTTATCTGCTGTTTATCTCCAGCGATAATTATAGCCCACAGTACATTTTGCGTGTTGTGTTATGTTGGGTTGCTATGCGAGGCTAACACAAGCTGTTTAACCTCTAGTGCACACTCTCCACTAACTTGGTTTAGATTGTGCATCACTGTTGCTGTCTCTCTCAACTTGCATCATTATCTCCTATGAATGCTTTTGTGCAATATGTATATATATATATATATATATATATATATATATATATATATATATATATCAGCAATCTATGTTTTGGACATGAGCAGCAGAAATAATATTCAGACATGACATACTGTATTGTATCTCTCGTCATCTTACTTCAAATCTATTAGAGTTTAGTGCTTTAGTATGCTGTTTGTGGCCAATGAAATCTAGTATGATTGAGGTTACACAGTAAAACCACTGTATACATAACCATTGATTTTTTTTTTTTACCACTTGGAAGCAGTTGAATAAACACAACACTGATAAGTGTTCACCTTATACACTTGTTCATTTAAAAGTGTTAGCAAACATTTATTTATATATCCAGCAGAGATTAAGCAACATTTATTCGGAGTCGTGTTTGTGGCCAGCCGACAAATCTAAAATCAATCAATCAATCACTGTCGTGAGCTACAGTCTAGTCTCCACATTTATTAGCCATATGCTGTAGCTACGGGCAACATCCGGCTCTTTCGCTGCTAAATGCTGCTTAATGTTGATCAGCTAATCGCTAACTTTGTCATTTGTTACAAGCCAGTACAGTGGGTTCATCAGCTTTTAGGCTGTAAACAGCTGCCTGCTGCAGCTGGAAATGATGCTGATGAAACCAAAACCAAAAGCTAAAAGACACTAAAATGCTGATCGAAAGCCGATTTTGTCAGTACAGGTGAACCCTCTAATGTTACACATAGGCAACTGAGCCATTGCTAATATAAAAATACGTATTAGTACAGATTTAAAAAGGATATATTAATCACAATCTCTGTTGTGAATCCAGTCTTACTGACTGAGAGACTGGAAGCAAAACTGAGCCACTAGCAATCTCTTTACAGACACATCCGGCACTAAGTTCTCTGCACTCTTAATTTTCACAGTGTCACACATCACACTACCAGCCTCAACATTAAATTGAAATCATCCAAAGAACAGTCACTTATGAATGCAATTCATAGGAGGCATGGGTTAAGTGCTACTTTATCAAATGTTGCTGCCAGGAAGTCAAGCTTCATTCAGCGGCTAAAATTATTAAGGTTTTGGCAAATGTGTATTTCTGGAACGATCCTATTGTATTCAAAAGCCCTTCAGTGAAGTCAAGGAGCTCTGATGGATCATATTTAAAAGCTTTAAATAGAAAAACATGGTCCTCTGGTTTGGTTTATTCCACTTAGAATTTATTTGTCAGTGCCAAATAAAGTACTTTCAAACCGAGTGACCTTCTCCTGCTTTACACGTTTTATAGAAGTGACACCTTTCCTCTGATTTTGTTCTGTCTTCTTCAATAATAAAAAGGTGGATCAGCTGTGTGTGATCACACAGTAATATAAGCTTTTTGTTAGCACACTGAGGCACTCAGGTAATTATCCAAAGCGGTCTAGTCAATTCAAAAAGTAAATTTCTTCATAACATCACGTGTCTGATCATATATTTGTCTACGGTAATGAGGTTACAGCTGGTGAGAAAGAAGCTCCACACAAAGGATTTGAGTGGAATATACTTGAAGAATGAATGAGGCTTGTGGTATTAAGCTTCATCAAAAGTAGGAAATATGTTTTTTTGGTGACTTCTCTAGTGCTTTTTCCTTTTCCCCGTCCCATAAATCCACTGGAAAGACACATTTTAGGATTGTTTTGGTCATTTTGCACGCAGTAAATGAGTGAACAAATCCTAGAATCGCCTAGCAACTCCCTATCACCTGCACTTTAATCCATCCTGCTGCTCTGTGCTAGTATTAATGGCACAATGTCACTTTGGCTTCAATAAAAGTTGAAAAAAGGCACACAAAAAAACCCCCCAACTCTAATTCCTCCCATCTTTCTTATAAAAAAAAAACAGCAGGTGAGCCCATTAAAAGGTAACGCTTCAAGCTGTAGTACTGGACTCTGTAGCTGACTTTTTGCAGTGGAAAATTCATTCAGCAGTTTACTTTCCAAGGAAGTAATTAAGGGACAGTCTTTTGCATCATAATCAATCATTTGTACATATTCCGTCTAGAATTGCTCCTCCAGACTCCCTTCGCAACTACTGCTACTGAACTCCCATATTAGCTCATAGCCACATTTAGTAACTAATGTTTCAGAAAGGACATTGCAGGCAATAATAAGTGTTAGTTTACAGAAACATCAGTCAACTCTTTCCCTACATTTTTCAGCAAAGATTCCCTCTGTACTTGCTAAAACTACACCTGTAGTGTGAGGTGCAACATATAGACCAGTTAATTTCACAGCAGATCATTTGACTTGTTATAGCAGAAAAAGCACAGGTGAAAGTATTTGTATTAGCAATGGCCCAGTTCCAGTGAGCCAGCATGCACAACACCAGCACCCTGAAACTGGCTCACCTAAATGGAATGATATTTCATTTTTAACTTTATCATTTTCCTACTATGACAACACAAAATATCTGTTGTGAAAAAGATGTATTGACTGGATTTCAGCTGGAATTAGCAGGCAGCTAAAGCATAACGACTACCAGCTCTGTGCCTGTCAACGCCTGTCAACTCCATCTTCATCATACTGGCTAGATGTTTAAAAGTGACTCGTAGGATTAAACCCAGAGGCAGAAGCAGTGTACGACCAGAAAACAAACAAAAAAAAACAAAAAACACAAGGAACTGTTTAGAGGCAGATGTTCACGAGAACAGGTGTGTGGAAACAACAGAATAAAGGCTGAGAAGTTCAGGAAAAATAGCCAGTCAGCAACACAGAACTGGCAGCAACTGAGCTCTCATCTATGAACACTGTGACTAATTACTGATGAGGAGCAGCTGGGTGAGCAGGTGAGCGGGTCAGGAGGTGATGAGCAGGAGCGAGGGAAACTCAGTGGTGACGGCTGGTAAGCAGGTGAGGAATGGCAGGTCAAAAGCAACAGTTGAGGTTAGTGTGCTGAACTCTGACAGTGTCTTTCCACCAAATTAGCCCTGGTGCCTGAAACGGTTTTTGTTCAGGACTCTTAGAACCTGAGAAACCAGCCCACGTTTCCATCGGCATCAAGAACGCGTCATCAACTGAGTGCTTTGCACAGTGCATAATACACAATGGAAGTAAAGCTTTTATTTTTCCATTAGTACAGATGTGTTTTTATCCAAGAGACAGGCCATTATTAATGAAAAGAAGTTGAAGATGACAAATGGTATATAAAATGTTTTTGTTTGCAGGCATACAGGTGCAGCAAGGGTGGATTGCTCCTGGCTTCAACAACATGAGCAACTTTCAGGTGTTGCAGGAGTCCTTTAACTACATTTGTTGCCACCATTCTGCAAAGAAAAAAACACCAACTCTTTGCTTATACCAGTAAATAAAGACATCACCAACAGCGAACACCGAGCGAGTCGCCTATTTGTCATTGATATTGCGACTGTTTGCCATAGTGTTCAGGACTTTTCTGCATCAAGAACATGTCTTTTTTTAACAACAGATGGAAACCACCTCATTGTGTTGGAGCAATAGACAGCAGCCACATTCCCATAATAGCACCAGAACCACACTCCTATCACAATGGAAAAGGATGGCATCCTGTCATGCAGGCTGTTGTTGATGGAAAAGGTCCATTCAGAGATGTGTGTGGCAGATATCCTAAGCGAGTACATGATGCACAAGTGCTGAAACAGTCCTGTGACTGTTTCAGCCAACACACTGTCAATATCTCTGGCCGTGACGTAGAACACTTGGCTGACGAAGCATTTCTCTGATACAGGCAGACTAACCCCGCAGCAGCAGAGGTACTATCCCAGAATAAGCATCGTATTGTGGAGACGAAAAGGTAAATGGAGATTTCTTCTTAAGAGAAATAAATTGGACCTTACAGAGAAGATGGTTCTGGTCTGTTGAGTGTTCATCAGAAGTTCCAGTGATGCATGCGGACATAGAGCCGACTGTTCGTGTGTTACAACGACGACAACAGCAGGCCACTAAACATTCTTCTTCTCCATCCTCTCTTGTACCTGTAGACATGCCAACTGATGTCGTCACGGTTCGTGCTTCAGGTCAAGGAAAACCTGCCATTTTTTGGTTCCAGCTAGAGTCTCCTTTTCCAAACCAATTTATTTTTGGTTGAAAAGGTTCAAAAGTAGATGCCTAAACCGGAACAGAACCTGTTTCAAGCAGAGGGAAGAGAAGAATAAACAAGTGAAAAGACGACCGGCACGAAGTAAACTGTGACTGCACTGGAAAAGGCATCATGTATACAAAAATAATAATAAAAAAACAACATTTCATGTTCGATATCCACTCAACTTGACCAAATGACAGTTAATTACTATTGAATCGAACCACTTTAAGGATTAGTATTTTAGCCAGGTGCACTTCTTATATGATTTTGTTTGACAAGTTAAGTATCAAATTGTTATATATCTGTTCCATTTTAACCATCTGGATGAAAGATTAAACAACAATCCAAAATTAACAATCAAAACACCTCAGGACACCAGACCAGAGGAATGAAGGTTGGGATTAGCCTTCCGCTATATCACACAATGTTAATGTTTCTTAGTTCATTCCCCAGCACAGGGAGGCAGTTCAATGAGCACGTCCATTAAGTCAATTAAGTTCAAGTCAAAGTCAAAAGAGAATGGGCATGTGCTTGGGAGAAGAGTGAACTGGGGAAAGAGATGAACAGAATCGATGGTCGCCGTGTATGCTACCACCTTGGCAAGAAAATTATGTTTGATGATTGTTGCTGAGCTGCATTGCGTTCCTAGAAGATCTGGCTTCTCTCATTCACCATATTCACATGGTGGCATTTTCTGACATCGTAAACATAGTACATGACATAGTAAAAATATGGAGGGACGTTCAGTGTTCATTTCAGCGTTCAGTCTATGTAATTTCTGGCCAGTTGCCCAGGATAATGCTTGCTTGCGCTTATGGAGCATGAGCACGAGCAACAGGGTCCTGACTGCAGTCCACTTAACGGGCAAAGGTGTTATTATTAACAAGCGTTTTCTGAATGTTACATCAATCCATAATTTCTACTGTAGATACTTTATACTGGGAGCTTATGTCCTGTGGAAATGCAGTTTTCAACTCGAACAGACATTTTGACTTGTCTTGACATGAAAAACACAGGTGTTAATAAGTGTCCCAGTGATGCAGTGTTCCAGTGAGCCAGAATGCACAATACCCTAAAACTAGACATCTAAACTGAATCTGCTCATTAATAATGTTATTAATTACACCTGGTGTGTGGTTTTCCTGCTAAATGTCAAAATGTCTGCTGTGAAAAAGGTCAATAGTATACTGCTTACTGACGTTCCAAACAAAAGTCAACCAGACTAAACTTCTCTCATTGTAGTTTTTCCATCATTCACTGATGATTTACTATATTTAGCATATTTCTCTTCAATGGTTGTGATACAGAAAACACAGGAATGTATTGTGCTCCTATGACTGATGAAGGTTTCCTTTAAGGGTGGATAATTAAGGGAGATGGTCTGAAACACGAGAATGGAAAATCAGCCAGAAGCATTTGTGGAAATCTTAAAATTAAGTTGTTTTTTTCAAGAATTAATTCAGCAAAGATAAAAAAAAATTGGCTTATGGAATTACAGTAGCACTTTTATTAATCTCTGGTTTGATTCTGCTACATAAAGTGTATAAAGCAGTGCATGGATGTGGAAATGTATCTATAATGTCAGGCAAAGGTAAGAATTCCAAGCATTTACATAGCACATGTGGAGAGTTAATCCTTATTATTTAATAAAATATCCATTTGTGTGTTCGTTGTGTGAAAACCACAATGCATGAAACAAACATTTGTCACCAGGTAACACTCTGCTGTATATCTCTGCAGGGTTTTCCCCTGTTAGACTGCGGAGTATTGGCCACCACAGGGAACTGTTTCTTCACCCCTTAATGTCTAACATCATTCTTTAGATTTAAATATCCTATTACAATTCAATAGATGGAGAGAAAGGGGATGAGCGTCTGAAGAAAATGCTGTGGACCTGCCTGGGAATACTAAACAGATTATACATATGCGTAGAGGCCAACACTCCTCTGTGAATAGAGAGCTATGGATTTGCCCAGACTCTGTCTCTGGCATTTTAATCCAGTGGGGAGATTAAAGCAGTAATCCACCTTGATTTTGAATAATTTGACACCTACTGTACACAAGGTCTTCACCACTGCAGGTTCAATCTTCATATAATTTGGGGAGATTTTAAAAAATATTGTGTAGATATATATTTCTATAGATGCACAAAATGTCCATTTCTGAGCAATAATAAGCTTCAATGTCATTTTATTGAGAGAAAAATTAGTTGTCAGGTTTTGTTCATGATTAAAAGAGGTTGTCCTGCCCAACCTTTGACATTGTTTCAGATTAAAATTCAATGAGAGATCTCGTGATCGTGCCAATGATCTACAAAGGCTGGTATATTTCAGACATAGACATTAGTTTTACCAGTGCTATTACTGTTCAAAATCAACCTAAACTTTTCAGCTGCACAGAGGGTGGGGGGAGGGGACACACCAAATGTTTTAGAGTGAAGCATTTTGGGTCTTTGAACTCCAATTTTTGGCCCCGGGTAAAACACAGACCTGTCTGTCAGCTGTTGCTTCCAATGTATATAACTGCTAGAAATCTTGTGACACAGATTGCTACTGAACTTAATGCTATGACATTGTCTTGTGTGCTGTGTTGCTGGTACTGTCTTCATGTTTTTTGCTGCATTTTGTGCACTGCAGAATATAGATTAAATAGCTGCTTGCTCATTTTATTGCTTGTTTTAATCTCTCTTATATTTAGTATATATATACGTATAATTTTTGTCTGCACCATGAATTAATGAGAAAAGATTGCAGTTGTGGTCAAAGGAAACAAATGTTGACTGCCGGTGCAACTTTAAATCCCCCTCCAGTCGAAAATGTGTTTTGCTTATTGTTACTTCACTTGGGTGCTTGAGCTTCACTCTGCAGGGTGATGTATGTGCAAAGTTTGGAGGCTGCTAACGGGGGAAAGTTTCTCTGTGCTCACCTCAAATCTGAGTTTGAGATGTGTTCGTACAAGCTGGATTTTATGACATCACAACTCATTTGGAAGCCAAACATGGTCCACAGTTTCTCTGTCGCACAAACACTGAGAATTGACTTTTCAGTGAAGTAGGAAACATCTTTTGTCCAGCACTTAAACTTTTTAAATGAACAATATTATATTCATATATTCATAGATTCTGGATTTTTGAGGGAGAAGAAGTTGAAGATGTCATTTTAAGAATTTTAACTAGTTCTTTAATACTTATTAAAACATGTCTGGAGGAGATCTTTATTACAGCAGTTTCATTAACATTAGACAATGCTGCTGCACACAATTTAGGTCCAATGCCAATATTCAGTGCCAATGTAGGAAGCAGCATGTCCCTTGGTTAGTGAGGCAGAAACTGTACTGTAAGAATGTGAAGGTTGGTTTGATGGATGAGCATGGTGTGTCAGACTTCCATGGAGACCACAGTTTGTCTAAAAGTTTATTTTCCACCTCGCCCTATTTGTGACCTCAGCACTCTGTATGTTGCACTGAGCAGGGCAATGTTTTTAGTGCTGTTGCTGAAAAAGCTGGGCACAACCTGTGGAAATATTGGTTTTAAAGGTTGATTTCACTCTAGGCAAAGATGTTCTTATGTTGGAAGGCAAGACAAAAAACACTATTTTACAAAAAAAATGCCTTTGAAAACATAAACCTCTGCTGCACAACAACTAAAATTGTGTCTAGATGGCAACTATAGATTTGTGAAACTCTCGCAAGATTTGTACACACTGATGATAGGATGGAGGATATTGCTTTCAGGACTTTCTACTAGAAATCCGCTGTTTGTGTTCACATGAAACCAAGTCAGCATTTACTAACCCAAACCATTTTTCCCAAACCTAACCAAGTATAGTTTTGGTGCCTAAACTGAACCAAACACTGACTGAAAATTTAAAAAAAACAAAAAACATCATTGACTTTAGACTTCACAGCTACAAACCGTGATCTGCTGGGTGAAGTCCTGTGTGTCATCCATTCATCCACTACTAACCTCTCCTTAACATTTGTCGTTCATGTGAAAAGAGTTTGCAAAACCAGGGTAACCATCTAGACACAACCCTAAAATATTAACATTTATATTTCCTTCCTAAGGTTGGTGCTGAAACAGTCTTTGAGTAACGTACGGAGCGCAAAGGTCACAAATGGAGCTAGGCTAACTTCCTATTTCTAGTCTTTGTACTGAGCTAGGATAAACTTGTCCTGGTGGTTACACTGCACTGTTGGCTTTGATGGAGTGTTCCTTTAAAAATGCACCATAGACCCTCAAAGGAAACCTCCAAATATAGTTTTGATATCCAAAATGAACACCCCAGGTTAGCTAGCCTGGCAGGTTCCCCAACAGTTTCTTTAGACATGTACCCAACCAGCACTTGTCCTGCTGATAATGGTGCTGCCTGTAGGATATCAGCCATAAAATGTGATACTGTATTGATCACTGTAGGGAAAGTCTATTTTCACTTGTACCTGTCACAGTGAGGTTAGGGCTCGCAGTCAGAGAACAATGGTTGAAACTGGGCAGGTGGTTTGATTTCACTCACACACATTTCAGCAGGGGCTTGACTGGGGCAGCAACATGATTCCATCCATCCATTTAACCGTCCATCCATCCATCCATCCATCCGTCCGTCCATCCATCCATCTTTGGGTTTGCTATTCACATGGAAATGTGAAATGGAAAGAAGGTATTATTTTCTTCATTCCCTGTCAGAAAGGACACTATGGGGTAAATCTTTTCTCTGCGATAGCCTCAGGCAGTCAGGATCTCATTGCTATCACCATGCTCCATCTTTATAATCCTGCCTTATTCAAATGGTGACTGTTTGCCAAATGTTGGTATGTTTTATTAAATCCTCATGTCTTTGGATCCACTTGGCTGAATCATGGAACTGGATGAGACACCGCCACAAAAAAAAAATCACATTTTCAGACACATATTGAAATTAGACTTGAATTAGAATCGGACCAATTTCAGCTAATCTCCTATTTTGATTTTCAGAATTGAAGCTTTAATGTCTCTGAATATATCTTTAATAGTCAAGGAGTTAAAGTGTTTGGGAAGAAAGTGCCTTTACCAAAATATTCATGTGTAAATAATTATGGAAAAGACTGCATGCTTTTAGCAATATCCAAACTATTTAATAATCATCGTCAACACAGTGGAATGATTTGCATTGTTTCATAGCCTCTTTATACAAAAACACCAAGTGATGTTATGCATATATTGTACACACTGTATAGCTTGTTGCCCTTATCATTATTTTTAAGAGTTATGAATCATTATGCATAAAATGAGCCGGCTTTTCTATTCAAGTTAATGACTTGTTATCAGCAGCGACTGGACAATCAAGATGATACATTTCATCTATGCTTCAGTATCATTGTATGCTTCCTATATAGGGTACTTAATGAATCAATTTAACCAGTCTTTAAACCACTATATAAAAGGAAGGCCAGTGGTGTGCTACAGTGAGCTCAGCAACAAATCAGACCGGAGATTTAGAATTTAGGTCACGCTTCAGTTTTTAGCTGATCCTGAAAATACATTAATATTGAAAAAAAATACACCCTCTACATTTTTTTGTGTGTACGGCTTTGATCACAAGTGGGCATCTTTTTTTTTTTTTTTCTTTTCACTGCTCTGTGTGCCATCTTTAGCTCAGCAGAAAGCCAACAGTCAGGAAAAGCCAAGACGGCAAAGTTTTCAAGAGGATTACAGGCAGACTTTGTCAAACAACCCAGGACAAGGAAATCACTTTCACTAATCCCACTCTCTGATGTCCGCCCCACAAAATGTCCCTTTCATCAGCAATAATTGAACATTGAGCAGACTACCATTGTGCTCGAGTCATTTCCTTTGCCCTTAGCCTTTTGACTTTCAAAGTATCTAGTCCTCCCTATCCTGACATTGCTCTGATACTGTGTGTTGAGTGATTCTTTTACAGTGCTGCTGGCTAGCCTACACGTCTGTTCGTATCTAAATTACCCATGAAAAATTCCTTAAACCCCAACGTGATTAACTGTTCCTGTTCCCTTAATTTGTTCCTGCATGCCACATAATCTGTTTACAGTGATAACAGTGACAGGTTTAACAGCAGAACTTACACCACTACACCAAAAAGAATGGGTCTTTTATTTCAGACAGAGGAAAGTTCTTATTTCTAGTTGGCAACGATTGATTTTTCCTGTCGCTGGCAGATTCAATCAGCTGTAGCTAGCAAGCTAATTCAGTTGACATTAGCTCCATGACTTGGTTGAAAAGGCCGCCTCTGGCTAACTCTTTAATATTTCCAGCTATTGAGTTGTTTTAAAATGTGAATCTTGCAATAGGGGTTTTGCTATGCTATGTTAAATGCTAAAAGATTAAGACTAAGGTAAAAACTACATGTCACAAGCAAAAATTCTGCATCCTCACCAGAAATTGCAGTGTAGACCAGGTTAGCTCTAGTATGGATTGGATGCATAGCTGGCATTTTGACACAGCAGGAGTTACTGCTACTGTTATTGAGTCCAACTGTGTTTTTTCCGGCTTTGAGAAGTCAAAATATCTGTTACTAGTAAGACATAAAAGTCAGATCAGGTTGGTATTTCCTTCATACATAACCCTATTTGTTCATCTTATGTTCATCATCCTCTGCTTTCAGAGTAGAACTAAAGATTTTTTTGGGGTGATGGCTTACATGTGTGTTGGCAAACGCAACTCTATTATGGGTAATGTTGGCCAGAGTTGCTTAAACAGTACAACAGCCAAGAGACACTAACATGCTATATGTTGCCATGCTATAAATGCTATAAGTCCACCACCCAAACTCTTTTTATGGCAAGTATTGCTCTTCCAACAGCACCATGCACACCGCTTTGCCCTGTGGAGAAATCCAAAGCTTGGCAGAACTGCAATGCCTATTTAGGGCTGCTTAACTATGATTGAACAATTAGGCTAGTGGTTGGGGAAGAGGTTTAATGAACACATATTTAAAAAAATGTTTAAAAAATAACCTTTAGTTATAGGGGAAGGTGTGTGTCACAATCAGTCCAACACAACGTAGACATTTAATTCAAATGTGAGTCCACGTGTTCTGATTTATTTCAGTTTAACCTCAACACAGTGGTACCCTACCTGCATGTGAACCACGATTTCAAAGTGCTCTGCCCCAAACTGAGTTAGTGAAATGTCAAAGTGGGCTTTGGGTATTGCTCATGCATTTACAAGGAAGGACAGAGTGTTAAAGTTTATACATTTGGGCTTGTTGTTTTGTCTGTGTTTCCCCAGCAGCAGGGAGTTCTCAGGACCTGCCTGGATCTTCACACGTGGTTTAGCCTGGGGCACTTTAAACCCTCTCCACAACACACACACACACATATATATATATATACACATATATACACACACACATTCACTTCTCTCCTCTTCCACCTCTCTTGTCTCTCCTTTTCCGTGTCTGTCTCTCTCTCTCACTTTGTCAGTGTCTCCTTCTCTCTCTCTCTCGCTCTCTCTCACCTTCTTTCTTCCCCTGTTCAGCGTTCAGTTAGTGAATCCCTCAAGTCTATACTGGACCACTTCTTTTGACACACACAGCAAAAGCCTGTCTATCAGCTCCTGCACTGACAGGATGAGGCCAAGCTTTCCCAAAAGTTGTGCCGGTGTACGTGAGTGTATGCAAAAGTGTGAATACAGTACTTCCTTGCATGCTTTTGCATGCATGTGATGTCACAAGTTTTTATGGAAAACACATGCAGTAGTTGGAACACCACATGCATATAAAATAGTCAAAATTGTTCGGACAGTAGTAGAAGTGTTTGTAGTTAATTAATCTAACATTTTTACATGACCGGTTGTGTTGTTTTTTCAGTTCTTTGCCCTTTTTGTCCGTTTTTCACTGCACTGTTTACAATCAATGTATTTGGCTAAATATAGTGCCTATATATATCAGGATATATATCGAGGATATATATCACTGTCCTGGATCTAATTCCACTCACTCGGGTATTTATAAAATTCATAGTGATAACAATACATGTGCACAAATACAATAGTAAATACAAAGTTGTTTCATCACGTCAACCAGATGCAGCACTGAGGGAGCGTGGGGGGTGCTCCTGTGCCATATTTGATTTCACAAGGTTTGTATCGACTTGAAGTGAAATCATCCCTCCCGGAGTCCATCATGTTTGTTCTCACTTTACATCGGCCTGACATTGATGTTTTCCAGCTTATTTAATCTTCTTATAAATCACTAAGCAGATTGGCTGTGGGGAGTTTGTATTTTCGATATCCTCTCCGTAACAAATTTTATGAATGCCTGAGTGACTGAAATATTTAGGTTCCATCTGTTAGTCCTCAAGGAGTGTGGTTTATATGGACAGATATGATGGCACAATGACTAATATAAAACAAGCTGCTTGTTCCTCAGTTTGAGTCCTGTTTGTCATTACTGTGAGTTTTATTGTTCTGGAAGGTTTTTATCGAAAACTATTTGTGTTTTTTTCCTATTTAATTGTAATGTGCTCTTAATTAAAGAACAAATGTGCAGTTAGGTAGGATAAAAATGCACAAACAGCAGTATTCATTCAACAGTTTCATCCAGATGTTGTAGATGTTCTTCATCAAAAGAGATTAAAGCAGTTAACATGAGTTTCTGCCATGGGTGGGTATTTTCAAAAGCTGTTGATATAATTTCAATTAAAATATCGGTTGCACTTAATCTTCTCTCAGTGAACAAGTACAAAGAGAACTTACAAATGAGCCACAAGGTGATTGTCTTCCACCGTTGCACCTTCACGACAAAACGCTCAAGAAAAAGAGGCGCGCCTCGGACAAATTGCCTAGTTGACTTTGCTTTCTCTCTTCAAGGACGTTTGCTTCATCCTTACCTCTCCGTCTCTGCAGGCTTGACTGGTGCAATGGAACAAAAACGTTGACACCTTGTTTCAACAAATGAGAAATGACAAATGCATAAATCATTCAGGCTCTGCCGCGTAGAGATTTCAGTTTGACACAGTCTCAGTCTGTTTGGTGGCTCCGCTGATGAAAACTTCCCCGGAGGACGACGGAAAGCTCGCGCCATGAAATGGTCAGCGTTGTTCAAGCATAAAACCTGTACCATCAAAAGAGCCATGACGATGTAAGATAATGTTCACACGTATGATCGTGCAGACCTGTCCACACTTTGCAATCTCCCACATTTAATTATTCATGCATCTAATTTTAGCAGATTATTAGCTTGGTCAATATAATTTAAAAATAAATACGTTGAATCAATAGATGACTGTATGGGTAATTCAGTTTCTAACCCGTAACAGCCTCATTGTGACTGTATTGCTACTATATTGTGCTTGAACTCAACAGTGAAAGACTCCTTTCTACAGTGCGTCAGAGTTTAGTATTCCTCCGTGAACTAAAACAATATGTGAGATTTCCAGAGAGAGATCACCTTATCGAATGAAGATATACAGTATAATAGTGCTGCAGCTAAGATAATATTGCAAACACACACCAACCCAAAGTGGTTAGATATTTGGTCTTTACCTTGACAGCATGTGAAAAAGACACAATATTTCACTAAACCTGTAAATAAAGTGTTTCATTTGTCCAAAAAAAAAAAAAAAAAGCAATTTCTTCCGGTTTCATTAACTTGCAAATCAAGCAACGTTTTAATTATTCTCATAATACGAGTATGGAACGCAATTACTGTAAATTCAATGTCTTGCATTCTTTCAAAAGTTACTGTATTTCCCAACAAGACCAATATTCCACAGATGCACTAATCTGTCTTCAAGCCCATCCAATTATCTATTTAGCCAAACGTATAATTACTCGTCTGTGTGCCAAGAGTGTTTATTAGGATTCCTTACACACAAATTAAATTGCCCATAAACAATTTCTAGGAGCCATTAGTGCATCACAAGAAATGGTTCACTTAATGAGGGGGCGGGATGGGAATGTTGAGATGAGGAGACGGGGGTTGTGGTGAAATCGCAGCATCCAGTGACATTGGGGAAATAGACAATTAGATCTTGGCAAGCTAAACTGCTGTACACTATCATGATGGCTTGTTTGAAATCAATATAATGAGCTGCATGTAGAGTGTTGTAACACTTTTTTTTTTATAGAAACAGATGGAAATAACCCCTCCTGTTCACGAATGAGCGCTCGTGTAGAGGGCTGCGTTGGATTTTAAAGCAAAACACTGAGGGGTGAGCACAATGGTGTTATCAAATGGCCACCTTCCTGTTGCTGACGTCTTGTTGAAGTTGGTTCATGACGCCTCCAGAAGGCTAAACAGTAGGTGTGTGAGTGGAATAATTAATCTGTGTAGCAGCTGTCCCTCATTTATGATGATTGATTTACCCACTCAGTACCCTGCAGTTAGTGATGTGCAACACAGAATACATATTTGGACAGAGAAATACCTCTGGAATAACCCAGTTACCGGTGGAAGAAGTACTCGGATCCTTTACTGGAGTAAAAAAGAATGCTTAATTACAAGTAAAAGTACTCTGTCACAAACGGAGAACCACAGATGCTAACATTACAGTATGTATGGCTTCAGTGCATAATCGAAACATGATTTAAGACCGCCCAAAAGCAACTATTTGCCAACATGTTTAACAGACTTTAAGAAAATGTGCAGAATTATTATCAATTACCAATAACAATAAAAAAAAAAATGGCTTCTGCAACTGATGTGTATGATTACAGTATATACGACTTTATATAATAATGGTTGAGCAACATATTAATGTTGTAGTTGGTTGAGTTGGAGCTTGTTTTTTACTGCTCAGTACTTAGTAAAAGAGTCCAGTGGTTTCCCCTTTAATGAAGAGAAAACAAAGATCTGCAGCATGAATTTATAATTTATACTTTTTTTTTCTATTTTCTCCAATACCTTTTCCAATTCTACCTTGAACAGTTGATGAAATGAAGCCATCTGGATAGTTTCGAGGCTAAATGTCACTTTGGTCAAACAAAGGCAACAAAGTTCTCCAACCAGGAACAGATTTGTTTTGAGGGGTCTCAAGACAAAAAAAAAAGTTGGGAATCACTGTTAAATCTTGTGTTGATTTTTTTCTGTTAAATATGCTTATCCTATGTTTATTGATGTAAAATCCTTATATGCAAAGCGACTAGAAGCTATAGCTGTCAAATGAATACATAGAAGTAAGAAAAATGAATGTAGAGGAGTCGAAGTGATGGAAATGAAAATAGTACCCAAAAACTGTACTTTAAAAAGAGCTCCAGTGTTTACATTAAATAAACTAAGCCGTTAATTCATCACTCTGAAGTTTAAATTGTGTCGTAACATTTCTGCAGTAAAAGCCAACTGAACACATATACAGTATAGCATGTTTTGAACTTCTCCAAACAAACCTTGAAGAATATAAAACTTTGACCACAAGAGGTACTGTCATAACTTATTCACAACCAAGTGAGGATTCATGTTTTGACACCTAACTTCAAAGTATCCTCATTCTATTTCATGTTGGCATTGGAGGAAAGTCAAAAGGATACCAAATGCAAAATCCGTCACCGAGGTCAAAGCTTCTTTCCCAAGATGACAGAGGGGTCGACAGATTCAGTGTCAGTTCAGAGATACAATGCCACCTGTCCTTGAAATCCTGTTCTAAGCATTAGCTTTGTCTTTTCTATCCGGCATGACCAGCTCTCTTTTCTCTTTAGCTGCTCTTTCATCTGTTATTTAATGGAGGGATTGCCAACATGAAAGACACGACCACTTTGCCTTTCATCACAATGACATCATCCCTCTGGCTACACCTGAGAACTTGTCTCATTAAAATTAAATGCTGCATATTGAGGAAAAAAAAAAATCTTATATAACTCCTGTTGTTTGAGTTCAATCAAAAGTCCTGCTTAGACATAAAGGTTTAGGGTATCATCGGGGGTCTGAAGCCTCTGCACCAGTAATGAATTGGAGACAGGATGTGTGTTTTCCCACTTCCCAGTTTAATTCGACTTTAAAATGAGTTTTATTCTATTATATTATCTTTATTTTGATCCAGAAATGCACCATTATCTATTCAAAGTTCTTCTGTAAGTTGACGACAGACGACATGATCTTATCGAATCTTAAAGGGAACTTCTGTTTTCTTTTTATACTTTGGGCCATGAAAACACTGCACTCCCCAAAGCAATTCCAGAGAACACGAAACATGGCGGCGCCACTATCAAGTTATTATAAACTGGAATTATCCTTCAGCTGTTATCTGGTTTCTGGAGTTGTTCATGTTTCTATGTTGACTTGATTTTCAAATTGTTGGTGAAGACATTCAGTCTTGTTTTTCAGCACTTCCATTGGCCGTGAACACAAATTACTTTCACATTAGTTGGTGTGTCAATAATCAGCATTCACAAACCAGAAGGAGATGCGTTTTTCATCTGTTGTACAAATGAGCGGATAATTATTACTTAGAGCCCACAGGGCAAACACCTGCGCAAATAGATATGGTGTATTGATTTGACATTATTACTTTAAATACAAATAATGGATTCTTGTCCAACAGGGAATATATTATAAGTATTTATGTGCTGGACAAAAATGAACAAATTGTCATTTTCTACTTGTACTTTCACAACTTCAATGCATACTAGGTCTGCACTGCGTGGCATAGCCGTATGCTCGCACTCAAATGTCCAACACTCACAAAAGATTTTACCTTCTCCAACCTACCCGACCTTATGTGTAACCGAACTAACTGCCAGTCATGTCGATGGGAGCATTACAGTCTTAAATAGTTTTAGAAACTCAAAGTTTAGCAGCGTGGGCGGTGACTGACTGATACATGTTTTCTCGTCCTCTGCTTACTGTAGCTGTATTGCTCTTGAGACCGTTCAGTACTACAAATCTGTACACTCGACTCGACTCAACTGCTGCCAATGCCAGCTACTTACTCACAGCACTCAACACTTCCTGTACATGCCGATCTGCAGCTTGTAGGGAGAAGAATACCGAAGAGAGCGCTCTAGGAACTTTGGACGGTGGACTCAGCGTTTGTTAGCCTTTTTAGTATGTGGATTAACACTCACAGTTACAGTTTGGTTCGTAGTTAACAACCTGTAGAAGCTGTTAGTGTTCTGATTTAAATACCTTCAACGTCTCCATGTCTTATTTCTGATGCTGTCATGATATCTGTATGAGGTATGTCTACAGTGTAATATTTTGGGTGGATACTTTCACTTGATACCTCCATATCATGTTATTGTGCCTCACACTCTGGTGGCCTTAAAGTTGCACAACACCCAATAATCAAAACCTGCATTATACAGAGGCAGCATAACACTCAACCCTCCCAGCACTAGAATATATAGCATCTTCTGTTGTTGACTGCATATTCCTCAGCTTCCCTACTGTTCTCTGCTGTTCCCTCAGTATCGCAGCATCGGTTTTCAGTACAGAGCAGTTTTTTTTTAACCAGATTGCTATCCCAACTTTGCAATCCTCTCATCTGGATCCTGATAAAACCCTTCAGGACCCATGTAATTGTGACAGTCTCTTAGTACTACTGGAAAAAAATATATATATATATCTCTAAGGCACACCAAAAAGATGTATAGGTAATTCATATTTATCACATTATCTGTGTGCTTGGGAAAGAAAGAGCGGGAAAGGGGGGCGGTGTCGTTGCTGCGGTGCGCCTTTTTAATGTCATTAATTACAAGGCTCAGACATGTAAGTAACATTAGTGCTTTTACTTTGGATTAACCTGAACGTTTATTGGAGAGAACCCTTTGAACCGCTGCACTGATTTTAAAAGAAGCTTTCTCTTTTCTATTGAAGTAGTAGTAATGTACTCGGTCCCCCGGAGACGGCAGAGACATCTTCAATAGAACACCTGCCCTTATCAGTGTGCTTGACCTATTTCCCCAGCTTCTTTGCTCCATCTCTCCCTCTGTACAGCTCGGACTACAGAGGACAGGTAATCCCATTGACACTAGCAGAGACTGATGTAGTGCACCTGTGATCTGGTTATCTTGCCCTATCTCGATCGCAGACGGAGCTGGCAGCAAACCAGCGTGGTTCTTGTAAGAGTTATAGGGTGGTCATAGATCATTGACTAGTGCTCAGCTAAGTGAGCATTAAACTGGATCTTATTAGGGATAACATTGCATAGCAGAGTTTAATGATGCTGCCGATAATGGATGCAGTGAACGTTACGCTTTCACAGAAGAGACAGAAACTCAAGGTAACAGTGCTGGTATGTATACATCGCTATATGAGAGATAAAGAGAGGACCTTGACTATATACTGTACTGTAGCAACACAGTATGGGTTATATAATATCATGCTTAGCTTGTGTGCTTTATTTTAATACCAGTGCAATGTTTTGTGCTCTTATTTTATATTTGGGAAACCTGTGTGTAAACAAAGAGTTTTGCACGAAGCAATACACAAATCTGACTGCTGAGGGCTGTTGCATTATGAAAACAAAGATATGTAAATACATATAAAAAGAATCCTGAGTATGGTCAATAAAGAGAAAGAGCTAAACATAAACAAACTTAAATATTGATGGAGGAAGTGAATCTCCTGGGAGGGAAAGCAAAGGCGTCTTCTGGTGCCTCTGCGTCTCTCTGAGCTCCAGCGAAGCACAGGGAGCTCCTGCAACTATAAAAGATGTGAAGCAGCGAATGCAGTCGCTATCATTGCTTGGCCTCTAGGCACTTAACTCGGTTTTTACTCATTTTAAAAACATAATGTGCACTTTGTTTTATCACAGCAGTGCAACTCAATCCGCGCAAGAGTTGTCCACTCATTCAATTAATTGATTTTGCTGTCATCAGCCACTCTTCTCCTTGCGTACTCTCTCTATCCTGTGCAGTCTCTCTTCCTCTCCGACCTCTCTGCGGGCTCTTGATGGCAGCCGAACGGTCATAGCGAGGCCCAGCAGGTATTTAGGCTTTCAACGGCTCAAGATAATGTGCATCTAGTGCATGAAGCTAAAAATGTAGCTACTCAGGCCTCCTTAATTCATTTAGCGAAGCCAAAGGAGGCTGTGCGCTGGATATGCAAAATCCATCATTGGGCAAACTGCCTCCAGATGAGTGCATGGAAGAGTTTTAATCCTTTGTCACAATGGCTGCTTTTGATCAAATACGACTGAAAAGCTGCATATTGTGAAGGTACACAACAGGGGAAGAAAAGAGAGGTGTTGATTAGTCTCATTTTGTCTGGCTTCGATGGTGAATTTCTCCGGTTTGCGAGCTTTTTCTGATGGTTATTTTTTCTCTGCTACAGTCAAGCAGGTTGCATCTCCTGCACAACCCTAATCTTTCTTGCTAAGGAAACCAGGGCAACCACCTTCTGACAACTCCCTCGACTCCCCTGGCTTATAGAGTCAGACAGCGAACACATGCATACACAAAGGCACACGCCAACACATACTGTAGGTGGTGATAGACAACGGAGGGGAAGAACACATTCACACAGATACTGTATATGGTGAGAGACACGCAGACATGCAGAGAGAGGCTGGCAGATGGATGGATAGGGAGTAAACAAGACACAGACAAATGTGCTATAAATGCAATTCATATTTTACTGTTTGTTATTAATCACACAGTCCTATTACCGTTAAGAAATGCCTCTCTGTCAATGTGACAAACATCTCGGTAGCATTTAAAATGCTACAAATATCCTCAATGTTCCCTAAAACATATATTTTATACCCAACTTGCTGTTTTTTAGTTCATAACTTCCAGCATAGTGGAGTATTAAAAATTGACTGAGTCTTGTCTACGCAGACTTATTATCTCGGTGTTAAAAAAAAAAATGTCATCTGCAAACTTTTTTTTTATGTATTCACACTCTCACGCCAAATTTTCTCTCATGGCAACAGGGATATTGAGGCCTGTCTTTGACTGATGTGCTGTGGCACAAGTTGTCTTCAGCTGACATGAGGACTGCAGAGGGTTTTGACAGTGTTCACTACAAATATCCTGCTCCAAGTGGAGCTGATCAGAATAGACGCCTCTCTCAGCACTGCTAGACGAGCACCGCATCACAGTCTGTCACCACTGTCAAAAAGTGGGGACTGCAGTTGGATGCTCACTTTGCAACATGGCAATGGCCTGTAACATCTTGTTAAACTCTCAAATATGTCAGTTTTTCTTTTCTTAGACCACGCTTTAAGTATAGGTCTGCGCTTGTTAGACACAGAATATAATATTATGGAGTGGAAATTGCCAAAAAAAAAAAATACAGCAAAAACAATGAAGTCTGTAAGAATTTTCATCCCAGGTACATTCAATTCATCCCCACCTACATCAGAATGATTGGTGGTGATAACAAAATTTACAACAAGCTGTAAACATTTCTGTATATGCAAATTCTCCAGTATGTCAGTGCAGTTCTCTCTCCAGAAGTTAATCTTGCCAAGACAACAATGTCAACAAGCCACATTAAAACTATGTTCATCTGGGGACAGGATGCAAATATTCATCCATCTGGATATTTTTTTTTTTTATTGAGTAGGTTTTCTATTTTGGGATTTTGATATTCGCATGCACACCTACATCTTTCTCCCTTACTGCACACTGCTGTACTGTAAGAGTCCTGTATGTAAGATTTAGAGGGCTTTATTTAAAAGAATATGACAGGAATTGAACATAATATTCATAGCTGTAGGTCATGTTCCATGAAGTTTGACACGTTGAACCGCTGTGTTTCTACAGTTGCCCGAAATGGATAAACTAAAAACTGACGTGGTTGCACTGGTCCTTTAAAAATGGATGAGCAACTTCAGGTATCATCAGACAGACAGACAGACAGACCTGAGCCACACAACCTTCTCTCCACCATGAAAACCTGGAAGAGAAAAGACAAAACAAACGCACAAGAGACAAAGCTCAAAGACACAATTCAAACAGGTAAGAGAAAAGAACAAACAGACAGAGGCAGAGAGTGAGCGAGACAAAGACAACGACGGAGAGGGAAACAAAGGGAAGAGGCTCATATAAAGCACAGAGAAATAACGCAAATATCCATCCATCAGAAGCTAACTGGACACAAATACCTCTGTGCATTGCTTTATTACTTACTGAATCACCCAGACAGAAATTACTTTCCTAGTTATTGTGAAGTGAAAAGTTATGATCGCTACGCCTGCAGGTATTAAGGTATAGTTACTTAAGATTTCCTCTGAACACAGAACAGCACTCACTTAAAGTCTCAGAGCCAAGTGTTTGTTCAATAAGAAGTTTTCTGTTCTGGCTCACGACCTCGATACATAATATACCTGTTGGTCGGATGATTTTCAGTGTTTGCTCCATGAGGTAGGCGTGGGATGGCTTTTTCAAACTTGTTGTATGTCTCGTGTTCTGCTCCAAAAAGTTAAATAACCGCTGTGAAAACTACAGCAACTGAAATGTACTGGTTAAAATTTCATTGCACATTTTGGTTGAAAATTTTCAAGTCGATTATGCGTACCTGTAATCACGCCCAACAGTGATGTCACAGTGTAGTGGCCACACCCTGCAGTACACTTACTTCACACATTACTTGAGCAAGTTGAGAAGTTAACCGACAAAATCAAGTCTTCTGTTGAACTCCTCTTTAAAACGTGCCGTGTTTTGTTAATTTCCCCATTATGTTCAAGATGTGAAAGATGTCCACGCATTTGAAAATTAACATTCTGATGATTGACGTGCCTGCACAGATCATAACTCATCCTGTTTTTATCATCAAGAAATAATTTCAAGATAAGTCACTGAAATTGTAACTAGACACACGAGTCCATACAGAACATAATTCATGTTCAGCTCATATTACTTGGCTTGTTGCATCTCCAGAGTGGTTGCCTGTTTTAGCATTATGACTCTCCATGTTCGTTTTCCCAACCTCCCAGGCTGAACAAGACAGATTACTGCAGGTTTATGTGAAATGTTGTAAGGAAGCCTTTTTGTTAACCATTGCATGTACAATAAGATGCAAAGCTTGACACAAAGAGGTTTAGTTTATGGTGTTAATTCAAGTTCCTTACTACTTTCAGTTTGCAAGTTCTGACTTTATTGGAATTGTCAACGACAAGGACCTGACGAGCCAATCAACATCTGCCAGTAACAGAGTACGAGTGCATTAAACCATGGTAAATGCTTGCGTGTTTAAGAATAGTCCACCATAAGATGGATATATCAGCAATTAAAAAATCACGATCAAAACACCAGCTTTAAGTTGGTTGTTGCCATTTAAATGCTGTTTATAGATTTGCACGCGTTTTCGCTTCCTTTCATCTTGAGTCGTTTCTTTGTTCACTTCATTTTGGTTTTCTTTTGTTTAATTTAGTAAACTAGACTCAATTTACATCATTCATAACAACCGTTTCTGTAGCTATTTAAGTCTCCTTTCTCTAAAGACAGCCAGAAGGTAACTCACAAAGTACATGCTGCATTCCTGCTGAGCCCTCTGGTGATAATAGCCTCCCAATGTTCAGGTACTAACAATAGATGGTGTGAATTAGTAAAAGTTAAGGAAGGACAGAACAAGTCATTTGGGTAATAGGACCTTGTAATAATCTCATTAAAAAGAGGGAGATGAGCACAGGGACAAGACCATTATCCCAATCCATTCCCTACATTAGAGGTATTTATTACTTTAGTTTTGCAGTTCTTTTCTCATCAGCATCTTGATTGGAATTCTGCCTCCCTGTTTGGCTGCTGAGCCGGATGGCCGGGGAGAGCTCCCATCAACACTCAGGTGAAGTGAAATCTCAGACTGACGGAGCTTTCCCTGGTGACTCGGCAACATGGCTAATGGCCTTGCTCAGGGCCTGCCCAGGCATAGCTTGTCGATACAATTCTCTTCTGTTTTGCCACTTCCCAGTTCCCTACTGGAGCCAATTCATGAACTGAGATGGTGTGTACCTTTCCCACGAGGTCACCGCCTGTCTCCGCATAACACTTAGCCCCAGTCCACTTCTCCACATCCCCTCTGGTCCTCTCTCCTCTCGCTCCACTGAGCTTCTCTTCCTTGTGACAGGCTGTACAGTGCAGTGCATTACAGTGAGTCAACTTGCTCTTTACTGTAAGGGTTTTATTCCAAGATATAGTGCTGCTCTGGGGCAATGAATACAGCCAAAGCACCACTTCACAATATATGTTTTATTGCTTATGCAGACTGTGAACAAAATTTCGAGGAAGTTCCATATTAGATACAGTAAAATATATCATTTTCAAGTTTATCATATAATCCTGCACTTATTATTCATATGTCTTTTGGCATTTCCTTTCAGTCTTTATGCTGACTTTGACTTTGGCAAGCATCTCTAATGTGCTGCCAGTTTTAATTTGGAGGTTTGGGATTGACCACTCATTCAAAAAGTAGTGATTCTTTATATCCCTATATATATATATATATGTAGAAGGGATGCCAATTGGATACAGTGGGAGCATGGGCGATGATATGACAGCAAAATGTTTAATAAGAAGCTGTATAACTTGGCTCCCACAGTCAATGTTAACAACCACACTATTGTCTGCCTACATATCACTGCATCCAGTGAGTAATTTCCCCCAGGCAAAATTTAGTCTGACTGCACCGTCATCCTGTACACATACATCTATCCAGTCAAGTGTGATTTCGGGTGACCAACTCCCCCCTCCCATCACATAACACCACACTTGACGTTCTTACCTTGAGGGTAACTAGTGGAGTGATGTGTGAGCATGAGATGTGTGTTTGAAATGATTTGCCAAAAACCTACCAAAAGTGTGTGGTTCTTGTCAAATATATTCATTTCATTTTCATCCTCAAGATCTAGGTTTGGGAGGATGGCTGAAGAGGATTGGCAGATTACTGTAGATACCTGAATAAAAATGAAATGAAATTGGCTTTTTTTTTTTTTTCTTTCCCAGATCGAGCTCAACACAAGACTCCCATGTCAGAGTAATACACTTTATGGGTTGCTGCAATCATTCCAAATCATGATTTAGCACAAGTCCTTTTCAAGAATACATTATTTCTTACATGTCTGTAAATTGATATCAAACGTGATGGCTCCAAAGTATCACAATGTTTTAATTTCCGAGCATTCTCGACTTCATTGGTCCTTGACCTTAATCATAAAAAGCAGCGATACACCTGATCTTCATCCTTCACTGCTCTCTCACTCATCATTCTGTCAAGATTTCTGATTTCCTGGAAATGAATGACAATTTGGACGTCACAGACTTTACTCTTTGGAAACTTTGAAAGTTGTGATCAGGGGTCACACAGACTCTTGAAGCTTTGTCTCCTAAAAAAATGAAACTAAACTATCACAAATGTAACTTATCGGTGTAACTTTCTTCAGCCCTTACACTATATAGAATACTCTTAAATTGAATTAGGAATACCGCCCTATCTGGTCAGGTATGTAACCAACTATTTAAGATCAGACATAAACATTGTGAGTTAGGGGATAAGCCCATAAAGTTGTAGTAGAGCCATGCACGAAATTAGATCAAAATCTGGGGAATTAGTTATTGATCCAAAAGGGCACATTTCTGATTGGCTGATGCATCTGTTGAGTGATGCTGCTTTCAATTCTGATATCACCACTCAAGGCATTTTGCCATTGGGGAATAGCATCCAAAATGTCTCTCTCTGATCAGTGTAAATCTGCACACAAGGCTCTCTGACCCACCTTTTCTGGACATGCCCAAAACTGTATTATTTATCGTATTCAAGTAGTTCTGACATGATCTGACCTGATGATCCTGACCTGATCCAGGGATTGCATTATTTGGGTTTACTCCTTCCTTCCCTACTAAGCTGCAACATTTCCATACAAATCACTATAATGCACGGAAATATTTTTGCAAAGAAAGTTAGACATTGTGCCTCAGTTTAAGACGCATGATTCACAATTTTAATAAATAATAATTAATAATTAATATGTGGCAGCGATTTCTGGATCACCTTGCCCAGTAATACACTGATCTTTTTTAAGTGTCTTTGTTTTCTGCACTGCATTATGGAAAATAATAAAAATAAATAAAATTATTAAAAAGATTAGACATGATCTAACTTGATCTTTAAGCACTTTTCTGTGTTAACTTATCTAGGACTCAGTTTTTTGACATGGCAGTTGCACACATATTGTTAGCCCACAGGGGCCCAGTATACTGCTGGTTGTCTCCGCTCAGTGCAATAATTGCATTCACCTGTCACTTGATAGGTAATCACTAAAGTCTTGGTTGCATTAAAAATGGAATAAAGATGTTAAAAAGTTGTTATAGGTGTCAAAAAACGATTCGACCAGTGCTTGTAGTGCACGCAGACATAGCTTCCCCGCCAGTTGTTGCAAATAATAAAGCAGTCTGAGTTTGCTTTCATGACTTCATCTAAAGGAAGAAAAAAAAAAAAAAAAAACTTTTGCTCATCTCATTTCAGTGTGGCTTAGTTTGTTATCCACCAAAACATACCATCCATAATAAAAACAAAAACTTTGTAAGCTGCCACAAGTCAAGTGCTGAACAGCAGGAGGCTGTCAGACAGCCGGGCTGAGGAGGTTATGGTTTCCACTCACCCAGTCAAAGTGCATATTCATTCACGCTGCTCCGCTCTGGTTCAGCACTGAACTGTTCAACTGTGTCTCAAGGGTGAGCATCAGACAGGCATAATTTCAAGGCCATGCACTGTTGCTCTCATTACTATTCCTGAGCCATATTTACCTGTTTAACCGAGGGGAGAGAGAGTGAACAGCTAAGTGTCTGATCAGTTTTAACAACGGGGACTTTTGTTTTTAGATTTTTGAATTGAAACCTTAAAATGATGATCTGTTACTTTGGACGGCAAAATAAATAATTTACAGAGAACATCTTTTTCAGATCCACTGGCATTTTTTTAGACTAGAGTCTAGCGGCCTGAGCATATGCCAGCATATATTGGGCAAAAAAACATTCACACCTGTGAGTCTCCACTTGACTGGGCATGTCTTTAGAATTTGGAGGGAAACGAGTAGACTCTCTGAAAACACATGCAAATACAAGAAAAACACACAAAAAGATTGATGGCTACATTTTGTAATCCTGGCTCTTTGAAGTCAGTTGGAGCTATATAACGCTGCTCTGTCCGTTCAACTTCTTGTCTTTACGGCTCAGTGTTCTGGGAATTTGCATGTACCTGTTAAGCCAGTGTTGATGAGCTCAAACATGTGGGAACTGGCTCAGTATACAACTCCCCTATTCCCTTATTTGTCTTGAGCTAGTGGTGCTAGCATGGCAGGGAAGCTGAGGGCTTCTAGAGGGCTCTGCCTCGACAATTTGCATCCCAGTGTACAATAATCACTCTGCTTTTACACATATACTGTACCTGTACCCCGTGCTGTAATACTGACACAGAGACCACCTTATAAGTGGTCCCATAGGGCTGCCACTATACCACTGGTTTCTAACCTTTTAGGCTTGTTACCCCTGAGTCTACTTGTCACTCCTCGTCAGGATATTCCTATTGAACTGTTTAAATGGTAAATGGACTGTACTTATATAGCGTTCTAGTCTTCCGACCACTCAAAGCACTTTTACAGTACGTATCTCATTCACCCATTCACGCACATTCATACACTGATGGCATTGGCTGCCTTGCAAGGTGCCAACTGCTCATCAGTTTGAGGAGCTAACCATTCATACGCATTCACACACCGATGGCACAGCCTTCGGGAGCAATTTGGGGTTCAGTATCTTGCCCAAGATCGAACAGCCGATCTTCTGATTAGTGTACGACCCGCTCTACCTCCGAGCCACAGCCGCCCCGACCAAGAATATGAAATGCTACTTAGCTTTACAAGAAATTCACAATAAAAATATTATTGGTCGGTCTGTAAAAAATCATTCTGCGACTCCTCAGATCTATGTGTCCGCATCTAGGTATGTGCATTAGTGCCTTACGTTACCTGCTTGTTTCATAATCTTTATACATTTTCATGGTTTAAAGTTTTTTTAAATTGTATTATTGACTATATCTGCAGTTCAAGTTTGTGTCTCGTCCTGCTCACTCTTTACTGACAGTCTTTACATCTTCTAAGGGATTTGTACAGTATGGGAATAGCACTCTTGGGCTCTTGTGGATTACCCAACACTCTCCATGATGAAGACCCAAAGGGCTGCGCAGCAGAAGGCAAAAGGGCAGCAATGTTTTGTTTAAAGCACACAGCTCAATAACTGTCACTTTACACAAAGTTGGCCAGAACTACCGTGCTGAAAGTGGTGGGAAACCCAGCTGACACTGGACGAAAGTGCCAGTCTTTCATCCCCACGGGTCTCTCCCCAGTGTGTACTGCACCTGACACACACCAACCATCAGGGAGACATGCCACTTCCCACGTAGTTTTCCCCTCAGCAAAGGTGGTGCAAACATACAGTAAATCACACAAGGTTTGACTCAGTGCGCAGCACTATAGGCCCCGGCATCTGTCTCTCACACCCACAGGTCTCTTCTTGGTCCACAGGTCTTTCCAACATCAACTGCGCGCAGGCAGCAAATGCCACCCACCAGCTATCGCAGCTGCCAAACAATAGATGGTGGGAAGCAAAATAGGCAGGTATATGAAGTACAACAACACCTCAAAACACAAACCACAGTCTCATAGGCGCATCGGTGTCCTCTTGGTGCCATGTAAGGACACAGCGAGAGACGCTGAGTGTCATTTGTAAACATTACTTACAATATGTGTATGTGAAATTAACATCGTGAAACAAACTTAGCTCATGCAATCTCTGGTTTATACAAAGTTTTTCCAAATTAAGAGAAATGACAGCTGATTGCAAAGTAAAGCAAATTACACAGCCTTCTAATACATACGCAGCATATCATGGCGAACACACAGACCTCTCTTGTTTGTTTGTTTTTGTACTTTGGAGACATATAAAAAACGAAAACAGCCTCTGAACTGTGTTAAGCTGTCTTTGCACACAAGAAAGCAATGGCCCATTAATATGACCCGCAGGCAAATCCTTTGCCAGATCTGTGTCTCCTTCCATCTGTGGAATAACACAATTTATGATGCTGTATCCAATTATAGAAGGCAGAAGCTTGTCAAGGGCAATAAGCTCTAGTGACCTCTGACCCTACAGCCGATTTGTCTGTGCCTATGTCTTAATATCCAGAATGTCTCTGCAGATCACTGCTGCTTTTACATTCAGCTCATCTTCTTTCACTGGTTATGCACACCGCCAAGCAACGACTTTATTAGAGAAATAATGTTTTAGTCATGAACTTTTGTCAGGCATCAAATGTATATCTTTATGAACAAAATCCTTAGACTTGACTTCATATTATGCGTAATATTATTTCAATTTAGCTCAGATTTTCTTAATTAATTGCCCTCGTCTTTGATAGATCTTTATTATTAGACGTCTGAAAGAAAGTCTCTTTCTTTTCTTGAGCAGAATTTGACAGCACTTAGTTTGACTCTTACTTCATGCCAGAATATAACTATCAAACAATCTCTGCAAGCTGTGTACGCTAGTCCACACGTCACATGTTCATTTTACTCTAAAAAACGTCAGTATTATTATTACTATTATGCACGTGCCAGTATTTGGAAGAGACATGTGGTCCAGAGATTCACCATGGACCACATGTCTCCGTGCAGAAAAAGAGAAACGGTGGTGAGTTGTCAGGAAGTTACCGCTGTTCTTCTGGTCATCGCTGTCATCATCACGCAGCTCACTGAGGGCACGGCAGCCAAAACGCTCAGAGTGCTGCCAAAACACCTTACAACCGGTGGGTCGTCCACCAGGAGGGTGGGCGTAGAAAGGTCAGAAGTGTGACTCCAGAGTCCGAGGTTTGCATCCATTCAACGCCCCATTTGTTGTTTAGACAACAACAACAGTGCTTTGGATACAATTTGAGAGAGAGATCATGATTTCGATTAAATCTTTAATGATTTATTCAGCATCAGCACCATTACAGAACATTTCCTCTTTATGTTAAGATAAAATGTGGTCGTTACGATTCCTGCTGGGGCAAATTAAATCTAGAAAACAGGATTGGAAGAGAAGGAGTAAAAAGAACAAAACCAGCTTACGCAGGCATTTTCTCAATCAGTGTCTCGCTGCGAGCAAACGTGAACATACAGCAGCAGGTTTGGTGGTTTCACATGGTGACTGCACTTTGTTCTTCACGCTGTTTTAAAGCAGGCAGAGCTCTGTGGGAAAAAAGGTGACGTGAACTTCTGTGCACAAATCAGAAATTTGTGATATTTGTATCAAAATCTGAAGCCAGTTGTTGGGGGTTTTCTTTGCTTATGTAGCCAGACCACTGTCAATCAAATGTGATCAAACCAAAGCCATACAGCGGCTTTGAATGTATATCTAAATTTCCTACCCGCAGATGCAAGCCTACCAAGCCCTTCAAACATACACATTGGCTTTTTTTTTTTTTTTTTTAATGTTCTCTGTAAATCCTGGGGGGAAATTACCCAAGCCCAGTCACCACCGTTTGTGACAGATGGAAAACCTTTCCAAAGGGATTATGATGCCCTAGACTTGCTCTCGTTCTCATTTCTTTTAAAGCCCAGGTATCAGTTATCTGTCAGCCGAGCTCTGGATTGCCTTGACAGAGGTGCACATGTCTCGCCTCGCCCCTCGCCTCGCCCCTCGCCAGAGAGCGGATGAAATTCCCCGTTATGACCTCTCTGTCTCTGCCATTCACAGCTGTCAGGCAACACAATGACAGGTTGGTGACATTTGAAATGCAACCTGATAGCACCCTGTTGGGTCTTGTTACCACTATCACCCCCAACCCAAGAAGTGTGCCACATTCACAATTGCCCCTTAAAATGGGATTAACTCTCGAGCACATAGTTTTGAGGGGAAATTGATGGACTGCTCTATTATAGGGGATGCTGTTGACTTTTTCTTTTAAGATATTATGTACTGATGGAAAAAGGTGGTTCAAGCATAAATGGGTTGGAAGCTAGACTGCTGTCAGCATGACGTGGAGGGTTGTTTATTTTCCAGGATATGATTTATATTCGTTTTTTAACAAAACTGCAACATAATTGATAATGCACAAAACATTTTTTTGTACACAGATTCAGTAGAGTATGAGACAATGCATGCAAAACAAACAGAAAGAAACAGAAATTCTCAAAATAAAAACAATAAAATTGAAGCATGTATATAATAATAAAAAATCCCATCGTCTTGATCTCTCTGTAACCTGAATCTGGATGTATTTGCTTTCTGTTTTTCCGTGTGGAATTGCTGTTGACAGTTAAATCAATATACAAGTGTCCCTCCCCACTGGAAATATTTTCTTGTTTTTGTACTGCTTCATGACTGCACACCCACACTGTTGCACTGTATGCACATTGAAGGCTACCACACGTTATCCCAAAAGACTCTCATACTTATTAAATGCAGCAAACACAGAAAACATGTTCAATGGCACTGAAATCTGACTTCATTGCCTGTGAGGAAAGGAGGAAATGCACAGGTTGTGAAAGTCACATAGAGCAAATACATTTCATAACATTTTCACAGGATGCTTACAATCACCCTCCCACTAGATAAGAATTCATAATATGAGCACTCTACACTTACGCTTCGTGACTGCTACATCAATGGATTTATTGTTAAGGATCTGAAATTTTTGAGAATATCTAAGAACACGTTTTCATTTTAAAACCATAGTGAAAAGCAGAATTTATTATAATATATGGGCAACATCAAAGGTTTCTAATGTTTCTGAAGGCAATATTCCAAAAGTCCACATGTAAATATGTTTAGTGATTGTTGTGAACGAAGAATTTAAATTTAAATAGTTAAACAATTTAAATAAATTGTGTGTTTTTTATTTTTTATTTTGCAGTTTTAGGCTAAACAAGACAAAGGCCATGGAAACCAGATGCCACAACCAGCCATGTTAAGTAGCAGATCAGAGCAGATCAAACTGGCCAAGGCAGACCAGACACAGCATAGAGAATCCAGACAATTTTCAAAATAAAACACCCTGTGCAGTCTTCAGATCATAAAAACAGCCAAAATTATCTAAATACATATCCTACTTACTGTAGGTAGAAGAACATAAACCAAGAACAAATGACCAAAAACGATGCCACGCAACGTCATAGAGCTGTTCCTGGTCCAGGGTAAGAGTCTTAGCCACACCAACAGCTCTGTGAGGCCATCCTCAAGCACAGTGGTACTTTGGGCGAAATGCTAACATCAGCATGCTGATGCAATGACAAAGGTAACATGCTAATCTTTAGCAGTATTTACCCTGTTCACAGTCTTAGTTCAGCATGCTGGCATGCAAACATTTGCTAATTAGCACCAAACAAACTAAAGAAGCCACACTGATATCTGGTGGCTTGCAAAACTTACAGGAGCCGTTCACGACTGGGGCCGAAGTGCTCACGCCTCACTGATTGTAATTATTTTAGTCTCATGTGCGTGCAGTAAAACACACGTTGTTCAGAAATCCTGCGTTGAATGTGTGTTATTGTGCAGCAAAATAACCAAAAAAAAAAAAACTTCGATATGAACTATTTTTGCTGATACAAAACATTAATGTACTTTTTAAAAAAAATGTTGTGTAGGCAGTGTCCATTGTGGGCTCATGTGTTTTTACTTCATGGTTGATATTTATAACACATGAGTCACAATGGAGTGATTGGAGAAGCGCTGTATAGCTCAGTGGGAGCAAGTCTGAACCCAAAAGCATGACTCAGAGACCAACAAGGTAAAGTAAAAGTTCAAATTTACTCATATTCAGGGACAGGCAAAAGTCAAAACCAGGCAGGCAGAGAAAAACAAGCAAATATATCCATAAAGGGATTAGGATGAGCAGAAAGACCAAAAGGCAGGCAGGGGGTCATGCAGGCAGAACACAAGCAGGCAGTAATGGATTGCTAGGACGCTAAGGCGGCACAACAGATGATCTGGCAGGGAATGAATGGAAATAGGCCGGTATATATACTGCAAGGCTGACAGGGAAAGTGGAAACAGGTGTGCAGGTAGGCGGAGGAAGTCAGGTGATGAGGAATGGCAGGAAAAGGGGGGTTACTGCAGGGCAGGAGGGAGTGGCAGGACCAGAAATGACAGGGGAGTTATGGTGAGTTTCAGACAACTCGAAGCTTTCCACCCTCTTCGTAGAAAAGTAGAATTGTAATACATTTCTAAATGCTGAAAAATAGAATGTATAATGGTGTTACCTCATGCATAACTTTTAATTCTTTACACTGCACCAGTCAAAGTTCTGGACCCATCGACACATTCAAGGCTTTTTCTTTATTTTTGTTATCTTCTACATTGTAGATTAACACCGAAGATGTCAAAACTGTGAAATAACATAAAATATGTTTCTTCAAAGTAGCCTCCTTTTGCTTTGATTACAGCTTTGCATATTCTTGCCAAATCATTTTTGAACACATGCAACCACTGAAACCTTGAAACAAACACAGCGGAAGGTTTAAATAATGAAAGTATTTATCCATCATGTTGACATTGCTTTGCTGCAAGTGCACACAAAGAGTCTCGCTTTAGAAGGGACTGAACAGAGATTAGATTTAAACTGGAGACATAAACGTGACACAATTGCTTCTCTAACCTATATGCCACCTCCTGTCTTTTTGTCCTTCCTTTTTCAAGTGTTCGAACCTATCCATCTATGGGTAAAAAATTATTATTTATTATTTAACTTGCTGTGACACATAAGCAGGAAGAAATAGAGGACACACTTAACAACATGAGCACCTAGCCTCGACCCAGGGGGTTAAGAGACAATTCAATGCTTGATTGAAAAAAAACAAAAACAACTTTAATGGAAGTCTGCATTTGCTGTTCTTGTAAGCACTCGCTTTTTTTGTGCAACCCAATATTCCCATTGGTTTCCAGGCACTAATTCTAGGCTAGCCACAATATGAGTAGAAATAAAGCCTGAAGGCAGCTCATTTCCATATGCTGCCCCCCTCGTCCCTGCACTGGCTAAGAGTAGTGAGAGACTGTACTCTATATAATCACTGTCTACAGCTGCACCAGGGGTATAAATATACTCCCTTACATCTTTGACATTCTTATAAATGACATTCTCTCTTTCAGTTGCATCAAACCTCCCAGGTCCATTAATATCTGCTCTTCCATTACCTCCAAAGTAAGACAAAGAGAAGTATCCATGAGGAACTGTTTAAATAAGTCATTTGAAGAAAGAAGAAATTACTCAGTGCATAGAATATGTAGTAATTTGCAAGTCTGATCTGTTGTGCTCTATAATGCAGGAAATGTTATAGCTTAAACAGAAAACGGCAAAAGCAAACCACTTTACTCCTAAGGGGCAAACAGAGTGTAATATCTGCCTTAGTTATTAATTATTTAACTTTAAAAATAATAGCTTAATCACTTTGATGCTACGCTGACTTGTAGTAGGATGAATTCTGCCTCTATCATTCCCACTCTCTGTTCTTGCATTGTGTAACTTTGGACTCTGGGATGGGGTGACTGGATCATATTTGGAGTATATGTTTTCAACTTTTCCCTCTGATGTTCTCTGCCTCAAGCTTCTGTTTACTCCATACGACTGGGAGCTTAAAGCACCAGAGGAGTGTTGGTAATATTTATGCAACAAGTAAAGGAGCCAAGAGGTGGAGGTTTTCATGCCCAAGGTCAGGGGAGCCAGTTGGGGAATACTGTTGTGCCAGAACCTGAGCCATGTATGCAACTCAGCAGCCTTTGCGGACCTGACAGAGGCTAAAAGACCTTCAGCTTCACATTTTTGCTTATGTACAAATGAGTCATTAATGAGCTTTGATGGACATATTTTCAAACTTGCACTAAGCTAATATCTAACTATAAGTGAAAAATCTTTCTTAAACAGCAGCAGAAAATGAATTCTCTTGAATACTCCTCCGTTGGACCTCTGGGTAACCAAGTTTTAAATATTTAAACTGTTAAACTGTTAGCTTTCATTTGACACTGCCATCATGGGGACATTTTGTTGTGCATATTTAATTCATTTCCATAACTGTTTAAAGCCAGACATAACCACCATCTGTATCTTAGATCTTTTTTTCTGACTGACATGTAGTACTTTTCACCGTTTTTTCCTAGATGTCACAATCTAATTGAAATACATAATGATTATGATTTAACAAGTCTAGATTATCTCATAAGTACAGCAAAAAAAAAAAGCTCTGATTTCAAGTTGACATCTAAAAAAAGTATTTTAACTGGCCAAACTGCAGAAAAGAGAGAGAGAGAGAAAAAGAAAGCAACAGGGAGGGTACTCTTTGGAGACAGGGTTGTAATTTTACTAAGTGAGTCATCAAAGTTAGCCATTTAATCCCAGATTTGTCCCAGACAGGACGCGAGAACTCTTTTGATCAGGAAATGAGGCCAACACTGGGCCTCCAGAGAAATACCCAAATCCATTTTGGCGATTGAAGTCAATTCAGGGAATGAAAAGATCAACAAACTGTCTGTTTGTCCAATGCAAAGCCTGTGGTTATCTAATTAAGTAAAATGTACACAAATGAGGCTATTGCTGGACAGTAGTCTTGTCTCTAGGGGGAATTTTCTAGAAATTTTGTTCATATTTTAGCCATCAAAAGACAAAAAGAACAACCTGACAGCTGATAAGGTGACATTAGAAACCCGGTTATTCAGCAGAGGCAAATTATGGTGATGATTCATCCATTAGATCTATTTCCTTGTAACATACACACAATTAAATGGCTATCTTTTGGTGTTGATGTAAACATGTTACATAACATCACTGTTATGCATGCTCTCTCTCACACACAGAAATACCACAGCTTCAATGGCCACCCTCTATTATTAAATAGAAAGAGAGAGAAAACTGCAGGTAGTCTGCGTTTAATATTTAAGTGGTTTCGCTGGATTCCAGCGCCTGCCTTGCATACTGAAGAAAAACTGAGGATTTCTCAGCGGCCTTGGCCTGCAGACCCTGTGGCCTCCACACCTCTCTCCATCCCACAACACCCGCAAACTCAAAACCACCCACCCACCCACCACATCTCTCAACCCAACCCTGCCTTCCCCACAAAGCCTGTTCTGCACCCAAACACTTCGCCTTCATGCTTTATTCATTTTCCATAACATGAACATCACAAGTAAGTCTGTCTGTCAGCCACTCTTCGGATTCTAGGATTAATGTAAATCCCGACAAACAAAGAGGATTCAGTAGTGGATGATAATGGATAGGTGCTATTTGCATTGTAATATGAATTCATTAGATCTGTCTATATCCACAAGACGACGGCTGACTATTTCAGCTCTGAAGTGACGTTTTGTTTCTGCGGAAATGCTTCCTCCAGATGAGCAGTGGAGATAGAGGTGTCCTTGTTCATCTGGAGAAATGTTTATCATGATTCCTACGCACTCCTTTCTTCTCTAACAAATCAACTGCAGCACTTTTTCACCAACATTTGGGGGAGATATATCCCGGCACGCTCCCTTAGGACACCCAATTCTGAGGCTTCTCGATTTTTTTTTGTCCTCTCCACGTCTCTCAGCAGGGGAGGATGAAATGTTTTATGTTTAAAATGAAAAGAGGTGTCACAAGGCGTCACTAAATGCACAGGGACTGTTTGATTGCTTCACTCCGGTATGAAGGGCTGTTCTCGTGTCTGTTTGGTGCCTATCACTTGATGCCGGTTCGCCTCATCATAAATAATGCAGCCTGCATCCTGCCCACCCAACAAACACCTAAATGAAGACAGCCTGCATTGCAGATTCTCAGAATGAGTAAGGTTACTTCAAGGAGCACGGCGAACCCGAATGAGAAAATAAGAGGAAGCGTTTGACGAGGAAGCCGCCGTTTGAGGGCGGTGTTTACAAATATGTGTATTCTTGTTAGAATGATGTGCGCGTGTGTGTGTAGATGTAAGCGTGCTTGTGTGCACATGTACCTGCTTGTGTGGGTGGAATAAATAAAGGCACCATACATATCAGGGGTAGTATAGAGGAAGAACAGAGAGCTCTATGGGTGAATACGTAAGGCTGTAAAATACAGTAGCTCTATCTCCAAAAATATCGTGGGTTTTTTTGGGGTAAGATTGGCAGAAAAAAATATGTGATGACAGTTATCTTCCACATAAAAGTCAGCTCAAGCAATGCTCCAGAAAACTTGTGGCTGAGACATTCCAACAATCGAAAAAATCTGCTTCCCCTCTACTTTTAATCACCTGAGTTTCTGATGAAACACCTTAGCTGGAGGCATGTCAGTGCCTGTTAATACTCGGAATAAAGACAAACCAACTGTTCTCTGACTGCAGCATACCAATGAACAGCTGAATGTGTAAACACGAGCAGTTATAAGTGTTGCTAATCCATTCAGAAATATTTGTGGGCTGCAGTTACAAACGTTAGGAAGCCATTAAAGGGTGATAGGCGTCTTACTTTCTAATAAGTCATTAGCACGAGTTAGGCAGTCATCTGCAAAGTGGAATATTACATTTTATTACTATCAATAAAATGTCTGTGTTTATAACCACATTTATAACCACATTACTGCCAAAACATTGATTCATGTTACCCCACGATGGCCTCATACACCTAGAAATATTAACTATGAGGATAGAAATAGAAAAGCAACCCCCCCTTTTTTATACTGTCTCATGTTACAGTGGATACTGTCAACCCACAATAGGGTAAAACTCATATTAGTCAATGTAAAGTGCAGTCCATATTCTCTTTAACTCGCAGAAACATTTAGATGTCATACTACATACTAAATGGATGGGTCAGTGCTTCTATTCTGATCAGCTGGAAGTCGAAGAATAGGTGACAGAAGGAAAGATGGCACATTTATTACAGGAACGCCTTAAAGAATCAGGAATTTCATACTAAAAAGACTCTAGTTTCAAAAGGGGCATCTTCAGCTTGATTTGACAGGCTCAGATTCCTGAAGCCTCGTATAATCTTTTGGCTTAACTTTGCGATACATTAAAATGACGACTGTGGATTTTGTGGAATTACGCTAAGAAGGAATCACTTAATGGCCATTACGGACAGCAAGAACAGTTGCAGCAACTGTTTAATGTGCAAACCTATTTTTTTCAGTGGTGCTTTTACATCCATAAAGACTTGAATGTATTTTTATATCTTCAAATATTGTGAATCGCAGTTGTCTCTGGGCCTGGTCTCATCCCTAAAAACTGGATTTGCTCTGAGAATGGACCTGACAACTAACATTGTCTGGACTCTGGACTGGATTAATGAGGCTACAGAAGTCATGCTTGGTAATTCTTAATATATAACACGCAGCAGGTGATGTCTCTTGGTTCAAATTTATTTAGTAAGTAATAACATGCCAAGTTTAGTGGCTGAAGACAAGCTGCATAATGTTCTCGGAAACAGCAGTCAGCCAGTTTCTCCACTATTCTAATTTCAAAGTGAAATACCTGCAGTGTAAGGGAGCTAGTGGGAGCGAGAGGTTTGTTATTCATTGAGCTGGATGTATTTTTTGAAGATGTGATCTCTTTCCTCCTGATACTTCAGCAGCTTTAGCAATTGAGTTCAGTTTATGAGCAGCACAGGTCTCTGTGGTTTATAACATCCCAATATGTTAACCTCAATGAAAAGAAGATTAGGCACGGGTGAGTGAACGCTTAGTCAAGCGTTCACACACACAAATCAACAGAGTGGACCATACTTTACAGTGTAATGCTAAACTACTGAATCAATATTCTTCTAAGTGCACCTAAACACTAGCGAGCATCAAAATGTGTTACCCTCAATCAAAAGCAGATTAACAGAGGTCAATGACTACCTTGTCGGCTGCCAATGGTCCATGTTGGAAATAATGAACCGCTCCGAACATGACAGACACAAATAGCATGATATATGAGACTAACACGCTCAGCACGCCCTGTGCAGACTTAATTGATAGTAAGGTGATTAATAAGGCAGAACACAAGAAAACTCCAATCAATTAATAGTTTGATGTTTGCAGGACAACACCCACACTGCACTGCCTGTTAGATACAAAGATGCATGTAGTAACGAGCAAAAAACAATGAATGGCTGCTTGGAATTTTAATTAACGACAGTTGCAACGTTTGTCTGTGCTAAACTGTGTTAACATGCGCCCGGCGTTAGTTGGTTACACTCTGCTGAATGTCTCCTGAGTGCCTCTGCGAGACATATTCAGCACTACTGTTCCCTGTAATACAATCCAATTTATAGATAATTGATTCTGGGATATATTCCATCTTAGTCTGCCTTCTGGGAAGCAGGCAAGTGGTCACACAACTACTGAAAAGCTTCAAGACATGAATGTCGGGCCAAGAAATACTATCTTGGCCTGATTCCTTCTAATGATTTTCTTCAATTCATTCCCCCTGACAAAAAAAAAGATGTGATTTAATAAACTTTGCAATATGCAGGAAACCCATGAATCAGGGTTTAAATATTACCAAATGCCAACCTGGCAAAGGTCAAACTACAGAGCAATTAGCGCGTTACGGTCAGCGATTACAAGTATGTAATCTGAAATATAAACTCGCCATAAATACTGTAGTGTGTTTGTCAGGATGTCAATCCACCAGAAATCTTGCAAAGAAATCTCAGCTCTCCTCTGCACCACAGAAAGAAAAAAAAAAAAAGGTCTAAACCTTGTCAAGAAACAGCAAAAGAACCTCAGGGAATATGTGGACTTTTTGGCATGCCGTACCTAATAAATGTCAAGAGGCTCACATGGGTTTGTAGATGTGTGAATCAAAACTTAGAGCTATCAGAATCAATGCTTTACCACAAAAGAAAAAAAAAAACATGCAAGGGCTCCTTCACTCTATCAGCTAGCGGGATGTTCTTTTTCACCTCAAAACCAGCAGTATTTCTTTTTTTTTCCATTCCCTGACTTCCAAGCTTGTTTTGTGACATCTCAAACACTTTGATTGTGTCCTTATGAATACAATTTTTATTCAAGGTTATCGTCTCATTAAAATGTCAATAATCCTATAGCGTGAGCCATTCACAGTACGTACAACCACAATTAAAACACTCAAGAGCATCATCTCGTCTGTCTCTCGACGTAAGAGAGCAGGAAATAATCTCAAAGTGTCAATTGGCCTTTGGCTCAGATGGGAATGGTTCACAGTTATCACCTCATTAGAGGTAAAAATTTAGCCCTTATCTTTAAAAGAAGGCTTTTATCTCCTGTTGAGGGCTGTTGATGAACTGATTTGTTGTTACGGTTAAAAATGACTCGTGCCATCCATCATGTTTTGAAATGTAGCACAGCTCCCAGAGAGGTTGGCATGTTGCCCGCTTCTCTCAAGGCAAGAGATGCCGGCCTCCAGCTGCTTAGATGCCCTGGTTTTGGTGCAGCTGAGGTGCCACCCGCTTGCCTCGCATACCTGGCAGAGAATGGAAGTGTGCCACCCACTCAACTCAACTCAACAAGACTTTTGATTCCCAGTGTGCAAAGTGCATATACAGAGTACATCTATCCATCTATCTATCTATCTATCTATCTATCTATCTATCTATCTATCTATCTATCTATCTATCTGAAGCCTTTTGGATTTTGTTCTGTCAGTGGTTTTCCAAAGCTGTTCTTGCTAACAAAGCCAAGTCCAGGTTCCATCAATGAATCTTAATGGAGGTTGGTGTGTACAGATTGTAAATGCTGTCAGTGTCCAAGCGCTGAGTTCCTGCAGCTGCTCTACCTCAACTCTTAGTGATTTACAGAGTTTCTTGACGGACAGTAGAGTAAACTGAAGCTAAATGTAGCTGCCATAGTTAGTTAGCTCATTTAGTTAGCCGTGCTGCCAGGACTGTAAGCTCAGAGTGTGTACGCTGGACAGGCGCTTTGGGCCACCAGGAAGAGCAGGTCAGGGGGCGGGGGATGCAGACAGGGAACAGCAGCGGGCGGGCAGCAGAACCAGAGCCAGGCCAGCAGGCAATGTAACCGGTTTTAGCTGAGGCAGAGCATGGCAGAGGCCAAGAGACAGAAGAGAGGACTATGAGGGAAGAAACAAAGAACAGAAAAGTAGAGAAGGACACCAGACGAGTAAATTTGGGGCTGACTTTTAGTCATTGGTGAGAGCTTCATGAAATAAAGCTGAAGAGGCTGTTGGGCTAGTAATGAGAGGAGAACAAAAAGTGAAATGTTCTTTGCAACAGGAAACAGCAGGGTTCACAAGTAAACATGGTCTCCATTTTGAGACAGTTGCAGTTGCTCCAGAAACACCACTAGTGTTAGCTCGGTAATTAAACTGAAGTGCAATTTCAAGTGCAATTAAGTTCAGTATCCGCCTGTGTGGAGCCAGTTTGAGGAAGTTGAGGTAGAAGAAAGTCAAGTCAAAGAAATATGGAGAGAAATATAAAAGTTGTTCATTCAGCTGCGTCAGTCCCATCCATTATTGTTACCAGTCATGTGGCCATATTTCTGTTTCCATTTGTTACATATTTAGCTAGTTAGCCAGCTAGTTTTGTAGGAAGACGACATCTTCCATTTTGTTTTCAGTTTTTCTAAATTCAGAAGTCTAATTGGTCGATTGTTTGTCCCCCTTTTGGAACTACCACCAACAAATACAAGATATGTATGTAGTGCAGGCTGTACTGGTGTGGAACAAGACAAGTCATCATCACCATGTGATGTGTGTTTGTTTTTGTTTCATAATTATGTTGTCCTATGTGCTAAACACAATTAGCTTATAGTATTTTTAATTAATAGAGATGAGCATTTCAGGACAGACAGTTTTTCCCCACTCTTTCAGTTTCACCATAGAAATAAATAAGGATGTTTACAGACTTAATAATTAAATTAAAAGTGTCTCAAATGAGCATGACTTTCCCCCAACACTCACACGCACATACGGACACACGGCGGTGCTTGAACTAATTCCAAAAGCGTGTTTCCTGACTCTCCCATCTCCTTCCTTACCCTGATCACTTCCTGTTCTAAGCTGCACTGCAGTGGCTTTGGCATACTCTCCAGAAAAGTGTCACATATACCGTGTACACAGAGACTTTCATGTGTGGTAACAACCCACTCAAATTCACAACTATGTCTCACTTGGTGAAAAGCTACACTGTCATATGCCACCACATGGTTGCTCAAGTTGTCACTTTAAAGGTGAAGTTTCACTCCAATTATCAGTAGGCTTCTGGTGATGCAATCAGCAAAGGTAAACAGTTAGAACAACTGTCTCTCTCAAATTCTGCTACAGATGAGTGATGTTTGTCAGCGCTGTGTGTATTTCACTTTAATTATAGCCAGGAGCTCTCTGAGATCTTTATGTAAATCACCAATACCTGAAAAAAACAACTTTTGGGTTAACTTTCACAGGGAACTGGGAAGTTATCTAATATTTATAGCCCCTCTAATTGCATGCCATAATTACAACCTTGGCCTTAAGAAAGGCTTTGGAATAAATTGAATTAATTTGGCAGCCATAAGTTGTGCCTGCATGCTGATTCACTCTACTCTACCTCTAGAGAGAAATCTGATTAAATACACTAATAATACATTTAACCCAGATAGAAATGCTTCATGAGACAAAGAAGCCCGAAGCTGGATGGAATAAAAAACAGTGTTATTCCAAATCTCAGCCCAAGTTTGGAGAAAATCTTAACCCACACATGGTTCGATGACAACAGTGGCTGATTCTTCCTCCCCATCTTATCTCTTTAGGTCTGAGTGTTTCGTTATCCTCTCTCTATATCTGCCTGTCTTTCTTTTTCTTTTTTTTTTTCGCTTTCTCTTGACTGCTCACACACAAACACACGAACAGGGCTGCTGATCCCGTCCCCCTCTGCGGGCTTCCAACATGCAGCCGGGGTCATGGATGATTAAAGCAGTGGCAGGTGGACTCCACTTTGAAACTATCAATAGACCCCCGGGAGTTGAATCAAACAGCAAACCCTCCATCTCTGTCAGCCCGAGCTCTCGGTGGCACCAAGGGAGAGGACACGCTGAGGGCGAGAGGGCAGACTCCACCTCTGCATCCTCATTGTACACCATAGCACGCTGCTCAAAAACTGTAGAGCATCTATGGAGGAATTCCTGACTCTCTGAAGTGATTTTCAAGCAGGCTTTGTGGATTCACTCAGATGACCTCGCAGCCTTTGACCAGAGGGGCCTGGGGTGGGGGCTGTCTGCAACTGTTTGCAAACATTGATATTAAATGAACTATGGTCTAATAGTTGCTTCTGCGCTACTGCCGAATCAGAGACGAGAAACCAAAGACACACGCCAACAAGGTCATTTTTGACAGATAAATGTTGTTGAATTCCTTATTTGGATTATTTTGACCTTTGGGCTTTTATTTTTAACCAGGCTAGCAGCAACTAAAGACAACATTGATGATCAGTTAGTCCGTCCGTCGCTACGGCACTTGAAATTTGCCTGGAAATTTTGTACAGTCCCCAGAGGATGACTTTTATTGACCTCAGTAATGAGGCTGACATTTGTGGCTTTGAGTGAAATGAGCAGCTGTTGCATGGATTTCCATGAAATCTGATATAGATTAGTCTGACTTTTCCTCTATTCCCATCATCAGGTCACAGTTTTAATTTGCCCAATGCTTTGGTCTTTGACCTAATACCTGCAAAATGATGGTTTGGTACACAAATCCATCTGGAAAGTCTATCTGTCTATCACTATTAGACACTACTCTGTCTATGTCTATTATAGGCAAACTTCATCTATTCATCCTCAATATTCCATTTTACTCAGATTTTGTCCTCAGAACCCCTTTGGATTTTGTTCCGTCAATGGTTTTCCTAAACTGCTGCTAACTGTAGCTGCTGTATGTAGTTAGCTACAGTTGGTTAGCCGTGCTGCATGGACTGTAAGCTCAGAGCACCGGGAGAGTGTTTCACTGGCCACCAGGAAGAGCAGGTCAGAGGGGATGCAGATGGGGAGCAGTGCCGGGATGGGCGACAGAACCAGAGCCAGGCGAGCAGGCAACGTAATCGGTCTCAGCAGAGGCATAGCATGGCAGAGGTGAAGAGACAGAGGAGAGGACTATGACAGAAGAAGAAGGAGAATTAGAGAGTGACCGAGCAAAGGCCACCAGACAAGAGTAAATCTGGGACTGACTTTTATTCCTGCATGAAATAAAAAGGCTGAAAGACAGATGCTGAGCTGGACTTCTTGCTGTTGGACTATCTATCTATCTATCTATCTATCTATCTATCTATCTATCTATCTATCTATCTATCTATCTATCTACACTTCTAAGAATCAAAATTAACCAGCACCGTCATGTATGTAACTGTCATGGCGGTATGGTAGTATTTCCAGGAGGAATAATTTAATGGAAATGTCAAGAGCAGCAGTCGCTCCAAGCAAAGGCTGAACCCTCTGATACAACGTGAGCCACTTTACCTCAGTGGGGATGAGAGACTTGTTGTCATTCAGCTCCGGTCTCGACCAAAATCTGCCTTTATCAGAACAGAAATGGCATTGTCACTTTTTAATGGGATTACAGCTCTTTCATTGCATATTAATTTGCGAGAAATCAATACGGGCCGTGGTTCTATTTGGGGGGGCATTTTAAACATTTAGCTGCTTTGCGTATCCTCTGCTTAAAAAAGAAAGAAAAAAAAAAAGAGTGATGAAGAGCAAAGAAGAGAGGTGTGGAAATTAGAATTGAATATTCAGAATCCTAAAAGGAGGAGATGGAACGACGAAAAACAAAGAAGGTCAAAAAATGGACCTCCTTGAAAATGAGATGGTTCGTTCCAGTGGATTTATTCGTACATTTTGAAATAGAATGGATGATAGCTGTAAGGAGGGGAGGAAAGAAGGACGTCTGAATAACTAATAATAAAGAAAAAAGGGAGGAAGGAGGAAGGGAGGGAACCAACTGGAAGCTCCAAATTAGTTTTTTTAATTATAATAAATCACAAACTACTAAATAAACTGTGACAAAGAACTTTAAATCATCATTTGAATCTATGATATTTTACTTTCTTCATTAAAAAAAAAATCCAACATGTGAAGTTGAGTACTGAGGAGGAGCTGTCCACGGTGCTGAACATAACAGTAAAACAGACTCAAGTAAGTAAACTGATGAGTTAGTTAAGACAATCTTAAGAGCAACTTTGCGTCTCTTGTTGCAAACAGCCCGTAATAACCAGCCCCAGTTTGCTCCGCGTCTCTGATGAATCACCTCTAAAAATATGAATGATGAAAATAAAAGAGATACAGTTACAGATCCCACAAACTCAGTGGTAGTTTGGAGCCTTTATTACACCGACATGGGATACGGTCTACTCAGTTACTGTGGTGACCTTCAGATGGGCGCGGTTGTTCTTATCGTGCAATCTCCACCAGTTGGCATTACACCACAATTAAAATGCGTGTTCAAAGCGACCTGTCACCGCGGTTGTTTGCCGCGCTGCTTGGCACCCTGTAGTGGGAGAGGGTGACATCTGTGACTCCTCGCCAAGGGAGCCCGGTAGACGCACCTAACTGTAGTTATTCTTTCAGCTCTGCCTTCAAAATTCACCGAATAATTACACCAACAACTCCGACCAGGGGGAGTTTTACCTTCTCCTTTTTTTTTTTTTGGTGTGTGTGTGTGCAAGCGCAATTCCCCACATTCCTGCACGGAAGGTAAGATCTTTTGTTTGGTTTTTTTGTTTCCTTTTATTCCTGAAGCCGTGTTGTAGAGATAATACTGTTTGTCTGACGTCCTGGCAAACGTACAGGCAAATGATATTTGAATTGTATCTGCAGACAGATTTCTTTTCTCTTAAGCGATCCGATTCCTGCAACTTAGACTACATCTTAATTGTGTTGGACTTTGAATATCAGCCTCTGTTAAGTTTCAGCGGATTTACTCTCCACACGCAGCCCTAATAATAAAACCTCGACGAGTCTACCGCACAGTGTTAGATAACACTTAATGTGCTACCTTATTTCAGGCGGGCATTGTAATTACTGTACGGCTGTGGCTAATGTTTTAACTGTGTGCGTTTAAGCTTGCAGCTGTGGGAGAGTTGCACGCTGCTGTCGATGCGATGCAACACACTGCCGAGTAATCATCGGGCAACTTTGAACCGAATATTCCACCCTTTGTGCTTCTGCAAATATGTCTCCGTTTTTCTAATCAGCTCTACCGTGGTGGTAGTTTCTTAAAATGAAGAAGGGAAAATGCTTTTTTTCAGGGATTTTCAAAGGCATCCATGCAGGGTGAAGTCACTTGCTTAGTTAGATTCAAGCGACGAGTTGTATTTTAAAACACAAAATCAGCCCCAGTGCCACAAAAAACTAAGATACTAAGAGGCTCAGTCACTTTTTAGATGGCACGAATTTAAGATTTTTCTTTTTGCGCATTTGCTCGAATTTAACAACCTAAAACCAACAGCTGAAGTTGAAATTTACCAGCCAGTCAGTGTTATCTTTAGGACCCGGCGGAGCGCTCGTATGTAACTGGACATAGTGGCTCCATTTGATTGCTTATCTCTCTCCTCCTCTCCCGTCCACAACTCGACTGGGTTAAGAAATCTACCCAATCCAAACGACCCCAAGAGTTTCTCTCCACTGGGATCTTTTCTTTTTTATTTTAAATACGCGTTGATGGACTTTAATGAATTTGCGACCACCGTGAATCCCCTTAACGGCTACTTGAAGTATTTTGTCGTGCGCCATTCCAGCGAATGCTGCGCCGAGAGCAGCGCTGCGTAAAGCCAAACAGACTGTGTGTGGACACCAGGCGATATTCGGCGGTGGTTTGTAAGCGTTAAAAGAAAGAAAGAAGAAGAAGGAGAAGAAAACAAAAGAGATTTTGAGTGTGAACGAGTCCCGGAATGTTATTTGGAATGAAAAAGCTGCTTTAGTGAGACGCAAAAGTTTAAAGAAAAAGTTAAGAGGGAGAGGTTGTGTCTGCACTTCAATGCGCGCTTTTTGCGCATACTTTATTGATCCATCTGGTGTGGTGAATTAGGAAAAAAAAGAGGAATCGATCAGAGGCGTGTGAAAATCTTTCTTACAACTACGCTGTAAATAACTTGTTGAATGAGCAGCTCGTCCCAGGAGCGCATTTAAATGTGAGTATTGCTCTGTTCTGAGCATCTTTTCACACATTGTGTCTTTTTGCATGCCGTCACTTGTATGATCGTGACTAAATGGGCAATAATAGGGTAATTACAGTGGGCTGTTTCATGGGCGGAACGTTACCAGAGATCATGTTTGATGAATAAGGGGATGAGAGGCTCGTGTGAAATGAGATTTAAAAAAATAAAAGATAAACGTTGCAGTTTACATCCACAGCGTTTTACCTCTTTGAGAAGTTTCACTGTACTGAGGAGGATTTGTGTGTTTGTGCTCATGAATCTGGATTCGCGTCGTGCACACTTCACCTAAAGCTGTCGTTATTTCTGTCACCCCCCTCGGTCGTTCATTAAGGGGAATAATGTGACTTTAACCTGTTGCGCAGCAGGTCAGTAAAGTCAGATCTAGGTGTGCCTCGCCTCTGCGCAAAATCTGACCCAGAACCTCATGAACACAGCTTCAGTTACTGTAAACATCAAGGTTATTTCTAAGAAATAATGGTTTCCTTTGAGCCTTTATTTGATTTCACTCACTGTGAAAATGATTTGACTTTTGCTCTGCTCTCTGTGCCCTCTGTGTGTTTCTGTTTTTATGAATCTTACATGTCCTGGATTTTTTTTTTTTCTTTAAATGTTTCCAACATGCTCTGCGTTTTTGCATGTCAGTGGCTCAGAAAGGGAACTTTGAATAATGTATGGCAGACAGATTTCATGTGAGGCAGCGATGCAGGCTGTATGACTCCCCACACTGGCTGGGCTCCACACTGAGGGACCCCTCACGTTGTCACCACATCAACCGCATCCTGCCAGGCGGAAAAAGCGCTTTGCAGAAGCCAATCTTTGTTGGAAATATATATATAAAAAATGACTCCAGTTGCAGAGGTTAAAAATGAAGCCTTGGGTCATTAATTGCTTGTTTCTTTGTGCTTACCGCTTTTGTGCAGCAGGGATTCTACTGAGAGACAAGGAAATGGAGAGAGTAAAAGCAGGACTGAGAGTTTGAATGAGGGACTGAAGGAGAGAAAGACAATAAGAAGACAAATGCGTGCCAGTATAAACATGCTTCTTCTTGCCAGTCAATCCCACTGTGACTCATATGGAAGGGTTGGTTCTTGGCTCTGCGAACGTTGGACACATTAACCCGTTTATTGTTGCGCTCATCAGCCAGCCACAAAGCATCAGTCTGCTCAGATTGGCTATGGATCAGAAGTTATTGGTTGGAAGTCAACAAAATCAATAAACACAACGAGGCAGTGTTGTGCGTGTGTGTGTGTGCACATCCAAAATCCTGACCAGGTGCTCGATACAGAAAGACAACAAAATTGCAATTGTTGCAGGATAAACCACAGAGGGAGCATCTGTCTAGGCTGGTTTTTTTTTATTTTAAAATCAATAAAACTGTCATGGTGCAATCAGTGATGTCAGTGTTTAAGGTACTGAGCCTCCAGTGTGGAGAGCCAGATCTGATGTCCTGTATTTCAGCACCATGGACAGCTTCCCCCCCCCATTCTACGTTGCTGTGTTTGAGAGCCAAGAGGGGATCAGAAAAGCCACACTCAGAGACTGAGAGCAAAGCCACACTTTAGCGGGATTACTATAAAATGAATGGAATACATCCTCTATGGTTTTTAAGAGTCTGGCTGGGAGTTTGTAACCAATATAAGCCACGGGGCATGGCTGCCTGCTGACTTTTAAAACACTCTGCCATGCTTGAGCTGCCCAGGGGATGCAATGCAAGCGGACACAAGGGGGTGTTTCAGAGAGGCTTCAAAAACAAGTGAAGGGAAAGAGACAGAGAGAGAGAGAGAGAGAGGAAGAGGTGAGGTGGTCAACCTAAGCTCTAAGCTCTCTCTCTCCCTGCATACGGAAAGCTGCTCAAATATTGATGACTTTTAATATAGAATCTGACCTCACATTTTTCTCGGTGAAATTACGGCATCCGTGATTCTCCGTGCATTTTGAGTGCCACCGAGAGTGAAGTAGAAATGCACGGACAGGAGGGAGAATAAGAAGACTGTAATTTAGTCGTATAGGTTTTAATGAAATATTTTGATGTTATGTGAAGCGAGGGTGGGATGGCACAAGAAAATTCTGAACACTAATTTATTTGTTACAGACGTCTATAGTCTGTCTATAGGCGATGAATTTGTCTCTTGAATCGTGTGAGAATACAGATTTGAAATGTATAATATTATAAGCTTTTCTCCCTCTTTACTGACACCTTAGTAGTGCTCTGATATTAAATGGTATCTGTCCACGGGGCTTCCTGACACCTTCCTTTCACCTGTATAGATTTCATTACTCACGGGATCTATGAATTAAATCCACTTCTCCCACGGTTAGCTCTATTTGCTGTCACTTATTAGCCCTGAATGTTCCCTATTAAATAAAAATAAGATAAGCGACCTCCACCACCCTGCCGCCGGTACCTAATTTGACTGTTTTTATAATGAAAGTCAGCGTCCGTATTATGAAAAGGGAGTTTATCCAGGTGTGTGTGCATGTGAGATGAGAGTGGGCCATCCCATGACGCGCCTCTGATCAGGGACTGACATTTATATTTATGAAATTTGATACTCGCATCCCCATGAAAGAAATGGCTTATTCATCACTCGGAGCTCCAGCCGTGTTATCAAATTTGTAATGGGCCCCTTTTTAGGGAGCCCGGCTTGATTGACATGAACACATTTAAAGAGCCAAAAAGTCTTTCCCGCCGTGTCTTTTTTTTTCCCCTCACTCGTTTTTTTTTTCCACACCTCCCACCAGAGGTCTGTCAAATGAAGCTGGCCATCCATACCTTCTGACACGGTTCACTTTGAAGGGTCTCTTGAGTTTGACTAGGAGATCATTTCTCGGGCTCGGACGAACATCTTTCATTACAGTTGGAATGTATTCAAGCCTGTAGTCATTTTGTAAAAAAAGGGCATTAGGTTGGAAGACGGAACGCAGTAATTGCCTTAGATGTAGTCAAAACCCAATCAAACTGGGACAATTTTCAGTCTTAGACAAGATGGCCGAGTTAAACTACTGAATTCTAATGCCTCCATATGTCGGCGGGGAGCACAGACACCAAGGCTGCGTGTGTGAAGCACAGCAACTCATTAGGATAAGTTTCTGTTTCCCAAATCTGATCTGAATCGTTGTCGTCTCGTATGATGAAGCTTTTATTAAAAGCCTTTCCATAATTGATTTGATTTGACTTGATAATCTCCTGAAAAAGAAAAAATCTGTAATGACACAGATCAAAAAGTAGCTCTTTCCGCTGAACATAAAAGACTCTCCACATGTGTACCTAAAAAAAAAAAATAATTTCAGCAGTGACTGTCAGTCACATGGGGGCAGCTGTAGCCTGAAGGGGAAAGAATAAAGCTGCTGACCGGAAAGTTACCGGTTCAACTGCATGTGCCAGCTGGTTGTGCCGGGCGTTTTTGTAAGTCTGACTCTGCGTTAGGATAAATGATGTCATGTCACACTGCAAACTTGTAAGAGGCTTTAAAAGAGAATAACTGTACATGCTTTTTAGAGTTATACCCGAAGTAGGCAAAGGTTAAATTGAAATGTAAGCACATTTTTCTAAAGAGACACTCCCGGGAACATACACTTCTTTTCACTAAGGCGAAACCTCAGGCCATCTGAGCACATTGACCGTCAACAGTAACTTAACTCCTATTTACAGAGTCATTACTCTGTTGGAGGCAGCTGTATATAGCTGCTACATTTTATTTATTTATTTTTTACCCGAGACATTGAGATCGTGCGGGTCTCCACTGACTGCTGCCAGGCACCATTACCTGACGAGTTACACCATCTGACTGATGGCTTGTGATAGCTCGGAGAAACGTACAATCCCTCAAATAGACCATTTCTGTCTCCCAATTTTGCTTTAATATTTCCCAAATGCCTCTGAAGGCATTGGGACAAACACGACTCCACATTTGGTTATTAAGGGGTAAGAGTCGGAGAAAAGCAATATCTTAAATGCAGTGACTTGACACATGGAAATAAGCCTTTTTGTATGAAAATCAAATGGAGATTAGGCCTTGCAGGACAAGCTTGATTTGAATTGTATACAGTGATTTTGGCAAGGTTATTATTGAGGGATGCATATAAACAGTGGAACCTTGAATAGCGTTAGTGTGTACATTATGTGTGTTTGTGCACTACTTATCCACCTCAGTGCCCTTAAACCATGTTGAACCTCCGTTAATATTTTAATCCAGTGTTTCAAATGCTTTTGTTTTGTTCTGCGATCCGTTTAATCCACCCAAACTTGTCTTTTTCTTCTGTCCTCTAGGATGCTGCCCATGGCGAAAATCACAAAAGACAGAGGATCAAGCTAAGACATCTGACAGCCGCTGACTTATGAGGAGTGCCACTCCTCTCTGTACATCACATCTGACCGTTAGTTGACCCGACCCTTTCATCAGGACTTGTGAAGACGCTCACTTGTTGACACACCTCATCAGCCAGGCAGAAGTGGCAACAATCAAAGACGAAACAACTGAATGGGGGTGGGCTGATCGCCGTCTGAAGCTGCTCGCGCGAAAGTAGCAAGATGCTGCCACAGTTCCCAGATGCTCAAAGCTCCAGTTAATTTAGAAGATTCTCAACAATATTGTCATTCCTGTGACGAAGCAGAAGCTGTTAAGTCAAAAAGAAGTTCCACAGCAGACATCCAGAAGACAAGATCAGCGATGCTTTGGCCAGTATTATTCACTCTGCAAGCTGTGTGCAGCAGCGTGGCACATGCCATGCAACATTACCCGGCAGCCTGGGGACACTATGACGTGTGCAAGTCCCAGATCTATACGGAGGAGGGCCTGGCATGGGACTACATGGCCTGTCAGCCAGAAGCCACCGACATGACAAAGTATCTGCGAGTGGCCCTCGACCCCCCAAATATCACGTGTGGAGATCCGCCAGAAACGTACTGCGCTTTGGTGAGTCGTAACCTCGCCTGTCCCCTGATGGAGACAAATGAGGCTGTAGGCAGGATCACACAGCATACTGGGTCAGGGATAGAGAGCAGTACATACAAGGCAACTTGCTGCCGCTGCAGCAGAGATTGATGTACACACAGAGCCGGTGTGCATTAGGATACAAGTGCTTACATCCAGCGGCACACTCACGAGCTATATACACACACACACAGGTGCAGACACACATCAAATATGTACAAATCTTGGAGAGGCAGGTGTGAAAATACACAGATGCACACAAATACACAATAAAACAAGTGCTCCACAAGGACAGACAGGCATCTGTGGACGTATAAGTATATATGTATACATATATACAAACATGTATGTATACTTGTATATCTATTCATATATAAAAATGTATTTCTTCGTTGCCTACCATCGTCTCTTCCGTTGAAAGCAGCGACAGTTTTTAGAAATATGTATGTATTGGAGTATGTCAACTGGCCCTACAATCAGAAGTACAGACACACACATACACTGACTGCACACACACAGTCAAACTACAGTCAGCACTGCACACACACACACACACACAGAAAGGATCAGTGTAAACAGTGACTTGGTAATTGTACCGGTGCCGTTATTATGCACTGCATGCTCACCGCAGTGTTTAGCATTGTGTTTCACTGGCCCTTATCAAACATTATCAACAGTTCACACACAGGTTGAATTTGTTTAGAATCATGCGCAAAGTAAGCAGCAAGAGCCCATAGGCTTTAAAGTGCTTCATTAGAAGGTGTGAGCGTGCCCGCCAAGAGCTCCTGCAAGTAAATATTTACCAATTAAAATGGGCATCTTTAAAAAGGAGAGGTTTCATTCTCGCAGCTCCAGATGGCACTGAGACGTTTAATGGCACTGTAGGATGAAAAAGGAGCCGGTGACATTCTGTGAAGCTTTATATCAAAACGAACAGTGGAACCTTTATCAGCCCTATAGATTATCCTGAATAAACAACATTTACATAACACGGGGAGTGTAAAGAGCCAAATAGAGTCAAAGTGCTTCATTCCACTACGGTTACTCCTGGAATATAAAGATGGCCTCTCACGATCTTGTTTGAAAATCGAATAATGCTCGTTCACCCATTGCTTGTATTACTCTGGATGATTGGAACTACAGTGGCTATAGTTACAGTTCGATAATCAACATTTTTTAATTTATTCAAAATTATTAGACAATACTTTGATCTAATATAACCAAATAATGTATCTGTTCTCCTTGACATTGTTGGATGATGCGGTTCCTCTGATAATCCCAGCACTGGAATTGCACGATCAGCTGATGCTGCATACGAGTTCGGTGCCGCAGGACAGGTTTGTTTCCATAAAAACAGGGAACAACCTCGAGCAGCCCGACTTCAGTGATGTCTGTCCACCACTTTGGTCCAGGCTGAAATATCTAACAATTAATTGATGAATTGTAATGACACTTTGTAAATACATTCATGTTCCCCAGAGTATGACTCCTGCTGACTGGTGTTCTGTTGGTTTTTCCTCTAGTGTCAATAGCAGGTCAAACTTTACTGCAGATAAATGTTGAAAAACGGCTAATAAAAAGCGAAATCATTGTCCGACGATAGCCGTGCGTTCCGCCTCTTTTACTCTCGGTGCAGATTCCGTTTACCTGCATGCAAACCAAAGCAGGCTCAAATATGATCGTTCAATACGACTAAAATCTTGATCCCTTACCTACAGATTAATTTCCGTTCAATTGCAGATCTGTTTATGAAGATCATAGATGCATTTTTCACCAGACCAAATAGATGATAAATGCATCATGTAGAAACAGAATGAGTTTGATCACCATAATAAATAAATGCACATTTTAAAACAACCTGCCATAACAACACATAAATGATCTTTGTGTTGTTTTGTTATGTGACATGTCATATGTCCTTACATCTGACAGCCAGGATGTCTGTCACCTCTGACATGAATTTCAGGTCATCATTGTCTAGATGATCAGGAACAACGGGCTCCTCCTGCACTCGCCTAAGCTGCCGTTGTGTGTTTGATCTGTTTACATTCTCGGCTGGCACACAGGCAGACTGACACCGGTGACCTTATCCACCGGTGCTTCCTGAGCGTTTGTTGGAGATGAGAGGAGCATGCAAATGAGCTCTTTTAGCCAGTCACCAAGTTGCCTGCAGTTGTGAGCCTAAGTCTAATCACTTTCCCCAGGAGTTGGTTTGCCTCATAGTGGATGGTCCAAAAAAATCCCACATGGTTCATCCTGCCCCCCTCCCTTTCCCCCCGCCTCCTGCCTTTTGCTTATGATTCCCGTCTCTGTCGCTTGAGGATGTTTTTTTTGTGTTTTTTTTTTTGTCCAAACTAAACTAAACAGTTATGACAGAGTCTGTGCTCACGTAAAAAGGACATTAATCATTCAAGAGTGGATCTTTTACAGCTTAAGGTTTGACCTTAACTTTTGGTTTTAAGTTCTAATTCCAGGCTTGCTTTCTCTTAAACGTTTAGGACAAACAATGAAGACAGTCCACGATAAACAGTGTCTAGGACAGGTGTTCTGCATCAGGGAGTTAGCCCTGTTTTTATTTTTAGCCGCAGACCTTCAGGGGTTCTTCAAAATGTGTTGGTATTAAGGCTGTTCTCATGTGGTGCGCTGTGGCACTGTCACTCACTATCATCCAACACCAGTTTATGTTTTTTTTTTTTAAACTCTCTACAGTCACAGGCAACGCTGAAATACATACGCAGTTATTTATAAAAGATAGAGGAGGTTGGATTCATTGATATATTGCACAGCGCCATCACTTTCCCTCATTTGCATAATATTTCTTAGTCATGCTTGCTGTTGTGACTAATTAAAATAAAATTAAATTTTTTGATATTCAGCGTTTTCATACATTATTATGAATACACGATTCAATTAGATTAATTTGTATGGTCATAGGTGAGACCATTTTTATTACACTATTATACCACATGAGCCCTAATGAACAACATCTGTTAATGCTTAAATACGCCCACTAAAAGGCATCTGCATCCCAAACCTCTCATAATCATTTTTTTCTTTATATGGTTAACAGACATGAGAGTGTTTTTAATTACAGCAATTTTCTGCCTCTCTTAAGTCCAAATCAAGTTGGCTTTGGTGGATTTAATGGCAATTTACTAAAGTGGCAGGGCATTACTTTGACTTCATTGTGAGCGGGTTTAATTTTGATGCAATTCAGAGTTAAACCAAATCATTTGTAGTTGCTAAGTAATGGGCACGGACATGTTTATTCCACAAAACATAAAAAGGCATTGTGGCAGCCATCTGGCACAAAGCCTCACAATGTCTTAAAACGTTCACAATCTGAATCTGCTTGGGCAAAAAAAAATCTTGGTGGAAGAAGTTGAAAGACGTTCTGTTCTCCCACAGCATCTACAGTGATCTGGCAGTTTATCTGAATGAATGAATGAATGTGAGCTTTGAGTTAGATGTCATCGGCCCACATGCTCCACCAATATCTGCAGCCATACTGATTCATCCATGCCACAGTGGCAGTGTATAAACATTTGTGAGACTCATTCAGTGATGCTTATTCCAGCTTGTCTGAGTCTAACTGGGTAGATTCCCGTAATTCCTCTGAACTTTATTCAGTCCTCTACGAATGGATGAAAGGAGTTGTGGGTGCCAGTTCACCACACGGCCCCCTCTGAGGCTTAGAAAAGAAAGACGAGACGAGAGCTCCCACTAAGCTGCTCGGAGACTGACGTTATTGACAGTCAATGCAGCAGACTTATCTTTGTTGGCAATGACGAGACTCATTGTGAACTTTCAATCGGTGTCTTACATGCCCACTAGAACTGACGTAAGAGACTCTAGAAAGAGAAATAGATTGTAGACTAGAGAAAGAGAAGTAACCTTTGCTTTGTACTGACTCCGGGAGGTCATTGACAGAAATAGAGCATCTGCAGAAAGGCAAGTGCACCAACTCCGTCTCCTAACTTTGTCGTTATATATTTTGGACGGCATGTCCATTAATTGCTGCCTTGATTAAGTTCACTGGCAAGTGGTTAAGAGTCCGCCTGAAATGTGTTACTTAGGTCATTTTTCTTGAAGTGAAAGCTACATTAAGAAATATTTTCACCACTTTACCTAGCCATCAGACAGCTTTTCTGTCCAGAAACTGAAGCGTTTATATCAATCTATGCTTTCTTCAAAGCCACCAGAGTCATTCACCACCACCACCACCACAGTTGGTTAGTTTATTTGTGCCAATGTGTGACTTTGCCGTTTTAACATGTTATTTCAAAACTGCTTTGTTGTCGTGGATTGAGGCAGCAGTAGACCTGCAACTCCTGTGTGCTACAACGGTTTTTAATCAAAGGAGTCTGGTGGCTTTAGAGATATATTTATCTAATTTGTCTAATCTGTCGAAAAGGGCTGTCTCATGGCTAGTGGAGAGATTTTTTTTTTATATAAATATAGCTAGTAAAACACTTGTGGTTTAGGTTAAATCCTGGAAAACTCTTCAACCAGGATCACAATCTTTCCTTAACCTTAAAGCTGCTCTAATAATATATATAAATTAACAATAAAGGGGCGCCGCCATGAATTTTGGGCCCCATGACAAAAAAAAAATCAAATTGTGCCCCTATACCTATTACCTATTTTTTGGGGCCCCTGTCAGTCGTGGGCCCTTGGAATTGTCCTAACTTTTCCCCCCTATACGGCACCCCTGCGCTGTCGTCGTCCTCATTTTCAGTTGCAGCAGGCAGGTGTTTTCAGTAAAAGAGCTCAAACAAATTTAGATGCTAGCTGGTGAAGATAGTGGAACGTTTAGCAGTGAAAGAGCCATATATTTCCCCGAGGAGTTGGTGGAGCAAAAAAAAAGGAGAGTGAATATTGGACTCACATTCAGTGGGTAGTCAGAAACACAACTGCAAATACAGGTTAACAGATTGGTTGCAGGATGCGTGTGCATATAGTGTATACTGTCTGATAATTATTTCTGTCATGCTTGTTATTCATGTGTTTATGTCTTCATCTTCATATGGTAATAATTTGTCAATGTTGTGTTTTTTCTCTGACTCGAGGCCAAAGAATCTATGAATGCAGGTTTAATCAGCTTCCAGTTGTCTAAACATAAACATGCAAACACGCTTAATCGTTTTCGGCACAAAAGGTTGACAGTGAACAACTTGCATATGCCCATCCATCTATTAACTATAACCACTCTGAAGAAACTTCACGCAGGCACGGAGAAAAACATCCAAACTCCACACAGTTTGAGCCTGGAACCTGACGGCGCTATAAAATCTCCTTGTTACATTGATAAAATTGCATTCTGGGTGACATTCAGCATCCTCCAAAATGTATTTGCTATTTTTTTTTTTTTTTAGGAGGCAGAATTGAGCGCCCTGAATAGAGTAAAAAAATGAGGACTGATCACATCTTCATCCAAACCTCACTACTCCCTATATATAGACATTATAATTCTCACACATAATTCTCAATTAAAACAGTTATTATATATAGTTCACTATACAGTAAATAGTGATTGTTAGACGCAGCCTGTCAGTTTGAGCATCAGTATCATGAGTGTCTCTGTTTACTAAAATAACAGCAGTTCAGAGGTCACGCCAGAAACTGCCATTGCCCCTCTTTGATCCCTGTACCCTTCCTTCTCAGGGTGGGGAGTGGGCTCACTCATCCATATATTTGTTTGGGGACAGGGAACAGTTGGAGCGTTTAGCTTCCTGTCAACCCATGTGCCCTTGACTCTGTTCTGAACTGGCCCTGCCCAGCACATCATCACCGCACCACTGCGTACCAAGACACTGAGATGACATGCAACATGTCCCCTGACTCCGAGAGAGGAGGGGGAGTCATCATTTATTCCTTCACTCGCCTGCCACATCTTTTGTCTCCTGGCTTTTTAATTTCCCTGTCCCTTGTTTTCTGTCAGCTGATGATGCATAATATCCATGCCTTGTTTGAACACTTGGAGGTTGGATGCTCCATATGAGGTGAAGCACTTGACAGATAGAGATATGTCGGCATTATTCCCTGGGATATGTGACAGGTTAATTCTTAGAGGGTTGTAAATATAAAGACATATGAATTATGCATGGAGATATAAAAGAAAGTGATGGGCTTTGTGGTCCAACTAGACAGAGTCTTTCTGGACAGCTTTACATTTGAATGCATGTTTGCTATGTGAAACGTGTGCCTATAATCATATGCATAACTGCTTAATTCTTTTTTTCCTTCTTTCTATAAAGCAGACGTAATACTTGTAGGAAGTCGAAAGCCACTCTGGAATATTTTTCTGCAGGTGTATGCAGGATTATTGCTTTCTCAGCACAAATGATAATAATTGCAGCTGTAAACAACTTACAAGAACATCAGACTGTCTTTCACGACCACAGATGTTGTCTGATATCCATATATATTCTTTATCAAATCAAGTTTCCTAAGCAGTTATGACTGACTGAAACAGACTGCACGGGTCTTATATTGTATTTCACACTCTGCTACTTTTCACTGACATATGTGATGGAACCATCCCGCCATGACAGGCTGTCAAACCTTGATGTACTTTGACATTATGTTTGTCCACCGTGCTTGATACGACACGTTTCCACTTAGCACAGCTGGGGTTGAGGCGCGTTTAATTCATGCAATGCAGGAAGTAGATTCAGTAGAAATATCATATTTTACATGAGTGATCATCTAGAAACCACATCCATAGCTATATTGATGACACCATGATGCGTCAGGATCTGTCTGATTCAGCTCAGCAGGTGACTGATTGATTAATCACACCGTTCATTCACTTCGTTGTGGTTAATTGGAGCATGTTTCACTGCTGTTTTTGGGACAAGTTGAGACAAACAGCCCAATTAGTCACAATTAGATGGTGATGGGTAGAAAGAAAAAAAAATGCACTGAAGGGCACTGAAAGACTGAAAGTTTGATAATCACCTGCTGGAGTTCATCTCTATGTACGGCTATGCAATCCTCCAACAGGTTAACAACTACAGGTGAACTACAAAGAACTGTGGAGGACAATATCTTTAAAAATAAATACAATAATTACCTCATTGTACCAGAGGCAATGTGACACAGAAGAGAAACCTCTTGGGTTTTTTTTTTTACATTTCACATTAAAGTCAGTTAATCAAAGCAATGTGTGTCTACGATCCTGTAGTTAAAGTAGTACAAATAATTAATGAAGTACCAGTTTACCCTGTAAAACCAACTGCATTATTACACAATAAAGCAACCACACACTACAAAGATGGAGTCTCTGTAGCAGGTAAAAAAAAAAAAATCCTATAAATAGCCCCACCTATGAGATGCATCGTGTCTGTGTCCCATGTATTTCAGCTGTAAGGGTGCAGCCATGAGAAAAACATGGCATCTTGTGAATTTAGCAGAAAATGCAGATTTGCAGATTTAGTCTTTTGGCGTTTTTTTTAATGAAACCAGCAGTGGAAGAAGAGCTCAGATCTTTTACTAAGAAGGTCCAGTGTGTGATATTTATTCTCTATTTACAGAATAAGGCAGAGTTTAAATATAATACGCAAATCTATGTTTTCATTAGGGTGTAATGTCCTGAATCATCATTGGGGTCTTGTTAGAAATGAGCCCTTTCTATATCTGCAAACACTGTGAGTCCTCTTCGATGGAGTCCTGGCATGTTGAACCACCATGTTTCCACAGCATCCCAGAATGGACAAAATAAACGCAGCCATTGTAGTTTCTACTTAATGCTAGGAAGGAGAAGGTGAGGCGAGGCAGTTGCAATCAGCAGAGGTGCAAGATGCCACTAAATACACAGTGGTCCTTTAAGTAGCAATATCATAATGTAGAAATACTCCTACTGTACATATTTCAGAATACGGGGCAGACCATAATAAATATTATATTATTCGATTATATAATACATGCATTCATTTGTTCGTTATCTTATTGCTGGTGTTCTAGTGCAGTAGAAGTGCAAATAACTAAACATTGTAAATGTACTCTCAGCTACTTTCAGCCGCTGCATGAGATGTAGCTGATTGTCTGTTTTCAGATACCCAGTAGAGCAGATTGAGGTCATATGTTATTATTTGTGAGCTTCTCTTTAGAGTAGGTTTGTGTTTTAAGTAGTGTTCACTTGTTACTTCCTACGGGTAAAAAGTATTAGACACCTGACCTGACTTGAAGGATTTCCATACGTATACATACAAAGTTTTTAATTTTAAGTTTACATTTATAAATAAGTAAACAAAGTGAATTGACTGCATCTCTGCTTTTCATCCCTTTCCAGATTCTTTGTCAACAAACTTTACATAAGATATAAAAATATGTTTTGCTCCCTTTAGGTATGAATTTTGATACAGGGAGACAAAGACTAATCTCATTTGAAATTGCTGCTTGAGGACCCAAATTGCAGAAGATAAGATGGTATTTTTGAAGTGATTCAAAGGAAATCCTCTTACCTCACAATATGACTCAGCTTCGTTTCCTCCCATACTACATTTAACCAATTTGCTGCAGACGCCACTTGCCAGCGCATTTTTTGACGCTTGCCTTGCAAAGGCATACAGGCAATACGGGCATGAATGTTTCATCGGTGAATCACAGTGTTTATCTTACGCCTCAGCACACCAGAAACAATTAGGTATTTCAGTGTGTGTGCTGTCTGTCAATACCATTGAAACAGGAGCTCTTAGAGAGCGACGGTAATTCAGAGCTTTGAATGAAGTACTTTCGGAGGGATGACGATGTCGTGGTGACCCATGGGCCTACTTTGAGATCTCCACTCTCCACTCTCACGGAGCTTCTTGTCTCTCCTGTTTTGCCGTGTCCATTTCAGCTCATGTACCGTTTCGATAAAGAAATAAGAGGTTAAGGTGGTGAACGTCTGCACTGTAATCTTAGAAATAAAAGGAATTCTTTACACCATTAAATCAAATTCTTTTCACTCCCCCAGTATTCAGTGCCTGTACACCCATTCAACACCCTTTTAAGTTTGACAAGCTGAATGGGATTCTTGTAAAAGATACAGTAATTGAATTACTCCAAAGCTATTTGGCAAGCATGGCTCCCCGTTGCTGCCCAGAAAAAACTCAACTTGGCTCACACATCTGCCAGAGGTCTTTTTTTTTTTTTTTTTAAGCAAGTGCATGTGCATGTGAAGGACTTCCTCCTCAAGACACTGTCTATAATTTTGGCCAGACTGAGGAGTGTCAGGCAATCAAGCAGCGCTCTCATGGGAGAGGAACACTTTGAAAGCTTTAACCTCAAAAGTCTGAGTTGGTGGGAATACAGCTGTGTTGGCTGTGTGCCAGCTTTTCCTTTATAAAAGGCCACATGCAACTTTTTAATATGAAACACGGCAGATAATCTCTTCTTCAGTATAATACAGGAGTAGTTTTATTATTCCTTATTGCAGAGTAGTGTGTCTTGTATGCTCTGGAAACAGATCTCAGCAGGAGAGATCAGCATGTATGAAGTTAAATTGGAAATACTACAATGAACTTAATCGTGACAGCTACCTGTAACGGCACCTACCTGTCAATCAGCTACGCTGTTGATTATGCATAACTTTAAGCCTTAATATAATTTGAATGGGTGAGTTATATAGAAATTTAGCCTCGGTAAAGTTGTCGTGAATGAGGAAATCAGCTATAGAGACCAAAACTGTTTTTTGTACCAGGCTGTAAACATGTTTATTTCTGCTGTGAAGTTGGACATTTTAATATAGGGGCTTACGGAGACTGACTCGTTCTGTAGCCAGCTTCAAGTGGCCGTTCAAGGAACTGCAATTTTGGCACTTCCACATTTGCTACATTTCACAGCCACAGAGGATTTACTGGCATGTAGCGATGAAGTTGCAGACTGCAAAGAACTGAATACCGCTCACGTAGCATGTAAGAGAAACTACAGTGGCTGTGAAACACAGGTAACAAAACTATCCTTATTTTTAGGGGATTATACACTAATGAAAACATACATTTGAATATTATATTCTATTTCTGTCAATGGACACTCCTGAATGTTACACTCTGGACCTTTAAATTAAGGTGTTAATATGTGCAGCACGTCAGCATTGCATTGTGTTACCTTTAAAATCTCCCAGAAGTCAAAACACTGACTGTGGTTGTTTTTTTTTTTTTGTTTGTTTGTTTGTTTTGTTTTTTGAAAAGGTCAAGCATTACAGGACAGAATTTTGTGTTTTTGTATTCATTTTTATTTTTGATTTTGTGAAATCATGAAGTGGGGTGAGGGTAAAAGACCTGAAAAGAGAAATAATGGTGAGAGATGACAGGGAACTGTTGCGACCCACTTCCCCTTAGGAAACCCAGCCATCATGTTGTCAGGCTATATCGATCTCTGAGAAAGAGTGAAAAGACTGTGCTGTACACACACAGAGAGAGAGAGAGAGAGAGAGAGAGAGAGAGAGAGAGAGGGATGAAAGTACAGAGGGGAATAATGTTCGTTTCCAAAAGTGGCTGGTGTGATTTTATCATGCTCAGTGAAAGGGTGACATTTCAGTAACGCTTTATTCCTCACTTTGGCATTTCAAATTAATAAAAGACTCTAATAACTATGCAGATTGAAAAGATGGAGGATGAGTTGACACACAATGAGCTAACACACTGAACAATGCAGCAATTTCACTCTCACTGTCTCTCGTTCTTTCTTTCACTCTCTCAATTTCATCCCCATTTCCATCAATTTCTCTGTGATGACCCCTGCATCTCATTGTAAAAAAAAAAAAAAAAAGGCTGAGGGCTGAGTTTGTGTCCTCTGAATTTCTCCCCAGTGAGAGAGCACTTGGAATCTCTCAGTGGAAGATTTCCATGTGTTTTAAAGCTGTTTATATGAAGTCAAAATTAATAATGCAACAACTTCAGAGTAGTCTACAATCAATGACAATCAAGACGTAGAAGACACAGAAGTCTGGTGGTGTAGCGAGTCAGCTAAATTAAGTTGTTTGGCAACTTTGTAGAGACTCAGACTAGCTACGTCCATTGCTTTCCATTAATTTCTGTACAATATGAAGATCTATTGTCAGACTGTTGAAAATGTTGGCACGCTGATTAATCTTAACTATCGTTTAGTGTATTGCAGTTAATGTCAGGATGGCGGTAAAAGTAAAACTTATAGCACACCCAGGCTCACTTAATGACTCCTCCACCTAAACAATTATTAACTCTGGATAGCAAATACAATTTACACGTTGCATGTAAACACACAAAAAAGGACATGTTAAGCACAACTTAATATGGTTCAAACTTTGATTCAACCAACCATGAAAATGTGTTTTTTTCTGTTTGTTTTTTTTCCATTAAGAAAAGTGTCTAAGAAGTAAAACATTCATACAGTTAGTGAGATTAACAAGTTTTTTTTATGGTAACTGTGCGGAGACTCAGACTAGCTGTTTCCAGTCCTTAAACCGAGCTAAGCTAATCGCCTCCTGACTCTAGCTCCATACTTAATGCACAGACATGAGATTGATATTGATCTGCCCCTCTAACTCTTGGAATGAAAGCAAATTAGCGTATTAAAAGTGTTGAACTTTTGCTTTAATGTTGAGGGAGCAGAGAAAGTCCAAGATGGATAAACCAATTATATAAATGGTGGGACTAAAACTGGCAGATACAAAAATATACGCACTGACTAAAAATACTGCTGTTTGAAAATATGTAACTACTGTATGTTGGACCAATTACTCAAAAAAAACTTGACATGTTTTGACATATAAATCGTGTTGGGTGAGGCTGTCTTTATCCACAGTTCCTTTCTGAATGATGATCACATATATTTTTAGTACAAACATACAACCATGCTCTATCTTTACGTGATCAAACGAGATGCTTGTAAAGTCATGTGATGTGTTTATTTTACACACATATCTAGCCCGTGTTAAGTATTCTGTCTAAAGTGTCTTGACGGGAGCGTTATCAATTTTTACCACACAAGCATGCGGCGTTTCATCCCGTGCTTTGGAATACAGAGCACCACAAAGAGAGGGGGAGATCAGGCAAAAGAGAATTAAAGATCCTCTCATTATAGCAATGTGAAAGCTTTTTATTGAATCCTGACATCAGAGGGAGTCTAATCCCTCACAAAACCAAGCTCGCACACACTAATACACAGGAATATATAAAGGTAGGCTCACATAGAGATAAGCATACGCAAATACACGTGTACAAATGACTTCATATATACATGAAAATTCACATACACATGAAAGCCCACCATACCGTCCCCCGTGATAATAAAGCGGTGTTAATTTTACCCCGGTGGGACTCTGCCACATGAGACAGATAATGAGGCCAGGTGTTAATTAATGTGGAGTGTGTTTCCTCTCGTTTGCCGACGCCCAGTGAATCCCAATCAAGGCTGCGGCCTTGGATGGCGGCGCGGTTGATTTGCCAAGCAGTGTACTTCAAAAGGCCAGACTGGCTGTGCTGCAGTCCTCAAAGGGACTGCTTTGGCGAGGGCTACGTTCCAAAGGGCGGAGTTCTTGGCATGTGGCAAATCGAAACAAGAGCCGCGGGAGAAGTTTGTGTTTTTGTTTTGATCAGACGTCTGCACTGTTAGCAAGTTACAGCCGTCACCTCTGCACCATCTGATGTGCTATCTGCCGAACCACTTGATGCTTATGTTTTCATTTTGTTCGCCATGTGTCTCTGCAGGTTTTACCTCTTTAACTATAAGATAATTTGTCATCCGACAGCCAAAACAATGACTAACACTGCATAGCAAATACATCACATATACCACATAATAGTGGTTCCAAGTCTTTTTGGCTTGTGGCACCTTGAATTAAACAATATCTAATGATCAAAAGTCACAGCTGTTGGCCAGTTTAACAAGTGCTTTTCCCTTCTTTGATCATTTTAATTTGAAGAAGAGTAAAAAGCTTAAAAAAAAAAGTATCCAACATCTCCCAAAAAATAGAAACATAATTTTGTGTTATTCATGTCTTATTCCTAAAATCACCTTGTGATCCTTCAGAGTTACCCAGGCTGGCTTAGATTACACAAGCAGGTATACAGAAATAAACGGTTGCTTTAAATGGTATAAAAAAAAAATATATTAAACTTCTGAGCAATGCTCTGAAGAATCTATAGCTTTGATGTAAGGTGTATGTGATTTCTAAGAAATGAGCTTGAACACGCTGGAATGTCAGGATTTCTTTTTAGGCAATCCTTCACACGTCCCGACCATTTAGGCTGTCAAACCATCGTGTGAGATAGTGTTTCCTTTACATGCATGCTATTGAATTGCCATTATCTGTTATCAGTTCTCAGACATTCACAATCCTCCAATCTCAGATATGATATGATGGAGCACTCACAGGTCAGATGGGCAATCCTCCTGTCCTTCATTCCTCTGAAGGTCAGAAGAATGAAAAGCCTGGCTCTGTTGTGAGCTACTGCTGGCCCTGACTGCAGGTCATTAAAGCTCTATTGAGTTTCTGCCAAAGCTCTGACTCTCCCAATATCTCACCATGGCTCATCTCAGCTGTCTCTTCCGTCAGGGCTTATACCAAGTCCTGAAAGGATCAACACCCAGTCTCTGTGTTCGCTTTACACTTGAGCAGACCTAGATCTACCTCGATATCATCATTTTTTGGCCCGTCCTCTGTGTATCACCGCAGACGAATCATCCTCAGTTATATCGAGGTACCCTGTGAGTGCAGCAAAAAGAGAGCTTGCCATTTTGCACTGATGGGCATCTTGTGATTTTATCGAGTAGTGCTTCAGCTTGAATCATCGTCATTTTTGTTGTCCTGGATCAACTCCCTGAACACTGAATCACAGGCGAGTGACCACCAAGCTGGCATTTGTCAAATTCTCCTCCTCTGGCGCGCCCCGTGAATGAGGAGGTGTGATAAAGGGGTTTTGGGCCAACGACAGGTCTGCAGGTGTAATGTGGCAGGTTTGGAGGTGTAAGGCCGATCTAATCCAGCAACACCTCAGGTCCAGTGGGAGAGAGTTCTCTCACGGCCACAGAGGCTGTAGCAAGGAGGTTACTGTGGGTATATATATATATATATATATATATATATATATATATATATATATATGTGTGTGTGTGTGTGTGTGTGTGTGTTTTTTGCACACTAAAAAAGAGCTATCTTTAAGATTAAAATGAACTAGTTCACGTTGAGGTGATCATCACTCAGCTCAGACAGAAAATGAAAGTGAACTTAGTTTCCCTGTGTATTCCGTTTGTTTGTTATAGTTATAACAACAGACTGAATAAAACATGGATGCATAATCCGTGACATCACCCATAGGTTTCAGTCTAGTGGCTCTGGGCGCCACCATCTTGGCTGTCCTGTCTTTTGCGGCTCCGACTAATCCAAAAATGGGCAAAGAGGTGCAGGGTGGGTGAAGCTGTGGTGGGCTGAATGAAGCCTGAATGCTTGAAGACAAGTCACCTGTGACGGCACCCATCTGTCAATCATAGCGGCCATGTTCTTAAGCCTTAATATAATTTGAATGGGTGAGTTATATATATATATATATATATATATATATATATACATATATACATATACATATATATATATATACACACATAAAAAAAAGCCTCATGAACGGGTAAATTAGCTATACCAAAACCACTTTCTGTACCAGGCTGTAAACATGTTTATTTCTGCCGTGAAGTTGGTCATTTTAATATGGGAACTTATGGAGACTGACTCAGTAGCCAGCTTCAAGTGGCCGTTCAAGGAACTGCAGTTTTTGGCACTTCTGCGTTGGCCTCACTTCACAGCCACAAAGGTTGTTGCCTGGTTATAACTCAACAGAATCTCTTGTGGGATTCTTACGTCCTTTTCATGAACTGCAAACAACAAATGTTCTGTTGGCTTATCCAATTGTTTTCTGATTTTTGGACCACTTGTGTTTATGTGCCCCCTCAAATTTTATGTACCAATGTTGATGTTTAAGCAGTTGCTCTGGTAATGTCAAATTAAGACCCAAGTCATAAAAAAATAGGATTATCCTGTAAAGTCTTTAGTCAAAGCATACCTTATTATCATCATCAACTTTAAATGACTAAAAACCACCCATGCATTGAAAGTGCACTGTCATCAATTCTCATTTTAAACAAACATCTCAGCCAACAGTTGTTTTTGTATGTATGCATGTATAGTATCAGTGTAGGTGTGCAGTATGACTCTGTTTTGGAAAGGTTGGTTGAAACTGGCACTAATCAAAATTGAATGAGTCATGATTTGATTGACACATAATTGGATTAATTGTAATTGCTGCAACTATCAAACTGTGTTTTATAATTATCATTACACCCTTCCAGCGTTGTTGCGTCTGGCTGAACCGCTACGAAATGTATGTACTGAAATGCTGTGGGCCTCCATTTATACTAAAAGTAAATTTCCCCAGGACTGTTTGATGATTGATGGCACAGTATTTGTTCTTTTTTTTTCCTGAAAAGGGTACATCAGTCAAAAGTAAAAAAATAATAATAAAAAGAAAAGCAAAGGCAAATTCATTTAGCAACCATTTACTAAGCAAAACTGTCTCTGTTCCTGAGAAACAAAGCCGTGAGTACATCTCAAGCTTGTCACAATGGTAAAATAACAAGCTCGCCTTGAGGGAGACTGCCTCGGTAGAAAACTGTGGTTAGTTCAATCTCTGATCTGGGCTTTAAGTCCAGAAATCTGTCAAGTGAACTGATTGGGTGGATTGCCTGCACCAATCCTTCAACAGCAGCTGTCATTGGCCAGAGAATTTATCTGCTGAACCACATCTTGTGTCAAAAGGCGCATCAACAGGTTGGACATTGTCAGTCTCACATCACCTGCCTGATGGATTTTTGTACGATGTGTATATTTGCACACTTTTGGATGTTTTCTGTTGTGAGGAGACATCAATTGTTGTACTCTGAGCACATTTTTGTGTCAATTTTTATTATAATGTTTCAAAGATTTTGATATAATTGATGTAAAAGAAATACATTCTGTGCCGAGTTGTTTGCTCTGTCACAGTTGGTTGATTCCTTTAATAGAAACCACAATAAACCACTGAACACAACCATGAAATTACATCTAAATATCCACTGAGCCTTCACAACAGTCTAAAGAACTGCTTTATATTCCAGTGGACGCCATTTGGATTCACATTCCCAGCTTCAAGTCTCGCTCTCCCTCTTTCTCTCACTCGCTCACTTGTTCTCTTGTTATCCTACTGTGTGACACCCTGATATTGGATTGACCTTATAGGCTGCAGGGATCGGGACATCATTAGCTGCAACCAGCCGCAGACTCACTGCTCAGGCCTCCTGCATTAAGCCACTGCCACTGGACGGATCATATAGCATTGATAAAAACCAGTTGGGCTCAGTTACACAGTAGCCAGGGTGGCAATAGAGATGTCAGCAATACCAAGAAGAGACAGGCCATTAGAAGCCATTGCGACACTGTATGTAATGTCAATAGGTGTGGATTTAGGAAGAGTCTCTGACTGCTATGAGATGAGATAATGGGGATCCTTTAAACACATGGAATAAAATAAAAAGACGTTGAATAAAAGGTTATTGGAGAGGTTTGCAACATAAAAGTTCTGTTATAATTTTAAAGTCTTCAAGCCCTGAGATAACCCTGATGACATCACCCTGACAAGAAATGTTTTTGAAGGCTGAAGTGGCGCTCCTTCTAACAAATAAACTGGTCTTTATCATAGACATAAAGTGACATCAGTCATAGGTTTCCGAATTGTGGAGCTCAAAATGTGGTGGTTATGGCATCTTGGCAGTCCCGTCTCTGCCTCCTCACAGCTATTCCAAAAATGGGCAAAGAAGTGGATCGTAGGTGGACCTGAGGTGGGCTGAATGACTCCTGGGTGCTCAAACTAGCCACCTGTAATGGCACCTACCTGTCATTCAAAGCGACCAGGCTATTAATTATGCATAATTGTAAGCCTTAATTGTGTTTGAATAGATGAGTTCTATAAAAATTCACCCTCAGTACAGTTGTCATGAACAGTGAAGTGAGACCAAAACTGTTTTTTGTACCAGGCTGTAAACATGTTTATTTCTGCTGTGAAGTTGGACATTTTAACATGGGGACTTACGGAGACTAACATGTTCTGTATCCAGCCTCAAGTGGCCATTCAAGGAACTGCAGTTTTTGGCACTTGTGCATTAGCGTCACCTCACAGTATGCTCAAGTATGCTATAACACAATATTAAATTAATGGCATTGGAATCCACGTTAAGTTATGCTGTCTGACAGCAATTCTTTTTTAAGGACAGGTCACATTTTTCATCTGGTCGATATCTCATCTTGGTACAAATCTCTTGTTTCTTTCTGATTCTCCGCTGACTTTTTCCCTCTAACATAGCCCTGATCACAGGTAAAAGATCAAGCTGAGAGGGCTTATTGTTTTTCAATAGCTGCCCCCCGGCACAGTACTGAAGCCCTGGGTCTTAAATGACCACAGAAGGTATTGATCTTCATAATGCACTGTTTTTGTTGTTAAATAACCACCACAGGAAATCCGATAAAAGGTCCTGACCTTTCTCCAAGCCTATCATTCTGCTGTCACTGGGCTGTGTCAAAGCATTCCAGTATGCAGCGGATTACTGGGAGACAGTAAATACTGTACATGCCACTTAATGTTATATTGAAAAAGTGCCTTTGCATTATTGAATGTTTAATGATGAAAGGGGTTTTATGAAACGTTTGTCCCCAGCCATCTTCCATATGTGAACAGGCTCCTTGGCTAGAATGATCACTTCCCTGAAGGCCTGAAGTCGAGGCAAGCAGTGAGAGAATCATTACGGACTGAATTTATGACTGCTTTCCACTGGTCTCTGAACACTTCTGCCGGCGTGATGAAGCAAATTTCTCTCTCTTTAAAGCTTCTATTTACTCTGCTTCTCACTGTTCTGCCGGGAAATTGTTTTTCTCATTAGCCACGGACGCCTCGGTCTGAGTTCTCTATATCTTCAGTGAATAGGGCTGCCATTTTGAAAGATGCAAAGGCAGCCACCTGCTGTTCCCTCGAAACCTAACCGTGACAACAAATGAAACAAATATAAGTGAAAATTTATGCTCTTGAACGACAACAGGGAAATCACTCTCTCTTGCACTGTCTGTGTCTCTTTTTCTCCCTCCCTACCTCGCTCTCCATGTACAGTCAAGGTCTGAGCTCTGCAGACCTCCAAGGCTGTTCAAGCACAAGTAGGGAATATAACGAGCCTGAGCACACATCATTGGCAAACAGTTGACACTAGTACAATTTATTGTCCCTGTGGCCAAACTCAGGCAGCCAACGTCTTCCCTATTACCCCTTAACTCTCTCTTTCAGATCTCCCTTTCTCTGTTTTCAGGCTACAGCGTGGCCTTTCAAGCTTTGTGTTGGCTCTCTGCACTGGTGTGTGGGTGTACATGGGCATAAAAGTAGAATGCTTTTAGCAACTGAGATCTTCCTTGAAAAAACTGGCAAAAAAAAAAAAAAGGTCTACTCTTGCAATCTCTCTCTCTCTCACTCCCACTCTTTTATTCTCTTACTCTGTTTTAGCAGCGTAACCCTTATTACCCTCCTAATTGGATCATGTAACACACTTGAGTCAGCTGAGCAGGCCTAGTGACCCACAATCCCTCAGTCTTGTTCTGCCTCATCGTGTAGTTATCACTTATAGCCGAGGAGCAGGTCGCTGATAGCGTATCACAATCCCACAGGAAATAAAACGGACTGAGAAGATGTGTGTCTAAAAAAAAAAAAAAAGGCAAGCCATGCATACATCTTCCAGCGAGGAAGATAAAGCATCAAATCATGTTTTTCTTTGGGGCGAGAGAAACTTAGGGTCTTTACTCGAAAAACAAAAAGCAGGCATTGGTCTTTTCAAATAAAATATAATGGCGTCTGCTTATCAGTATTCCTGCCAGTGATCTTCGCTTCACAAAGTGGCAGTGTGTGTTGAATGCACTGCAATACCAGAGAGATAAGCGGGTAATGTTTCAGATAGCACTGTTCTCACCTTTAGATAATTTTGCGTGTAGAGTGTCGGATGATTGCTGATTATCGAACCGCTTTACAGTTGATCTGAATCTCATCTGCACTTAACCTCATTGTTCCTGGAGCAGAGGTGAGAGGAATGTCAATTGGAGTGTGTCTTGTGCTCTCCTGGCTCTGTTTCAGCTCTCTCTCTCTCTCTATTTGCCATTCACTCACACACAAATACAGACTGCATGTGCACACACAAGCAAACACATTCAGAGTTCTCGATCCCTCTCCCAAATAAACACAAACACATCAAGAGCTCCTCTTTCTCACCACTAACACGCTTTACACAAACATCCATACTCAGTGGATGCCTATGGTACAGAGCAGACAGAGGCCCATGAAAAATGCATGTCCCTTTGCGTGTTTCATAAGAAACACTCATCGGGATTCCATTCCCATCTCAGCTGAAATACCACACAGGAATATCAATTACACTGGCAATTTGGGTGGCAGTGGAGGCAGGAATGGCGCTGAACGAGAATATGGGATCCACAGTGTCATCTTAATGAGAGGGTCACTGTCTCCTCCAGCTATGGGGCCAGCATTGCTTGCGCAGATTATAAAATACACATTGGCCTGAATGTGATAGAAATGCTATTGAGTACAGCAGTGGAATCGTGATAGGATGGAGAGCCAATGAGGCATTAGGAAAACAAATAACCTTTCGAGGCAAAGTGGACCAACAGCTGACCTGGGAGATGCTTCAGGACTTGTAATTGTGAAGGTGGGACTTTTACAGCGAGCTGCTTCATAACTAACAACTGTTCTTCTGGATTCGGGTTTTCTTCTGGATATTTTATTTAAAAAGCACCTTTATATTATAGAATATAATATACCTTCCCTTATATAAATTACAGAGCGTAGCTTATCCCGACTTTTTCCACCATTTGTCCAGTTTGTTGTACAAAACTCCTCCTGCACAAAAGTGAAACGGCATGTTAAAATTTTTAGATATTTGCAGTTCGGGCTTTCATGTCTCATTTTTCACCACCATTCTGATCAAACTTTTATCACTTAGTTTGCTGTAGGGTTACTTACTGCTCAGCTAGCAGGGAAAGCCGCTCTCTGACCCAAATCCAAAGGAGACAACAGGAAACTCACACAGTCTAACACAAAAAGCAATTAAGTCATTCCCTAAACCACTTGTCAGCAAATTGTGAAAAATTAATTTTATGATCTGCCTCTCATGTACTGTAGGCGTTTTGTTTTATTCTCAATGGGTCTGCCTTTTTTGTATTTCTTGAATTGTACCAGATACTGCCAGGGATTGTTCTTAAGTTATCTCTTATTTCTCAATACACACTAATAAATCCACAGTTGACAACTTCTTCTGCGCATAATATAAATCTGCTCCTAACTAAGAAAATGTCAGCGCCTTGATTTCCGTGTAAACTTACATGTGTGTATCTATTTGTCTTTTCTTTATTATAGGAGAATCCTTATATGTGCAACAATGAATGTGACGCCACCACTGAGGAGCTGGCTCATCCTCCAGAGTTGATGTTTGACTTTGAGGGTCGCAACCCCACAACGTTTTGGCAGTCCACCTCATGGAAGAAATACCCAAAGCCGCTCCAGGTTAACATCACGCTTTCGTGGAACAAAACCATCGAGCTGACTGACGACATCATATTGACCTTTGAGTCAGGCCGACCGGAGCAGATGGTCCTGGAAAAGTCGCTCGACTACGGTCGGACCTGGACCCCATACCAGTTCTATGCCACTGACTGCCTGGACGCCTTCACCATGGAACCCAAGACAGTCAACGACCTCACCCAGCGCACCCTGCTGGATATCATCTGCACTGAGGACTACTCCCGAGGCTATGTGTGGAAGAACGACAAGACTGTACGTTTTGAGATAAAAGACCGCTTTGCCCTCTTTGCCGGGCCTCGGCTACACAACATGGCCTCGCTGTACGGCCAGCTGGATACCACCAAGAACCTGAGGGACTTCTTCACCATCACTGATCTGAGGATTAAGCTGCTGAAGCCGGCCACTGGAGCCACCATGGTGGATGAGAATAACCTGTCCAGATATTTCTATGCCATTTCCGACATCAAGGTGCAGGGCAGGTAAGACCTATTCATATTTCTCACTCATATTGCTCCACATCATAACAGAGGTTATCTCATGACACTTTCTATACAAGACCATATAGATCACACCCTTTGTGATATTTACAGAGACCCAATAATTCCCACCATGAACAAGCACAGTGATAGTGGCAACAAAGAACTTCCTTTCGAGAGGCAGAACCGGTTAGGTTTAGGGAGGGGGGGGGCGGGGGTGACTACAACTATAATTATTATAGAAACGTGACTAATATTTATAACAATAATAATATCAATAGTATTGGCAGTGGCAATCAAGCGGGACCAATGCAGCATCTACACCACAATCTGAGATCTAGGCGTAGTCACCATCCATGACATGTGAGATGAGAGAGCAGAAAAACTCCAGGGAAGAAGCAAAGTTAGTAACATGCATTATTGGGACATGAATGTGTGTAGAGGGAGAGGGAGAGTTAGAGGGAGAGAAGAAGAGAACGGAAAGTCCCCCCCGGCAGTGAAGGCCTATAGCAGCATAACTATGGGATGGTTCAGGGCTCACCTGAGCCAGCTCTAACTGTAAGCTCCATCAGAAAGGACAGTCTTATGGCCCTTTCAGACATAATGCAGCAATGGAAGCACTGTGCTCTGAAACCTATTATTTCCATTGGCTTACACAGCATATTCCAACCGGGTTGAACTTTATCCACTGAACCCACCAGCGAACTGCCTTTAAGCCTGCCCTTAAATGTGGAGAGGGTATCTGCCTCAGGAACACAAACTGGCAGCTGATTTCAGAGGAGAGGAGCTTGATAGCTGAAGGCTCCAGCTCCCATTCTACTTTTGGAGACTATAGCTACTAGTTATATATAGTTATAGGTGAATAGATTGTAGTAGTGGATTTTGAATTATATTCTAGTTTCACAGCCAAATTTAAATTAACGATGGTAAACAAAAGTTATGTTTCCACTCAGTCTCCTTAAGGTCTAAAGAAACATATTGAGTTTAATTTTCTCCTGATAAAACGTACACAGAGCAGAAATTTTATTTAAAAATTGTGCATGGTTTACGTCTGTGTTTACTCGTGGGAGTCTTCTTCACTACCTTTGTTGGTGTACCGCAGCGCGCCTTTGCAATTTACTGCCTTCAACTGTCAGTTAGTGGAATAACGTGAAACTAATAAGAGCCTCAAACTTTCTGTAAATTAAACCTGGCCTTTGTCCAAGGAAACATTTTCAAACAACATTCAGATGCATAAAGATGGCGCCGGTGTGTGTACCTGGCCACCTGCTGCTCCTACCTGTACAGTGGTTTGTGTTTTTAGTGTTTTTAGTGTTCTTATCCCTTGGCACTACACAGATCGGGTCTCTGCTGGTGTACGATCGCCAATTTCTTTTAGATTTTCGACATAATGTCACGACGTTGGGTGCGTTTGAGCATGGTGGACAGAAAACTGTGCGACTCACCTGTACCGGGCCTGGGCTCTACCCCCTCGGCGGAAGCATTTCCGTCGCCGCTGCAAACGCGGCGGTCGGCTGGTGAAGCTTAAAGCCTGGCTGGCAGGATCTTCGACCATTTCCCGGACAGGACTTGGATTAATCCATCCTTTCGTTGTGCCCCGGCGTTTCCTGGATCCCATCGATGCCTGCCTTGTACCTGTCACCGGATCGTTTGCGGGACTGCCCTCCTCGGCTTTTCTCAGCGCGGGGTGAACTTCCGGCTCCTGAAGATGCTGCCACCGAACCGCAGCCCCCGGCTCCCACCAGGATCGGCCTGGTGAATGCCAGCTCTCTGGCGAACAAAACGTTGATCTTGAGGGATTTCTTCAACTCTCGTGGCCTGGATTTTCTCTGCGTGACAGAGACTTGGATCGGTCCCGGTGAGTGCAGCCCTCTTTACCAGCTGGCTGTTCTTAGTTTAACTCCCCGCGGACGTCGGGCCATGGAGGAGGAACGGCGACTGTTTTTAAAAAATGATTTTAAATGTAAGCAACGTGCCCAAGTATGTTAGTGTCCTCCTTGTTGGGTGTGTTGTCCTGATAAGCCGTTGGTGAAGGACTTTTTAAGCCTCTTGTAGTGTGTGTCTGGTCCCACACACGAACATGGACACACATTAGACCTTGTCCTCGCCCATGGTTTGTCTGTGTCCAACTTGGAAATCTGTGCCAATGTGTTTTCTGATCATTTGCCTGTGGTGTTTGAAGCTGCCTTTTCCTGCGCTGCACTTAAATCTGGCGCTCCTGCTCGGAGCCCTTGGATTTGTAACCCTGTCACTAACCAGCTGTGTGTTCCCTCTGGCTTAACATCTGCAAACACGGAGGAGCTCAGTTCTTGGTTTTACTCCTCCTGCCGAACCATACTGGACTCTGTGGCTCCATTTAAAAACCGTGCAGCCCAAAGTTAAACCTGAGCCTTGGTTTAATGTGAGAACTCGCGCAGCTAGACAGGACTGCCGCAAAGCTGAACGCAGGTGGAATAAGGACAAGCTGCAGGTTTCTTACCAAATCCTAAAAAACTGTTGGCGCTGCTACCAGAGTACTGTTAAAGAGGCCAAAAGAGAATACCTGTCCAACCTTATCGACTGTAATCACCACAACCCGCGCGTGTTATTTAAAACCATTGAGGCTGTTCTTAATCCCCCCCAGCCTGGGTGCATAGAGGCATCCTTCGAAATGTGCAATAGCTTCCTGCACTTTTTCATTGACAAGGTTACTAGTGCAAGGGTTCTCATCTCTACTCCTGCATCTGACCCCTCTGACCCTGTTCCTTGCTTGGCTGTGTTTGATTTGTTTGAGCCTGTGTCTCTGAAGGCCTTAGAAGATGTGGTTGGCCAGATTAAGCCATCAGGTTCTCCCTGTGACACTGTCCCGCCTCACTTTTTTTAAAGAGGTCTTCCCCAGTTCAGGGCAGTCGGTTCTGGCCATTATCAACAGCAGTCTGTCTTCTGGTGTTGTCCCCCAAAGTTTTAAACATGCTGTGGTGCAACCCCTCCTCAAGAAACCCAGTCTTGATCCTGGTGTGCTAGCCAATTTTAGACCCATCTCCAAACTTCTTTTCATTTCAAAAATCCTGGAAAAAGTTGTTTAAATCATTTCTGGATGAGCATGAGGTCCTGGAGGTTTTCCAGTCCGGATTTAAAACATTGCATAGCACAGAGTCAGCTCTATTAAGAGTTTTTAATGACATCCTCCTGGCGAATGACTCTGGAGACTATGTGACTCTTGTACTCCTGGACTTAACTTCGGCTTTTGATACCGTGAACCACAGGATTTTAGTGCATCGGTTGCAGCACCTAGTAGGCATCTCTGGTACCGCCCTGGACTGGTTCAAGTCCTACCTGGCAAACAGGACCATGTGCGTTAGCCTTGGTGGTTCTGAGTCCCGCTCTGCTCCGCTGTCATATGGGGTTCCACAGGGTTCAATTTTAGGGCCCCTGCTTTTCTCATTGTACCTGCTGCCCCTGGGTTCCATCCTGAGAAAGCATGGTATCTCTTTTCATTGTTACGCTGATGACAGCCAGATCTATGTGCCACTAAGGAAGAAGGACGTGTGCTCTTTGAATTCACTTCTGTTATGTCTTGAAGACATTAAAGCCTGGATGTCCTTGAACTTTTTAAAATTTAATGAAAATAAAACAGAAGTGATGGTGTTCAGTCCCAGTGGCTCCTGTGAACCACCTCCTGTTGACTTGGGCCCCTTGGTGCATTACAGGAAGCAAACAGTCACAAACTTGGGTTTTAAGATGGACAGTGATTTTAAACTCGACCGGCAAATTGGTGCAATAGTGAAGTCCATCTTTTTTCATCGTAGGCACCTGGCTAAGGTGAAGCCTTTCCTTGCACAAAAGCACTTTGAAACAGTAATCCACGCCTTCATTACATCGCGGCTGGATTACTGTAACGCACTTTATCTTGGAGTCAGCCAGTCCTCCCTCGCACGTCTCGAGTTAGTTCAAAATGCTGCAGCTCGCCTCCTAACTGGAACACGTAAGAGGGAGCACATTACTCCCATTTTAGCCTCTCTCCGCTGGCTGCCTGTGCATTTTAGTAAATAGCCACAGCCATTCTGATGTTGGAGAACTTTGCATATGAAACAAAATCGGTGAAATTACACTTGTTATTCTTTGCCGGTCTTTTCATTGACAGAGGTAATGAGAGGTGAAGCGGGCATAAGTATCAATATTCAAACTGATGTTTACAAGCGTTTTTTTCATCCATTTATTGATGATTGTGGGAGTACACCCATTTCCACAATGACTGAACAGTGCACGTACACACAGTTCTACAGTTTCAGTCGTGGATCTGCACAGAGTTTTATACATCTTTAATCCACAGCATTTGATAAATCCGGATAAATATCTTTGGATGTTTATGACATTATAATTATCACAGACTGCCAGTATTAACTGGGGTAGCCAACTGTGTGCTATTGAGAGCCAGCAGTTTGCAGGTTTTCATTCCAAACAAAGACAACACACACTAATTAGCACCACTTCAAGTAGAGGGGAAGAACTCCTCAGTGAGATCACCTGCTGAGGTGATCAGGTGTGTTGTAAAAATTAGGTTTATACTGTGTTTCAGATGTCTTAAATCATAGGATGTGTACATGAGTTCCTACTCCTCACATGTTCTGTTTTCACTTCTCTAATGTGACTTTGTTGCTAAGGCTGGCAGGGTAAGGTAAAGTTCAGGTCAATGTATAAATAGAAGAAGTCCAGAACAGAACGAGGGTCAGGGACAGGTCAGAGAGGCTACATTTAAATTGGGGAAATGCTGACTACTGATTAAGGAAACTAAAAGGACGTTGTGATGCTATCTGTATCTATGGGGAGGTGTCCGAGACAGCCCATTAGAAAGTGTATAAGAACCAACTGTTAGAGCTCCACAGCGAGCCTTTTTCTCTGTTACCCCTTTTGTGTGTTGCACTGTTAAACACTCCTTCTTGTACAAGAATAAATTCAACTTAACTTTGTTACTTCAAATCCAGTCCTCCTTATTGAAGGGTCATTTGAAAATTCTTATAACAAGGTGGAATCAAAGACTACATACTGATACATGGTTGACCACCCCTGGTATAAACCAACCTACCTTTTTCTATGAAAATACTTTGTATGTAGTATTTGGTGTAAAATCCAACGTATCTTGTTACTCAATTTCCGCAAATGGACATGATTGATTTTAGAAAGATCAGTGAAGTTAACTGCCACAGTCCACAGCACCTTGATAAGGAGGATTAAGTGAACTGACACATTACACACTAATTACACCTGGTCGAAACAAGCTTCAGTGCCTTATCATCTTTTCTGTAAGTCTTGCTCAACGGAGCCCAAAATTCAGTTCCTAAAGTAAGTCTGGAATCCGGAAAAAGCTTGCCCAGATACTGAACTCGAGACTCCTAAATTACTTATTATAAACCTAACTTGACAAGGACAGAGGGCTGAGATTGCCTCCTGTGAGCTGCGGCGGAGAGAGGAGTTTTAATACGTGTCTCTCTTTAATTTTTTATTGCAGACACACATCAAGATTCCACAGACATCTCATAATGCCATAATATGATATTACAAGGTAGCACATAAACGTACTTTGTTTAAATGTTTTGCTGTACAACATTGTTGTCCTGTTTGTCTCTAACTATGACATTTGATGATCACAAAACTTTGTAGAATTACACAAAGTTTCTTTTTACAATTCAAACTATTCCAGGGTGTATTCAGTCTACAAATATTGACATCCACAGTTCAAACACACATTGCCTATCACCAAAATACAATGGTCTTCTGAACCTGTTTAATATCGTACTTTTTTAGTCCAAATGAAACAAGTTCAGTTAAGTTTATTATTGACTTTCATGCAGTACAGGGTACAGAGAGGACATTGGCCATATGGCAGCAGGGAAAAGCTAATAAAAGATACAATACATGGACAATATAGAAATGTAGTGGCATTTTTATTGTCTGATGAAAAACACCTACAGCCTTACTGAAGCAGACCTTAGCCAGAAGTCAAGGATCTATGTGTGTTCAGTATGTTCGTGCTCATTGCCATCGTCTACATAAATAGGAAGGTTTACTGGTCTCCCTGAAGAGAAGAGACTGAAGACAAATCTGATTTCTTATTTTACTGTTCATTATATGATGTTATAATCATTTTAAGGCTGCTCTCTAAAGTGTTCATCATTTCTGATGAATTCTTCTTGATGAATAATTATATGAAACTTGGGGGCAGAAGAACAAGCTGTAAACACAACATGGACATATTATTATTTATAAAGTCCATATGGCAAACTTGTTAGCAATGTTAGTATTCATGTAGAGTCTGGTTCATGGCCATCTTATTAACATAGGTCCAATTTTCGCTCTCCTTTTAGCTCTGGTCTGGTCTCCACCTACCAACCTGCTCCTGAATGCTTTACTATGTTCACCAACTTGTCGCTAACATTGTCTGTCTGCTATTTGTTACTGAGCGGGTAGCGTTCAGTGCGTTTATCAGATTTTATTACTGGAAACGAGGATGATGATAGTATGATTTTGGAGTCTGAATTATATTTAATAACATAACAGCCACTTGTCATATTAGAATGATATTTTACTGTTTACTGTTTGATTTTAAACACTTGTTATGGCGAAGGCGAGTTTCTGGTTGACTCATTTTCCAATTTTTTTGCGACATTAAAAAGACTTTGAGTGCATATGTCATTAACACAGCTTGCGATGCTTCTGTGTATAATATTTTCATCAGTGAGTCATCAGAATGCCTCTGTGATTTTCGGGGAATGGAAACATTGTCGTTTCATGACGCATGGAAATGGCCCACATGATGGTCATAAAGCCTCTACAGCTGCTCTCCAAATGGGACCTGTGTTGCTTGCTGCAGTTGGTTTATATGAGGATAACTAGGTTGGTAATGACCCATTAGATGGGCCCTGGGTGAATTGAAACAGTTAGTCCCTAATTAGAATTCAGTCGACTTCAATGGCAGATTAGAACCATTAGCACGTTGGCTAATTGGTAGGAGACTAATCTTGTAATTAAGAGCATTTGCAGCTGATTAAATGGTAATCATCAGAGACATATCAGCGAAACGTGAAGACATTTAGAATTGCCAAGCTGTGGTTCCAAATTTAGCCTTGCCCTCTTTAATAATGAGTAGATTTATGGTTTAATCTATGACCAAGCTACAGTTTTTGCTTTAAATAAACACACATTTTCAGATATTTCTATCTTTAATCATCTTTGATAACAAGCACATCAGTCACTGAACATGAGCTGCCATAACTGGCAAAAAACACTTCATGATGCTTGATAGTGTTTGATCAAATGCCACAACAGGTTTTTCATAATGGTGTGCATGTGATTTCTTCCAATTCAGCCCTATCACAGAGATATACATGTTCTGCAGTCAGACACACTCCTCCAATATCCACACTCGTACTGTAAACATGAATTGATGGGCTCTAAATTGCAAGGCCTGCTACCCAGCAGAGAATAGCATATCCCACAGATATCTTATTTTGCCATTCATTACAAATAGCAGCAAAAGGTTGGGTAGGGGGGAAATAAGCTATTTTGCCCAATTTTCCATCCTGCCCCTGGGCATCAAATTCAATTTTCCACCAAAAGTTTGCAGTTAGAAAGAAAAGAAAATAAACATACGATTTCTGTCCAGAGGTGGATCAGTAACTCACTTGAAAGAGGGTGATGGAGGCGGGTGGGGAGAGACTGATTAGAGTTCCCACCAGCCTCAGCAGCCTTCTGGCTACAACCAAAATGTGAAAGTGTTATCACAGAATGGCCATCCTATCTGAGAATTCCCAGAATACTCCACAAACGCTGATAAACTTTCACTCATGCACACAACCTGTGGATATGTCCACGAATGTCAGAGCTCTGAATGGATGGAGACATCCTGCCATGCTTTAAAAACAATCAAATCAAATTCTGCTTCCACAATGATCAGTGAATGGTCCTGCCTCGTTTATTTATCAAGATGCTTTTGATTGATCTTTGATAGACGAGCTTTTCAACTACTTCTGATAAAGCAGGCAAAAACGGAGATGGGTCCTTAATGGGTGAAAACAGCTGGCTCATTATCGTTATGAACACAGATGATCTTGGCTATTTTTAGTTCAAGTGGAACAATTCCAGTTTCCAATGAGGAATGGAAAACGTGAGAGAGCTCTCACAATGAACTCATGTATAGATATTAGTAGTTTACTGTCGTAGTTATCATAGAGTGGAGAAGAATCTTTTAAACTGATTAAGATCTCCCGAACTTCATCTTCTGCTAAGAAATGAAAATTATCATTGATTCGAGAGGTCATAAACGGAGGGGCTATGATTGCTGCGTGGAATGTTGGGTGGAGGCCTGGAAGTTGGAGCAACATCTGAGAAAAAAAAGCTATTAAAAAGAGTGAAGATAATGTGAACATGCTGAATAAGTTATCTTCTCCTTTTAAATTTACACACATCCATTTCCACTGCAAACCTTCTGCTCACTGTGACGCCCACTCTCTATCGCAGTGAATAAAGTAGCATAAATATACGGATTGTTTCACCCGTCTATGGTGTGAAAGTGCTATCAGTGATAGAAATCCAACCCTGAACTTACGCTGAACTCCTATTAACCCCTGCATAAACAATATTAAATTAAATTAACCCTAAAAACACCTTAAGCATGGTTTATTTGCCATAATCACAATCTTTCTCTACCTAATCACACTTTAAATGTCAAATATAGATATTGTAAAAGGCAAGAATTTAAAATGCTGGCATTTGTCGTCGAACTTAATGCAAGGTTTTGCAGAATCTTCCAATATTAATTCGTCTGGAGTAGGGTTAAATATTTAGCTGCATTACACCAGAGGGAAATACAAAGCATTTGATCCATGAACTTGTGGTTGTAACATCTCACGGTGTTGATTTTTTTCATGCTCACATGAGACTTTTGATTTTAAATTGAGCTAAAGCGAAAAGAAAGTTGTAATTTGAAGAAGGAGTCAAGCAAAATACTTGACCTAACTAAACTAGTAAATGAAACATCATCAGCATGGTTCATTTGTGGATTTGCACAAGTTGTGAGTACAAATCTTTAATGAACATCAGCTCATTACCTACAGCTCCTCAGAAGTCATTACGAGAACAAATCCCAAACTTAAACGCCTGAGGTAGGTTGAAGCAAAACAGGCACACCAATAAAACACAATGATATCAGTCAGATCTATGAATCCACCCATGACAACATAAAAGAGTCAGATTTCTCTCTAATAATCTAAGAATTATTACAGAGAACAAGTTTATAAAACTGGATTTACAAGGCTCAGAATCACATTGCACTGGAAATACTGGGACGAACCATCCTGCACGATGATCTTGTGTGATAGAAAAGTGATGGGTAAAAGCAGACATAAGAAAAAAAAAAAAAAGGTAGAAGGGGGATTATTTTTTTCACCTGGCGGTGCTAGCCGTGCTATCGATTTTTAATGTTATTCCACATCAACGGAAAACAAAAACCTTGAACCGTGCAGGCTGTCCCACCTTTCACGTCTCCCTTTCCATCGTTCCTCACTTATTGATCAGATGTCTGCTCGTTAATTAAGACATGACCGCTACCGGCTGGCCGCGCGGTCAGAGCTGCACATCTACAGGGCTGCAGCAGGGCCTGGGAATGAGAGGCAGCTAATCCATAAGTGCTAATGTGCTATTTCTCTCACCCCCATGTCATTCTCTATTTTTCCTGAACCTTTTCTCATGTTTTTTTTTTTTTTTCCTCTTTCTTACCTCACTGCTCCTTTCTCTTTTTTACTTAGTATACAAACATGCTGTCAAAAGTACACCATAAGAGAAAAATCACTTTTCAACAGGGTCACAGGTTTTATGTCAATGTTTGGTTTAATTTAATTTAGACAAAGAGGAAAAATGCAAATCCCAGACAAAATATTAACATCAAAGAAGATTGAAAAATGATTTGCAAAGTCATTCACACATTATAAATGCTAAAAACCTCATTTACCATAAAAGATATGAAGCAGCGGAGACTAATTAGTTGATAGATTAACTTTGAATACTGTGCATGTGACCTTAAAATCCCAATCCTAGTGAATGCAAATGCATGTCTGTCATTTGTTTTTTTATGCAAGAGAAATTCAGTTTTATTTTAGCATTTGCTAGCTCTGGCTAGCTAGGTTTGAAACGAGTCATTTACAAAATCGCCTTGCAGCATTGAAACGTAAGAAATGCCATAGCTAGTAAAGACTTAAAGCAATGCATACGTTGATGGGAAATATCTGCAGCGCTGTCCAAAAAAAAGGTTGGGGAGTATTTGCCAAAAATAACTGTTTTAGGAGGCAAGATCTAATCAGTTTCATTTAGGACAATATGCCATTTTGTTTACCAGCAGGTCTCAAAACTGAAAATGCTATAAGGATGTGAGAATATCGAATGTTAACCATGTCTGCAGGCTTATAGGAATTAAAAAGAGGGATGTTTTATTCCCCAAACTGGCTTTCTACGCTGACAAATGTTAAACAAAAGCAAATTTTATCCTGAACCTTCCCTCTAAGGTATACAAGAGCATTATTTCAAAGGCAAATTGGATACAAAAGAAAAGATAAGATGAGACATTTTACTGTTATTATATGCTCCCCAATGTTCCCCTCGAGCTATAGACAAACTCCGTATCTCCCTCTCCCGGTGGGAATCCTGAACTCATAAAAGTACCGTATCACGCACACTTCAAATGGATCTTGCACTTTAAAAGAGTCTAAATTTGTAACTCCTCCACGGTGCATTCATATGACGGGCATCGCACCCCGCTGTACCACATACAGGAGATCTAAACCCCGAGGATACGGAGTGTGCTTCCAATGGCTGCATATAGAAATTCCAGGAAAAGCAGTGAAATGATATTACACCGTGTCATCTACTGTGTAATATGCCTCATTTGAACTACTGACATTTCAATATCTTTTTATCCTAAAAAAAAATAGCCTTCTCAGTATTTTTGTGTGTCTCTCCCATGTAGCTTCATAAGGCAGGACAGTTTGTATCATGAGGGAATAATTGAATATTCCCTCTGGAGTGTTTGAGTGAAAGATGTTGCTGAGCATCTTGATGGATTGTTATTTAAGTATGTTATGTTAAAAACAGATTCCATGGTCATTCCTAAGATAAAAGGTGTGCAGGGACATGCAGGAACTCTGTTCGAAACATGAAGTCATTATCCTCGCTGCGTGCCATCACATCGATTTGAGCGATCCTACCATATCGCTCGCATACACCGTTAACAGTCTGTGATTGCTAATTCTCAATTTTCATTTTTTACCCAAATTAAACCTGTAACATCCTTTTGCACTCTTGTCTGACTAATGCAACCTGCAAGATGGTAATTTGTGCAGATTCTATACTAATACACAAGTAAATCCGTAAGTTTCTATAGTTTCTTGTTCTCTAAAAAGGTTGACACATAATAGGATGATGTTTCAACTGTTGCAAAGATGGCAGAGCACTGCAGTCCCACAGTGAATGACTAGCTTTGTAGCCGGCTCTTAACCCAGCCCATGTTTTTATACTTTCCCCTCCTTCAGTATTTTCACATGCAAAGATTCCTGAACCCAAATTCACCCTCATCTTTGAGCAATTTCTGTTTCTCTCCCTTTTGGGACGTTCGCTGCCTCAGATGGATGTATTTTCTTTTCATGTCTGCTGAAGACTGTGTCAAAGCCTGCTGTTTATTTGAATCACCCATCGCCAAAGTTCAGTTCTTGATCCACCATGTGCATTTTATATCATCCCCAGACAGTTGACAGGATATATACTACATGGTTAAGTAGTGCAGCGCAGTCATGCCGGGGTCAGACTACACAATATTTTTGTCTGTTAAGATTGTCACTGTGTCAGATTAGGTAAACTGTGTTGTTGCCGACAGATTAGACGATGCCTCCTGACTTGAGAAGAAGGTGCTCGGGACCAACTTCTCTTAACAACAATGTAAAAAATAGTGGCATCATGCATGATACAGATCCAAATCGGGCTGATATTGTGTAGTCTGACCCAAGCGGCAACCTCTGTGTCTGAGAAATTAAGCCAAAAACTGTAATTCCTCAAGTGACCACTTGAGGCTGGCTACAGAACATGTTAATCTCCATAAGTCCCCATGTTAAAATGTCCAACTTCACAGCAGAAATAAACATGTTTACAGCCTGGTACAAAAAACAGTTTTGGTCTCTATAGCTAATTTCCCCGTTCATGACAACTGTACTGAGTCTGAATTTTTTTAACTCAACCATTCAAATTATATTAAGGCTTAAAGTTATGTTTAATTAACAGCGTGGCTGCTTTGATTGACAGTTAGGTGCCGTTACAGATGGCTTATTAGAGCACCCAGGCATCATTTGGCCCGACTCAGGTCCACAGATGTTCCACGTCTTTGCTGATATTTAGATTAGCCGGGAGGCGAAAGAGGCAGTACATGCAACATGGCAGCGGCCATCGCTGCATATTTTAAGCTTCAGAACGGAATATCGGTGATGTAACTCATGTGCTGTCCATTCTTTTTACTGTCATTGTTCTGACCCCAGCAAAAGGGGCTTTAATTGATTCACCTCTCACCACTGTCACCCTCTATAGGTGACCTAAACATGGCATCTTATCCTCTGGAGTTAAAGAGATCTGTGAGTAGCTAATGAGCAAAGCGGTAGCCATCATTAAGGACTTGTGGTATGGTTTATGATTTGATATTTTTTTATATTAGATCTCTTAAAAGGATTCAGTATCTCTCTGCAATAATGATAGCCTTTGGAATACCTTTTAGACCATCATTTAGCGAGAGAAGAAATGCAGATATAATACAGTCTGTGAATAAAGTAATTCAAAAAGGATGATACACATTTTTCAGTGGCTAGTCAACAACTTCTGTATGAGGTGTGGTGTTGATAAAGAAGCATTTAAAAATATACAGCCCTGCAATTAAGAGCCAACAGAGGTGTTTACTGACCGTTATTTAGCAGTTGAAAACGCGTTTAGAGACATTTACGTGGCTGAAAGTGAAAGTAAACATAGAGTCAAGCCTATCAAACACAGCACATAGCAGTACCGGACTGGAATCTCGTTGCCCCTTTAAGTGGCTACACTGCAGACTTGCCCTTCACATATCCAAACAAGCCAACACACAAACCCTCTGGCTTTTATCCAGTCTCGCACATACTGTACACACACACACACACACACACACACGGACACACACATGCTTCCAATCCTCCAAGCCCGTGCCCTGTGAACCGTGACAGCTGTAGCCAGCTTGATTGACAGAGTTTGAAAGTCAGGTTCAAGTGCAGGTTCACACGACCCCCAGCGTTAGTTCGCTACCACCGTAAGGTTTTCACCAGCTCTGCCAACGCCTGTTCATTTATCTTCCACCAGATGCCTGTCACATGCTGCGATGTTTTCTGCCAGTCATCTCCCAGTCTCCGGCGTTTAATTAGTGCTCATTAAGGCCCGGGCTTTCTTTGTAAATAATATATGGAGAGAGTACATCAACATAAGATGTCTCTGGAGGGACAGCAGCCATGAATAGTGAAAGCATCAACATGTCGTTTTTGCTACAGTTATTCTATGATCAAGCTTCACTAGCAGTGGAGGACACATGGTTGTTGTGCCTTCATGAGTGCGTATAGATAGATAGATAGATAGATAGATAGATAGATAGATAGATAGATAGATAGATAGATAGATAGATAGATAGATAGATAGATAGATAGATAGATAGATAGATAGATAGATAGATAGATAGATAGATAGATAGATAGATAGAGAGAGAGGTTCATGTGTTTGTAATGCAGTAGCAAAACATGTTTTCTTTTCTCATTACATTAAAGTACTACCTTTCTGAAAATAGATTTGTACTCTCGTCCTTCATACTGTAGTAGTGGAGTGCATGCAGTAAGCAACACTTGCATGCTTTTGTGCTCAAACACACACACACACACACACACACACACACACACACAGACCATTCAGCTTGTTTCCAATTTCCATATTCCAATATGTATGCCGATTTCTTCGCAGCTTCCTCCTTGTCTCAGTGGCTTACATCACATGAATGAGACGGCCCTCAAACATGAGGGCTAGGGTGGGATGAGAGGGGGGCATACCGTACTGTATGCCTACATCAATGCACAACTTCAATAATAGGCCCTGTCATTGAAACAAATCACAGTCTTTCAGTGGCAGTGGCCCAAGCTACGCAAATTCAAATTTCATTTCGCCTCGGCAGAAAATTGAAGCAGGGGGAATTAACTTGTGATCCATTCCTAATATTTCTCCAACAATTTGGGGAGCCCTGGCGGGGCTACTTTATATTTCAATGGGGGACGCAAACAATTTGCTTGAGATGTATTACATTACACCCCCGAAGAATGACAAAATTGGCCACAGCACAGAGCGCCAAAAAAGAAAAAAAACAAGCCTAATCAGACTCTTCAATTTCACGGTGACACAGCCCGGTGTAATGAGGTGACTCTGTGGCTCCCCTCCTCTCCTTGTGAAAAAGTTCAATGCCATCCAAAAAAATGAAGAAGTGTTACTGTCAAACTCATTATGTCAGCTGGATTTTCCGTGTTCCTGATGAAATTACTTTTGTTCACATAAGAAACATTTTCCTTTTCTTCTTTCTTTTGCTAAAGGCAGTCTAATGTTTGCCTTATGCTAATGTGTTGTTATGAAACTAAAAATTCAAGTTAGGTTGCACATATATACCCATTTCAACATTCAACAGTATAAACTCCATGTTTATTTTTAGATCCCTTTATGCAAACTGTGTTGCATATAATGATAAAAGAATAAACAATATTTGAATACATTTTTTAAGATAACCTTGAATATCTTTCGTCACATTAAATTTGTATAGCACCTTTCAAGTCCAAGTGCCCTAACATCCATATTCCTTTCATTCATTTAACAGTTATTAATGTTTTGTTTTTTAAATCATGTATTTCCCCAACAACATGAAGGTCAAACCCTTATCCAATACTTTATTTGTAGGTCAGTGTGTAAAAGAGTAAAATGAAATAGAAGATATAAAAAATAAGCTAAATTGAATAAACAGATTAAATAGCGATTACAGTACTGTCACATTGAAGGGCAAGATACAAAGTGAGCAGTCTTAAATTTAATTTAACCAAAGCCGGTGGTGAGCAAAGATTTTAAAGATCTGAGAAGTCTGGACAATAAATAAAAGAGCAGCATAAACCAATCACAGCATTTTAAAATAACTGGCGACTTGTCCAGTCAGCTGGGATAGGCACCAGCCCCACCGTGACCCTGATGAGGAGAAGCTGTTACAGAAAATGGATGGATGGATGTTTTGACACACGGGAAGTATTTGAGAACTGGAGGGGTGCGGTCCACCTTCTTGGTCTTAGTGAGGAATCAACTGCAGCTGTCAGATTGACACAAGAGAATGACTTGTAAAGACACCATTGCAGTGGTAAAGAATTTAATGCTTAATCATTTTTAAGAAGGTAGTAGGGTGACGTATCAAAATATATACGTCTGAGCCAATGACTACACCAAGATTTCTGGTTTATTTGTGGCCTTTGACATGAAGCTGACCACCAGTCTCTAAATCATTCTTCTTTAACTCCAAAAACGGATTTTATTTATAATGTTCTTTCTTTGACTGGTGATCTATAATATTAGCACTTTCCAATAACAGAACGAAAGATTGTAAAACATTGTATAATCTATCATTTTTTGTTTGAGATTCTGTTTCAGCGAAGGACAGAGGATCCCACAACCAATAATCATAACAGAAACAGGACCGAATTCCTGACTCTAAAATTAAATTTTCCCGTTTTGCTCCCTGTGCAGCTCACTTGATAAACAGTGTTGCTTCCTCGCATGTATAAGACATCAAACAGCCTACCATTCCCTGTAAGGTGTTGGGCAGGTTATTCTAGTTTATCCAGGTAACACATTGACATTCATCTAAAACTTTCAGCAAGGCCAAAGTTTCACTCAACAGCCTTGATCTCTCCATATCTGTCAGAGCTATCACTAGTCAGGATATGTAAGACTTTCCAAGTGTCTTGTCGAGGAAAGTTTCGGGAAACTTCAGTATGTATTTATACAGCATGGAGGCGCATTACAGGTTCTGACCATGGGCGACTTGTGTGAGAGAACAGGTGAGATACAGAGCTGAGGGAGGCTGGTTTGCTCACTCGGTCTTATCAGTCAGAGTGGCAGTCATGGGTTAAATCTCTAATGGAAAAAGAAAAAGAAAAAATACTGTACAGCCATTTTATGTAACATGTAACTCCTGCATAAACATTTGCAGGTTTTAGAAAACTGTCTCAAGTTTTTATCTGAAAACATTTGCTGCCACTGTTTGTTTTATTTTTTTCCCTCCCAAAGGTAGATAATATGTAATTTATTTTCCTTATCATCATACTAGTGGAGACCAATGCGCAGACATTGTGGCTACCAGCTCTTCATCAGTGTACGACCTGGCCCTGTGAGCCTCAGGAAATTATACCCTACCACCACAGCTGCAAACAATCAATTAGGTCAATCACATCATTGCCTCCACTAAAAAAAAAAAAGGACAGAGAAGTTGAACCATAGGGTCCAACATGAAACAGACACAGTGCTGTAAATAGTGCAGTCTTTAGAAGCACTTGGTGTATTGCAGGTCAAAAGATGTCAAGGTATTTAAATTCTGATTGAAAAGCATCTAAGTTGCGTGCACACATTGTTCCAGCAGCAATTCAAGGATTATATTTCAACGTGTAGGCAGAACCTGCTGCACTGATATATAGTCACTGAAATGCCATTAGAACGACGGTTAGCCAAGATGTTGAATCAACTTTTTATATAAACTTAGCCCACGTCTATCAAGCCTTATGTTCATCTTTAATGCCACTGGTTTGCACACATTTAGTTAAGACCCTGCACACCCACGCAGGTGTTCTCACTTATTCTGATTGAACCAGCAGCAGTCATTTTGATTCGTCATTGCAGGAGAAGTACAGGTGTTACTCATAACATTAACGATGACACCATGGCTCAGTGAGCCATGACAGCAGATGTACTGCAAATTTAAGATTTCTGAACTTCTGTTGTCTCTCCTTTTTGGTTTGTGCTTAATGAAAACACATAAAAACAGATGGGACCATGCACAATACCTGAAAAATCAGCCATCATTAAGTTTATTATTTACACCTGTGATTCTCTAACTGTGACATGTCGTAATCTCTCCTGCGGAAAAATATACAGAGAATGAAAATTTGACCCACCTTACTTTACACAACAGGAGAACAGGGGAGATGTCAATCAAACTCAGTCTGTACACACCCACATTGTCTTGAGCGGTCTAATTAGGCCAATAAGTGAAAACATCTGTGTGGGTGGACAAAACCTGAAGGGATATATTTGCTAAAATCAATTCACCTTTTTCCCGAGCCCCATGATACCTTGCATGAATTATGGGCATGACTGATGTGGGAACAACCTGACACGCCTTAAATGGGGTAATGCAATCATACCTCTGCCCTCTGCTCTGCAGGGGTGCATAATCTGGACAAGTGTCCTCAGGTAGCACTAACAAACTAAGCTAACGTAGCATTAGCAAACAGGGACGAGCTGCACAGTCTGCAGATGCATCACTTCACCATCAGCAGCAATGCAATCAATAAAGTAGATAAATATGTCACTGTATGAACCGGACACTGGTTCAGTGATAGGAATAACCAGAGGTTATTCGCATAATTGAGGAAAAGTATCATGGAAATAGGAGTAAGGTGGACATTACCAGTAACTTCAATTATACTAAGTTCTTGTGTGGTCAAGACCAGGAACAATAAATTAATTAAAAAACAGTTGATTACCTGTAGGAAAACTTACACTTTATGAAATCAGGAGCTTTAATGTTACTTTCCTTAGAAGTGTCTGCAAGGTTCGACTTGAAAATGAGCAACAAAAATGAAAGTTTCCCCTGTCAGTTCAGGCTCTCTCACTTTGAGGTTCTTATTTAACGAGTTCTGTGCCTCCTCTCTTGTCTTGAATCAGAGACGCTAGAAGCTGTCACGAGGAAGAAAAGCTGTGTTCGACATGGTGAGCCTGTCACCACAGCGCCAAACAGCCAGGAGAAACCAAGGTTAGGCAGCAGCCAGACGAGAAGACACAGGGCACTGTGGCTGTCTACTCCAGAATATGAACATAAAGCAGACCCTCACCTCACTTTACTTCACTGTAGAGATTTGCTCTTTGTTTCATTTAGCATGCAAATGTATTTAGTCAGAATAAAGACCAGCATCTGTATCACATTATTCACAAGGTGTTCTTTTTCCAATGCGAGGATTAAATAAGGTAATGTATAACTGAGAAGGTCATGACAACATTCATAATCAGGTGAAGCCTCGAGTCTAGCCTGTTAAATGTTAAAATGTTGCTCTATTCAAAGTACAAAAAAATGGTACACACTTTATATTTTCTTACTCAGAATGGGATTTAATCCTGCAGACAGTCAGACAGATATCGTCTCTGATATTTATCCGTCCACACCAGGTCAAAGAAGAAGAAGAAGAAGGAATATTATTTATGATCAGCATTTAAAAAGGTCATTTATTGAATTCAACAGAGGCCGTGTGCCGGTTAGTCTGGACAATTCAAGAAATAATCCCAACAAAAACAGTTGACAACAATAATTATTGGGGCGTAGTTTCCGCAGGAGGCAGTTGCAGGAATATGAGACACAGATATCTCAAAACCTAACAAAAATAAAATAGAAATTATCTTTATAGTTGGATACCACCAGGGAGAAAATGCCGTTATGTGATTTTGATGAACTGAACCTTTAAGTAGTGTCCACTAATGACTGCCTCTACCTCTTTCCTGCACACATGCACAACAATATCAGGCACACACTTCATCTGTAACAGTGTTCATTTCATCCTTTCTAAGAGCATTTGTACCCCCAGCTGAAGAAATGCAATTGATGGGAAGGACAGAGACGCTAGATCTCCAGTGTCTCCTAGGGGAGGGTCACTTGTTTGGGTAATGGATAATACCAATTGCTAGTGGGCTCTGCATGGTATAAAAGGTCATTAAAACTTTATGAAATGTGTCTTTGTAATGGTGCAGGTTCAAATAGCTGGACATACAGGGGATCTCTTCCCTCTTGTGACCCAAACCGGGGACAGAAAAGCTCTCTGATTTCAATATGACAATGCCGGCGGCAAAAGCATCTCATCCTGGAGCTCCCCTGAGTCCACGTCCTCCACTCTATCAGCGTGCTACCTGCACCGGTTGGGCCCGATGATCCAAATTTTGCTGGTTTTTAATTAAGTGGAAGGTCAAATCTCATCGCTCTTTTCTTCAGGGAGCTGCTGCTGTCTGCATGGCAGAAGAGCTACACCCAGTCATTAATTTTATGGAGCAGGGACTTTAATTGATTAAAAAGTTAAGGACTGTGGGGAATGCGCGGTAAGAGGCAGTAGCGTTTAGTTGCTGCGAATGTGGCCCGATATTCAGTCGCATCCATTATGGTAACTAATATTGTGAGACAAGACGTAACCTGAGGAAAGACTGTGGCCTTCTTGTACAGATTGACTTCAGAAGTTATTTCCAACCTTAATGTTGCTGTAGCTGTGGAAATTATGTAACTGCAAATAGTGTTGACTATATTTGCACATGAAGTCCTGCACGATCAAGAGTTTTATTATCTTTACGTCACTGGAAACAGTCAAACTCCTGCTGTAAAATGCAGTGAGACCTTTATAGACTGATTCTGGTGTCACTAATGGTTGTGCTATTTTGGGCACTTTGAGCACCTCATCCCAGATATTTCTGTATTACTCACAATGCAGCTTAATTTTTAATCCCCCTCCCTATTTATAGGCTGTTACAGATGTTAATAAATGTTTATAACATACTGTAATACATATATCTGTCTATAACAACCAAACAAAATGAAAACAACTTTTTATTATTGCAGTTTTTAGGTCGAATTGGTCCTTTGTTTTTATGCACTGCTTCTTTTTTCCCATGTGTTTATTTATTTATTTATTTATTTATTTTTTTCTTCTTTTCTTATAGGATTATATTTATTATAACTTTTTATCATTGTACGGCCATGTGTTTATCTATTTTTGCTCACTTCTAGTCATAATTGTTTTTACATTTTTTTCTCTGTGAAGCACTTTGAGCTGCATGTTTGCATGAAAGTTGCTATAAATTAAAAAAAAAAAATTAAACTAATATAAAACTGATATATCCTTTTTGTATATGAATCTATATGTAACAGTTTTTACTCACATAACTAATGTATAAACAGTTAATGAAGTGATTGTTAACACAGTAACTGTTTTAGTACACAAACATGCAATAAATGCTTTATAACACACTGTAAAAGGGTTATAAGCTAATATATGAATATCTATAGCTGTTACTCTCACTTGTTACACACTATAAAATCGATGTGAGTTATTATAAGTATATGATTCATAGAATACATTTTGAACCATTCAGTTCATAACCAAGCACCTTACACTCTCAACTTTGTGTTATATTAAAATAGTGTTACTCATATGTGGCTGTTACCAGACATCGACATTACTTCAGAGCTCTTCCACTGACTTTTTCCCTGCTCTTATCAGCTCTACAGAACAGGCTATAGTTTCACTTGTTTCCCGCAGTTATCTATCATTAATGCGAGATGTCACAGTAAGGCCAGGAAGTCAATTAGAATGGATGTATTTCTGACTGCTGCTGTCATTTCTCTGTCTCATGTTCGCTGGCGATTGTAGGCAACAGATACCCGGCTCCGCGGTCTCAAATGGGAGAAATCTTCCCTCGGAAGCACTTTGTAAAAACAAACATAGTCATGATGTGAAACCATGAGCCGCCCCAACCCCTGGAGACGGGTAGAGTGTCAGATCCACTCGATTGTCTCCCCTCCCTAACTGTTTCTGTTTTTCTGTATCAACCCCCCTAACCTCCCGAGAAGCTGAGGTCACTAGTTGTAACATTTTACCCTCTTAGGAGTAAAATCAAATACGGAGAGTTATATTTAGAATACATGTCGTACATGAGACTTTAATATCTCAGCGTGACAACAAACACGGCCTCTGATAGAGCTCTTCACTGGCAGTAAACACAACTCTCACAAAACAAGGTTATATTCAGAAAAACCTGCAATTTTCTCTGCGTTCATCCAGGTTGTTAGAAACACACAAGCTCAAAAACAGCAACCGAATATTTTCCAGACGCTTGGAAATACAAGCACGCTTGATCCGTGCGGTCAGAACGGGGCTGGATTTGGTTGAGAGTTGAAAGCCGTCGGGCCTTCTCTCCTCTCCTGTCAGGAGCATCTGTCAACTCTGCCACAGTTCTGTCTAATAAACCAGCTCCGTCGATCGGTAGGGTTTCCTGCCTGAAGGCTCCCATGCCAAATAACACAGTTTGAAGAGAAAACTTTGAAGAGAAAGAATAAAGAGAATTCTCAGACTACGCGGCGTCTCTTTATGCTATCATCTCTCTATCAGATCCCTGCTTTGTGCTCGATTAGTAAATCTTACAGAGTGCCTTTCATTTCGCTCTCAAAGTGGCAAAAGTGACCTTATTCGCATCGCCGTTCTCTCCGCAGGGGCAGCAACAAATGAGGCCTTGTTTTTTTTTTTTTAAAGGAGAGCATAATGAAGCTTTGAGGAGGCACAATCCAAGTCAGATAACCCACCAGGATTTCAATTTACCCCTGTCAAAAATTTAAAAGCACAAATAAACGCCGCAGCAAGGGCAGACTTTGTGCATTCCCTCCAGAGGATAATGATTCAATGGGACGCAGAGTGACGCCAATTCATGTGTCTTTCTTTTGTTGTTATCTTTCTGTCTCAGGTGCAAGTGCAACCTGCATGCCAACAGCTGTGTGTTCGACAAAGGGAAGCTGGGCTGCGAGTGTGAACACAACACCACAGGGTCAGACTGCAGCCGCTGTAAGAAGCACTACCATGGAAGAGCCTGGAGTGTGGGCTCCTACCTCCCTATACCCAAAGGAACGGCAAATATATGTAAGTATATCCAATGTTCTGTAGATATAGACTAGCCGTGGAGCTAATTTACTAGTGATACGGTTAGTGTTGGTGATAACAAAAGTTTTACTTATTGCCCTTGAGAGATTGTTGCACCTTCATTGTTCCTTTGCTTCTGGGCAGCACCTCTCCAAAATAATGTTTTGTGCTCAGATCTCCCGAGTATGTACAGTAAACTGACTTCCTGCAGACACACTCTGTCTTTTATCGTGTGGAGAATGACTGCACTCTGTGAGAAGCAAAGATAGAAGTACAGCAGAACATCATTCTACTGACAAAATCCTAAATTTTGTCTTGTGTCATTTGCCTGAATTTGACTGCTGGACTGAATGTTTATTTGCCCCAAACAGCCAATTTACCAACTGTACAAACGTTATAGCTGATACACAGCTGGCAACAGACGCACTGAAAGTGTCTGTTGGAGTGTGTCTCTGTGTGTGTTATTGCTTTCGTTTGTGGCACTCTGGGTGAATTTGTGTCTAGTCACGTCTTCCCATTGACTTTGCCTCTGTGTAATAAATAGAGGATTGAGTTTCTGGGTCTGAAAAGTGAAGCCAATGTGGAAGTGTCTTAAACCTGATATATAAATCGGTAGTTTAAGTTATAACATGACATACAGTATACTTTAAACATAAGGACAACATTTTAAAGACTCATATGGGTCGTTTGGAAGGCACTGATACCAAATGACTCATTTTGTTACTGAGCGCTTGTTACTTAATAAAGCCATAGCATGTTTTATTCTTTTAATATTCCTCTTTTAACACTGAATTCAGTATCCCCACCTCAACCTCATGACAAGTGGGACCTAACGCTGGATATTCTTCTGCCTGTTCACGTGGTAACTCTGAGGCAGAAGGTGCTCTTTTGCATTATCCCCATTATAATCTTGGACGGGAGTTGAGTCACATTTATCAAATCCCATGCCTGAGGCAGGGGGCTCATTGCCTCAATAAATCTAATACAGCCACTCAGGGATGTGGTGGTGGACGGCCAGGCGAGGCCAGATGGTGGAAGATCTAACCCTCTGGTCCTCCGTTCACACTGATTCAGCCTTACAGTCAGAGACACTCATGGCAGCAGTCTGTTGGGACTGACAGCAGGTTTTTCAGATGCTCACTTTGATTGTCTGACTTGAATTCTCAGACATGGCGCTATGATTAGATTTGTACATAGATATTATATTGCTATTGATCCGCTGATTTGGTGTGAGCACACTGGTGCAGTAATTTCTTGCTGTTTCTTGATGATGAATTGAGGGATTACGCAGTCGTTTGTATGAGTGTGTGTCCTGTGCACAAACTGTGTGCATGTACGTGTGTGTCCACACATGCACATGCCACACATTTTTTTTTTTTTTTGTAGGAACGCTTGTGAACTCTAAGGAGATATTGCTGGATTTACCCCTGCACCTCTTCTGTGTTATGAGTCTCCCTGCAATGTGGTGCTCACTGTCAGATTGACAGGCCGTTATTAAAAAATCCAACACTTGGCCGCATCTGCACTGAACTGATGAAACCAAGGTCTAGCCATATCAAAAGCAATATTAGCACTTGTTTGGCAGTGGCATAAAATGCAATAATGTTGCACATGGAAGTGACGTAGCAATATTGGTCCCTCAGGTGTTGAATAAACACACTTTTGTCTTAAATTATTCTTATTTCTCTCATAAGTAAAGCCAAGGCCCTGTAACATGCCTTTATTCATTATGTGAAGCTCATATTTCCTATGAGGATATTAAACATACAGCCCTCGTTTCAAGACAAATATGCTGAACGTGCAAAATGTAATTATGGTTTAATAGCTTTCATCTGTCATCAAGTCTTCCTCTTTAATCATAGAAGTCATTTATCTCACAGGTAGGAACAAGGCGAGGTCTATTACATATTCAAATCCCCGCACGTGCAGATATATGGACATATATGACCCTTCATCTAATAAATTAGAGAGAGCCCAAAATGGAGCCCTGTGTTGCTATGGGCCATTGCTGTCAGTGGCAGAGAGAGTGACTGAGAGTGACTCAAATCCACGGCTTCCCTAAAAAGACGGAGGAGAAAAAATCTGTAAGTTGCCCGCAGAGCCGAAGAGGAATCACTTGGAGAATTATGTTGACAGTCCACTTTACAAGGAGCGTCAACTCATCTTGTGTTCCAAAGCAGGTTCACGGGTTAAAGAGGGGTTGGGGGCTGAGAGTTTGATCAGACTGTAGAATGTGTTTTGGTTTCAAAGGGCAATATTGTTTGCCCTCCATTTCTCGCACAGAGCGGCTATTGGTTAGGGATTGCAGCTTGCTTGCTTTCTTGCAAATTGGACCTCAAAATTTGTGCTTTTCCTGCTGCTGCAGTGTTGTGTACTTGCCAACAGTTGTTGTGGCGGCTCCAGACTGGTAATGAAGTGATGAATGAGGTGCAAACAATATGGAAAGCCCACTGAAACATAATCGCAGAAGGACAAAGCGGTGAAAATTGAAAAAAAAAGGACCCGAAATTGCACTAATTGCGGGGTAGGATTTGTCTGCTGATTACATTAACGAAACACAAAGATAGTGAAGGCGCAGCCAGACACTGGTAACACATGTTCCAGAGAAAGGGTGAATCAGGGTTGCCAAAGTCAGCTCCAGCCTACTGCCTTTCATTTAGAGACACGTGATGTTTTCCTTGTGGTACATCACCAAAAGTAGTATTTTTGTTGTCCTTAGGGTTTTTGATTGGCTTCATCTTGTGCTTTTATATACTGGAAATCCCACTAACCTGACAATCAGTGAAGATTATGACCGACAGTTTGAATCAAATCAGTCAAACAGCACCTGCAGGTCATTCAGAGATTCACTGATTCAGAAATGATACAGAAACCATCCACCAAACCACCGAGAAAAGCCAAGAGCCAACAAGCTGCATATCACACGCTTATTTATTCAGATGAAAAGAATTTTCCCGTATTTAGAGTTTTGATTCTGTTGACATTTCAACACTAGCAGACCTGTTATTATCATCAGAAGAGGGTGGTTCTTGGACCAAGGCAGCGGTCAGGTTTTCTGCAGAGCCATGGCTGCTGCTGCTCCTGACACAGTGAGGACCAATTGGAGACCAAAGTGTTGGTGGGCTTTTTCAATTATTCAAGGCAAACAACACACACAAAGCAGTTTCCTCTTGTAGTTTCATGAATAAAGTTTCAAGAGTAAAATAACATGAGGCAGGCTTTAATAAAATGTTTCTTTGCTCTCTCTCTCTGCAGGTATTCCTAGTAATCATGGACCAGTGCGTAAGTTGATCAAACCTTTGACTTGTTTGACTGATTACGTTGGTGTGAGAGTTTGTTTGCCAGATGTTACCATTATCGTTCATCAGAATGTTTTCCACAGTATGTCTGAATAGAACTGACCAAATTCATATTTTGAGAAAGCATCGCTTCTCTTCAATGTAGTTTTAATGGTGACAATTCAAAATTTGAAATGAAAGAAACAACATTTGAAACAAATAGAATTTTCTCATCTAAGTGACAAGATTTTATATCATTTTAAAAGCCATTTGCAAACCATGCTTTCCTGTTTCATATTTTGGAAATATTGTTGAAATCCTATCTGTCTGGGAAATGAATGGAAACCAATGGCTAATTTCTGTTTAACTTAAGCTTTAGCTGTAGATTTTGTGTTGGATTACACAGAAGCAGATTTTAAGAGGCTCTTTGATTTTGTACAAAAATGAATGGAAATCAATGCGTGCCTTAAAGGTTTCCTACCCTGCAGACATCCATCGTTTTAAAGAAGAAATAATGTAAAACTCTGAATCATTGTTTGCAAAATGGTCCGCACTAATTTTAAGTATATGATTAGTAGTTAATGAGCTAAATACTATATTAGTCCTGCATGTCTGGGCCAGTGTATCAGCCGGCACTATTGAGAATCCTTTTCTCTGCACTCTAGAATATTTGCTCTAAGCATACAGACAGATATTTGCCCAAAGCCAGAGAAAAGAAAAACATTTTTTTTATAAAGACGTGTTTCTCACCATGCATCCCAGCACATGTTGATGCCTGAAGGTGACTCCTCATACTGGATAACAAAAGCAGCTACCATATGTACATGTCTCTGCCTTTGTCTTGTGAAACATTCACTCATTTAAGTTGCATGCACACTATTCTACATTTATTACTCCAAACAAGTGGCAGAAATTTTGCAGTCACTCATACAGTAGGCAACTTAGCCCAGATAGCAAATTATTGTAAAAAAAGCAAGACTCTATGCATGCTGTCCCTGTGCTTTAACAACATAACAGCATGAATTATATGACAACTCAGTTTAATATATATCCTTTCCCATCTTTACACAGATCGAGCAAATGCTTCATCTCTTGGTGTTGCAAATCGTAACCAAGGTAGGCTTATAGGCTTTGTAACTTCAGCATGACATCAACAATACAAAAGAAGAATTGATTGCTTATTGATTGACAATTCGAGGGGAAAAAAAGTGTAAAATGTAAAATATGCAGACAGCAGTATGCAGTAGATTGTTTTCCCAAAGCCCGGATGCTTTCATCCTGCAAAGCACAGAAACACACGCTGGTCCTTACAAGGCAGACCTTTTGTTGTGAGAACACTGCAGGGAATGGACCACATGTCCACGGCCTCATAACCCCTTTGATCATGCCCTCTTTTTAAATACCCAGAATGCTCTCTGGGGGTGCACCCTTTCTGCCATGCTCACAAGGAGAAAAAAAAAAGGAAAGAGGAGAAGGAGAGAGAAGGAGAGAAGAAGCTCCAGGGGGGTTTATGTAGATTGATCTCAAGCTATCTCCAGCTAATCCTCAGGCCCAGATAGCCTGTGTGGTGTGTGTTAAGTTGCATCTGCACGACTGCTCTCACAGCCAGAAGAGAGAGGGGGGAAAAAAATTAAAAGAGGATTTCCACAATCAAAGGGGAAGGTGTCTCCGTCTCTCTGGTCTGAACTCACAAAGCTGGGAATGAAATGTATCTATGAAAATAATACAGTGTCACTGCAGTCAGGGGTGAAAAGAAACCTGTTACTGCTCTGGAGTGGATTACAAACAATTCTGCTTTCCTGTGTAATCTGCATCATTACCATATAAAGTGTCGGAACACAGAATCAATCAAACATATACGGCAATTTCAACAAAAAGCTTTTACATGTAGGTGTACTGCATTTGTTGCACTTATGTTAGCAGTTCTAAACGCTCCGTGTTTTCATATAGGAGAAATAGTTCAGTGCTAGGGCAGGTGACATTTTCTTTAGCGGAGAGGTGACATTTTATAGTGCGGCAGCAGTGTCTTGAAGGAACAACAAGGAAGTTATTTAGCGTTTGCAATAACGTTTTCATTATTAATTAATCTACACATTTGTCTGATTAATCGATGAATAGTTTGGAAGATCAAAACCTCATAGAACAAAAACATCTCTAATTTCCAGACATCTTCAAATGTCTTGTTTCATTTGACAGTCTGTGACAGTGACAGGGAGCTGCAGTCGGAGAATGTTTGATTATCAAATCGACTACTAGGATAGTTGACAATTTTCTGTTGTTTGGCAGTGAGTCATCGACTCTTTGTTTCATCTGCTGTACTATGGCTAAATAACAATGTGCTTAAATCTCAGCCTGAACAAGGTTTGGTTGCAAATGTGATTGCAGGAAGGGTGAAATAACTCTTGATGACATCCATACTAATTCCATACAGTACATTGCCACTTGTGTTAACATGCTACTTTGCAACATTTACAGTAAACCAGTGTGTAAATATTTTAAAACTATTTTAAAAAGTAGCTATGAAGGAAGATGTTTTGGAAAGCTTAGCACTGGACGTACAGGGAAGGACCCTGAGGAAGGGAGAGACCCTGTTCATAATACGCCTGACAGCACCTCCAAAGATGACTAAAAAACAAACACACATATCTTCTTACATGCTTCATTAAAAACATCCAGCCACTGCATTCCAAGAAATAATGACATACGCAGCATGTAACTCAGCGAATAGTTGCATACACAGCATGTGCTCAAGGTTTCTGCCTGTTTGTCCTTGCCAGTGTCGCCATGCGCTTGCTCATGGTGGGGAGTGTTGAGTCTCTGTAAATAATATTAAAAAGAGTAATCTATATGGAAAATATGGAAAGGACGGAGGGTTGGTGTAGCCACATTATCTTGGGTTAGTTTGCTTACCCTTGCTTCCATCCTTTGTGCTAAGCTAACAAACTGCTGGCTTTAGCTATATATATATATATTATTATTATTATTATTATTATTATTATTATTATTATTATTATAAATAATAGCTATTTATGGCAGTGTTTAATAAAATTATATTTAAAAAGCTACAAATTCTGCATATTTGGTATCAAATTAAAGAGGAAGTTTGGCAAACAACTTCATAACTTCAACTTCATTGTCAATTTCTTTCTGTTTTTAAGATAGAGCTGTCTGTTGACTGAGCAGGAAAAATGCTCATTTGAGTGAATGTTCTCAGCAGCATTCTTCAATTCTTCTAGGGTCTAGATCAGGGGTGTCCAAACTGTTCCACAAAGGGCCGGTGTGGCTGCAGGTTTTCCTTCCAACCAAACAGCAGCACACCAGACTTGACTCATTTAATCATCTGATCTCAGTCTTCAGAGAGTTGATTGGTCAAACTGTGTGCTTTTGGTTGGTTGGAACAAAAACCTGCAGCCACACCGGCCCTTTGTGGAACAGTTTGGACACCCCTGGTCTAGATGGTTAACATACAAGAGTTTAGTATCAATGTCCTCGGCTGTCTATTTACCATAATTTTGAACTATTCTTTCAATATAACTGTAATCTTCCATTTCTTCTGAACTGACAAGCCTTTACTAACACAGGACATGTACTTTAGTAAAAGGAACATCCGGCACGTTCTGTCTTTAGATGCAGGATTGTATCCCCGTCACTGTCAAGTGTTACTATGCAGCTGACAATTTATATTGAACTTCAGAGCCTGGAGTCATGACTAATGATGAAGGCTTTCATGTTAATATGATAACAGGAGGCATGGCTGAACGCAGGTTTCAGCTTACCCTGACATCATGGCAAAAGATATTGATTCAGTGTAATTGAAGCAACACTATTCGGCCTCCGAGCATATAATTAGCAGATCCTGTATCTGAAAACTGTCTCCAGTTATAGTTAATTGCACTGGTGAATCTATAGTTATAAATGCTTTTTAAAACTATCAAATTAATCATTTGGAATATGATTTTTCTTCCCTGATGTAATTAAACCGAGGCGTGCTGTCTCTCCAGGGTCTTTCTTGTAAAGAAAGAAAAAGGGAATCTTTAATACTCACTCCCTTTCAGGCTTCGCTCGACAGCAACAGAACTCAGCGATTCATGTAATATCAGATCTGTTAATGTGAAATGACACATTTAAAAAGGTTCAATGGGACTTATTTCTACCACATAATATCTAGATCTCCCACAAAAAAAGAAGTGCGGTCCATCGATTTGTGACTCTTTTCCTGATATCACGCTGTGATTTGCTGTATCTCGGAGTCTTGAGTCACACGGCGTCTGAGGACATCAAGAATTCACTGAGATGAGAGGATTAGTGAGCTGCCTGAATATGTCAAGGAAATAAACAGATTGCCAGAGCCTCTGAAAAACGCACAATAAAATGAACAATATGTCCGTTACTAGAGTATTGTAGAGCATAAAGTGTGCCATAATTGACAAAATAATACGGTCTGTGTGTTATACAGTCTTGAGCAGTACAAAAGAAATTTTATTCAGCTCTTTATCTTTCCCTGTGCTGTTGCTGTGGTGAATTTCTCCATGTTGCTTCGTGCAACACCAAGGCCCGAGGATGGATCTGTCATAACAGTTATACTGCTAAAATGTCACACATCTGACAGAGGTGTGAGGTGCACATATGTCTCAGAGAGAGTATGCCGGTGCTTAGCCGGGTTTCGAATTTTTATGTGTTCTCACTTGCTGCCAGCACAAGCATGAGAGTGAGTGATGTCACAAAGGGCAAATTTGTCAGGTCCCCTACATGAGACAAGGTTGTATCATCAAAAAAAAAAAAATCATGATATTGTGTTTTATCTTTTATTAAAGGGGCACTTCAAAAAGTTTGAATGTCTGTGAAAAAGATGTCATCAGGGTTATTTCGACATAGTTGGGCCTGTGTTACAAACTGGAGGTACGGAGTGTGAAAATATTGCCACACTTGCCAGGGAGTGTCTAAAAAGTAATACATTACCGAGTTGCATTATGGGAAATGTAGGATCCAGTTTTTAGCCAGTCACTATATGAGCGTTTTTTTCCTGAGTGACACAAGATAATTGACTTATTTAAACTATATTTTGTCCTGACAGCAGAGCCCTGTGGCTCCACAAAGACACCGCAGGCTTAAGCCTCTGGAAAAGAAAACTAATTGGGCTACAGATGCTTTTAGAAAGACAATGGTCCTATGGGTCTGCTGGAGGACACACAGATTATCCTTTGGCCACAGGCAACAGAGTTAATGTGTAGACTAGACGACGGAGACTCAGCTAATCCCATGGAAATTTTTACCAAAACACACAGAGCAGGTGTTTTCCATTAGCTGTAAAATTAGAAAGCTGACATTACTGATTGGGGTGTAGCCAGAAGGCCATTAATGCTTAAACCCGCTGAGGACACGGCGGCAGCACTCAGAGATTTAGGAGTCCATTTTCATGCATGCAAAGTTTAAATACAGACACTTTTGCACTCGTAAGGTGTTCATTTTACTCGAGGTCTTGATCCTGTCCAGACCAACGCTGGGGCCTCATTTCTCAGGGCCTGAGAAATATTTGGGCTGGGCTCAAACCTAAATTGCATGTATTGGTTTGGATTAAGATAAGGCTTTGTTATAAACATTGCAAGTATAATTAAACCTGCAATAAGTGGTCAGATTTTCTCTGAATGATGAATATACGTACAATATTCCCTGTCTGTTAGCTTTGCTAAATACTTTTACTCACCCTCTCCTTCCAAGCATGTAGGAAAAAGCAAAAGGCCATATCTAGATCAGTGTTTAGTTTGTCTGTTCAGGGCTACCGTAGAAAAATGGCAGTTCAACATGGCGGACTCCGTGGAAGAGGACCCGCTCTCTCTGTAGATATAAAGGCTTAATTATGAGTCAACGGAAACCCAACAATTATTATTTTCAGGTGATTAAACACTAAAAAAACATACTAGTGAATATTATGTTACATTCCTGCCAATAGATCGTCCTAAATGTTACACACTGGTCCTTTAAAGTATTACATCCTTACATTTGAATCACCAGGTGTCCATGGCAGGGAGGACAATGTTTTTAAAGGGAATGAGAGGAGCTGATCGATGTCGGCCTTTATTACACCCAATAATATTATAGTAACTCTAATCCAACTGCTTCTAAAGCTGCACTACTGCCTCCAATTATGAAAATGTGTTCCTCGCGCTCACGTGTCTGCACCATAATTTGGTATTGATTTGCCCTTTAAAAGAAAATGAATGTAAACAAACAGCTTATTCATGACGTGATTTGCAGATCAGGGCGTGTTGTGTCTGTGCATGCGTGTTTCATCTAAATATAGACATCATGATGTCATATTCACAGAATTGATTCAAAGAGATTTAAAGTTTAGTGGCTGATTTTTTTTTAATCTAATTTTTAAACTGGCTCCTTGTTCAACGATCATACAAGGAGAAATCTAAGACCTGCTGCATCTGACTGACTACAAGAACTGCGACATTTGCTCTCACAATGCGATCACTATCGATCGCTTTACATAAATGCATAAAAACAGTTAAAGGCTGTCGCACCAAATCTCTCAGGATTTTTGAAAATAGAGAGCAATTTTACAACACTCACAATCCCATATTGACAATAAAGCCAAATATCCACAGGCGGGATTTCTATTTAAAGCAGATAACAACACTGGTGGCGGCGTGAAAGGGATGGGAATATTATTAAATTAATCGCCATACCGATGCCTTTTAATCAGTTTTGGCAAGAGCGATGATTATTTGTTAGGTTTATTCTGATGCATGAGCCACATTACTGAAAACCAAAAAATGTGATTACTATTTATGCAGGGAGAGATATCCAATTACACAGAAATCTCTTGGCAAATATTACCTCTTCCAGGATTTCACCTCTGCCAGCAGACGGGCTTCCTGGGATAATTGAGTCGTGAGGGTTTTTGTCTGGAAATGTGAATATCAGCTTATGTAGTCTTAATCAATCTATATCAAAACAAAAAAAAAATGTTCGGCGGCAGTCTCGGATATTCCGTCCTTTTCTTCTGACGTCGTATTGTTTGTTGTTAAAGTTAACCGCAGAGAAGAGAATTAAAGCAATTGTTGAATTACCTCGAAATGCCTATTTGCATATCAAAGGGAGTGGTGGTGTAGGTGGAGCCAGGTATCCGTCCCATGTCTTCTCCTCTTTCTTCTTCTTTGAGTGTCATTGTGCCAGAGGGAAGCAAAATGTAATTCTCCTGTCCTGCAGAGAGTGGCTGTTTCACAATACGCTGGCATCCTTTGATTCACTAATCATTCATTTCACCTCATCACTGCCATGGTTTGTTTGCTCTTTTGTTTTGCCAGGATTATTTGCTCCAAAGTCCCTTTGGTGCTTCTAAAAATATCCATGAATCCATAAAATGTCTGTCTATGTTCTTTTGTCATAAACAATCATTCAAGGGAAGGGTTTTCACAGGCTGTGTGCTGCATTCTTCATACAGTATGTGCCCTGGTTATCTGTCTCCTCCGTCGTCTGCACACCACACAAAAGTCCTTGGTTTCACCCTCCCTAATGTGTCAGCTGTGCTCTAAGGACACAGAGTGATGCAGACAGGACAAGAAGAGGCAGCTTGTGCCCTGTGAACTTGCCTGTTGATGTTCTCTGCCGCCCTATCACTGAGTGATCTATTAATCACCCCTTTCTGTCTCCTCTGCCCTTTTTGCTTTGTCTCCGCAGCTCGGGTGTGTGACAACGCGATGCTGCGCTGTCAGAACGGTGGCACGTGCCACCACCATCAGCGGTGCCATTGTTCCCCCGGTTTCACGGGCGTCCTGTGCGAGAGAGCTCGCTGCCAGGGCCCCGGGGAGTGTGATGACCAATTGTCTGGACGGGCCTCCTTCAATCATCCCCCCGTCGGCCTCCAGCTCGCTCTTACCCTCGTAGTGCTCCCGCTATTGATTGTTTCCCTTTGCTGAGAGGCCTGGACGGCCTCCCACCCTCAACCAAAACCCTAAGACCACATATGTTGAGACTGAACTCTCAACCGTAAGGACATGAAGGACAAAGGATGTCTGGACGATGTGCTAAGAATACAATATAAGCAACTCCAAGCCACAGTGGTAGGTGTTAACTAGTGCAACCGATGCGCACCGATGTGTTATACTGAATACTAGATGGATTTATGAAAGGCTTGGTGAAGTCACTGCTGTCGTATGTCACAGAGGAAACGGTTGGAGCCCTCGCTGTCTGATTATGTCATTGGCTGATACTTCATTAAAGACAGACTGGAGACTCGGATAGAGCTACCCACAATCTGCAAACTGTACAAAACTAGACACATGATTTCTAAGTATCATCTGAAGTTATTAAAAAATAATAATGTGGACGGGGACATCTTTAAACATCTTGCCTCACTGCCTCCTTCCTTACGTGTTACCTTCTTCCTCTCTCCTCCTTTCCCTCACTTTCTCCTCCTTCCCTGTGCTTTGGTGACTCTGGTGATTTTCCTTTGCTGAAGGGTGTCTGTTGTTTTTGCCAAATGCTGCACATGTATTATTATCAAGCCCCTTGCCAAGTACCGATCTAGTACTTTTGCTTTCTTTTCCAGAGGCTTTGTAGTCATGCTTGAGCTCACCTGTATGGGGAGGGGGAAAAAAAAAAGTTGTAACATACTGTAACTGTATTTAATTTTTGTATAAAACAGATATTTTCATGACTACGCAAAACAGAAAGATGTATTACTTGTTTTCTATTGCTGCCGATGCGCCCTAGATGTGGACTATGAGCGTGAGGAGTTTGGTTGTATTATTATTTCTTTGCTTGTGTGGCATGGTTCTCTTCATTTGAGAGCTGCTGTCAAAACTATGTTTACATACACACTTACACAATACACTTCCACCAAAGGGAAAAAGAAAAAAACATGTCTTTGTCTTGTTGTTGAACAGTAGTAATTTTATTAAGTAGTAATATAACATTTGAGACAAGATGTGTGGAGTATAGAAGTGTATTGTTTGTAGATAGACACAAGCCGATGACAATAGCTGAATGTCATTTTAAAGGATTTTCGAACGCTATCGATGCCAATTATTGACCTATTCACTGAAGCAACCGTTGCTGGTAACAATATATGAGTCAGCAAATGACCTCCCAGGTCTAAGGTTGTTTTTTCCGATGTGCTGTTACCCATCCTTGTTGTGCTCATGAAATGTGGGAGAATCAGACAAATCTCAAGCCAAAATCCCATCAGCTTTATGTAAATTTAACAAGAAGACTTAGGTGGGGGGGGGGATTGCACGGTTGTCGCAGAGGTTGTCCAGCTCAAATCTTTAATCAGATCTAATCCTTGAATCAAATGGGAAGAGGGGAAGGTTTTCTGAGCTGGTACGGTTGAAAGCCTGCATCCTGCTGCGGGAGCCTCCGAGAAGCGACACGTTCAGGAAATGAGCTTTAATTCATGGAGGGTCAATGAATAGAAATGAAGTCGCATCCCACTGGGTGACATATTGAGCACTGAGACCAATTTCATTTGAGAGATTAATTTTCCTCCCGAGGTTGTCATGAAACACCTAATTGTGTTAGAGTCTACTGTAAGTGCCTCTCATTAAATGACACTGTTGATGAAAAGAGTAGCGAATGCCTTTTTTGACAGACGCTTGGCTGGGAAACGCATCTTTTGGAAAACTAAGGTTATTTAAAATGGGATAACACGATGTGTAAAATAACTGAAAAGGGATGATCTGTTGGAGAAAACACAAGAAGCAACTGTAGTATGACTGTCAATTCATTTTAAATAGAAAATAAATCAGTATCATAGAAGAACTGACCCAAACAGCGTTCGTCCTATCACAAGGCGCAGCAGGTCAGGTTTTGGATTTCTCCATATATGTTGGAAGTAGTGATCATTGGGCTTTAATTAAGAGCAAATATACAGTATAAAGAGTTTTTAAACCTTTCCAAACCAAAAATACGAGAGTAAATATCTAAGAAATGGATTAAACTCCAAATTACACCAAGGCCAAGAAGCATTTCATATTTAGTGCCGTTACAGGTTAGAAGGGAGAGAAGAAATGTCCACGATAGCACATCCACCATACTGCTGTCCCACTACGGAGGCCACAAGTGACTATTGCGTATCGGCGCCTCTTTCCCGTTCTCTACTGGATGTGGGAAAGTTTACACTCAACCTAGCTAATCAAAGATAATGTTACGTTCGCCAAAACACATTGTTTAGTCCTTATCCTAAAAGAAATTTCTCTTGTAACATTTAAAGTGAAACATACTGTTGGAAAACACACAAAAAAAAATAAAGCATCTAACCTCTGTCTTGTTTGTCAAAGTATGTAAGCTAAGCATCAAACGGCGAATAATCGCAGGACTAACTAGTCTAGCTCTACACTGCAGTACAAGAACAATGCTGTTTCTTAATTTTCATCTTTTCCATGTGGATGAACTGGCGGAGAAGCTAACTTTTTTTGCCAGAGACTCCCACCTTTAACCTGTCTTTTTTTTTGCACAATATTATGTAACCATCGACTTGGATCTTTTTTTTGCAGAGCTCCTTTTAAAACAACTCGGTTGGAAATGGTAAGCTGTCAACTGGAGACAGCGTTTTTTTAACCAACTAATGAAGCTAAAGTTGGCCTTAATAGCTAGTTGGCTACAGCAGATAAAATCACCAGTGACAGCGGTTATTATAGCCGGCTAAAGAAGTTGCCAGCTAGAAATGGGAAAACCTCATTATGTCCATGTATCTGAAATCAAGGATTCATTGGAAAGAATTAAAGAATCTGAAGAATTAAAGAATGGTAAATCTGTTTTGGTTATCGCTGTAAACTTCATTCATGCCATGCAAGAAAAGAAAGCTTGAAGGGCGCAGCAACAGCAACAATGGGACCGGGTTTAGCGAAAGGTCAGTCACTGTTTCAAGCTTGCAGTTGTGACTAAAACTCACAAATAAGTATGCTTTTATCCCAAATACAGGAACAGCATCATCTATCCAGCGTTACAGTTGTATCTTCTTCTGTGATTTAACAGTCTTCTTCAAGGTTCCTCTCTCTGAACTGCCTTTGCAGTATGTGAAGTGGCACACTTGAGACCATTTGAGGCGACAGTTGGAGAAAAAGGATCTTTTAAGCGGTGTTTAATGGCCAGAGTGTGTATGTGAAAGACAATTACCTTTACGACATGTTAGTGCAATAAAATCGGTGTTTCACGACACTTGCTCCTGGCTTTAGGCTATATTTAGCTATTAGCACAAAAAAGTTTTAAGGTTAAATCCAAGTCTCTTGTACTTAAATGCAGATTATGGCACAAACAGTTGATGAACTACTGGATGGAGACCATTGCTCTGCCTCAAGTGCAACATCCTGCTAACACTTCAGCTACGGAGGGAAAATGAGCACCATAATTCCTCCACATGGCTCGCTTACTGTTAGAGTGTGGGCACGGGAATATTTAAAGCAACTTTCTCTTTCTCTCTACACCACATTTAAAGACCTAAGAAGGAGTGGTAACTACAACATATGCATGAATATATCTTCTAATACTATCGTGAGTAGCAAAACAGTATAAACCTACATATTGCAGCTCTAGAACATTATGATAATAACTTTTTGAAGTGCGTCAGGGGTCAGAATTCAGCGCACGAAAAGACCTGAGGATATTATACGCTAGTTATGTTCCCCTCGGTTCCATGTCACAGCATGTCTTGTCCTTCCTCCTTTCACATCTAAGACTCAGGAGGGGGTATTAGGAGGACATTTTTAGACGTGAGGAGTCCTCGTGTTCTGCCACTGTCAGCACTGGTGGCACCAACAGAACGTTACATAACATAAGACAAGGGGTATTCAGTATCTGGGAAAGAAGAGGGCTCAGCAACATGACTGGTGCACTCAGCTTATGAGCAATCCAATATCCATATTCAGTTCATCAATGACACTCTTTGAAATGCACAGCAGTCGAACTCAAAACACACAATGAACGCACACAAAATGAGCAGTGCTATATAAAGAGTCGGCGCTTCACATTTTTTCCAAACAATTTAAATATTGCTAATTCTCATGGGGGCGCAGAGTTCAAGTTTCTCCCACCAACTGTTTTGAAATGAAAAGGTTATGAAGAAAGTTCGGCTTGTGTTTTATTTTAGGAATGTCTAGAAGGATGTTTACTGTAGTTTACAGCTCACAAAGTTAGAGGTCGCAGGTCTTTCCACTTTGCACAAGTCTACTTCTGCGTTTGTATCAATAAGTCGTCCTTGACCAGTCACTGAGCAACTTTCAGCTGCTGGCTCGATCATCACTGTAACAAAAGAAAGTGCAGCTTTCCTTACAAAGACATTCTCTTCCATTTAGCAGCAGCACTGTTCTCATAGAGCAAAGGCAGCCACACAATGGAAGTTATTTTATTTATTTATCTGCTTGTCAGTATGTTTTTGTTTGTTCAAAGAAGAGATTTAAAAAAAAGAAATAAATAAATAAATGTTACACCTCGCCCTGAAAAATTAAAACTAATTACTGTATTGTGCAGTTTGAGGTGTTGATTTCATTCTATTTTTATTTTCTAAATGTCACAGTCTATAATCTATGTCTGAGCAACATGAATTGCTTCAACTTTAAAGGTCTGGTCACACCATAAAGTGGCACAATTAAATCAATCTGCTCATCTTCGTGAGATAGTTGCCTAGGTACTATTCGCAGGGCTGTGGCAGTCGAGCTTATCTCTAGCACACTAGCTTGGTGGGACCATGCTAGTCTGACAAACTAGCTCTGTAGAAAGCTCACTGCCCTAGTGAGCTTGCTAACTGTCAGTTAACCAGCATTTAACTGTCTGTCTGTTGGCTTGTTTGCTGACTAATAAGTTCATTTAATTTAAAATATGTTTTCATGCCATCGACTCCCGTCTCATAACTGTCAGCAAACGGTGGCCTTACAGCTCAATCCCACCATTACATCCCGGTATGTTTCAGAAGTGTCCCTACAATCAGAATCAGAGCAGATCGGCATAAAGAGTCAGGTCGATTTTCAAAATAAAACACCCAGTGCAGACTTCCGATTGTAAAAACGGGCAAAAGGAAAACTATTTAACTGCGTAGTCTACTCACTTATCGTCGAAGGCACTTAAACCAAGTAAAAATAACCAAATCTGAGCAAGTTAACAAAGTCTGCTGGGAAAAATTCCCGCTTCTGAGATGCTCCTTGTGGGATATGAAGCCGCTTGGAGAACAGACCAAACCTTAGTAACCTGCAAAATTTAATCAGATTTCTTCCTTTAAAAAAAAAAACAACAAACTTATATTAAAAAGGTGTGCAACTGCAAAGAATCTCCACAAAGAGAAATCAGAGATAGAGGGTAGGATTTTATGTATCCACCTTTTACATATCATCACATGGGTCATGTGTTATTTTAATTAAGATGTACAAAGACAGGAATAGAACAGGCAATGATGATGCTTGTGAGCGGGGAATAGTGATTCAACTTTTATTAGATGTGTATTAGGTAAGTGTTCTTTGATATAAAAAAGAGGTTGAAACACCCGTGTAAAAATGCACCTCGTGTGCTTTCATGTGTACATTTGTGGCACAGTGACTCATCAACATCCATAGGACTTTCCGGGCCTCTCCAGTGTAATCAATTTTTCAGCTTCCAGCGGCAGAAATTGTATCGACTCCATTTATGTGGCAACACATCAGGAATGGCACTTATGGAGGGGTGGGAACAGCATCCCATCTGTGGCCTTATCAAACTCCTATTCACATCCCCGACATCGCAAGGACAGCTGGTGGGTGGTTCGCAGGCTTGGCGCACAGAGCCACTAGAATCACTGGTACACTAGAATCAATAGACAGAACAAAGAGGAAGTTAAACTGCCTCAGCTGGATCGTAATGGAAATACCTTTCTGCCTACTGCTCTTTCAGTGTTTGAAAGTGACTAAACAGGGAACTGCCTTCATCCATTAGTTCAAGAAAAAATGCTACATACAACACAGGTCATGAAGACTATATTATACACTTTGTGAGGGGTGTGATGCAGCCAACTTTAAAGCCAGCGTTAAATCGTGCGCTAAAATATGGAATTAATATCATTTATTTGAAATGTATAGGCAGCTAAGCAGGACTGTTTAAACTCGTGCTCTAAGCAAGAGGTATAAGAAAAAAAAAAATCTGCTTTCTTGTCACGACCACAAACCAATCTGATGTCCCCTCATTTCAATACAATCTAGGGCAGCAATCGGCTCTTTGGCTACAGATGGTAATCCTATTCAGTGTCACACACGATCACAACTCTTGTCTATTTTTTCTCAATGCCAAATCCTGCACTCCTGGCCTTCAGTACCACACCTAAATTGCAAATCAAGCCCGGCTGGGATTGGCACCCTGTTGAAGAAATTATTTATGTATCACACCGAATCCGTCCATAAATAAAAGATACGATTCACAGTCTGTTCCAGAGATCCCGGAGCTTCGAGGAAAACGGTTTATCCTCGTTTTTTTTTTTTTGTGTGTGTGTGTGTTTTTTTTACGCACTAGGAGGGATGTGTGGATGTGTTGTGTCCCCTGGTTTCATATAAACACCTCTGCCTGGGAAAACAAAAATAACATGCAGTAGAATGTGTAAGAAATTATCACCGAATCACACAAAGACTGACATTATTTTAGCTCTACCATACTTAAATAGGAATAGAGTCAGGGTTAGGCACCCTGAGTGCCAGAAAGGACACTGTATATGTTTTTGCTCAAAGGTCGTTGAGCTATGGAAAGCATGCACATATTTTGCAAATGGACGTATTGTCGTGTTGTCGATTTTACCCTTTTGTTCATCTCTCTTTATCTAGTGGCACCAATCATGCACATAGTGTTGGTTTTATTTGACCAGGTTTTGAAGACATCTATGAGATATCTTCATCCACCTTGGAGGTGAAATGAATTTAAGTAGTGATGCTCACAACAACATCGTAAAGACAGAAGCAGCCGTCAAGGTACAGTAGATAGAATGGAGTAATACGTGTGACACAGTTGCTGCTTTTCAACGTGAGTCAACGCGCATCAAAGCTGGGAAATAGGTCAGCGATGCATCCTGATGTGTTTGCTCGCGTCAGCCCAAATTGGCATGGGTCGAGATGCCGCCACTGTGCAGGCTTACATACGGAGGTAACAATGAGTACAAGTGCTTTGATGGTGATTCATACAGTGTGAGCTGCCCTTTACGCAAAATTCAAAGCACAACCTTGTTTTAGAAGCAACGTCCAGTTCATATGGTTAATTCATAGACCTGACTGTCAGTTTTCAAAAGGGCTATTTCTTTTGGTAAAAACAAGTCATACCTCCAGATGCGGCGGGTGCTGAACACTGGCACATTTTTTGTGGCGGCTTTAGTTGCTCCTTCAATGCTAGGTGGATGAGAGAGGATGAAAGGAGGTGGTTGCAATCTGCAGCATTTTTGTTTTTGCAATTTGGGCGAACTGAACTTCATCATCTGATAATGTTTTGTTATTGACGCCTCATCCTTAAACTACCAAATTAAGTGAACTGTGTACTGTGTGCAATTGCGGTAATTGTTGCCGATCTCCAGCCGCTAGCAACGTCTGACATTATTTTAACAAAATCTGTTATAAATTATTTGCTCCACATGTTACAAACCAGTGTTGACAACGGCATCGATTAATCCGAGGACTGCTGTCTCGTGTACTGGCGAAAGGAGAGACACAGGTGGTGGCGGTGACAGAAAATCCCAAAACAAAGAGCTGCTACAAAGATGCAGTTAGAGAGGAAACACACAGACAGACAAGTCAGAGAGACAGACCGGCAGGGACACAAGAAGAGGTAGTTTAGAGGCAGACGACGGGCAGACAAAAAACAAAACGATTTGAGTTACAGTGGGGAGAAATATGGGAGGGAAGACGGCATCACAAAAGCCAACCATGAAACAATAGTTCCCTGATGAAAAGAGGCAGCAGTAAACACAAACTCCCCGCTTTGGCAGGCCCGGAGGAAGGGATTGGAGAAAAAGAAGGAGATGGAGGAGGAGGGCGAGAGAGAAGGAGCAGGAGGCGCGAGAGACAGACGGGCCCTGCCAAAGCGGCCCCCCAATGACGGCCAACGCAACCTCGTTAAATCTGTCTGCAGGAGTCACAGGCAGATGCTCTGCTTTTCCTATTATAATGACCGACCTGCTAAGCGGTTGGTGGTGCCACGCTCCTTTGAACGACTATTGACCTCAAAGCTGTCACTTGGTTTCACACCAGTGCCGGTTCCAGCTCGGCAACACAGAAGGGGCTTGTTGCGCCATAAGTTTTAAAGCAGGCCTAGATGTATTAAGATTGCTTGTTATTAAACGTTGTATATAATGTCTTTCTGCTGATTATGGTCTTTGTAAGTTTATGTAAGGCTTCTGCACTCGGCTGCACCGCATGTGGGCATCAGATAGCGTAGCTACAAATTCATGATCACCAATTATGTCTTAAGACCTTTGAAAACACGCTCCCCAGCCTGTGCAAATTGGCATTAAGGATATGAAAGTGTTACCCATTAATGCACATTTATTCACCATTTTAAATTTAGGAAACCCACCGCTGTCAAGCATCAAAGCGCAGTCAGCACATGGAGCCATGAGTCAAGAGGAAGTAACTAGGGTGAGGGAGAGATAGAAAGGGAAGGAGAGAGATAGACAGAGGAGAGAGCGGCGGCTCTCGGAGGATTAGCTCATTTAGACTGCTTTGATCTGTGAGATCTTAATTGCTGGGTAGCGCTGATAGAGTCCTCACAGAGACTTAACAACACTATCCAGACGAGGATGGGAGGAGGGTGGTCGTGTCCTTAACTTCTTCTCCTTATTCCTTCCTTCTCAGGATAAACTCATCTCAATTCCTGGGTGTTCTTGTTTAATTGTATTTTTATTAATAATTAGGGAGAATAAGCGTCCTCATCCACGTTGGGAGCTCTCAGAGGATGTACTTACACAGATTTGAGTGAATTGGTAAAATTCGTGGTGCATGCTACTATGCTGATATTCAGCAGTTTTACCATCTTAGTTTCTTGTGTTAGCATGCTAATGATTGCACCGAACACAAAATGCAGTCGAGGGTGAAGGGAATATAGTTAGTTTTCCTCATTATAAACAAAAGTATTGGAAAAATTCCAAATTGTCTGTCGATCTAGCAGGTGTGGATACATTTGGCCTGCTGTTAATTAGCTATAGAGACCAAAACTGTGTTTTGTACCAGGCTGTAAACGTGTTTATTTCTGCTGTGAAGTTGGACATTTTAACATGGGGACTTACGGAAACTGACACACTTCTGGAGCCAACCTCAAGTGGCCACTCGAGGGATTACAGTTATTGGCACCTGAAGGTTGCTGCTTGCTGGACAACAATATGCTGGATTCTGCTCGAGGCTTCTGTCTGTTAAAAGGAAGTTTTTCCTTGCCACCATCGCCACGTGCTTGCTCATTGTGGGATTTGTTGAGTCTCTGGAATTAATATTATAGAGGCCTAAATCTGCTCTATATGGAAAGTGTCGTTCATGAGACAACTTCTGTTACTTTATGAATAAAATGGAATTGGATTGAAACAGAAGCACCTGACAGACTGGAAACGATAAATAGATATTTAAACAGACCACATTTTGACCATGATTGATAGTCTTTGAATTGAATTGAATTAAATTGACTCATAATCTCTCCTCATAGAGGAATTGCTTCAAGAAACACCGTGGTCCTGGTTACAAAAAGATCACGAATTAACAAAATCTTTGCCATTGATGGGAGCCAAACATGAACATCCACTATTAAAGTCCCAGCATGGAGCCACATCTGCCTATATTTCTGAATGACTAGTCTTCCAGGAGTGAACAGCTGAAAATGTGAGTTGTTTAACAATCAATGTTGTTTTTCTGATGAGCGAAGTCTTACTTTCTTCAGTGTGCGCGAACAAAATCGATGATCCACAGATATTTTAAACACAGGAATCTTTATTTATTGGCTAACTATTTGGTTGAGTCACCTTCCATCAACTCAAACTCCTGATCTTTATGGCATGATGTCATCCTCGCCATTAAATAGAAAATGTCAGCTTCAACAGCTTGGATGGATTTTGTAACAGGCTTGGACTTTCTTTTCCAGATTCTTCTTTTTTCTTACAAGGCCCCTTTTATGTCTCATCTGAATGCAGAAAAACTCTGTAGCTGTAGTTTTATGATTTTGTGAGGAGGGGGTTGATGGTCACAAGTCAGCAGTTGAATATAAATCTTACAGATAAAGTGTTTTGGAGAGTCGGGCTCTTTTGAGAGGAACCAAGAGCTCACCGTATTTTGCTAAATCCCTGTTTAACCCCATATAGAGATCCAGAGGGGCTGACGGGCAAAGACCGAGGGTTAAGGAGATCATTCAGACAGATGAAGATGATGCATGGCCTCCTTCTCTCTGTGTCTGCCTTTTGTCTCGCTTTCTCTCTCAGATGCACACACATACTCGAACACACCACCCTCTTTTTTTTACCCCTGTACTTTATCTACTCCGTGCAACCTTGTACACTCATTTCTCTCTTTCTCTGGCTGCTGTCCAACTTCTGTGTCGTCGCCTTTCATCTCTTTGGCTAAGACAGGAAGAAGCAGATTAAGGAAAGGAAGAGTATTAGGGGAGCCATTCTTTCTCCCTCTCTGTGACGGGAGGGTTACTGTTAGCACAGCAGAGCCCTCCCTCTGCTGAGTTTGGTCATTAGAGAGGCTGCAGAGCAGAGGGGGCTGGAAAGTAAGCCTGCGGGAGTGTTTACATGACAGGAATACTCTGTAAGACTCTGCTGTATAAATGCATCTGGCGAATCTTATATTTAAAAATCCTAAAAAAGGGGGGTGTCGTTTAGCTCAGTTGGTAGAGCAATTGGTGGGGCTAATTTATTAATATCATATCACTCTTTTTGGCTCGGTATCAACAATTAACTCTCTGATCTAAAATGATTTCTTTGAATTCAAAACTCCAGTGTCTGCCTGCCTGCCTGCCTCTCATTGAATATGAATTACGAGGCGGTACAGTAACAGTAATGCTAACTTGGCACACCATAAATGAACAGACCTGTGTGTGTTGTGTTTGAAGGGATGACGTGTTTTTAATTTGTTCAACCCTGATTTTTTTTGTTTACGTCTTAACAGCTTAAGATTCCTTCCATCCGGTACAGAACAATTCACTCTGGTGGAAGAGTTTTTGGAGTGAACAGCGTATGCAACAAATGCATCAAAACACTCTCTTACCTGAGAAAAAAATAACTTTTAGATATCTGGCATGTGGTGAGATTTTTCTCAAGCTATGGCAGAGGATCAGTGGGAAACAGCTAAAGACCAATGGCTTGTTGTAGGCTTGGACTACAAATGGTGCATTTCACAAATGACTCAAATGCCTGCAAATGGGAGATTATTTTGGGAGTTCTGGAGGGCGCTCATATGCTCATCGTTGACTCGCAGGTAAGGTGTTTGTTTGTCAAATTAACAGGAGGAGAGATTGAAAGTTGTTGAATCTCCCTGTTCAGTGACTTAATTGAAATTACGTGTTCCTATACCACAACTGTTTTTCAGGTGTTTTTGTTTCTGTTCTTTTTGTTTAGCCATTACTCGAGCGCTGGCAGCACTCCACAGCACCTCCACAATCGTGTCAGACACGACTGTGATTTGTGATGCAACTGCGAAGGCTTTGTTCCTGCGAAGTAACATTTGTCTGAGAAGGGAAAAATAGCCCATCAAATTTCAGAAATACAATTCAAAGGGTATGCTTTTATTAAATATTGATGTCACACACATGGTTTGCGGGATGTTAACGTTTGAAGGGAAAGCAGCATCGCTTAACGCCCTTGTGCTACCTTGCTCTACAGTGAACAGCTGTTACATCACCCTTGAATCACTCTGAAACCAAAAAGAGTCGAGGTAAACACAAAATCTGTGGAATGTAAAAGGGGCTCTCCGGTTTCCACAGTGAATGATCAAAAGATGAAATATAGACCTATAACTTGCACTTTTCAAACTTATTTGCCTTTGTAATTCCTTGTGTGCATATTTTTTCTCTTTGATGACTTCATATGTCTGAAGCTAAACAGAAGGACACTGAGAACTCTTTTTTTACCCACTTAAACATTGTCCAAATGTGTCTTCATCCTTCTGATGATTCACCAGAATCACTCACGCCTCACGGGGTAAAGTCAGTTCTGGCTTAGATCATCATTTTGTGAAATACACTTATTCGCTTTCATGACTAAAGTTACATCAGAAGTCTGATACCGCTCTCGTGTTTGTCGCTTAAATACGAAGCAGCCGGTTAGTTTAGCTTTAGCATGCTGACTGGAAAACAGGGGGGGGGGAAGTTAGGGAACATGACAAAACAACATAACAAAATCCACCCTGGTCGGTGGATTCCTGTAAGCATGCTAATCCCTGGAGTCTTTTTTTTATCGCTGTGAGGTTGCCAAGCGACTCGGAGACTCCAGGAAATCACCGCTCCTGGCCAAGAAATAGTCTCTTACACACACAACCCCTCATAAAAACCACAAATTGTTGTTTTAAACTCACAAGATTTGACATGTTAATTAGTGAGCTTGTAAGCAGATTTCATTACTTCCAGAGAGAGAGCCAAGGCTAGCTGGTTTCCACCTGTCTTTATGATAAGCTAAGCTAACCGGCTGCAGGCTGTAGCTGCTTACAGACTTACAAAAGCTTACAGACATAGCTTTATTAGCGGTGGATGTGATTTCCCGTCAACACCACACGTGAATGATAGGTCAGTGCTTTACACTGTGGCGCTGAAATCTTTCCATCCTCTTTTTTTAACGGCATCAAACCACATTTCAGCAACTGCATTTAAATATCTCATTGTTTACGTCCGTCCAATAATTAAAATTCTGAAAAAATAAAATGTGCCTCAGAGAGAAAGTTGAACACAAAAGTCTAAACAGCCCAGAGGGCTATAGTGTTCCAACAACAGCCGCTGCTCCTCCTCGGCTCCTGCATTTCAATTTGGTGGAGTACCTGGGTGGTGCGCTGTCAGCAGGATCTGTGTTCCAGTTGGGTGACTGAGCCTTCCTGGTATTGAAACATGATGACAGTGAAGGCAAGTCTCACACCAGCCAATGGAGTCATCAATAATAAGACAAGGTGAGCAGCAAGGAAGGAGAGAGGGGTTATCTGGGCACAGCACATGCACTTCCCAGTGGGCCGCGGGGGCAGACAGGTACCGCAGAGAGGCAAGATATGGTGTGACGCTCCTGGAATCTGTGATATGACATCTGCTCTGTGTGTGAACCTGTCAGAGGGCAGGAGAAGGTTTTTGAGGGCACCGCTGCTTCCTCTTAAGTCCGAGTCTCTGGGTTTTATCAAAGAGATCTGACTCGCAGGGCGCAGAGAGTGGCTGAGCGGCATGGTGCTACCTGGAAGGTGGTCAGCTGAATAGACGTCATTCATCCAGCAAAGTCAGTACTCCTCTTCCACGTAGGTAGAAGGAAACCAGCCCACCTGAGAAGCAAAACAACGGGACACAACTCAGGAAGGAGCACAAATGTTATATATATTTTTCATGTGATATTTTTGTGGTATTTATCCCAATACTGACTGCAGTCCTTGTCACCTCCACCAACTCTCCTACAAGTGGCGCTAACAGTGAGGACCTTCATCAAGGTTTTGTAATCTACACAAAGAGTTTCACACTCCTTTTCTTACTGCCAAGATCAAAACAGCGTCCGTGCAGTTGCCAAGGCCAACCAACAGTGTGATCCCTCACTGACTTCCCACTACAAAGTGCTCTCAATCATGTCGGACAATTCTTTTACCCCTGCAACACGCAGGCACCCAAATACCCGAATTTGTTGGGGTCAAAACATTGCTGATTGAGCTTTAGTTGTATATGATAAGATGCACAAAAACACTGATTGATGAAATAAAAATGTGTCGCGATGACAGCACACCTACCCTGCCGTCAACCTCTCCCTTCCACCACCCATTCGACATCTTGGTGAAGATCCTGATAACGTCTCCTTGCAGCAGGGAGAGCTCTCGTGTGTCTCTGGCGCAGAAGTCATAGCGAGCCACTGCAATAGCGACCACTCTGGGAGAAAACACTGAGACAAAGAGATCTTGTTCACTGGATTTCACATATATTCTGTACTCTCGGAGATTCAGAGTGATTGAGTTAAGTCCTTGGAGAAACTCTCCTGGACTAAATGGACAAGGATTATCTCAGGCACTGTTTTCATGAAGCTCTCTGCTGTCACTGCGACACATAAAATATCACTAAGAGCGTCACACTCCATTCAACAATTTAATCAGCATCTAATCAAAACGTATAGATTACAGATGTTCCCTCTGAGTAGTGCAATAACTAACTATTCACAAACTTGAATACTCACTAACTTTGAAGTGGAAAAAAACACCTTTTTCTCATTCTGCACAATCTAATCTGTCATTCAGCATTTGGAGAACTTCTCACCTGTGTCACCCTCTTGAAGCCACTTTTCTCCTCTGCACTGAGAAATCCTGGGCTTTCTAAAAGTTATCCCCTTAACTCTTAAGTTCGCCAACTTGGGAACACTCGTAAGGGTGAAGACATTTGGTGACTAACTTTTACCCTCACAACGAATTGATTATATTTTTAAATTGGAATGAAACTTTGAAAATGTTAGCTCGAGGTCGACTCCGATCAAATGTAGGTTTGGCAACTCTATGTACTACAAGCTCGGGACAATAGAGAGGCCAGACTCAGTTCACTAAACTCAATTTATCTACCTTAATACACACTGGCACATTTCTTCAAGCTTTTGTAGTTTCTGCAAGGTTTACAAACACATCTCTCACAGGTATTAAAATGACTAGAGCTATATTATAAAGATGGTAAGGCAGCGAAGAGCCATGTCTCATGGGCCTGAGTCATACTAAGTGTAGAAGCAAAAACCGCAGACACGATGAGGGAATAAATCATTTTAACTGGTGTGAGAAATATAAACAGCTGTTCAGCTTCGGAGGTGCCAAACACAGAGTAGAGATGACAGGTCGTGGGTTATCACAGTCACGTGTTGATCTTACTAAAAAGTTGTTCAACACAGCTCATGCGTTGCATCAGCAGTGCGGGTTGTGCGAGGTTATTCCTACACATGCGGGTCAGGGTTCGTGTCAGCTGTGAACACAGGTATGTGTAGGTCTGTTTATGTTATCAGTGGAGGTACGGGTGACACGACCTGGAGGATACTGGATCTACTCCTTCATGCTTACGCGGGCACATGATGCCAACACAGACGTTCAAGCCCACACATACACGTAAGCGTAAAGTAATCTGAATAGGCTATTGTGCTGCATTCATGCCGTGTTGGCAGAATTAGACAATTATTATTCCAAGATAGTAGCCTTGTACCCACACCTTAATTAACATTTTTATTGTCTTACATATTTCCTGTGGTTCATTAGGAAGTGAAACCACACAAACACAAAGTGTACGTCCTCTTTTTAAATTGAACTGAAATGATACCGTCATTGTAAAATATAAACATAAATGGCTTTGCAGCTCTTTGTTACTTGTTTGTTGACAGTTCTGCAGTTATTCTGGCTGAGAACCGCTGTCAGAAATTCACAGTATTTCCAATATGGAATCACAGACGGCTTATACGAATGTTTTTTTTCCCCCACATGGCATCTCGTACAGACTGTGCTATATCATCATCATTAGACTACATCATTTAACACAGAGGGGGGGAGGGGGAGACAGTTCATTTTTGGAAACCTAAAAATGTGCGGGGTGAAAAAATGCGGCAAGGGAGAGACGAAGAGAGTAGAAAAAGCTGTACCTGTACCTGACCAGAAAGGCGAGGAGGAGGGAGGAACAAAGCTGCAGCCGCCAGGAGGAACTACAGAGAAACGGGGTGAGTGATGGGGGGGGGGGTTCAGGCCGTAGTGGGAGCAAAGAGAGAACATAAGCAACGTAAACACGAGTTTGACAGAAAGAGAGTGAGAGATGGTAAAAGAGAAAGAGAGAGAGAGAGAGGAAAAGTTGGCAAAGAATAAGCGAGTGAGGACAGGTGGGAGATAAGAGTGACAGCGGAGGGCAAAACAGTGAAAGTGACAATTTGTCATTGCAAATGTGATTTTTATATATTTGATATTATTTATATTCATTTTTTTTTACCAACAGAAGGTGTGTATTGAGTAAATAAAAACATACTTAACATACTTCTATCATCTATCTTCTATCTCTTGCATACATAAGTATGCAGACATGCTCACATACCACAGGGTTATTTTGCATTATTTGGAGTAGACCCATAATTAATCCATCTTAATGCTCCAACATACAATGATATTTTAAACAATAGCTTGCTTCCAACTTTTTACACAACAGCTTGGAGAGGGCTATTGCTTGTTTCAATATGACAATGCCTCCCTATGGAAAACCTACATACATACAGTCCATGAAGAAATGATTTTCCCAGAGTTGTTGGTAGTAGTTGGTGTGGAAAAACTCAGCTATTGTCAGACAGACAGTAATTTAGGCTCTGGGGCAACAGCCGGTGTTGCAAATATTTTCTTTGCAGTCCAATTAGCAACTTCATACGAGACAATGAGAAGAAAGACATTTTGATGACCTCGATAAACACATATCTACGTATGAAAAGCTAATAAAAAGCTAAATCGCCGCTGATGGGTTCCAATAGTACGGGACACATTGGCTGCATTTCAGTCCCACCTCTTTTGCTCTCCACACGTATGCATACCTGCATGCAACCAAAGCCCGCTCAAACGTGAGTGGTCAATACCACTCACACTACAAACGGAAACTAGAATGCTTCGTTTGCCTACAGCTTCTGCATTCATGCGCAGATATCTGTTTATTGAGATTAGGAAGAATGTGACTGGCCTGCACAGCTCATTTATGTTGTGTTTATGCATACAGTAATTGTTAACGGTCTGACTTATCACTCAACAGCAGTAGCAGTCCTCGTGGCTGATGCTCTTGTGGCTGAATGGGAGCAAATCCCTGCAGCCAAGATTCAGAATCTTGTGGAGAGCTTTCCCAGAATAGTTGGGTCTGTTGTAGCAGCATATTGTTGCTCCATGTTTTTTGAATGAGGTGTTCGAGAATCGCATATGGTTGTAAAGATCAGGTGTTCAACCGTCAACATACTTTTTCCCCATGTGGAGTGTAGCTTTTACAGCCTTCTCCAGGTCTTGCTGCATAATAATTAGCACTAACAACCTTTTGAGCTTCAGACCAAGTGAGCCAAAGCAGCAGCATGGGGGTAAGTATACGTCTGGGCACAGCACGGTGCCCTGACAAGGCAACGGCTGGGAATCCAAGCTGCACAGCCAAAGACTTCTGCTTCCATATGAAATCCCATCTGAGCCAGCAGACCCTCACAACGAGAAAACCACCTCCTGTCATGACAGCAATATGGTTTCATGCCTTTTCGTCTTCCCGACAGAGATAAGTAAATGCAGGCCAATGTGTGTCAACTGTTTGCCTGACCAGAGCGCAGCTATACACACGTCTGCAGGAAGTATATATATATATATGGAAAGGGGCACATATACTAGAAGTTGGATTCGATACTAGAAGTTGATAGCTTAGAATTATCAAACAAAATATCCTGTTTTCAATATTTCTCTAGTAATATCTCATCTTGACAGAAACTGTGAATAGTTTTCACTTATAATCATTAATTTAAGGCAACAGAATTATACATCGCGAAAACACTGATACTTAACTACAAAATGACCCGCCTGACAGACAATAAAAGATATTTTTAATTATTTCCCAGTCCAAACACTCTAACTTTAATTAAAGATGCTGGCTGGGTTTTTTTTTTCCAAACAGATTACTCCAGAGTTTTGATGGTATTTCGGCAGTTGTGCATCTTGTGATTGTTTACTCAGACTTGCGTTCTGTTTTCTTTGCTATGAGGTGTCTGCTTTGAGATTCAAACCATTTTATATATGTGTGTGTGTGTGTGTGTGTGTGTGTCTTCTTTTTTTTTGTTTGTTTTTTTGTTTTGGCATGACATCTGTCTTTCCATGGAGGCTGTTTACCAGACAGAGAGCGCGTTGCCCACACTAAGTCTGTCTACGGGGGTGGACGACTTAAGGCAATAATAATCTATCCCAGAATGCACTGAGGCAACGACGGGTCTGTCAAGGCTTTCTCACAGAAGGAAGTGCGGTGAATGGCAGCGATGCACAAACACACCTCTTGCAGAGCTGCTTTGAAGCCTGATGCACTGTGAGACCGACGCTGCAAAAGGAGGCAGAGGGACAAGGATGTAGCAGAATTTTACATCCGAACAGACACAAAGGGCTAACTTTGACTTTGTTCCACCGTTCGGCTGCTTTCCTAGGCTGCTGTTGCAGCGGCTGTGGGTGTTTACACATACTCTTCTCTTTAAGTTAAGACAGTTTACCTCCAGCTGCTTTCTGCTCTTTTACATCAGATCATATTTGCAAACTTTTCCCAGTTTTGTGGAAACGGGCGCAGTCCCTCGATTGGACCAGGGGTATCCCCCTAGGTGTATGTCAGCAGGCGGCTGTCATACAGTTTTCTCCGCTGCCAGCCCAAGTGAAATGTCATGTCCTGTCAGGAAAATTGTGAAGCCATCTCTGGGTTGAGCAGTGTGCGGAGTGTGACGTTTGGAGTAGCAGGCTCGTGGTGCTTGCCTGGGGCATTGGGCCCTAACTGGGACCTCTCTGCCAAGCTTGGCGAGCCGCCGAGCCTCCTTTCTATTTCTTTCACTCACTGTCTCTCCCACTCCCTCTTTTGTTTTTGCTCTCTCTTACCCCATGCCGTCCTCTCTTTTACCTCATTTATACCCGGTGATAACATTTGTATGTATCATTTGTATTTGGATATTTTATTTGCGTAAGGAAACGTGTTATTTCAGGCTGCAAATGCGGAATATGATTGGATCAGCTAGAGCACATCTAGAGCTGGGCCGGCTTGCATTGGATCTCAGCCAGGTGTAAATGTAATCTGTACAGTTTGACCACATTTTCGAGGAAATAGTGCAACGTTTTGGGGAAAATGCTTTGTTTTCTTGCCAAGACTGATACAGTCTTGTGTCTGCATGTTAAGTATTAAAGTAGAGCCAGGAAATTGCTCCTTAGCTGAGCATTAAGACTGGAAAACATGGGGCATTTTTTTGTCTGGGCGCAGCAGATTCTGCAAAACCACAAAAACAATTGAGATATTTTGTGTTAATTAGGGGACTTTAGATGAGCAGAACCAGGCTAGCCGTTACCCCCTGTGCCCAGTCTTTATGTTAAGCTAAGATAGCATAAATAGCTAGTTGAAAGGTGCAGATGATCCTTTCTTAAATGGGTTAATGGATTCTTTGTCCTTTGTTTTTACCTCCATCTCCTCCAACCTCCCATCGCTCTAACTCTCTTTCCCACGTCAGTATTTTTGTTTTTACTATCCCATATTTGTCTCTCTCTTTCCTTCTTTCCTTTCTTCTCCTCCTACACCTTGTTTTTGCCTCATCCTTCCCTGCCTCTCCTCTTCTTCCTGCTCTTGCCTGCTTTAAATCCTGCTTTATCCCCTACTTCTGCAGGTCCACTTGTTCACATGCTTCCAGACAGCGAATGAGAATCTCTCCAGGGCCTACGTTATGACGCAGCGACTTCACTTATTAAAAGTAAACATTCATTCATTCATTCATGCCTGTTAATGTCGGCAGGCTGGAATCAAAGAGGCTGCTTAACCTCTCGCGGTGAAGGTAATTTCGCAGTCTAACAGTGGGTGCATGTTTCATTCTGACCCTGTGAAAGCTTATCGTGTTTCAGTCCAGTTTTAGTTTGACCCACATGGAGGCCTGCCATATAATGTGCTTAACGGCCATTAGATAACCTAAAATATCCACACAGAGGGTCAACAATGGTTAAATCACGTCTTTTTTTCCATGTTTGATTAAGAAACTTTTATAAAATTAAAGTCATGTCATGAAGAGAAAAGGTCTGCATGTGGTCAAATCTAAGTGATTTCATGCACGTGCTAAGATGTTTTGCTTTATTATTACAACGACAAAAGAGAATCAACCAAGCAAAACTAAAGAGGGATGCATCCCAAAGAAAAAAAAAAAACACTGCTAGCTGTTCAACAGGGAATCGTGTTAGCTCATTATGGCGTGCTAAATAATTCCAGCATGTCTCACACGTCAAAGATAGTACTGCCTCGAGTATCGAGACACAGTTTTGACGTGCATCTAATAACCAAGCAAATGCTGTGTCTGCATAATTTTGCAATGTAAACTAAGACGTTTTTCTACTGTTCTTTGAGGCGACGGCATACGGTGCAGTAGCTGGCGTGTAATAATAATAATAATAATAAGAAGAAGAATAAAATATTGTTAGTCCTCAAACTGTTATTTCTGTTTGAGGACTTAAATCTAAGTTTCCATTGACTTTTTTTCGTCACACAGAGAGGCTTTACAAGCTTTATCTGTACTGGACTACTCAGAATCACTCTCATCTATTACTTTTGACTTCATGATCTGATCTGAACTGGTAGCATTTCCACCTGTCAGACAGATAGTGTCAGTGAGGAAAACCTGGATGTTTGTGAAGCAGACTCACCACTGCCAGCCTTGGTAATGGCCATGGGCATGTTTCCATTGGAATTTTCCCTATAGGGAACCTGCAGAGTGGTGTCAAGACTGCTGAAACCCTCCTTCAGAGAGTACTGCTTGTAGTATTCAACCAACTCCTGTGTAAATCAAGCACAATAAAAACAAAACAGGATGAATCTAGGTGGCATTGTGTACTAATGTGGGAACGAAAGCACACGCATGTTAGGGAGGAGCTGCTTGTGTAATCTTGACAATGCAACAGCGAGTGATACTGAGTGCGAGTGTTCCTGAGCAGAGAAACTAACCACAATATATCTTTCTATCTGCCTATTTCAAGTGCAGGTACTGGAAATCATCTAATATTAGCTTCTGCCATACAATACCGCGAGCAGCTGCTTACAACATCCCCTTGTGGTTTTGTGAGTGTGTACATAAATGTAGAAATAAACATCTAGGAGACATATTTTTATCACTGTTCAAAAGAAATGTAAAAATACCACTTGCATGCAGGTGCTCATCTTTTGCAGAAAGTGCTGCAAAAGTAGCGTAATGTCAAAATGATTGTGCGCATTAATGCTACTGTAGTTCATAGGGCACAAAAATCCATAAAAAAAAGTTAAAACCTTTACCAGCACAGTCTTGAACAGCCGGCTCTCAGCGATGTAAAAACAGCCATCCTTGGTCAGAATTTTGATGTGCTTGACTTTATCGTTGAACCTGTGGAGGATGAATCAGACATGGGTGGATAATCAACTATACATGCTTCCAACATCAATCCAGTCTGTGCGGCGAACCGTCACGAAGGTCCGCCTGAGCTGCCTGAGAAAATCAGATCAATTTCACTCACATCAGATAATTATAGCGGCACCCTACTATTACCCAATCTAGGTGAAAAAAAGAAATCAATTCATACTGTACACCAGTGGATTCCAACAGTTTTGGCTTGTCAACCCTTAAAATGAAGCAATGTCTACTTGTGTCCCTTCATCACAAGTATATATGAGTTGTGAGCTACCCAGATTTGAAACCACGGCTGTATCTTCCGTTCAACTATTAAAACAGTCAAGTTTCAAGCATAACTTAGTATTAAAAGTAAGTATTAAAAAATAAAAGTATTTAAAAAATGCCGCACAAAAGAAACACAAAAAAGTCCCACAAATCAACTTTATATAAAATAATCCAAGTTTCATGGTTTGTTTGGGATTTGAGTAACGTGGACAAACTACCTTCACTGAGAGGCCCACTTCCACATTATGTACTTATTCTACAGCATCATCTACTAAGAATAGACCTTTTTCACAGCAGCCATTTTGACATGACATAGTAGGGTCAACGCAGGTGTTTCCAATCATACTAACTGAGGTTACATTCCTTTTGTTACAGCAGAGCCTTTCCAGTGAGCCAACATGCGCCACAGCAGCACCCTGACTCTGTTTAACCTGAACGGAACTGAACCTTAATTAGTATCACTGCTAATACCTGCGTTTACCTTATTGTTTCATGTCAAACTGGCTGCTGTGAAAAAGCTCTATTGTCTTTGTGCGCTAACAGGAAATGATACAAAAAGTTGTGCCGGCAGACAACAACAAAACGTGTGTTTCAATACTGAATGCTGCTTTTTTTCTGCACTTTTTTTTAGTGCTGTCACCGCCGTATACAATAGGCCTTTTTCACAGCACGTCACTTGACTAATAGCAGGAAAAGCACAGGTTCAATTAATAACATTAACGATAGTTTGGATCCATTTTCAGTGAGCCAGCTTAGTGACAGGGCTCTGAAACAACTGACAACACCTAGTGACACAATATGCTTAATTTAGTATCTTTCTTCCTGTGAACACACTGTATATCGAAAACCACGTTAGAATTAGTATGGCATATGGAACTGGGACACAATGCAGATATTAAAAAAGTAATCTGATGCTTATTAATTAAATTCATTATATCTTTTTTGTTTAATTCTAATTTTGTTTGCTCACTTAATCGAAGATACAAAAACAACTGAAAAATATACGATGCAGTACTTCAGAGGGTAAGCTGTAGGTCTGATTCAATAATTAAATGATTAAATAATCATGTCGTGTGAGAATTATAGCTCAGACTGAGTACTTTGCTCAAAAGTAATGCGGGTCAACCTTGAAAACACGTACACACTGTTCAGCACATACATATTGTAGGCACAAGTGGGGATGTCCTGTCAAATCAATTGCAAGCACAGCGCTGTACATTGCATGTCTCCCATACGGTGACGTGCAAGTTACACTGGAGATAGATCCGCATTGTAAATCTCCCACTGCAGCGTACAACGGATAAGAAGACTATGGCCATGCTGCAAATTCACTGATACATTATGAATATATGGTGAATAATACATTATTGATGTGCGTTGAGTTATATGGTGCATAACACATGGAGACAGATGAGCCCTGTTTGGTGAGTCTTCCTAGGCTCCTGTAGGCTCCCATGGCTGCACATGCATACACAAACACGCAAACATTCAATACACACACACACGCGAACTGGCGACTTGTAGCGTTTGACATTAGACAGTTTCAGTTGATTAGTAGCAGCTCTCTGTATAAAGTGCCATTATCTCAAACGGCCATCCTGATAATGATCTTAAGCAGTAAGACAGGCAATTAGGATTGGACTGTTCAGAAAGTGGCCCTGTACATCAAAGCTTTGAATGAGAGACGGTGTGAGTCCACCAAAACCAAATGGGCTGGAATGGTGTGTCACCGGCTAAATAGTCTTAACACACTTTTTCAGAGCGCACCCTCAATCGTTATAATCTCTTGGAGCCGTCACGCCAGGTCGGGAGGACTCGATAGTCCTCTTCTTTTTTTTTGAAAAAGACTCAACGGGCTTTGATGTAGCCTGAAAGATATTCACTTGTGAAATGGACAGTGTTCTATTTCAAAAGAGGGGTACTGAGGCACTCAACTTGCAGATAAAGCAGCCATGTATTAAGGCCTAAAGGAATGGATGCTTTATCTACTATTCAAGTGCGTTGCTAGCGCTCTTTTGAAATCCATTTTTTTTTTAAGACCGATAGCGAAAAGAGCAGCAAATAGTATGATGAAAAGCTAACAGGCTCCTCTTGAACATATGTCTGTGGAGAAGTGACGGACAGTTGATAGATGGTAAAATGGATCATCCAATTCCACCTCTTCTCCCGTGCCACATTCAGTTGAGATGTATCGGCTCCGACTGTCAGAGTAAACACAAATTAATGGCAACAAAGATAAATTATGATGTAAGGTCCAAAGTTAGCCTGTACCATTGACACAGAAATGGCAGGTTTAGTAATATATATCTTTTTTACCTGTACCTCAATATAACCGACGCTCGGAGCATGGAAATAAGGCATCAACAACAACATCTCTTTCCAGAAATAAAAACAGACCTCACTGTCAACACTTTTCATGGGGACTATTTTTTTTTGTATGATTCATACTGTGATTAAAACCAGGGCCAGGGAAAATAAGATTTTTTTCAAGGGCCATATTGAAGGATGGAAACAATGTGTATCCACAATGTCTGATTCATTGTGAGCTCCAAGATCAGTCATTAACCTTTTTACCGATTTTCATTCTCTGTCCACTTGAAGGACAGGAAATGAGCTTAAATGCAGAAGAGGAGGTAAGTGAATGGAGAGGGGAGACTTACTAAATAAAACAGGAAACACTAAACAAGAAACTCAAAACCATGACAGAACCTAACACCAAGTAGCTCGATTTTAAGCTTGAGAAAGAGCCAAATCCTTCTAAAGGGAGCTACTGGGTGTGCGGATATATCTGTTTCAACTTCGCTTATCCCACACAAATCCCGTCTTTTTCTTATTTAGCTAACATAATTCATCCTGGCGACATCCTGCTGCAGGCTTTATATATAAAAAAAAAAAATTAAATAATGTAAATAAATACATGGTTTCAGTGACAAAACATTGGTTAAACCCACATCTGCATGTTAACTACTATCGCACCTTCCTTAACGAATCCAAATGCCATTTTTCAAACAATGCCCATTGCTCACTTTGAATGAAAGTCATAACATGATTTCTGCAAAGCCTTGAGATTTTTATAAGTCCCGTGTTTGATGAACAACAGTGGTCCATAATCCATTAATGTTTACTGAATGGAATATGATAAAAATTTAACACTGGGTTTTGGTGCTTTAGAGGATGAAAAGCCCTGAAAGCTCCGAGACAGATATCTCAACACCTGGCCAAAACAATTTGCTTGACGCCACGAGAGAGTAAGTGAGAAAATGCGTTTCCTCGCAATTTGAGTGAAACAACCCTTTAAACTAAATTCTGTCCCCCGCCATCTGCATTTCAGTGTCAGCTGTGATTCATCAGACTGGGCTAACTTTTTCCATTCTTCAGCTGCGGCTGTTATGTGATTATATAGTCGACATAACCTCTTGTTTTTCACTGACATGAGTGGAACACAGCGTGATCTCCTTCTGCTGCGGCCCTTCCACTTCAACATCTGATGAAATACTGCACCATTGTTATACGGACTTGTTATTTGCATGTGGGCATTTTGTTAGCTTGAATGAGTCTTGCCACTCTCGCCTCTCACTCAATAAGGTGGTTTTTCCCCACCAGGCTGCTGCTGACTGCATGTGCTTGGTTTATTCCACCGCTCTCGATAAACTGCAGTGAGCGTAAATTTGACATTCATTATGGAAATAAATGGAAAATAAGCTGTCACGTCACTTACTTTATACTGATGGCGTATTCCGTGCACTCTTTGCTCCTGTGTCGAACCAGATAGGTGCTGTTTCCTCGGTCCAGGAGCTCCACCTCAGCCTGGTATCTCTCCATAGGCCCTGCAAACCTGAACCACCCAAAACTAAAACTACTGCACTTAAACTGCAATCAATCATTCTGAACATGAGGATGAGGACGGTCAATACAATCAATAAAATGGAGTAAGAATGACTTGTGGTTATTGTTAACAATCTACAGTCATTTGTTTTCATCACTTACCAGAGCTGGGCAGAGTAATCGACAGGTTTTGGAACCTGGCACAGAAAAGAATTGTGGTTATTTTGTGTCTTAATGGAGTCGATACAGAGGGCGTGGAGGTCATTTGTGGTAATGTGATATTCAAGCCACATCTAATGGCTAAAATCAGTCTTCTACAGCGTAAAAGTGCAATTGAAAAGCACAACATTCCTTTGCTAAAACATCAATAGTAGCCATTATCCACTGAATGCATTGTAATCACACTAAATGTGTCTTATTGATTACGAAAAATATGCACACTTACACATGGGCAAGGCCTCACAGCGTCACTTGGAAAGAAGCCAGTCTTGCTTGTCCCCTGAATTCTGCCCTGCAATGGTAACTGGCTGTTAATCGCATTACGTCTGGAAGCAACTATACCTCGCTCTCTCTTACTCTCTCTCTCTCTCTCTCTCTCACTTCCTTTTCTCTTCCCCTCCCACACTTGCTTCAATAAATCCTCAGCAATTAGCACACAACAAGCAGTGCATCTAATTTGCAGCCCAAGTTAATTATGGTTCAAACTCTGCCGGCAGTTAGATTTGTACTGCATCAAAACAAGAGCCTCGTTTAACACTAAATAATGGATCTTATTCTGGTCTTTGAATACCCAAACAGCGTGAGCTCCCTTGCTTGCACTAAAAACTAACAACTGCATTTTAGCTAGCCCGCCTCGAGCAAACACAAGCTTTATATGAAAACCATTAATTCTTAAACAAACATAGTGTAGACATTTTTTTCTCTGGCTAAATAAACCAAATTGATTAAACAAATTACTTAATTTCAATACAAACTCCTGCTCCTGCTCCTAGATCTAGTTCAGTTTATTTTAGAACCTTAATTCTCCGTCATGTACATTATCTTCTAGACAGTAATGTGCATATACAGTATATCAGCATTAAGCTCCAGATAATTTGAGCTTCCAGTTCTGAGTTGGAGGTCAATTTGAAGTCCATCGAGTCAATCTGAGAAGACAGTGAGTGTTGAGCGCATGTGGAGCTCTTCATTCAGCTTCCTGCCCTGTTTATGCTGCCCTCCTCACTCCTCTTTATTAGAGTATGAAATGCTTTTTGGGACCGTGCAAGCTCCGGCAGTAACTAGATTGAAAAGCGCATCTTTACCCATCTCTGTGATTCATTCTGTGTAATAACATTTCATCAAAGGTTTTTTGAGAGCCCCTCTCTATTTGTTATGCCTTCGATAAGCGTATGATAAAGATTAAACTTATTACTCTGTTGGCATAAACAGGCAGCAGCCAAAGGATCAAATGAAATTACGGTGATTGATTGTATTGTTCTGCCAGTGGGATGGGGGATAATCGCCTCCTGGGTAACAGGGATATGAATTCTCAATGTTCTGTAATTCCATCCTCTGGCGCCACTGGGGACGCTGAAGATTAAAGGTACCCTGTGGAGTTTTCATTGTAAACAAATGGTTTTGTTTAGATTCAGTGTTTTTCACCAAAATGCATCGTGTGACTCGACAAACTTGTTGAAAAGACTTATTTCTCATGCTCTGAAACTTGTATTATTCCTGTCAGATTGTAGTCTTCTTAATTTTAATCTTCTTCATCACTTCATCCTACATGTTAAAAGCCAAGTGTAAACCAACCGTGACGTCACCCATTGATTTTGAAGTCTTGACTTTGGCTTTGAGGCTGTTGCCATCTTGTTTTTTTCTTGGAGTCAGAAGTGATCGTGTTTGGATAAGAGCATGGAGCTGCCTCTATCCTGATTGTACGTGACTGAGACCTTGCTTCATTGTCTGTTTTACTCTACGCAGGCCCATAATTTACAAAATGGACATCATGCTGTATTGAAGAAAACTACCGACTGTGACCAAATCAAGTGAGTTTTCTTATAAATTTACATACAGTCCGACTTCTTTTTACTGTCAGTAGAGCCGCCCTTTGCTGCCTATGAGAAAGAATGCATGTTTGAGACAGTTCTGCATTAACTTCACTTATCAGACCAGGAAGCTCCATCTACTAGTCATTATACAGTCCATGATTAAAGCTCACTACAGCCGCCAGTCGTTGATATGTTTTAACATCCCTCAGCTTTTTCACAAAAGGGTAAATCTTTAAAAGTGAGCTGGGTTCTGCTCAAGGTTTCTGCCTCTTAAAGGAAGTTTTTCCTTGCCACTGTCGCCAAATGCTTGTTCATGGTGGGAATTGTTAGGTCTCTAAATAATCTTTTAAAGAGTACAGTCTAGAGCAGTGGAAACACCTGTGGAAAGTGTCATGAAATAACTTCTGATATGATTTGCCACAATATAGATAAAATGTAATTGGATTGGAAACAGTAGCACCTGACAGACTGGAATCGATAAATAAATATTTAAACAGACAACATTTTGACCATGATTGACACAGTCTCTATTCATAAATTTGTAGTGTGAACTCACTCACTGCCCTGCAAAGCTAAAGCGTAATACGCTAACCGGAATCTGAGTTTTGGTGGTTGTATTAACATATAAATACATGTACACTATATTTAGATGATTGTGTCGGAGAAATAAATCATTTAGAAATGTAAAGATTTAGTACTAGTTATAAAAAAGCTTAATATTAAGCTATATTAACTGGACTTTGTCGCAGGTCAATTAGACAGCTCCAACAAGTGAGCAAATGAAAGCTAGCTGGTGAATTAGCCGCAGTTAGCCGCTCAAGCTAAAACAAAAGTTGTTGTTTTTTTTCCACCAGCTGCTATAACATCAATTTTGATGAACCAACATGTTTATTTGCAATAAAATGAGGCTGTAGCTAAATCCATGAGACATAAACTGAAGCGCTAAGCTAGTCCTGCTAAAGAACTAGCTTAACATAGTATCATATCTCTTATTCTGACTCGAGTGAAGTTCATGTGATTTGTTGTGTTTAAGCTTGCTTTTAATCACATACTTGAGTGATAGGAAACAGAGAGACAGATTACCATGAACTATGGACTGTGAAGTTAATTTTCTTCACCAAATTAAAATGAACTAAGCTAAAAGAACACATTTTGTTTGTTGGTGGTATCTTCCTCCTCACATTCCCTTTTTTCTAAACTTCACTGCCTCCGTAAATCTGCATTTTGTCAATCTTCTCGTGTGCACCGAGAGGACACATAATACAAACAATGTTGGAACAGGGTAGGAGTCCTATTACAGCACGATTATGCACAGGACAGGAATACACACAGATGTGTATTATCATTTAATTATCCCCTGCCAGCACGCATGGTTACCATGGTAGCAAACAATGCGGTGCCATCAGGTGACATTCTGCTAGCTGTTCTATCAGCTTACAAGAAGTCTCCTGGCATTCATGCCCTCACCCTCCACCTTGTGCTCTGTCACAACAGAGAGAAACATGGAGCATAGGAAATCAGGCTAACGGCCAACTCCCAGCCGTGCCGTTGGCAAAGACTGCTGTCTGATTGGAGCGGCACCAGAAGGAGGATGAGGCTTTAATGCCGCCGTAAAGCAGTGTGAGAAACAGCTAGGGAGGCTGCCGGAAGACCCCAGATAAATCGCCATCCTTTCAAAAATAGATAAGGTCAAACGCTGTCAACCATTGGCTGACCTCGTGAGATGGTTGCTAAATGTGCCTGTACATGAGGTTGTGCACCACCATTAAAACATCCTCCAGAGGCTGAAGTGTCTGCTGTTTTATTGTCTCGCCGTGGCACTCAATTAATCAACTGAAGCCACTAATTGGTTAGATCATCTGATGTGGGCTGTGAGTCAATCTGAAGAGTGAGAGAACAGATACCCCTTTTGTAATGTACAGATTTTTGACTGATATTTCTAATTATCACTGACCTCATCATAATGTCATATTTCTGCCTTACCTGACACAGGATGTGAAACATACATAACCAATAATAGCCAAAGGGAGACGAATTGTCGATGTCCCCTCTTTTATATATTCCTGAAAGCCTTTTTCTTTGTCAAATAGTGGAAGAACTAACAGGAAAGAGAGGTGACACGAGGCACACATTCAAACCGATGACACTGCAGAGACATCGCGTGCACCGAGCCAGCCGCGTGAGCCCGTGACATGTTATTTTTTCATAGAGTCACAGATGTTGAGATAAAACGAGGATGAGCTGAGTGACACGCACCTGCCACCAGGAGCTGTGCAGGTCTGCAAACATCAGTTCAATGATATCCCCCGCATGCATGCTTAGTGGGGGCCCATAGTGGGGAGAGGGGATGCCACTGTAGTCTCTGATCACAACCATCCTGGGTAAACCTAGCAGACAAGGAATACAAATATAGTTATGCTCAAATTGTTAGACATTCATCAGAGTCATACAGCAGTGTAGGAGCAGTCAGACTGATCGATTCTGGGTAAATGCTGTTATTGCGTATGATGGAGAGACATTTTAAAAATGGCATAAGAAAGAGGGAACGACTGATGAGATCTAGGAAAAAACAGGAGACATAAGAATCACAAGGGGCTATTTTGCTCAGACTAAATTGGAAAGCGCAGACTTTTTTTTTTTTTTTACACTGCATGTTAACACATTTGATCAATCAAAAAATTTGCCCGGGTGAAGCCTAGGTGGAAGTATAAGCAGAATAAAATTTGTGATTCTGATGCTTTTAAGTCCACAGGGGCCTCTTACTCTCATTAGAGCTAACTGTAACCTAGGCTGCATGCACAACGATATGATTTGATGATGCTTTTTCTGTTATTTTGCTTTGAGTTAAAGTTACATGTTGTTGTAGCCTCTTCTTCTTCAATGGTTCAGTGGAACCTGACTGAAGAATTAGTTCCACCAGCTGTTTATCTCAACAAACCAGCTCCTAATAATTACAAAAGTAGTGGCTATTAATTGGTGTGGTCAGAAGCTGACAGCCGACAGCAATGTCACGTTGTACTGACACAGCCTGGAGTACACTTCTGCATCGCTGCAGCAAGCTCTGAGCACGACAAACAAAACTCTCCATTGTCTTGGGTTGACAGCAGAAATCACATATTTAAATGTGCAATTAAATCAAAACTATCTAAATATCACTAGAGGCGACTTTCCGTCACCGTCCTAATAGTTCCAGCACATTTCATCTTTAACATGTACATACACGTGGGTGCCCTTGACAGTCTTTTTGATTGAGATCTAAACCAACAGAATGGCACCATCCTAAAAGGCAGCAATTTACTCTCGCAGGAAATTCATCTCTTCGATTCCTGTACGGCACAGCTCCAATCTTTCCTCAGCATGGCAGACAAATACAGCCACAAGCATCTGGCTAAGGCTAAGACTAAACACCCCTGCCAACTTAAAAGACACAGCCACTTACTCTCCCCAGACTCACACATCTAGACCCTCTCAGACACATCTCCCTTCCAGCCACGGCTCCCCTGCAAACCAGCCCGAGGAAACTATTAGCTGACGGTGACCTCAGATGAATGGAATATCTCACATTCATGTTTTTAATAAGAACAATAAGCACGGATGTCTTTCTCATAAAGCCCCTTATGGAAATTGATTTATCACAAAGGCACAGCTCAGCAGTTGAGGCTGAGGCATATAGACTGCTCGAAGTGCTTTTCCGCCAGCATTTCTCCTGCCGCCATCCTCATAATGATTCCACCCACACCAATTCATCTCAATGCCGTCTTGGGTTTAGGCTTCACAGCATACAGAGAGAAAAGGGCTTTTTTTTGTGTGCTTTGGATAAGGATTCCTTCTGCATCCTATTATTCATTGGTTATTCTTACTCAAATATATTTGTCAAGAGGAAACTGTTGTTGCTCATTTCTTTCTTTGAACCCTTTGTGTGAGCAAGAGAGAGTTGTGTCAGTGCGTTTCTAAGAAAACATCTTCAGGGTTTTTTCGGGGGGGGATGAAAAAAAAAGAAAGAGCTGAGTAATATTTGATCAAAAATGAGAGCGTTATGATAACATCTGAAGGTTAGCTTTCAAACACCTATCTATCTCCTCCAGGTCTCACTCTGGCCTCTGACTAACCGTCTCCTTTTCATCCTGCCCGTGCCTCTGTTTTGTTACAGAACCGAGATGAAAGCAGCTTAAGAGGTACCACGTAAAGCCCTTAGCAAGTTCACAAAAGCTGGAAAGTGGTCAAGCCATACTGACCTGGGTCCGGTGGTGTTGTGCTTTCCTGTGGATAGAAGAAAGAACATAAGCAAGACGGAGAGAGAAACACAAGAAATCGAGCTGGGAAGAAAGAACTGTGGAGAGAGGAAGAGACTGATGAATGGAGAGGTCGTTCGTACGGCTTGTGCAGGTTCAGCCTGACCTGAAGAATGAGTCAGATTCCTAATACAATCATCTGTGGGTGTTATATTCTGTAGCTGCATGGTCTGATTCTGACCACTTAGTCTTCAATAATGGTAATACTAAAATAAATACTGGCTCTTTGTATCAAACTTGAACTCCTTTGTCAGGTCAGGACTCAGAATATATAGACTTTTAAAGTGTTTAATTATACTTTGGAGTCTTACTATAATTTATAGTCCATGACCGAGTTAAATTAAAGATGTTTACGCTGCCAGAAAAATGAAATGATGTCAGCAGGAGCTCTGAATGGCCAGTTGTCAGGAATCTGGCCAATCAGAACTCCAGCTGCTGCTCAGTGGGTCGGCCTTCAGTTAATTTTTAGGCGACGGCGAGTTCACACAACATTAAATCAAAGAGTGCTGCCTTCAGGTTAACACAAATTGTACGCGTGAGATGGGATTTTATTATCACGCATTTGTTCTTCGTGTTTTTAATTTAAAACACATTAATTTGTTAATCTATTATAATTAAAGTCCTTCCTCAAACTGTTCACCGTCCGATTGTTGACCTAATTGTTGATGTGGGTAATAAGTATGTGTGCTCTGTGATAGCTGCTGCCATATTATGCTTCACTAATTGTGTTAGCTTTGGTGTCTAAGTCAAAGAAGAGAAAGAGTTCAGGTCTTACCTTGGGCTTCGGCTTGGCAGAATCTGCAGTCGAGTGAGAGACAGACACGGTGAGAGGAATACAATATCAGTGTGTGGTGGCTTCCTGACATACAACCTCAACTGTCAACCTCTGCTGGCCCTCATCACGCCTCAGAATGCATAAAGACCACAGCGCTCCTGCTAAGAAGGCTTGTCAAAGGCCTGAGCTGCCTTTAGCTGTCTGTGTATTCAAGGAGGGTAATGTACCTGAACTACAGCCTCAGACTGGTGACAAAGAGCTAAAGCTTAAAATATCTATATGGCGTAGCTTAGCTTTAATTTAAATAGCTGCTAATAGAAAGTCTAAACATTAGAAATGTTTAAAAAAACAGCAAATAATACATGTATGCTTGGATTTGCTTTCTTCTTAACAAGTCAGGAAAGGTCAAAGGGTTACTACATACCATAAATATTTCATATTTCATCATATGCCGGCTGTTACATATCATTTGTACAAGGTTGGTAACCTGGCATGGGTGTGAGGTGCTATAGAGGAAAGCTTATGGAGGGCCCCAAACGTAAAGAGGTCTTTCTCTCGGGAACATGAAATGTGCTCAGTTTTCTTTCTTTCAATCTCAGGCTAAATCTGCCCTTTAGATTTTGATATTTTCCACATTGGAAATTGTGGCCTGGTGGTGGCGCCAGAGGAAAGGTCATCAAAAAATTAGGACATATATATATATATATATATATATATATATATACTCTAAGGGATTTAAATATGAATATTATTATGGAAATGATGCCTTTTAGTTTTCAAGGTAAAGTGAAACACAGTCAGTTTGGGAAGCTTCCATCTCACCTGTTCTCCCACAGACTCCCAGTCGACCCAGACACTCCTTATGAGCCCCCAGCCCACATTTTAGACAGCGATAACCCTGGTTAAAGATGCCCCTGGACACAATAAACCACAGGACAGACTTCATGTAGAACAGCCTCTTTAAGAGAAATACCTTGACATTTTGAAATTTCAGGCTTCTGTCGCAGTTTCAAGATAAGAAAAATGACACAAGAAATGTCCTTTAGCCCTCCGAGAACATAAACCTGATGCTGTCTGCTGGAGACTGAGACAGTCTGCTGTCTCTATTTATTTCACTTAAACCACTGCTAATAAGCCATTTCCAGCCAATTGAGAGAACGCAGTTAACTTCCTTTTTCCTATGTGCCTGAGAAAAATGTGAAATGTCACCGTGTTCCTTTCAAACCTTCAATATGAAAAAGATTATGTATTTTCATGAGAACAGAAAAACACTATCAACGTAATGACACATGATGATTTGCCATCCTGGAACAATGTGTGTAGTTCACCCTGCCTCAGATGTGGGATTGAGTCCCACGTACGAACAACGTTACTCTCCCGGGATTTCATCAGTTCTCCATCATTATCCAAAATAGAAGAGATCATTCATTCTGAATATTACCTGAGCAAGAGGTGACAGAAACTACAGGAAGTGATCCTTTCAAAGGTGTTCATCTTGAACTGGTGAGAGTTGTGGTTGGCTTTCTCTGGTCGGATGTTTGATCTGAGGAAATGAAACCAAAAATGAAAACAGGACTCTACAGCCATCGCTGTGCATCAGCACAATTATTATTATTATCACTTATTTACTATTATTCCTTATGTAGGTCCATTTACTACATTACTCTATGATTGTACCTGTGTGGTTATATGTGACACACTGCTAATGTTATACAAAACATTCCTAATCGTTTCTTAAATCAACAACAACTGAATAAAATAACTTTATCGTGGCAAAAACAATATGCAATCCGTTCCTTTAGTTCAGTGTAATAAAAGCAATTTTATCCCCAGTGCATGTGTGTGTGTGTGTGTGTGTGTAAATGAAGTGGACTTGAATCAGCCCAGACATATCTTTAGCTGCATGTGTTCAAACATGCATTGCAGAAATAAGCAGCCATTGTGGAACATGAACAAACACCACAGATGCAAAAAAAACAAAAAAAAAAAACAAGCTGATTTTTGTATTGAACACAGCATCCAGCAGCCACTTAAACTGAGTGCTCCCATAAGTGAGTCCTTCATCAGGAGCCCACATCCTCTTTACAGGTACAATTTTCACTTTCTGAATGGGCCCTTTCTGGTGTCATTACCCAATGCACAGAGGCACACGTAACTGTTTTCAGACACAAATCCTGCATCCGTGGAAAAAAAACAAACAGCTTCAACACGGGTGTGAAAAATGGCTGTTTCTTACCCATGAGATTTTGAGTGGGTGTCAAGGGGGTCCGTGTGGGTTCATGAATTCATTACATAGGTGAACTTTCAGTTCAAGTTGAGAGAAAGGGAAGTAGTTAAATTGCACATTATTTAATGTGCATCCCCAAATACTGCGTTGTTTTGCTACAGTGGATATATATATACACATGTATACAAGAATAATCCAGCACACTTTGAGAAGTTTAAATATATTCACGAAGGCCATAGCAAGTAGTCAGCATGCATATCAGGGATGTTTTTACATATCCAGCCCAAACACAAAAGCATTTGTTCAGTCAATCAGAGAGTAATGTCAAAACAACACTGTATTCTCCCAAAATCAACATAACAAAGAATGCAGACGGGGTATCTGCCTAAGAAAAACCTCCCACTGTTACAAAATAATACAAAAGATATACCTCCATAAAGGACTGATTTGAAGAAACATCGAGGCAGTGACTTCTTTGTAGTTTTGCAGCTCTTTGGAACAGTTTATGTTTGTGTGTCTAGGCGTGTGTGTGCTTGTATAGGTGTGTGTGTGTGTGTGTGTGTTATCATACTGTTTTTCAGCAGTGTGTGCTTCATTATAGCAGAGGCCTGATCAAACAGTGCACATGAAAGAGTCAACACCTCTGTCGGCGTCGGAATAACATGCATGTAAAGACACACACACACGCAAACATACACACATGTACACAGTTTGTTTTTCCTCTGATGCACACGCTGGCCTTTCTGTGTTGATTACAAATGACTCATGACTGCGGTGTTCATGTATCTGTGTACTTACATGGCCATTTCAAACTGATCCAGCCACTTCTTCTTCAGCTCTCTGGTCTTAAAAAAGAATTCGAAGCCGTTGTGCCCCTGCTGGTGAGTCACGTAGAACCCATAGCACCACTGTTGGAGGTCAGCAAGAAGACAGCAATCAAACTCAATGTATTTATTCTTGAATGCAAACGCACCTTTGCATAATTATATGTATAGAAAAGAATTTACCACAGCAAAACTTGCACTGTAATGATTGTCTTACTTTGGATGCACGCTTGTATTTTCAGTGGTGGGTGGCAAAGTAGTTAAGAGGTTAGCGCTGTGACTTCACAGCAAGAAAAGCTGGATGGTCTCTCATTTTATAGTTTGTTTTAGACTTAGACTGCACTTTATTGATCCCTTTGGGATGACTCCCTCAAGGAAATTGAATAATTTCTATTTGTGTGTTTTAATTTCCGTTTGTGTCATAAATCTCCGATAAATATATGTATTTATAGGTTTAAGTGTAAATAGTGCATGATCGTTTGTAAGTGTTTCGAATAGAATGGCTACCGGACTGAATGCCGTTTGTGCTGAAAAGAAAATAACATACCCAAGAAACCTGTGTGTAATTGCAGGTTGATTCAATGGGTTTATAACTAAAGATGGCTGGTCTGACAAGCTAGTTATTAGTGATTACAGCTTTGGACAGAAGAAATACAGACCACCCACAAGGTTGCATTTGGTCACATACTGTCAGAGGAATAGTTCTACATTTCTACATACACTCATTCACTCTCTGGCAGGAGTTAGATATGATAAGATTGATACAACTCTTATATATCTGTATAATAAATATGAAGCTACAGCCAGGAGTTTAGCTTGGCACAAAGCCAGACAGACAGCAGGGGAAAACACTGCTGGTGGCCTGAAAACCTCCAAGAAGAGACTTTATACTTTGTTTTTTTGCAGTGTTTAAACAAACAACAATATAACATCATAATTAGTAAGCTTTGGAAGGCAGATTTTGTTTCCCCGTGTTTCCATTTTAGCATATTTACTGCACAAACATGAGAGTAACATGATAAATTATATTGTAGTAGCTCTTTTACAGTCCAAACATTTCACGGACGTATTTGACAGTTGTATTATTTTGTTTTGACAGACGTGACAGAAAAAAAAAACAAAAGAAAAAAAAAACAAGCTGACTCAGAAGTGAGCATTTCAGAATTTTTTGGGATGTTGTTTGCCATCCCTCGTTGTTGTTATCGTCCCCCTCCTACCTCCTTCCTCGATCTCTATCGCCACCATATTGTGAATTGTGTCTAATCAGACCAAGGCACATTAATTAAAGTGTCTAGCCTGATTTATGGCGATCTCAAAATAATTAAAAAATACTGTGAAGCCTGATTCTGCAGGCTCGCTCCACTGGCTACCTGTAGCGGGCTGCATTAAATTCAAATTCACAATGCTTGCCTACAAAGCAGTCTCAGATTCTGCACCCACCTGCTGGAATGCCGTTATACAGACAATCCAAACTTTTCTCGTCCGTTGTCCCCGGTTGGTGGAACACGCTACCAGTTCCTACCAGATCAGGGGCATGCCTCTCTACCATCAAAAACTCTCTGAAGATCCAGCTCTTCAGAGAGTACCTCCTCTCCAACACTACCAGCAACTAAACATGATATATCTACCCCCCTTCTACAACTGTCACTTAATTCTATGAGAGTAGTACTTATTGCTGCACTAACACCTCCTTGTCACACTGCACCTTGATTGTACCTGGCTTTGGATAAAGGCTAAATGACTAAATGTGATATAATGTAATGATTCTAGGTTAATTCTGCTTAGCCACTCCAATACCAATGGTTCCTACAATGACAACATAGGCAAAGATGCCTTCATCAGATGCCTCACATCTGACCAGTAACGCTGTCATCGATCCTCATTGGCTTTAGTTCATGTGTTTTGGTGCCACCAGGCTCACAGACCAGCCAAAGTGTGTTGGGGTTTAACAAGACTTCTTTCCGAAATAGGATTTAAGCTGTGATGACAGTGAGGCAGAGTCTGCTAATCTGCCTCGGAGGAACCAAAGACAGCGTTCGATCTTTCTTTTCCAAAAACATCCTAAATTTGGAATGACCACCAAAACCTCTAAGCCACAGCTGCCAAAGACCTCAGCTTTGTTGCTGAATCGATTTTATAAGATTCTGAGTGCAAAATCTAACTTTCACTTGGCTCTTTTCTCTCACTGCTAGCTGCCATACACCGACTTCCACTACAGCACTTACAGGTTAAATGCTTTGCCCACGTGCATATTTGGGGACAATTTTCAATCAATTCCCACACCACCCTTGCCGCCCTCATTTATAACAGCTTGTTGTGTCATGTGTAATAACAGAAAAAAGTGGTGAGGGTTTACTCTCCAGTGATTGGCCGGGCCAAAGCAAAGTCCTGAGTGTTTTAGAGCTTTGCTGAGTGTTAAATCATTGATGACTGTGTGGGTGCTCGGTGGCACCACATTCACACTCTGAAGTTTCATTTAGCAGAAAATGATATATAGCTATAAGCAGCCTTGGAGGACTGCACACATTCATCACCTGATATTAGCATCTCTGTCCTGCGGTGTGTGTGTTTGGGGTGTGTGTGTGTTGTGATGCATGTAGGTACACAGTATCTGTTTGACTCTGCATATTTGTCTTTTTCTGTGTACTTGTGTAACAGCGTCTGTGTCTTTCTGTGCAGCTGTTGGAAGGTGGATGGGATAAAAATAAAGGGTAATGACTTATGTCTTTGTCATTTGTCATTACACGTTTCTTACAAGACTGTTCATTTAAAAATGAGTAATGGCGAACGCACGCATAAACCCATAAAGCCATAGTCCATACGTGTTAAATACCAACCACGGGCATACACACAGACATGTCTTGCACGTACCAAACGCATCCTGATTGCACAATAGCGTAAATGAGGATGATAATGGAGTCCCTTTGATAAAACCCACAGAACCATCCCATCCTGGCAAGCTGTCAGTTTCACATTAGCAATCAGCACCGGCGTGAGAAGACGCCATCTGTGGCATTCATCAACAAGACATCAACAAGTCACCTCTGCTACAATACGCCCTGCAAACGTTCCCACAAGGTGAAAAATAGCATACCGTATAAACATTTTCCACCAAGTAGGGGGAGAATATGATTCTAGATTACTCTTATTAGGCGTCCGACATTTATTTTCACAATAAAATCAGCAGCCAAACACACACGTCGGACAGCAACATTTCCATACAGTGGTGTAATGTATTGGTATGAACCGTAAACTAATCAAAATGTGAGGTAGGTGCAGATAGGGGGACAATATTCACAGCAATGCAAAGCGCACAGATACCAATATACAAGTGCAGCATCTATTTATTTATGCATAAAAGTATTTTTTTGTGTTGACCTTTTTGGCCTCTCTGTCACACGTGGGGTTGTTTGTGATCTTGAAGTAGTTGAGGTCGAGTATGTCCTTCATCTCATAGTTGTCTCCTCTTCTCTTGCAAACAATGACAGCCACGTCGAATAAAAAGATGTGTCTGTGAAATAAGAAGGCAGAATGTTATATTGTTACGTTGTATGTATCTTTGCATATATAATGCGTCACACAGTTAAAGCAGGTGTGTACGAAATGAATGAAAAGCGATGAATCCGAGTTTTAAAAATGAACTCTTGTCTGTCAACGCTGGATGTAATGTACAGTATTTTAGCAAAACAACCTGTCTTGTTTCCTCTTGTCAACACTGGAGACCATGCGCACTTCACCGTCACCTTTAGGGCGACCATAGCTGATTAGAGGCTGATTCTGAAAATATAATAAGAGAGGGGTTAAAATTAACATTAGATTAGATTAGATATGCGTAATTGTTCCCCCGCAGGGAAATTTGACTTTGAACAATACTGCTACATGAATCCGCAATTAGAGCTGTCACGATATCAGATCTTCACGATAATGATATTATTGTAATATCTATAGATATTCAACAGTAACCCATGACTGGTTATCTTCTTTCACCCAAACTGATGCACATTGAGGTTTTCCCAGAAAGTTCTTTCACCATCAGCTGAGCAGTAACAGCTGACTCTTGTTATCACCAATGACATTCACTCAAGTCATCAATTTTGTTCAATCAAGTCAAGGAGAAGATCTTTATAACCTGACAAGCTCTCATGCACTCTCACTCGTAATGCCTGTGCTGCTGCTGGTTACGCTTTCTTCTCTTTAACAGTGCTTCTGTCAACCCATTTCTTCCTTCGCCACCTTATCTCATCCTGATCTGCTTTCTTATTACCACACTCGGTGATGGCGTCTCTTGCCTTATGTATGAGGTGTATTCCATATGGTCTACCTCACATATGATATGCCTGTGGTGTGCTCCGCACGGCCCCTGGGATGATGGGGGTTTATTGTGCTCCATGCTGAAATCTCTAATTCTCTTAAATTACTTGTGCATCTCTCACAGAAACAAAAGCTGTTTAATTATATATTTTAATGACAGTAATAACTGCTCATTAACATGCAGTTGCAATGAACAGAGGCAACAATTTTTCATATCGGGTGAGTTGAAATCAGGAAATATTTGGTATTTTTTTTCCTCTCAGTCAACTGATTGATTGAACAACTAATAATTTAAGCTCTAAACTCTGGGAAAAAAATCCTAAATCAAAAGAAAATCTAACAGAAATGCACACAGTAACATTAAATAATTACATTAATTCAGGTGAAGTATGTTAATATTTGCCTGCATTAACTCTTCAAATCACTAAAGGCAGTAAAGAGTTTGTTACTTATTTATGTAGGTGTCTAAGTTTTATCCTTTGTTTCTGGCTGAATCCCTCAGACTATCCCGAATCTGAAGGAAGACAGACTAGTTGGCTTGCAAAGCTTACCGTCAACAAAAAGGAAACAACATGTCTTACACTCTTATAGTGAGTGTACACTAACAGCTGCTGATAGTTTTGAAAAAAGACTCTTGGTTTACCAGGTTTTCAATAGACCTCTGGTACTGGTCGATCTCCCTCAGAGTCTCATTATCTCTCTTCACCTCGTTGACATACTGAGCCAGGTCCTGGGCAGCACAGATACACACATTTTTGTTAGTTCCGTCTGCAGGTTGTGAAATGTGTCAGAAATTTCACAGTGGATTTATTTGTAAAGACAAGTGGGAAAAAGGCTGATATTCTGTACTGTACATTTAGAGAAGCAGCTTGTACATTTTGGGAAATACACTTATTCCAAACGAATTTATTAGTTTGATGAGAGGATTGATATCACTCTCTTATCTGACCATTCAGTATGAAAGCTGGAGCCAGGAGATGGTGAAGCTAGCTTAGCTTAGCTTTGCATAAAAAACAAAGTATAAAAATTGCAAGTTATGGTCTTGGTGAGAAAATAACCCCTCATAAATCTGCAACTTGTAATTTTTACACTTTATTTTTGGGAAAGATTAAAAACACGAGATATTTAGAAGTGCTGCTACGCTGATTTTTCCCTGACATCCAGTCTTTATGTTAGGCTAAGCTAATCAGCTACTGGCAATATTTTCACATTTAACATACAGATATCATATAATGTCAACCTATTTCTTTAAATTAATTCACTTTGTGCTACTGTGAGCTCAGTCTGCACGTCTGGTAAATGTTAATATTAATAAATATTTGTTAATATTAATGAGAATGAATCAAGGATTCAAGTTGTTATAAGTTCTGAGCTTGTTGCTGCTATCAACCACGGTCTCCCTCTAGGATTCAAAATACTATAGTTGATGGTTGAGTGGCGAAGACTGTTTGGAATTATGCCCTAAATCAGCCCACGTTCGGTAACAAGCTGAAATGGCAATGATTCTAGTCTATTTACCATATGCACTGCACTTACTTTCATTGCATCAAGAGCGATCTTCAGGTTGCTCTTGTCAGCCTCATCGTGAGTGTGTTTGACTAGCTCCTGTTAGAGGAGGATGAAACAGAAATGATGCTCAGTGTTCGCACACAAAAACACACACGCACCATGTAGTTGTCAACACAAAAAGGCCTTTTTTTTAACTCTGGTAACTGGAAGACGGGAAATAAATTCTTCAGTTATTCCCATTTGATGGCAAAAAATTGTGTTTTTAAGGAAAAGACAGTCAATACCAATTATACATTAACATTTAAGCAGTATTACATAAGAGGGAGTGCTTTAACATCATTATTGACAGTGATGCTGTCAGGTCAGCGGTCCGTAAGTGTCACTTAAGTGCCGATAATAAGTTATAGCTCACCCACAAATGTAATATTGGGATTATACAACAATTACCAACTTAAATGAAATATATATTCAAATGTTCTGATCTCCGTTTCCATGGAGATGCATGGGGTCTGACTAAAACCTGGAAAACAATCAGTCACAGCAGACTCCTATATGTAATAGAACCCAGTTTACTACTCCAGCAAGTGGTCCGAGCCTTAGTAACGACCTGCAACAGAGACTCTTTCTAGTCCCCGCCAGATCACGTTTGTGTGAGTTTCCCAAACTGAATAAGAACCACACATATAATAAGAAAACTGCCTTGGTAGCTCAGTTTTGTAGTGACTAAGATATCTGCTAAAAAGATTTTCTTTTTTTTCCCCCATGGACAGATTTAGCTACTAAGCCCGTGAACTTCACATTTATTTTTTAAGGTAGTAGCGCTGTATTTTGCGACTCAACGCACCGCTGATGGGAAGATGTGATCCAAACATGTCCAATAACTCCAAAACGTAGGTGTGCTGTCATGCTGATTTAAGCACATTCTAAATATCGAGTTGACAAATCAGATTGCTCGGTGGGGACTACTTGTTGTATGATATATATTAATACACAGTGAAGCTTAATTGACACACAAACTGATGTAAAGGAATATACAAAATCATTCAGCTGTGATGGAATCTAAGGACATTTACCCCGGTTTCGTACTAATACAGTACATTATTTGACAACTATACTTACTAGTTATTCTGCACAACATATGAGCAGTTCGGAAAATATGATATAGCATGAGTAAACTACCTGATAACATAGAAGGTAGTTAAAATTGGCTTTATTTCAACCCTTTACAACATGAAAATGTTGCTCCCACATTCATCAATATTAATAATCCAATAATGTCATTTCATTTCCTTTCATCAATGTTCTCTATGGAGGTACTTTTCTGTCTTTTAATGTTTTTCACAGCGTGGTATTGCTTTTACTTTTAAGTAACACATCTGAAAACTTCTTCCGCCACTGATTGCCTTCAAGTGGGTATTCATAAATGAACTTATTTGAGGGCAGAAAATGGACTTTAGGCAAAGACTGGCACATGTGCTTCTGTATTCATTTGTAATAAACTGAGAAATAAAGCTAAATAGACAGATAAATAAGATCCTTTCTTTATATTTATACAAATATTGTCAAATGTAATTTTACTGACAGGAATAGGAAGAAAGTGGATGATCTGGCATCACCCTGCCAACACCCACACACATGTTTATTTGATTACTCAACACATGGAAGTTATTGTTGGTGGAGGCAGAGGCACAGAGGCACGATGAAATCTGCCCAGAGTCTCCTCTGAAAGACTTTCACTGCCATCACAACACCAGTCAAACAGCAAAGAAGACATGAGACAAAGAACTTTATACTAGTCCAGACTGAGTCATTTCCACAACTAATACAATGACATAACTATTCTGTGGCAGTTAATAGATACTTTTTTCTCTAAGTGTGGCAGCAGTTTCACCATTTTATCATGGCCAGTCTATTGCAGCATCATGCTTTTATTTTGTTAAAGCCTACATTTGCATTTTGCTTAATTCAAAACTTAATGTTGTGCTGCCAACACTGTATTTGTTGCATAACATGTGATGTGTATAGTATAAAATTATATCATCAACACTTAATCAAGATGCATTATGTTTAATATCTAATATAAAAGGTGGTGAAATCACTTTAGGCCTGTGTACACTTCATTAGCTCTTTAATACCTCTTTAATGTGATTACAGAGTGAAGAGATTAACTATTCCCTTTTTGTCCACTTCCCAAAGTGTCTCCTCAGAGAACGGCTGAGAACACCTGGGATCACCGCCATTTACCACGGAGGTCTTTACCCTCCGCAACAATTCAAAACAGCTCTCAAAACCGCTGCATGTCTGGCTTCTGCAGGAAGCAAGAGTGTAACTACACTGCAAGACACGTCTAAAGACATATGCATGTTTAAGAACTGCAATCATGTAAATCATGCCATCTAGTTTGAGTCAAATTCTGGAAATCCTGTGAACTGAAATGAGTTGAGACAGATTGAAAACGTGTCCGTTCATTCGCTGTACTTTCTTTGAGAGGTGTGAGATAGAAATACTAAATGCATGACCAAAATGACTTGTCAAAACAATAAAGACATATGGTTTTTCTTGCAGGGCGAATCTGCTGAGACGCTGTGAAGTGAGGCAAAAATGTGGAGAATGTCGCCCTCAAGTGGCCGCTTCCATACTGACAGAAACACGTCACACGGTTGAGTGAACTGAAATAACATTGACAAAGCCTCCCAGCACTCAACTTACTCAGAAAAAAAGTCATAAAATAAAAAAATAAAACAAATATCTTTAGAGAAGTCTGCAAGTTTGAATCCCTTCAATAAAAATGCACTTCCTGCCTCAGCAACTACTGCTGTGGTGTCCTAAAGTAAAGCAATAAGCTCCATGCTCCAGTACATTGTCTGCACACATAGACTGCTTTTATCCAAATTGACTTCCCCCAAAGAAAGGGGGGAACCAAGGTACAGTGCGACAAGGACATGTTCGTGCAGCAATAAGTACTACTCACATAGAATCATGTGACAGTTGTAAGGCTGGGTAGATTTGGCATGTCTAGTTGGTGATTTTGGTGATTATCTTTATCTCATCAGAAAGGGCTAATCTTAATTTCTTTTTCTTTTTTTGAACTTATCATACCTATCACACCATATCTTTGTGGTTTGACACTCTTGCTTCATATTAGTTGAGTGAAATCTCCCCTACCTGAAGAAGTAGATGGTACTTGAGGACTCTCTGCATCGGGACAACCAGCAGGTCCCTCAGTCTAAACTTTCCATTGTTGGCTCTCTTAGAGCACTCCTGGAACAAATACAAGACACATATTTATAACAGCGTAAATTACAATGCATCCTCACACTGATAAATTAGATTCTTTTCACATGGATGGGTCAACCGAGACGCAAAACTATGTGTTTGCCAGAGGTTATACTTATCTGCTCTTGTTTCTTTTATGACTCAAACTTGCCACAAACCAAACTGTCATGTGAAATTGAGTATGAAATATTTGTGTATCTTATTCTGTTTAGAGCTATGTTTTAAGATATCTTTGTTTATTTTTTATTTTGAAAATCTACCGACTCAATCTTCTGAAAGAAGCTTTTAATCAATTCATCGAATCATCACACCACTGTCACTTCCGCCTTGTAATTTTGTCTGAATTACTCTAGAATAGTTTCTGTATTTATTCTTATTCTCTCATTATTTTTTATCTTCTCTGTTTACCTGTACTTACTCCTGTTCTTGTGCTGCATTAACAACCGAGTTTCTCCATTTGGGATCAATTAAAGCTTATCTTACATAATGCAAAAAAAAAAAAAAAACTATATCTTATTGTGTGTGTGGTGCACAAATTAAACACTAGGGGCCACTGGAGAACTGGTCCTGTGTTTGCAGGTGTGTGTGTACGTGTGTGTTATTGACAAACCGGCCTCTTCAGGTGTCTCACCTCTAGCTTTAGACGAACATCCTCTTTCTCTTTGCAAATAAGGTCTAACACAGCGACGGCGATCTCCACCCGACTGCAGTAAATCCCATAAATGAGCAGTCTGCAGTTCAGAGGAGAAACAGTTCAGCCACTGATGAGTGTGTGCATTGTTCACAAGACACTCTGACAGCGTAACTCATGTTGCAATTATTTTGCTCACAGTAAAGACACTTTCAAGTGATTCGAATCTGTTGCAAAACAGTTATCCACACTACATCGTGATACATAAGTGACACGGAAATCCTTCCTCTGTTATTTCTCAAAAAGCAAGTGCCAATCAAATTCTACATCTATTCACTAGACTTTGTATTGCTGTAGTGCAGATTTAGCCAGAACTTTATGGAGAACTGAAATGAAACAAACTGCATCAAGTCTGAGCGTTTATGACACCGGCAAATTAAGTCTGTGTCAGTATTGTATGTATTGGCACCGAACCTTCTGTACACTTAAAGCTAATTATGTATAGCCATTTAAAGTATAAACATACCTCATGGAACTCAGAAAAGAGAGAGTGTAAGAAATTAGCATAATAAAAGCACTTTCCCTGGAACCCAGTTATAAATGTAAATGAATGATGCTCATGAGTACCTCTCCTTGTAGCTGATGAAAATCTGGTAGAGATTCAAGGCATTTTTGTTGAGGATGGAGTCCTGCACATCAACCATCAGACTCTTGTGAACTTTAACCAGGTCCTGCATTAGAGAATTAAGACATTAGGAACCTGGAAATAAACATTTTACGATCATGTCATGTGACAAGAAGGGGAAACTTGTGGGACTTACTGGTATGTTGACAAAAACTTTGTCAATTTCAGCCGCAGAGAAAAATTTCTTCAGCGGATTCAGGAAATACTGGGGAAAGAACATTTATAAATAACTACCATTAACTAGAAACAATCCTGATCTTAATTTATAAGAAGCAGTGACATGTCCGCAACAGCTGGCGTGCACTCAGACTGAAACTAATAACAGACTTAACATTAGATAAGAAAAATGCCCCTGTGTGTGTGTCAGAAGCGTCACATTTTAATTAGCTTTATTTCCTGTTTTTAAGTTTGATAACTTCTCTGGTGATAAAATATTAGGTCAGACTGTGACTTGTGATCTCAGAGTGGAGCTTATTAAAGGAGGTTCAGTACCTTCTCAATGGACTCCAGGGTCTCTGTATATTTCTCCTCCGTCTGTTTGATCTCTGTAAGACAGCAGCTCCGGACGTCTACCTCAGCCTGCTTCTAGAAAGACACGCACCTTAGAAAATGTTGCTTCAATATTACTATCCAATGGACAAAATGTACAGACAAGAAAGTGTATGGGTGTATTCAGAATATGTACTCAGAATGCAGACATGAAACATCTGTATTCAGTTCACATCAGAAAGGTTTTTGTTTTTGCTTCTTCTTATTTATTTATTTATTTTTTTTAACAAACATATGCACACTTCTTCCTGTGCGAATCACACACAAAGCCCATGTGTAAAATGTTTACCACATGTGAACTGACCATATTTATTATGCTTATTGCTAGAACTGTTTGCATTTGTAGTAAAGTTTAGTAGTATAATCCTAGTTTCAGATCTATTATCTCATTTTATGCTGGCTAATCAATCAAAGATAACTATGGGAAAAAATGAGATTCATACATTTTCAGTGATTTGGTCTTTCATACTGTCCAATCCATAACTGTGAATTCATGCACATGAAGATTAGCAGGAAAAGTACTCTAATATTTTAATTATTAACAACTAACCATTTTACTTTGCTTTTCAGTTTATTGGGAATCATGCAAATGGAAAAATGTCTAGAACTGTCAGTGGGCCCAAAATAGACCCATGTGGTACTCCAAATAAAGCACCTATAGCCAAAAAAAAAAACAGTTTTCAGCTTCTTGTACTTACTTAATACTTCTACTCCATTACATTTCAGGAAAATATTGTTCTATATCCAGTCAATTTATCGGACATCTTGTTGTCACTTTTCCAGATCTAAATTCTAAATACAAACACATGATTAGCTTATAAATTATGATTGATTAAACTACCCAACAGAACAAAAAATTAGTAAGTGCCACATTACTAGCTACACTACTAAAATGCTATTAACGCGCAAATAAATGAATAATGTGCCATATAATATGTAATACCATAGCACTCTGAGAAGGGTAATTTTGACGTATGTGTACTTAGTATATTTTCCTGATAATTCTTTACTTATATATATCATTTTGAATGCAGGACTTTTTATTATAATTGAGTATTTTTCATTTCATGTATTGGTACTTTATTATTCATTTAGGAAAGAATCTCAGTACTTTAATATTCCAGTGTGTAAGATTTAGGGAGCTCTATTTACAGTCTATGGCAGCAATGGAATATAATATTCCACATAATAAATAAGTGTTGTTAAAATATACTGCTACTACTATACTACTAATAATAATAATAATACTAATAATAATAATTGTTATGTTTTTGATACCTTAGAATGAGACCTTTATATGTACGGATGCTAAGATCTCTTCTATTGAGTCAACCACTGGCTTTAGGTAGGGATTTTTGTCCTTCACATTATGAAGTAGACAGGCGAGATGCTTGAAAACAGCAACTACACCCCTTGATGCTACTAAATCCTACATACTGGTCCTTTAAGATATCCTGATGCTGAATTACAGGTAACATTTTTTCTGGTTATAATCTGACAATATCAAAGATGAGGTATTCTGGAAGTATTTTGCCCAAACATGAGTGAGTCAGTGAGTGAGTAACTAAGTGTGTGTGACTCAGTGCAGTACCAATGGGGGGTGCTGCTCAGTCCTCATGAGGTCTTCATAGATCTCACCACCTTCATCGTCATCTTCTAGCCCATAGACCGCCGCATACAAGTCATCCTCGTCCTCAAGGGCATTCTCACTATAACACATACACACAGATGTGCACACACACACACACACACACACTTTAATATCTCTAAAATGTGTTGATTATCAATCACAAACTACTTCTTGCATTGTGGGTCAACAAATATTAAATGTACTGTAAGAGATATACACAGATAAACACAATAACAAAACAAAAAAACAAATTTCCTGGACAGTGTATATGTCATTACAAACTGTTTACTATCATTATAAAAATAATCAATTAATACATGGAAAATTAAGACTTTGGCTGCTCCTTTTCTCATATTCATGAATTCATAATTAACTTCTAATCACTGCATGTATTAGAGAATGAAAAACTGTAGAAAGGCGTAATGCACAACTCAAAGAAAACATGCTCTGAACCTCTAATGTGACATGAAAATAATATACATGCTGTATCTGTTCATTACATATGTTCGCTACTTTACTCTTATTCATCTTTATCTATTAATCAAACTGTCAACAGCACCCATTCAGAGGCTCGATGTGGGTGGTATGCAAGCACTCAGCAAAAACATGCAGAATTACTCATTCGTTCCCTCTGACAGTAACAGAGAAACGGAGCCAAGCCTTTTACCAAAACATGTGGGTGTCCAGACCCCTGGAGAGCATGGATGATGAGCATAGCTGGTTCTGCTACTGAGCATAATCATGTTTCTATCAACACCAGTAATGGTCCCGCAGAGAGGGAGCCTCATACATACTCAATCAAGTCTTCCAGATTATTGTAAATGTCCTCGTCTTTTAGGCTCTCCTCGGTTGGGAATGGCCTGGAAATGACAGCAAAGCAGTGTGAAGCTCAGTTGTTTAACATAAAAATCACCATGGAAAAAACTCTAATTAATGAGTGACTTAGGGCAGGAAGCTAACTTTTGTTGTATTAAGTTATCTACTACAGCCTAAAATGCTTTTGTATAGCAACTAGTTTGGACAAATTTACTCATTTATCAACACAGTTTCAAAACCAGTACATGGGGCCTGGGCCCAATTTTATTGGGATGGAGATCTGCAGCTCCCCTATGCTCACATTGCCTAAAATGTCTTAAAGATGCCAAAATAATAAAAGAAAAATCCATATAAGGCATACATTAAAAAAAAAGCCAGAGACAGATGGACAACTTTGTCATTTATTTATTTTCTGTCTTGTATTTCTGTCATATTTGCCATTTTGCTGCTGTTGGCGATTTTGCTTTGTTTACTGCATATATTTCAATAAACCTATTGTTTAAGAAAAATAAACTCAGCATTTGGAAAACAGCAGGTGTTTCTCATTTCTGGTAATAAGGTAAAACATCTGGTGAAACTGAAAACAAGTGAGTGGGCCATGACTAAGTGTGGCTGCAGTGTCAGTAAGGGGACGCCGAGGTGAAAGGTGAAGTGCAGGTACTCCGTGTTTGGAGAGCACATTATTTTGTGAAACCGATTTTGACGAGTGTATGAAATGTTTGCTGACATACAAATGTGACTTACTTGAATCCTCCTTGCTGTGCAATTGCTGTGTAAGAGAGCTTGGATAGAGTGTCCATGACCTGGTGGGGAAAAAAGTGTGTTGATTCATGTTTTTGGATGGCTCAGAGACAGATTTAGAGAAGAGAGAAGAGAGAGACTTACTATGTTGATGCCATATTGAAGTTATTATAATTATAGGTTCTGAGTTGTAAATAGCATTTGCATCAACATCCCAGCTTTAATTACGACTGACTGACTGACTGACTTGCTACTTAATCATAGAGTGAAAGCAAACAAATATTGATGCCTCACAAGTGCCAAAGTCCATCATTCAATACGATTAACCCCCTTTCGGTGCACAGTATTGTATATTAGAGTTGTCTGATGACATAAATATACATGATAAGTCATGTGGGAATCTTTCCTATCTCTAAAAAGCAAAGCTTCCATCAGAATACATTAGCAACCACTGGAAATCATCCAGCACTGTGAAAATCATATCTGGCCTACCGCCGAGTAACACCATGCCTAACACTTAGTAACCAGTTAGCTACCTCTTAGCACGTATTTCGCAACCACCTGAAGTTCCCGTAACTGCCTCAAATGCCTCAGAAACCTTGTAGCAACAACCAATAAACAACGCTAACTAATTTACTAACTAACTAAACTAACTAACTTAACAACCAGTGAGCTATCGCGTAGGAAACGTTTAGCATCTTAGCAACTATTTAGCATACCATGTAGCAACCGCCAATAAACAAGGCCAATTAACTATCTAAATATTAACTAACTAGCTAACTAACTAACTAACTAACTAACTAGCTAACTAACTAACTAACTTAACAACCGGCTAGTAATGACAATGCTATCGCATAGGAACTACTATCTAGTTATCTGCTAGACAACACATTAGCAACATTAGCTGCAGAGATATTGGCCATGAACTTGAACTTTGGCTGTTTGAATCTAGCTGGGGACATTTGCTACTTTAGCATCTCCTTTATTCCCTCATTTTCCTGTCATCTCTCATTATCTAACAAGTTAGCAACAACAGATTTCTTCATGAAAAAGTATTGCTAACTTGACTCACTTTCATAACATGAAATAGCAGCAGCAAAATATGTCAATGAAAGCCAGCAGAACAACACACATTCTTAGATACTTAAATATACAATATGTAATTTCTGCCACTAAGGGGCCCAAAAAGCATTTTCTCCATAGTCCACCATTATAAAAGACACACCTGTCAAACTGTTGACACCTCGAACTGCAAGCAAGTTCAATTCTGAATTGTTTCTGTGATGAAGTGATACATGGAGGTTTTAAAATTTTAAAACATTCCTCCAGCTGAGAAAAGTGGTTAAAATGTTTTAAATTAAACCCACAAGCTGGAAAAGTTTTTGTGGTGTATGCACCAGGGAGGCATATTCTCATTGGCCTGAACAGACATCATATTTGAGTCTGGGCATGGATGAGGTTAGTGTATTTAAGTTGTATTCATGATACGTTGGTGGTTACGCTCGCCAAGTTTCTTCCTCACTCTCTGACGTATCCGACATATCCCAGAAGTATAACAACTAGAGGTAAGTAAATTCTTTGGGTTTGAACATTGTTGGAAACATTTGGGATAATGTAACCCAGATATATAAAACATCAGCGTAGCATGTAGGAGAAAAGCTCATGCTGAATTATGATCATGCCAAAATCAAATTACAACAGCAAGAGACAGATAATAAACAGTCAAAAGGAGAGCGATAAAAACAAGCATGGTGTGCAGGAAATGGTCATGCTACCTTGGAATCTCACACCTTTGAGTCAGGCTCTCTGTTTGTGTGTGTGTTTGTACCGTGTGTGTGTGTGTGTGTGGTGGCATGGTGTGAGTGGGGGTGTTTGTGTATGAGAAAGAGAAAAATAAAGTCTGATTAACAAGTTGCTACACCAATAAACCAAGATTATAATATCTGCTTCCTTTGCCACTATGAAATTATAGAATTCCCTCCCTTCCATTGATTGAAAGTTGCTTTTTTTTTTTTTTTTTGCAGTCACATTTTAAGTAAATAAACACAATACGATGCATGTGAAAAAGTACACCCCATACTTTCATGACGTCTGCTATCACAAATGAAACTAAAGAGCAGAAATTATTCGAATTCTGTGCTGTAATTAACCTTTAGTTTCTTTAGTCTATGAACCCTGAACATCAGCTTTAGCCACTCAGTTATGATATTTTTACTGACCAAACTGATCCTGGAAGCCTACAGGAAGCCACCTAGTCGATGTTTGGACATACAATACTGACAGTTAACACTGTGCAGTCAGTAGACGCTACAGGAGAAACAGTATGCGTCTGGTGACATGATAGAAAGGTGTGTTAATGTCATGAGACACGCAGCTAATTTAATAATTTCATGCTTTACCCCCCCCAAAAAAAATACCCAGATTAGCAGAGATCAGCGATTCATCTGCCACTTAACTCTCTCACTTAATAATTTCTTCTCTTCAAGTGCAAATTACTGTGTTCTCAGGATCTGGATATGCAGGCAAGGTTAAAAGCATGAATCTGATGGCTGTTAGATATATCAGTCTGTCTATCTGCAGTTTATTGCCTCTTCCTGTGTGAATGAGTGCTGTGGCTTTGGCTGAACACAGGTGTGCATGTGACTATCGTAACAGAGACCAGCTTTAAAACAGCAAAGGGCCTCTGCGTCTTCACAAGCTAATTACAGCAGTCGAAGTAATGTCTTTCCTGAAACAAAACCAAAAAGATTTGCCTTTCAAGTGTGATCATTTGAAATGTGATGTTCTATATTTGTCGCCCTAATATAGATTTGTGTATTCTCATTTCACAAGTACACACCCAAATCACACCGTGGCAAAAGGAGGAACTATCAGTGTAAATTTTATTTTCACACGTCATGTCCGTCACAACTGATTTAATGCTAATGATAACCGATTCATCAGTCGATCGCTGACTAATCAGTTTATTGTAGTGTTAAGAGAAAGACGTAAAATATCAGTTCTTAAAGAGAAAAGGAAGAACCAGTATAAGTACGCCAGAAAAATGAAACATTTGTTTACTTTGTGTGATGAATTAAATTATTAAAATTATAAATCCCAAGTTGTTTTCAGGCCTGACTTGTCTGATGTACTGCCACAGTTCAAGCCACTTGTGGCTTCAGAAGCAAAGCCACAAACTGTGTCAAAGTCTAACCGCCATGTAAGTGTGGCCTATTTACAAAATGTATCTTAAATCCCCAGAGCACCAAGGAAAACAGAAAGCATCTTGTTATCTAAAATATAGACAAGAATATTTACAATAAATTATATAGGGTCCCAAAGTTAAAGCTGCAGCATATATTTCTTGAACAAGTGAAGTAATTTCCAGTCAACAGAGACTTTAGCAGATCACACAAACAAGTCTTTAAGTTTTAACTAGTGAGCGTCAGAGGACAGGTGGATTTTGTTACATTTAGACAGAGCCACGCTAGCTGTTTCCCTCTGTTTCCAGTCTTTATGCTAAGCTAACCAAAAAAATCTGAATATAACTATTTCTTTAGCAATTCCTTCAATGCAAAATCCCCTTCTCTGTTCGATTTACCAAGCACAAACACATTTTGTGCATCTTCCCTTCATCTCTCTGGCCTCCAGGCTACAGCGCGGCTGCCCCGGGTGAAGCTTGGAGTCACCCAGCAGAGGAATGTAGGTTAGAGAACTCTCATTAGGTATTCAGCGGACTAATGCTCTGTCTGCGGCCAGAGTTGGCACAAGTCAACCCGAGTGGATTAGACTGGCTGAGATTTGAAATGTTCTCTTTTGAATGTTTTCTGGAAAATAAGGAAGAGATTGAGCATTTCTTATTCGGCCGTACAACACTTCCTGGAAGCAATCCAACCAAATCGCTGTAACCTGCAGACACCCGTATTTTTAACTAATGATGGAAAAAAAAAAACAGGAATGATGCAACAGAATCTTCCCCCTTCAGAGGCTTTTTGATGGACAACCCTTGAACATGACTGAGATTATGCAGCCCGGCTTGGATGTACTGTACATATTAGCAGGCGGCACCTCCCCTGTGGGATTACGAGCAGCCAGATTAAGTGGAAGCTTCTTTAGAACACCACACACCGAACCGAAAGAAAAGAGAGTCTGTGTGGGAAACTGCACGCAAAGCTCAATATGCAATCCTTGACACGTCACACCAAAGACCACTGTCTATTCTCTGCAGGGAAGTGAATCAATAATTTGAATCATGCATAAAATGTCTGGCTTAAGAACTTTTGATGTACCTTTTGCCTTCAACATTTCTTTTAATTAAAATTTGCACACACATAGAGGAAGTATACCTGGAGTTCTAAAAGCTTATGTAATACTAAATTAATAAAATATTTAAAATAGGTCAAATATATGCTCTGACAAAATAATGGATGTATAAAAAAAGAAAATATTGTACATGAGGTATAGTAGTTTATCCAAATTAAGGGCTTTTCTTATGTATTTTAATTGTACCGAATCATAAAATATATTCAGTGCAGATGAATACAAAGAACATACATTTCAACAGTTAAATGGTTTAGACACAAATAATAATGTATTTCCTCATGGTTAACCCGGAGATGCTCCAAGGCAAAGTTAGGCACAGAATGCACTGAACTAAGAAAATGTGGGAATAAGATTGGTCGGCGTGAGCGTGCTTTCTTCATAGAAGTGAAATACGGCTGCTGCGCTGCGAGCGAGAGCCCGCTGAGTAGCTAGGAGGAGCACGCTACAAACCCACTGACCTGGTAAACCAGCTCCCACAATAACACAAAGAGAAGAAGTCAAGCAATCCCTTCAGAAGTCCGACAGAAAATTCAAGACAAGACCCTTCAACAGCTCTTAAACCCACGTGCACGCAGACACGTCACGCCTCCGTGAGAGGGAAAGACATCACACCATTAATTGGCTCTATAACACCTGAGTCTTATAATGTTACACTGCTTATAATAATCTGAATGTGTGACTGGATGCACGGGCAAATAGACTGCAAATGCAGCGATGCACTTTAATGATTTCTAGTGACTATTTGACTTACAGACTAGAGAGTAGTTTGCAAAAAATATTTAACACCAGTGCACGTACTGAGCACCGTTTTTTCTCAATGAGGAACACTTCATTGAATATTTTGATAATTTAATAGTTTTTATCAACTCTCTTTAATTGTAACTGCGAACCAATAACATGATGTACTTTAGTCTGTTTGTGTTTTCTCAGCATTTCCTTTTTCGGCACCATCATGTGATTTGCTTAGTGTAAGAAGAGTTATTTCCCTCGATTATTTACGACTATAACATCTGTAAAATGTACTATTTATTACACTTACAGCCAGCACAGTCATCATCATCACTCAGCTGTAATAGATGTCACACAGTTCTAACAGACAACACGTTCACTTGAAGTGATTTCCTTGTAAAACAGCTTGTAGAGGTGCAAGATCCTGAAAAGCTTAAAGACTTTCATAAATCATCGTAATAAGAAAAGCAGGCACGTATAAGACGGAATGAGAGCAGGAAAGAACAGAAGAGAGCAGAAGTGTGGTTGGAGAACATCATTCTACGTTAAAAGACAAGGATGGACGTGGGTGTTACCTTTCCAAAGTCTCGGACATCGAACAGATCGAAGGGTTCGAATAAATCGCTTTTCTTCATCGCGAACACCGTGTTGCACGACGTCAGGAACGTGCGGATGTTCTTCAGGCACAAGAACTGCCAAGGGTAAAAATTCAATTTAGTTTTGTTTGTTTCCATAAAGCACTTAGACAAATCTGTGCAGTTTTTCATTTTAGAATTGTGTCAGGTACAAAATGTTCACTGGATTATTCAGAATTCTAGAAATCATCCGTCCTCACACAAAAAACAACAACAATATTTTAGTGCCAATATTTTTGACTTTTTCCCAGAGAAATAGTCCCTATGAACAGCAGATGGTCCTTCAACTATCTGCTCTTCAGTGTTTTAAATAGGATTTTTCATACTTTGAGCACCAAGGTAAGGACAGGTGCATGTGCCTCCTTTGCAGAAATCTCTGATGGATTTCTGCAACCGAGGTAAAAGCTTTTTTTTTCAACCCTTTGGACCTTAATAAACTTATATTATCATGCATGATAAGAACACAGTGAACTTGAAAGCGTATATATGCAAATATAAACGCGAAGGTGAACAACACATACACCACAAAGTGAAAATAAAAACTGAAAGTCTCACAGTGCCGAATGAAACCACAAAGCATGTGCTTTTTTGGTGTCACTTCCGAAAAGGATCTGTGTCTCAGTGGGAAGACTGCAGTCAAACCACTTTCTAAGACAGAGTCCTTATGGTTACAGATTTGGGTTTGGGTTGGTGTCTCGAGTCCAGTTTGGGCTGCTTATACTAAATTCACCCAGTGAAGTATTCGAACAGTAAACAAGTGTACCAACTTAATTTGCCCTATTAAGTGATGACTAAACTAGGGAATGCATGTGTGATGATCTGCAGTAAAAACAGGACTGCAACATGATTCTTGAGAGCAGATAGGCTCCTTTTTATCACATCAGCTCATCGTGGAGACGCCTGTAATCACTCCACCGCCCCCCACCCCGGGGCCCTGTATGTCTGCGGAGGAAGTGCATACACATGATGGCTTTGCACCACCACGAGCCTCATACTCCTGATTACAGTCACACCTCTGGTGCATGTTCGGTTTCTTCACGTATACTTAAATGCTAACTTAGAATACACACCACAGCTACAAAGATGTAAAAGTGTGAAGTAAATAGATTTTTCTTGGTGCTTTATTTAGTAGCAGTAGCAGTAGTAGTCGTCCTGTTCATGTTGATTTGATATTGGTCTAACTATTTTGCTTTTATTTTGTAACTTTTGGGATTATTTATTTTCTTATTGAGCATGTATTTATTTATTTCCTGTCATACATATGTTGCATTTGCATCAAAGTCTACAACATACTGTATATAGTATGACATTAATAGCACTTCTGGGTGCATTTTCATCACAGTACGCTGCACTCTCGTCCTCCAATCCATTACCTTCATGCCCTTGTTTCCATTTTCAAGATCATAGGTCAGCAGGGCACAATGAAAGGGCCATTTAAAATCTCGAGCCCACATGCTTTTCTCGACCGTACTGAGATGGCCTACAGCTGCAGGCTATGGCTAACCATTGTTCTGCACATTTGCTTTCACTGTCTATCGAAGATATAAAAGAAGAGGCTGCGCACCGGCAGAGAACATACACTGCACTGCAGTTTGTAAGCCCTGCTCTGGCTTACTCTCATGCCTGGCAAGGAAACGGGCTTTTATTTATTATGAAAGCAGAGATATTTGAAGGCAAAATCAGTCATTTTGACTAGATGCCGACATTTATTTATGGCAGTTTGTGGGCAATAAAATGAAACTCTTTATCTGATTTAATTATTCTTAAGGATTCTGCGGTGGCGTAGCGTTTCAATCATGCATTTATTACAACAGCTAAAAAATGTAATCTTTTAATCTCATCTTGCAAAAAAAAAAAAAATTAGACCTAAATGTCAAATTTTTTTAAAAGCTTCATATCTTAGTATCTTTTTATTAATGAGTCATTTAACCTTATGGATTAAGATAAAACAGGTCACGTCTGTTGGAGATTTCTTGGAATCAAAGGGTGTGATTCGATGACATATTTGTCATATGTCTCATGCTTTTAAGGAAGTCTGATAAAGATCTAATCATCTGTAATGTTGCGCGGAAAGTGTTAAGGCGATATATTACAAAAAGGCATGAAAAAAATTGGCGCCTAAAAGAGATACGTTGGCATACTTTAAATGTCTGTCACCATTTCAAGTGAAATTTGCTTTTCACCACATTAAGTTATTGTGTTTTTTTGTTTTATTCTGAAATTTAAATTTAAATGTCTTCCTTGAGAGTGTCCTGGCCAAGATAGTGTTTTGTAGTATAAAATATATGTCTACTAATGGATAACTAGTGTTTTAAGGCAAAGCAAACTACAAGCTTGTGCACACATAATAAAAGTTCCCTAACTAATGGGTGGATCAAAGCCAGGATTTTATCAGGCCTCTCCAGTGGCAGAGGGAAGAATTATGGGTAAAGAGAGGTCAAGCCTCAGACTCAGTCCTCTGGGTTTCATTGGCACTCCCTCGCTTAGCCAAAAAGAGTTTGTTTAGAGTTAGATTTTTAAAAACTACAGACATGTAGGAAGATTTCAAATGAATCTGTTTCGATTATTTATCATATTTAGAGGATGAAGACATGTCCACATCAGTCGATAATCTCCAAATGAGTCGGCCAAAGCTCACTCTGTGGCACTGTTTTCTAAAACAGTTACAGTGACACAGTGCTAGAGGAGAATCTGTGTTCCCAGATTCTGGAATAGAATACAATGTTGGAAAACAACCATGCAGTGGTTTGTTTTGAAATCATGGAATAACTACAATGGTAAAAAAAAACTGCTCCCATACATCTGGACTGAAGTTTAAAGAACTCTGAACTGAGTCTTCTGTATCTGAACTAGTGATTATTTGCCTGCAGGTGTCTTAACAAAATAAAACATAATGCATCAACATATATAGTAGATTCTACTTTTTCTGTGGTGGTGTGTTTAAAGACCTCATGTGATCACCTACACATACAGTCATCTCTTGAAAAGCAGCTGCCAGCTTATCTAAATACTTCATGCATACCACAACACACTTTCCAGTCAGTTGTCAGAAGCACAGGTGACAATCATTAACTAATAATGAAACTGCAGCATCTGATAAATTGACAAGCATGGACTGGACTCGCTTATCGTTGACATATAACTACAGGTTTACTATTATGGCATGCTTTAAAATCTCAATAATGTCTGGCTACACTCATTTGGACACATTCTTTCATGGCAGGTTTGCAGCTCCTTGCACTTCATAACCATAAGTTGCTTTGAAAGCAAGCAGAAATGAGTGGTCTACCTGTGACATCTGTGGCCTCAGATTAATCTCTTTCAGGTTGATGGTGGAAGGTCTCAAGTTATTCAGCAGCTGGCACAGTAGCACCCCGTCCCGCAGGGTTTGTGCCAGGTCAAACACCTGCGCCGTGTCCGCGGTCACCCGGTGGTTCTCGGGCAGCACGTTGCAGCTGATCAGCCACATCGCACATTGCCTCCAGTATTCCATGTTGTGAAAAATAGCAGGTCAATGCTAAAATGTTCAAACTTTGTCCCTATCTTAAGCCCGTGCGAGGCATGATAAATGCGCTCTGCGCTGTCTGTTAGTCTCTCCAAACTCCGGCATCGCCTCTGGAGGACAGAGAGAGCTGCTGCAACTTAAGAGCACAGCACAGCTGGGGAAGGCTGTCGTGAAACCCCCTCTGTCAGTGTGAACTTCCCCTTCCGTCTTCTGTCAAATTTCCACAGAGGTGGTCGTAATTTAAAAAAATATCCTCTTATTTCTGAAATGAGTTGCCGGTTTACATCTGCAGAATCAAATGAAACAAGTCCTGCACACTCCAAACCTGACTGAAATATATTAAGTCAACGATGGTTATTTCTGAGGTTGTACTTTGAGGTGACACGTGCGCCACCATTTGTATGCATGCAAGTTTTTGACATAGTTTTTAAACTATATGGAGCTTCAGCTTCAGTTTATCAATTAATCTGTATTACTATTATAATTATTATATCAATTATTTTTGACAACATAAAGTCAGAAAATTGAAATAGAAAGAAAATACATACACAATATCACATTTTCCTGAGCCCTGAGTGGCATCTTTAAATTATGATGATGTATATCTATATATAAACATAGATAGATAAATACGATAATAATAGATAAATACGTAACGCAAATATAACCAATTTCCAACATAAAAGAGGATAAAACTAGTAAATCCTCTCATTTGTAATATCTAACAGTTTGCTTGATAAATGATCAATCAATTATTAAAGTTCTTGGCAGTTAGTTATAGCTGACACATATTTTATCATTCACATCTTTATAGTCAATGAAAAATTATGTGTGCTGCAGAATAATCCTTCCCCCTCACACACAGTCTCAGCTGACATTCCATGTGGATTATATATATATATATATATATATATATATATATATATATATATATATATATATATATATATATATACAGCTTTGAGAGGTGACTATAATCTGAGTTCTTTGTTGCGTGAATAGCTGTGTTCTTCAGTATAGTCATAAGTCAAACCAGATAGAAAAGAATCTAACAGAGGCAGACAGGAGGACTTCGGCCTGCCATGGGATTTACTGTAGATCACTGTCATTAAACCCATGACATAAACACAGGAAGGAAGCTAAGGGATCCCATCTTGTTTTACCCCGAGTAAGAGAGACAGATGTTTCCTTAGACACTGAGTTGTTCATAAAATTCAGCACGTATAAGAATAAGTAGGTTAGGCATGAAAACTTCGTTAAATACAAAAAATTAAATATAAATATAAATACCCACTCAATAGCACACATCCAAAACTGTCTACAGTCTCAGATAAATTAGAAAATACATTTAGAAGAACAGCCCATATTCACAATTAGTCAGTCTCTATTGAAGTGAACAGGTTAATGCACTCTTATATATTACATAAAACACATAAAAGTTGCACAAAACAGACACCTAAGCTAATTTAAGGAGAGCACTTGCTGAAATAAGACATGTTGTGAATTGTTCTGTGCCTGAGGTTATTAAGAGTGGTAAAAGAAAACAGTTGAAATAAAGATATAACAGTCTTTCTGGTTCAGTCTAAATTTTTACCACAGGGCCGCCTAGTAGGTTAATCTGGCCTGTGAAGTGACACAGTAATTACATAATGCATACATGTGGCCTGTGAAGTGACACAGTTTTTGTTCAGTCTCACCTCACATCAACACATCAACACAGTTAACGGCTATAACATACCAGTGAACATCCAGGGATCGCATATCGAGATAGTGGGAGCGTACAGATACCTGAGTGTCTACCTCAACAACAAACTGGACTGGTCGGACAACACAGACATCCTGTACAAGAAGGGTCAAGGTCATCTCCACTTACTGAGGTCCTTTGGAGTGTGCAGAACTCTGTTAAAAACTTTCGATGACCCTGTGGTGGCATCTGCAGTCTTCTATGCAGTGTGCTGGGGAGGGGAAAGAATGAATCACAGAAAACAGCTCAACACACTGGTCAAGAGGTCCAGTCCAGCTCTGTCCTGGGCTGCCCCCTAGACTCCATAGAGGAAGTGTGGAGAGGAGGATGTTAGCAACAACTCCTCTCACCACCTGCATCAGACTGTGGGGGCCTTAAACAGCTCCTTCAGTAACAGACTACTGCTACTCCCACCCAAGTGACGCTGAGTCACGTCACATCGCCCATAGGTTTTCAAAGTGCCATTTTGAAGCTGGAAATATGTGGTGCTGGCCTCCGCCATCTTGGCAGTCCTGCCTCTTCCAGACATGGATCATCAGCAGACCTGAGGCGGGCTTAATGATGCCTGGGTGCTCAAACAAGCCATCTGTAATGGCATTTACCTGTCAATCAAAGCGGCCACACTGTTAATTAAGTGGTAACTTTAAGCCTTGATATCATTTAAACATGTGAGTTTAAAAAAAAAAATCAGGACAAGCAGGAAAATTAGAGACAAAAAACATTTTTTGAACCAGGCTGCAAACATCTTTCTGCTGTGAAGTTGGACATTTTAATATGGGCGCCTATGGAGATTGACTCACTTCTGCAGCCAGCCTCAAGAGGCAACTCGAGATATTACAGTTTTTAGCACTTCTGCATAGGGTTAATTCCCCAGCCGCGGATGTTGGCCGCTTGGTTCCCACCATATAAGAAGAAGCACTACCGCAGGTCCTTCATTCCAACAACTGTCAGACTCTTTAACACCAGCACGACTTTCTTTTATATGTTTCTTCTTTATGAGTCATTTCTTATTAACCTTGTGTATATAAGCTACTGTGACAAGTGAATTTCCTCACTGTTGGATCATTAAAGTCTTATCTTATCGTATTCATATTATTATTTATATGATCAGAATCAGAATCAGAATCGCTTTATTGGCCAGGTGTGTGTACACACACAAGGAATTTGACTCTGGTTCACTTTGCTCTCCATTGTACATACAGGTATAGACATAAGTACAGTTTAAAAAGACAAGGGACATGACAGGTAGACGCAAAAAAAACAACATAAAAACATGAAACATAAACATAGACATAAAAAATAACTACATACTACAAAGTGATTTGACAGTCAGGCAGAAGAACCAACAACATTTAAGAGACAATATAAAACAATTAAAACATTATTTAAAAAGTTAAGTAATGCATAAAAAAATTAATATATAAAAATATATATGGACATGTGTATCTATCTATAGCAGGGGTCTTCAACCAGGGGTCCGTGACCCCTAGGGGACCCGCAGAGGTGCTGCAGGAAGTCTGCCAATTTTTGTCATAATAATTGACAATTTTCCCCAAAATAATTTGCGAGAATTAAAAAATATAACCAAAATGATATTGAGTAAACTGCAAGCATTAATAAGCAACAATAAGATACTTTAGACAAAAAACTATTTACAAAATAAATTATTCCATTATGCATGCAACTTTTTTTAATTTATTTATCAATCATAAACACATATAGGTTAATAACCAAGTATATAAACAGGTTAATAAGGTGAAATAAAAAGTGAATAAAGTAAATATAAAAGTTATTATAAGGCCAGGCTTAAAATATGACACCTCTGTTCGTTCCTTGAGCTGAAAAAGGTTGAATAAATATAGTTTCTACAAACGATTATGTTCTGTGTTATTCAAAGTATCATCATTATTATAATTATTATTATTATTAGCATTAATATTAGCATTAGCATCGTTGTTATTGTTATGCTTATTACACTTCCGGTGAAAAGAAACGACGTAAGCACGACGCCGGAAATGAAGCTACCAAAAAAAAAAAAAGAAAGAAGAAGAAGAAGAGGCTGAAGCGTCAAAACATAAACAGAGCAGTCAACCTTGTGTGTGTGTGAACGCAGCTAGCTTGCTTCACACAAGTCTGTTTATTATTTTTTGTTTTGCTTTTTTTACAACAACAACAACAAAAGCAGCTTTATGCACGCGTTCCTCATGTCGTCTGTTCACCACCAGAGAACTCCCAGTCGAGGCACTTAGCTCAGTTTGCTAAAGCGAGTGAGGTGGAGAGAATAAATCTGCAGTAAAGATTAGGACTGAGCTGAGAAGTACGCCTCGTCGGGCCTTCGAGTAGAGGTAACGTTAACGCTACAAAGCAAACGTCAGCTTGCTTGCATGCTCGCCTTTTTTTTTGTTTGTTTTTATTTTTATTTTTTTGGTTGTCACGTCGGACCGACAGCTGCGTTTTTTTTTTTTTTTACTTTCGATATTTGTTTAGCCTCACGTAGCTTAGCCCAGCGTTAGCTCACGACATGTTTGACAGTGGCACTGCAGAGGACAATGCACTGTTAAAACATAACAAAGCCAGGCATTAATCAGGCCCCCGTGAGGACAGCTAGCAGTTGGAGTTCAGTTTGTTTTTAATGTCGTAGGTGACAACATGTAGCCAGGCTGCAGCTAACAGGTAACTTAGTCGCACTGCACACGGTGCTGCTGCTGGTGGTGCTGGTGGTGGTGTGGCGTCGCTGGTTGACAACAGTTCAGCGAGTGCAAGCAATGGTGTCGGTTTACTCGTGCATGCAAGTTGTATGTTGTTAGTTTTTTTTACTTAAATATTGTCTTTGTGTGACATGCAGAGGTTCTCCCTCGGCTCGACGCAGGACAAAGGAGACAGGATGGCAGAGGCTGACGGCAAATCCACTGTGCTTAACGGTGAAGGTTCATTCATACTGACCATAGCTACTCGAGCTGTTATGCTCCTTAAACTCTGAAAGTTAATGTTAATGTTTGTTTGTTTTTAATAGGTGGCTCTGAAGAGAAAGAACCCGGAGAAGATCATCACGAGGAGGCTGACGCCTCTGGAAGCAAAGAGGAACAAACACAGTCTTCCTCTCAAGATGGTATTGATGCAGTAGTCCTGTAGTGTGGTAGAAACTTGAATACATTTTTATTTATGTTTCAGATTTTTATATGCCTTTTTACTATCAGGAGTTGTCCAATGAGACAGCGATGTCTTCACCTCATGTCTCCGACTTTCTGTAGCACCCAAAGAAACTGGAGAGACGTCCGGAGACAAGCCTATGCCGGATGCGGAAGGAGAGACGGAGGCGAACAGAGATGGGGAGGGAGGAGGAGGAGGAGGAGGAAGACACAGACAGCATGGACGGCAGCGGTCTTTACTCCCTGACTGAGGATGGCGAAAGAGAGAGCGAGGGAGGCAGACGGGAGAGAGCGAAGGATAAAGACGGTGGGAAAAGGGCAGCTAGGAAGAGGAATCGACCAGGCGGCGGCACTAATCACTCCACCAGCTCCGATGAGGATGACGACGAGGACGAGGAAGAGGAGCAGAAGGATGACGACGAAGACGACGACGAGGCTATGGAGGCGTGGCTCGGAGCAGAGCTCTGCGACCTGCGTGGCCCCGAGTGGCGGGCGGTGCCCTCGCTGCGCTGCAGGGAGATCGGCAGGGACTCGCACCAGTTTGTGAGGCGCGTGTGTGGGGCCCGTGGTCTCGTGCAGAGGCTGGAGCTACAGGGGCGGCTGGAGAAGCACACGGGATGCGTCAACACATTGCACTTCAACCCCTCAGGCACACGTCTGGCTTCGGGCAGCGATGACCTGCGAGTGGTGATCTGGGACTGGGCTGTTCGCCACGCTGAGCTGGAGTTTGACAGCGGCCACAAGAGCAATGTCTTTCAGGTAAAGCAAAACAAAAATCTGTACTTCTTGAGAACAAAGACACAGGTGGATTCAGGACTAGAAACCTAAGACGAGTCTTCTCCTTGCCCTGATTACACACACAGGCAAAGTTCCTGCCTCACAGTGGAGACTCCACCTTGGCCATGTGCGCTCGAGATGGTCAGATCAGGGTGGCTGAGCTCTCTGCCACACAGCGCTGCAAGAACACCAAGCGGGTAGCACAGCATAAAGGGGCTGCACACAAGGTGAGTGTGAATGTAAAGAGTTTGAGTTGCTTTGTGCTATAAATTCCAGCTACTCCAAGATGGTGCAGCCAGATGGCGGCCTCCGCGTGTTAGCGCACCTTGTTTTGCCTTTGTCCTGTCTTCTTATACCCACCGACACACTCCACCTGAATGCAAATTCACACACCATAGTCTGTGTATTAAATTAACGCACATGCAGATATTCTTTAACCATGAATTCATGGGCAATATTTTGCACATTTCTGCACAACTGCAGAGCTTTTTAATTTAGATAACTACTGCACATACTGTCTTTTTATTGCCTTTATATTCATTATATATTCCTTTTGACTACTTTCTCTCATCTTTATTTATATTTTTCTATGTTTATTATTATTATTGTCATGCACCTAGTCACCAATTCCTTTAAATGTTAAAACCTACTTACAAATCTGATTCTGATTGTACGGTAAAGACTCCGACAGCCTGCTGATGAAATGTGTGTTTTTGTTCCAGCTGGCTCTTGAGCCAGATTCCCCCTGCTCCTTTCTGTCTGCTGGAGAGGACGCTGTGGTGTTTGGTATTGACCTGCGTTTAGACCGTCCCGCCAAGTGAGTTATCCCGTTATGAAAGTTCACCAAGTGTAAACACAGTCAGGAATTGAATTGAGTTTGTGCAACAGATGGGCAAAATCTCACAAGCTACAGCGCAATATGCAACTCTGTGCTTTTTTTAGGCCGTAGCTTGCAGCGTTGTTACGCAAATATCCTGTCAGTCAGTCAGTCAGTCAGTCAGTCAGTCAGCGCTGTTGAACGTCCACTTTTAATAACGTTCCTCTTTAGCAGCTTTCTTATGCTTTGCCGCACGTCGTCATGATTTTTAAAACTTTAAACCTTCACCAGAGCTAATGCATCTTCCCCTTTGTGTCTCCGTGTGTTTGTCTGGCAGTAAACTGGTGGTCGTAAAAGAAGGTGATAAAAAAGTAGGGCTGTACACCATCTTTGTCAACCCGGCAAAGACACAACACTTTGCTGTGGGTGGAAGAGATCAGTATGTGAGGTATGAACCAGGTTGCTGATTACTTGAGTAATGAATGCAACAGAAATATGCTCGCTTACTCACTCCTAGATGTCTCTTCTCGTCACCCTCTCTGCAGGATCTATGACCAGAGGAAGATTAATGAGAACGATAACAACGGGGTGCTGAAAAAGTTTTGCCCTTCACATCTGGTATCCAGCGAGTCCAAAACCAACATAACCTGCCTTGTGTATAGTCATGATGGCACAGGTAAAACAAATGAAAACATAAAATATGAAGTTTTAAAGGAATAACAACAGTTACATCTCATAAGACCAGCAAAAACAAAGCAGTATGTATGGAAATAGTTCAAAGCCTATGGCATGATTTACTTTTCTTGCAAAATTTTAAATTTAAAATCAATCTGATTATCTTAATTTGTCATTCTGTTATGAACATATTTTAGAAATATTGAAAATAATGATCCCTGCACTCACTGTCTCAAAACTTCTTGCCTTTTTCTCGCCTTCCTGATGCAATCACAAGGCAACAGCAGCCGGCTCAAACAGAAGGAGGCATATTCTCAGTGAATAAAACGCGTTAGCGTGCTCTCATCTTCGCAGAGCAGCAGTCAGGGGTCAGGTTCAGTGCCAGCTGCAGGAATGTGCTCGCGTCTGATGAATATCTATTTTTCTCAACAACTTGGCTGAGCTTGTCTGAATCATCTTTGCATCATTAAAAGCAGAGACGCTCTTCTGCCTTCATGACATTAAAGGAAACTCGTTTTGTGCGTGCAGAGCTCCTGGCCAGTTACAACGATGAGGACATCTACCTGTTTGACTCCAACCACAGCGATGGGGCCGACTATCGCAGGAGATACAAGGGACACCGCAATAATGCCACAGGTGTTAAATTCAGTAATAAATTACAGTAATCATTGGTGCCCTTTGGATCTAACCCCAGTTTTAATAATCAAACTTATCAGCTAAAGTCCAACTTGCTGTTGCAGTTTGGCAGATGGAAACTCTTGGATTTATGATCATCATCTGCAGGACTGTAAAGAGTTTCTGCTCGGCACTCAGACTGACGCTGTATTGTCCTCTCTCACCTCTTTCTCACAGTGAAGGGGGTGAACTTACGGACCGTGCAGTGAGTTTGTGGTCAGCGGCAGTGACTGCGGACACATCTACCTGTGGGACAAGTACTCCGCCCGCATCGTTCAGTTTATGGAGGGAGACAGAGGAGGAGTGGTGAGTGAAAGAGGGAGCGAGAACAGTATATGTTTGACGACCGTACAAACACACTGTACCTTAGGAGTGTGTGTGATGATGAGCCAGGGTTTGTTTTCAGTTGCTGCAAAAGGTAACCCTACACACGGTGTATGAGTTAGCTTTTTTGCTGCTGCAGACATCCATCCCATGGACTGTTCTCTGTAAAAAAAAAAACTCCCATCATCCTTCTATTGTGACCTCATGTCGTTTTCTCTGCAGGTGAACTGTTTGGAGCCACATCCTCACCTGCCGGGTATGGCCACCAGCGGGCTGGACCACGACATCAAACTGTGGGCCCCCACAGCTGAGAGCCCCACAGGACTGAAGGGTCTAAAAGAGGTATTCTGTTCTGCTCCGTTCTGCTTTAAACAGTTTGGATAATCATTCTGCTGCGTGTGGTTCACTTCATGATATATAGGGAAGCAGTGACACCTCTAAAAATAGACATTTGTCTCAACCGCCTATTTGAAAGTCAAAATGAAGGTGACTGTGCCTGAATCGAATATTATAATTGTCCATTGCACTGCAATACACTGGTACAGTACTACAGCAGCTCTGTATTGGAATAGATGGCTATTTGGGGTTATTTTAATTCAGTCTTTAAGTTTCTAAAAACTTTATGAGAAGTCCTGGGAAAGTAATAACGTGTATCAGTAAACATACATGCTGTGTGTGTGTTGTGTGTGTGTGTTCTCTTGTTTCCCCACGTTCACACCTGTAACGAACAATTTTTTTTCTGAAGGTGATGAAGAAAAACAAGCGAGAGCGCGACGAGGACAGCGTGCGCCACGGCGACCAGTACGACACCCAGCTGCTGTGGTTCCTGATGAGACACATGAGGAACAGACGGCCCCCGAGGGTGAGCTTTCAAATGCCACGATATTAATAATGTTTTTTGTTTGTTTTGTTTTTGGAGGGGGTGGAGTTGAAAAAGATGTGGGCATTTACCAGGTAGGCAGGGCCGTACAAAAAGATCTGTTGCATTTTGGGAAACGTAGTGTCGAGCTTTGTCAGAGCTTGAAAGTGACTGAAGGTCAGGATATCGGGAGTCTCTCCCAAATCTGACACACTGGGCCTGAAATAAACAGTACGCAGGATGGAGTTGGTATTACACTCGGGTTACAGTCTTTTGCGTCACTGACCGTTGAAAATCGGAGGTTACTGATTACGGGTGACGACGAGTAGTGCTGTTCCACTGATTGACAGGATGATGTAATGTGTAACAATGCAGCAGCGAAAGGCAGGAAAGTGGAAAACAAACATGGATGTAAACAATGCAAAAAAATGATGTTTTTGTGAGAAACACTAAATGTAAACAGACCTTTTGTTTGGTAAAGAAGGAGGCAGCGTCACCTGGAAGGAAATGTAGTATTCCAATAAAGATTCTTTCTAACATGAAGCAGCAGGTTGTGGATGTTTGCACACTGCTTCACACTCTTTCTTACTCTTCTCTGTCTCCACGCAGGCCCGCCGTGAGGGCGGAGAGGCAGACACAGATGAATCCTGGAGCTCTCCAGATTCCTCTGACGAAGAGGAAGGAGGTCCAGACCACGTCCAGTGCATGTCCTCCTGAGCCACACATACATGTTCAGACACACACACACACACACACATACATGCATACATACACTTTATTGCCCTTGAATTGATGCACATAGGCAAGCACTATTGACACACTGGCAAAACACTGACGAGCCACAGACTTGTTTTTTCTTTTCATTTAGTTTTTTTTTTTTTTTTACATACACATACAAACTGCAACAGACACACACACACACACACACACACACACACAGTTACTTAAACATAGTTTTTGAAGCAGAGTGACAGAGATGCTTATCGCCTGGTTTCCCAGCAGTTGTGAGTGTGCAAAACGGCGACTACAGACTGCATACACACTTCCAGAATCCTGATTTTTTTTTTCTTTTTCTTTTTCGAGAATTGTACAAAGAGGTTTAGTGAGTGCTTACATCCCTATAAACCACTCGGAGGGCCCCCCTGCTTGTCCATACATTATCTATATGCGCTGCCTAACCACCCCCACCACCCCCACCCAGAACAACGTACTGTGCATGTGTGGCAACAAGCAGATCCTCTTTAGTCGCCCCGTAGGAAGCTATACAGCACCAGCACACACCCCCCTCTCCCCTCTCTCTCTCTCTTTTAGTAACGCACTTGCTCGCAGGGAGGATGGGGTGTAGTATGGTACCCTCAAACTATCCCCTGAATGTGACTTTATTTGAAGATCTGAACTTGTAGAGGAAGCCCCAGCCCCCAATCTCATACTGATACTGCAGCTAGTCGCATTTATCACACGTGTTTTTTTTTCTCTCTGAGGACTACTAAAAATCCCTACATGCTGCATCACCCTACATGCTGCCCTCAGCTACTCCCTCCCCCTCCTCTTTCCATCATCTCCTCCTCCTCCTCCTCCCCCCCTCACTACTGAGTGCACTTTGAATCAGGGATGCTTTAGTTTGAGACACAGACAAAACGTGCACTGAGTGTGTGATTTCAGGAGGAGGGCGAGAGCTGTTGTATCTCAACTTGGAAAATCCCCAGTGAAGTTTAGTTTCTTTCTTTGCATCTTTTGAGTGGGGGGATATTTTTGCACTTGAGTGTTCTTTTTGTTTGTTTTTGACAAAGGAAGAGGCGGTTTCTTTTTGCTTCCACCAGCCTTTCCTCCTCCTCCTCCTTCTTCCTCTTCTTCTTCCTCCCTCACTCTTCACCCTGACATCCATCTTTGACGGGAAATCTTCACTTGACCTCTCTCATCGAACATGAAAACACAGAGGTAGATGGCGTTCAGTATGTGCATAGGATAATTGGGACTGATGTTGGGGAACTGTAATCACAAAGAGCCAGAACCGACCTGGATCAAATCAGAATTGACAGAGACTGCCAATGTGCCAATCGAGGTTGGACTAAAACAGGACTCCGCTCGTCCATGAAAAAAAATCCTTCTGTGACGCTGACAGTCTCAAATCAATTCCTGAATTTTTGAACCAGGTCGCGTGTTGGCAGCCAGCACGCTCACGCTTCGCGAGGAAGCGTCTGTCCGTGCTGCGTCAACAGTGACTCGCGGTTGGAGGACAGAGGGAGCAGTAGGGTCAATATGCTTGCCAGTCATTTGTTTGTGTGAGAGCGATAAAGTCCAGCTTTTCTCATTTTCTATGAGAACTCTAGTTAGATGAATTTATATGTACATATATAAATATATATTAAAACTGTAAAAAAAAAAAAAAAAACTTTAGAAAATGCTGTTTGACTTAAAAGAAAAAAAAGATGTCAAAACATTTGATTGGTAATGATGCAGAGGTTTATATTCTATATGAGGACTTTTAAAATCCAGAGGAAAAAAAAAACAGCGTTGACTTGAGACACCATTTTTGTTCACTTTTTCCTTTTTCTGAATGACATCTCTGTTATGAACAGAACCGCTGTCATTTCAAGTATTAAAGTTTTGATTCTCTTTCTTGTTCAAGAAGATTTAAAAAAAAAAACAGAACAGTGTTTCCTTTCTAGATCTTAATCCATCATTTGAGACAGTTGTATCCAGATTTTCCCACTGGCTATTTTTGGCATCTTGTATACATAATAAGGCTTTTGATGAACAATTTCTTTTCCACCACTGCCTAATATTGCGTTCTACCAGGTCAGTTGGAAATCTGTACGATTCGTGCAATAAACAAAAAGACAGTGCTCTTGATGTCGTCATTTTATGGACTCGTTCTATGTTTTACTGTACTTTATTAATTCGTTTATGATGATAAGAGGTCATATTCCTTATCTGTGGGGACGTTTGGCATGATGCTGCCAAAAACATTCACACATACTTAGCAGAATTTTGAGAAGTATTGGTTTCTGAGAGCTCATACCAGCAATGATTGTCAGTCTTTCTAAAGTGATATTCTGTACCAATGTGTGGTAATCCTTTAAAGCCATTTCTTATTGAACTTTCATTAATTTTGGGGGAGAAATGAATCAAAATCTGTAGAGTCTAAAAGATGCTTTGACTTTTAATGTCAAGTTTCAAGCACCAAAATACAGAAACTGTAATGACTGACAACTATATTTATTATGTTTACAGATTTCTTTCTGTAAGAGGTGGAAACATAAATGCTAATTTCACGTTATGCCTAAATTGGGGGACAAAGTCGATTTTCTTTAAAAAAAAAAAAAAAGACAAAAACAGTACTTTCATTTGACATGGTAATATTTTTAATCAAGCATTTGATGGAACTCCTTTATGGTTTTTGAGATATAGCTATTTCTATATCATATTATATACAATCATTGTTCTCAAGGGGTTACTCATTTCACTCCATAGGAGGGTTACTGAAATGTCTCTTAGGTCCGAACAACGGTGCAGACCAGAATATCAAGTAGAGTATCAAAAGTTCTTTTAAGATCTTAAAGATCCTAACCTGATACTCTGGAGGTGTTTTCATGGAAAACCAAATGAACAATAGGCCCTGTGATGAACGACCACAAACAAAAGACTCCAAATCTCCAGAGCCAGAGGAAACATTCTACATCTGCTACCTTTTACAATTGAATAGTATGACTTAATAAACTGAACTTTATCTCTAAAGTTATTAAATCTGTCTTATTTTGATGCCAAAAGTTGAACCAAGTGCTCTAAATGTCACTACCAAGGAATGCACACCATAGACCTCCATAGATTGTAGTGACATCTCTTGAATAACCCATTTATAATGGGCTCACTAGCTTCACGGGTCTATAGTATGTTAGTTGAAGTTATGAAGTATGAGAAAAGCATTTGAACACGTTGGGTGTAGACTGCTGCATTGTGCATGTTGGCTCAGTGTCACGGATTACTGAAATACTTGAATAAAACCGAGCCACTGTTACGGCCATTAGCAGCACTCCATGTGCTGTTGTGGAAAGGGTCTATTGTATTAATGGATGTTTTGAGCAGACACACTTCCTTCTTCCTCCTGGCTGCTTCCAGCGTGCAAAGTGAGGGAAGGGAATCCGTCCAAAACGTCTGAGTGTCCGATTGATGATTTTGGAGTTTGTCAGTTTGAAGACTCTGTACTCTTCTAGAAGTGAGTGCATTGATTCATGATTTCTCCAAATATCATTTTTAAAATCAGTTTCCACTATTCCTCATCTGTCTGCATCCTGTAAACATCAGAGACTCGCTTTGATGTGCCAAAACTTTTATATATCAAACTGAAAAGGACAAAAAAAAAAATCTGACGAAATCTCTTTACAAAACATTTTTATTTGACGGGTCTTTGAGTGGGAATTTAAACAATTTGGCAGTCCAAACATTTTATCTGCACTTGTTACCAGTCACATCTCCATTCTTTATCTGACATGAACAACGCTGTCAAACAAAAACATAACAAATACTCGACGTGTACAAACAGAGGTGTCTGCTCCGTAAATCTGATTATGGTGTATTTTCTAGTTAGAGAGGCTGAACCGATGTGCACAGCTGTCCGCTGGCTCTCCAAGCTGGTGTCTAGAACAAAACCAGATCTATGAAAACACATTTTCAGAACACATCCCAGGACACCCCGAGAAACTGAAGACAAAAACAGCCTCTTTCTCACTGCTCTGACATGTCGTGCCATCTCGCTGAAATCACAAAGTTGTAATTCAAGAGGACAGCAGATGAAATATGAAACCAGAAGAATTTAGTCCAGACGCAGCATAAATATAGCCCTTTGCGACTCATCCCAAATAAAACTTTGATTTTCTTGTGATACAAATGAAACATATTTGGAATGAGTCGCTTATTTTATACAGTAAGCTCAGTCTCCATCTCCCAAACGCAGGCGGTAAAGCTCTTCCAGCATGTCTCAGTTTATCGGCCGGGGCTTCCTCCCGGCCTCCCCTCCACCTCAAGCGTGTAGGAGATGTGATCTAGCCTATCAAATACGAACCGCCATGACATAGTGCAGATATAAATATTAAAAGAGGCACTGTCGTGGGCTTTCACTTGTTGCCTTATTCATGCTCATGTGCAGGCGTACACACAAATCACACCGATAAGAATCTGAAGGCACAGAGGGCCGAGCGTCAGGTGTTTTTATTCCTTGTACTCCAGAAACTGCTGCAATCTCTTCCGGTGCTCTGCAGACATCTGAATAGCTCTGAGGATGTGAAAACATATAGAAAATGAAGAATTAGTAAATGTTCTGTTAGGACTCGAAGAGGTCCGTTTGAATGACGGGTCTTACTTTAAGTGATCTCCAAAAGTAGTTGTTATCCTGTAGATGGCGGTCTTGAGAGTGGCCCTGAGGGCGAAGCGCAGCGTTTTGTGAGTGGAGTCTCCCATGCTGCCCGTCGACCTGACGGGTTTACTGGAGGCGTGAGGCAGCTTGAAGTGTCGATCTACTGCCTGAAGGCAAACACAGGACACGATGTGAAGCAAGAGTACGTAACGATGTCCTGGTTGCGTGCACCCGTCGTGCCTGCACCGCAACGTCTGTACAGTTTCCTCTGCTTCGCAGTCTTCATGCACAAATACAGATCCACAAACACCTGCCTGACATTTGCTTCTAAAACAATGAGAGATTTAATTTGATAAGCGCTCCAACAATAGATTCCTACTTGGCTACTCTCCTGTACAGATTAATATCATACAGATGAGGAATGTTTCCTCATAATTTACATGAACTGACCCTTTTTAAACTTCCTCCGAGAAGCACTGCATGTGTTTGCTTGCACGGCACAGAGTTCAGCTCGGTTTGTATTTAACCACAGAGCAATGCAAAGCTCAGTACAATACAGCTGGGCTATGAAATCTGATAACAGCCGGTTATTTTTAAATCGCCGACGCTGTGCCAACGCGTGCTTACCTCTTGTAAGACCAGCATGGAGCTGAGAATGCTGGGTAATGTAGTCTGTACTACTCCAAACTGGTCTTCCGAGAAGGAGGCTTGAACAAGGTAAGACAGTCCTGGAAGAAGGAGGAGGATATTAGACGATGTCGATGTTTCATCGGGTCTCAAATGGAAAATCAAAAGACGCCGTCTCGTCGTACCTTCTAAAGCCCAGATGTGAGCCTGGCTGTCTGCAAACAGAGCTTGGCTGGAGGCTTCTGGAAGCTGTAAGAGACGACGTTAACTAGTACCAAACGCACAGGTGCACGTTTACAGCAGACTGATGGATTAGTAAGTTGTTAGATGGACACGTTTTAGTGAGACGACACTACAGCACTCATGCACGATCAAAGCACAGTCACCACTATCTACGATATTTGACTAAACTGGCTCACACTTTGATTCCTGTGGCACTCTTTCATTCTAAAGTAATTCATACGGTTTAACTACATGGAACAGCTACATGGATGGAATTACCTTCAGGGGACGACAAAGATGAAATGGAAAAGAGTTACATTAGTAGTGTCTGCACAATCAAGCCCAAAAACCAGGAGTTATTAGTGAAGCCCGCAGGGAGAGGGTGCTAGATTTGGTCAAACCAAATGAAAAAAATCTACTGTGTCAGCATGCAGGGAGATCCGTCAGTGTTCGGAGGTCTTAAAAAAAAAAAAATACAACGTGCAAGTGCCTTACCTTGTTAAACAAATACATTATCAGCACCCGCTTTGCCAAGAAATTTTTAACCTGAATGGGACAGTTAAGTGTAAAAGTTGTTTTGCTTTCGAGACTACACACGGAAACACAAACACAAAAAGGAAGAACCGTCGGCTTTTCACACTTAACCTTTGGCTAAGACGACAGCAGGCAGGTGATGTGACTTTATAAAGCAGAAATAAAAAAAAAAAAAAGAGAGATCAGCAAGCAGACTGCACATAAGGCGCGTGAGTAATCTTGCGAGCAATCGTTGAAAGGTGACTCTAATTTCGCTGGCTCGGTCTCATCTCAGAAGCACGTCTCACCGGAAAAGCGAGAAATTGGTGCGATTGAGCTGTGAACGAGCGAAGTGGGAAAAGAGGATGTGCGGAGCAAACTGAGCTCTGTCCTCGTTCCACACCTGTGCACGTCCGCGCGAAGCACAGCCGACTGTCGGATTGTTGATTTTGGAAACCAGACGAGACAGACGGAGCCTCGATATGACTATTATTGTTAGCCTGAGGTTAATAAACGTTAAGAATGAAAAGCCTTTTTGTCAACGCTGTAAAAAAAAACATCGATACAGTTACGGTACCTGTTCTTTCCGGTTCTGGAGGAACTGAGCCAGGAGACTTGGTTTGGATGCTTCCTGCTTGGGACTGGGAACTGAGGCCGGGGATGACTGGGGACTGCCGTTGACCTGTGAATCTGCACCGAGACGCACGTTAATCACAACAAGAAAGCTGGATTCATAGATATCCATCGTTCACCTATCTACTAAACTTATGTAATGACACCCTAATCCACTGACTAGCTGACATGAGCCAGAAGTTCTGGCTTGGAACCTTTAAGCGTCTCTACGATCTGAGTGACCCACCTGTGGAGGTGGACCAGAGTTTTGGCACTCTCCTCATGACGTGTGGGCTCTGCACCGTGCCGAACCACGGCGAGCATTGTTCTACAGGAGCGGTGAGGCGGCGCAGGGCGGGAGAAGCGAAGGGGCTGTCCAGGTCAGGGGTGAACGGTGCCGTCAGAGGGCTCTTCGGGCTGCCGACGATGGAGCGCGCAAAGACCGAAGCTGGAGTCTTCAGCAGTAACGCGGGCCTCGGGCTCATCAGGTCGTCTGTGCCTGAGGTTACTGTGAAGAAGAGAAGAAGGGACAGAGAATAACGGAGGCTGCTAATAAACGATTCGTTGTGTTTTAGAGCAGCATACCTGACGTCTCAGACGAAGTCTTCCGTTCGCTCCCGGTAGACAGTGATTTGGCCCTGCCGTTGGTCGCTACAGTGTCGTGATAGATGACGAGCCTCTGGGTCAGATCGGTCAGCAGAGACAGACACTCCTTACTGATGGCGTTCCAGTTGTGAGGATGGCCGCCTGAACAAAAAGATACAAACGTTTAAGCTTTGGCTGTGATCTACTTCTGAATATATCGTCTCCGTGTCAGACGCCATGACAGACCTGGCTGACTTAGACTGAAGACCTCGCCGCGCCGTGATGGGGAGTGTTGAGACAGCAGAGCCAAGTCCTGCAGAGCTAGAAACTAACGTTTGGAAAACAGACAAAAGTTAAAACACCCCTAACAACACACAAAAAAAGGAAGAAACTTGGAAGAAAATCATATTTCATCTACCTTCAATATCATCGGCTGCTTGTCTGTAAGAACTTTAGAGAGACACCGGTGGGCATCCTCAGTGAAAGATGACTGCACAGGAAAACTGTACACCTGCAGATAACAGGGGATATATTGAATAACACACTACCTTAAAGTCAAGCTCAAGTCCAGTTAAGGTCAGTCTTCTTCAGGTACTTGAACATTCAAAGGAATGACAACATTGCCCCCTAGTGTTTCTAAATAATTAAAACAAGTCAAACAGAAGCAGCGTTTGCGACACAACAAGCCAATTAAAGCCACAAATTGCCAATCAGATCTGATAATCAGACCTGAGCAACTTTATGGAGGTCACCGCAGTCAGCTGCCACTTTCATCTTTGGTTAAGTGCTAATCTTTTAGCCTGTGGATGTGCTCAAGTCACGTGAAAAAAGAATTTAGAATGAGATCAGCGAAACACAGTGAAAGAAGAACAGTCGGTCCACAGTGAGACATTTGCTTCCGCATACCTCTGTGACAAAGATCCTAAAGAGCAGCAGTGTGATGTGCCACGTGAAGAGGAGGAAGCTGGCGCTGATCCACATGTGGTAGAGCAGGGTGAGGTCTAGCAGTCCAGCTATGCTGTCGAGAGGGTGGACGGAGCTGGAGGTGGAGATCGAACACAGACACATGAAGGCAGTCATTTGCAGTATCTGCAGTCACGTTTGTTCAGTCGTAATCTAGAATCCGTACTGACCTGTTCAAATACAGATTCAGTGTTTTACAGAGCCATGCTTTTGGAATGTATCCTGTGAACATAAAATGGAAACATTGTTTAGAAAAAGGTGACGGAGCTCTGCGGTACTGGCGTTTCATTTGTAAACAGAAGTCACTTACCCAGAAAGAAATACACGACGGTGTAGTTCCTGATGGAGTAAAGTGCTTGAGTGGCGCTGCACTTCACCACCAAAGGTAGGGACCCCTTAAAGTGGAGGTATTTGTATTGCTGCGGAAGAACAGCAAAGAGCGAACATGAACGCTGATCAGAAGCTTATTTAAAGCATCGTGACAGTTTATGTAGTTTGAGATATCGTCACGTACCTGAACAGTGTGGAAAGAGACATAGTTCATGTTGTGGATCACACCCAGCAGGCTGTGAGAGAATCCAACAAAGGCTCCAGCCAGCAGAAGGGTGAGGTGATACTCATTCAGACACATCTGAGGCGAGCTGTCGCTGCTGAAAACAGATCGGACCAATCAGACGATGGATGAACCCCAACGTGATGGTTGTACCGTATGTGGTAGCTGCTTACCCGTCGCTCTGTGGGCAAGGGTAGCCCAGTGTCTCGTATCTTCCCCCGATGGTGATGGCACAGCACCAAGCCACGATCATCCCCATGATACTGTGGACCAGGGAGTTGAGAAGCTGACGAGGGTGGAGCAGCTGACCCAACAGGGCGATTTTTGAGCATGCAATAGTCGGGATGACTGAAGAGGAACAGAAAAGAAAAAAACAAGAGTTACAACCAAAGATAGACACTGTTCCCAACATTACACTATATGAATGTATATTAGTCAGCAATTGTCAGCTCGATGAGCGGTGCAGTGCATCTTTGCTCGGTTAAACCACTAACCGAAGGACCCTTTCGATCACAAGGCACCCCTCAAGACAGATGTGAGTTAACACCTGCGACTCACCTGTATAATACTCCAGGTTCAGGAACCCGACCACGAGGATCACTCCGCACAGCAGGATCAACGAGAAGGCGGCACTTGCACTTGTCAAGAGGGACAGGCATTCTGCAATGTAAAAAGAAGAAGTCGACGGTGAGAGTCACACAACCTCAGACGACAGAGGCAAATCTCAGAACGAACGCGGTGACTGACCCGATGTCGTCTGGATGGGGTGGAGGAGACTGAACCTGCTGAGGATCACAAACACCGCCGTGATGGGCGGCAACAACAGGACGGCCCAAGCAACACTGGCCGCAGCTCTCCAGCAGACCACCTGAACGAAGCAGTCATTAAATACATGATAGCAATTTACTAATTTCTATATAAAAGAAAATGTATTTCTATTTTTTTTAATAGTTTTTCTATTTGTACAGATCAGATTTACACCGGTTTCATTTATCTTAATTTCTCTGCAAATGTTTCATTTCTTAGCACGGGGTTCATTTAAATTCAGATTTATCTTACAGGCTCATTTTAACGGAGTGTTACTGTGTTTAAGGTGACTTTTAATGTGTGTTTACTCATGCTGCTTCAGGATACTTCAATTTCCCACTGGTTGAATAAAGTATCTATCTATGGATGTTATTATTTATCCAGTGCATGCTTTTTAATACTTTAAAAATAATAAAATTGAATAGGCTTTTATAGGCTTAATGGTTATTTTGCTAATCAAGAAAATAACCAACAGATGAATTCATAATTCAAATCAGATCTTTGTATTTCATGTTCGCCTGCAGCAGAAACTCACTGACCTGTTCGGTTATTTTAATGTTTACACATATTTGGAAAGACGTCCAGATGAAGTTATCCTTTAAAAAAAAACATCTCGACACGGTCTTTAACAAAGATAACTGATTAATAACTTCATCCAAGCGCACTAACGAGCTGTTTTAACAATATTATACCGAAGATTAATAGCTAAACTTATCATCTCCGTACTGATATTTTGTTTTGCTCTTGTATAAAAACGTATTTAACGTTAGTTATTTCAGCTGTTTTGCTTTGGTTAATATATTTTTAACCTTCTGTATAGTAAAATATATATACACACAAACTGTGACACACGTTTTGTTCTTTATTTCTCGCTCTCTAACTTGTTTTACAAACAGTTAGCTCCGCTTCAACAAGCTAACAGACCGGCTACGTGAAGTTAGCACGCTAGCACAACTCCCGCTCCATTTCCCTCTGTTACGGACGAAGAGTTCAGTTTAAAGACTCACCTTGCGGACAAACCAACAACTTTGTTCTGCAGAAAACATGTTGTGTGGACAGATGGAGAGCCTCGCCGCGGTAATAAACTCCTGAACTCTCCGGAGCTGTCAAACTACGTGTCCATTATCCCGCCACATGCATTCAAAGGACCTCTGATGGAGGACGCCGAGTAAAAAAAAAAGTTGTCCGTGCTGCTGCCTGCTGCCAGACTCAAAGCCACACGAGTTTAGATCAGTGAGCTTGTTCAACGATAAAATATGTATGAAGTCGGACTTTTCTGTCCAATGCACTCACAAAAAAAAAGCTTTCTTTGGATAAATGTTGATGTAAACGGAGCTATAGGTTACATGAATGATATAAATGCTGAAATAACTGCATTAAATTACACAAGCCATGAGTCATCATCTGTTTTTTTGACATTTTTATCTCATTTTTTTTATTTACAGATTTATTAAACATTATTCCAATTATTATTTCCCCGCGTCTCTGCTTTCCTACAAGTGAGTTCAAGTGGCTGTCATTTCAATGAGTCCAAGTCAATTCTGAATTCCTTTGGTTTCATCATGCAAATAAGATTTCTTTTCATGATGGTAGCCGTTTCCATAATTTGGAAAACTGTGATGATCCAACACAGTCTTTTTATCGTGATCCCGAGAGAATGGCTTGGTCTCGAATGCGTTGACCGGGAGCTTTTGAGATAGGCCGATGGACATCTCCGTTTGAACTGCTTTATGGACGAACGGTTTCTGGACGATGGAAGGGAGTGCAAGCTGCTCCCTCTGGGACTTCTTGTCTTCCCACAACTTGAGCAGACGGCGTTGATTATTTGTCATATCTTTGAGATTTTGCTGCAACGACTGCACCTGATCCTCTAAAAGTGTTTTGGAGGTGACTGTGTTTGCCAACTCTGATGTCAAATCGTCAATGGTCAAACTCAGTTTCCCGGCTTTCTCCATCAGGGAACCGCACTCACGGTCCTTTTCATGCAAGTCATTGATTATGTCCTTTGTGGTCTTTCCATTGAACTTAGGGCTGGATTCAAGTCCAATCTCAGTACGAAGGGACTTCACTTGTTTCCTCAGCTCCTTGTTGTCCATGGTCAAGGTCTTGAGTTTCTGTTTCAGAGCCTCTGTTGAACGCATCCTCGACTCATACTGTCTGAGTTTCTCCCTGAGAACACTTTCTCTGTGCATGGCATCGTCTCTTTCCTTCCTGCATTTCTCCAAAAGTTTCAATGTCTCAAATTTGGACACTTTTTCACCTTTCCCATTTGAGGTGGCCATCCTATGGTTAAGGTTTCCAAAAAAAAAAAAAAAACAACTTTATAATAAAATAAGTGTTAAAAAGGCATTATTACTCACAAGCTAGTCAAATAGTCCATAAGCATCGTGTTGGTAAATCCACTTCGCAAGCACGATCAGCTACATGCATGCCTGAGACTGAAGCAGGTGACATTCCTCTAACAGGGTTATCTGTTTGACAGGCAGCTCCTGTGTAATTCAAAGCTGGGGCTAGAATGACCATTAATTAGGGCGCCACCATCCCTTTGACACCGTTTCAAGTGACACAATTTTTTTCCCCTATTTTGTTAATTAATCTAAAAACTTTACCCTTGTTAATCAATTGAAATATTAAACACGGACTCGACAAAAGGTCCCCCCCCCCGTGTGAAGGGTGCTGACCACATGCTGCGCGCGTGTAGACACAGGCTTTACATACGTAAGTAACATTTTCCACTGCAGGTGATCTGTGCATCCAAAACAGAGATGCGGTAGATTTTATCTATCGGTTTGCTCGACCACACGACAGTTTAGATGGATGAGTTGGAAAAACGGGAGCAGGAGCCAAATGCCCACTTTTAGAGTTAGACGCTCTCTCTTTGAAATGTTATTTCAAAGAGATGTTATACCTATTAGTTACGATCTCGCCCTTAAATATTTAAAATGTTCAACTGTTGAAATGTACTGGCAGCCTTTAATGCCATCAGGACCTGGTAGAAAAGAGTCATGTTGCAGATGCGTGTGGGGGCTGGGGTGATTTGAGGTTGTCCTACTTAAAGACTTCAGATTTACTGAAAGAAAAGTCGTTCACTGACATTTGAATAATTTATGATGCCATCACTGGACATTTTATTAACAAAGACAGTTTTTTACAGATGACAAACATTGAATCCAGATACTTATTATTCTGAAACGAGATGAACAAACACTGCAGTGATACAATTTAGTGCGTGAATATTTGAAATTGGCTTTAGATTTTAGTGGAAAAAACTTTATGTTATTAAAAAGGAGTCATTAGACGTGCTGGGAAATAGGATTATTTGTTTTCTTGCTGGGAGTTAGATGAGAAGTTGGACACCACTCCCAGCCCGTTAGCTTAGCTTAGCATGAAGACTGGAAAAAAACTATCCTGGCTCTGTTAAAAAAAGGTAATAAAATCCACCTGCTCACACCTCTAAACCTGGCTAATTAACACATCGCATCTCATTTGTCTAATCTGTTAGAGCTTGTCCGGTGACCAGGCAGCCTTGAGATTCGAGAAGAAGTCACTGCACCCGGCACAGAAAAAGTCCACATTGGTTTCCAAACAAACGAAGATATAACGTCTTATTTAGTGGACTTAAAAGGTGCTGGTAGGTGGATTTTGTTACCTTTGAACAAAGGTAGGCTAGCGGTTTCACCATTTCCGGTCTATATACTAAGCTAAGCTAACCAGCTACTGGCTGTGGCTTTTTATTCATACTAAAAACATGAGAGTCCATCTTCATCTTCTTTCTTTAACATGTGCAAAGACAGTATGCAAATAATCTCAGTTGACTGCATATTAATCATTGTCATAACAATTATGATTTCATTCATAAAAGTTGGGTCCCACAAAGCCCATGTTTTATTTTATTTTCCTCATAAAACATTCATCGAGTATGGACGTATTCAGTCTCATTTAATCAAATGCAGTTTGTCACAGTACAAACAAATTATATTAAAAAAAAAAATAGTTCCACAAGTTGTAAATCTCTTGGAATATTTAGAATTGGTCTTTGGCATTGGTTGAGGGCACTTACGGTAATTATCAGTTTACTCTGTTTGTACATAATAAGTCCAACCTCTTGAATATCTTACCAACACCTATAATTGTTGTGCTCTTTACACAGAGAATCATATACACAAAGTATACTAGTCAGTTCCTGTTAACAGGAATATAAAAAAATGCATATACAAAATGCCTTTGATGCCAACAACATTACTGCAGACGGTTATCTAAATATTTCAATAGAAGAACTATAAAGCAAAAAAGTAGCGTACTAAAAGAGATCTTATGTGCTGTGTAACACCATACCCCATTTATCTTTTAGGAAGATTAGAACCCATCCCATTAGAAATAACATACTTGGTACCAGTGTTCATTTTCAGAGGTCATGCAGTTGAACCACCCGTACACACACCGGATTTTTAAGGTCTTCTGCCAGAATGTCCGAGGTGCAGGTGAAATCCAGACGACCCATGACTTCATCAACGCAGCAACCCGATTCTCTCTATTAAGGCAACAGGAGAACCTGCAATTTAAAAAGAATAACATTTGCCTTGGGAAGGAAAATCATGTACAGGAAGTCCGGTGTCAGATGCTCTAGTGGATCAAAAAAAAACAACTCTCGAGCCAAAGCCGCTAGAATAGGCCAGCCGCGTAGAGCTGCCACTCAAAGTAGGTGGTCATCGCTCTTGACACAGTTGAATGTAAATGTAAAGACAGCCGTGAGGAAGGACAAAGTGGAGTGAATATGACTTACATGTATCAGGTGGTTAACGTATTTGTACAGTAGGCTCATGGGATGAAAAGCTTCTGTGTCACTATTGTTTACCTTCAGACAATGAAAGGCTTTCATGTCGATGCGGTTGCCTTGATCGCCGCTGTTATAGCAGAATTTTCAACTGGCAGTGCTGGTTCTGGTTTGCTAAAGAAATAGGCCTGAAAAACCCAAACAAATGAAGACGAGAGTGTAAAACAAGTCGACAAGGAAGCACTTCCAATATTAAGAGAAGCTAGTAATCAATCAAGGGCTGAAGCCAGTGTGTCTGTGTGTAAGTGTGCTGCAAATGCTCCGCATTATAGGGGAGAATGCAGTATTCCTGCAATCCATTCATCTTCATCAGCCTTCAGACACGGGCTTACTTTGTAGACTAATTACATGAATGTGACCAGACATATGATACCTCTGCGGACCTCACTGTATTCACATTAACACTAACAGCCCGTTCTCACACCAGTTAGCAAATGCGGTCACAGTTTCCAATGAAGACAGACTCCCCAGAGGGGGTGAACTTGACACTATTGGGTATAGTCATTTCACAGAAACGCATAGGCAGAGACACGCAGAAATGTCCATGTAGTGTAGTGTACTGTCTGTGACTGACATACTGTAGACGGGTTGGGTCAATGCTTGGCCTTTCTACTGAGATCAGTGAGTGTATCATTGTTGTTATCTACACCAAGATGGACAGGTACTTTGAAGCAATTGGATTAGACAAGATGTAGTTTGCCAAAGTAGGACAATAAGCGTTGTATCTTATTTCGCAGAGCAGATTTATTTTCCATATCTCTCAAATTTGTAATCAATCCTAAAAGTGAAGTCTATAAAGGCAGCATCATAACTGCAGCCAGCGGCACACTTACCTCACAACCCACAGCGAGCAGAACGTTGAGCACAACAATGGCCGACATGATTGCTATGATGACTTTAGGGTGATCGTCGCGGACTGCGGGCCAGAAAGTCATCACCAGAACTGTGCCGGAGAGGCAGAGAGCCAGCACGATGGAGCACCACCTCAGCCATTCATATGGAAGGATCCATAGGACCTTATAGAGGAAACAACAGTGTATTAAATAATGTACGTCTAATTTTATGAGAGCTATTACAAGATGCAATCAATGCTCTGAATTGCATTATTCATGATACAGAGGACAAAATAAATGATCAGCTGTCAGGATCTTTGTAGCAGACGTGATGAAAGGTAATATTTTGTTCAGTGTTCTAAAACATTTCACATGGCATGCTGTGCTGAGCTGTTCTCCTGTTTACGTTGTCACGTCTGGTTTTCCCTCATGATTTTATAAAACATTATGTTTTTGTTGCACAGTATATACAGCTGAGATCAACTCTAAATATAAAATGTGAGTGGCTTCTCACATAAACTGTTAACTAAAGTGTCAAATATTTATTTCACACAGGTGAGTGTTATCAAAATGTTGAGGAGAAGGCTGGTGGTTTTCTAGATTTTTTCCATTCTGTCAAAAAAAAAAAAAAAAAAAAATCCCATGAAATAAACAAACAAATCCAACAATGACATGATGATCCTACTAACAAGTATCGTCTGTGTAGCCATGCCTGACATATCTTATTCCTCTGCCCCACAGAGCTCCATTGTTGTCCAAACAACATTAAAAACACATCAGCGAGACACACGGCTGCACTGAGTGACATGATCCTCATTATTTTCATCAGGCATGTGGCCAGTGTTGTTGATTTTGAATCAATGTATCAATCCACAGCTGGAAATGTGTTACACAATAAAACAAGACTGTTAAAAACCTGCAGTGCCAAACTGCTTTAGAAAAAATGTCCAAATTTCAGGTCTTACCACTGCTGGAATGTAAATCGAGAGGGAGTATCCATAAACACAGACGATCTCCATAAAGGAATATGACACTAAGTTCATGACCTTGTTGTTTCTCCATAGCAGGAAACCCCAGAGGGCAAGAGGCACAAACCAAGCGTAGCTGAAGATCACTGTTGCAGCTATGGTCACTGGAAAATGAGATTTAAAAAAATGAAAAAGTCGTTGAGTTCCCTCTAACCTTCGACCTCAACAAACAAAGCATGAATACCAAACAATAACAGCACTTACCTTTTCGAAACTCTGGGGTGTACTTATAGTTTGGTTTGCCTAAGTGCACCAAAAAGTTGGATATGTTTCCACTGATGGCAATGGCAAACACAAGAGTGGTGCAAATCCAGAATGGTCCTGAAAGGACAAATAGAAAAACATTAAAACTCAAGTTTATGTCCATTAGATTTCTTTAAACAACACTCATTACAAATATTAGAAAAGTTTAAGCTACAATACAAGCTATGACATGAATGCTGAACTGTTGAAATGCTAACCATAAAGATCAGGGTTTCTTCGTAGGTAGATATGAATGAAGTTCTTTCCAGGCCATGGCACCATTGATCCAAAGATTCTTTCCTTCACCTGAAAAATATGTTATAACCATTACATATGTAAAGCCACATTTGTTATGGATCACTGCACTGGTTAAAATCAGTTGTAAATATATTACGTGATGTGTCTCGATGTCAAAGAATTTCTGGTAGTACTCAAACGTCCAGAAAGGGACACTTTTCTTTTGCCCGGAGAGAAGCTACAATGGAAAAACAAGAATAGTCAAATGAATATCTTGATGCAACGTCATACAATCGTGGTGGAAAAAAATCACAGATTCTCAGTGTTGTGGTGTCGTCCAGACCTCTGTCTTGTCATCACCGGCAAGTGGATCCTCGTCTTCCCCATCTGGAGCGAAACCAGCAGCTTTTCTCTGCTTCTCAGGTTTGACATCATCCTCGATGCTTATGGTGACTGCATCTCTGTTGGCTTCTAACAGATTGCCAGCTTCTTCAAATTCTATTTTCATGGATAAAAATAAAATAAAACATAAGTCAAATGTTCAGGACAGTATATTTGAGTGAACTATGCTGCTACAAATGCATGTTTGTTTACAGATTATGTGCGACAGGTGCAACAGAGATTAAGAAAGGAGAGTGAAAAGAGAGAAAAGGAGAGTGAACTGTATGAAGCATCTCTTGAGACGGGAGGACACACACCTTGAAACTGAAATGGATCATTTGTGGACGCCATTTGACACACAGCTTCGTCTCTCGGGAACTTATCGGCAAGTTAATGTTGCACGAAGGCAACAACTCAGTCTCAGAAAGCTGTGAAGGAAAGAGACATAACTTTTAGCCTCTTTTAGACTCATTCCTCTGTAATGCTGATTGAAAATAACACAAACTGTGAGCGTCACAGCAAAAAACGACGTTAGAAGTTAGCTTCAGTTAGCAGCCAAGTCCGCTGTTGACAGCTCTTCAACAACTACTAAACTTACATTAGCTGCCTAACGTAACATTAAGACTGGATAAAATAGCAAAAGTCTCGGTTGTATTTGACAATAGAGTGTATAGTTGTCTTTAAATAATGCATACTTACCAAATTATCTTCAAAAACTGATAAAAATCATGACATTTCTCTCGGCTAGGTTAGCGTCGCGTGGAACAGGATATACAATCCATGTAAACAAGACTCCTTCCGGTCACTAAACAATTTCAAAGTAAGAGTTCAACGTCTATTTAAATGTAATATATAATCAGGTTTTGTCATGAAACATTACATGACGTGTTTTTTTGTTTTGTTTGTTTGTTTTTTACTCGGGTAAAATTGTTGCTACTTTGTATTTTGAGGTCGTGAAAACGAGTTTCTTTTAGTAGTGGGACTTTTATTTTGAAGTTAGCAGGCAAAAGACTACCGTCGCCACAACTGATAACTTGCAATGTAGGCTCTAGTGATGGGAAGTTCGGTTCTTTTTAGGGAGTCAGATCATTTGACTCAGCTCACCAAGAAGAGCCGGCTCTTTCAGATCCCAAACGGCTCTTCGTGTTACCACTTATACATTTCATAATTCAGCCAAATTTAGCGCTATTTCGACTTATGATTTGTATGTGTACAAATATATCATGTATATATATTCAATACAACATTTGTACTTAAGTATTCAAAAGTAAAAATTACATTTTCTAATATCAATAAATTGCTGTAGCCAGTCATTGCGTTTACAGACCCTTGCTCTGAAACCGCCCAATGAATGCACTAACATGCTTGTAAAACCACTCTGCTACACAAAGCAGATAGGAACACCTATAATAACAGTTCTCGTGTGTGAAGGTTGTTTGTGGATCCTACTCGATACGACAGCTTGGCTTTGCAAAATTCTGCATTCTGCCTTTGTGTTTTCAAAAATGTTTTTAAATGGGTCTAAATGCTGCTTCTTTTTCTGCTATTACTCAATGGCTTGCGGACCGGAGCCGGTGTTGTGCCATATTAAGCACCCCCTCGCCGGAGCGTGCACAAACCACTCAGTTGTTCAAAAAGTGAAGCAATTCGCCTTAATATCGCAAACAAATGCAGACAAACGTGCTTATCATGGCAGGGCTGGTTTTCCACCTGCCGTGATAAGCACCCCCTTAATCTTAATACAGATGGGACTAGTATGTGTAACCACAGTCAGTTTACGCTTCACAGTTAGAGTTATGCAGGGGGTACATATCACAGGGAATGGAAAACAAGGCCTGCCATGAAATGCACCCCACCTGCATAATTTTGTTCCTTTTTACCCCAGCATCAGGTACCTTTAACATATATATGGTGCCAATATATGTATGAGTTTGATAGGTCTGACAACAGAACAGTCAATGGTGGATGGGGGATTTATTTATTGTATTTTATTTTATAAAGAAGCAAGAAAAATATTTTAGAGTATAAGAAATAAGAGTATTTGATGGAGAGAACATGTCCTTTAATGGTGAGAAACACACAGAGGTTATGACTTGTCTTATCAGTCTATAGGCATATAATGTGGTCACATTACATTTTCATCATAGGTGATATTCTGGATCAGAAGGCTATTGTTTCGACCTATATGAGTAGCTTATATACAGTTTAAAAGCACATACTTTTGAGAAGCTGGGATTATATTTAGCCTTGTGAAATGCCAAGTCAAATACATTCAACTTGCTCAAAAAAATCAGTTTAATTCATTTTGTAATTATGGCTGGGGAGCCTGGGGTATATTTCCACAGAACATACAAAAAGGTGTTGTTTTGTGTTAGCTATTATCCGATTTTGTGTTGACTGATTGTTATTTACACTCTTTGGAAGAGTTTAAAGACTGTAACCGATGTTCTTCTCTTCTATCTCCTTCATAAATAATTAAAAAATAGTATTTGTGCGTGCTCCCACACGGGGGGGTGCGTTTCCCGGCAGGGGTGCTTAATACTGCACAACACCGGCTCCCATCGTTCGCTTACAAAGAGCCGGCTCTTTGAACCGGCTCGTTCACCACCGACACATCACTAGTAGGCTCAAAACAAGGAACTCGAAATACTTGCTAAAAAGAAAAACGCGCAATTATTAAATAACAGGGCAAAATAAGACGAGAAACGACAACAGATAATAAAAGACCCTTCCTAAAGACTTATGGATGATTTTAGTGTCGTTTGTAGCTCAGTTATCGACCATAGATGAGCTAACTAGCAAGCTACCTTGAGGTTTTGTAATGCTTCAGGTTAGGTCGGCTAGCTGACTTAAACCTGAGTTTAAGTTCCTCCTCGCAGGTAAATAGAAAAGTTGGACCTTAGTATGGACAGTAGCACCATTTATGTCCGAGAAAGAGGCAACCTTCGTCGTGTCAGTGACATTGTCCTAGCACAGCCAAAGCCAGTGTCATCATGCAGAAGGACGAATCCTTTAGTGCTGAGAAAGGAGCACTTCATATTCACCTACAACGCAGAGGGAAGTCTGAGATACACCACAAAATCTCTCTTTGACATCACCCTGTTGTTCGTAGCTGACAACATCCACCATGTGGACTCTCTGGTCGGTTTCCCCGAGCAGATTGGAGACAGGCTTTTTGCAGCAGCAGAGGAGAATCGTGTCTTTTTGAACGCAGACGTCTCTCGGAAAGCCCTGCAGTTATTCAGCGATGCGTACGGGGAGATGGTGCTTGGATCCCTCTGTCTGAGAAATAAGTGAGTTATTGTGACACAGCACATCTCCAACCCTCCCAGTTTTCCTTTGTCAGAGACAGCAACATCACACATGTCCCCCCCTTTTTTTTTAATATTTCTGCAGATTCCCACTCTTTCATGAGAGGATGGATGAGATAAAAACATTTCATAGTTTGAAGTCTCTGGATCTGTTCGGCTGCAGGCTGGGTGATGATCATGAGATATACCTGCATCTAACATCCAGCTCATTGGCAAGGTAATACCTGATTGGTTGATGATTTTCATCACTCCCAAAGACCATGATATAGAGATTTTGAAGATGATCTGTCACTGCTTCTTCAGCAGCCTGATTCAGCTCTCCATCGGTGGTAACGGTCTGTCAGACGTCGGCCTGCAAAGACTGACTGCACCCATCCGGATGATGAGGAAGGGACTGGACTGTCTTCAGTTCCTTGATGTTTCTTGTAAGCATCCAAAATAACCTCTGCTTTCATCTTGTAGTAGCAGCACAAATACCAACGCCCCTAAATATGTATTCCTTCTACAGATAACCCCGTCTCAGAGAGGGCTCTCAGATACATCACATGCCTCCCCAAACTTGAAAAACTTGACATATCTGCGACCAGTATGAAGGTATGACCCTCATTGTTGTGTATAACACTTATTGTGATGCTGACACCTAAATGTAATCTACACCTCCAGCTTGGCACAAGATTGAAGACAACCATATGGGACCTGTTGGGGCTTATTTATTCTGAGAAGAAACCACTGGACACCTTTGATCACTCAAGATGTAAAACAGAAGGTTGGGCAGAGCAGGTAAATCTTTCCACATGATGGAAATGAAAGTAAACACACGTTTCTTTAATGTATGTACTGTTTGGCGCGTCACCAACTAATTCATTGCTTCATTCTCAGGTTGTAAACCAATGGGAAACAAATAACTCACAGATGCCGAAACAGAAGAAGATCGATGAATCCAGAACATCGGCGCTTCGCTTTTGTGAGCTAATTTTGCATCACTCACACGTTTAATTAAAAATCAGGGCTTAATATTATCACAAACTGTCTAAGAGAGTCTTGAAAGTTTGGTTTTTCCTCTCCAGTTGGCCGGCAGAAGTTTGTCAGAGAAGTACTGAACGCTGCACCCGTGGTACGCGAGAGCGAGGAAGAGGCCAAGAGAGAGAGACTGCACTTCTACAAACCCGCAGCAAACACTCACATACCAGAGAAACAGACCTGCTCCTCGACGAATCACCAAGCAGAGCCCTCGCGGCACAACGTCAAAAAAAGGCAGCGTCAGTCGGAAAGGCGCGATGGCTCACGTCAAAGCCCCCCTACAAAACGTTTGCCCTCGTCAGCTCTTACTGCGGAGGACATTGACTTGTTGAACAGCTATTGAGGTCTGCGTCCACGTAGCATTCCACAGAGCAGAGTGGAGAGCGGCACGAGTATGTTAAGACTCAAACGAACAAGAATAGTCACTGCAAAACACTTTCTTGGATACAGTTGGTGTTGATCCCATATTTTTTTTTATATAAATAAAGTTTAGTATTGTGTATTTCTTTGCTTGTCATTTTGTGGTAATTAAACACAACCGAGCTCATTTTTGGGACGAGGAGCACTGACGCAATGTCAACGGACCGAAGGACCTTGAGTTGGCCTGATCTAGATGTTTTGAAGAGGGTCCCTCTTCAGGTATGTGGTCATATGTTGCATATGTTATTATTTACTGCTGCACCAATGTAAAACTTGATGCACACATTCTCACTCCTCCTTGTCAACGTGGTACCTACACTACCCAAAATGAAAGTTGTCTGCAGTTCAGTCTGAATTTTAGGTGTGCAAGAGTGCGCTACAGAGGTTTCTCTTCTAACACTGCCAGAGTTTTTTTCATTTTCACATTTCTAGTCTTAACTGATGGAAGTGACATCACTTGAGGGCATTATATCACTTTGCACAGCTCTCTCTAAAGCTACAAAAGGCTTCATACAATTTTCTCCACCTATGCAATAGTACTCCGAGACATGTAAACAGACTTTGATGTGTAAAAAAAAAAAAAAAAATCAGTGCAGCTTTCCTTTGAATCAAATTACCAGGCATCAAAACCTGGAGGCCAGATAGTTTTTCAGCATAGAAAAGGATGTAAACATAGCACAAAGAATGAGAGAAAAGCAGATAAATAGGGCGCCTAGCAGCTCATTTTTGTCCTTGAGCCACATGACAGCTAAAATTCAGGTGAGCCGGCTCTGAAGATATTCACTGCTAAACAATGAGAAACTAGGCTGAAATATGAAGAAAGGGCCATGTTATGCTCAAATAACATACTCTAAAGGTAGCTGTAGATTCATGTCCACGCTGCAACATGAAGCTGGAGCTGCTAGGACTTTCACAGCAGTGTAGTATGAGTGACATATACCCACGTGCAATCAGTTTTTAAACATGCAAGCCATTTGTAAGATTAAAATGAATTTCCTGTCCCAGTGGAAATGATTGCACTTGTTGCTTTAATTATAACACAAATCTAGCTGTAGAAAAAATAATTAATGTCGACAGATAAGACTCCCCACGTTAGCTACAGTCCACGACCACTGGAAGAAAAAAATAAAAATAAAAAAATGGTCAGACCCAGGTGAAGAACTTTACTCCATTGTATTTAATTCAGTTCCATCATTACTAGAACAGACAACAGTGAAGCAGGAAAAGACCTACTGTATGTACCACCACTATTAATTCATTTTAATTAAGAGCATAGAACTTTATTGTAAAATTGAATCTGGAAATCACTGCAGTAAAAACATGAAAACAAAAACAGGGAGAGTCTGCAATATTAGCACAAACCATTTTACCAAAAAAAAAAAAAAAGATTTGGATCGGGTGAAACCTGCATCACTTCAAGCCACAAACAGTTCATTAAACATTATTCAATAAAATAAAAGCACACCAGCAGACTAATGCACACGTCAGAATTCAGGAAAGAAAAAAAATTCCCCAAACCCATTTTACTTGTTCCGTCATCACTATACTATAATGCCTCAATCATACAAATATACAGAAAATAAACCTTTTCAGCACTTCAATTTTAAAAGCTTCAAAAAGAAAAAGAAAAAGGGAGACGAGACATTATGAGTAATACAAAATGTTCTGCAAGTAGTTACTCCTGTTTAGACCACGAGAAGCACGGGTCTTGTGCGAGAGGATAAAAATCAACTATAGATTATTCATAAAGGAGGATATCCCTCCTCTGCTACGACTTTGGCTTCTAGATGTCGGACTGACCCAGGTTCACTTTAGAAGGGAGTGGCCCGGCTTCTTCCTCTTCCGGCCCTTTGGAGGTGATGATGAGCAGCGAGGACGCTGGATACGGGATCAGTTTCTGTTCCTTTATGTACTCCTTGTCACCATAGATGCTCAATTTCTGAAAAATAAAGAGTAAACTATATAAATATTGTTTTGGATTTCAACATTTGACACTGCCAACATGAATCGTACTCAAAAGTCAAGATAATAACCCTGGATGTAACTTCAAGCATGCACTTCCTGATAAAATATTAACTACGGAAAGGATTAAAACGCATTATGAGTTCAGCTCATGCCTTTAGCTTTAGCACCTCGCAGTGAATAGTTTGACTTTAAAGAACAGTTCGATGTTTTGGAAAAATAAACCGTCTGTTTCCTTTCTGAGAGATGGAAAAGGTCAATGCTATTTCCATATCTGTGCAGGACAGCTGAGCACAAAGACTGGCTGTCTAACAAAATGGACCTATCAGCATCCCCAAAGCTCACTGACTTACATGTTTTGTAATGTATCTAATTCATACAAATACTGAGGTGTGAGAAAAAAAAAAAAAGCCAGTTGCTAAGCAACCAGCAAGAAACTCCAGGGGAGTTATTGAGAGTTGCTGTCATTTATGTTTGGCTCTAGCTTCTTCGTCTCTCTCTGTCTCTCCTGCTTGTTTGTCCGAGGGTGGGGCTCAGCGCCAGCACACTCGCAGACAGACACAGACAGACACAGACAGGCAGAGCGGGAAAGCAGGATGTGTTGGAGACGGCGAACCGGGCGAAGAGAAGGGTGTCGACGACAACACAAGAGAAGTGACACGTCTGTTAATCTAATAGCAAATCATTAGAAACTGCCAAGAAACAAACGCCACACAAGTGTTTCATGCCAACTCTGACAGCGTTTTTCTGTCAGAAAATGACACTACGTACACACACGCACACACACCCGTGTAAAGGGAGCCTCAGGTGCTGGGTAGCCTGATTGTGTTACCTTTTGACAGAGCTAGGTGAGCCATTTCCCACTGTCTTTAACAATCCCTTGCTCAAGCTACACATGTAACAGTGGTTTAGATGGTATCATACAAGTCTCAGCAAGAGAGTGGATAAGCGTATTTCCTAACTGTAAGTGCAAAATCAAAAACAGTCCCCTTAAATTACACGTAACAAATATTTACATGCCTCCACTGGGCTTGTATGCAGACAAGCGACAGCACACTACTTACCTCAGCGGGAACATACTGGTCTACAGCAGTTGCCACAGTGGCACAGCAGATCCAGATCAGGACCATGACTGACAGGACCAGAGTTGTGGTGAGGATCCACCCTGGTAGCCAAGGATTCCTGAGGAGAAAAGTGCAAATATTAAAGTTTGTGTGGGGATTAAGATCCTCGGTGTTGATCTCCTTATCAAGCTACAAACAATTTCATTCTCATTCCTTTGACAATAGCGATAAAACAACCTGGAAAGGCAGCTGAAGAGGTTGTAGTCATCGTCGTAGCTGCGGTCTCCTGTCATGTCTCTGTCTCTTTCCTGGATTAAAGTGCGATGGTATTCTTTGTAAACAGGGCTGCTCAACCCGGGGACTTGAAATGAGAAATAAGAGTTACTTGACATGCACGCACATCTCATCTGTTTGTTTATCTCCTTTGTTGTACTGCAGGATTTATGGACTGTGGTTGAAATATAGCCTTAATAGAGGCATTTTTAAGAACAGTGGTTTGAAGGACAAGGCTGGCATTATTCTGTATTTTTCTTATTGTCAACAAATTCCACGAAAAGACCAAAACCAACAATGTGTTAGTTTGTCTCTCAGTACTTTCCATTGATCTCCCAAATCTACCATCTGACTTTCACGCCCACTTAACGCTGTGATCACGTAGGTGAGAAAAGAGCCAGGGTTTTAACTTCACCCTCAGCTCTCTGTTTTCCATTCTGTACACTTGCCCCGTCTGTCACTTATCCATGTCGACAACTAAATCCAACATTTCCAGGAGAGATCGAGTGAAAATCTGCAAAACTATCCTCACATTTAAACGATTAGAGTCTCTAAAAACGGCAGGATTTTCACTTCTCCTTCCAGCATGACTGGTAACAAAACACCGAAACACTCAGCTGGGAACTATAGTTTTTAAAATACCTTACTTTAACAAGAGTTAATAATGCATAATTAAAGCTTTTCAGCAGTGGATTAAACACGTATGTTGTTAATCTCTCACTGCAATGACGTGGCTCATTTATGTATTATTAGGGAGAACAATGGATACAGAGGACTTAAGTCAATCACAGGAGAACGTCACCAACTGTATCCCTTTAGTAGATTTTCAGTAAAATGGGTGGAGGGCTTACAACTCTTCTGTGGCTCCTCTTTAATTTCTTTTTCCACCTCGAACTGGGAGAAGAAGCGGACTTGTGGTTCAGTCTGTTAAAACAGAAGACAGAGCTGCATGTTTTAGTTCTTCGTTACAGCCGCACAGCGACTTGACGAACCGCGTGTCACTTATTTGCTTCCGTACCTGGAAAATGACAACTTTGCCATCATCAGCCTGGAGGTAGAACGTCCACGTGGACGTGATGAAGCTGTGGGCCTGATTCATCACATCCTCCCACAGACCTCTGACCAGAGTCAGGGGGTACAGGAGGTGAATCCTGGGCATCATGGCCTCCAACTGGGGGGGAAAAGAACAAGCAACACTGAGTACACTTATTCATTATTATCTGTACAGATCATCAGGTGACTGTTACACACCTGCTCATGCCGCTGCTCAGCAAATGGAAGCTGGTTCTGACATCCCAGGTTGCATGCATATTGCTCATCGGTTTGGGTATAGGCTTCGTGACAGGCTGTTTGGATGAAACAGGATTACAGAGAACGAGGAAAGAGCCTATTATTAGAGGATTGGGCGTGTAAAAAAACACAGACAATAGCTGCGGTGAGGTGAATTAAAAACAGGTCCAAACGCGTGGTGCGTTCACTTACTCGATTCACACTCGGATTTAGTCTGGTTTAGATCTTCGCTGTCACGAACAAACTGACAAATGGAGAACAGACGGCAGCCTCTCTGACAGGCGTACAGCTCCTCTTCCTGCAAAACAAAGAACCAGTTGAATGCCTCGACAATGTGTTTAAAAAAAAATGACGCACTTTAAACTTTTACACGAGTCACAAGCTCTCAATATTTAATTAGAAGAGGGCGTTGTAAGCAGTTTCAAGTACGCAGGCCTAATTATACCAAACGTTAGCCGACGCTAGCAGGTATTACTCTTGAGTACTCACCCGTGGATACGTGTGCAAGCTGTATGTCATTTCACATGACTTGTGACAGGACGCCGTGTTCCCCAACACGCTGTCGAACACGTCCGAGGACGCCGTCGTGAAAGCGAGCAGCACGGACAGTCCCAAAACACAAACAAAGGAGGAGAGAGTCCCCATTTTGCCTGCGAAAACCTAAACAAACAACAACACGCTTCTTCTTCCTCCTCCTCCTTAATCCCTTTGTTATCTCGCGGGAATCACTCCAAAGCACGCGAGACTGCTCTTTAAATGTTTTTGCTGCGTTTAAGTGCGCCTCGTAAATACCTCCATTCCTTGTGACAGGCCCTGTCGTCATGGATACAGGTTCAAAGTTTGTACATAATCTATCAATGAAAAGTGTGAAAATGTTTTCTGTGTATTTGTTGGAGCTAAGCATGTCTTGTTATCATGATTCAACAAGTTAAACAAATATAGATGTGTTTTTTGTGTATAGATGGACAAGTATGTTGTGCATATGTTGTTTTAGAGATAGATTTTAGGTCGTCATAGCAATCCAGTATATTTGAATACAATAAAAATACAATAGAATAAAATACTGAGGTAGAAAGAATAAAAAATAAAAACACAGAATGGGACAAGGACACTTAAAAACACAAAACAATATTTCTTTCATATTCACATCAAAAGGTAAGCAAACATATAGATCCAAACTTCTGCATTTGATCGTGAAACACATCATTTGTAGTACCAGTAGTAGCTGACAAGCGACATTATGAAATACTGTCGATGGTTAAAATTGCACAATGAAATGAAGTTTAAATGTGAGTCAATAAAAATGGAGATAAAATTACACAGATGATGTAAACATCCATTAAAATAAATAATGTTAGAGTAAGAATAACATACTGGCATTTCGACATTGGAGTGTTTAATCGTTCTGATTAGTTATTGAATTTCGCACCGTCTGTACTTCCATAGATCCAAACAATGTCTTTATTTCCGACAGCACTTGAAGGCAACTTTATTAGCTACTATTTAGCCTTAGCTGTAGCTAGCTTTACCAAACACATTTGGCACAGTTGCCTTTATAAAGGCAACTATTAATTATTGGAGCATAGTCGACTTGAAAAGATGACTTAAACCGAGCCAGTAATGCCTTTAACATAGTGAATTTCACACGGAGGATAGAGTTAGTTAGCTAGGTAACGTTAGCCAGAGAGCTAACTGCTAATAACACTTAGCACTCTGTACCTTCATTCTGACCTGACCTCATTTGGCAGCCAGTTCCTTTTCTTAAACAAAACCAACCAGTTTGGTGCTTTTTATTCAAAGATGGACAAGTTTGTAGTGCGGCTTCCGAAGGGGGAAACACCTGCAAAACCGAAAAGCAACGAAAAGGTTTACAAACAAACTACAATCGAGTCTCTACGGGTGAGTTATCAGGCTAAGAGAGTGTTACTGTGTGCTGGGTTTGCTGGGTTATTCACTGCCCTTGTGTTTCTCACAGAGGGTGGTTGTGATTGAGGACATCATGAGGTATAAGTCCATCTTGGAGCTGCCAGAACAGAGCAAGGACAACCTGCTGACTGCCCTGACAGACCTGAGCAAGAAGATCCCATCCAGGGAGGTGCTCAAGTCCACAAAAATAGGTAGACTGAGGAAGACTTCATACTAAGATGTCATGTTAATACATTTTATTTCATAGGCGTAGGCCTTACAATAAATAAAAGTAGACAGCAAATAACAAAAACAAACAAAAAACCCATAAAAGTATACCAAATTACAAGAATACAACATTAAAAACAGGTTAAAATAGGACAATGTAATTGAATCAGTCAGATGGAAAAGGCCATTTTAAACAGGTGGGTTTTCAGTGCGGACTTGAATTGTGAGAGTGAGTTGATGTTCCTTATGACGGGGTAAAGAGTCCAGAGCCGCTCTGCTCCCCATGGTGGTGAGACGGGCAGAGGGGACAGTCAGGTGAATGGAGGAGGAAGATCTGAGGGAGCGAGGGGGAGCAGCAACATGGAGAAGATCCGAGAGATATGGTGGTGCAAGGTTATGGATGGCTTTGAATGTGAGCAAAAGGATTTTGTAATTGATGCGGGACTTGACCGGGAGCCAATGGAGCTGCTGCAGGACAGGAGTGACGTGGTGGATGGAAGGGGTTCTGGTAATGATGCGGGCAGCTGAATTCTGGACCAGTTGGAGCTTATGGAGAGATGTGTGGGTGAGGCCAAGGAGGAGGGAGTTGCAGTAGTCCAGGCGGGAGGTGACGAGGCTATGAACCAGGATGGCAGTGGTATGAGGAGTAAGGGAGGGACGGAGGCGGTTGATGTTGCGTAGGTGGAAATAGGCGGACCGGGTGATGATGTTGATCTGAGACTGAAAAGAGAGTGTGCTGTCGAGGATGACACCCAGACTCTTAACCTGAGGGGGAAATGGAGCAACTGTCGATGTCAATAGAGAAACTGTCGCTTTTGGATAATGTGGATTATAGTGCTAAAACAGTAGTATCTGTCTGTTAAGGACAAAAAAGCTATCAGAATTGTGCTTACCTCATAGATGCCAGGTCCTTTATCAGCTACACTTCACACTAATTATTCTAAACAGTATGAAATCCTCTCTCCTGTAAGGTCACACTGTCAACAAAATGCGAAAGCATCTGGACCCCGAGGTGAGTTCAATGGCAGCAAAGGTTTACACCGACTGGAGGACGTTCATCGAGGAGAATTCCAATAAGCCGTCTATTGAAGTGCGCTCTGACAAACAATCTGAAGGACTCAGGAGCAACGCAAGGAGACTCATGTCTGAAGCACTGGAGGTCAAGGTGAGGAAGAGTGAAGTTGTTCCACATCTAATTTACATTTGACATGGTTGTGATGTTTTGGGAGTATAAAATGATGGAAAGGCTACGGCTATGCGGTCAAATGTCAGTGGCAACGGAGATCAATCACATCAAACTCGCATGGATTGTAACTCTTTGCAGTTTAATGTTTGCTACCTTGCAGTATGATGTGGATGTTTACCAAGTTCCACTTATAATTCAGCATACGTTATCCATGCAGCATGCAGCACCCTTTCTAATGATTTATTGAATCAATATAGATTAAAATATTTAGAAAACTGTCTTTTCTCATCGTGTTACTTGTAATACAGTCTGTTGACCTTTGACATCTTATGTATGTTTTCATTTTCTCATCTGATATCTACAGGAGGATTCTGGACTCATAGACAACATCGAGAGAGAGGTGTTCCACCAGAGCTCCCGATTAGTCAGCAGCTCGTACAGACGGACAATTAGAGCGCTGGTGTTTGCCTTCAAACACAACCCTGAGATCAGAACTCAGGTGAAGGACAACACAACATCAGTCAACCAGCTGGTTTCTAAATACAAGAAATAACCGACTGCATCTCGAAGACTCCTGTTTGTTTTACTTGAATTTGTCATGTTTTATTGACGCATACACATTTTAACTTTTTTTTTTTTTTTATTTCTTTTTCTCGATTTTCTGTAAAGGAGAATATAAAATACGTTCACACTTTGTGGCACATAAGCAGCCTTACACTGTTACAGTAAATCACAGTCAAGAACATGAATTTATATATTGATGGTGATGATGATAATGACATTCCTTTGTGCTAGAATCATGAAGTTTTTTTGTTGATAGAAGCTTTGTTTTTATACTGGTGGTTAACATTTTTATAAAAATATGATTGAAAATCTGAAAACTTAGCATTGGAGTCCTTTTATATATTTATATTTATATATGTATATATACACACACATATATAACTAAAGCAGCACCAGCCAAACAATAGCTATCACCATGAGAATAACAGCTAGAACGCAGATGCTAATGAAGACAACATCGCTCAGGTCGTGAGGCTCAGATTCTGGCTCCTGTGTGTTGCCACCACTGTCGTTGTCGGTTTGCTGGGCCTGCTCCTCGAGACGACGCTCCTCTGCTGAAATTAAGGACACTGATGCGATCTTCCGCAGGGCATCACACTGCACCCTATATTCTTGCACGTTCTGCTGCTTCCCATCAGAGAAATCAATGTAGAGTTTGTTTACCAGCACGGTGATGTTCCGATATTTCTGTAAGGGATCAGGAGTTACAGTATTTATAGAAGTCACAGATCAATGTCTCTAGTAGCTTAAGTACGGTAAATGATTGCCTATTATGGTGTACCAGTAAGTGATATGAGACTTGTGGCTAGTCACCTGGCCAGCAGTGCCGCAGTTAACAAATTGAGCAAGTATCTTGTATGAGGTGGCTGTCAACTGGGCTGCACAGGTTGGGTTTCCCAGGTAGATGCTCTCACGGTCCAGCTGCGGTAAGGACTGCTGGGGTATCAAAATGGTGAATTCTGATCTTGTGCAGCTAATGTTTACAGGTACCACTTGGATTGTGGGGAGAAAAAGGACACAGTTCATACTTTTTAAAGAGCAGCATATATGAGAAAAAGTTTAGAGTCTCACCAGGACTATATTTAGCTGAGATTTACACCATGAACGTTGTTAGCAGTGGGTTGTTCAGACACCTACATAAAGGACATTTACCTCCAAGATAAGAAGCAGTGAACCCTCTGCGAGCTTCATTTCTATCTGTGCTGAGTACCACCAGCATCTTGTTGCCCTTTGAAACAAGCGAGGAAGGTTGCTCCCTGCCACACCAGCGCCCCAGCAGGGTGTCCGTCTGACTCTCCCCGTCGTAAACCGCAACAGAGTCGTAGTCACACTCATCTGACAGACTGTTGCGGTCTTCCAAGTCCATGACGGGAAGAAGAGTTTGATGCGGTATCCAGCAGCTAGGGTGATGCTCCAGTGGCAGTTGATGTTGTTTGGGTAGATGTTTGGAAAATGGGGGCTGCTGAAGTTCCCACTCACAGCCGACAGGACCTGCTGGCATTCACCTGTTTGGGTACAGTTGATTATAGAAGTTAATCAACATTATTTAAATGAGTTTACTACATTGTCTTCAGTTCTGTGGTGGCGTTTCAGGATGCTGTATCGACTCTTGTTTATAGCAGTTGTTTCTGAATTAATGATGAATTAAAAGCAGATATTTCCTTCAACATATGTCAACATGAAAACATTAATTTAACAAATATTTTAAAAGTGAGGATTGATTATTTAAATAGGCATTAAACTATCTTTGCCAGCATCCTTCTGCAACTCCAGTACCTTCATATGTTCATGCTCGACGTGGTCAGACAGGAACAGTCTGTGAGCAGCTGTCTAAAATTTCTTCTGCAATGTTTCAATTGGATTCAAGTCTGGGCTAGACCAAGGACTCGAGGACTTTTACTTAGCTGACTTGTTTTTTTCTTGTTCGTGGTAGAAATGGTGTGAGACAGGTGATGAGTTCTGCTCTGCCCAGAGACTGTACTTTATATTGTAGCTGGAAGTGTTTAATTTTCATTTTATCAGATGACAGGATCTTTTGTGCCATGTTCAAGGTCTTTTACGTAGTTCGTTCCCAACTTTGAGCACGATGGAATGTGTTTTTTCTTCTCCTCAGAACTATGATCAGTCCAACTACTAGACGACTACTTGGGTTTCATCGTAGCTTTTCTGTTCTGAGTAGACAAATGAATACAACTTCTACAAAGTCAAGAACTTTATACTGCACGGTGGTATTATTTTTGCAATACAATGACTCACACCAAACCTTCATACCTGAATAGTAGTAGGCCTTGAACCCACGTCCACCAATGTTGAAATCAGACTTGAAGACTACCAGAAGCTGATTGGAGGTGGTCACAATATTTGGGGGTTTATCTGCCCCGCAGTATTTCCCCAGGTGTCGGTGGGTGACTGTTGGGCCATCAAACATGGCGACAAAGTCAAAATTACATCCCTCATTGTTTTCCAACTGGAAGTCCAAAAATACCAAGGTGACCACACTGGTGTTGGACACGTGGATGGCCCAAGAGCAGTCGGCATTGTTGCTGTACTCCTGAGGGTAGCCTGGACTGGAGATTACACCTGATAGGCCAGTTAGGACTCCACCACACATATCTAGAGAGGATAGAGGGCAAAAGCAGATGGACCATACAATATTTTTTTAAAAGGAGCTGCAGATAACAGGTCATGGGTACAACTGCTAAAAAGATAACACGACTGTGGTCGAGTTCATATGCCTCACATGGTTTGAGGGTTGTAAACATTCTTGCATTATCATGGTGAGCATGATTAAATCCTCACAGAGCCACTAGTGTGATTTCAGATTCAGATTTCAGACTGTATAATGTTTTGCAGAGATCTAAGTACTTCAGTGAGGTTAAGATCAAGACGTTTTAGCTAAAATACAAGAGTTATGGATTTGTCAGAAAAAATCAAGTCAAGTTTTGGGCAGTTAGCCAACTGATCCCTGTCATATTGCATCAAATATAACAAGTTACCTTTTCTGTAGCCAACACTGAAGCCCCTGTAGGCCACGTGGCGGTCTGAATGGAAGATGATGGACATGACATTCCAAGAAGAGGTGAACTGTGGTGGGGAGATGTCACCGCAAAATATCCCTAGGAGGTTCCCCTCGTCCTCAGATATGCCATTGTAGATCTTGATGTAGTCATAAGCACAGTTGGCATGATACTCCAGCTCAAAGTGGTGAAAGGTGAGGAGGACAGAGGATCCCTCTGCCACGACAATTAGCCAGGAACAGTCAATGTTGTAGGGATACAGGCCTGGGAAGTTTGGACTGGAGATATTGCCAGATGGAGCAGAGAAGATTCCTCCACATTTGACACCTATAATTACAAAAGTTTCATTTCAGCTCATACTGAATAAAGGCTATGGCTCTTTCCTTGCTTACTTATTTATTTGACCATTTTCTAGCAACCTGGTACAACCTCTGAAAGTGTATTACAAGCTGACATTGAACAAATGAGGCCAAACTTTCTCTGTATATACTGTACCTGCAAGATAAAGCACTTCCATCAAATTTAAGCTTTGCTCCATCAAGATAACAAATAGCAACTCACCTTTTTTGGAATCAGCCTTGTCAACAAGCAGCAGTAAATGAATCAGTATAGCCACCCTGAGACTCATGTTGTTATTGTTGATTCGGCTTTTGTCACGCCTCAGCTATAATCCCGGCAGAGACAGACAACAGCAGTGTCAGAGCGTACAGCCTTGAGACATCAGCAGTGGTGCCTGTAGAGGTAATAGGACTTTGAAAAATTCATCCACAAGCCTGAATGAGGAACCTGATACCTACTCGGGCCACGCTTTGCCCTCTTCACTAAATTTTAATGACTGATATCCAATGAGCATGAGTGGCTTGTCAGGACACTGTTTGGAGAGATGCTATACATTTTTAATGATGGTCTCTCTCTCTCTCTCTCTCTCTCTTTCTTACACACACACACACAAACTAAATATCAGCTGCGAGTGGAGTTGATAAAAGAGAGAGGAAGAAAGAGAGGAGGATCATCACATATGTCACTAATATAAATGGCTTCATTAAAGCGATGTAAGGAAGAGAACGTCCCAGATCTATTGGTGTCACGGAGTAAGGAACGCCGTCTAAAAGCAGCTTAAGCACGACACAAAGACATCAACAGCTTAACCTTGAATGAAAATGTATGTAAATGAAGAAATGCACATGTGAAAATGTGTCCGATGTGTGCGGTGTATTTTATTTTATTGGATGGTTGCTATTATAGGAGCTGCTGCTACTACTAGGAGCTTTATTAAGAATAGTATAGTAATAGAAAAGTTCATATTTGATCCTGGAAATAGTCTTTTGTTTTTGTAAAATTTAATATAGTGTTTATAGATATAAAATATATCCTTTACTCATGGGAGTTGTATGACATTTTGGAAAACATCCCTATTCTTTCTTGCTGAAACTTTGATGAGAAGATCAATACCACTTTCGCTTCTGTCTGTTAAATATAAAGGTACAGCCAGGACAGATCCAGGAAGCTTAGCTTAGCACAAAGACTGGAAACAGGAGGCAAACAGCTTGTCTCGAGGTCACTACTGCCAGCCAAGTAATAGTTTATAGCTAAGCCAACTGTTTCCTGGCTGTAGCTTCATATATAACAGAAGAGAAGAGAGAGTGTTCCTCTCTACGCCGCTTTAATGTCCCACTAGTCAAGTGGAATGACATGTAGTCATCGTGCCACTGAATTTGACTGAAGTGTTAAAGTGTTTGCATGTTAATGTAGCACGCTTGAATGTCAAAAATAAATGTACATGCTGTGAGGAATGGTTCTTATCTCTTTGTGTCTGAGGCTCACATCAGCACCTCGTATTTAAGTAGGAGAAATTTGCATCCTCCGTGCTCATAGGAATTGTGAGCTATCAAACTTTTTAGCTTTTGTTCATATGCTTTGCACACAAACCCCCTTTTCTGTCAAGTACCTAATTGCAGCCGTCCAATAAATGCAGTTCAGCAAAACGTTAAGCTCTATGACACAAAGCTGAGTTAAAGTTTACAGAATATAAATGTTTCATTACAAACTAACTGAAGTACACACAGTAGAAGTCACTGCATTCAAGTCCTAAGCAAGGTCATCGCTCTCTGAAAGAAAAAGCAAGCTTTTTAAAATGCAAATTTTGTTTATACTCTGGTTTCTGTTCGTGAGAAGAAAGCCACAATGACTCTCAGACAGAGATTTTGCTCTATTTGTCAAATGTCAATCACATCCTATGACTCATTCTTTCTGGTTTGGCAGTCACATGACTATGCAGACACATGCAAACAACAATAATCCTGATGTAGCGGAGTGTATAACAGAGAGGGAGATATAGTACTCTTAGTAAAAACCTATTCCAGCAGTGTTGTGAAGGCAGAGCTTTTAGACTGAATATACTGACTAATGGCTTCAGTGAGCAAAGCTGATCCCTAAAGAGACCTGCTAGATGGTGCTGTTGCACTATAAAAAATACAGTGCAAATCACTACACGGCTTTTAAAAAGTCATGTCGAGCTCTAAGCTGAAATAAATAAGAATGTGATTAAAATCAGTCAAGTGTTTTTCACACAGCGCTTCCTGGAACTAAAATGAATCACCCTGCCTTTGAATTTTAATTCTGTCCTCTCTGAAAGCTCGTCATTGTTCAAGGATGTGGGTGCTGGGCAGTGCAAAAATGTGTTTCAGAAAGATATCATTTGTTTAGAGCAATTAAATCACCTATTAGCAAGTAAATACTCAAAAAACAAATAAGGTCGAAAGTATTAAACAATTTCAGCAAAATAAAGGAGAACTCCTTCAAATAGCTGAATTTTGATCCAGCTCTTCCAGCTCTTAATTGAATGATTTTGGTCCTTTTTGTTAAAATTTGTCATATTCAGTAATAATAATAAAAAAATCCATTAACACCTTGACTCCTGAGTAGATAGGATTTAGCTGTTCTGTTGTAGGCAGGGGCACCTGACAACCGTGGCATCTGGCATCTTTTGATCCAAATAGCACGAAGGCAAATGATCCAAACATTGATAAAATTTTAATAAAACGTAATCTGTTTACAAAACATCTTTCCCCACATCAAGACAGATTATGTTAGATCCTGCTACAGGTATACCGGGACTGTTGGTAAGTGCTCACTCTGATGAATGTTTCCCCCCTGACAGGCAGGGGGGGGAAATGAGATGAATATATAAGCATATATGTCACAAGACAATAAAAAGTTAATGTTTCTGACAAAGCCTGCAGCTCGGCAGAACATCTCTATGCCATTTTCAAGTGCTATATGGTGACGTGGTTATGGCATGATCTGTTTCTTTAATATTTCTGCAGAAATAGCCTAAGGATAACCCTGAATTGGCGTATGCTTCATGTTGTTTAGATGTACTCGACAACACATTCATAGTTTTTACAGTTGGTTGGATGTTTGACTCCTGTTTTGGCACTTTTGAGTTCAGACTGCACTAAAAGCCAATTTTCCAACAACAGAGCTTTTCTTAATATCATTTAGAGTAATTAACATTAATCACATTTCTAGAACAGTGGTGGCATTTTTTTTATGCAGGAGTGGACCAGCCAAACCGAATGAGTACAGAGGAAACATTGCTACAACCTTGTACCTTGTATTCCCAGCTGGTGCTCACTTACAGCCAGAAATGTTGTTTTTTTTCCCCTCACAGTAGTTTTGTTAACATTTTCTCTGCACTACTTTCTTACATTTCCACGTTCTCTCTCTCTCTACCAAGGACAATATTGATATGTCATTGCACCTCCAATTCTGGGAGCTCAAAGATTGGATTATGGACCATAATGAGCTCAGCCTCCCTCTATAGTTATGAGGGCAATGAAATCTTTTATTCAGGTTAAGGAACAGACGGAGAAAGAATCAACTTCCCTTGGCAACTGCTACTTGTGCTACCTTCACTCCGTAAATGAGATGACATTTGTTATGTTCTGGGTTGTTTTTGTCATTTATACTAACTTAATTGCATACAGAATGAAGATAAACCACGAGCATCACAGAAAATGGCCACAGAAACAATATAAAATGCAAGTAGTGGGATACTGTAAAGTCAGCTCGGAGGCTTAAATAAAAGATTTAGCTGTTTTAATTAGAACATCTTTTTTTATTTGTTTTTTTTTTAACGTTGCGCTGTATGAAATAATGTTGCTCATAAAACATTCTTATATGTAACACTAATTGGTTGTCATAGCTACAGCTATTAAAATAAATATACAGTTAATATACCTAGAATACATTTGATCTTGGTGGTATGGACAGCCTAAAAACAGACTAATAAATAATACTGTTAAGGACTGTAAAAATAAATATACTGTAGAGCTTCATAGTTATCAATTGTCCACCAATCTGGCAACTATATATCCCAAAAATAAAGTTTATATAACACTTATTGCCAAACTTTAACAAAAGTCCCTTTGTTACCTGAACCCAACCACACTAGGTGTTTACTCAGTTGGTTTATGGGTGTAACTAATACTGCTAACAATGGTAAGTAGCCATAGCCTTGTCAGTGTGCAGCCCTCGTTAATGTTATTAGTTTACTCACTCTCATAGTTATTTTTGGTAGCGACAGGAGGCTGTTTCCAGAGATGCTATAAAAACCCACTGCACAGCAGACAGACTGAGTTAGCAATTAGCAGGTGAACACGGTGGAACATTTAGCAGCTAAAGAGAGATATTTCCCTCAGAGAGCTAACAGGTGAGTGATTAGTGGACCTAACTTGGATCATTTAGAGAGGAACACGACAACAAATGAATGGCAATGTTGCTCTGTAGCTTCCGGAGGTGTAAATAAGCAACAATTTGTTAAAAAGTTTGTGTTATCAACTTAAAAAGTGGTGATATGTCACCTTGTTTTCTGCTGCCAACAAGCAGTTATCTAAGTATTGCCCACTATTGCTATCTCAAAGATGTTTGCTAATGTTTGCTGTTTCCTTGCTGCATATCTGCTTGTGTGCAGTGAATGTGGGTTTGCTGTTTGCTAATTCTTATTATGCTATTGCTGCTATCTTATGTGCAATAGACCTTTTAAGAGCAGCCATTTTGACATGAAACAGTAGGGTGTTTCCAGTAATACTAATTAAGGTTCTGTTCCATTTATTGCAGCAGAGGCTTTCCGGTGAGCCGTCATGCACCACAGCAGCACCCTGACTCTGTTTAGCCTGAATGGAACGGAGCCTTAATGAGTATCATTGGTAACACCTGTGTTTCTCTACTATTTCATGTCAAAATGTGGTGCTGTGAAAACTGTGACTTAACTGTGTCCACTGTGAACTATTTTCTTCGAGTGGCTGAGCGTGTTTCCTTTAAAACGTTTTCTGGTTTCTTCCACTTCGGCATGTGTTGTCATTTGCTTTCGTGCTGTTGCTGAACGAGGAGGTGAATAACTCGGATAGGCTGTGGAAGTTGTTGCCATGCTTTGTGGAGGTTTCTCATTGCCTCACTGTACACCTGGGTCTTTAATAGAGGCTGTGATTGTGTGCTGTGGGGATGCAAACATGATTGTTGCCTTGCACACAGCCTCTTCACGTAATTATTTCTCTCTAATATTGACTTCATGGGAAGCTCAACGCGGCTTTTTGGAACACGGAGGATGGAGACTGAAAACAGTGGTCATGTTAAAAGAAATAATGGGACTGTGCTTTGTCGACAGCCTGCTGCTGCATATGAAATGGATTGATGGGTTTTAGAAAGGTTGCTATTTCCTTACTTCAAACCAGGTCTCTAGCAGAGGGTACAGTTATACACTGTTGCACATAGCACATTCACATAGTTATTTCCCTGTATTGGTTTCATGTGAAGCTCAACATGCTTAGTTAGTCACACATACAGTAGAATAGGTAACATTTTCTCCACATGCTTGACGCTGAGCCAAGCCTTGCAGAAATAGTCTAATTAAACTCAAAGAGGTTTATGCAATGGGTACAAGACAATCCACCCACACTCCTTATAGTAGCAAGCTTTGGGCTCAGTTTATGATCATCACTCCCTCTGTCGCTGCTGTTTTGAGCGTGGTGTATGTTTATGAGTTCAACTCTGCAACTAGGCGTCCTCAACTAGACGCAATCTGTTGTAAACAAACGGCAGCCCTTCAATGAAAAAAGCAAAACACAAGGTTGGAACCTGATATTCTGCTCAAACTGACTGACAACCCTTTTAATTCACAGACACTGGAGACGGGTTTGTAGTTTTTGCTGTCTGTTTCCATCAGTGCATTCAATATTAATAAATGAAGCTTTGTGCAAATTTTGCGAGGCACAGTTTGAGATGTACTTTAATCAGTGGCAAGTGAAGTGTTTCTGTGTAGTAGCAGTAATAATAATAATAATGATGATGGTAATAGTAGTAATAAACAATCTTAATAATATTAATCATTGCTTTTCATAGTATAGCATCAAAAGCAGAGCTCTATAAATCAATTCCAACTGAGCTGTCTTGACGTTGCTGTTGTTTTGGGCAAAAAGCGGCAGCATTTTAATTAATCACTCACATTGCGGTGCTGCAGTGTAAATACTCCAGATATAACATGAACTCAAAGGGGGGGGAGAAAAGAGCATCCTGGCACATAAACAGAGTACAATGGCCCTTAGCAAGAGCACTTGATTAAGCTGTTTTAGTACTCACTGTGTACTAAACATCTGACTCATAATGCATCATCCATATCAGCAGATTGCTCTTGCTATGATCGTGCATGAATATTCACAGACGTAGTTAAAAGATTGGATTGATGAAGTGGATGGGGACACTGACAGGAATCAGTGACACAAACAGCTCAGCTCCTCGACAGATATGACGGCAGTGGCTTGAAATATTAGAATTAGTATGTCACCTGTCACAGAATCTTTTGATCTTTCGAGGTGAAATCTTGTAATCTTTCACTTTAATATACTGAGGCTGTCTTCCCAAAGACAAACGACAACATTTGTTGTTTCAGAAAATGCTAAAAAAACAAACATCTGAACATGCACAAGTGACTTCTCGCAAACAGGAATTGTGACTCTTGCTCGTTGGGAGGAAATCGTGGGTATTGTAATAGAGTCTGTAGTGGGAGTAGGAAACGTTGCTGTTCGTTTTCATCTCCTGCCAATACTATTTTCTTTTAACCATGACCAGGATTGTTCCCTAAACATAGCCAACAAAATGGGTTCTCTGTTTTGTGCCTAAACCTAACAAACCTTAACTATAGTGGTGTCACACCAACAAACAACAGTTTTGAAAGCCAATAGGTGCTGTCAGATAAAAACACACTTGATATCTGTTGTTCTTGAGGGCATCTGCAAACAGCATGTCTTGTCATTTGTCGCTGACTTGTTGAACATATCCTGAACATATCCTGTATGCATGTTCTTCAACAATGTAACCCTTGGGCTCGGTTTTTTACTATTTTCCCTACAGAGTTTTCAGATGGAGAGTAAACTACTACAAACTGTAGCTGCTGTTAGTTAGTTAGTTAGCTCCGCTCATTTAGCCATACTGCACAGGACTGCGTGCTCAGAGGACTGGGGGAGTGTTGGACCCCCAGAAGGAGAAGGTATTCATGCTCAGGACGGCGGGGGGAATGTTGACAGAAGTAACTAAGTAGAGAAAAGGAGAGAGTGACAGAGCAAGAAGCCTCCAGACAGAAGTAAATTTGGGACTTTTAGTGGTTGGCGAGACTAATTAAAGACTAAAAGACAGACGCTGAGCTGGGCTTCTTCCTGTTGTAGTATTATTTTATTTAATTAGCTGCCTGCTACGTCCTGTGCTGTTGCACTTGCTCGATCTTTGGCTGCATTAGCAAAGTGGTCAACACGCTAGTTTTTGATTAAGTATTAAAGTATGGTAACTCTAACAAATGCACACGTACAGCTATCCATATTTATGACAGTGGTATTGTACTCTGAGACTGCAGGCCCTTAAATCACAACAAATACCAAATCTTACATAATGTTGCTTTAATGCCTTATTTTTTTATGTTCTCAATGCTAATGTTCTAGATGCTAATCTCCAGTATACAACGTGCTGAGAACATGTGACTCAAGGTATAAGATTTAAGACGTCATTGTCATTGTGAAAAGATCTGATAAGACTTTTGCCTCATTGGACCAATGACCTAAAAGCTTAAAAACAACAGGGTTAACAATATGTCCTTTCAGTGTAATGTGTTTTTATGAACACCACTAGGCTCCATCTCTGGCCGCAGTCATCCTCCCTGCTGCTGACCCTTTTGGCCTTGGTGGCCTTTTGGGTGTGAATATGCTCTTTGCTTCCTGACAGATGGCCTAGTGTACTGGTCATTTCCCAGTCTGTGGGTGGCACCAGCTGTATGTACAGAATGGACACATGCAGACCACCCTCAACATTCTGCATTTACACTATATTTAGTTGCAAATAATGGGACAGTCTTACATAATGTAATGTCTTTCGTTACACCACAATACGAAAACCAATTTCACCAGACACAGTACTTGACAAAGGCCACGCTGGTGATGTTCCATCTGAACGGTTTACACAATGTTGCCGCAATCTGACAAAACAAGGTGCTAAAAACACAGAACGACCTAATTATTCTGTGACATTTCTCTCTTTAATATTAGATGTGGCTTTATTCAGCAAAGTGTAATCCATGAGATGCTCGCATTCACAGCCAAACAAAACGTGTGTTGCATGTTTGCACGAGATACCAGTTCAAGGTACTCTTGAGGAATAATCCACCTCGCATGAATAAACAGTTGGAGATAATCAACCCCTTTATTGAAAACCAATGGAAATTCTTCCCAGGAGTCATTTGGAAACAATGCCCACCAGTATATTAATAGTTAGGGGGACAATGGCGGCGATAGAGACAGAAGGTTAACAGCTATTGGCCAGTTGCACTCCTGGGATGCAGAATGACCAATTACTGTGATTAATCGGGGTCTAATTAAATAGTCTCCCTCCCAAAGATTGCCAAAAATGTTGTCTGTGTAATAAAACAGTAAGAAGATATTGCTCATTCTTTCTCACATTTTTTTTTTTTATTATTACTCCTATGTTGTCCATATTTGTGAATCTTGGTGTCTTGGGTGGATCATCAATGCCTCTCATTAGACATTATCATTACTTGCATGCAGACTGATGGGAGTGTGTTTGTGCATTTCTGTGTGAGGATGGGGTTGTTTGTGCCGTGTTCCCTCATCTATCAGTAGGCTGCCCTTCTCTGATGGCCACTGAAGCTCCATTAGCACCCACAGTCCTGATTGATGTTGCACAATACTGTGTTGGAAGGCTAAGATTGTTATTCTGGACCAGCGACATGCTTATTACAACACCTTTTCACAACCAAAAAGGGAAATTGCTTTGCTGATGTTGCGAGGCTCCGATTTGCATCGGTGGTGAGCTCAGCAAATGTCTAAAATTATTTGCTTTTCAGGAATTTGTCTGCAAATGTTCCATGTCTTTGAGTACGAATAATGTTTATGAAAACAGGGCAGTTAAGATAATAGGTTGTTTCTTGAATGAATTTGAAAGTTCTATCATGTGGAACGGTTTTGGACCCTGACAGACAGACTGTACACGCTCCCCTGATTCAGAGCTGCTGTTACATTTGAGCCAGTGTGTTGGTTGAAATGCTGCAAACCTGTTTGATTGGAAGGATTTAAGCAGCCATTGTGTGAGCTGCGACAGTCAAGGTCTGGTCCTCTTATGATTCCACTTATGAGCTTGTGTGAAACAGCTTAAAAGTGGACGAATTTTTCTTTTTTTCTTTTTTTTTTTTCAGACGAGATGAAAACTGCTAAACTTAAAAAGCCCACCAATCAAACAGAATCAAGGTTTCAACATCTGCGTTAAAGAACTTTGATCACTTAAAGATGACATGGAAGGTGCTATTAAAATGAAAATTCTGTGAAAAGCATAAATTGGTTAGTTTATGAGATCAGACAATGATACGGCTTCCTTGATGAAAACGCACGTTTTCCATGTGATCTCTCTTCCCGCTCTCCTCCGTGTTTTCAGTCTCTTTGGTGCCGTCTGTGTCAGCAAAATTGCACGTCTTGAAAAGTGAACGCTTGAGTTATGTTGCTACTTTTCAATATGGCCTTTGAATTCCTTTCAGCATTCATTAGTGGAAAGCAATGACACCATGAGTACCAGGGCCAGCTGCCAAGACATCTATGCCGCGAGACAGTGAGGGAGATCGCCGTCTCTGTAGCCTGCTGATGAGTACACAGTGTCTTTGATTTTGCATTTGAAACAGAGATGTAAAGCTTGTAGCCCGCTGGACTGTCAAAAAGAAGCTGAGCCGAATCACTCAAGTTTAGATTTATTTTGTGCCAGCTTTGCTCTTGTTCTTTCCACAGTGGCTCTTTATTGTCCTTATCAAGGTCATAAATGAGTCAGAGATGGAAATGAAAACAGTTAACACTTTCTTCTCTCTGTCTGGAGAAAGATTATTTGCCTAAAGTGTAGGTTGTGGATGCGGATTAAGATGATGTTTGATATTATTTTCCTTATGCAGAGATGCAGGAAATATGAAAGTGGGTGACATGCAGGAAAGACTGAGTCAGATTCAAACCGACAGCTTTAACCAGCTCAACCTCCCACACACAAACAATTCTGTTTTTATTGTTAAATTTATGCTTTCTGGCAGCTGGTGTACATTTTTTCGTCATATTTCTTTGCCAGAAGTATATGTGTCGCTTTTCTTATGTACAATGACATATGACAGCGTGTGGTGATTGCTTTGCTGCATATGGAACGTACCATTTTAGTATTCTAACGCTGCACATTATTACACCCGTTTCCACACATTAACCTTTCCCGAGTTCTTTCATACCACTGTTCTCATGTGTGCTGGGACTATGATTAATATGCCTTTGCCCTCATGTGATAAAATCTTGCAAATCTTCCTCCCTGCCTACCTACAACTTCAGTCACCTTATTATTTTCGAAAGGTTGTTTGGTCACTGAGCTTAGATTATTCCATTCCCTGCTCTAGATCTTATGCGTCACGTGTCCCTTCCTCATTCAAATGTGTTTTTCTCCAGGAATGGAATATGGAAATGTGTTTTAGCTCATGTGTGGATGATGTTTCACGATATCGTATAACCATTTCATCAACTTCCCACTAGGGCAGCTTGTGCGGATGTCCTTGGTTTTCCAGCGTTGTCTCAACTGGTCCTTTGTGGATAAATTGTACTTTGGACACAGTAGTGAGGAATTGAACCAAAGACTATATATATAGGGGACTAAAAAGAGAAAATAAGGGTGTCATGAACCTCATTTATTTTCCACAGCCCCTTTCTTTTGACAGCATCTGCCTTTTTAGTATATGATTGTACATATATTCCCGGGTCATTTGGGGTTAGGAGTTGATATGTGCATGTTGATAAAGCACAAGGCTGGCATTATTCTCTCTCTCTCTCTTTGTTGTTATTAAATCCATATGTGTGTAAGGACAAAATAATGCCTAAGTTTGTCCCTCAATATTTTCTGACTTTCCTACTCGTCTGTGGCACTCAGATCCAAGTTATTATTTATTTTTATTTTATTTTATTATTATTATTATTATTTTTTTTACTGAGGATGAAATTCTCAGGAAAAAACAGGTGACAAATGTATAGTTTGATTTTAAATAAAGCCTCAGTAATTTCTTAAACAGATGTGACTGCAGTTATGAGCAAACATTCCTCAAACAGAGGTAAATTATTTATTTTTAACCCTAGATTAGTACACATTTCTATGTACTACCACATTTAATGATGTTCTCAATTATGGCTAAGTTAAAATAAATACATTTGCAAAATATCAAGAAAGGAAATATTCTTACACATATTTTCCTTAAAGATACAACTGTACATATTCTGAATATTTTACCAAACTAAGACTAGCTTTATTGCCTTGATAACTCATCATAAAATTCACTTTATTCAATTCACTTACATCGACTTTGAGAAAGCTTTTGACAGTGAGAATCCGTGGAAGATTGTGCATTCCTAAGGAGTTGCACTGATAACAGTGTTTTTCCATCAATTTGACTGTAGTGTCATCGTAAATGGCAACCTCACGGACTGGTTCCCAGGAGTGCATCACTGCCAAAGCGTAAAACCATCCCAGACAAGCCCAGTGCTATCTTCACCCAGCTAGAAGATCTTGATTATGCTGATGACCTGGCTATCCTCCACAAATCATATTCCCCTGCAAGAAAAGACAGATAGGACTGACAGGTTTGGATAGGCTTGAACATTACTATCTCCGAAACCCAACACCACATACACCAATCACCGTAGATAATAACTCCCCTTTCAAAGAGTTTACCTATCTGGAAAGTCTCCTCAGTAAGGACAATGCATGCATCAAAGACATCTGCATAGGGTTTAGGAAAGCTTTAAAAAGTGCATTTGCAAGCCTTCAAACCATCTGGAAGTCAAAGCAGTGCAGCCTGAAGACAAGGATCCAAATGTAGAACAGCAATGTTAAATCCTTTCTGCTGTATGGCACAGAATGCTGGCGTGCGATTGAGGGTGACATGAAAAAGATGTTTTTCACAATGGATGTGTCTGGAAGGTCTTTTGACTGTCAAAATGTGGCGCTGGAAGTTAAACATCGGCAGCTCCAGTGGCTCGGACACGGGCCAGGATGCATTCCTAAAGTATCCTTGAGATGGGAAATTCAAGTGCTAACTGTTGAAAGCATACTGTCTCCTCTCAGGGTTATGGCAGATCTGTTTTTTCTCTGCTCATGTTGATTTTGTTATATAACTGTTACTCAAGAGATTTTTTTTTTTTTTTGAAGTCTTTGGTTCAACTTCATGGAACTCGTAAGAACTCAACAGCACTCTGTCCGAGCGTTCGTGTCAAGATGTCATTACAATAAACATGAATAATTAACACGACTCAGCGCTCATGAAATATTCATCAAAATTTATCAGCTGGGTTTGTTATTTGTGCTCCACAAACACGAACCTCTAGAATGAACAATTAATAGCAGTTAATAATGCACAAATCATCTTTTATACATGACACAATCTATTATTGATTGGTTGTGATGTAATTTTGACCTCTACTGTAGTTCTGGTGAAAACATACCATTGCAGAGCTTTTCCCAATTATCAGATGTTTTGGATTTTGGTCTGGAAATGTAGTGATAACAAACAATAAAAAGCTATCAGCAGTTGTTTTCAAGGAGAATCCTAACTGGATGGAAGCCATCTCACTTCTCCCTTGAGTCAGTGTTTTGTCTGTAGCATATGCTCACTCAAATAGCTCTGTGCATTAACTGGAGTTAAAAGCCTAGCCTGCCTGACCAAATGGACCTATTTACCCACAGAATCTGTTTCAATTAGCACAGAGACAATGATGAAAAGACATCCATTACAGCCCACAGCATGTTTTTAAAGAGCGGCAAGATCTAAGATATGACGACAGGAAGGAAAAGAGGAGGTAGCGATTGCTGTTTGTAGTGTTACTCTGGGGAGACCATTTTGTTCTGCGGTGCAGACTCGCATACTATCTCTTCTTGAGCTTTCTAACACGCCGGCCATTTCACATTTTTATTTTCAGAGCGAGGTTGTGAAAGATTCAGCATGTCCAACAATCCGTCTTAACTGGAGTGCACTATTTCTATTTCTGCGCTGATTCTCTGCACTGTCTCCAAGTCGCAATAGAAAAAACTGGAACATACTCTTAATATTTTAGAGGATAATTTGGGTTTATTACAACTTATTTTCATAGTTTTGGCCTCATTTCAAAGATCTTGGAACACATTGAAACAAGTCCGACAGGGCATGAAACCCAGGCAGTCCGATGATTAGATTAGGTTTTCCCAATTTATAACAAACCTCCAAATTATTCAGAAGAGAAAATCAAGTCAAAAGGTAAAATAATGAGCCGGTTCATTATAAACACCCCTCACAGGTGAGGGAAACTGAGACAACCAATAAAAGAATCAACATTTTATAGACAGATTAATCAAAAATAAAGCGCTAATTGAAGCCCTAGTAATGTTTGCTTGTTCCCAGATTTCAGCAATTACACTTGAGTACAATCTTGATAGAAAAACCACAAAAAAAACAAGTTGTAATAAACAGAAATTATTCTCTGACTCATAAAAAATCATTTGAGGACATTGCAATCTGCCACCTGTGGTACTTTTATCTCTTCTTCCCACCAAGTGCAAACTGTTTGTCCTCTTTTCTCAGGCGGGCACCTTGTACTCGTGCGGTGTGTGTATTCAGGTCCCCGTATCTCGCCGTGTGTGTACTCACTCAAAAGTGGGTAAATTTGCGTGTCTCTATCTGCCTGTCTGATCTGGGTAGAGGCTATTAAAAGATGTACATGCTGTGCAGATGCCCTTTCCATCATGGCGGGATCTGCTCCTAATGTCACCTTTGTCACTGTGACTGACAGCGTCGAGGAAAGAGAGGGAGGGGTCACCTGCTCCCCAACACAGGACCACCTGTCAGAGCCAGGAGGCTCACAACTGATGATGTTTAAGATCAGCTTGGGGGCAGTGGACTTCACTTCAAGGATGTACGCTTCATAAACTCAATGGTAGAGCATTCATTAGGTCCATTAGGCCTAGACTTTAAAAGGGTAACAGTGTCATTGACCTGAATAAAGTGATTTCTGTTGGAATCATCATTCATTTAATGTCCTGGAGTCCCGTCTTTTCCCTGGGGTCCCACTAGTCAACTTTCCTTTGAACTGATGGCCCATATCTGCTTTTTTCAACATGATTTAATTTGCATTTGGTCAGTGTCCCAAATCCCCTGGTGTGAAATCACTATTTCTACACATTTCATATGTGTCGCATTACTACACATCTGATGTCACTTTGTTGGGGTATTTCCTGGGGATAGGTGGTCCCCTGCCTCCATAGGATGCTCAGTGAAGCAGGAAATTGAAAAAGGTGGAGCACCAGATTTATAGCCCATCACCTTTATTAAGCCTTGTTTGCGCAGACAGAAAAGTGAGTGTGTTCATTTCACGCTTAAAGTTACAAGTGTCAGCTGTACCCACTTCCTATTTAACTCCGAAGGGGAGCCGAGATAGATCTGCCGTTTTCGTCATCGGCCCTTTTAACAGATGGGGCAGATCACGGAACATAATCTCAGCATGCTTAGCTGTTGATGTACGACGTGTTTGCACCTGAAGTCAGCAATCAACAGAACAGTCGGAGGAATTCATGTTGATACACCAGTGAAAATCACCCTGTGATCTGGATGAATCCACCTCGGTGTTAGCAGGATTAGGGCTTTCCCGTAAAAATAGGTAAAACTTGGACTCCAGGGTAAAAAAACCCTGTCTCCCAGGGTAGAAGTGTCATTGTTAATATTCTCCTTCTATGTAGCCATAAAGGCATGTTTGACACAGTCACATAGGTTGCAGACGCCATTATGTACAAGCTGAAAATAGCCAGCTGCTACAGTAGTCCTGAATCACCATGGGACTTTAAAAGCAAATGACCAGTTTTCCCTGCTGTGACCCTGGCAGTCCTAGCAAGAGGCCTGGAAAAACCCACACTTACACAAGAAGACGGACTCAGTCAGGGGTGTTTACGAGTATGCTTGTACATTGTGAACTGTAGCAATGAAGAGAAGCCTATGAGACAAAAGTGGGTCATGCACGAACATCTTAAGGGACTGCTGTGAAATTCTAAAAACTCATTTGCTGGGAATTGAATTTCTAATGATGCTAAATGAAAATGGAGCTGTGACAATGTTCCGCTCCTGTGCGAGCCCCACTTTCTACAACCCCACTGAGACACTGAGGTGACACAGGAGGGTAGTAAAGGCAGGGCTTATGGAAATGAATGGCACTACGTGAAAATCACATTTCATTGTGCTTTATTAATCTTTATGGCTGCCTGATGAGGCCCAGGGCTCTTAGATATGATGCCATTAGTTTACAGTGTTGGGGAATGGAAGTTTTAGTTTTTCATTTTAATATACAATAAACATTTAATCGGACAAGTTGACTACAGTTGCGGCCCGGGGGAAGTTGTTACAAAAGGTTTGGCTGTTCAGCTGAACATGTGAACCTACAAACTGTACAGTAGAGTGAGCAGCTTCACTGGGGCAATAGGGCCAGCAGTTAACTGTTATTGATTAAGGGATCAGCAATAACTTCTCCTGCCCAGGTATTCCCAGCTAGAAATGATAACGGAAACCCACCTCTTATGAACTTTCTGATCTTCAGGCTACCACTGGCCATGATGGATTAGTTCTGTTTGGTTCAACTAATGATTTTTTTTCTTTTTCAATCATTTTTCAGACTCATTGTTTGGTCGTTTGGTCTATAAAATGGCAGAATGGCATTTTAAAAAGTCACGTTTTTTTCCAGATATAACAAGATGACATCTAAAAAAAATGGCTAAAACAACAAAAATGTAATTTATAATAATGGCAAACAGAGAAAGGCACCAAATTGTCTCATTTAAAAGCATGTAACCAGTGTACATTTGGCGTTTTATTGTTTTATTTTCATATGATGCTTCTGCAATAGTAATTGTAAACATTAGGAAACACTGTTTATGTGCTGTGATGTGTCACAACATAAAACTGACCTTTTGATTTGACCAATTGTGCCTTCTAATCAACAAGTATTTCGAATGAGATCTCTCAAACTGGCCCCTTCTTTAGCCAGTCTAAAGAAACCATCAGGGTCTGAGGTTTATCAGGAGGTGATAATAATGATCACTTGGCAGTGGAAGTGTATCGATTATTGGCTTTTGACCATATCCATTACTTTGTCTAGACTTTTGTCTGTGCTCCCCTCTTCATTATATTTTTTTTCATGTCCTTGTGTGTTTTGCAGCTGCTGCCTTGTATCAGTACCCCGCTCTAAGTTACATAAGCATGCGAAATGCTCTTGACTGGCGAAAAACAAAAAAATAAATAAATCAAAGTGGATTATCTCTGACTCATTCCAACATTCGTGAACACTTGAAGAATTTTCTAATTTGTTTAATTATCTTTGAAGTGACAGTCATGCATAGTAATCCCGATTTATGCTAATGCACTGCTCCCCTTCCTCTTCCCCTAAACTGAGGCTGAAGATATTGGCATCTGGTGGTTTTGACGTACGTGCGTGGGGCAAGAAAAGGTCTGAAATATAAAATGAAAATGGACCAGTGTGATCTGTTCCACTGCTGAGTGCGTAAATGCTGTGCCATGGATGCTGCTCATTGGCCTAGTGGTGGAGAGGCTAATTAACAGCAAAAGCCTGCTGGTTTGGATGCCAACGCCAACAGAAGGGCATGTTCCAGATGCCAGCTGGTATCTGGAGGGTGGCTGCTTTTAGATTTATGTAGAGCACATAGTAGAGGGGAAGCTTAAAATTGGAGAGAAAGATCTCATTTATTTTAAAAAAAGATTATTTATTCAAAGCTCAAATGAAATTTGAATTGAAAAACTTAAATTAAAGTTTTTGGACAATTTAATCCCACGTCAGCTTCAAATCTTTGGGAGGGTGTCTCCCAAAGTAGTGGCTGATGGACATCTTAGAGCAAGTATTGCAACGAGATGCACTGTAAACGTCTGTGGTGCTAACCTGTATAACTCACTAACGTTGATATGAAATATTTTTTTTTGTTAATCCTTTGCTATCACCTGCTAAATATGTGATTTAAGCCGTCTGTTCCATTATAACATTCAACACTGGGGAGGACATCATGCAGCTCTGTTTGTATTTCACCAAGAAAGCACAACATGGAGTAATGTACAAATAGCTTGGATCACAGACAGGACTAAGAGACAGCTAACTGTTAGGGCAGAAAGCCATAACATTACTTTGCAAATCATGCCGCAGACTGATGCCCAAATCGGACTCAAACGCCTCTAATCTCTTTTACCACCTACACAAGAAACATTACCGAGTCAAAAATAGAGGACAAACGTAAGCGCTCAAAACAAACCCCCAGATTCAGATGTTGTGAGTGATTTTTTTGCCCATGGTACACCATATGGCAAATAATCACATAGATTATTATCATTAGAGATAACGACTGCCATTGCATCTTACATCTGCAAAGATGTAAAAATAGAAATATTCCTCCCCATGTGGTCATTTTTATATCATCTATGAAACAATATAGAGTTTACTGTCTCCAAGGGGAACTTCGATAGTGCCACACACAGCTAACCCTAACCCTAACAGTACAGAGGTAAAACAAAGACAAATAAGAAAGATCATAAATTCATTCATTAATTTACAGAAATTGCACTGCTGCAATATTATGATATGTATCATCTGATAGGAAATTACTTGTATTGGTATCGCACATCCTGCATCAAATTACCAGTACCAACTTTTAAAACCAAAAATTCACTCCCCTAGTAGAGAAACACTAATGTAGTGGGAGCCATCACCACCACCACCGCCACAAGCAGTAATGCAGAATTGGCCCGTGGTTAGCATGGAGAGAAGAAGATCTCTTGGGGTGTAAAGAAGTAGAACTTGAGTTCTACCAGTTTAATTTTAAAAAGTTACTTGCCTTTAAGTCAAATACGGCATTCCTATCTCTCAGTTTACTACAATTAATACATGAGACTCTCTCAGCTATGCAGGTGGGGCCATTTTAACATTCTGGAAAGAGACCTGTGATGAAAAAGAATGAATATTGGCTAACCCTGGCACATTTATATGTGTACATGCTGATTAATGTGCAGCGTCCATGACACCTAAAATTAAATACAACACATCCCTCTCACTTCGCTGATATGTCCCTATCTACAGTGAAGTGAAAATTTATTTTCGCCTATCTTGTGGCTGATATGTGGCTGTAATGTTAAAAACCTGATGAATGGGGCAGCTTTGCTCAGTTTATGATACATGGTGGGTATTAATGGTGTTATGCTGTTATTTAAAAAATGTTCTTTAAGCCATCGCTTCAGTGTTACTGAGCATAGAAACACAGGACTCTCTGTTAACATCCCTGATGGTGTTAATCATGTGCTAGGTTAATATTGTGGCCACCAGTTTTAATTTTATTTAAACTTTATCCTGTGAAATTGATTTTAAATGAAATCAATAATTTTGACAGAGCGGAGGACTATTAAAAACTCAAAATATCCTGGCACTTTTGCCACCGTTGCCATGGTGAAGATGTCAGTCATTGATCAGTCACCATAGGAGCAATGAAATGTAATTAGAGTCATTCATTGAATAATATCCATATTTAAAGTATCCACTTACATGGATTTTATCCCCACACACCCAACCGTTATTCCTGTCTCCAGCAAGACGCACAGTAAAGAAGGTTTTCTTGTGATTAGCATCGGTCAGAAATGATATCAGTGATAAAAATTGGTAGAGGATGAAAAACAAGTGGCCAAAAAAAAAACAATGGTAATCAACAAAAAGTTAATTTTGAATAATTCTGGATGCCAACGTGATGGATGTTAATTATGCACCACCTAACTGAGTTAGAAATAAAGCAAGCCAATTTTCATGTCACATATCACAGATTTTTTTATTTAAATAAACTAAAACAAAACTCAGTTATATATTGTAAGGACTTTATCTCTGTAAGTTCATTTTCTATCTTACTATTTGCTTTTAAAATAATAGGTAATTGGTGGTGAGGAACCTTTTTTTACATCCCCTTCATTCCCTTGGAAGAATTCCCAAACGTCAACATCTGTGCGTGCTTTGAGATGTCAGTCAAAATGTTTTGCCCTTGAATGTAAGATGAATGAACCATCCTTGACAGCATATTTGGAAAAAAAAAAAAGACTTTCGAGTGTCAAACGTCTTTACTATTTACATAAGCGTATACTTCATTTAGCCTGAATTGTGCTTGTGCTGCATCATGCTCGGTTACACATCACAGAAACAATTTATCGTCAATAACATGCAGTGTTTAAGATATCCAGTATTCAGCTTCTTTGCGTTGCTTCTCGGGTTCAGCTGCTGATCGTTGTCCTTCCTCTGTGAGGAAAGTTGCATGCTTGACAAAGAGTATTTATTTCTGTAGCGCGGAGTATTATGTTTGGTTGGTGGAAGATGATGGCATAAGTCAAAATGCGTCATGTGGGTGACGGCAAACAACTCCCCACATTCATTAGTAGTCCGGCTGAGTAAGATCGTGGTTCTCCTGTCTAGCCAGCCTATGGCTTTTTTGAGAAGAGAACTACACCTGATGCCAGCAGAGCACTGTGCTCTCCCTTCTGGCACTACAGCGATAATGATCGCGTCTGACGATATTTATAAAGTAGCGTAAACCATCGCTTTCACAGAATTTTCACTCTCTTCTGTTGTTTTCAAGGGTATTCTGTGCAGCTTGTCAACCAACATTATTATTATTTTTTTTTCCAACTTTGTGCTTTCCTTATCCAGCTAATGGTGACAACTCTGCCTACAGAGAAAGGGCACAGCTCTCAGGTGGTCCACTATCGATCACCTCAAGGCAGCACGTAGTCTATCTTTGTCCACTGAAGAAGACATTTGTTAACAGCATGTAAAGGAAGCTATGGGTGCTCTGGAAACACATACGGCTTTTTTACCAGACAAAGATACATGACTTCTCCCTTTAAAAAAAAAAAACACCCAATTATCATAAAACAAGGCTTACTGTAGTTAAACTTTTCACGTAGCTGTGAGTTGAATAATAAAAGGGCATTTTAATATCCGTGGGGCCAAATTCATATATTATGTTTAGCCAAAAAAAAAAAAATAAGATACACATCTCTCTGTTCTTCTGTCTCCATTGAATGTGCAAGCGCAGATATCTGAGTCTTTGATACAAAGGAGATTTGAGTCCATAAGTATCCTTAATTTATGTATCGTAATAAAAGTAGAGTTTATTCTGCCTCAGGCTGCTGTTACGGTGATAAAAACCTTTACACTTTTAATTGGGCCTGGTAACCTTCTGTCGCAATTATGTACAACATGTACAAATCATTTACAGTTTTTTTTTTTACACATACAATCATAAAATTTATGTGTAATAATATTGTTTTTAGCTAAATTTACCAGTTTGATGTGATGGTTTGCTCAGATTTTATATTCACAGTACATGTCCCTATATAAAGTGAATAAGGGAATGATTTATGACCTGTTTTCTTTCTAAACTGACTGTCACATAACTAATATGTATTTGAGGGTTTATTTAATTTAACGGACACTTTGCGATGCTCCTATGTAGCTCTGTCCCATTAGACATCTCATTCCTCAAACATCAACTTGAGCAATTTAGCGCAACAGATTCAACCCTAGCATTTTTGATTCCAGCCATCTTGACCTCTTTTATTTATTTTCTGCTTCTTAATTATTAGTTTTGGTGTGAAATACATTTTGGAAAGTAAAATAAGTGATATTCAATCATAATAAACACAAGTTGGGGTATGGGAATGGCGTTTTCTTGGTGCCAAACAATTTGTGTTTACTATCGTTTACATACTTAAAGTTAGAGACCCCTGATTCATTCATCCCCAAGATCTGTAATATTATATGCTAGTTGGAGTGTAACCGTTTACATGGTCCTGTGCAGATGTAGTCATCGGTGAAGCTGCCTGAGGCATGCCTGTGTTTACCATCCCACCGATATTCATCTTTAATCAGCCAGGCCACAGATGGATTAGCATGCTACATGTAGGGCTGTGTCAGGACATTAACATGCTCTCCGTTCGCTGGCGGAGGGGAGATGTGGGGGAGAGAAGATAAGGTCAGCAGTTAAATATTATCACTAGCCACAGGAGAGAGACCTGGATTTGTTGGAGGGAGGCAGGGAGGTAGCCGCCATGCTTAAACGGCTCCATAAACGCCAGTCAATGAGGAACAACCGGGGGGGCCCTTAGAGCCACAGCAGTTTCCTTCAGGCATCACTCTAACAAAAACTAGTACCAAGGTAAGGACACATGATGATAAGCATCTCACCAACTTATCTCCATCCGTGCCAAATTGTACCAGACAACCGGGGCTGTAATGTGTGATTCACTGGTGCGGCTGTAAAACTTATATTCTTAAGTACTTTTGGGAATGGCAGTCGGAGGGATTTTCTTCTTTTTGACCTCTAAATTAGATTGAAATCAGACGGTAACAAGTAGAGTGCTGAAATGTGGCAGCAGAGCTGATATATATTTTAACATCGATGTTCAGACCGTGTTATGTTTGTTTTTCAATCAGCCGGGACACCCATTCCATCTTTCCCGAAAGCCATGTTCACACTCCCATCACAGAGCAAAGCTCATAGTCTATTTCCGAAGTCAGCATCACGTTCGGTAGATCCCTCTAATAAGCACAGGTCAAATAGCCTCCATAAATCATAAAACACAGCACTTTTCCTCTGGTTTCACTGCAGCTCTGCTGTAATGGAACAAGGAGCCAAGATAAATTGTTATTACTGCTCCTATAGCAGGAACCAGTGGTGGAAAAAAAATCAATTGTATAATCACTCGTGGAGGAGAGGGGGAAAGGGCGACATTGAAGTGTTCCTCCATTTCAGGTTATTCCTCTCATAGAGGCTTAGCGCTGCTCACAACCCGGGTAAGGGGCAAAACAGAGTGAAACACTGAGAAAAATGATTCATACTCAACAGCTCTCATCCAATTCAAGCACCCAGCCGAAAAAAAAAACAGGTATGCAACTCTTGTGGCTGGCATTCACAGTTCATTTGTTTTCACAGGAAGTAATTTTCATTAGCAAAACCAATTTCCCCACCCCAAGTCCTTAACCTGAATAATAAACACAAACTCTTGCAAAGAGACGTTAAAAACAACATTTGAGCTCAAACTCTTCTTAGCGGTGCTCTAGAAATATTTTGGGATGCTGTCTTTGTTTGGGCTCCAGGTAAGAGGTGTCATAGTTTGCAGAGCGTGTCGTAATCACTTGCCTTAGGAGAATCCTGCTAGAGAGCTAATCATTACCACTCTGTGAAATGGAGGAAGGGGAGTGCACATTTCTCCTGCTCAACTTTGGGCTGTTTTCATGTCTGCGAGACTGCTGCCTGTCAAACAAGCTATCACTGGTTGAAACAGCAAGTTTACATCAAAGCCACTCACAACAAAAGTTCATTTTGAAGCGGCGATGAAATATTCAATGGTGTCTGCCTTTAATCAGAGCGGAGCAGTGTTATTTCTCTGCAAAAAAAAGTTTGCTTGCCTGAAAAAATAAGTTGCCTTTCACCAAGAGCTTCATGCTGTTGTATCATTGTAATGTAACTGTAACATTGCAACTGTAATACTTTGGTGATATCTTTACATGGCCATCGTCGGGTTAAGATTTAAATGTGTCCAATACTTTGGTTTATGACTACCTACCTTAAAAGTAGACATTCCTTCAACCTCAGCTCTACTAATTGAGTGCTAATTAGTGAACGTTAGCATGTTGGTGCACCAAAATCCATCTAACTCAACATGCTACCCAACTTCTGATACAGGCTGATGCAGCCCTCCTGATGGGCCTCCCAGCCTGCACAGTGATATCCTTTCAAATGATCCAGAACACAGCACGCGCCTGGTTTTCAGTCACACTAAAAAGGGCATGTCACCCTGTTGCACTGGCTACCTGTAGTAGCCCAAATTCAATTAAATTCTACTTGAATGCCCTTAAACAGGCATATGTTAACGACGCTCAGGGCAATCCAAACTTTACCCGCCTGTTGTTCCCCGTTGGTGAAGCGTCCTACCAGCTCCTACCAGATCAGGGGCGTCCCTCTCTACCTTCAGAAACCTCCTGAAGACCCAGCTCTACATCTCCTAGCACTACCAACTACTAAACATGCTCAATGTATCCCACTCTAGAGCTATCACCTGATTCTATGCGCTGCACTAACGTGTCCTTGTCACACTGTGCATTGATCGTTTCTCTTTTTTTGTAAGTTGCTTTGGATAAAAGTGTCCGCTAAATGACTAAATGTAAATGAAAACTGAGATGGTGAACACTCTATTTAACATCAGCATGTTAGCATAGTCAGCATTGCCTCAGAGCATGACTAGCCTCTTCATCGATACTTTTAGTAGATACTTTTAATGCCCACTCATCCTAAAACCACATAGTTGTATTTTCTTAACACGGGTCATCTGTCAAATCAGATAGAGGTTTTGTTTAGATTTTAGATTTTTTCATTATAGAAAAAATGTGTGTTGTAAATCATTCTGTTGCAGTCACATATGTATAGATCGTAGCATACTCGTATTCCCACTGGGTTCTGTGGTGGACTATTGCTCAACTGTCCAGATGTCTGAAATTTTTTTTATGATTTATCTCTCCTGATGTACCAGGAGCTCTCTATGTGTTTGCCGTGCTTTAGAAAGTCTGGCAGTTGCGTAGAATACAAATAACACACAAAAAGCTGGTCTGCTGTACAGTTTGGTGGTAAAGAAGGAAGTGACCTAAAAAGTAGGCCAGCATTTTGATTACTTCTGATCAAATCCTGATAGCTCATCTTTAACATTCACAGCAGCACTTTGTCCACCCCCTAGAGCGACTAGATCAAATTCTCAATTAGGCTTGTTGTAAGCGTGCCATTGACCTTGAGAAGGGCTCTTTTTTAAACATGGCTCCTGGTTTGAATGTTAAGCCTTTCAAGTCACTTGAGGATACACCGTGAGCCGCATACAGTGAAGAAATAAAAGAATATGGATTTTATTGATATCATCGATGTGTTTGAATATGATAGTTGTGCAGGAGCACTTTATTCCTACGTGTCTGTTATTGTAATAAATCATACTTCTAATCTGGGTTAAAGCTATGTTGAGTTACTCTCAATAACCCCATCTCGTTTTGTTTACAACAAATGAATTACAGCAGACACGCACACACGAGCACGCAACTGATTCATGGCTTCTAATTGGCCTTTAATAGAAGCACAGTGTGTTAATAAAAATCAACCGCTCGTATCTTTTTAGGAGTGTTGAACCTTGGGAAGGAAGTGATTAAATTGGTTATTAAACAGGTAAAATGCTCAAACACTGGGGCGATTAATTCCCCAGAGAGCACCTTTCACTGAGGCATCCTCTAAAAAGATGAATGTAATTGTACCAATTTCCACCCTGAACTCGTCTCTCTCTACCCTAATTCACTGTCAGTCCCAAGTGCAGACCAAGTGGACTAAAACAAAACTGGTGACGGATGCACTGTAGCTCTGGTGAGGGGAAAATGAAAACTGAAGGCACTGAAGCTGGAATACTTAGAAATGAATTAAACTCGAGCAATTATCCAGCGTAGTGAAACAGTAATTACGGAAAAATTATCAAGGGATTTATTGAAGAAAACAAAATGTTGACTAACGTTGTTGATGTCTCAGCGCATCAGACACACCGTGCTTACTAGCATTAATGCGCGGCTTTCAGGATATAATGTGTTAGAGGATCCTGCCAGGCAGTATCATTCACACAAACACTGACTTGGAATATTATTCTGGTCAGTCAGAAATCTGAGCCTGAGCCCAGCAGAATCCTTATTTTCACCAGATTTATGATGGCAAATGAAAAAATGTTCAGATACTAGTATATTTTTCAAATAATTATTACAACAACAACAAAAACAACAATGATAATAATACGATTAAGGCTTTCTTCTGTAATTGCTATATGTTATTGTTTTTCAAGTACATTTTCAGTGGTTATTAGTAATTATACAACCAAGTCATTTCATTGGATAAGAGGCATTCATCACTTTTAACTACATCAGCTTCACAGGTGTTCTCAATTAGTTTAATTAACAGTGGTTATGTAGCTTTAATGGTAACGAACGCTGCACTGCTAAAATTAACATTTGTCCGCAAATAACATTTGACTTAAAAACTATGAATAGCTGTCAGAAGAGGATGAAGGGAAGAAAAAAAAAAAAAAACCTATGTACATGAGCGCAATCAGCCGATCGAGACCAAGTAGAGAAGAGCAAAAATTAAGTTAACTGCTTTCAGACTTGGCTACAAGTCACAAAAATATTAATGTTGATTGGGCTGCAGTAACATGTAGACTTATGGATCAAAGCCAGCAAGCTACTGTTCAGTAAAATGTTGATGTGTTGCTTGGCAACAGTGCAGTCCGAGTCCAGTTGTGCAACAATTTGTGTTGGTGGAGACAAATGATTAAATAAACAAACAAATAATAATCCATGATATATTATAATATATATATATATATATATATATATATATATATATATATATATATATATATATATATATATATATATATATATATAGGATGCAAATATGTTAAATGGCTATTATAGAAAGAAATGACAACCAATAGCACAATATCAAAAAATGAATGTTGAAATGTACTCTGTACCGTATGAGACCAGATGATACTGATACTGCCATTGAGCCATGTATTGTGTGCTGTAGGCAACACATTACAAGCTGCAGTGAAATGGTTCCTGTGGCAGATGGTGCACTATGTATATCATAAATGGAACTTAGCAGCCATAAAAGGACTTACTACTAAAGATGAGTTTTCATCAAAAAAAAAAAAATTGTTTTCTGTTACTTTGAGGCATATTTCACAGGAGCTGCTATTGAATAAAGAAGGTACTGTATTAGGCCTGTGATTGCCACAAGGAAGTCTCAGATCGTGTATTTTTACATTTGAAAGGTAAGGTTCCAACACTTGATTTTGTCAAATCAAAACACTTGATGAGTTAAAGCTTTTATAGAACTGCGCAGTCAAAGACCGATCACAGGAGAGCTGAAATGACGGATTGAAAAACTGATAACAACTGGCTCAGAGGATTGGGGAATTATGGAAGAAATTCAGACTTTCTTGAAAACTGAAAACCTCCTCTGCAGCACCCTGAGAATCTCTCAGAAGGTCTTCAAAGTTCGCGTGCCTCACTCAATGAAAACCAACGACTGCGTCTGATGCTCCTGTCTCATAGTTGTCATAGTCTTGTCTGTGTTTTCTCATCATGCTCAGAGTAGGGGGGGGACTTGGAAAAAAAAGCCCACACAGCGTGTCAGGAAGAAGACACATTTTTCCAGATAGTTGTTTCATCAAAAGAAGCTTCAGTGTGTAAAGATGGTGGTATCAATCGCCTCGCGACATAAACCATGAGCAGCATTGCTTTGGCAGATATAACAGCTCAGTGCCTAGTCAAACATTTTCAGTAGTGGTACCATTTACTCTAGTCCAGATGTTCATTACTTCTTCCTTTACTCTTCGAGCACAAAAGAAAATGCTGAATCCTAATTGAATCTGATAAGTCCTCCACCTGCTGTCCATCTCTCATGTTTTTCTTTTTAGAATAGTTTTGCTTTCTCATTTGTTCTTAGAGGACCATATAATGGCATACTGGAATTGTATAATTGCTTTCAAGCAATCTGGGTATTTCTCAGATGAGTTCAAAAAGGCGTAACAGAATGGATGTCTTCTTTCGTCTAATAGAGTGACTGTGCGTTTCTCCATAGCCCAGTTTTGTAAGATTAATGATGGAGGCCGAGCCCTTCTTAAGGCTCATTCATTACCACGGGCTCATCTCCCTACAACCAAACAAAATGCCATGAATCACGAGTCTCTCGTGTCATGTAGGTGTACAGACATCTCTGGATCAGGTTGCTGTTTGTAATTTCCTATTCATAAAGGTTCAGAAAGGGGATAATTGTGGTGACTGTGTGATTTGTGTGCGCTGTTGAGGGATATTAAAAAATTGCCATGTGTTCCATACGCCCTTATTGCCAGAAGGAGTGTCTGTTATTACTCTGACTGTCGCAGGACAGACTGTCCATCTTCTGCTGTTGTCTGGCTGATAGCCTTAAAACAACCACAACGTTGGTTAGAATGACTCAGGGACTCCGGCGTCCCTCTGTTGAATGTGATTATGATACCGCAGAATTATGCTGTTGGGTTTCTTTATATCCTTCATGAGGATATTTAAAATAAATAACATGAATACATTGTATAAGTTTAAAGAATTTCTAATGTCCAAATTAATGATTATGATAAATTTAAAACTTTTGTCTGAAGTATACCAGTATTTAACAGTCAACTGTGATTTTTGCATGCATTTGCTATATCAATATATATCTTGATATGAATAATATTCCTAATTTGATTATACTGACTTCAACCATCCCTAGTGCCGTTACTCAAGTACACTAAAATATACTTTACTTGCACGAGTACTGCCTAATATGGCAGATGTTTTCATTTTCATTCCATGTTTTCGTTGGCGTATGATCACCTGAGAATATGAATAGTTATGCCTTAGTTATATTTTATATCTACACACTCGTGGGTCCTCTTGTATGGAGTCTTCAGTAGCCCAAAGTAGACAAACAAAGATGAACACCGGCTCTAGATAGGGGCTTTTGTGTTTTTTGCACAGTCCATGGCCACAGTAGATTAAATTACCCAACACATTGTATAAGATATTTACACTTCTCTGATGATGCATGAATAACAATAATTCTGTTACATAATCATGTAACACCTCTCTGTATAATGAGTATTTCCATACTTTGTTCAAATGTGTATTTTTTCTTTTTTTTTCTTCTTTTCACTTAGAATGTAATTATAGAACTTTACAACTCAATGGTGGTGTTGCTATTTTTTTCTAAATACTTTAAGAAATCAAAGCAACTTTTCATATTTTAATATATTTCCTGCAGCTTTTTATAGTCTTCCTACTTCGAAAATGGAATATGCAACTTAGCAGCTGTTTCATATGCAAAAACATTTCAGTCAGCTGTAAGAGCATAAAGAATCACATCGGGTGTGTGTAAGGGCAAAGTGAATACAATCAGGCATGTAATTGTTTGGTCGTAATGGCAGTGACAAAGCGTAGCTTCAGCAATAACAGATTGCTCCTCTCAACAACAGACAAAGGTGTTATGTAATGGAATTCAATCACCTCTGTTCTCGCCTTTTTTTTTTTTCTTGTTTCATCGAGAATGAGGGGGCAGCCATTTGCTTCTTTGTAACAGATCATAGAAATCAGTCTTACAATAGTCTCAACTCCATGAGTCATTGTGTTTTTGATGTGATCCCAGGTTTTGAGATCAAATAGAAGACTATAGTATTGACCGAAATGCCATCAAATTACAACCTATACTGCCTGCAAACCTTTGTGATATATTTCTGTACAGGCTTGTGATTGAATCAAAACTCTAGTTCAGTTTGCAACAATGATATTGTTATTGCTCAGTATTGGCTGCCTGCACCAGTTGGAAAAACGGAGTGAGTCAGAGATGTGATCGAGGTATAATGGACTTCTTCACAGGTCAGCGCAGAACTATTGACCTCTCAGCGGGTTCTCTCTGTCCTCTACTCATCCGCCACAACATCCACCGCTCATCAGCAGTCCATCAGGCCAGGGTTTCCAGAAGGAGCGGGGAATTGTGAATCATACTTTTGTGCAGCCGCTGCCCTCTTTCACTGATTCCATTCCTCTTTCTTTCAACATTCAATAGAAACTCCGGCCGGTGCTGCTCTCACGCATCAATCAAAACAGCAAATAGTCGTCTAAAGAGATGAGACGGCGTCTTGCTAAATGACTGGCCAACTTCCAAGCACATTAGTCTCTGTAAGAATTTTCTCTTTATCAGCAATTTCCCCTGCTTATCATGCTCCATTTATTATTCTCTCTTTTTTTTTCATTTGCATTTTACATTTTGGGTATTGAAGGAAACACTGAATTAAAGGTTATCCTTAACAGCCCACACAAATTGGATTGTTTTCTCCTCCCTGCATATTTTCACAGCAGCAGATTTGTATCCGCTGGAGATGGATGCTATTTTACCTAGTGGTGGGCACATATTCTAATTCCAGTTGATCCTATAGGAAGGCTGTTATGTTGTGCAAGGTCTGTGTTTTTCTCTGAAATACAGCACTTCTCTGCTGTTAGATCGCTCTTGATGCTTGTTCTGTGGAGACTAACAATCAAAACAGACTCCCAGGTGGACTGGCAGATAGAAATATACGTTTTGAAAGTGTCTGTACGGATGTATTTCAAGGTATGTAGCTGAAAGAAAGCATGTAACCTCAGCGCCTTTCCTGGAGGAATTTAAAATGCGCTTAAAATCTATGATTAAATTCTTACAGAGCAGCAGCAGATTATCACAGATAACATTTTTACACTGCATATTTTAATAGGTGATAAGTTTGAAACATGAAAAGACCGAAACAAACCGTGTGTCAGTTGTCAACAGTACTTCCAAACTTGACTGTTCCAGGCAGCTTCAAGTTGAATTCGTAAAAAAAACATTACTTTTTCAAGGCTAAGCTACTTCCTAGGACATAGAAATAGTATATAGTGCATTTTTTGAGGACTACTTTCAGAGGTGGAGTGGAATACATGTCGTGCTCTAGTGAGTATTTATACCAACGGGATGCTGTACGTAGGATTGACTTAAAATAAACTGCAGTGCCCGTGTTCCTTGTTTTGAAGGAGCATGTCACCCAGGGCAGCAGTGTGCCTCGATATAGAGTCGCTGTAGCTTTATAGATGGCAATGTCCATTTGTTGGTCAGTCGGTGCACCGCTTTAGTTCAAGACTGAAATATGAACAACTATCATATGAACTGCCATGTAATATCGTACAGACGTTCATGGTGCACAGATGGTGCACAGGGGATTCATTGTTGATTTTGTTCTTTTCATGGGATTAGTTGACAAGAAACATTATACAACATTATATAAACATTTTGGTCCATGCTCCATGCTGCATTAATTAATTACTGCAGTGTATGATTTGTGCCCACTATACAAAGAACTGTGCATTTAAGCCATCTAACACTACCTACACTTGTTGCAGCATGACAGACATGACTACGTGACCTCTCACCTGGCTGCTACATTACAGCTGAATTGCTTTCTTCGCCTCCCACTCAGTCTCTCTGTGTTTCTGTCAGATGAACAACATTCTCCACACATTATTCACACTTATTTTTCGCAAAACTGTAATGTTCCAAACCATTTATTCTCGATTCATGCAAAAAAAAAAAAAAGTGTCTTCTTGTCGTGACCCAACATGTATTTCAGCTCACAAAAAGGTTAATTGGCTCCGTTGTGGCTCGTGTTTAACAACAAAAACAACATTTTGAAGTCAAATGTGAGATATATTGTTGGGGGAAATGACTAGGGGACATATGAGTGAGGTTCCATCTACGACACTTTACTAAAAGAATATGCATTAAATAGGACCTTGACTGCTCAGTGGAGCACCGGCTGAATATAGAGAGGATAAGAGACAGGGCTCTGTAACAATTTGTACTATTCATGCTACATTACACAAACAGCCATTGAGCTAAAGCACTCTGAAGAGTTTACTCAATTGAGCCTGCTCGACAGAAGGAGCCTCAACACTTCTGCCATCAAAGGTTTTTGTGAACTATTTTGTTTTGAGTTTAGACATTTTTATGGAGAGGATGCTTTGGAATCACCTCAAAGCCGTGCGGTATGTTACTCATGTCTTTTGGACTGCGTATTTGTCAATGGAACCTCATCAAAGACCTTGTGTTTCCAATTACCGCATGCGCGACTTGTTTTCAGTATAGAACCGGAGATGTTCTCGTGATCACAATGTTCTTGTCACGACAGAGTGACCAATCGACACAGTGGTAGCAGAGTCAGCCACCATTAATGAATCCTTAACGTGAGACGCAGAGCAATTATGTGTGATGTTGCTATGGCGTTTGTTCTTTGCTTGTGAAGAACCATCCAATTATCAGTTGACGTGAGAGTTTTCAGGGGATCACGACAATTGTCACTTGTAATTTTGTTGTCGCTCAGATGATGAGAAATGTAACTTAGCAACAAAATGGACGTCTTTACAGTACTGTGCGACACCGGGCCTGTTTGTTGTTGGGCTCTAATTAGATCTGACAGGCATATCAGTTTTTACCATTTCCTTTCTTCCCGCTATCGCTTCTTTAAAAAACGAAAAGTGACAAAAACACAGATGCACTTTGCAGTCACTTAACAAACAATAACAAATCAGGGAATAAAAAAAAATACAATATTACCTAAACAATATGATTTAGCACCAGGTTTAAGGTTTTTTAGGGTTCTAAAGTGGTATTTGTTATTACAACGTTCATTCTCAGTGTTAGAGAGACTGAATTGATCCTTTTGGTTTATTTTTTTGTTTTGTCTAATTTCTTTTGATGACAACTCTTGATCGAAATGCGTTTTTTTTTGGAGCCTTCATTCCTCCCTTGAACGCATCCATTGAGCTCTGTAATTGAATGTCTTTTACCATGATGTTTTGATCGTGCTAACAAATAAATTCCACTGATCCAAGGGACCAAAATCTCAGAAATTTCAGGATGGAAACTTTGAGATGAAAAAATAAATTTCTAGTACTGCTTTCTCTTTAATATCACAGGACTAGAGCGAATAATACGTTTCTTCCTTCCATTTTTAGACCATTATTAGGATCTCACAAAGAAATCAGCACGTGAGCCTCTTGATGATTCTGCACAGCGGCGTCTGGAAGTGAGTCAACCTTGGCGTGTTGTTGGCACAGTACCTGAACAGCTGCATGCTCTCTGCCTGCACACAAGGAGAAAATCCTCAACCTCCTCCAGCGTGTGATTTTATATATTTAATTTTTCCATCCTTTTGGATGAACAAGCATGTTTCATGTTGCCACCATTTCACCTTGCTCTGTTTCAACCTACAGGAAGGAATCAGATTTGGAATGTGTTTGGATATTTAGTTTGCATTGATAGTTATACATAAACAGTAAATTAGTCAAATGCAGATGTCGAACAGTTTAGTGTTGCACTAATTAAGGCTCTGCTTTCCAACCTCACTGTCACTCAACTTAGATCTCCTGCCAGCTTTTGGCAAACAAACCACTAGGGGGCAATATCTCACCTGCAGTGCCATTCCATTTGTGGACTGGTTTCAGTGGTAGGCTCAAGTTCTCTATGCTGTTATCTTGCTCTGAGACCAGTTTTCCCATAGCCACCCTATGTGTGCTGGAGAACTGTAGGCACACACCCTGAGGTCATGTTTCAGACAGGCAGGAATTTGAGCGCTTGGACTGAGAATCATCAGAGCCACCCACACATGCAGCATTCAGTGAGGGAGATGATTCTTTTTGGGCACTCCCTGTTTTTATTCCGACTTGACCCGGCCTCACTACAGAGGAGAACTGAGGAATGTGAAGTGCTGTCACTTCAAACACAATATATCTGGAGAAAAGAGACATGTGATATAAACCCAGATGATTCACGAACATTTACTTTTTCTTTTTTTTAAGAAAAGGAATGTTTTACCTTCACACCAACATTTCCTTCCCTCTAAAAGTTGAATATTTTATTTTAAAATAAATCTCTTCAGATGCTCCCCACGTGTCTGCCCCGCTCTTGAACCGACAGAATGGCTGAATCACTTCTGAACTGCCTTTTTTTTTTCACTCAAGCGTGAACATTTTCTTTTTCTATACGTACATCAGTGTATTGCTATTTAGATGCTTTCGAGCAATTGTGCTATTCTTGCAAACAATGGTGAGCTTACGCATAAAAGCCACTTCCCGTGTCCTCTAACGCTCATCATTGTGCTGATGTGCTGGTCTCGGCTGAAAAAAGACAGACGTGTGGAAGCGTGCATGCCCTGTGCGAATATACGGTGTGTGCTGTCAAGCGTGTCGTTTCGACTGCAACTTAACTATGCGTGCTGTCTCCCTTAAGCATCTCTGTGCTTATTCAACTGAGTTAAAGAATGTATGGTATGGTAAGGTATCTGCTCTATACCTCACATTTTTCCTGCCACAGGAACACTGAATAATCCAAGAATATTCTTCTATTTTTACTCGAAATATACCTCGTTATGTTTGATGTACCTTGTAGCCACTGCCAATTATGTGGATGGTATATGTTACAGTGCATGTAGGCCACATTAGACACAGCACATAGGGTTGTTGTCCATGTGTGCATAACTTAACTTAACTCAATGTGTTTGTTTGGGTTATAGCCTTTGTTATGCAATAAAGTCATCCTCTTTATTCAAGCAGCCACCAACCTTGAGGTCTTATAATAAGCTTGTCGGTTGACAGTTTCCAGTTTGTTTGTTTGATATATAACCCCAGCCCTAACCCAGAAAGAAGAAAGAAATCAAACAAACACAAGAAAATGATCAATAATTAAGTAAGAAAGGAGACATTTGTAATGAGGAAGGAAAAGATGACCAGGCCTCACCTTTCGGTTGCCTAAACTGAAAACAGGGTAGCCATTTTTAGTCACATTGTATACAGATTTTTGGGGCTTTTAACCTTTTATTTGATAGAGACAGCTGAAGAGTGACAGGAAGGTAGGGAAAGAGTGGGAATGACATGCCGCAAAGGGCCACAGGTTGGAATCGAACCCTGGGGCCACTGCAAGCAAAGACTGAGCCTTTGTGCATGGGGCACATGCTCTACAAGCTAAGCCACCAGGGCACCCTGTAACATTATATTTTGAGTAATTAAGTAATAAGACTATATAAATATAAACATTTGAATCTTTTGTTATCAGTTAATGTGTCCATCCTTGATCTCTGGGTTACAAATTGCCAGTAGTGCAGCTGTTATGTTCGTCTCAGATGAGTCCAACAGTTTAGCTGAATCAAGTTGCACATTGTTTGTGACATTAAAGGGTTAGCGTAACTTTGCGCTCCACAACACACGCACACAACACACTGGTAAAAAGTGCTTTCCACTGGTGGCAACCCAAAGGACAAGAATTGGTTGCCAATTTCTTAAAATGGTTGCCAATGGTAACATGGCAACCACTACTGTCAAGCCCTGCACTGAACAAGTCACTTTCTAGTGTACAAGTTTTCTCTAGTGGTCAAATGAAGTAATGGTGATGCTGTTTTTTACACTACTTGAAACAATTATTCATCATCAACTGACATATCAACATTGTCAATCTTGCTCTAATGTCCATACATTACATAGAAAACCATAAAAAAATGAAGCCAGAATATGACACAACACCATGACAAGTATAGGTCTGTAGACATGCTTTAAAAATATCAGTGGATGGGGAAGATCTAATAGGAAGATAGTTGAAAATACTCAGTCAGACTTGGATTTTACCTTGGAGTGTGTAATTAAGGCAGTGATTGGTCAATCGATGTGAGTGGAATAGGGGATTCAGGTTTAAACTGGTTCTAGTCCGTGCCATGCTTTTCAAAACAAAACAAAAACAATCTTAATATTCATTTACTGCGTTCACGGTTGAAAAAAGGGTCGGCACAGGGAGGAGAAGCTTTGCCGTTGTCTCTTTCTGTTATCCCTCATTTTCCCTCACCATTTGTAGCGACTTCTGCATAATCTCTGCTGTGAGTTAGGTGTCAGTTTCACTATGCAACACAATGGGAGGTTGGGAATCAATAACTTGCCAGTGCCACTGCGCGCAGGAGAGAAAGAGAGACAGAGACTTTGCATACATCCAACAGAGTGGAGAGAGTAATTTCCTTTCTTTGGAACAAAGCACTGATCCCTTGAACGTAGCTTAGTATTTAGGCAGAAAGCACAAAACATTTTACACTCCATAGCCTCTTTATTGAGGATACCTTACCAGCACAGGCGAGGATCCTTCCACCACCAAAACATTTTGAATTCTTCAATTCATTGACTCAGCAAAGTGCTGAAAACACTACACAGAGATACTGGTCGACTTTGGCCTCACGTTTTTGGTGTTACTATCCCATTTTATGACTTCCCAAAGGTGCACATATGGGGACTCATCTAGGGTGACTGTTATGTTCTGCTGTTAAAGTCAGTTTGCTACATGTGGGGCTGCAACTCATATATAACAATTAGCAATTAATCCACACGTTACTTTTTATATTTGTCTATTAGTAGATCTATTCAATTAAATGTTTTATTCTTGTAAAAGACCCTGATAATTTCACAAAGCCCACACTAGCTTTGTCTTCATATTGCTTGTTTGCCTGACTAACAATCCAAATATAAAGGCAGAGAAAAGTGTCACATTTTCAAAGCTGGAACTACCAATTATTTCATATTTTGTGCTCGATAAAGAACTAAATTAACCAGTTATCAAAACTGTCATTTGATAATTATGAGTGCAGCCACATGCGATTGTTGCACATTTTTTAATTTGTGCACACAACATGAGTGCCCCCTGAAAAAAAGGGAAATGAATGACTCACAAAACAGACAGAACCATTTACAAAATCACATCACATTCATTTCCAAAAACAACTTCTGTACCAAAGTAAGGTGCAAATATCTGCAGAGCCACATGTCTGCTTTCCTGTATGATAGAGCTGAACATAGCACTTACTATACATATATATATATTTAGCACTTAACAGCGCCAGGAGGAGGCAGTTAACCGAAGTAAAGTGAGCTAAAAGAAAGCTAAGCTCTTAGCTACAGAGTGATGAATTCACTGCATCCTTTCCCTTGCTCTTGCATCTTTTATAATGATGTTCAGGCACCATACAGTACCTGTGTTTTTGCATGCTTTCTCAGATTTGGTTGAGAAAGTTCGCTGCCGGCTGCTCCGTGTGCGTAGCTGACACTTGCTGTAGTGCGTTCATGTGCTGTGGGAACCTCCGACACACAAAAAACTGACAGCCAGCTGTGTGAAGAGCAGCCCCGCCTTTTTTAATGTATGAAAAGCTCACGAGATTCAGTCTTTTTGATGGAAATCACGTTTACTTGTTGCTTGTGTTCTGAGCAGAGATGCTGACACTAAAGCTTTGAAATGTCCAGAACTTCACACCAGCACATGAATACGCAGCTACAAAGCTTCTTCCGCCGTCTGCAAGACTACATTCATGATTCCAGATCCTGTTTTGCTCAGCTGCAGCCTGCAGTGCATATTGAATTCATGTTTTGAACTCTACATATTGATCCTGCTATCATTATTACAATATTATTGTAATTACTGGACCAGATGGGGTTTTCCTGTCCACCATACCCTCCTCAAACCCATAGTTGGAATCCAGCATTGATCTCCTGCTGTCTGTCGATCCGCTCTGAGCCTTGATGAGTGGTTTGTTTGGAGATGCTCCTCTGCACACCATTAGAGCTAGTATTTACTAGTAATACCTGGTCCCTGTGTGTGTGTGTGCAACCACACACACACACTCCTCCTCGTCTCTAATCAGAAAGTCAGTTTAGCCCTCAACGCTGACTTTAACTTTATTTCATGTCCAGAGGGCAGCCATTTTTTGGCCACCATCACTTGTTTCTGAATAGAAATGGTAAAACACATTCAAGGTCACTTGAACCACACGTCTTGCCACATCTAACATTTACTTGAACAGTAACCGCATATTTTATCTCAGCATTATTTGTACTTAAGCTTTAGTCACACAGGAACCTGGAGGAGCAAACACCGAGGTGTGCCAGATAAAATGGTGTGTATGTGTGCGTATACTTATAAAGTGTGAGTCTTCCTGTTGTACCCTCAGGGGTTGATGGCTGAGCTGCTTGGGAGGGGAGCCGCAGTATTTACCACCTGCTATGAAACAAGCCTTCTGTGCAACTGTGATAGTGTCACACGAAGCGAAATGAAAGTGATGCTTCTCTATATCGGTGCGTCCTGTTTTTAGAATAATAATTTCATGACATTCCTACTTTTTATTAGGTTGTGTACAAGTGGTGAGTGGGGAAAGCAAAGGGAGGAGACAGAGTGGGAATGACAGGCAACAATTGTCATGTTCATTTGTGTTTGACAGGCTCTTGGCTCCCTGGGATATTTCCATCCACAGGACATGTAGACTTAGCTAATAGCCATGCTTCAATATCCCTTCATGTCAAAAATATGAACTATTTCTTTCTGTCGCTTCTTATATACCAAAACTAACCTGATCAGAAACAAAACCTGGTTGGATAAAAGTTGTTAGCTCGGATTTCTTTCCTTCTTCGTTCCACTTGTTTACTGCCAAGAGGAATAAACAACTCAGTGCATTACCATTGCTAACTGAACTAGTCTTGTGCGGATTTATCCAGGAAAAACAAAAGTAGATCAGTTTCCCTTTGACGTGATTTATTTAATCTGTCACACTCGCACAGATCCAAACTTATTGTTGGTCTGAAACTGCTGGCTCTGCAGCACAAACTGATTGCACCTCGTACACTGACCCCCTGAGATGCCCAAATTTGCCTTTGGTGTTCTCAACAATAAGATGAGTCAGTCGAAATGGGAATTAACTTCTGTATTTTTTCATAATTTTAAGCAAGATGTAAGACTAGAATCTCCCTGAGAGAGAAAATGCTCTGATTTCTCATGGAGGAGGATTACTTTTCTTCAAACACGAGTGCCCTTGTCATATTTTGCATAGTCTAAAGTATTCTAGGCCAAATCCCTGCCTCCCACGTCTCTTGTGTATGTTCCTCCCGTGTGTTTTGTGAGGTCTTGGTGATTGGTTAAAAAGGTTGAATAAGAACTTTTATAATAAAAAAACTTTATGCACTGTGGGATTTGCAGGTTTCTCACTGGAGCTGTCAGCTGAATGTGTTATGTGTGTTCATAAAACTGCTCCATTGTCTTTGTACCATATGTGTATCATTTGTCTCTGTACTTGTAACATCGGCTACAATTCTGGTATTGTTCTCTTCCTTATGTGCCATGACACCGATGCATTCGCTGCTTTACTGTTGGCCATTTCTGATGATGCATACAAATAATGGATCATTAGATTAATAACGATTTTGGTATCTTCCGATCTCTTCTAAACAATCTCATGCAGGGACACGGGGAGTGGATTAGGTTCCAGCCCAAGACCGAGAACTGCAGGGAAATGCAGTAAAGCTGACTGAGAACAAGTTGTAAGTTTGGTGAGCGTGATTCATTGGACTGTTGACCTTCCTTTAAGGGAGATGATGAACAGCCTGGTACCAGACCCCGGGCCTCAGGCCCTGCTCTCCCTCTCAGCTGTCTGCAGCTTCACCTTCAGCTCACATTCAATCACTCTGGCAGCCATCGGCTGATAAATACCCACCATATGGCTACCTTTCTCACCTCTTGCTCTATCCTGCAAAACAAACAACAAAATGTCACCACCACTGCAATGGTATCACCCAGTCCCCCCCCATAGACACCATATCCCTTCCAATTTGCCCCCCTTGCCTATAATAGCCTGCATTACTGCAGCTAATGGAGGAGATGACTGACAAATCGGTGCTCTGTTGCCCCAGCTAAAGTGCAGTGGCTTGAAAATGCAATATTAGGGGTACGCTGTGTATTATCTTCTTTTTTTTTTTCAAAGCAGGTTTGAGAAATAAAAGTTTTATCTAGCTGTCTCTGCTATCAAGTACTATTTTATGTATGAGTTTTATTGCATCAGCCACAAAAACGACCTTGTGTTGCTCTGATAAACCTCTCAAACCTGTAACCTACAGTCAAGCATGACTGTTTTCCTTATCAAGACAGGCATGCAAGAACACCTCAGGGCTCTACCTGTGAAAGAGGGCTTCTTTGTCTTTTATAAAAAGAGGTCTGTACTGGCCTGCAGAGGTTTTCTCTTAAACCCTGTAGAACATGGTGTGGACTGCTGCTGGCATGTCTGGGGAAACAAGCCGAGGCAATTATTATAAGTCCTGGTGCATTTCTGCCTAGCCTTAGGGATGTTGCCTGGGCAGGAGTTGGCTCGAGGGTCCTCTGCAGAATTCAGCAAACACCTCACGTTTAAAGTGCAGAATTATTCCCAAATGACAGACGAGCCTCGCGGACGGTGAGACGCTATGACAGGACATTAGCGGAGGGAAATAAATGTAAAACATAAGAGGATTTAAAGAAAATCAGATCTGTTGCAGAGTCTCTGACTTTTGATCTTGACTGCATTCCTAACAACCAGTTTCTATGCGCCGGTCATCCAGACTTGCTGAAAGCATCCTGTGCCTTCTATAATGAGACCACCCTGTGAGCAATTAGGTTTCTCAGGTTTCCTTGGAAACACCCATTAATTATGATGCACTGGTATGAATGAGCACATTATTCAGCAATACTATGTAAGATTTTAATGTTGCTATTTAAATGCAAATTTTGACTTAATGACCCCAATTGAATTGCAATGGAGAGTTTCAATTTCAATGTTTTTATGCCTTTTTATGTGCGTGAAAACAATGAAATTGTTCCAGCGTTGCATCATGGTCACTCATTTCAGCGCACTAAAGAGAGGAAAGAGAACAAATATGTGTATATCGCGGCAAACATGCCCGCAGTTATTATTCATGCAAAATAAGCGGGCGTCATTAATACAGGTGCTCTTTTTGTGCATCGATTGCGTAAGATAATAGTGTTATTAAACAGTTCCCACAGAGTTTCAATGATCAGGTGAAACACGAAGGTGCAATAAACTGCAGAATAGCTCTGCCCTGAAAGAAATTCATAATCTCTCCCACGCCTGGCGTCATGGTGGTTCCCATCGTGTTGAGCGCATGCCTGTGCTGTAACCTTGGCCAATCCTCCAGTCTCTGCAGGGCTCATGCCGGTCAGAGTGGGTTGTAATGCGACTAATCAGACGCTTTAACTTTTATGTAAATTGCCCTGGCTTATGAATCTTTAAAGAGGTGATGTCAAAGACAAAAGGGGGCGGGATGAGGGTAGGTGAGTGAACGGTGAACTGTCAGAGATGTGAGCTCTAAATCTGATTACCAGTGTCACTTTGGAGAGACGCTGTCTCACACACTAATGAAGTCATACAGAGTAATTTGTGACGCTGGCCACAGATGCAGATGTGTCCCCAAAAGTGTTGACTGTTTGACATCAATGTGGCAGGCTTCTGTCACAGCTATGACACTTGTAAAATGTTTGTCGAAGCTAAAGATCTAAAAATATTTCACACTCATGTTGTTGTGCTTAATGACCCAATTTAAAAGGTAAAGGAAAAGAGTAATTGTTTGTGCCTTCAGGTGCGATGAAGCAACATCCATATATAGACAGCAGCAGATTAACAGTGACATACAGATTAACAGTGTTGCTCAACTGAGCAAACCGTAATTACTGACCTGCATTTTGTGCTACCCAGGGCTCCTTTTAAAGCATCTCTCTCTCTCTCTCACACACACACACACACACTTGCACTGTGTGCTGTTGTTACTGCAGCAGAATGATTTCATGATTCAGGTCAACAAGAGGCCTCAGGCACATAAACCAAAGTCTTCCTGTCTTTCACAACTTAATTTGTGAGGAATAATGGCTCTGATGTACAACAAGGACACAGCGCTTCACAAGTTTTGGCATAATATATTAACCCCCGGTAGTGGGCTCCCACACTGAATAATTTGCAGTGTAACTCTATTTGTCAAGAACAATATCTATATATGAATATGCCTTGGTGGCAGATAAACAGTCTCAGAACACATGTGGACAGATGTTATGAAAACATTTTGTAAGATATATTTTACACAGCATAGCATACACTGTTCTTTTATCATTCCCATATTCAGTACATGTAAAAGACTCAGTCGTTATAAAGCTGAAATTACAATACAATTGTAAAAATTTGCATTTCTTTTGTCTTATAATTGAATATACTGAGCGTTGCCTTTACACAGACTAAAGGATCCATTGGTTTATTTATAAAAAAATAATCAGCACATGAATCAAAAATAAAAAATAATATGCCGTTTCAGCCCTCTTCTACAAATCCAGGCTTCAAATAAGTTTTTTTTTTATCTCCTTTTATAAATTATCCAAACCATTTCTGAAATGTAGCAAATATATGAAAGGACAGGGAACAGTTATGGTTGTGGTAAAATATTAAAAGAAGTCAACTCTTGTTGCTGTTGGAGCACAAGACGAGACTCATTGGCTGTTTTAATATTTAACCGAACTCACAGCGTTTCCCCCATAAACACTGATCTCATGTGTCAATGACCTCCAGTGATGGGAATAACGGCGCTATAAATAATGGTGTTAGTAACGGCGTTACTTTTCTCTAGATTTTTCTTGCTCCTCCTTCCTTGGTGAGGTAAATGATGACGATTGGCTGAGGTTGAGTAAAATTCCATGGTAAGCCAATCAGAGGTGGAGTTGGGCTTTGTGTTGCTTACACAAATTGTCAGACACACAACAGGACATTCACGTGAGTCAACGAGAAACAGGAATGGCGAGCCTGGATAGTCGAAAAGTAGCCTTCTTTAAATGGAAGTACAGCCATTGCTTTTCCTTCCAAGAAATTAAGGGAACGAGTGTAACCGTGAAATGCACATTACGCCCTGGAGTCAAGAGCCTCTCCACGTCGGTGTCGAGCATAAACACTATATAAACAAAGTGATTATAATATCTACAATAATCCATGACATTTTATTGGATACCAGTCTCACTTTCCCACAGCAACGTTAAAATAGTTTAGATTTGTGTACTGTGGATTTCTGTTATGTATTTGTATGAAGTGTCCATTTCATTATAATATTCAGATTTATCATAAATAATGTATTTTAAGTTCCGTCAAAGAGGGATGGAGGTGGGGTCCAAATTCTTTAGCACATTTGAGCATTTAAAAAATTACCTGAAAGTAACGCAATAGTTACTTTCCAAAGTAACTTTTTCAGAGTAACTTGCCCAACACTGATGATCTCTGTGTCATATAAAGACGAAACTATACAGCTGAACACGATCTAGCTCACTTTCCACTTCCACTCGCTTTTTTCCTGTAGTGATACCCTCTAGGTAACGTATTTCAAGAGAGATTGAACATATTGAAAGTCTGTCATGCTGAGTGTGACTACTATTGATGAGACATGATGAGGCTGTCTCACAGTTATTTGATAGTCAGTCGTACCGTATGTACAAAGATGAGCACCTAATTTAGAAAATCATTTCGCCTGGAGCAGAAATAGCCACGAAAAAAAAAAAACATATTATGTCAAGCAACATTTCCTGTGGCCAAGGCATAAACAATTGAAATGGTGTATCAGGTCAGTAAACGATCTCTGCATGTCTGTTGAAAAAGGCTTGTTTTCCTTCAGGCAGTGTTCGTAGCCATCAGGCAATTTAAACATTGTTATTGAATAGGATGAAGGTTTACTTTGAACTTTTATGTTTAGCTTCTTCTTCTTTCTTTCTTCTGGGAGACAAAAATGAAGGTCATGAGCTCATTTATCGTAAATGACGCCAGAAAGCTACAGTAAGTTTGCATTTAGAGTGTTCCTCCGTCTTTCACTGACTTCATCTTGGGTTTTTGTAATTGGGGCATGATTGGATTATGAGAGGAAATGCTGGGGACAGAGCGAGACTGTTGCTCCACTGAGTATAATCCACTTTTCGATCTTCTGTTTCCGCAGCGACTCTGATCCATGAAAATGTATTTTGCATTAAAAGTACAGACGGCACGGTGGAAAATAAATGGTATCCCTCTTTGACACAAAGGGTGTCAATTTATTCTTAACTTGTGGTAAAATAGTTCCACTGTTACACATACACAATGTATGTTTTTCATTTTTGTTGCTGCCCATTGTACAAAAAAAATATAACTAATGATTAGCGATGATCAGTGTTTAAAACATGCAAGCAATGTTAGAAAGCTTCTCATTCATAACTGGTGCTGACAGTCGCATTTGATGGTTCAAATGACAGATGCCACCAGTGATAGATTATATCAGCTGTCATCAATGTAACAGCTACACTGTGATCACTGTAATGCTGGATTCATTTATAATTACAGATTAGGTGATAACAGAGTCATAAATTATTGCCGTGACTCTGCCAAGAGATTGCACATTGGTCCCTGACCAATCACAGCTTGTCGTTCTTTCACAAGGTGCTTAATGTCATCAGGAGGTAGGAACAACTTCTGGGACAAGGATGTAAACAAACAATGGCGGCCTTTGTCATACCGGCTTTCTTGTGTTTAGAAAAGGATTTTAAAAAAAAAGACTTTGTCTGTTTTACAGTTCCACCTTGCAGCACCGACATCATTCCTCTTTTGCTTCGCCATTATTCACCGTCGTGCACGAAAGGCCGCTTTGTGTTCATGTTGGTCAACGTCTGGAAGGCGAAAACAATAGCGCCGCATCACTAAAATGCTAATCAAGAGGGAGTCGCTCTTCGCCTTCTCGCCAAGCATTTGATTCTTGTTTTGCCCTTCGGAAGCGTTTGAATCGATTTGCAGTTTGATTATGAGTTTTGCATGAGCGGAGTAGGCATTTCAAACAATAACGTCGCTGTCATCGCATTAATTTAATTGTGGGAAACCAAAAATCGCGATGCAGATTTCTATTTGATTAATTGTGCAGCCCGACAGAGGCGGCTCTTTTCTAGAAAAATGATTCAGCTGATTTGAAAAGACCAACTTAAACATTTTATGCATATTAAATCAATATTCTAAGCTCATTAACCTCATAGTTTTGAATCAGGACCACAGTTATTTGTATCAAGTAGTTTGTAAAAATCAAATATCATTAATGTCTTCTAATTTTCAGTTGGTTAATACTAAAGGGAAGCTTGAATAACGAGTGCTGCCACTAAAAATCACAGATCTGAACTTTGAGTTGTATCTATTTATAACTTTAGTTTCTTGCTAATGATGAAAGCTAAACTTCTGATTGAGAGATTCAAAAGGATTCAGATCTGATAAGTGGATTTCACACTGGCTTCAGGATTTGATAAAATGCTATCAAACCCTAACTGTACTGCAGGTGCTTCTTTTAGCTTGATCATCCACTGATCAATAGATCAATAGATGACTGGATGTGGTGATACAGCGTCGGTACAGCAGTTAGTTTGTTTGTTTTTTTTCAACACATGGAATCGCAATTGTTCCTGGAAAGAGCCAAAATAACATAAACACTGCAGAAACTAGATGACATGCACTCTTTTTCTCGGCTTTTATGAAATTCTTGGGTTACTGGGGAAGAGTGAAGCGGAAGCAAGAGAGAAGTGGGAAACAATCTGAAGATGAAGGTTTATCTGTGTGTTTCAAAGAGTCCTGCTCTCCGTGTTGGAGACATTCTGACTGATCTCGCAGAACAAAGGCAGTATGAAAATAACCATGCTTCTGGCACTGAGCTCCAGTCTAACTTATTTTAAGAAATCAGCAGAACACAGGGGCCATTGTAGGTCCTTTGCACAATGCAATTATATCCTATATCAAAACAGAATCTGGGGTCAGATGTTTTGCAGCTTGCTGTTTGATTGTTTTCCTTCATCCTGGCTGTGCGTTATTGCACAGCCAGGATAACACTGACTGGTGAAATGGCCCCCTGTCAAAACCCATTCACTCACAGCAAATTAATTCCTGTCTCTCCCCTTTGCAGCTGAATGAAAGTTTGAGGCTAAAATGAGGCGCTTTCCAATTTAGACGGCTCTCTTCTCGGAAAACGGGAGGTCATTGGTATGAAAATCACCAACCAGATTGTCTGTCTGATTTAGCACACTCCTATAGGGATGCATATAGCCTGAACAAATACACTGATGTACAAGCTATCTTAATTGGGAGTATATTTAATGAGAAAATGCCCAGGAAGGCCTTTTTTTATGCGCTGCGAGAATTATATCGTTATTGTTGAAAAGTCTCCTTCGTCCAAGTGCCGGGTTGTACATTTCTAAACAATATACTGTAAATAACAAGTGCGGCATGACTAAGTGACTGCTAAATGAGATCTTATTTTTTTGTGAGATTGTGAACGCAATTTTCTGTAATGCTTCCCAAAATATTCAAAAGTAATTTAAGGTGTTCTCAGTGCCTGCAGCAAACTGGTTAGTTTAACTTGCAAATGCAAACTTAATGGAAAAATAACTCACCCTCGGACTCTCCCCCATACATAAGTAGTATACATACATCAAAATGCATTGTGATACTCATTTGTGTAAGGCGCATTTTAGTTTTTTGGTGTGTTGATCTAGTTATATTGCAGTTTGTGAGTTCCTGCATTTGACAGAGAGAGTGATTTAAGATATGGCTTTTTTATGTTTAAGTGGAGGGAGAGAAGTGCGACAGTGATACGAAAGTAACAGTGACAGCGCTTTCTCAAAGTCCAGCGATACTTTAACTGGCAAAAAAAGTTTGCCATTAAACATAATCCATGCAGCAAATGTGCTTCCTGTAACACATACTAGGCAAAACCAGGCTTGACAGGAGACAGGGAGAAGAGGGTTGTTGTTTTTTTTTTTTTGTCGCTTGGATAATTGGATGTGACTGTCACTGACGGTAACTTAGTGCCCTCGCAGCAGAAGCCCTTGACCTGTGTTCTCCACATTAAAGTTATTTCGACTGAAGTGTTGGACCCAAAGTGCAGCAAATAACTCAACACAAATCACTTATGTTACAGCCCTTTCATTGAAAGGCTCTCCATAAACACTGGATGTGAAAATTTCTCATATTTTGCATATATAAATTGCATGTGTCAACCCTGTGCAAGCACGCTAAAAGTAATGTAAAGCAACCACACCGGTAAATGTTCCCATTTATCTAGCGGTACTGGCTTTAAAAGCATTTGCGGGTTGTTGTCTGACTTAGAGCGTAACGTCTGTGTATTTCTGAATAATGAAGATTAACCATTTTTAAACTCTAAAATGCGGACATAAATCTCGACATTTTATATTCAGAACACTTCATAAAACATGTGTTGTAACGTCAACGGTGCATTAGAGTAAATAACTATCATGGTAGGGAAGTTGTTGACAGGTTGTTGGAGGGAAGATTCATGCTTCGTCTGACTGCAGTCTCCAGAGCACAGTACATCACCTGCCAATTATATGCCATATTTCCTGATGGCCACTTTATCATTGTTTTTCTCCGCTCAGGCTGCATTATGTTCTGCCAGAGCCTGAAGCTTCTTTAAGGTGACTGAGGTAAAGAATTAAGAGGAAAGCGAGGACACACTTTATTATACTGCAGAGGAGAGGTCATTGAAAAACATGGTTTATGTTTTTTTTACTCACTCTATGCACCACGTTATCCTTGGTAAAAATTCAGCACAGTATCAGTAATTCTTCCTAAGCAGGATATTTCTTTATACCTCTGGCTATATGATGATGGGAAAATTCAGTTTCAACTATCCATTTACTGAAGCCGTTCTGACTCCATAACCGTTATCTGATAAATCTAAACACAGTTTAAAAGTTTTTCCTCTGGTTTTATGTGGCTCTGGTGCTTTGGGGTATTTTTTTTTGTTTTAGTTCCACATCTGTCCCGGTTATGGTGCCAGTTATGATTCTAGTGCTAAATGCAATCATCTTCTTCTCTCCAGAATATTCTATCATTTGACAACGAACATCTCTAAACGCGTTCGAGTTTGTTTTCAGTTATGTAAAGACAGAACAAACGCCGTCTTCTTCCGTTGCTCGAAGCAGAAAGGAACGCGCCTCTGTACTTTGTGTAACGGCTGAACTTTGCCTGACATCGGCACAAAGAAACGACTGAGTCACCAAACCTATTTCTTGTCACAGGTTGCATTTGTTTACCAACTGTGACCAGCCGAAATAAATCCACCTCGAGACAAAATAATTCAGAGGAAAGCAGCAAAGATTTATTGGAAGGTCTGAACAATCAAACCTCACTTAGCGGAGCAGAAAAATATTTTTTTTTTCTCCTTTTCGCTTTTGTACGTGTGAGTTTCTGCTGATTAATTGCGAATAAACAGCACAAAGGAAATGTATTTATGTAATTGGCAGGCGTTACTTTTGACAGAAAACTGGTAATTAGACTCTTTTGAGACTGGCTTCTCTTACTTCCTCGTCTATTTGCTGTGAGAGGCGCAAAATATGATGTGATAGAAATTCAATATTTCACACACACACACACACAGGGCTTCAAGGAATTCAGCGATGTTTATGACTTTGGAATTAATATTACGTTCGTTAGTAGAGCAACACGTACATGCAAGTTCTAGTTCTTCAGGTGTTTTTGTTTCACTTTGAATGATCACAAATTCATCTTTGGATTAAACTCAGCTACATAAGCAGTGATGCATACTAATGCTGCTGCGTGTCTATATTTGTTACGTCTCTCTGTTTATTCTTTCACTTCTTTAGTTTATCTAATCTGTTTACATTCATATCAATCCTAAAATTAAAAAATGATATTTGCAGAACGTTCATGCCTGAAGTGCTGGAGTTAATTGGGTGCATAGAGTAAACTGTAGATAGACACATTCATGATGCACCAAAATAATCATGTTGTATACGCAACACGTTGCTTGTTATGAGTCGACTGGAGTGGGCCTGTATTGAGTGATGACTTCGTTCTAATTAGATGCAAAATGCAAATGAGGAGCGCCAGGAAAGCTATGGAATATATTACAAACTTCCCGATATGCTCATGTATGAAATACAAAGTTGTAAGAAGGCGTGTTTATGTTGTCATAACTAATGTATTCTCTAAGGTTTTTTTACATAGACAAACAAATGAATGTGATATATCGGCCTTTCAGATTTATGTTTCTGCTCTATAACTATGTTCCTTTAATGGTACAGTGAAGCTGTGACTGACAGTCAGAGTGCTGCTGTTCTCCTCTGGGAAATGTTTCACTGGCAAATGCCTGATGTGTATGAGGCAGAGTTACACCCGCTCTGAACACTGATTAGTTGGCTCCAGGCTCGCGCTGCATGAATTATGCTCTTTGTGTCAGGAGCTCTTCCTGGAGAATAATGGCGTTGTCAGCGGGGGCATGCACGGGCCAAAGTTCAAAGTTCAAAAGTTAAACTATGTTTGCTTAGAGACTTCCTGTATTATGATGCATAAGGACATGAAGATCATTTAAAGTTGTATCATAGTGATAAAATATAGATATTCCATAGAAATATTATCCAAACATAGCATGTCTGTTTGTGACGCTGACTCACTTCCTTTAGGTGATTGTTCAACTTTCTCCTGTACATTCATTATCCTCACAAATCTAACTTTGAGACAACAACTCATGCTGGAAGCCTGAAGTATTGGCTTTTTTTGACAGGTTGCAATGGAGAAAGATAAACCTGTCAATATGAGTGAATAATCTGTTTCCCCTGACATCTGCTCTGGGATTTAGGAGGCTGGCACTGTTCATTATAGCCCCGGGAATAGTTATATAGACAATGGGTGACACAGTCGGGATTACAGTTAGATCCGAAGTGGTAGATAAATAAAACACTGCGTCCCTTGAGAAGAGCTTGAGAGGGTTGCATCAGTTTATCCTGATGAAATGGCGTGAAGTCCAACTTGAAGATTAAGGCCAAGCTTGTACTCTGCCGGTCCACTTTTGAAAAAACAGCATCTGCAGGAACAATGTTTCTGTAATAAGTAAAAGAGAAAATAGCTTAGAGTGTGCTTCTTGAGTAGAAAAAGGACAAAACGTGGACCATGCATTTCACAGTGGATCTCTCTAATGCTGCAGACGTCTCATTTTTAGCTCCTTTCCCCTCCTCTCCTTTGTACCTCAGCCAAAACTAAGAGCCATTTTTTACTTGTCACATCCAGGAATGTTAATACTTTTATGACTTTGCCGGAGCAGATGGAAAACCTTAATAGGGAAAAAAAGAAAATTGAATTGATATTCGTCTTTTTTTTCGGTCGCCATGGAGAGAGCATGGCGAGGATGCGGCATTCATCTGCAGAGTGTTGATATGACATGAATCAAATTATGCACAGATGCACCAGGCAATCTGTTTGCTTTCCGAGCATATTCGAAACAAACCAAAGCATACATATGTATTTTAATAAACAATGCACATGGATTAAAGAACTCTATTTTTATCACATCGCAGTTAGAATAATGTAATCGTTGGGGCTGTATTAAGGACAGTACCGTTGGAAGAATTACATTAAGAGTGAGAGAAATCCAATAGATGGGAGCTGTCGCAAAAACCTGATCAAATCTGCGTTGAAAAAGCCGCTCGCTCGCACACGCGTGCACATATAGATATTCTGCCTCCACAGACACAATTGCGGGAAGCAAACCACTTAACATGGAAATTGTCCTTTCATCTTTTAGGAGCGAATCACTCCGAGGAAGTTAAGAGGCAACTAATCAACAATAAAGGAGATAGTTCGGCTGCAGCATCGGATTTTCACTCTGCACTCCGTGAACCCCAACCATGACATTTCCTACATGTGATATTAGCTCTAAGTGAGATATTAAGCTCAGTTTGAACCTATTTTCATCAGCTATTCAATTATTTATTATCTCTGTGATAATTCTTTATAACGTCTTTGCTGTGCAAATTGCCAAGACCTCGTTCCTGCTGTTACGTGACGGATGCAGTCTGTTTTACACCGCCACTGAGGGCCACAGGGTCGGAGCTAAGCTATTTTCCCTGCGTGTGATAACTTATAAGCTCCGTGTGGTGGAATGGCGTGTGAAATATGGACACCACCCCTGCCACGATTCGACTCAGCAGCCAGTCAATTGACCTCAAAGGCCACTTAAGATTTGAGTGTGTAATATTTCATCTGATCGAATTTGCATTAAAGCACCACTTTTCTGCCCACCTCTTCATTTATTTGAATCAAACCACCAGAACGGGGCTCTTGACTTTGTCTCTTGCCCCAGCTAAATCTTGAGTAATAACACCGTCGCCGCCAAAATAAGGTAAAAAAAAAAAGCTGCATTGAAGCACATCTTTCATGAAATTTAAAAAGACGTTAACATCTCCTTTTTCGATATCTAGAGTCTAAATGTATGATTGCGATGGAGAATCAGGAGGCAGTGTGTAATTTGATGTTAGAGACACAAGAGAGGATATACAAAAGGGATTTGCGAACATTCACAGTAACTCGAATAAGATGGTGGAGACTAAAAAGGCGAACAATTATGTATTTGATGGGTCGGTCTTACTGCTGCCTCTGCGAGAACCACTTTCTGTGCAAGTGAAGTGAAATGAAACGAAAAGCACAGTAAATGATATGCATAGTTTAGCCTCTTACATGGGACATCTGAGAGCCCATTGGCTAAACGAAATCTAATTAGGTTTGGAGTAAACCGCATTATTGCCTCATTACCGTTAATTGACCTCTTGGAGAGATGTTACTGGAACACTGGAGAGGATGCCTGTACACAGACAAAAACATTAAGAGGTTATGTTGGAAAAGGAAGTGAATGGAAAGCATGTTAGAAAAACCCCATTCAACACACATATTCACCCCTTGAGGAGGATTCTCTCTTTCCATTTTGAACTGGGACCATCAATAATCCGATAAAGCTACTAATAAATACAGTAAAAAAAAACCGAGACCTACATTGAGGTGTCCCAGTATCAAAGGGGAGCCCGAGAAGCTAATTTTTCTTTTACTTCAGATGCGTGTTGCCCAAGGCGTCCCTTTGAATCCTGCTCGCTTTTCAACTAAAGATGAATCAGGGGATTTCGCTAAGGTGCAACGGTGTTGTCGCACGAAGATATTTTTAGATTATTGTATCTGTGGCGTGGTATTTAAGGTGAAATTATGGCTATGAAGCTCTTCGAGTCAGGGTGGCAGGCAGTTTTGCGAGAGTGCAGTCCTTTACAAAATATATCATAACATAACATTTGCAATACATGCACAGGGACTCTGTTGCAGAATCCCATAAAAAGGTATCCAGCTCATAAAGGCAAAGGAGGAGGAATCCCCCTTAAAACATCTCACATCAATAGGCATCCATAGCTTCAGGCTCACTCGTTCTTGCTTCATTAAATTCTCATACAGCCCTCATCAAAACACATCTTTCATCTAGACACTGTGTCAGTGCTGCGTAGAGACCAGACTGCACCACCACCGATAAGAATTCATTCCATGGTCTGCATGCTGTGGAAGGACGCGTGCTGGTAACACAGTGGGATAAGCAGTTTGTTTTTGTTTTCTCCCCACATACAAAAGGGATCCTTAAAGATGTATGCAACCTTTTGAAGTTAATCCAGCTGGTGTCGACGTGGACGTCCACTGAAGTGTCAGCTGTGTGCGAATATAAAGTTGAAATGTTTGACAACCGGGGATGAAAACAGGAGACAGTTGTGTGTGTGTGTGTGTGTGGGTGTAAACTCATTCCCCCAAAATAAAAGTTAACAGTCTGAAGGGGTTGTATTAATAGAGTGGTTGACTTTTTCCCTAGTTAAGGCAAGTCAAGTGGGTTTTTATTGTCATTTCTACCGTATACACAGCAGTGAAACGAGACAGCGTGTCGCCAAGGACCGCGGAGCTACATGAAACATAAAACATAGTGCACACACATTACAGCACAAAACACAAAAGTGCAGTACGTTCAGACTAAACAGTTTAACGAGAAACAACAGGCAGACAGAGCGTAACAGACTAGGATGCGTATGCTCATGCATGTATTTATGTACATGTGCTACGAATGGATATATAGAGTGTGACTTAAGTAGAAGTAGCAGCAGAGATTAAAGGTGCAAAGTACAATGTGCACATTGTTTTATGTTTGCAGTCTGCATGCTTGCAAGTCTGTTGTTTAACGCTCTTTATCGCCTGTGGGAAGGAACTCCTTAAACTTCTGAACTTTTCTTCCAGAAGGCAGCGGGGAGCAGGTGTGTTGCACCGTCCACGATGCTTCTGGCCTTGCTCAGGCAGCACGTGTCGTGAGATGTCCGCGACAGAGAGAGAGAGAGAGAGGCCGCGATGGTCTTTTCAGCTGTCCTCACGATCCGCTATAGGGCCTTGCGGTCAGAGGACAGTGCAGTTGCCAGACCGCGCTGTGATGACACGTCCTAGGATGTTCTAAATAGTCCCTCTGTAGAACGTGGTCAGATCTTATACAACTTATACATCTTTATGTATGCAACTTTATATTTTATTGACTTAAAGACGTTGAAGCCATGTTGCTGGGATGTCAAACTCGACCACTGACTTGTCAATTATTTTTGCGGTTGACTGCTATAAAATCTCATCCCCTGCATGTTTTTTTTTTTATCTTTTCAGCTCTGTTGACCTTTCTTAGCTTTTGTAAATATAGACACTGCTCTTTGGAACTTGTCTGTAAACTAAAAAAAACAGAGTAGCATGGAGGATTTTTGAAAGTATTTTCCTGTATCAAAGTTTTGAGTCATTGAGTCACTCATATTATTAGGCTCACATTATAGCTGAGACATGTCTTTTAAGCTGGCAGGTGGAAGGTGTAGCTTAGATACTCAGAGACCCAGGTGTATTAAAGTATAACCAGTATTTTTCAACCGGCACTCAATGTTCGTGACTAATGGGCCAATAACTTTTGAAATTGGTCCCGTACTGAGCAAGAGCACTGCAGCTGCAAAATCTAACTGTGAATTAAGTGGTTGTTATTGGAACACAGAGGTTTTGGTGAGTTTTATATTTTTTTTTCTGTCAAGTTTGAATCAATGATATTGTGAAATAAAATGTTTCTGTCGCTGACGTCTGGTCACTTTGAACACAGCGATGCAATAACAGCAAAAAGGATCTTTCTCTTTCACAAAAACATCCATCACTGTTCATTTCCACGTCGTTGCAAGACAATAATAACTATCTAGGCCTCTTGTTAATCTGATCAGTGGCAAAAAAAATCACTTTAAGTGCTTGTAAATTGATGATACGTCGCTGCCCATGAGGATTACGTTGCAGATAGTTTCACGGTGACGGCTGATCGTTGGACTGGCCGCTCATCGGGCCTCTGCCTGAACTAGCTGCTGATTTCAAGCTAAGCCAGCCTAGACCAATTTTGCCATTTTGTGTTAGATTGACTGTAACGTTAACTCTAATAAAGAGCAGTTTGCCAGTCATTCACAAAACAAATGGCAGTAAACACAACAGCGCTTGTGTAATTTTTTTTCATCACTGCAACTGGGTAATAAAACACAATATAATTTGGCTCAAATAATTAAATTCGCCCAACACATTAAACAAATGTCAGCCTCTTAGCTTAGATCCACCATCTTGGGCGTAGTAAACAGAATTTTAAGCTACAAACCTCAGCTGACTTTTCTTCCAAAGTTGTTATGTACACAGAATTGCACCTTTTCAAATATGCTGCTGAGTCCGGCTGTTGAAGTTTTGTACGTCTATTTCAAGTAGGAGAGTCCATTAAAATGTTAGAAATGCTTGAATGGACAGTCATAGAAGTGAGTAGAGTGTCTCTAGGAAAAATGATTAGGACTTTCACTGTCTCATATAACCACACTCGACTGCCTATTTGGACATGTCTGTCTGTGAGACGGTGCTTTTACAGACATCACTGTCACGGGTATTGTGACTAAACCCCCCGTCAGGTAGCTGGGCATAGTCATTTCCGAAATAGTTTGAAATGACTATGCAACTGCATCAAAACTGAAGCATATCGGCCACTAACATCACAGATAAGCACTGATACACGTATGTATTGACATATGTATGATTTATAGGGACCGGCACTTGTCAAGACTGTAGGGTGAGCATATTTGTATGTATGGGCTTCAGTTTGCAAATAATCAAAGTTTTATATCAAGCACTGTATATATTTGTATGTGTGTCTAGATGTGTGCTGTTTATATATAGTATTTTCATTTTGATGTATTATTTCTCTGTGGATTGCAACTTCACTTCAACTGCACTTCAAGCCCCCGGAGGACTCAGATTTTCTCCTACATGTTTTTTTATAAAGCTTCTATTTCAGTATGTTTTTCTGTCTTTTTTTCTGTGTGAGGGATTTCAGTGGTTCACCACGACTCTGATCCCTCACTTGTAGCGCTGTGCAACAATCTCGCCTTTACCTGCCACTTGAATGTCCTGCGTCTAATTTTCAAGTGCCTTTCCTGACTTTGCTGGTATCACCTGTTGTTGTCGGCTAGTCGCGCACACACGCCGAGGGGTGAGGTGGCTGTGGCCCTTGTCAAGCAGCGGTGCTAGAAGCTGCCATCTAATACACTTTTTATGATAGGATTGGAAAAACAAACCTGTACCTGGTTCACAGCAGAGGTGTCTGAAACTCCAGCAGAAAATTGTTTACTATGAACACTGACCCAAAAGAAATTTTAAACGTTAGGGTTTCTCAAAGGTTTTCTCATATTTTTTTTTTTTTTGTATTTTATGACTCTGGAACTTTGGAAATTGCTTTTAAGGAGGTATGACTGTGCAAGATGGCCTCAATACGGAACATTTATGTATTTCATAGCTTAGAAAAACACAGTATTTGTAGGTGTGTAATGTTACTTGTTGGATAAGACAAGTGTGTTGCACGGATAGTACACCAATTTCCTATTTGTCGATCTCTTCTGCAGCTCTTCTTTCAAACATTATGCCTTCTCAACTCTACCTACCTCCCATCCTCTTTATGAGCGTGTCTTTTGTGTGCAAACTAAACCCTTATGTTTCTCTACTTTTTCTATTCTCTATTGACACAGCACAGAAATGTGTATTCAGTGTTGGTGTGACCCTTGAGGTATAAGCTTTTCAAATGCAATGAGTGAGTCACCTCCTAACACTTTCAACATTTTCACGATCCACTCGATGAAACTGTAATATCTTTTTATGCAACAGAAGCTAACCTATATGGAGCTTTTAAAGTGCTTCACTTCACATCAGTGGTTCTTCAAGCTGAATGGAAAAATGTTTCCTATATTACAGTAAATTTAATGACGGCTCTCCACACTGACAAGTCTCTGCAGCTCCATGCAGCTGGACCAAACAGAACCAAAACAAAGCTGGTTTATGTGTGAGTCTGTGCCAACTCAGGAGCCAACCTGGCCCCAGTGTGTGTCCCCTAATGCATGACATTTGACTCACAGAGCTAAGCATTATATTTTCATTCAAAAATGTATTCTTGGCAGCCCAGAGGGGTTTTTCAAGGTATTTCCAGAATCCTCAAATACTCTTAAACCTTTTAGAAGATTTTAACCAGGGATAGACGGGGTGTTCGGATTTCCCCGGATGTACAATTACCGTAGCCACGCTGATAGCCAAAGGATTGTTGCTGAGATATCGTTTTGTAACCTTCTCGCCCCACAGTGGTCAACTGTCTGTTCAATTCTGTCTGTGGTAACATTTCAGTCAGCATATTTACTGTTCAGTAGCATCAGTGTGACGGGAAAACTCTGAAAACCTTTGAAACTCTTGAAAATCAAAGATACAAGGTGAGCTCGGTGTTGCATCACACTTTATTCATTCAGTCACTGAGAGGAGAACTACTTATTTACTGAAACAGCTGTATATTTATTTTTCTATACCGATGATTGAGAGCACTTTAAGGCTTTAATCATTCCATTATATCTATTATATCAAATCTATTATAAATGCCCATTTAAAAAAAAAAAACGATTTTGAGTTCACTCGATAAAGTGTTTACCATTTTATGTGCTGCAAGATAGGACACTAGAAATAGATGGAGGACAGGTTTTGGGGGTTATTGAGGGCTATTGTGCCATCACCGCGCAGCATATTGTGCACCTTCTTTTTCTATTCACGTTAAGCCTTTTTTTATTTGGCTATAATGTTTATGGCAGGAGCTAAGACGGCTTCACCAGCTGAGCTAAAGAGACCTCAATATGCACCCACAAAGGATCTTTTTATCCCTCTTTATCATCGCGGAGACTATATGAAGTCCACAGATGAAAAGGACGTGATGTGCCAAGCTTGCATGGACACAGGCTGCCGCTTTAGCTGCTGCTGTGATTATTTACATAATGAGGGGAGCCTTAAGTTTGCGGAGTCAATCTGATCCAGTTGGCTCATCATAAAAGAATATCTATATATCATTTGGTCACTGATCGTAGTTCACAGGCCACAGATCAGAGCAAAATCGACTCTTATTTGTTTTAGTTTAATGCTGTATACATTAATACTATAGAGTAAAAATTATATCTCCCAAGAGAGTCTTTAAGTACTTAAAAATTTGCTGTATCAATGTGTCCCCTCTTAAATGGCTCTTCTTAACCATTTATGAGTTGCAGCTAGCACCATTAAATATAGGTTGTGATTGGCCGATGAATCATTTGAAGATGGGATCATGTGCAGTGTTGAAATAGTATTAATCTAGAGCAGGGATCTTCAGTCTATTCCAGCCCAAGGACCCTTGAAGAAGAGACAAACAGAACAGAGACCCTCACATCTAATGAAGTCACATTTTAGGCCTGGCCTATAATAACTTTTATATTAACTTTATTCAACTTTTATTTCCCCTTATTATACTGGGTTATTAGCCTATATGTGTTTATGATTCATAAAAAAGTTCATGCATAATTATTGTTGGTTATTAAATTCCAAGAGCTGTCCGTCTTTGGACTGATTCATCCAACTGAAGTGCAAATGCCTCCGCTGTTTGTAGTTTCTCAATTATCTGCACCCTCACATTCATCAGTATTTTGGTGAAAAATGTAAATTATTATGACATAAATTGGTTGACCCCCTGCAGTACCTCCGTGGACCCCCTAGGGGCCGTGGACCTCTGGTTGAAGACCCCTGATCCTTGGTTGTTGTTGTTAACCCCAAAGAACTCTTTACCTTTATGTTTAGCCACTTGCGTTGCTTTCACGAGGCCTATACGTGAATCACAGCTGACATTTTCTGTAGTCATTTGCTAACAGAACACTTGATCTGGTCAGTGCTCATTTGCAATATGTTACACCAAGTAATTGCAGTGTGTAATTTCAGTTCTTGAATATTCATATAATTAAAGCGTCTGTTTGAAAACGAGAATGTTTATGATGCCCCGATAAGCTGATGGAGGTTAGCGGGCATAAACACTAATAGACGCTGTTGCATACAACAACAACACTTAATTTCACACTGTGCTGGTTCTTAACAAAGACTGATCTGCCATCATTCCACCTTTGTGGCTGCTGAATAGACCCACGTTATATTGTTCTGTGAAAAATAAGTCAGTGGCCATTTTAGTTGAAAAATACAATGGGATTCAAGGAGGTCTGTGCTCAAAGTGATTCTTAATAAGTAATGCATTTTAAAAATATCATCTTCGCCTTCTTTCGCTGACATAAATTGCTGACATATAAGACTATCTATCTGTTAAGTCTCTTCCAATAAAAGCGTCTTCTAAATGAAATGAAAACAGGCCTTAATGGATATCCTTAATGGGTATCCACTAAGCTTGACAGTGACAATGGCAGCATTCTTTTTAAATCAGATCGAGGAGAAAATGGAGGTTTGTTTCTTTAGAGAGCCGTCATCAGTCGGGCTTCCAGTGAAGTCACATCCTTTGTGTATACCAAGCATGTGATGTCATATAATGTTTGCAATATACAATACGTTTGATAAAATGCAATGTGCATTTTAATTAGTTGGACATTATGCAAGGGTTGTAAATAGATCGTAATTGCAGGAGTAGTCTAACACTCAGTAAGCACAGTGACTTCTTGATTCAGTTTTATGTAATTGGATTTCTAGGTCACGATAGCCTGTTACAGTGTGTGCAGTTAGGGCACTAAGTGCAGTACGAATCACTACCAGGTACTGACACTTTCACAAGAAATATAACAATGAGAACAAATCCGGTAGCTCTGCTGCGGTTAAGAGGCAAAAATGCTGGAAAGATAGTGTTCAGAAACTTCTCCAACTGTCCAACTTTTACAGCAACATTTAGCATTCGTCTATCTGTTACTGTCATTTTAGCTATGTTTTGGTATCCTGCAAAAAAAAAAAAGAAAAATAGATAAACATTATTTCTTTGGTTTTAGTTTATTTATTAGTAAGTTTGTGCTTTTTCAATGTCTTCCTACTCATTATTTCATTTCACTATCTACAATATACAACCTAATTTTCAAGCTAGTTTTACAGAACAATACTAGTTTACAAAAGAAATGCCTCTGCAGCTTTGTATGGACTTCAAACATGGCCTCAATCTCCAACAGAAGAACACAAATGTGTTTAACTATCACCAGAAATTACAGATACAACTTTTTCTCTGTAGCTTCTGGGGGAAAATATGTTTTTGGGTACTTATTTCTGAGCAGAGATGTCTGAAATCTCTATAAAACACCACATCGAACTACTTTCAAATGCAGTACTTTCACATTTTATGTTGTGCCTCATCTACACATAAGACAAGGGCATTATTACAGTAGTACCCACCTTCAGCATCGGGCCAGGTCGATAATATTTCTCGAAAACCATTATGGTTGTGTATTCCCCTGGGGAAGGTCCCACGGTGGAGAAAATAGAAGCAGTGGAATGACGGTATCAAGTGATCTAATCACTTCTGGAGCAAAACCAGATAGTGGAAAGTGATTTCTTGTTCTTTCTGTGTCAGTATGCTAGATACACGACGGGAACAAAAGCAGCAGTAATGAATTCCTGGCATTCAAAATTCATAATTTCGGTTTCTGAATATTGTCGGTTAAGAGTGTCTGTAATTTCTGTATCTGTGAACAGAATGATCTGCAAGTGCCTGGGCACATACAGTACTTCACACTGCGCAGTTTGCGAGGAAGTAATCAAATGCTACTTATCTTCATCCTCATTATAATAAACAGACATCACAGTCACATATGGTTCTAGTAGACAATGGCCACAGATGGGTGATTAGTTGAAGTGTTCTGAAGACCATGCTGTTCTTCCACCAATTGATATTGAGCTTGGGGCCCCCGGTGTAAAATGAAGGCTGTAATCACAGATCCTTCAGAGCTGTAACTCAATGCTAACGAACAGCGTCTTTGTACTTCTTCATTTTTTTGCTAAATGCGGCCAGGCAAGCCCCACTTCTAGAAAATGGCATCTAAAACGTCAGATTTCCATATATCACTGCTTAACTCACTTCTTTCTGTAGTTCTTCTTTGCCTTTAATATATGCATATAGCTTCAAAGATGCTATAAAAGTGTCTTAAAGATTTAGGGTCCATTACTTTAGATGTAGCTGGCTGTGTTCTTAATGAATCACTTTGCTTGATAGCATCCCTTCCATGCTAATACGGAGTGGGAAGATAGCTGCACCAGGTATCATAAAATGCTACTTAATGCGGCTTTTCCCATCCCGCATTTGGAGAGGTATTAATTGCTTTTTGAATCCTTGGATGATTAGCCATGGCTGGGGATGGACAGCAAGTATTAATCATATGTTTTGATCGTGTGGATTTGAAGAGACTCTCAGCACTCTGCTCGGAGAATCCTGTGGAGGTCACTAATTGAAGTGGGTGGGGGGTCTCCAGGAGGTGTGATCCTCTAACCTAGATCCAAGAGATGTGTTGATGAGTCCTGAAATATACATTTCCCCGTATCTGAACAAGCGTGTGTGTGTGTTAGCATTATATTCAGAAAGTCAGACTGCGGAGAAAAGACCTCTCAATCCAGAGGTGATTAACGCATTTTCAGATGCATTCAACACAAGAATCTTTTAGGTTTTTCTTAATGTCCCATCAAGGGCAATAAGCAATGTGTAGGGAGGACAGATTTATCGTCACATAAAGGATAAACCACTAGTGATGGCTACTGCATGTAAATCCATCTGGATTAATGTTCCTCAACTAATGTAAGTGCAGAATTAACAGCCGCCTGTCCTCAGAGAGACTTTGGAGCATAAGATGCCTGAAGTGCAAACCTCTTTGTTGCTAGGATTCTTACATTGAGATAGAAAAGTATTTTGCTCTGTCTCCTCTTTTCTTTATAGCCTTGCCTTGGTAGGCCTCCTTGGTAGTTGGAAAGAGAAGGCACTGTACAGATAGGCAATGATAGAGAGGGAAATAAGCTGCATTGTGCAACTTTTCTATCATAAAATAACATATTTTAAATAATTTTGCTACACTGACATGTAGGTTCTGGATCATATTTTAACAAGAGAATGTTTTCTTGTTTTCCCTCTGATGTTCTCCAGCTGCTCCCTTGGTGATTTCTTTGGTCACGATAGCCTGTCAGAAGTTTCCAGATGGACAGTAAACTGCTTTGAACTATAGTGGCTGCTAGCTAATGTTAGCTCAGTTTGTTAGCAGAGCTGCTCAGACAGTTAGCTCAGAGCATCAGGGGGAGTGTTAGCGTTTGTACCACAGGTGTTTTGGACCACCGGAAAGGCTGTGTGCACGTGAGCGGAGCTGGTCAGAACCGGAGTTGGACAAGCAGGCAATGCAACTGGGCTTAGCACCTTCTATGAACATCATGGCAGAGTTAGACACTGAAGAGGACGTTGATGGAGGAAGCTAAGAGAAAAGGAAGGGGTGACCGAGCAAGAGTAAATCTGGGACTGACTTTAGGTTGTTGGTGAGAACTTTGTGAAATAAAAGGCTGAAAGATGGACACTGAGCTTGGCTCCTTGCTGTTGGACTAGTAAGTAATATTAGCTGGCAGCTATGTTGTTGCACTTGTTTGGTTGCTGTTAGTGAAGTTGCTGACTCTAGTTTTTGATCATAAGTAATACAATCATAACAGATGCACGTGTACAACTGTCTATATTTACGACTGTGGGATTGTACTCTGAAACTGGGGACGCGAAACCGCAAAAATAGCAATTTCTACTCGCTTTAGAGAATTAATCATTAATGACAAAAGCAGGGGTGATGGTATTATTATTCAGCTCATGTATCCGAGGAAGTAAAAATATTGTCGATATTGGATAATTCCATACCTCCTGATTTATGTCTGATGCCAGCATTCAGTGCCAGCGCAGGATATAGTGTACCCCAGAGGTGTAGTGTTGCGTATGCATACAGTCTATACCCATGTCTGAGCAATCTACAATATACCTGCCTAGATATAGCCACAGTGCTCATCTTGCAAAGTAAGGCTGACGGCAGTCATGTTACAGTCATCTAATCTATGGTGTGAACTGCTCACAGGAGACTTGATTTCCCCGATTTTGATCTTCGAGTTCCTTCTGGACAGAAGTGCTGTCTTAAGGACAAACTCGGAAAACAAACTCAGGGAAAACAAAAGACTCGTTGTCGCCCTATGACCCTCGAGCTTCATTGCTGATCGGATACACGCAACTTCAAATCTTTCAAGTAAATACATACCGTAGATGACAGTTATGAGGCAGGAGCATATCCAGAGTGATGAAACAGGAATAATGTTAGATAATGTTACACTGGTAGCACAAGCAGCTGTTAATCAGTGCTGGATGGAAGTAAATTAGGCTTACCAGGGGTTGAAAAATGTTTTTATTTGAATAATTATAATCAAGATTGATGTATGATGGATTATACAGTATACCCATCTATATATATACAGTACATATAGCATATGCCCTATTACACGACTGTATGTAGTGACATTAAAGCTATTCCAGCTTCCAGGAATCCACAACATATACCAAACTGCCAATGTCAAAGAAACGATGTGGGCGTGTTTGAACCTTTGTGGAGTTAACCCATCTTCACAGTGTTGACTCACTAGGGCTACGTTGTGGGATCCTTTGGTCCACTGCCAAGCCATACATCCACAGCTCATCGCTCAGCGTCGGTTTCAGTTCAGTTTGAAGCTAAACCAATATACTTTTTTTGTTGAGACTGTGATGGACATAACTAAGACTTAGACTAGCTATATCTACAGTACATTAAATGTCTTGCCTTGATTTATCCTTTCCTGCTCCTATCTCTTTCACTTGTTCTTTTCCCGGTATCTGCACTCTGACAGGCTCAGATTAGATGAGACCTACCTCTTGACATTTGGTATCCAATCAGGAAGACAAATGCCAACCTGTGACTGTGACACTTAACCAGCCAGCCTTAACCAACTGTTCAACTGTTCCCTAACCTTAACCATAATCTAACTTTAACCAGTTATTTCAGAAATATACAATGATATATACTTATAATCATTTTAAGCAAAAATGACAAACATTTGCTACGAGTGGTCCTTGGTATGCAGTTATAAACATGCACAAACCTTTTTAGATTTATAGGTCCAGTAGTGTGCAAAATTAGCTGTGAGCAGATACAGTTATCTAGGCTAAAAACAAAACATACCTAGTTGGTTGCAGGCCACATTTTGGCCTGTGACATGATTCAAAAACTCAGAAACTTTTGGGTTTTGCACTGGTATTTGGAGAAATAAAGTAATCCGGAGGTGTCAACTCATGCACTTGAAATGTTCACTTTTTGTCTTACATTTATAGAATAAAAAATTCAGAATTAAACTAAAAAAAAATTCCTTGATAATGAAAAATATGTATATACACTGTACTGTACTGTATTTACGGTGGATTTACAACAGTATCCTACTGTATTTTATAATAATTGTAAAATACTGTTAAATTTTCATCCCTCACATGTAAATTAACAGTTAAATCAGTCATTTAACAATAACAGTAGATAACTGTAATTTAACTGCATAAAACAGTATTTGTAATGAATTGCTGTAAATTTACGGTGGATTACTACAGTATCTTACTGTATTTTAAAATAATTGTAAAATACTGTTAAATATTCGTGCTTACATGTAAATTAACAGTTAATGCTCAGTTAACAATAAGAAACTGTAATTTAACAGCATAAAACAGTATTTTCCGTCAAGCAGTGGAGACATCCCTTCTCAAGTCCAGTCATTATCCATCAGCATCTTACTGATGATTGCAGGCTTATGTTTCTATTTTGATGATAGCACTTCTTTACTGATCAAACTCCTCAAACGCCTCATTTTTGAGTGACAATATACTAACTGCCTATCCCTGAACTTGACTTTGGAGGGCACAGCTCCATCATGTCATTCAAGAAGTCCATATGGAGTTCAACAGAGCAGGTAAAGTAAAGTTATGCTTATCTCCCAAAATTGGTAGTGTCCAGTGTTGTTTTGTCTGCATGATTATTAAACTGTTGACATTTCAGATGTTTCATTGGGTCTGTTTCATTAGTTCAGGTTGCCTGGCTAAGTGAAAGCAAGCTCTGTAGCTAGCTTGAGCTCAATTAGCCGTAGGTGTTGCTGACCTTCATAAAGTTTTTTTTATTGTAAAGTTTATGTGTCATTAACATCTTAGAGATTGTTACATTTTTAAAGTTAATTGCCAATTTTGTGAAGCTATAACTAACTCGTGAAGTTATTAAGTGAAATAAGTTATCAGCTGAATAAGTGAGAGTTCTGTACTGTCGGTTCTGGGAAACGGTGTTAGAGTTAGTGCTCTGCTCTGTGAGTTCTGGTTTTTAGTTCTTGAAAATAGCGTCAGAGTGTGCGCTCTGTACTGTCCACTCTTTGCTACTCTCCTCCTCCGTGTCCTCCTCTAGCTTAACCTGCTACTTTTCTTCAATTGAGCACAGACAGATGAACAGTGATGAATGCATGTTGTTGCTGAAATGTGTTTCTGATCCGCTCTAAGCACTGGAAGGCAAGACGTTATTAAAATACAAGAAAAGACAAGCTGTGTGTTTATTGTAGGACTTCTGGATGTTGACTGGCTGTCGGGATGAATGTGGTAGCCTAGGGCTGGGTATTTGAAAAGCCCTGCATACTTTGGTTTTAAATAGGTGAGGATGCAAAAATAGCAGATTTTATAACACATATACTGTAAAATTACCATAACCCACAGTTCTCCTACTGTCATGTACTGTAATCCAAAATACGGTAATATACTGTTAAAATAAATAACAGTAGTTGCATTGTAAAATAACAGTAAAATACTGGCGTCCCTGCTGCCAGTATTTTACAGTGTATATATATATATATATTATTTGCAGCTCAAGCAGAGATTTGTTTGTGCTTTATCGTTTACTTTTTTAATTGAGAATGTCTTATGATTACAGTGGCTTATTAACACCTCTGCCCCCCACTGCTGAGGAATTTAAAGTGTGGTGAGAAAGGTGTGTCAAAAGCTAATTAGTGTTAAAATTAAATTTGTTGTGAGATGTTTATTTTGAAAGTCACAAAAAAAAAAAAAAGAAACAGGCGAGAGCAAATCATGGAATCGTCAAATTCACATGAAACATAAAACACATAAAAAAATGTGCCAAATGCAATTAACTGATATCCAAACATCCCTTTGAGAAACCTCTGCTGGCTCACTGTTTGCATGATACCAAAGCACGACACAGCAAAACATCAGGTTAAATTAAAATGTGTTTTATTAAGAAAACAAATAAACCACCACAAAATTACCAGTGAAGAAGGCAACAGTTCATGCAACTGTGCACAACAGGTCATATAGTAGTATAGTCATATAGTTATATACATCTAGTGATGCATTGGGATGGGTTCATCGGATGTTTGGGGTCATTTCAGAAACCCAGGTGACCACGCCAGTTTCCAGCCTGCGTCCAAGAGGCGTGAGACCACGGCTTGTCCCTCCTGATACACATCTTTCTCTGCCGCCTCTGAAGCTCTGTCAGTATTTTTTTTTCTTCTTTTATGTGCATCAGCTATGCCCAGGAGGCTATAGGCTTTGCACAGTGATATTCCCACAAAGCCCTTACCCCTTTACTTCAATGGGCATCCACTGTGCACACCTCCATCTGCAGCACTTCTCCACCAGGTTTGCATATTTCCCCCTTGTTCATCTCGCTGGCCTCCTCCAGTAGCTCTCTTCCATGACTAGCTGCTTTGATGCTTCAGAGACCAGGTCTAGGGGTGGCCATTTGCAGTGTCTTTGGGGAATCTGAGTTGCTTATCAAGGTCCACCATCATCGGCAAGTCAAATGATGTTCCATGGAGTTCCTGGGCTTTTGGGAATTCGGATGTTATCCTGCTCTCACAAATGTCATTCTTTGTGTCTTGGTGATTAAACTTGTCGATCGTACTGCAGAAATTTGATGCAGAAGGTTTCATTCACCCACAGTTTGGACCATGAGGTCTTCTTCATGAGATCATCACCTGTTTCCACCTTGTACATGCAGACTTTTTTGACATCCCCACCATCTCACCTGCAGTTCCTTGACCAGGAACTTTCTCCTATGTACTCCATTTCCTGTCAGTCTTTACCTCAAGACCAGCCTCAGACACTTCCAGGTCACTGGACTCCCTGTATTGCAGCACCTCCCTTGTTAATAGTATGACTATTAAACCACCATAGGCTCATTTACTGATTATTCTCACACACAGTATGTACAGGGCCACATCATAAGGACATCCCGACATCCTGGGGAGGAGAACAAAATGATCATGGATGATAAAAAACACATTTTGGAACAGTCGCAGGACGGAAGGTACACCCAGCCTAAAAAAAAAAACACATACAACTGCAAAACTACTGCACTGAGATGTGCACTCACAGCGAGATGACGAACCGCTACGGTGACATCTGAAAGCAGTGCACCTGTCGCAGCTGTCAGGCACTTACAACACCATCCTGAAGTGGTGGTGGGTTTTGTGCTTTCTGGTGTCACCAGCAGTCTCACCGGAAAAACGGCATATGGAAGAGACGAGGACAAACTCTCTCTGTATCCTGGAGTGAGGGATGTCGGAAGTGTGAATTAGTTAAAAGATACATAACCTACCTTACATTTTACAGATGGTGCAAATAAAACCTGTTGATTTATGAATGAAATGAATGTAATCTGAATAAATAAATTAAAATGTATATGTGACAAGTGTTTTAATAAAATGGATATAGAAGATTACTCGCATCACTTTAAGGCTGCACACTTGAGGAAAGAAGAAAAACACATTTGGATAATTAAAAAAATAAATGCTGACGTGGTAGTGAAGGGGAAAAAAACTGCAATTACACTCTGCAGGCTGGTGTCTGCTTAAATCTAAGGTGAAGCATTCAGGTAAAAAAATGCTCCGTGCATTTTAAACTAGTCTTTTGTTGGAAAGACTTTTATAAAAATGCACTGGTTTAATTAGGAGCTGTAGGTGATTAAAGTTTTGGCAGTAAAATATTGAACTCAGACAATCAATGAGAGCTCTGCCTTTTCCTGTGCCTCTTCAAGGATTATAAAAAAAGACTAGTGCTGGAGTAGATGGTAAAAATGAAGACAAGGACATAACTCCAATTTTTAACATTAAAAAGTCAATTCTAGTCTTTTTTTTTATGATTAAACTCACAAATACGACACATAAAAGCTCATGAATAAAGTTCCCTAAAACATGTAAAATCACTGCATAGAGATAATAGTACAGACTTTTAGTAATACCTAAAATGTGTTCACATAAAATAACAAAAACATACTTCTTAGATCCATTAACATGTCCTCCACCTCGGCTTCCAGTCTCAGTGGTTCTGCCACATAATGTAGGGACTTACAGACATAACCCCATTTCCCTCCCTCAAAACTACTCAGACAATTACCCACTACAGTGGACACCTCCTTCAATAAAACTGATCTGCAGTGACTCAGCAGCTGCTCTGTACAGCCTAAAGCTAGGTGCATCCAGTAATGGCCAAAGACCTGCTATTTGGAAATAATGGGAATACACTCACAAGTAATTAAACAAGAGACTGTGGTCCCACTCAAAGGCAACAAAGGCAACAAACGGTCGCAAATCAGAGTCAGAGGAGAATGGGTCTTCATGAATGCCAGTGATGGGTACCTTAGAGTCAAGATGGCGGCAAAGATAACAAAATCAATTGCAGGAGCTGCTTCGAAACGAGGTCGGATTTTTTTCAATGGATGTCTGTTGTCTTTGAGCAACAACAAAGCAAATGCATATTGTAAAATGACCAACGCTGCAACCGATAAGGAAGAAGGCATTAGATGTGTCCTATATAATGTGAGATTAGCAGCGGTGGAGCCTGGTGGAGGTAATAATTGTTACTTGTAGCCAATCGAACCCAGTATTGATGTTCTTTACTGGTGACAGGGTTGTGCTATTGTACAGAGGGCCATTACAACAGCAATATATATGTTATTGATGACTGCATTCATAGATATTGCTTCATTATTGCTTGATTATTGGATCTCTTGTTGTTGTTGGATTCCAACCTTTGACATTCCCCTCACTGTCTTATAAGCAGAAGCTATCATAGCATAGTTCCACCGACTACCCTACAGTATAAACAGTTCAGATCTCCACACTTCAATCGGCTTTAATGAGCGGATTTTAACTGAAAGGGCAGTTAAGCGCATGAAAGCAGTTGGAGGCATGGCACGTCCCTGGGAGACAGTGACCTTGAATAACCTTCATAAAGTTCCCCAGTAAGAAATAAGTTAATGTGGATTAATTCCTTTCTGTCTAAAATGCCAATTAAATTAGGAATTAACTTTATTTCTTGCCCGGACTGATTATCAGCGATTTCTTGATCCACTGATTGGTTTCAACAGCTCTCCCATAACAACAATAAGCGAGTATCATCTAGTTCACTGGCAAATAATTAAGGATTATCCAGCAAGACTGTGTTAATTATGTCTACAGCGACAACAGGATCAGCCTGATGAGGGGTTCAGTGGTGTCTCCATAATGACCAGTGGCGTTCGACGGCTGAGAACGAAGGACAATTATATAAAATCTGAGCATATTATCTATCTGACACTCAGTGCTCGTATAGTGCGGTGCGTCATTATTGATGTGATGCATACAGTGATGTAAATTACACTTTGCAAACTTTACATGATAAGCTTGAGCAGTCATCACTCATGAATAATATCCACCACATTTTTACGCCCACTGTGGACTATACTGATCAGTTCTGGGAATTTTGCATGGGCTTTACATTTTAACCTTTTGGCTCTCTCTTGTTTATATAAAGACATAGGTTATATTGATTTTGCTATTATTACATGCACTTTGTAAAGTTGCATGGATTTTTTTTATTTGCTTATTAACTTTAATAGTCATTTAATCTAGTTAGGTAAAATCTCTCGCCAATCATGTCCCTACTATATTGAGTCTGTTTCTAAAAAGACCTCTACACATGTCTTGCTGGAAGCTGTCAGACTGAGGGGAAGAGCTTTTCTCCTATTTCAGCTGCAATTCCAAGAGAAAGCTTTTGTCTTGTAACCGTGCTGGAAAGAGACCGAGCGAAATGAATAATTGATGGCGTTAGATGGATGGATTCCCTTCTGTGGAAAGCCTGTATAATTGTGTGTTGTATTATCTGGAAAGAAGGGTCCGCTGTGCTTTATCTCCAACCCCACCGTGAGCTTTTTTTCACCACGCTTAGCTCTGCATCTTCAACTATCTTCTTCTTTTTGTTTGTTCGCTTTTCCCTTTTCTTAACTTTACCGTTAACTCTCTGAAGTCCACAAGTGTTTTTTTGAAAATTCCTGAACACATCAAATTTATTTTAATATTTTCTAAAGGATAAGGGCCATGTGATCATATTATCATTTCTGCAGATATCTGTAGTCCAAATAAGTAATTAGACACGAGCTCAATTGGAGGTTTTCTTAACTATAAAGACTTTTCTCTGATGCAGAACAGACCAGATTTTTCTCTTACAGATTTGAACTTATACCTCACAGCATGGAACGACGTTGATCCCCATGAGTCCATTGATGATGTATTGGTGCATAGGATATATATTTTTTTGAGATTTTCAGCTTTATTTGATAGCATTAGCCAAAGAGGAACAGGAAATTACAGGAGAGATAGACAGATTGACACCCAGACTGGCATTAAACCCAGGGTTGCTGTGGTAGGGACTTGATACATTGGGCACACGTTCTAACAGACAAGCTTCCAAGGTGGCCCATTGACCCATATATATATAAATAGATACAAACATACACAGATACAGAGGAGAAAAGACTACCGGGTGGGACATTGTACCTTAATCTTTAACATTACTGCAATTTCTTGTTATTTATTAAGACATATTGTGTATATGTGACTTCAAATACACACATATTGTGGTGTTTATCAAATATCACATTTTAAAAAGGATCCTTGATAATCTTAGCAGCACAAGAAATCAAGAATATCACCAATTCAAAATAGAAAGGCTGTGCTGTAAGTGTGTCTTAAGTTTAATTGAATTATCTGATGGTAAAATGTGCCATTTGTGCATATTGTTCTCTCAATATAAAAAGTTTGTCTTTGATAGTGGGTTGGTAGACATTAAGCGAAGCTGACACAATAATAACCCTTCAGATGAGTGACTTTGCTTTGTAGTTCAACAGCGCGCCCACAGTTGTGGGCTGCACAGTGGTAGCACAATGGCCAAATAAACAGAAGGACACGTTGACCTGTTGGCTTTTCCCATAGCTGGGAGTTGGATGAAGCGTGCCATGACATTGAGAGAGGGTGTGAACGTTTAAGTGGCATCAGGCATCTCCAGTGACATGTCGCACAGAAAATGTTCTTCTAACACAGCGTGCTGCCGAAGCTATTTTAGAGTAGACCACTGAACCCGGGTCAGAGAGAGGTGAAGGAATAAGTGCGAGTGTGTGAAAACTGGTGAAGAGATTGTTATTGGCAACGACCAGTCATTTTACACTTTTATAACTGCAGTGAATAATGAATGAAAGGCAACTGCAAAAATGTCTGCATCACAGCACAGCTTCATTCCCAGCATGATGTTCAATGACTGTCGATAAGAGGAAAACTTAAACTTTTCTTTCTGTCTGTTGAAAACAGTAGGAAAACAACTTATTCCCTGCTTTTCTCTCTGAACATTGTCAGTTTCCGTTTTTTATTGCATCAGATTCAGCTACCGTTTTTTGACAAAGACAACAAAAGAGGCATTGCCGTACAAGTGCTGAGGTCAGTAATCTCAGTGTCATTTGAACTTAAGCATGAAATTTAACCACCCCTTGCAAGATTAATTGCCTGATGAGAGAACCTTTTATGGCCAAGGTTCATCACAGGGAAAAGGTCCTACCTGTGATTCTTTTATTTCATTGCAAGGCATTATTGGTAAAGAGAGACTGTTGATCATATTCTCCACCACTTATCCAATCATGGCCAATCCAAGAAAAGATCTGAGAAGCCCTGTGGAAATTGGAGATAGTTATCAGTCACCTCATCCCAACAAGATACAGAGGCACTGAGTGATATTGTCTGCTTGGATGTCATCCACGAGGGAAATGTCCCAGAGAGCTTTATGAGAGCACACAAAATAGGCGACCATTTATGTAGTTAGGTGGCCATCTGCAGCGAGAAGATGGGTGCAAGGTTTATGGATATCCCTGCTTCTTTTCCAGTGCACTTAGAAAGCTTTTTTTCGTCCACAAGGTCATCTTGTTTTTGACATAAAATGTATTGAATTCAGAGTCACCGTTAGTCTGTTTCAGCCAACTTCAGATATTATCAGCCAATGTTATGTAATTGTAGATCTTTCAGTATCAGGGAAGTGCAGTGATAAACTGCAGTAACACACGTTTTATTGGCTACATTACATATATTTGACAAAACAAACCCCAACTAAAGATCCTGAGATTTCATCTGCGTCAGTTAAACATAAGTGTTTTGACAAATTAGTATTTTCTGTTACAGCTGGAAAACTACAAGCACTGGACCTGGAAAGTTGAACTCAAAAAACACAGGGTTCAAAAATTCAAAGCCTTTACTAGCCTAAAATAAAGGGGTTGGTACACAGGTAATCAATTGGAGTTCAGCAAACAATCCAACAAGGGTGAGGCAAAAGGCAGAGTCAGGAAACAGGGGGAACAAACTCCATCAAAAAACTGGGACTGAGATGAACCGGCACAGAAAGAAGAGGACTCGCACAAGAAATTGTCTAGTGAGGGGGAGATAACAGGACACAGGAGAAACCAACAGGGACGGGTCAAACAAACAAGCTTGAGGAAAGCAGACACAGGCAGAAGGTGAGGTGGTCTGAGAGGAGGAATAAGTAACAACATATAACAGGAAGTATGAATGAATGATAATATTTGGATGCTTAAAGTCTGTGTAAATGGCAATTCTGAGATTTCTTTCAAAACACATTAAATATGTTGGAAAATAGTCGCTGAAAACATGTGAAAAGACTTTGAACGATATATAACTGAAATGTGGAGTTAGAGGTTAAAACAGGATTTTGTGGGTGGTCCTAAAGGGTGGCTCGATGACACGCTGAGGCCACCCTGAGTATACCCCTGCACTCCTAACAGAGAGATAGAGATTAATCCATCATCCACTGAGAGTGTTTTCAAAGTTAGTCATGTCATTTTCTGAACTTATCTGACACATTTCAATCACTTCAGCACATTCAGTGGACACGCCCCCACAGTCCTGGAGCTGAGAATACTGCTCATTTTTACCTGAAGTTCATAAACTTGTCGATATTTTTAATCATTCAAATTTGTCTGGGTGGTTAATAACACATATTTATTCTTACTTTACACAGTCTTTGTCAACATGGATGAGAATTTCAAAATCGAATGGAAGTCAGCATGTCAACAAACCCATCTCCATGACAACTGAGTAAAACCCCATCAGCTGATGAAGACTGTGTGACACAGTTGAAAGCTCCAGAACGAGCTTGTAAGCGGAGTGGAGCAGGATTGGGTGTTGGCTAACAATTATGATGAGATTTACTGGTACTGTTTACAAAAGTAATTTATCGTATATTTACTGTCAACTGTAAAATATCAACAAAATGAAGTGAGAAGAAACACTGACCATTTTATTTATATTGTATTTATTACATTTATTGATTTTTATCATTCTCAAATACAGCATATCTGTGTCTGCCCCCAAGATCCAGTATCAGTTGAGCTCATGCCAATATGCGTTTAACCAGCATGAGTCATAACAATGTTCAGGTGTTCCACTTCAGTATGTACTGCGTAATGTGCTACGCTCTCTAATTTTAATTAGAGCATCAAATCCAGAAGCAGAGAAAGTGAGATACAGCCCTTTCATTGCCAGTCAAATGAGTTTTTCTCCTGCATTTCCGGGGCACGCTCTTGAAATATTCAATAAGATGCAAGATGGTTTTTTTTCTGCTGACATCTGAGAGGTTAACAATGGTGATAGTAATCATACCCCTGCACTGATAATTGCCCAATATTATTATATTACCTGCTCCCATTTGATAGATATTGATTCTCCAGCCCAGAAGGAAACGGGTGGTTTAGATATTCCACCAACAGCAGTAAAAATATTACTCTGCCTGTAGCTGCATAGCTGAAGTCATTTAAAGTCTTTAAAAAGTTAAACTTGGAAATATTTAATTAAAATCATCCATTAACATATGGCCCATGGCTCTAGAAAATGGGATCCAAGGCACAAATGGCAAAGCCATAATTCAATCTTAGAAAGGGAGCTCTGTCAATAGGCATCAGGTAAGGTCAGGTACTTCACAATCTCCATCTGCGTCTTCCAGCTGAGTTATGATCTCTCAATTATATTACAACATAAAAATTTTTTGCCCAGGTTGGGTCCATAATTGAGTTGAATTGACTAAAGGGAGACTAAAGGATTCACATTACAGTTTAATCCTCTCTCACACAGTGGGAGGTCATTCAAATGTGGGAGAGCAGGAGACAGCCAAAGATCCTTCGTCTTGATGCTCAACTTCCCAGATTAGAATATGAAATGAATCCAGCAGTGTCTGAAAGAAGCGCGCGGATCGTTTATATATCTCAAAGATTTTTATGCTTTCAAAGGTGTGAATATATAGAAGTCATTAATCAGAACACTTGAATGTGCGTAGAATTTCGTCCTGCTTGTCGTTTGCTATTATGTTTGATTTATGGAAATGTTTCAGAAAGAATAAGTCCCATAAGGAATTATATACCTCCGTTTATCCTCAAGGTTCCCCTCACTGTTCATAGATGACAGGCATTCATGAGGCGTTTTAAACTATTCATATGTAACATGAATACGTTTTATCATGTTAGCAGGGGGTTGTTTTGTGAGGAGGTGGTGTTACTGCAGCAGATAATGCAGACTTCACAGGATTAAGACTAAATATAATAGACATCTCTGTAAAAGATAAACACTTTCCAACCACAATTCAAAGCTGTATTATGTGTATTTTATGTTTTTGACCTTGGAATATTTAAAACCTCACTGACGATGCACTCTCAAAAAGTCTATGCAAGAGGCACAGTATCCATTAACAAAGATTTTGTTTTGAGAAATGGCTTTTACTCGTCCTGCATTGAATTACCACCTAAATATTCTTTTTTAGGATGAACCCGATGAGATAACTCAGCTTATGTAACGTCTGATTTGCCTTGTGCTATTTTTTTTTTTTTTGTCAAGTTTTGTTTGTCTCGCTGTGAAGAAGAATCCCTTGCTATTTTGTTTGACGTTCCCGTTGCCCCCGCAGAGAATTCATGCTAAAGAAAGCCGAACATTGTTAATGCATTCTAATTAAAAAACAAACATAAGTAGACGTTCAGGTTCAATCTGTGGTTATTCAATTATGAGTGTTTGTTTTTTATTTGTTTAATTTATGAAGGATGATTCATTCAACGGATGTTCCAGTTGAAGGGGGAAGAGTTGTCTTTGTAAATCAGCTTGTTCTATCAGAGGTCAACATGGAGCTTTGTGAAATGTTAGGTCTCCCATCAAAGAAAATATGAAGAATTTTAGTGAAATATCAATAATTTTGTGCAAAAGAAACACGTCTTTTACAAAAGAACTTACAAGGCCAGTTATACTGGTTATATAATTTCATGTTACATCATGACTTTTTATTTCTCACTAAAAAGAACAGAGTGATTCTCAAATATATTTATTCTGATTCCTCGCAGCTTGGAGACAGTCTCTGTAGGATTAGATACATGTGATGCCTCAATACAATATTCAGTTCATTTCACCTCCATGTTGATGAATCGCATTGTTTCTGTTTTCCCTGTTTAGTTCAGCGTGAACTAATCAAGATAGAAATTCCAGACAACTTTATGAATTAAATTCTGCGCACTCGTGATGCTCTCCCATGAATAGTCATAATTTTCTCGCTTGACGAGTGCTGGCGATGGATTATGGTGTTAGATTTGATTCAATAAAATAAATATTTATGCACTCCCGCATAAAACACAGGCGTTCACAGGTGCTACGAAGATAATTTCCCCATTTTTCATTTGTCTCTCGGATTCACACCACAGTTCATTGTCTCATCGAAATTAATCATCTATAATGAGTTATGTCATGTGTCCTATTGGCAACAATTAAAAGCAGGGGAAACAAACAAAGGAGACGGGGGACATCGTGCGCTAAGAAGATCACTTATTTGTTTACCTAGCAATACATTTTTTTTCTGCGCCATACAGATTCCTTTCTGTAAAAAGCTGCAGAATCATTCTAACGTGTGTAAGGTAAGTAGACGGGCTTAATGCAGTTTAAATGACCAGTATTTTACCTGAACATTTGCATTTCAAAACATCCAGCTTTTATACCACTACATTTTAGACGTAAACATTGTACTAGCCAGCGATACACTGCATACAGAATAGTTACACCTACACCTTACATCTACAATTAAACAATCTATGCCATGGTTGCTTTAAGACATTTTACCACAGGAAAATTGATTAACAGAGGTGGTAAACCAGACAGATTTTGACACATCTTGTCTCTTGTCATAGTTAATGAAGGCTCAAACGAACCCATCCATAAATGGCATTTGCTGTATGGAATAGAGCATCTGCTCTTCTTTAGTGTTTTATTTCAAAAAGTGTAATAAATTCTTATTATATTCATGGAGGGTGTCTGTATTCAGTAGTCCAGTGTGAGAGATTTAGGGCCTCTGTTTTTTGCCTTCTATATCGGAGAACAGATCCTCGTTTATGGAGTCTATAGTAGCCCAGAACGGACAAACTAAATACTTCTATAGGGCCTTTCACATGGTAGTTTCACTCAAGGAAGAAGAGAGGGGGCGCAATCTGGATGCCACTAAATTCTACATACTGGACCTTTAAGGCAAGATGGCCCACCTCTTTTGGATCAGGACCTGTGAAATAAGGTTGCACCAACTTGATACTGGCCTGATTAAGTGGATCAGGTATCTTCAGTCGTGCTATCTCATGAAACATGATTCCAGTGAGGTTCCATGCATTGAGGTATACAGGTTTGGATAGTAACAGCACTCTCAGAAAATCTGTTTTTTTAGCCACCCGTGGTGCCGCAGTAGTAATGTACAGGTGTACTCCTGGACCCCGTGACATCACTGTGATGGATGTCAGAGGTAAAACAGGCTCAAGACTTTCAACTAGAGAGTGCAGCAAAACACTGCTTTTCTAGCTGAATTCTGAGGGAAAAAAGATGTTTCATCAATTGGTGTAACTGTGACGATCACTATATATATATCAGGTGTGCTATTGCTAACACTAATTTGCTGATGATGCTTGTGATGCAGAGGACAAGTGGCCTTTCATAGATATTGGATATTGTAAGACATGAAACATGCCATGGTACTTTACCATTCCAGAGTGGCTTTAGTGTTTCTGCCTCCTAAAGTCTATAGTGCAGCTTTAAAAAGGGGATCTCGAGGGTTTTTTATACCTCTCAATATTGTCTTGGATCACAAAGGTTGTATACCCATCAGTTACACAGAAAATATATTCAGTGAGTAGTAGAGAATCACAATCTATCCACAAGTGACTGCTGTGTCTCTTACCAGTTTCGCTTGAAGAAAACTATCCCCATCGTTCCAACCAATTCCAAGGGTCTGGCAATAGACATAGACATGAACAATAAACTGTTAGCTAGCCTGTGCATGTTCCAGCCCTTTGATCTTCACCATGGGAGCTGTCTCCATCATCTCTGGGAGAGCTATCACACAAAAACACACATGCATTCAGAGAAAATGACTGCACGATTGTTGAGACTCAACAAGACCAGTCTCCTGTAGAGAATGCTCGGCTGTGGGATCTGTTGACAAGAGAGGGCTCTTTTTTTCTTTTCTTTCTTAGCCACCCCTTGAAATATTTATCACCACAACTTATCACCCCTTTGATTAATTATACACCTGCCATAGGCTTGCAATTAATTATTTATATGCTCCTGATAAGCATCTCAGCCATTGATTTTTGTCACTCATTTGAGATGGATAAACGGGAAGGGATTTTCTCTCACTTTGTCTATTGACATTTAGCCAATCACCGCGGGTGGTAAACCAAACCTGACACACACAGCAACCCCTCGAGGACGTTATAGACCTAGGTGAACACCATTGTTGCTGATTGTTGCTGATTACCCATTTGTTCATTCTATAAATTCTATAAATTAATTTTCTCAATTAATTGCACCCTGGTAGCTCACCTGTAGAGTGTAGGCCCCATGTGTTAAGGTTAAGTCCTTACAGCAGTCGGTTCCTTTGCTGCATGTAACTCCCTCTCTCTCTCTCCATCCACTTTCCTGTCTCTCTCAATCTATCACTGTCTAGGCTAACAAGCCCTAAAAATTAAGTTTGAATAGATCACCATGTCAACTGTGATATATTCAAATTGCTCATTTTTTGTCGGATTAACAGTCAAAAGCCCAAACCTTGAGAAACTGTCACTTTTAGGTAACTGGAAGTCTGACTGAAATAATGAATAGATGATCAAAATTGGAGTGAAATAATCACCTGTTTCAGGACAACTAACATATAATTGCATTCATCCTGATCTCTTTCACTGCAATTAGTAATTAGAAATTAATCTGTAATAAAAAGGCAGAATATTTACTGCTGACAATAGCATCTCATTTTCTAATTTTTACTTGCTTGCCATGCCCATTTTGACTAAAAATGTCAGTAGCAGCCTATTATTGCTGACACTGTCACAGAAATTCACATATCTTTCTATGTGCGCTGTCCATTAAAGCTTTGATCATGAAATTTGCAGAGCACCAGAACACGAAATAGAAGCTTGCCTTAAAGTTGCCTCTCTAAAGTATTCAAGTGCTGCCTCTGATTAAAGCCTCCTCTCCTTTGCCAGGAACTATTAAGACATACCTGAGTAACTAGTCACAAGAAACTGCTGGCAGGGCTCAGGTTAGCGTGACATTTTCATCAGATTTGTTGATTCTCTTGTGACCTGAAGCATCATGAATCAGAATTGAAAGATTTCTACAGTATGAGGTAGTATCTCTTCCCAGGCCATTAAGGCAACAAGACTCACATGCATAAAGGTGGCATTCATTCAAACCATTAACTCTTTACTTAGGTTACATAAAGCAGCAGGGTCAATCACAAACTCCCTTTTGTAATCTCACGGCCACAGCAACTTCTACATATTTCTTTTCTCAGAGAGAGACTTTAGATGAATTAATTCATTCCTCCATTTCCTTCTAGAAGAACACCCCTGTCGCCCATCCATAATGGTTCCATCCGGTGCCAAGGCTAACATATGGTGGGTGCCACTAAGAGTTGAAGAGAGAAATTGAAATGTTACTTTCTTCATAGCCAAGGCTCCTAGTTTCGACAGACTTACCCTGCCAGGGGAAGATTGATTGCTGGGGAGATTGAGTTTGAAAGTCAGTTTTCACTGTGGATAAGGCACTCAAGATTAGTTTTCAAAATGATGTGTAGATGCTTTCAGATTTAGCAAGAAAAAGCTTGGACAGAGACCAGACTAATTTTTGTACTTTTCCCTCCTCCCTCAAGTGTGAAACATCTCAAAGAAGATCTCAATTTTAGATGAGTTCCACGGTCTTGTGCTTTTGTTTAGTAAATGCCAGCTCACAAACAAACCCCCTAGGAATTTTCTGCTGTCAGAGTTCAGAGATCTCTCAATCAGTACACATATATTCTCAAAGTATTCTCTGTGTTTTGTTTTGGGTTTTTTTTCCAAATCTACACAACGGTTTTTCCTCTGCATTCCGCTCATGTACGTTTCTTTTCCTGTAGTCTATTGACATCAACAAAACAAGTCAGTGGACTTCCGAATGTGTTCAGACAACTGTGGATGTCAAGACTAGTCCACAAGGCATATTAAACAGATCAAAGACTAAGAGATTAATAGCTATGCCCAGATGAAAAACAGGGTAATTAATGAGGAGCTTAACAGCGAATTAAATAGACGGCAATGCAATTATGGAGGTGAGTGTTGATCAATAACCTTGACTAGGAGCCTCTGGGATGCTGCATCATACAATAGAACGTAACTTATTTTGTCTATCAGCAGAGAAACATCCCTAGATGAAACAGCAGGGGTGTGTGTGTGTTGCTTAAGGTGGTTGCTTGTGTGTGTGTGCATAACAGATGGCTTTTTTTTTGCCAAAGACATACAGTGTGCCAGGATGAAATGTTGCCTTCAGACCAGAAATGAGCAATCAAGTCATTTATGCATTAATTTATCATTGATTAGGGCCCTCACTAGTATTTATATTCAATATGAGATCAGGAGCACTGGCCTTATGACCTTCTAGAAGTTATGATTAAACCGGTTAATGAGAAGTTGTTTTAAATTTGTATTCACTAGTAGTAGGTAAGCCTAATTGGTTTCAAAATATATTTTGAGGGTATAAGGTTTTCGTTCCAAACCCCTATGCTGTGTATGATTTGACTTTTACGAGGACCTGATTCAGTATTTTGATCAAATGTATATCCGTTTATTTTCCAGTAACCTCCTGATAGTTAATAAACTCAATATATAAAATCTCAGTGAAGTTTGCTTTAAAGACAAAATAATGTAAGTCTCTTTTATTTGCTATTTTTTGATATGAAAAACAAATAATGATTATATCCCCAGCTATGAAACACAACACCACAATATGGATTTATTTTTAATCATATTGCTCAGTGTCACACTCTTCAAAGGCATCTCTAGGTTTATTTTTTTAAAGGTACCCTGTGGAGTTCTCACTGTAAACAAACACGGTTTATTTACAGTCAATATTTCTCACTAAAATACCTTCTGTGCATCCTTAAGGCTCAACAAATACTGAATTAAACGCACTATCTATCCAAACATTTACAGTGTTTTTTTATGCTTTGAAAGTTGTATTGTTCACATGAAGTTCCAGGGTGTAAGATCTTGAGGGATCTATTGGCAGAATGTGGCAAAAATGGAATATGATATTCATAACTGTTTTTATTAGCGTATGGTCACCTGAAAATAAGAATTGTTGTTTATTTTTACCTTAGAATAAACCCCAGACAAACAAAATACTGGCTATAATTTTTTTTTTTGTGAGTTTCACGGCCAATGTGGTCACGGCCGAAGGGTGAGGTGAGGGGTGTTCAGTCGGTGGCAGTCGTGCACATCAGTGCTAGATGCCACAAAATCCTACATACTGGATCTTTAAGGTCTTTTTCTTTTATTCTATTCTGAAAATGTTATTGCAGCGAATTACAACCACTGGCATTTGATATGAATAACTGCTTTTTCCTCTCAGTAAAGTAGTATAAAGAACGATGTGTCAAATTTAAGTTGGCATCCAGTCACTTGAATGGAAATTGCTCACCCGGCACGAGCCAAACGAGGCTCCTCTTGTCTGGGTTTGGCTCTGCCTGCTCAGTCATTGAATGTATGAGTATTTCACACACTTGGTCTATATACAGTATGCTTATATATGTATATTTTTTGTTTGTTTCTCACTGCTCGCATTAGCGTTTTACCATACATTCCTTGCTTCCACTGTCCCCAAGTGGCCAAAACATCAATCAGTGTAGTGTTAAGCTGCAACTTAGCAATTCTTGGCATGAGGGACAGAGCAAGTAACACAATAAAACAAGAGTCTAGGTCATTTAATACAAATGTTCATATTGCTTCAAGTGAAATATCACTGGCGTCCATCTATGCTGACAACTCTCTCATCGTGTAGACTTATTTTCAACCAGTGTATTTGTTATGGCATGTTTTGATGGGACTGGCATCAAGATGGGATTATATGTTGAAGACTGCAATTCACTAATGTTACCTTAACAACTAAAGTGTTTCTGCTGGTCCTGCTGAACTCCTCTTGGGCAGACACTCCCCTCTATCAACATACATGGGTTACCTTGCAGGCAAGAAAGTCGCAGGAGTTTAAGTAGATAAAAAGAAAGAAAAGAAATCCTATTGTACAGAGCAAGCAAACATGAATTATTTTGTAAATACAGAATAAACTGTGTTTTGAACTTTTTTTTTGAGAAAGTAATTATTATCTTCAGTGTAAGTGAATTTCAAAAAAGTAACCAAAAAAAGAGTCAACAGGCGCTTAGACTTAGTTTCTTATGCAACTGCTGCCAAATTACATTCACTGTTTAATCCTCTGCAGTGTAGATTTTAAAGGATATGAATCAAAACAAAATCCATTTTACATGTGCCAGACTTTAATTTTCCAAGAGGCACTTTATTATTGAAAGAGAACACTGGATACCACTTTGAGAGGTTATTACTGAGCAGACTCCATTGTTTCTCAACAATATCTCTATCTTGCCAACTGAATTCAAAAAATGCTATGTCTGTGCTTGATGTTTTATGGGAAATAAATCATATTTAATATTGAGGCTGTTCCCGCTCCAGAAAAAAAGCTGCATTGTTGTTTATTTAAATAGCTTTTAAAAACAGCGTGTACATCCAATGCCAAAGCAGGAAGTTGTTTGGCATCATTATTGCACAGGAAAAGGCGAGGCTGTAGCTGTGAGGGTTAGGCGTTAACTTCTTGATATTAAATACCGTGGTTCCCGTCTCTTACAAACAGTCAACTTTGGTGACCATTATCCATGATTGACTTCACGTATTGTATCTGATCCAAAACTTCGATCAATTAGGCTCAATTCAACATGTGATTGAATCAGACAGACCCAAAAATGGACAGAACATCACCATTGGCAGCAACACGATGGTGCCACCAATTATTGACTAGCCACCGTCATAAGGCGGAAAACATGTTGTTTCTTGCCTGTGTCAAAAATCGAATGCAGTGATTATGATGTACTACATCATCAGTATAACATGCAGAAATACAGCAGGACTCTACCAAACCCAATTTGAATGATTATCTGGAGCCCAAATCAGGTCCCGGGTTTGGTTTGCATGCAATAAATGTAACCAGATCTTCACTGTCGAGACAAATGCACTACTACTGTATATCAATGAACTTATCCGGTTATTTAGACAGAAATTGGTGAACTTGTTGCTACAAATTGTCCAAAAAACAGACAAGCAGTTATTGTACATTAGGCGTGTTTGCAGATACACTGGCGACAATACAGTGACAGCACACTGCCAACTACTGCTAGTAAAGTCTAAAGGCCAGAGGCACATTTAAAATGTAAAATATGTACTATAATGAGATGGCTTTTGCAACCATCTTGCTGCTTCTGTCGTGAAAATCAAATCATGGCAAAATAATAACGGTTTGCCTGAAGGTTCTTTCAGTGTCTGTTTTTAATTTTTGCAATTTTTACAGAGGCACAGATACAAATTGAAAAAATAGAGAATATCTCCCCAGAGTGCCACTAAAGCTGCGCAGTGTGATGTGCCTATGTTGAATAATGTGTTGTGTTTTAACTGTTTTTTCTTAACGTATGATGTGTCAAACGCTGAAAATTACAACAAGTCTCCGTTATTAATGATCCAGTTTGATTTGTGCTTTACAATTTCAGCTGATCCCCATAAGAGGGGGTTTTAGAAATTGGACCTCTGAACACAGGATCCTGTTTCCTCTGGGGTTTTTTTTCCCTGAGTAAGTGATCCACAAAATCCCAGTGCATGGAGAGATAAAGGGAGGGAGAGGGGAAAAAAAGAAACAGTGTGGCATGGAGGAGGGCATAGAGTGTGACATAGGAGTGCATTTCAGCTCCACTGCCTCCCATCCTGTGCGTGTGACTGTGGAGGATCTGAAAAACCTCAGCTTCGCCCCACAGCAACGGCAAGGAGAGGAATGTTCTTGGGGAGACTAAATTTAGACCCAATGTGCTGTACCATCAATCCCGATTAAGCTAACTACGGAGCCGCGCTCGTTGTGGGAAGAATATGGCTGAATGTTGAATCCAGGTTACATAAGTGTTACTTTGTGTTTGGCCCAACGTGGCTTGGAAATGAATGAACAGAGATGTATCTGAGAGCAGTGCATTATGCCTCTTTAAGTCTACTATATGGCTTTATCAGTATGCACTAACGTAATAACCGCATGGAGAATGTCCCCAAGCTACTTAAGATTCTTTGTACTAAAGCAAATGGTGAAGATGCCTTAAGATTCGAAGGACAGACTCTCAGCTGCTCATGTATACAGGGCTGAGCAGTATCGGATTTCATCTCGTTTTAATGTGTCTTAATGCAAATTCTGACTAAAATCGATCGTCTGAATTTTAAAGCTTTAATGTTTTAAGTGTGTTTGCTTTAGTTAACAGGTCTCTCAGATTTTAGCATTCAGTCCTGGCAGCTGCTCCTATAGCCTGTCCGCTTCAGCTCTGCCTAATTGCCCAAATTTGAATGTTTTGTCCACCAAGAGCTCAAAACACAGTAGGCACTAAACCAAAACTGCAGAGTTAAACTGCATCCATAGAATATCCCTGATATATTCTATGTGCAAACCACATGACATGACAGACATGTATGTACGCGGTGTTAAAGATCGACAATGCATTCACCCCCTGCACTACACTGTGCTGTGCAATTACATTATCGCTACATGGCTCCACTCACTTTGACTTGTTTATATACTCACATAACTTAACAGTATGCAACAGTCATATAAGTATTGGGTTTTGACATATGCACGCATGCATGCATACGCTCACATACAAATGACTGCATGTTTCACTGAGAGCTCTGTTTTCCATTTTCACAGGCTTGTGTCTCAGTCTGACATTTGAATTTTCACTACCTCATAAGTTATGAATGAATCATAACATGCATTACAACAAATATATGACAGCCTTTTAAGCATGGCTGTTTTCATTTAATCATGAATTAGGCTCGCTTTTGAAAACAATAGTAGGATTTTATTATTATGCCTATATTATTTCTTTTAGTTCAATGTCTCTATGAAAATCTATGTTAATTTGCACAGTATATTGAGTTTACATATATGAAAAAAGAACTTGGAATTAGACTTGGAGTATAGATGGTTTTGCTATTGAAGAGTGAATAACCAAAAGTCCATGAAAAAACGGATATGTGCTGAATGAAAATACATCTTTATCTGCTTCAAACCTCGACGACATTCACCATTTTAAAAATAGCGCCGTTGATGCTCTTTGTCAGTTGCTCCTCTATAAATACAAACGAGCCGCCTGGGTACTTACAGCCAACTCATTTAACATTCAATCGTTCTCCTTCAATCACTCTTTACAAACAATTACCAAATTATTAATTCGCAGCGTATTGAGAAGAATGCAGCTGAGCTCATGCTATGGTACCATGGCACGCCAACAGAAATGGATCTTGGAGTTCATCCACAGTCTGAAGCATCTCTCTGATTTTGTTACAGTCCTCGTATTCTCTGTTCTCTTTTATCACACAGCGTGTCTGACCACTCTTAGGATCCCTGTTTTTCTTCTTCTTCTTCATATTTTCATGTCAACAGGCGTGTCACATATCAAAAACAACGTGTTAATATGATTCTCGGTTCTAAGTCGCTCTGCTGCCGTACAGAGGAAAGCCAACCTCATTAATACTAGAGTAAATGCCATTTGCATTAACCGAAAATTGTGATGGATTTTTCTTGTCAAACACGCATGTATTCTGTTCCAGCTTAATCAAATATTTATTCAAATGTCGTGTTCCTAAAATAGTGTGATAGTTAACGCTTCACTTAGCGGGGGGAAATACAGTATTGATTAATACGCCTTGTTTCATTTGCATGATGCAGCCCTGCTGCATCTTGACTTGTGTAGATGTAATTTTACCGAACTCTCTGAGCTGATGGTGGCGTGATTCATCATGTAAATAAATGCATCAGCATTACAAAGCTGTTTTCGTAGAAGACATTCATAACATGAATATATTCACGGAACTTACGCTGTCACCTTTGTTTGCACTGCTTGTCAAATTACCTTTCCGCGTCATCCTTTATTCAAGATGTGCTCTCAGTTGTGAGGGCATCCTTCATCCACAGCCACTCGAAAAAATCTCAAATTAGAATCCAGCAGGGACACTGATTCTTTCAGCTCAGCAGGACCATCTTCTCTCCCCAGAGGTATGAAGATGCGGATGTCTTATGAGGACGATGGTAGAGGGGATACAGTAGCTGCCTTCTTCCAGGTCAGGGCTGTCCCTCTGTGGAAAGAACTCCTGCCTGTCACAATCTGACTGATGGATGGGCAGGTCAGAACAATCACTCAAACTGAGACCTCTGCCTTCCAAAGGCCTCAGACCTACCAGATCACTACCCATTTGTCACATCATCCCCTTGGTCCAAGCCCTGTTTGGGTCAGTAGCTTAGCCCATATAAAGCTTCCAGGAATCGGGTAAAACCCAAATGAAAGATGCGCATTTTCAGAACACTTTTAAAACATCCTTTGGCCCCGATCAGGCACAGCGTTTTTGCAGTGACTGCTATTTTTTGTTTAAGCCTACAAAATTTCGCTTGTCATAATATGGATTATTACAGTAGTCAAATAGGGTTTTTTTTGTATGCTGGCATTACCTCTGAGCAACACGACATAATTCCACTAATTAACTGTTGACAAAGCACACCTTTTCCATTCACTATAATCCCATATGTGTCATGTCATAGTTTGAGCATGGAATCCATGTGTAAAACCCGATGACCCATGTTACCCCAGCACGATTTAACAATCAGTCTCAGTCTCCAAGTGCCCTTATGAATGTTCAATGGAGTTGAGGTCAGGTGACTGTGGAGTACATGACATGATGGTCTTCAAGTAGTTCTTACGTAGCTTTGATGTGTGTTTGGGGCCATAATCCTGCTGCAGGATGAATCATTCTCCATAAGATGTAATCCAGAGGGTGTAGCATGTCTCTGAAGAATGCTGATGCAGGTGTCCAACTCCAGAATATGGAAAAACACCCCCAGACTCACAACCTTGGATTCATTAGTGAAATGAATTCACTGTGAAATGCAGATGTTGCTTAGCCCACCCCAAGTGTCTGATTTTGTTTCCGCTCTCGACAAGTGGTTTAGAATCTGCTACTTATCCTCTGAGGCCACTACAAGAAAGGTTTTTTGACAGTACTTTTGTCTTGTGTTTTTGTGTTCTATTTATCAAATTATGTATCTAATAAAATTGCTTTTTTTTTATCTCAGGCAACAAAGCTTGATATATTTATCTTCTGATGATGTGGTTACTTTTGCTCTACCTGATTGTGCATTGGATGATTTGGATTGTGCCATTAATTGACAAAGATTAGACATGTGCTGTGCACAGAGAACCAGAGATTCATATGGGTACATGAGACTGTCAGAAAGAGAAGAAATCATGGGGAGTACCACCATCTGGTCCAGGTGCTTTGCCTGGATGATAATCAGAGGAAAGCTTATTTACTTTAGGATGAATCTGGGGCAGTTTGACAATTGTTGCCAATCAAAATTACAGCTAACTACAGGGAGTCCATCGGTCCTGGTCGAGTGACTTAGCATTTGTTTGAAATGGGTTAGGTTTATATTTTTGCGGTTACAGTGTAGGTCTAGACTACTGTTTATTTAACAACCTAAAAATCTGACAGAAAGGTAGATGTTGAAAGTGAGCTAACATTAACCAAATAATGAGACCGGTGAGCCTCAAAGTTGGATTAAAAAGTCCCCCACAAATGATACAGAGATGTGAAGTCTGACTCTAGATTGACCAAACGCTGATGCCGTTCAGTAAAGGATGCTAAAAAAAAAGAAGATAAAAATCAATGTTACACACAGACTGTTACCTAAACACTACAAAAACACAGCAACACCACAAGTGTAAGTGTAAAGGCAGTAATGAGTTAAAGCAGCACATCATACATGCAGTGACAGTGGGATAGGGGCACCTATGGCACAACCCCTGTCTGGCTGGTATGAACCTACGAAAGTGTGAACTGAGGGTGGATTAAAATAAGATAAAACAAAAGCATTAGCATCATTAGCGTAACATTCCTAAAAGCCCATCCAATAAAAAAAATACCAAATCAACCAGGCAAAACAGGAATAGCAATCCTGACAGTTCAGTGTTTGGCAACCCAACAAGCACATTCAGGGAAATTGCTACCTTTAAAACAGCATGCCTATTGGCTCAGAGCCTACCTATTATATTAACTTAACGCAAACCTTGAACTGTATGCTACCGGTTACTATGAGTACAGTGTAAGTTAGAGAAAACGACCTGAAATCCACCGCACTGGTACCTCCAGGCCTGCTGTTTTTTTTTTGTTCAAATCATGGTAACTGTGGTTGGTAAAATCACATAGCTCCAGTAACAGACATGACTAGGTTGTCCTCCCTGATTACTGTTTCCAAGCAACTGTAAACTGCTTCTCAATTCATCTGATTGGACAATGGGGGAAAATGAAATCAACATCAGGTTCTTTTCTGCTCTCAGTTAAAGTTTTTTTCAACCTAAGTACTCCTGCAAAAATGCAAGGCATGAGCAGCTCACAAAATGCTTATTGCCCAGAGAAAAGAGGTAAAGCATGCCTCTTGTTGCAAAAGCTGTGCTCTGTTTGATCAGGGCTTTGCATTTGCGGAAATAGCAAAAATACAGCTTCTACAGGAAAAAATCATGCAGTGTTTGTTGTCACTTGGGTCTCTCCGGTCGTATAAGTCGAAACAAATTGAGGCAACCCAGTGTTTTTCTGATAAAAACTGTTATCTCTTGCTACACATTCTACCGACATTTGGCGTGGTGGGCTGAATGGCAGAGGTGGAGGGACCTGACGTCAGATTGACAGTCATAAATAATGGAACCAAGCAGAGACCTGCACGGCTCACACTGCCCAGGGACAGCCAGCCACCCAAGAGTGATGAGAGGAGCCCAGGAGCCCAAGGACACTCATTTAATGGTCCACCGTAACCAGTGCTACTGTCGCATATCTCAATCAAATGACACAGCTACCACCCACACACACAGACAGACGGACTGGGGAAAAAATATCCTGTCGGTACATTTCACAGAGATGAAGATCAAACACTAAAAGTCCCCATACATATAGGTGTAACATCCCTCGCCCTCACAGCTAAAGATGATAAAGTACGTATCAAAGAAGAGAAAATTGCGATTAAAGGCATAGCAGAGTAGACACTGGTCAGAGTACTGGGACCTTGAGAGGGGAATCCTGCTCCGTAATCATTAAAAGGTCCGTGTGGTGAGTCCAGATGGAGCTGTCACACTGAAGCATGCCTACACATGTCCTCGGTGTCTGTGGGATCCATTGCTCTGGGCTAAATCTGGGGAAAGGAAAACCAACATAACCTTGTGTCAAAGGATTTGATCATACTGAAAGATGGATGACTTATTGCAAGAAACAGTGTCCTTGAGGAGTCTTAGACAAATGTAGAGATGCTTATGCGCACAGCCCGAGTCAAGTGCAGGTCGTTATCGATGGAACATCTCTGTAGCTGTGGCAGCTTTCCAAGCCAGACAAGTTGATCACAGCGTGAAACAAGCGACTGCGGCATCACACCTGTAATCTAATACCTCCATAACACACACGTGCACATTATAGAAGTTGCTGTAAGGCTTCATGATGTATGATGATGTCCAATACCAACAGTCGCAAGACTTTACGTATGATTTCATCACTATTACAACTGCTTATACCTATGGGCCTGCCAACTTGAACTGATGTTCAAGGCAACAGCGTTGCATTTAGGGCCGGTCCTGTTAGAATTATTTTCTCCACCTCTAATGGATGAAGAGCGAGGACACGGTTTTCCATAATGTCTACAGAAGGTAAAGGTACAGACCTATTAATAACATGCTTATAGGTAAAAGCCAGAACCAAGAGATCTTCAGTTTTAATGCTGTAAATCAGAGAAAAGCAGCAAAAGTTCAGCATTTCTTTCTTGACTTAAACACTTATGCCTTTTCTTTTTGTTTGATTCATTAATGGACTGTGGCACCCGGAAGCCTGATGGTTAAAATCTTGACTACACATAGGCGTTTCAGCTGCTTTATTCAGTCAGATACACTTTATTTTAATTAATACAGCTGTCGACATAGTCACATCTCGCTGCTGCTGTATGTGCATAACCGCGACCCAGTTTTAACAATTCAAGTTTATTTCATTCTGCTTTACACGTGTATATACAGTGATTGGGTTCTGAGCGCTGCCAAAACGGGGGTGACCCACACTCAATAACACTAAGTGTAACTCATGAACATACAATATCATCATGAATATGTACTGTGTAATCAGTGAAGGCTGAAGTAATTCACTGATACCGATGCTTGCTATAAGTATGTGGATCCTGCAGAGCCAGTGCTTTATTTCCACTCAGTTAATATGAGACGTTATTCCAGCGGGGCTGCGGCTCTGTTTTCTCTGCGCCGCTACATTTCCACTTTGAGTGTCTGTTATGATGACAGGTTTTGAACCTTGACTCCATTGTCAGGATCAACAAAATGCCTGTGGTGACAAACGGTGTGATGTTTATTTTCTGCCTCTGTAAGAGCTTCATATAATAGCCGTTGGATATCATTATAGCCTTAGATCATCTTAGGCTGAGTGAACAGTAACCACGCGCTGTCCTTTGTGGTTACATAGAGCACCATTATGTTAATAAGACCTTGTCAACTTTCATATAAACTTGTGATACCTGATCTTTGAACACATATATGAATATGAAACTATATGTGTCATACCTTATCACTGTTATGAAACACAATAATGCTTTCTAAAGGTTAATACAGCAACTAAGCGACTAGATTTTTGCTTGCTAAAACATACAGTACATATCTGCCCTGTGCTCTCCTCAAGATCAAGAGCAGATGAATTTATATTTCGTATTTTTTGGTTTCATGATATATGATAGAATAATATTAGATCTCATACCGATACAGCCAATCAAATCATCGTATCATCATCATAATGTAGTAGTAGCAGTGTTCAGAGGCAAGGCAGACGGTGACAGCAGCCTGCTACAAAGACACACAGACTCTGAACTAAGGCTGTCACAGTGAAGTTTTCCCCTGCGGAGATTTGGGGTGGCTCGACAGCCCAGTATTAGCGCCATTAGTGCCATTTCTTTTCTCTTTTTGCAAATTACTTTGCAAGGGGTACAGCAGGATAAGCGCAATGTTTCATCTGAGTACCTGCTTAATCACCTGCGCACTCTCTTCTCCTTGGTCTGCCAAGTGAATAACCCCTGTTAACGGCTGACTTTCAGCAGAATAACAATGTGTTGGCAAAAATGGTATGCATTCAACTGAAAGTCGACAGTTAACAGTTAACTAGTTCAAGAGGCATTGTGTAGCAGAGAGCGAATTTCTCTGCTGTGTTGTGTCCTCAGCTTAGTCTGGGACATTTTTCTGTCTTAAAAATAAAGCTTGAACATAGCGTGACATGATGTGACCACCACCATGTGGCTGTAGCAGCGGCTTGCCATCCCTAACCGTTGGCCTGTCAGTTGCACAGTATTTCATTATTGCGGTTATTGCAACAATCCACATTTCCTGCTATAGTTTCCTTCATATTTAACTTAACAAACATGAACACACATCTCGTTCTGCACCTTTGCTTGTTGAGTGAGGGACCAGCTTGGTACAGCTGGAAAATGTGTACTTAGAATGTCAGTTTGCCAGCTACAGCTGCTCAGCTGCAGCACAGCATGTAAACTCAACTGCAAATGTCACTTCGGTCCAGTTAGAGTTTGTTTACTCCGTCTTTTGTTCCTTATGTGTAACACCAAAACTCTGCTGTCAATCAAACACAGAAATGTCGCCTCTGAAATGAAAAGAAGCAAATCTGATATTTCCCCTAATGTCTTTTTTCTTCCTCTTAATATTTTGTATCATTTTAATAATATGTTTAAAGACATTTTTAGACTGCAAAAAGGATGACTGAATGTGACTTCAGTTGGATTTTAATCAAAGCAGCATATTCATTGATTCTGCTCTGTAAAGCTGCATTCATTGATTTCTTTGGTCATTTAAGTGCCACAGCTCCCACAACATTGACATATTCTCACCTCTTAAAGTTATTATTAACCTGTTAGCACATTGTTGCTTATTTACTCATCCATCCATTCATTTGGAGTGATGTTTCTCGCAACCTGACAAATATCAAGTAGTCAAATAGCAATCAGCAATAGAAATATTCTCTTTTAGCTCTGTTTTTGTCTTGCTCCTTAGCAAAAAAAAATCCGGATTATTAGCTGCTAAAGTCTTTGTTATGTTTAGCAGCTAGTCTCTAACTTTTTTCTCTCTACTGCTTGGTCCTGGGCAGATTGTGTATGGTAGGGTTAAACAGCTGCCTGTTGTGGCTGAGAATGTGATGATACTGAACCAAAACTGTATTACAACTTGCGAACCATAAAACAAAAACATTGAGCTGAAAGATGCTAAAACAGTCTCCATGGAGCTGAGGTGAACTCAAAAGGTTGAGTAATAACGCTCTGTGGATTTGTCCTTATCTGATCCATTGTTAATATTGAAATATTGATTAGTGAACCTAAGTTTCATCATAAGGTGAATCAGGACAAAATGAATCAAAAATGAAAAAGTCATTTCTAAGTGAAATATTCCTCCAGCATTTGGACATTTTTAGTTACTCCAAGACAAAGTCTAGACAGTGTGTCCAAATTATAGGTCAGTATATCAGAGTGATAGCACTATCTGTTGGCCTTTTGAAGAAAGCACTTTGATACATAGTTCAATAAGAAACTAATAGCTCTGCGTGAATACCTGTGATATGTATCCCCCTTTGTTCAGCCCATTTCAGATGCATTATGCATTCTTCTTCACTCCTTTCATTTCCAAAAGTAAGTTATATGACAGTGTGTTTTTTCGGAGGAATGAAATAGAATTCTATTCTTTGCACCCAGCCAGCTCTGCCGTATTTCGATATCTTAAGTGATTCATTGCATGAATGTTTTATGGGCAGAAAAATGCAATCTGTCAGATATGGCTTACTCCCGTTGAGTTAGCATATTCCCTCTTACTCTCTTCTGATTCTTGAAGTACTGTACAATAAAGCAGAACCATGACAAGCTAACTGGGCTAACTTTGCTATTTTAGTACCATCTTTATATCACCATTAGCCTGCTTACTTTAATATTTTCTAATTAGATTACTAGACCTACAAAGTTTTCTAAAATCGCAAGATTCAAGAGTGAGGGTGGCATATTTTCCTCTTTGGCCTACAAGTGTTTTCATGTGTGAGTGATGAAAATAGGTGATACGACGCGCAGTGATGTTCAGAGCAGAGATTCACACAGGGATCTTTCCTAGTAGATGCAGTAATGAAACCATAAATCACAACATCATTGGACGTCTTCCCAGCCTCTGATATTTCCCCAGACACTTTCACTCCAACCATTTCAGTCTGCTTACAGTGTTAAATAGATTGACCATGGAAGATAAAGTTAAATGTGACTTTCTTCCGGTGTCTCTGACTCGACAAGAAATGAGGAGGAAAAAGAGCAGTTATATACTTCATGAGTATGGGGTTTAATACTAATATTTTGGTACGGTTCAAAACTAGGAGCAACAGCAGAGGTGGTATTAAAGAAACACATTTTCTCTGCATTGTGCCGAATGATGGGGATGGAATGGTATTTAAATGTCAATGAAAGACCCTTTTATAGTGGAACATATTATCTGTCTAAGTGAGTCCCTTTGAAGATTTTCACCTAACATTAGTTTTTTTGAGGCATAAACAGGCAATGATGGCTTGCAGGTTGGACCCATGTGATATCTAACTTCCCCTCAGGTGCTAACAAGATTGAATAAAAAAAAAAACAAGGAAAGAAATAGTGTACATTCAACATGGCAGGAATTTGTGGCATGTTTCCACTGTTACAGAGAAAACATCATACTACATCATTCCTCTTCCACCTAACCTGGCTTTGTGGTAACAGCCTTTTCATGAATGCGGAGCAGATAGAAAACTGGGCATGTACTGTTCCAAAGCCCACAATGAATGCAGGACATGCCAGTCTAGTAATTAGTTTGGGCTGTGGTTGGCTGTGGCTGTGATGGAGGCCGTTCATCACCCCCGAGACAATGACTGCGTGAGGACTGCCAAATCGAGGCTGTGTGATCGCTTCCTCTCGCTGTGGCTTTGGACGTTAAAATGGCTCTCAGAGGCGTTGTGGGAGTTTACTGTCAGGTTTTCACTGGCATTTGTGCTACTGTGTGTCTCCTTAACTCATGACAGATGAACAATATTATAGAAAAGACAGAGGGTCAATGGTGGTAGTAGCAATTGCTTCATTTGCGGCGGAAAAGGGGTAATTGTTCATGTAGTGTGTGAATTGGACAGGCAGCTCCTTGATTCAGAAATGTATCAACAGCAAAAGTTGATGGTTCAACAACAACAAAAAAAGTGTCAGGATGAAAACAATTCACCTCATCTAGAAAACACTCAGCTCACACCTCTGCCAAAGCTGAAAAGTCAACTTCAGATTTGGTTCTGAATGAAAATAGTTTACTGTGACATGTGTTTGATTTGTTTTTATTGGTTTAAACCTGCAACATTTAATTTTCAGACTCTCTGGAGGTGGCAGAAACAAGCTCTAAACAAATGTATTTTCTATCTATAAAGATGATATGTCAAACTTGTTAGCATGAGTCATGTTTGCATCTATTTAATGAATAGAAATCTAATACTGACTGTGGATGTAGCTTTGTTTTGCTCTCCACCATCCCCTCAGAGAAACATTTCTGGCTTTTTAGCTGCTAAATGCTTCACTATGTTCAGCGGCTAGATGCTAAGCATGTCTGTCTGCCATTTGGTGCAGGCCAGGCAGTGTAACCATGGGTTTGTAGAGCTTCTTTTTTTTCTTCTTCTTCTTTTTTTTGTTGAAAATAGCTGCCTTCTGTGTCTGGAAACAATGCTCAGACTGGAGAGAATGAACCAAAACACTAAATTTGTCTGTATGGGCGCCACAAAACTGAGGTGATGATTTTATATTGGTTTGGCACTATGTTTGATTCATTTCATGCACACATAGTCATTTGATCCACTCTTAATACAGAAAAGTTTAATGATATCCATAGTATATCATATGTTAATGCAGTAAGACGTGAGCAATTCCACTGTTGGCATCTCAAGGAAATTCTTAATGCTGAGGGAGGCTAAATGTGGCTTCAGAGAAAACATGTAAAAAAGACTGTGTGATGAGATATGTTTGGGTCAAACAGCTATTGCCAAGGTCACGAATGAATCTTCATGCTCAGCTTGAGAAATGTTAAGTAGATCTGTACCACAAACCACTGTAATCACTTGTACCTTGACCTGCGGCCTAACTTTTCACCAAATGTTATTAAAATGTGTTGCCAAGACAACATAACCTACATGTTGGATCAAGGTCCTTTGAAGCCTCAGTCCTTGAAAAGTTTCCAGTACTGAATGGTCCATATTTTAATTGCAGACCATATTGTGCACTGTGTGGACTCTTTTGCATGAGCAAGGAATTGTATATTGGACCATTGGTGGAAATGCTGCCGTAAACCAATCACGGATTAGAACTTTAAAGGACCCACTGCATTATAAATCATGACATGAGATTTGAAGCAGACTCCACTTTTGCACCCAAGCCATTTAAAGCCTCAAGCCTTAAGGGAAGCTGTGGTGCAGAGGAAGACAGAGAGGGAAAGGGAGAAAGAGGGCATATGATGCCATTAACTGATGTGGAAGAAACAACTCAAGGTTGGGTGACTGCTGAGCGAGAACAGAAGAAATGAGCATATCTTGTGTATGTGTAGATCTTTGTGTCTACAATATATATGTTTGTGTGCGGGTCTGACATGCATGTGTGTCCTTTTTTTCTTGTGTTAGAAATATCACCTTTTGGAAAATACAGATCGAAGATGGTCTTCCACCTGTCAGTGAAAATGGGATGTGAAGTGGCCTGATGCTGCACTTTGATTGGAGTTCATTGGCGTGTGATTTATGTCATCCTTTGACCCACACAGTCAAGGCCAAATGGTTTGAAGCCCCTTCTGGACAGGATAGTTAACCTTCCACCTTGGATGCAGAGCAAGCACCTTATATCTTGGCAATCCGCCACAGCCATCGCTTTGGCTTCCTTACCAATCAAGTGATTTAATCCAGTTGCAGAGGATGGCATAGCCTTGGCCCTCACACTTTAATCCATGGAAATCCGTGGTCTTTTCCAAAGCCTGAGCATCAAGTGTTGTCAATTACAGCCTGAAAAAGCTAAGCTAGTAAGGGGGAGCTTTTCCAGTCAGTCTGAGCCCACACCCAAAAGAGGCTCTTGTTTATTCATGACTGACAATGGAAAAAGTACATTGACTATTTTGTGCTACGACAACAATTCAATTACGTGAGGTGGCCAGCTGCTACTAATCTCACAGTGTTTACCTATGTAGAAGACTTCTTTTAATAGACTCTCACTGCAGATTCCAACTAGCATGGAGTTAGCAATGTTAAGACCTTTGTGCTGGCCCTCCAGCTGTGCCCATGCAAGTAGAATTACAGCTCATCAGAGAATAGTGTGTAATGTAGTTAATAATGAATTTGGAGCAGGTTATTTGGTCCAATCACTGTGGCTGGCCTCGCTTTAATGAAAGATAAAAGCGCTCAGTGCAGTGCAAACATATTATTATCGTGCTGGAAATCAAAATCTGCTGTAAAACGCTATATGCGTTGTCAGATTAAAGTCTGCATAATGGTTGTATTTTTAGAAGTGGGTTAACTCTCAAATCACACACATTCCACGCGGTTTAAATAATGCATGTCAAGCTTGATTTCGATCTGGGTCATTGAGGTCTTTTGGGTGTGTGACTCAACATTTAAAAAGACAACGGCTCGCGTCTGGGGCGTCCTTTTGAAAGTGACTGGAAAAAGGCATAAGTGACAGAGTTTAAGATGGTGTAATGGAAGCAGTTAGATTGCTGGAATGATTGCACTTTTGTATATTGGTCTTTCTGTGTGCAGTCCTGACAGCATCCTCGCCTCAATTTAGATGACTGAAGCTGAAAGCCAGCTTTTTCTTTTTGCTCAGAAAGACCAAATCAGTTCATCATTTGTGTATTCACATAAGTATAGTCAGCAATGAGCATCCTACTATGTAAAGGTAAATCTAATTATTGAAAAACCCCTGCCCAGTATTTCATATTTATTGACAAAATGACTAGTCTATTCATCCTGACAGCAGGTAGAGTTTGTGCCACACAGCAACAGAGTGCTGATTATCTATACGCAACAGCATATTTGTTTGAAGCCAAACCACTGCTTCTCTCTCAACGTGTCAGAGCTGGATGCAAATGAACCCAGTTTCTGGCTCACTGCACCTCACAAATTAATAACTGCATGCACCCTGCATTACAGTACAATTAGATTGTCCATTATTTTGTAAACGCCAGCAGAATCACTCCATCCTCTCAAGCATATTGTCATGTGGCTGCATTTGCCTAACAAACGTGAGATCAAAGGCGTATTTTTGAATCCTAATCAAATCTATTTCAAGTCCCATGCTGGCGCCGGATGGCAGGCTGTGGTCTCTGGCTGGCACGGTTTGAGGCCCTGTCTGAATACCTGCAACAGTAAATAGATGGGCGGGCAGAATGATTTGCATATAAAAAGGAGCAGTGATAAAAGAAAGTACTTAACCTGGAGTTTCTCACCATCCAACACTCTGGCACCTCCAACAGAATGACAGAAGACTGCTTTTTATCAAAGGGGATCCCATTATAAGATAAATGTATTTATTCTTGATGGAGAGTGAAAGTGAGAAGAGAAACAAAGAACATGGTCGGAAGCACTGAAGACCAGGACTTGTGTCTGTAAGAGAACGAAGAGCCACTCAGATTAAACGCTGAAGAGCAGAGATGTTTCTAGTGTCAGCACGCATTTGTAGCGGGGTCTGTTTTTGTACCAAGATGGCTGCTTTGAACTTGTTGTAATCCTATAAGGTATATTTCATGTCGTGTCAGTTACCAGGCAGCAGATGTACTGAGCTGAACAGGGGGATTCCCAAACCATACCTCTTCGAAATAGATCAAGGCAGCAACACTCAGCATTTACAAAGGTTTCTTTGCTTGTTTGGAAGATTTTTTTTTTTTTTTTTTTGGATTCTGTGACAAACCTCATCTTGGAGACCGGACTTACTCGATGCTTATTGAGTAAGACTAAAAGAAACACTACGGCCTTGTGAGGCTGTGTTTAGGTAGAGTGGTGCTTTGAGCTTAATGTCAGCAAACATGCTAATGCTATAACAAGTGTAACCATTCATGTTTTGGTCACAAACCAAAATATTGGACCAAGTGAACCAATTACTTTGACCAGATGATGGCACTAGTCGTAAAGGTAACTGATCATGAAAGTTATTACAATTCATCCTGAGAGTAACATCAATGCCTGAACCTGAAGTTTTATGGCAACTCATTACATGGTTGTCAAGATGACTACTAATGTCAACTTAATGGTGGTGCTAGATGAGAAAATCAGCACCTCATGGTGGTACTAGAGGTGAGAAATCACCAAAGTCATTAGTATTCATCCTCATTTACATACAAAATTTCCAGACAATCCATCTCACAGTTGTTGAAATAATTCATCAACCAACCAAGTGACAGACCGGCATTAGCACAGCTAAATATGATCCCTAACAAACATATTTTGAATTAAACAAGACAAATACATAAATAGTTTCTGCTTAGAATATCTCTGCAGCCTGTTGTTTATCGTGAATGTGCCTGTGTGCATACATGTACGGTACACTTATCAGTAAATGATATAGCATGTACTGACTTAACTTGCCTGTAAGTAGTTCCATATGACCTTTCAGTTGTGGTTCAACAGATGACCAGTATTATCACTGTGCCATCCAAACATCTTCAGGCTGTATTCAATATAAAAGTCTGCACATATCTACTTCCTTCCCAGAATAAGAGACAGCTTGCTGCCGCTGCTGGAGGGGATCACAATGAGCAGCCTGTCCCTAAAGACTTCAAGTGGTCCACGAGGGCATTTGCCTGATTTCTCATGGGTCTCTTTTAATCAACCACAGTCATCATGTGTTGCAGCGTAGCCTCGAATGGCTCTACACACACGAAATATAAACATTTGTAAGTTGGAAGGAGGGTGTTTGTCTTTCTTATTTTGCATTCCCTTCAATCTGTGGTCAGATCTTGCTGTATGATCTCCTCGGGGTTAGTCTGATGCATCACGTCATCTCTGTGGCCACGAGGTGACCTTGACAATCATCACTGTTGCATCCCCCCCCTGTCTCTGTAGCAGTAGTGAGGCAGAGCAAGCATCCCTCTAGGGGGGCGTTCATCTAGATACGAGACCCATCAGTCAAGGCGGCCATTGATCGGCGTGTCAGATGGCTTGATTTCCTTGTGTAATAATCGGCTCAGATTTGACACCCTCCCTAATGTGTAAACGGGAAGAGAGGAGCAGGACAAATGGATTGTGAAGGGCAGCACTATCCATTGTCTATAGTGTCAGATACATTAATATGGAAAGTCTTATATAATGGAAGTCTCTTTGGTATTGCATATGGAGTGACTTGACGTGTGTGTGTCCTGATTAATATTACATGTGTACCTAATTTTCCTGTGCACTGGAGTGTGGTTCCTGTTGAAGTGTTGAAGAGGATCATCCAGTTGATCCATCCTGCATTCAGAACAGGATAAATACATTGTTATTTCCTAGCACAGAATAAGACATACTCTTAGCAACCTCATGTGAGTGCTGCAAATGCCAAGCAATTGTTCAGCATCCATTTTGAGACCACAATGGATTAGTGTGTTCGGTTCCCTGTTGTGGTCAGTGTGCTACTAGGACAGTTAGAGGCAGGCCGACATGTGTTGGGCATTGATAATGACTGTTGAATCACAATGGACCCACTGGAGTGCTGGGTAAAATAAAAGCATACAACCGTATCAGTCCCAAGCATGGCGGCAATCGCCTACAACAAAGAACACTGTCTTGCATGCCGAGCTAAGCTGATGGTTTTTATATTCAAATAATAAGGACAGGGAGGAATACCAGCAGCATGGGATGTGGAGCTACCATGTACTTGGTCATAGTGATATTATAGGCTGCAGGATTCAGAATTTTCCCATGATCCTCAGTGAAAAGGAAGACTGTTTCCATAAAGCCACGACTTAAAGATGCATTCAACAACAGCAAGCAAATCAAGTTTAAGTCCTTTAAGCCGAATGTTTGGCTACATGTAGCATGTTCCCATCAATATGTTGTCGATTTTCAATGGACTCTCAGTATCTAATGAGGGGGAAGTGTGCAACATCTTGTTTTGTTTACCAGTCCTTTTCTATCTGCGTGGTCAGTAGGTTCAATTTGATTCAGGCTGTGGGTGGTAAAATAAATTGGAATTGGAATGGGGGTCGTGTTGGACAAGATTCAGTTTGTTTTGGTGATTATCACTTTCACTGAGATAATGTGGCCATACCTTCAACTGAATTCAGACACAACACAGGAATCAGATATCCTGAATCAAAGTTCTTTAATTACATTTCAGAAAAAAAAACATCCTGATGCATCTCAGTATGTGTCTGAAATCCATTAGGAGGAGTGTTAGTCATCTTTCATATAAAGCCTTTAGTGTTGGACTTCACTGCCGGTCAGTAGATGACAATATGAAGAACACATTTGCTGAAAAGATGAATTTGGCATGTTCGCACAAGCCCAATTGGTGATTTAAGATTTTTTATCCCCCTTTAAAACAATATCACTCTGCAGATGCCGTTGCATGGAGCATGAAATGTATGGTATGGGCATTAATCCAAAGCCTGACAGAGTGTTGCGGATACCCAAAGAATTGTGATGTATTAAAGCTTGTGGTGAAATTGTGCCTTTTCCTCACCCTGTGTAGCAGTGATCTCAGGTCGGGCGTGGTGTCAGTAGGTTCCAACCGAAGTTGTCAAAGCATCTAACAGCTCCCTCCAACACACGCCTTTTCTGTAACTTTTATATATCTGCACTCACTCGATGCAGCAATTGGGTCAGTGTGTGTTGTTGTCAGGGTTTGAACGTTTCTCTCAACTCATAGTCATCACAGGTGTTTCCAATGAAACTAATTAAGCGGCCCAACCCTAATGCGCTGTTTAGGGTTGGGCCAATTTTAAAAAAATTTAAACCGGTTTGACATCAAGCCAAATATGACCGGACTAGACCGGTAATACCAAATTGTACCACTAAGTGTCATTTGTGACTCAGCCTCTCCTAAAGCCATGAATGAGAGTGGACTAGAGGTTTACCACAAAAACCTTCCTGCCAAAGTTTCACAATAAAATGTGTCTGTCCATTGAAACACCAGAGGAATATAGGAAAGTATACAGGGAGTGTTCAACAGGGAAAATGTGATTTACGATTCAAAATGAGGCTTCGTATTTCTGTTATCATACTGTAGGCCTACTAGCTGGTTAGCTAACATAGCAAACATATGATAGGCATGGGTGGCATGATGGTTGTCTGGGACAGGGGTTACATTAGAGTTATACTGAAAAGGGGAAAATAAAGGTGTCCTTGTTTATTAACTTTACAGCAATGTATTTGACAAACTAGTTAGCAAAATTACTGCAAATTCTGCACCAGTGTAGTACTCTGCAGACAGAGCTGAGAGTATTGTAGCTACCGCCTATTAAATGATTGATATTGCGGAGACCTGTTATTTGCTTCCTTAATTTAACAAAAACAAATTCTGGCTCAGTTGGTTTCGACAAAATCAAACCAGTTTAAGCTAGTACATAGGTAAAAAAAAAACAGAGATTGAAACGACACAAATGAAAATGTGCAAGAAAGCTGAAAGTTTCTTTCACCACCAATTAAAAGTCTATACAGATACAGATATAGAAAAACAGCACTGTTGAATTCCAGATTGTATCTCTCAAGAATGATTTTGAGAAAATATCCCGTCTCAGTCAAGCTCCGACTGTCCGCATGTTGTTTCCTGGAAGCGCCCTGACCTCTCTTTCCTTTCTATTTCTATTGTTCACTGCAATTTCCCTAGTTTAGCTCTGACAGCCAGATACAAAGAATCTGAGGCTTCACAAAAGACTTTACGCTACATTAGGCAAGGGTCCCACGTGCTTCTCTGACACAAAAATACAATTTATTGAGACAGTGCCGTTCATCTTGGCAGAATCTGTGCTGATGTGATAGGCTCTCTCTCCAATAAGTCTTTTTTTTCCTTCTTCACCGCTCTAACTGCTCCGTTGAAGACGGCGTTAACGTTAACATTTATTCTTTGAGCAAGTATATGGACTTATCGGAGACATTCAAAGAGAGCATGGCAATTCAACGCAGGCAGTTATGCAGAATTAATGTCTTCTCATGAATTACCTGTGACATTATGTCATCGAAGCATGGCTACAAATGTAACAACTTTTGCACATAACTACATACTTGCTGTAACGTTCATTCATTCTTGAAAAATGAGGTTGTTGTTGTTGAAAGCAATTTCTCTTCCTGGTGCGATGTCTGTCAAGCTATGTGAAGCAGCTGATTAATCACAGTTTTAGAAGTGACCCGAGCACCACTGGTGGGCTTCCAGGTCATCACGTCAATGAATCAATTCACTGTGTGCTCGCACATGAAATAAGACCTAATGAGAAGTGCCTCAACCTCAAACACAGGGCAACAAAGGAAATCACTACTGTCATCCTGATGCTGTTTTCTCCTTAATGCAGAGTGGTCTGTAGGAGGACAAATCTCCTTTTCTTTTTTTTTTTTTTTTTTTTCCCCATTTCCTAACGTGCTGATTATCTCTGTTGGAGCAATTTCCAATTCAGTTTCTGTGACAGAGATAAGAGAGAGATGTGATGAATTGAGCGTGAAGTTGCCTGCTTTACAAACTTCTCATGTTCCCTCACCGACCCCTTCTGCTGTGCAATCAACAGATCTCCATCACACACCACGTTTCACCTATATGTGCTGACTGGATAAGTGTTGTTTGCTGTGTGGATGGTTATGACCCTCCCCTGTCGCCCCCACGCAATCTGTACATAAAATTGCAGGCCTCAACCTTTCCCTGGGAGCAGAGATATAATGTATATTGACTTGTTTTGATTGAAGCTGTTTGAGGGACATCTGAGAAAGTTTACTGGTGTATTTTTGTTCACCAGTGACGCCTTTGATATTGATGGGCTGGTGCGTGGAGGGTAATAAGTAGCTTGCAGAGAGTATGCACTGACAGAACCCATTACCTCTGCTAGAGAATACTTCACATATCCACTCAAATCCAAAAATATGAGGTCACAAATAGGAAAAAGCTCATTGGAATCGGTATAGCTGCTGGAAAACTGAACATTATTAGGGTGCTAGATGTCTTTCAAATGGCCTGGTGACATTCTTATGTTTATGCTATTTGCAGAACAAAGCTGTCAATCAGCGCAAGAGTACAAGATGTTTAACTTCAGGCTGCTGTTTCTAGACTCAGCGAGATTGTATTCAGAACTGATGATCCATATGTCACAAGTAAATTAAAGAGCAGTGAGCCAAGTTGAACAGGACTGCAGGCAGAGCCTGTGCATAATGTTGCTTGTAATTTGACCTGTGACTTTCTCTTCAAAAATGGCTCACACCTTGCTATCAAAAGATACAAATGGGTGACAGGAAAAACCTGGGTAAATTAGCAGAGGAGCATCACTCTGTCATGCAGAGGCATCTTTCTGGCATGATTTGAGTAAAACAAAAGGTTTTCCATTGCAAACCAACTGCTTAACAAGAGCTTGACCAATTTATTGGATTAGGTTGCTTCAGGCACAGGTCAACATGTCAACTCTTCTTCAAGCCTGTGTAAACTTTCTGTGAAACATTTTCATTGTGGAACATTTCTAATTTGAGAATTGTTTTTTGTAAGACGGCAATGCGATAAACAGGGCAAGTGGTTACTGAATGGTTGAACACATATGTGAACCATATGCTATGGTCTTTGCAGTCAATGGATCTCAACCCAACTGAATACACATGAGAGATTTTGGTTAAACAACAGTCTTCACCACCATTCAAAACACCAAATTAGGGAATATGTTTTGGAAGAATGGTGATTCATGTCTCCAGCAGACATGGTGTACATATGCCAAGGAGAATTGAAGCCGTTCTTGTGGCAGTAGTCATTTTCTGTTGGATTTGTTTCCCTTTAATCTGTTACTAATCTGTACTTTCTCTCGACTGACTGGAAGTCAAACAGACTTTGCAAGATTTCCTTCTAAACAATCACGGTATCACCGTTAGTGACACATTTAATCAAACCCATGTTCTTGTCAGTGATAATTAAATAATAAAAATCCATATCATCAGTGATCGGCTTAAAGGGAAGTCCTAAACATCAATGCTACATGCAGACTGACTGAGGCAAGTCATTTTTGTGATTAAAAAAAAAGATTTGGTTGCTACAGTTTTGAAGGACATCCGTGCTAATGAACATGTTGGAGCCTCGCTGTTCAGATCACTCACGTCAGATGATCATAGACAAACTTTTGTCTTTGCATAATTAACTCCTGCTGACCCTGTCCCTTCCTCTCCCGACAGGGTGAGTAACCTTTTTAAGATTTGACAGTTTGGCTATGAAATGTGAACAAGAAAACCATAACCTAAACAACACAATAAAAAAATAGATTCATCATTAAAGAAAACCCAGTTTGCATTTTAATAAATAGTAGCAGGAAGTAAATATTTCAGCAATATGCCAATGAAAGAGGCAGGAAAAATCTGTTTCTGGGTGGATTTACTGTTTACTGGAACTGAGAGGGGACATTTTGTGAAGTTAGAAAACATACGGCCATAAACAAGCACAAATGTTAGCACTAAACAAAGGTCTTCTGATGAGATCTAACCCACTATCAATCTAAACCAGAACTTAAGGCAAAAATAGGAACTCCTGAAAGGTTATTTCAGTCCGCAGACTGTTAATGTTTCAAAGGGTAATTCTAGGCCCTCTGTTTTTCTGTGTTTCAGTGAAATTTGATGACTTCTGATGTGGTTTCTGATCAGTGGTGTTTCGAAGAGGAAACTCCCTTGGTGGTTCTTGGCCTCCTTTGAGACCTGGAATGAAGCTTTTTAAAAAAAATCCAGCACCACAATTACAAGGCAGACATGCAGCAGGTCAAAGAAAGGACAGAAGTAACTGCAACATCCGAAACATGAATCATGTTCTCATCACCACTGACACCGAAACAAGAGAGAGGATAAATAAATCACAATTATAAAATCGGCTACATACAGCAGGCTGTCTCTTTTGGCTTATAGAGTCTGACATCATCCATTTACATTTAAAGTTTTCAAAGATAAATGGCAACAGGCAAGAGTCCCAAAGAGGCGAAACAATTCTCCAAAAGCAGGAACATTTATTAGAAAACCACAAAATGTGACATGGGACACAGGCTTCAGGATCATCTGCCAAATACTGACAAACTGCGTCAACAAAGTGGAACATTGGTCACCAGTTGAAGCTCTGATTCAGACTGACAATTAACAGAGCAGTTGTTAAACAACCCAAAAATACAGCTTCAAAAATAGCTGCATCTAACATTGCGTTGTAAAACTGGGACATATAATTTCCATTTAAAAACTAATTGTTTCAAAGTTTCACAGACATAACCTTGTCTGAGAAGTATAACACATGGATCCATGTGCAGTGAAAAGACATTACGTGGTCTAAAGATTCATTTTTACCATTTCCCCTACATGTGGACAGGAAAAGCCAAAGGAGACTAACAGCTCGCAAAGTTTGTTACCAGCTGTTAAACATGGTGGTGGATATGCAGTGATATAAGCAGCCATGGGAAACATTAGGTGTGGTGATTGCTCTGCACGGTCATATAACAGCCGAGGAATATGATGCCATTTAACTGAAGCACCCTATGGTGCAAAAACTGTCCTCTTATGACATTCCTGTATTCCGGGAAGGTAGCGCCTCAGTACACACAGTAAAATGAATTGAAAGATGGTTTCATAAACACTGAAATGACATCAAGTTCTTCCTAGTTCATCCACAATCAACAGATCTTGACTTTGGATCTGGTTGGAAACCTAAACATGAGAGTTTATTCCTGGTACTTCGGCAAAACAAACCCATCTCAATTATTCTATAAGCATGATGTATTCTTACAGTGACATTCTCATCTGTAGGAAGTGCTAATTGTGTTAAAAGTGTTAATCTATGCCAATTAAGAAGCACAAAGAAATTACAAAGAAGCTTAAACCAACAGAAGGCAAATAATGCTGAATATATCATTCAAGTCATTATACAGCAGAACAGCACTGAATTCATTTTTTCCACTTTATTACAATACATAACTTTAAAGCTGTTTTCTCAAAATGAGTTTTTCCTCATTCTCACTCTGAGCCAGAAAATCACAATCTCCAAAGCATTTATACCAAACCGTCCCGTTTTATTCCCATCTATGTTCTGAAGGTTTCTGCAGAGAGGGGCTGTTCATATATCATTCATAGCCTGATTTATGTAACATTTTATTCCTAAAGACATGGCTGTTGACAGTCTTTTCTGATTTACGGAGTGATAAAAAGAGATATCCAAATTTCCTTCCGTAAAAACATTTGACCTTTAATACGTCAACAAAGTTAAATTAAATTTTGAACCTGGATTTATCCGGTGCTCAGATACCATCCATGTACACGCCTTTACTTGTTCACTCTCGCTCTCATTCGATTAGATTTGCGTTAGAATCTCAGAAAGGTTGAAATCAGAATTTTTCCAGTGCATTAGGCCAAATTACCTCATCTCAAATGCGAAATTAGCATACAGATTTCCAGCCTGAATTGCTGGTGGTGCATCATATTCATCATCATCAAAACTGGAGAGTCATGAGTTTAGGTGTCTAATCAGCAGGAACAACAAACACAAAACACTTATCAACAAATATCAGAATTTCTCTCCAATCAGACAGTTAACAGACCTTCTAATACGCTTTCCATCCTCATCACATCTTGATGATTCACGCGGAGAGCTGAGAGTGCTCCCATGATATGAAGTGTATGGACTTATGGTCTTATTTGTTGGAGGGGCAGATTGATGTAGACCTTTGCCATGGTGCTGCTGGGGGGTGATTGAAGTGGAGCTGGTCTGAGTGCAAACAAAACTCTCCAAACCGAGATAGAAATGACAGGATAGAGGGGCGGACAGGTGGACGGGTGGAGGGGTGGAGGGACAGAAGGCTACATTCGCACAGTATTGATTTTTCCTTTGGGTTTTAAAGAGCAGGAGCGCTTGTCACTGTTGCCGATGAATAGAGGCCCTTTGTATTGCATTCTACATGCTTGTTCTGACAATGAAGATACCACAAAGGTTTTTTTCTTCTTCAATCTCTTGCCTTTTGTCAATAATGCAATCGCTCATTAACTTGGAAAGAAAAGACTACAAGGTGATTATGTCTGGGAGCAATATGTGACCTTGATAAAAGTTTCAGCTAGTAGCCGGAGACAGAACACCTAAATACAACTTAACTTTTTAAAACTGTTAAAGGTGGAACGTGGGAACAAAGCTTTTAATAGGTCTCTCAATGTGTCTAACACGGCATCTGTGGCATAGAAAAACGTCCCTCATTGAGCAGTCTGTCAGCTTAAGACAGTGAAACAGATAAAGAGATTCCTGTGGAAGTGGACACAGAGGACCAGTGTGGTAACTGTTGTCATCTCGTACGGCGCTCTGTTACACACAGACGTCATCCGTAGGGTCAACAGCTGGTAAATGTTTAGCAGGCCAATCCCCAATTGAGCAGCGTTGGCTTGCAGATGCTGTTGAGAAAACTTAAAATTCACACCTCGTAAAGAGAGGAGGCAGATGTTTGCATATTAATAGAGATGGGATATGGAGGGTGTCTGGTACAGGGAGGTATTACAGCTGCTCCATTACATTGAACGGTGTACAGTATATTCCACAGATGGATGTACTCTTGTTTCATCTGTGGAGCATTCTGATCTGGATGCCTTTACGTTCCAAATATAAGGGCATTTTCAATCATCTACGCTGCAGTCAGTAACTATAAATATAATATTTATTTAAATATTTCCACGGAGAGATTGAGACTTTGTATTCAAAACATACAAGAAAATCTAAACTGAAAGTCAGGCTGCTATACCTGCCTTATCAAAGGGGGGTCTACGGCTCCCAAATTAGAAATGGTGTTATTGATCTGCACAGTTACGTTCTGCAGTGCTCTCTTTCTTAATGGAGGCTCTTCCAATGTGGGTAAATATTGAATAAGCTTCAATACCAAACCTACCATTAAACCTGTATCTCTTTATACTCTGCAGGCCGCAAAAACCTGAAAGAAGCAACCGAGAAACCTTTCCTCGAAACTACTACTGACATCTGGTATGAAGCACATCAGCATATTAAATATGCTCCTCCCGTTTCTCGCTTCTCAGGCAATACATACATTGAGGGCAGGTCAAAATCTGGGCAGATATACTGTAGGTGTGCAGAGAATAGAGGCCCTGTATATTGACATTGCTGCCTGATGACAGTCTGACGTAGGAAAGGATATTCTGTGTGGGGATTTTAAAATAATGCTGGAAAATAGTTGTGCAGACTATAACTGAGATTGCTGGAGTGAGGGTCCCTTGCCAAGAAGACATATGTGTAGTTGATATATATCTGAAGAACTTTACAGTAAGCTTTAATTGGATGATAGGTTCATCTTAAAGGAAAATGGATATTGTTATGGTGTTTATAATGTTTATGTGGCTTAAAGAGAAGGCGTCTTTGTTTTGGAGAGACTGACTTACATAAACAGAGTAAACGCAGGATCATTTTGAAAAAATTTGGAAACCTTTAACCTATGCACAATTATTTTGAAATTCTCCATTTATCTTTCTGTTTTCTCTTATTTTGAGTGTTTTTAGAAAGTATCTGGGAGATTTTTGTCTATTTGTATGTGGGAAATATGCAACATTCGATAGAAATATTGCTTAGAAAAAAACAGCAGGTGACAGAACAGCCTCAATTGGATTCATTTCATTAATAATCACAATTCAAATAAGAGCTTAAATGGCAGCATTTGATCGGATTGGGCCAAAGAATTTGAACATTTCTATGATTTTCCAAACAATGCACAGATTGAAGCTTTTGCCAGGAATAAAAGAAGTCAGTTAATATGGCTAATATATGTTAATTTAACTACATCAATTAAAGCACAGAGGCTCACATGGAGTAATATAATGTTTATCCTCTTGTTTTAAGCTGTTTCATTTAGTTTTTATATTATATTCTAGTCTATTTAGAGAGTTACTAGATTATCACAGCTGACTGATGAGGATTTTCTACAATTCATATTCGAGAGCAGATTGTCAACCAGCGTAGACTGTTGTAGATGTCAAAAATAATATTTCCTTTTTAGATTTTCTTAATATGACTCATTTCATACTAAAGTAGAATATTCAGTTTAAGGCTTTTCCTTCTAATGAAGTGTTATTCTATTGTTGCACTTGATCCATTTGCTGAAGTAAAAGATGTGACTGCTCCGGGTTTATAATTTAATTCTGGAAATAGGTAGACGGATGACTGTTTATATCTATATCAAAATCAGCTGCCTCAAAGTATTTTCAGGCCTTCGCAAAAGACACAAAAGCCTATTGTCGAAGGTGTGCTGTGAATGTCATGTCTCTCAAAATGACAATGAAGAATTGTCTATCTCAGAGGTGGACGTAGAACAATGGTGCATGGGGGTGTTTCTGAATGCAACACACTATATCAAACACGAATCTATTGATTTGCTCATTCAACAGCTTCACTAGGCCATAAATCTCACTTCACAGTCACATCAACCACAAGGGCAATTTGTTACCGCGGACTGAGCTTGATTGAGCTTAAAAACATAAATGGCCTATGCACTATAATGTAATTCAATGATTTTTTTTTTTCCAGAAATGACTCTGAATGGTAGTTTCTTCCAATGATAGCATGTAGTGGTAATTTGAACCACAATCAGCATCCACTAAGTGCTGCAGTTGGGAGCGAAATCAGTGAAAATCAGACCAAATCAGAGTTTCGCATGTTTCCATCTTGAATGCAAATTGCCACATATGAAGGCATAGGGTAGGAACTGAAAGCAAAATTAGCCATTGTAGGTAGATAGATGATGTTCGGTCTGGCTTCTTTTACTCTTGAGATTGGATCCCTGCTGCGTACACACTCACTGACAGACACGCAGAGGGAAATATCACACAGTAAACATGGTCTGATGGCAGTGGGCCCACCCTTTCCAAGAAGTTGAAAGCATTAAAAGTCTGAGGTTACAGGCTAATAACCGTGCATCTTCTTTGCGAGTCAATTGTCAACAAGATTAGAAGAGATGAGATGTTAGTGTTTGATGTTTGAATGTTTCCAACGCATTAAGCTTAATGGCATTACTTCTAATACAAGATTTGCATAGGAATTACCAGTTTGAATTGGTAGTCGCACAGCATGTGGTCCAGTGATGGCCTCATGATTGCTGTGAAAATTCAAATTAGACTAAAAAAGGGGAGATAAATAAATCAGCGAGAGCCACAGCAAAAAAAAAAGAAAGAAAGATAATCGGCAGATATAAACATAGTTAGACCTGACCTCAGGGGTTTCTCTGCTGTCTATATTTCCTGGAAATAGTCGAGAATGATGAGGGTGCTGTCACTGTGCCAGCCTGGGGATTGTAATGCAGTGTGTATTTAATCTCTGATTAAACATCATGGCTGGTAGTCCAAGCACACTGATTGTGTCAGAGCTACCATTTCATACTCTGCTCACTTTGGCTCCCCCTTAAAAAGGACCGTTTCACTCGGCACATTTTACAGCGTTTGGGTATACTGGGGACTAAGCACAGCCCGCAGGGTTCGAGATACACTTGAGGGAGGGGTGGTGGCTGGATCGCCGCCCCAACCTCTTTTCCTGGGGGAAAGAAAGAGAGAGGGCTCGGGAAACGACCCTTTTTTCTCCCCCTTTTTTAAAAGCTGTGAGGGAGAAAGCGTGAGAACAGTCACTGCAGGGCTTCAGGAACATTGTATCTGTCTGTAGGATGAAAAGCCTGGCAAGAGAATGAGAGAATGAGAGGCCTTTTACCGGGCTGGGCTCAATGAGAGGGGGGAGGGGACAATGTGAAAGAGTTCACTACTTCCTACTAAATTAGATTAAGGTGAGTATTGATTGGGTAATAAATGCCAGTAGGCCTATACTACAGCACCATCTACAACAGACGCTGTTTCAGCGTTTCTTGAAGATAATGAAAGCGGTAATGAAAGTACAAGACAGCTATCTTATTACAGCACATTTACACCAATGTATCACACACTGGCAAAATAAAAAAAAAAGGCAGCAAATGGCCGCAAATGAAAGTGGAGGTACTACAGTAAACAGAGAACACCCATGGACTCAATTTAAGGTGCTGCCGCCCGGAGAACTGAAAAGTACAACGCTGAGATAAGTCAAAGCGCCGATGTTAGCAAACTTGCTGTCTCAGCAGCCGAGGAGATATGTTGCTGATAATGGCGACTCACTGCATGCAGGTCCTGATGCCAAAACTCAAGCCAAGACTTCTGTTTTGTGCCCTCACGGCAAGAACTCTAGGACTCCCCATTAATCTGTGCTTAAGCTGCCTGGCTTCAAAAACAGATGCTTGAGGAGGATAAGGCAACACAGTGGGAGAGAAGGCACCTAAGCCTTAGTTGGATAAGAAGAAGAAAAAAAAAAAGTGGCAGCTTTACAGTGCACCATATCTGCTAGATGGGACTTCACAAGAAATTGTTTTTATTTTTTATCATCCGACCCCTGTCTGTACGAGAACGACATAGATGCCACCACCATTGGTTCATTTAGATACTGTGACATGTGCCAATATCATCAATTAAACTGAGATTAAGAGTTTAAAAAAATTGAGATGTTACCAATTAGTTTTAGTTTACTTAATCATGGAGATGGTAGATTAATTGTTCAGGCATTCATTAAGCAGGTTTGATAATGAAAACAACTCTTAGTAGCCCTAATTGACTGAGTTTTATCTACTGCTACTTGTAGCTGCTGATTCTGTGTATTGCTGTTGTTCCTTCTCGTGGTTCTTTACCAGCTGCATACTGTCCTGCACGTGGTCAAGGTCAAGGCTACTTGATAAACAAGTAAGGATCATCTCATCAATGGATCAACACATTTTATTCCATTGGAAGACAGGCTCCTGTGCGGAGATGTGTCGCCAACGGAGCGTTGAGAGTAAGGCAATCTGTGCAGATCATGTGATAATCTATGGGTCATATGACAGATGTAAGAGGCCTAATCAATAGATATCCTCATGCTTTCACTTTAAGTGCATCATTTATAATTCAGCAGCTTTATATATGCATATTGTATTGAATAGCCAATGAATGGGATTGATGCCCTGTTGTGCATCTCATCTCGGTGTAATAAAAATATCCAACTCCTCACTGCGAGCGCGAAGTCTTCTCTATTTTTTTCTTCCTCCTCCGTTGTCAAGTGTTACATCATTGTTTTCCCTGATTAAGCGGGGGTGTGCATCATGGCCTTGCACCTCAGTCATTGTAAGCATTTGCATTTTATGTTTTTGTCCCCACTAGTAATCAGCATCTCAGGGATCTGCTTAATGGTCTGAGACAGTTTAGTCAACAGATCCCATGATAAACAGCCTATTTTTGCCCAGTCGCTAGATTATGTTTTCAGGGAGCAATGCATCAGCATTCAACAATATGTTATTTCTGCCTGTGCGGAATTGCACTGGCGACTTTGAGCATTTAATAAAAACTCGATAAAAAACGATGCCGGTCACAGCACAGAAGGCAGAGCTGCTAAATCTCAGCTAAAGCGTATTCAAATCCACCCCTGTGCTTTGCCTGTCTTCCCATCATGAAAACACTATTATGTTTAGTCATTGAATTTTATGATTACGCATAACAACTCACCAGATAGGAAAATATAACAACAGACAGCAAACCCAATTACTGTAGCCCGACACCTAAGTTTGTTTGCTTTAATTTATAGCCTGGTTGGATTGATGACTTGCGGATGACAGTAGAGCATGAGAGGCCACTGGCTGATTTATGCAATCATATTTGTGGCCAGATGACAGAGTGGGGTGTTGGTGGTTTATTCATATCTCTGACCGGCCGGCTTTGTTTCTACCCTCATGTATAGAGTATTGGCCTCAGAGTGTAGATAGTGTGGGTGTCAGATATGCTTATGGAGATGTTTGCCCGTTAAAGCCAATAGCTAAGGGCTTTACCTCCGTGTGGAAATAATTTTACCTTTTTCGCTTTTAGATAAGAGCTCAAATTAGCTGCCGACAGCAGATTGGTCTTTAGTACAGCTGGCTAATCTTGTCTCTTGTCAGGGAAAGTAGAAGTTGAGCCCCAGGGATAGCAGGGCTTTAACCTCAAGGGCAACAAACCTTTTTTGGGTTTGGGTTGCATATCACAGCGGATTAAATTGTGTCTGATATCATTTCAGAATTTTGTCTCACATTTAAATTAGACACTTGCAATCACAGCTCCAACACATTCCCGGCGGCCCCTTGCAAACCATTTGCACTCCTAAAACAGGTCTGAGGGGCTAATGTAGTGGCAGGTCAAGGGTGTGCGATACGTGATGAGCAAGGGGAAAAAGTGCTGTGGAATTCAGCACTTCCCTCAATACTCTAGTCGTCATACAAAGGACATTCTGCACATTGAGTCAAGACAGTCACGCACGCACACATATAACACACACGTACACACCCACAGAGGCTCCCGATGGAATGTGTAACCCTTAACCCTGATACTTCCAGACAGTAATTAAAGGCAGACACTGTATTATGTGACAGTGTGCAGTTGGTCAGATGGAGATAGAGAGACATGGGGTAAGGGGACCTTGGGGACCAATGGACGTCCAAAATAGACCTTGGAGATTAGGGGCCACGCTGAAAAGCACCCACACTTGCGCAGGAATGTCACAGCTTGCCATGATTTTGTATTAAGGCTGCCAGCATCCTTTTTAATAATGACTGAATTCCTGTGACCGTGAAGGTTAACAGGCGACTCCCACTGGCCGGCCCCTCCCAAAGAATGCATTACATTCCTATGGATTCATCTCAATTGGCTTTGAAGGCTTTGAATGACTAGATCTGGTCAAGGATCAAGAATAACACGCATGTAAGCTGTCAGCGGTTTATTTTATACGATGCAGCAGGCAAAACTTTGTTCATTATTTTCCTTTCTTTCCTATTTATCCAGGAGACATATGCACCGCAAGTAGACGTGTTTATAAGTGCTGCAGGTTCTTTATTGTCCCGGTTACACAACAGAGGTGGGTACTGCACGTCAACCATTTCTGTATCAGGTCACCCAGTGATGTGCGAGACAATGAGCTTCATTATAATAAAGTGTGTCGTTATACCTTTCACTGCTCCTTTGACTCGTGTTTGCCAGTGAGCATTATTAAAACTCACAGCTGGGCATTTTATCATCTGTTTGGCAAACAAGGAGTCATTTTGGGCACATTGTTTCACAGGGAAAAATGACGCGCGGCTCCTGTTGGAGGATAATACAGAACGGAATTGCATTGGCACAAGAGAGTGTGGTTAACTTCTGAGTCATGCTGCAGATTTAGAGGATTAGCAATGAGAACAATGAGAATCTTTCAGGGACTGAGATAAGCATATTGTGAAAATAGATGGGCAGCGATGGCGCCAGAAACTTTTTTTCGTTTTCTTTTCGCGGTCTGACAGATAAAAGACAAAGATATGGTCTTGGAAATTGTCTGATGTGGAAAATTAATTAATCACTGAATGTGTAAAATCGCTCTGAAGAGGAAAGCATCTATTTTATAGTAACAATTTCATACAACATCAAAATCATTGCATTTAATTAAAGGAGAAGCCAGTAACGTTTCCTTTTTATAATACTCATCATATGCGATAGCAGTATAGACGCTGCTCAGGTTCATCTTAAATTAAACAAAGAGCAGTCTGCCTGTCTTGCAAGGCACTGTGTGCAGCATGCAGTAAAATACATCATCTGCAGGTTGCTACCTGGGAAATGATATTCATTACGCGTGAGCTCTTCCTGGCACCAAATACATCTCTGTGTCTCACAAATTAACTGAGCGCCAGCCTACAGACTTGTTTTGACGCAATTTGTCATGCCAGCTTCATTTGCCCTGTTTAAAGCAGCAATTAGAAATTGGCTGCATTGGCAAGGCCCTGGGGTAAGTCACACAGATACGGTTCTCGACCTTCGCACCCGCTGATACTCTGCTGCCAGTGGCCTCGTTGATGATCAAGAGCATTACATTTTTACACCCTGAAGGACGCTCAACATGTTAGTCCCCTAGGTGCAATCCAGTGATGCATTCTGCTTCATTACCATTTCAAAATGCAGAATTACCTGTCAGAGCTCTATTGGGAGTCTGTGTTGCCAGCACTCCCACACCCACAGTAACAAAGGGTACTGCCTCTTAACACATAGATTGTCATTAAACGAAACTGGAGCTATTTGTAGGTTCATTAATTACACCCTTTCACACACCACTTCCCTTTCCCCGGAACAAAGGGAAGGTGAACGAGGACTTCCATTTTTGTTGTACATCAATGTCAGATTACAGCCGTCCTGGCTTCAACTAGCTTCTCTTGCTCACTCCGTGTGCCCTAGAGATATGCGATTAATTATAATGAAGTGGGGGGAAAAAGTGACATTGATGTCGGTGTGTATACACTGTCACCTTAAACTTTATGCAAGACTCAGTGCCGTGAAATTGGAGGGAACTCGCTCAGAATTTTTTATGATTGTCACATGTCTCGTCCTGAGTCCATGATTTCACGTCTCGTTCTGTAAGGGGAGGTTCGAAATGTCATTCCAAATGTCGTCCATTTCCTCTGCATGGCTGAATGTTGCACTGCAATTAGTTCAGAGGGTGATATTAGTCTTGAGTCACCATCCCGGTATTGTTTTGCTCTAATGAGTAACTGGAACATATCTTGTTGTTTGCCATGGAATGTGATACTTTGCTGTACATTAGGCACGCCACAAGATAAAGCGCCGTACTGTAAAGTTGAAGGAAAATGGGGGAGGATAGCGTTTCGCACTTTTCATAAACATGAGCTAATGAGCCGCTGAGAGTTGGCCGGCAAACATCAACCCCTTCTGCTTTTTGTTTGTGTTGAGATCGAGCACGCACAGCTTCTGTTACAGCAGGAAATGTTTAGTTTGCTTTTCAGATAAGGAGGCCTGGAGTTCTTAATGACGCCACACACAGGAGCAAGCATCTATAAAGTAATCTACCATCTTTACATATGTTCAAATCAGCATGTAATTGCCGTAACCAATCTGTCACATTTAACAACTTAATTAAAAGAATAAATCATAATCCCCCCCCCATGTCACACTCTCTATTACCACTTGAATCCACCACCCCGTGTAACGAATCGTAAAGCCAACAAAGCTAATGAAAGTATATCAAACTTCATCCCTTTGTTGAATGACACAAACTGGATCTGTCTCTTTCAACACCGCATCAGCTGTATAAATACATTCCTGGAGTGCCATGGCCTCTTAATGGAAATGGCTAAAGACAAGCTAGCCTTACAAGGAGTGAAAACGGTTAACAAATGCATTGTGTCTGGACACATAATAGGTCCTTTTGCCTGATCATAAACAAACAGAGAGTGCTTCAGGGGTCGTCACCTCCACCGTGCATTATTGGTGAGGCGCTCTGCTGGAGTAATGAACGTCACTGTGTCTGTATCTGATAAGAACTGTGGTTTTACACTCGATTTATGGCCGTATTAATCCGCGAGCCTTGTATTTTTCCTACCTTGTTGAGTCTTGTGGAGTAATCTTCCAACCGCAGATGTGCATTTTACGGTCTCTCGATCAATTATGAGTCACGTTAAAGAACAAGTGATCAAATCGAGCCGTTATGTAACTCTTCACATCTTCATGAGCTGCAGCGAAGCAAACAGAAGCCTAATAAATACCTAAATATTTACTGACACTGGCATGTTGATAAATGTCCATAACTGAGAGCACATTTATTATGTATGCTTTAATTAAATGATAGTTTATCACTGGCGTGGTTTTATCCTGTGATGTGAAAATTGAAAATGACATGTGGAAAAATTGCCGCTCTATTGTCTCTCTCACCAGAAAGAATTTCCAATAAGCCGACTACGAGATGGATCTCACAACTGCGAACCGCAAACACTGCTTTGATGATTGTGGGCTCTATTCCACCAGCAATAATAAGCTTTATTTATGTAGCACTTTTTAAACACAGCTGAAGAAGGGTTTCACAGTAAACAGAGACAAAATGATTTCATTAAAACAAAACAAACCAAAAGAGAGACGACAGAACCACATAGAATAGATGTCTATGTAAAGAAAAATCCAGTCTTTTAAGATAGAACTAGAAGACAAGAGTCTGTTTTTTAACCTCTCATCTCCACTGGTGGGTTGCTCCGATGTCTGGTTGCTCTGGTAGCAAACGCAGGGTCGCTTTTATTCTTCAAACCTTGATGGCGGAATGACCAGAAGGGCCACATCTGAGGATCTGTGCGCGAGAAGCAGAGCACTGGATCATATCAGGTTCAACGGTCGGTCATGCAGCTTAAGGGATAAAAATCAGCTGCTCATTTAAACCAATCAATTATTTTTTTTTTTTTTTTTTTTTAAAGAAAAGCTGCCTTAAAACTGACCGGTGACCAGTTAGGCGATGCAGAGAGGGATTGTGGAAGCGATATGATCTCTTTGCAACAGGTCATACTTTCGAGCGCTTCCTGATCAATGAAGTGGTGCCTTCCGCATCATCTAAATCACATTATATCTAAATCACCCACTCTAACTCCAGTTCATATCAATACATAAATATTTATAGGAAGCAGTTGTTGTTTGTTGCCCATGTAGTTAATAGAAAATTCATAAAGCGTATTACAGTTATAAAGACTAACTTGATGGCACATATTTAGCTCGAGTCAAATTCAGTAATATTCTCAAGAAGCTGTGAGACTTGAACTTTGCAGAGTTCTTGGATCTTAAGGTGGATGCAGATTGCTCACCAAAAAGCATTTGAGAAAATCATTTCCAACACTTATGTCAAGGAATTGATCACAATTTGTATACATTTGGCAGAAATGGCTCTACTCTTTCAAGGAGCTCAAGGTGCAGAAAGAAACCCCCCCTAACACATAACACATTTTAGATTCGCTGTAGCTGGAAGCACACATAAATATCTGAGTAACGATATCAAAGTTTAAATTGTTTAAGAAGTGAGGTTTACGTAGTGAGGAGGAGTTGCGGCAGAAGGCAATGCTGGCTTCAGGAAAGAGCAGAATGCATTTGTGTGAATGTAATTGGATGTTACAGGTCAGCTGATGCGTCAATAAAACTCTCTGCCCGAACTAAAGAAAAGCATACAGAGTAATGAAAATGACAGTCTGCTGTGTCGTCTCACTCTCCTTCTGGACCTGTGCTCCATTTCTCCTGCCAACATGTCTTCTGCCAGCAATTTTCATCTTTGATCTTTGCTATCTGGCCTTCGTCTTATGAGGTGTGTCTGGGGTGGTGATTGAAGGTGATGGGGTGAATATTAGAGAATGACATTTCTCTGTCATCTGACATCACAGACGGCAGATTTCGGTGTTGCTGGTAAAGGTTGTGTGTCCTCCATAGATCTCCATTAATCTTCCCCGAGGGAAGACTCAGGGCGTTAAATTAATTAATGATCAATCGATTAATGGTTGATAAAATGTCAAAAAGATAGTTAAAAAAGCGGCAAATCAACAACAACATTTGTGGATGGACATCCCTGGTTTGAATCTCAGAACATAAAGGAATGTTTGATGCGAACACAGAAAAGTTTGCATCGAAGTGCTGTAATTAAAATGGTCTTCCCTGCAGATCTAAAATGAATTCCTGCTTGTGAAACTGATTTTAATTCTCTGACTAAACTCTGGCAGGAGAAATAAATAACAACCGCTCTCAGAAATAGGACTGGGTTTTAGTCAGCCTTTAGCCAGGCTTAATGAGGTTTAAATCAAAGCCATTTCTCTTGTCACCTTTATCTAGGAAAACGTACACATTATCTTTGCTGACCACGACGGCCTCCTCTTTTTCTCCTCCCTTTTAATCTCACACTAAACCACAACTGACCCTCCCAGGCTTTCTTTTGCTTGAGGATTCAGATTTGTGTCTTGTCATCTAAAATGGAGATGTATGGGCTTGTGCCGCCAGCCTCGATTGAGCCTTGACGTGTAGCAGGGTCTCAGGTGTCAGGAGCCATTTCCCGGCCAGGGTCCCGACCAGAACAAGATTAGGTCCATTTATCTGATTCCAGATTGCTCTAAACCTATTTCAACTGTCATTTACTCTGCGAGTGGGTCATTAGTCCTACATCTGTTTTGTTTTGTGCCGGGCCCGTGGCTGTGGATCTGTGCGTGCGCCTGCGTGTATGTGTGAGTGTTTGATCAGATTACACTGAGATCTGCAGCGCTGTATGAACATACACAATAAAACTAATTTGCCTGTCATATTCTCACCTAGATGAAGCCAAGAATGACATTAATTGCACTAACTACTGACTTCAGTTTGATGGCATTAAAAAAAATTGCATTTGAAGAGCCGTGCAAAACAACACATCAGAGCTCTGCAGGCCTTGACTTTTATAAACTTTTGCACAGTAAAAGAAAACTAAAGACGGTTGTGTTGGTGTGATATCTCTACTTGTAAAACTGACAATATTACAACCAAGTAAAAGGTGTTATTCATTCATAGATATCACCTTTCTGATACATCTTTCTGCTCCATTTGTCTTTTGTATAATGGCAAAAATATCCAGGCTGTAAAGTAAAAAGAAAAAAATGATATGTGATGATACAAGTGTGAAAAGTTTTTTGCTTTCATGCAGCAATTCGAACACACAGCATCGTTTCTTCTCCACCGATTCCTTCTGGTAACAGTGCAAATCGAACTGAAAGCCCTTAAGAAACACAACATATTGCCTCACTTGATATCCAAAATATAATGGAATACATTGGAAATCACATTGATTTCTTCGGCTGTGCTAGATTGTTTGGCAGTGAAATTCAATTTTGCAAGAATGAAACCTACTTACTGTTGTGTTGGATTTTCTTTTAAAAGATTACAATGACTGAGGCTTTTACAAATGACTCAGGATGCGTTTCCACTCCGTGAAGTGGTATTGAACTTCTTTGTTTATTCTGTCACATCCTGTCAGCCTGAATTAGCCTTACAGTTGATGATGGGTCTCAATCCGGATCTAACTCAAATGCTAATGCTGAACAGCTATTGTTTTTGTGCTGCTAGCCTCCCATACAGTTATTGTTGATGGGTAACATTTTGATTAATCTGACAGGACTTTCCCAGTGGGGTAACACCAAGTTAACCCACAGAAGATTATAGAATTATCTGTTTCAGCTGACAATTACCTTTCCCTGTGAATGATGTAATGCTGCAAGCCTGCCAGAAAATCATCCTTTATTCAAACCAGGTTGCACACGATGCTGGCAGAAAGCCTGATAATCTGCTAGTGTGAGCAAGACACAAACACGCAGACCTCATGGGAGCAACCGCAACAAATCTGAAAGAAACATGCAGGCGAGTTGATGAATATGGGTCAGAGGATCTAACTTGTTGTGATGAGGGAGGGAGGAGGTGGTTGGGTTGTAGGTGGAGGTTGGGGGAGGAGAGCAAGAGCAATTGCAATGGGTTACAACAACCTCAAAATAAAAATGCATCCAAAAGTGGACAGGGTCATTGTTTCTAACTTGTGCATGCCAGCTAGACATGAGCTGTTTCTACTGGGTCTGCAGAACATTATAATGAGAGTCCTTGTCTACACAGGTGTCGAAGGTGTGGGTGGCCCTTCAGCTGTATTTCCTCTCGCTGCAGCCAAAACATAGTGATCATGTATCCTAGAGACAATGTTATCATACTGACCGTTATAATTTCATATCGCATTCATTTCTGTTGCTTCAACAGTAAAGGTGTATCTACTTATTCAGAGCTGCTCACTGGCAGCAGCATGATGCATGGGCAGCAGTACATGTCATTTTTCTTGCACTTCAGAGTTCACACTCACCATCTGCCTCGAGAAACAGTTTTCTGCCGCACCATGTGATCACAGCTGATAGCAAATCTCAAATCCACTCCACACTATTCACCATCTACGAGACATGTTGACAATGGGAACCTACCTGGACTTTATTACAGTGAAATTATGTATTATATATTTATAATTTCTTAAAATGAAGCTGTACTCATAAATATTTTTTCTTAACCGTGGATCAAATGAGTGCGTTCAATGCGAAAGGTTCTCGTGTTTTTTTTTTAGCCTCTTTTAGCTTATTGTTTTAGTTTTACAGTTGGTGGAGGCCAAAACAGAGCTATAAGGAATGTTGAAGTTATATCAAATATGACTCCAAATTATGGTAATGTTTCTCTGTATCTGTTGAATGTATAAATTTAGCTAAATGTCGCCACTATTACAATGTAATAACATTTAAATGTTGTGTTTTGCTGCCCCAAATGGCCAAAAAATGAATCTATCATTACAGTTGTAAGGGAAAAGTTAGACACTTTTTTTTTTTTTTTTACTGAAGCGTATGCATTTCTATTGTCATGTTAAGTTTGCCCTACTACAGTATGTTAGCATTGGTAGCTAATCTTGCCATACCATTTCTATGCAGTCCTATTGGTTTCTGCTAATGTATACTTCCTTTTGATGGGTGTTAGTGGCGAAGTGTACGCAAGTATAACGGACGATGGTATCAAAAAAAACATGTTGTCATTATTATTGTTATAGCATAATGCATAAACTGTGGGATACATAGTGCTGTAAATCTCAGTGACTGGCATTGGGGCTTGTAGATATTGGCAGAGCTTCATGTTAATGTACTGCACTGCTTATTCCAACACGGTTGGCAGAGTGCCTAGTGCCGTTGCCATGATTAGTATTACTGTTTATATTGTACAATAAATATGGCGGTATTGTAGTATAATGATTCTAACAGTGATCAGAGTTCGAAAATTGAACTTGACTGTAATACAAGCCCGAACATGTTGTACTTCACACTGTATACATCAGTTTGTTTAATATTATTATGGCCTGGTATGATTGCTCTATTGCAAGCGGGAGAAAGTTGAACTGAAGTTTTAACTGAAGTGGTGGGCGTTTGGCTCTTTTTGCTGTGGTTCTTCTTTCTTGTTGCTTGCTCACTTTCAGATTTCCAGTGACAGATAACCAGTTTACTGTTAAAGAAGGGTGCATCTGTGTCGATTCGGTTTCATGCTGATTTAGCCTAATTTCCAGCTGCGCGGGGATGTCATTGTTTCCTATTTAGGAGCTATTCATCTGGGACGGCAGGTCCCAGAGCTTGCCAAAAGCGTATTTATTTTTATTTTCATTAATGTTGTTCATTCAAAGGACAGCGGGCTGTTCTGAAATAACTTTGAGAAATACACTTGTGTCTTTGCTTTTCCTTAATTTCTAGTTACAGGCTACATATATATTATATTCTATATTCTAGTTATTGTGCGTTTCTTATACACACACAACCTAGAAAAGTGTGTTGTTCTTACCCAGTGTCTGTTTACGTTTCACTGGAAAACCTAGAAGTATTCGATATCTTTACAGCCTGGAAACGTGACTTGCAGTTGTGGACTGTGCAATTACAAGAAGATATGAAACCACATGAATCATGAGCCTCTTCCCTCATGGCACACATTAATTCTTTTCACTAACATTCCCATCCATGTTCTCATGTTGCTTCCTTGTTTCAGTGTCCGACCACCCCCTACTCCCTCCGTCTCCCAGAAGCCCCCAGTCCTTCCCTGTAATGAGAACATTCTTCCTGTTGGAAGGTTAATGGCAGACAGAGCAAGGTACCTGACGAATCCAAAACCTCCTGACTCCTCAGGCAATTTCACACAGAATCTCTCTCTTTTTTTTCACTGGAAGGAGACTCCATTCACTGTGTGAATGAGTCAGGTAAATCCAATTCCAAAAGGCAATGGGATTTGAGATGGGGAGCAAATTGCACCAAGGTGATGCCGGACTGGTCAAGAGACCCTTGAGGAAAAAAAAAAAGTTAGCTCGTTCCAACACAATAGAGGACACTGCTGTTATCTTTGCTGTTAGTCGTGTTTTTATAATTGATTTCCCCCTCTGGCACAATGGCTGGGCAATAATGAAAAGCCTGTCATTCCTGTTCCTTTGTGTTGTACGTTGATGAGGTCATTGGTTCAAGGTGGCCGCAGCTATGGACCGCATGGTCCTCACAGAAAGTGGTCAAGGGGTTGAGGACGTACAAGTAATCTGTATTCATCAAATCTTCCAAAAGTAAAAATACTGTAAATACAAAGCAAGCAATAAATCGAGGACTGATCACCTCAGGGTCACTTGAATGTTATATTCGTCAGAGCGGAGTGCTCATGCTTTTTGTCTGAGAAATGACGTTTAGTGTGTGGCTGAATTTCCTGCATGTCGGGTTGAATAATCGCTGAATGTGTAAAAAATGCTGAGGGAGATAGCTCCGGCCATTAGCAAAATGTAGACGTGTCACAGAACTGCAGTAGCAACACTCACTTAATACCTGACTCACGGAAACAATAATAAGCTGTAGCTTGATTGAAGTAGCAATTGGTCATTAAAGATTTAATTGTTCATAGTGGCTCAATTTGTCTCAAAAGGAATGCATTGTAAACTCTGCCTATCTGACAGACTAATGCATTTGATCAGAATATAATAATTAAACCGGCAGCTCTATAGATGGCAATTAGTAAATAGCGCTTCATCTTTAACTGGCTGTAAAAGGTTCTGTGATGTATTTTTGTGCCATAATTGCCTCAAGGCAACTCGAAGAAATGTGATTCGAGCAGTCATTCCGAGAATCTATCAAATTAATACACTCCAGTCTGTCACATGCCAAATCACTTAAACAAGAGAGGCCATTTGATGTCTTCACAAGGCTGAAGGTAAAGAGGATTTCATCTGAGAAAGCCCATTTGAAGAGTTTTTAAGCATTTTGTTGCTTTTTTTGTGTCTCCAACGGGACTTGACCTGAGCACGTCTTGGTTTTGCCACAGCACATTCACTTAGGTAAGGTTCTTTACATGCAAACTGTATCACTTATTTAATTGGAGGCCTTATTCTCCACAAATCATCAGTGCAGATCAAAGACAAGGCACAGAGGATCCTAATTTGATGGCGGCGTCTCTAAACATTAAAGTAAAGCCCCGAGGTAATGCACTAAAACAGTGGCGCTATGGATGACGTGCATTACGCCGAAATGTAGCTGTATTTTAGTCAAATTTAGATCAGACTCGTGTTATCATGATATTACATCATTTTAAAAAATAAGGAAATGTCTTCTAAAACTTAATTATTGATGGGCTTCATGAAAACATCTCAATTAGTAACACCCAGCCTCAAAAGCTGACTTTCATGCACATGTTGCACTATTTATGTCGCCATAATATTCTAAAATGTTTCTATAGTAATAATTCATAATAATGTTTCTGTGTCACTTGGCAATTGTACTTTCTGACCAACTCTATCATTTTTCTCATCATGTTGTACAGTGACAAACCTCTCAAAAGCACTGGTGGAAAGTAACTGGGCAGTACATTTGCTCAATTTATTTTAATTTATGTATTCCACTTCTACTCCACTACACTTCAGGGGGAAATACTGTACTCCACTACATTTATTTGACAGCTACAGTTACGAGTTATTGAGCACATAAAAAAGATGCATTGTTTTACAGTAAATTAAACATCGCAATAGTATGAAAAATAGCCAGAATCGGCTCCACCTCAGCCAACTCCAACTTTAAAATACTGTTTTAATCAGTCAGTAATAATTATCCAAAAGTATAAAACTGTATATAACGATATAAACCTGGCAATGTCATTTGGCCTGCGTGCTTTACTTTTATACTTTCTACAGTTTTGAATGCAGGACTTTTACAGATAATGTTGTTTTGTTAGTTTTAGTTAAATGTACAACAAAGTCAATTTAATACCGATGCTTACTGGTTTGCTCTCTCTTTGTTTCAAATTTTTTTTAGACATTTATGCCTTTATTTTGTAGGACAGGAAAGTGTCTAGAGAGAGAATGACATGCAGCGATGAGCCACAGGCTTGAATAGAACCTGGGCTGCCGCATTAAACACTCAGCCTTTGTATTTGGGGCGCACGCTTAACCAGGTGAGCTCCCAGGCCATCCCAAGATTTGCTGTTTTAATATAGTTATTCTTAATTCTTGCCACTGGGTCGGACTCGGATGGATTCCTCTTGAAACAGACGTAAGAAAGGAATGGAAACACTACCGCTTTTGTCCACAGGGGTCACCAGAGTCAACACAAGTTCCTTGTGGCTGCTTTAGAGGATCAGTGTGGTGGGTTTAGTGGCATGTAATAGTCCAGTTGCTGATTTTAACCCCCTCATGTCACCCTCTCCTTCCCAGCATGAAAGAAAACCTGGCCGGGACATTAGCAAAAAACTTGATAGGCCTTATCTATAGCCAGCGTTTTGTTTGTCTGTTCTGGGCTACTGTAGAAACATGGAGGTTCAACATGGTGGACTCCATGGACAAGGACCCGCAACATCTGTAGATATAAAAGGCTTATTCTCAGGTCACAAAGACATAATGATGAAAACCGTTATACACATTGTATTGTCATAATCTGGAAATAAAGTCCCCAAATACTGTGCACTGATATTTAGCTATTTATTTTTCCAACTATTCCCACTAATGGGATGAACCCGGGATGGTCAAAGTTTGTAATGCACACGTTAAATTAGGGAAAAAACTCTCAATGAGATGTTCAAAACATAGCTACATTTGGATTTCAACACCCAGAATGGTGTTAATATGCAAAAAGAGTGAATAAATAAGAGCTGCAGTATAAAACTGTATCATGAATTTTGACTTGTGGTTATTTTGGTAATACAAAAGCTCTGACATTTCATATTGTAATGAGATATGAATTTGTTGCTTATTGTAATCAAACCCTAGGCAAATGGAGAATTATGATCTTTCATGTATCCGAGAGGAGAATTGCTATGTTCTGTCATCATATGCTAATTAACCGAAGTCAATGAAGCTATGTGACATTTCTGATCCATACATAACTGCACACGGCATGCAAATGTGTTTGTCGTGCTTATTCATAACAGGGTTCGATTGTACTATGGCATTCATATAAAGAAACAATGCAGGCGGAAATGCGATCACCCTTAATTTTGGAAAGTGTACTAGGGGTCATGGGGGAATTTTCCTGGCAAATGATATGACTGATAGGTGTTTCGCTCTCACTTTAATTAACTGATTGTTGTTTGGAGATGAATAAACCTCCAGAGGGGCGAAGATATGGTGAATAAATTTGATACATGGTCAATGTGCCAAGATAGGTTTGGCACCAAATTTGGTTGCGTACGGTAAAGTCCTTGAGTTCCCAGAAAATGGGCTCGACTGTGCAATAGAAGTGTAATATTATAAACAGGATGTAATAGCATCCAGAGTGATGAAGGTTATAAACAGGGTTAAGTCTCCACAAATGGAGAGCTGTTCCAGATGGATAGATGCTGGGGGATTGCACAAGAGGTGATGAGACTATTTAGCACAGAATGTTTCCATGTATGATGACTCTGAATCTAGTTGTTTTCCAGACATCTTCGACAATTTCCAAAACATCAGGTATCACGCCACTTAACCAATGTCCGTCAATCAACCTGAGAAGAAGAACTGTGGCAGTTTCTTGTCACCTGTGTGACTTCGCCTCATGTTCGCCTTCGGAGCCACAAATCTGACATGTCACCGAGATTATCAGTGGAGTGAAATGATTGTAGCAGAACTCAATAGAGCACATGTATAAAAATTCACCGTGTACCTTATCCATCAAATGAACTTGAACCCATCACTGAAACTCAGCAGAACTTGGTGGTTGACAGACAGAAAAAAACAGTGGATGTGGTTCAGAATCCCCGCAGAGATACGTGGAACTCTGTGCCTTTCTAGCTCCACTCAGTGGGTTTGACATACAGTCACAATACAAGGATGAAGAAGAGCAAGTCTGATTTACTGAGAAATCCCATAGGCGGAAGGTTTTGATCCACATTCCTGCTTGTGATGCACCTGATGATGCAGAGATTTGGGGAAATGATAGGTTTCCTTGAGGTTTATATCTCCCTCCCCACCTTCTATCTAATCTTTGCACGTAATCACTCTCCCCTGCTGAGCCGCAGCACATTCAACAGTACTGTACATGAAAAACGAGGAGGCAAAATCGGCATGACAGCATGCAGCTCACTTGTGTGCACAGAGGCACTGTACACCCAGGGAAGCATGCACGCTTGTATATTCATTTGTTTCTCGGTATGGTTCACTTTCTTTCAAACCGACACATGCATCCCTCCAACCGGGTCTGTCTGCACGCTCCAACCTGAGGTGACAGGTGGATGAAAGTGTCTGAAACTAGAACTAAAATTGCACTTTTTTCCACAAGCAGCCAAAGCTCTTTGAATTCAGTCGCACGTATAACATCATAACTCAGTGAGTTTTAGCCTAAAAAACGTTGATTCACCCTCCCCGTCTCTGTGCTTTGACCCGCACAATACTTAGATCCCATCAGAATTAAATCCAGTTCTTGAAGCAGGTCAGCTCTCAGTTTGTGCAAGACGGGGTGGGCTGGCATTCTTGTATATGTCCTGGTTTATGACTGCCTTGATTAATTGTGGGGGAACATAAGTCTTGTTGAAACAGAGCTTGCATAATTAACTATCCACTCAGGGTCTGCCTTGAAATTAATAACTGTGATGTTTAATCAAGATTTACATCAAACACCGGGAATGCCGTATGAATATTTGCCCACACTGTGCCCTATCAGTTTGACGATAGGCTATACTGTCTATTATTTTTCTTTTGTATTCCCAGTAGTGATATTACTTAAAATTATGGAAATAAGCTGAACTTGATCAGTTTTATGTGGTATCAGCACCTGCCTCTGTGGTACCAGTTCTTTAATTAATTGAACAGTAATTAACAGTTAAAGTCAGGATCCTGAGAGAAAGTGAACTTGAAAGGCAAATCTAAACTAATGAGGTTCTACTTTGAAGTAATGAACTCTCTGGGTTTAGGGTAATCATCGGCTTCCAGGCTTTACTCAATTTATCTAGGAGACAGTGAGCTATATGGGGATGTACAGTATTGTTAACTTTTTGGCAACTTTAAGCTGAAAGTTCAGTTCCTTTACTTGAGACGAGACACATTTTTTGAGGGAGACATTGGCTGTCGAAGGGGGATTCAAGGCTGAACATCTCATCTTTTCATCTCTGGGCAGTCCATGTATCCAACAGTCACGATATTATACTAGTATTCAGTATGATTTGGACATTTTTTGATAGTTTGAGATAATGAGAATTTGCAGCATTTTCATTTAGTTCACTGACTCAATCCTACCAATATCTTACAAACTCTTGAAGGTTATTTTACAAATTATAGGGTCCTTCTCGTGAGGTTTTGGCCAATTCACGTCAAGTTAGCTCAATAACTCACCACCTGAAAATGACTTTACAACTCAAATCAATGAAGTGCAAGTCTCAGCTACCAGAAAATGAAAGGAAGTTATTTGTGTAGTAAAATTAAAAGTTAGTAATCCAGTCTAGTCACTTATTATAACTTTCCTCTGCATTGCAGAGCTACTTGCAGTTAGCGGTCGGCAAAAGACCTTTCATCTTTTACTCTTCTCTACTCTCTTCTCATCAGACCTGGCAAAAATAAGATATGCAAATCATTCTTTGTTTATTTTAGCTCACATATATATTACCCTTAGCCTAACTAGAGCACAGAGGTCTGTCTGTGGCCAGTTGAAATGTAGTATCTTGCCTCTGGCAGTGGAAACTGAATGCATCCACTAAATTCCAGAGGGGGATGGAAAGTGTCACTTGGGGAGAGGTTGAAAATAAAATGCGCTTTTTTGTTCTATTGTCTGTAATATCACAACTTTAGATATAGGCTTTTCCATAAAATGATGCCAGAATGTCCTGATGTGTTTTTTATGCGCATAATGCAGGATAAAGTATTTGTTTCACTTTGCTCAGTTTAAGTGCCGACCAGCGTAGGGCGATTTATGTTTGATGTGTTTAAAGGAACAGTCTGTGCCTCACTTGTCTTTCATTTATGTCTCGTAGCTGCAATCTAAAGAACAGGGTTGTGTTTATATTTTGCATTGTTTGATATGTATGATGTATTGTTTGTTTTTATGCCTTATGTTTATTGCCTTTGTTTGTCATGGTTGTAGCGTCTGGGCACTTTTGGTGCATGACACTTGAAAAATATAAATTACAGTTACCAGTGTTTTCTAAATATTTGTTCTTTCAGAAGAAGTTTAGTATTATTTTTTTTATTTGGAATAACAACAGTCCACTGTGTTTTCAACCAAAACATTTTCTTTTTTTTTGGCTCCACAAATAGAGCAAATAATTCTTGTAAATCTTTGGTTTTCATTAATTAAAATGGAGACTCATGAGGATAGTTCTGCATTCTGGGAAACAATTTCTCAGCAGACAATAAGCGGGTGCAATGAATTCCCAGACAACCAGCAGAGATCGTGCACAGTGTGCCGGGCAGACTGATAAACAGTTGCTCAGCAAGACATTGTTACAACATGCAATGTAGCATGTCATGCCATGTTGATTAGTGAGGTCTGAATATAATGATATGGACAGAGCCAGGCTAGCTGTTTTTCCTACTTCCAGCCTTCCTAAATTAAGCTAATCACCTCCTGGCTCCAGATCTGTTGGCTTTATATTGACATGGATTTTCTCAGACACTTCCTTTAATCAGAGGTTTGCCTTTTGGCTACTTGAAGGCAGCAAAAAATGTGGAACACAAAATCGACATATTGGTATTTAGAAATCCAACTGAAATTTGAATTTAGTTGCATTTTATTTACCATGAACCGGGTTTTGTTCGAGGTTTCTGCTTCTTAAAAGGAAGTTTTTCCTTGCCACTGTCACAAAGCGCTTGCTCATGGTGGGAATTGTTCAGCCTCTGTAAATAATATTAGAAAGAGTATGATCCTGACCTGATAAGATATCCTGACAAGATAAAATAATAAATCATATAAAATATCAATGAAATTTTATTGAATTTTGTCTGCTACAGCATTTATGTGTGCTCTGTAAATCTGAAACCAAACGGGAGAAATTTATATTTTATATCTTTTGGTTTCATGATGTGTCAGCAGTGATTTTTCCTTTTTTTCTTTTTTTTTTTTTGTCTGAATACAAATAAAAATTTCAATATTCTTTTCTGCCTCAGCACAATACATGTACATATAGATGGATAAAAATAGTGAATACTCGTAGCATACATGCTGGATGTGTGAGTGTGCGTGACACAGGTGCTGACACACACATCCACACACACCTGGCTCTCACACCAGCCAAGCCTGTCCACCTGACTTTTTCAGTGACAAGAGAAGAGAGTGAGGTGGCGGCGATTATTATAGCTCTGCTGTCATTAATATCAGGTGTACTTCCTCAGCCATGCAGAGCTGCTTGGTGGGTCTTAGTCATTTGATGGTGGGGGGTCATTACAGCTTACTGGCTCTTGTCTACCTATTTCTACCTCCACAGGACACTAACAAACCATGCTGCCTCCAGTGAACCATCCAAAATAAGTGTTGTGGCAGTCACCTCTGTTACTAACACAGTTGGGTTCCAGCGGGACAGAATAAACAGCTCCCTCACCGTTGCAACATATGAATAATGGTTATTAGACCTGCTACCATCATGGGACTTAAACTTTTGCGGTCGTTACTTCTGATGATATGACCATAAACAATGCCAACATGTCACTGGGCTAACTATGGCCAATAAATTTTAATTTACAGTGGCATCTGTATTGGTCTGTTGTAGCTCAGTGGGCTGAGCCATGCACTAACAATGAAGTATCACAGCTCCGGCAACGTTTTGTCTAGTAAAAATAAAAACTGTTGCCTTCATCGGGGTCATCAGGCAACACTTAACAAAGACTATTTAAATTGGAAGAGCATGAAATTAAAAAAATAAAGCCCACTAATTACGCATAAACGATGATTAACACGCCAGCCGATGGCTATGAATATCTCGTCATGTGTTTTTTTTTTTTCTTCAATAAACATGTGCACTGTTTGGAAACCACCGGCAGTTTTATGGCTTTAATTTCCCCACATGCTAAAAATATATACACACCCATTACTGCTGGAAGATATGGTGGACATGAATATGGATATCGGTGTGTACGGCAGCATGTTATGACTAACGTCAATTTGTAAGCATTATATCAGGTGTGTGAAATAAGAGCTTTACTCATTTCTTCTTCAAATTGCATCAAATTATAGCGACCCACATACCATTAACATTCCAGCATCACATTAACTACACTGATTACTGTCCTTGGTGGTGACCAAGATACATACTGAGCAGAACATTAGACTAAAACAGACCTGTCAGTGCTTTCTGATGGACAAACTATGTCATTATGAAACTTTTCCTCTTCGAATCAAACATATATTTAATTTTATTTAATTCTTATATTTAACTTGTATCTATCTTTAATTTGTAAATTCTGATTCTTCTCTGAGAAGTCTTGTTACCTTTTTGGACGACGTATACACAGATTCCGACAGCCAAAGTGATAATCCAGACTGATATAGTGAAGCCAAATTGTTCACCGCTGGTAGCTGGCTGCTGGCACTTGATTGGCACTTTTTTGGATTGGAGCGCACGTTTTAAACATCAACATTACTGCAAATTTTCATTTAATTGTTCGAAGCCAATCAAGATATCCTGATATATATAATGTCAGATGATAGCATCTGTATTGGTCTGTTGTAGCTCATTGGGCTGAGCCATGCACTAACACTGAAGTGTCACAGCTCCAGCAACACTTTGTCTAGTAAAATAAAACTGTTGCCTTCATCAGGGTCACATTTTCATTTAATTATTTGAAGCCAATCAAGATATATTGATATGAGACAATGGCATCTGCATTGGCCTGCTATAGCTCAGTGGGCTAAGCCAGATATTGTATTGTAAGAGTTAATATTGTAGGAAAGAAAATGAATCTCACTGACACTCATTGAACATTGTAGTCAATGCATTCAGAATGAAGACGGTGCAGATAGTGTTATGATGAGGCAGTTCCCAGTGTTTTCCCTTTCCTCATGTGTCTGTTTTGTTTGCCTCTCTCTGTGTGTGTGTGTGTGTGTGTGTGGCTGGGCATGTCCTCCGGTTTCCCTCTCACCTCCCTGATCACCTCACCACCTGTTCCTCATCATCCAATCAATCTCTGTAGCACAAAAGACCGACTCCACCTTCCAGACTCCGTCGGATTGTTTAACAGTTGTGGTAACACACTCTTTGGCCATACGCAGACATTGTTGGAAACGATTGGTATGTCTGAAGAAACCATAAATCCTTGGATTTTTGTTGCCAAGAATAACTGTCAACCACATCTCCCAACATTTCAGTCAGTAGATTTACCTAAATCTTAGCAGATAGGAGTCTACTGACCACAAACTTGCAACCAGGTAAACTGACAAATGCACAAGAGTGTCTGTGGTGTCTACTCATGTTACAATTTTTGAATTTACAATTCACTTAAACAAACAATCCCACCACAAGTTGATACAGGATAACTGCAGGATAAATCATTGCCAATCTCCGCCATCCATTATTATCTTAGATGTTCCGAACAGAAAGTCACCGGGACATGCTGTGTGTTTAGAGCTCATTTATATTCACTCGCTGTCCCAGAAGAGAGAGAAAAAAAAATCCCTCTTCCATGAGAAGAACTGATAGAGGTTCTTGCACTGAAGCTTTTACACAAGCATACAGTACATCTGCTTTCATGCTGATGTGCGTGTCATGATCATGTTTACATCTTCACGTACACATACGGGCATGCGGTGCAGCCCCAACAGTAGTTCATTGCAGATGTAGCATTTTTATGGCCTGCAGACAGATTGCGTAGACTTGGGTTTGCTGAGGGAGGCAGGGAACCGTATTAGTCTCCATCCCCTTACGTCAGTGGTCATAACATTTGCCATTACTTCCCCTGCAAGATTCAATCACCAGTGCACAAAGCCATGCTTCACGCGCAATGAAAGGCGAGTGCCTTTTGTCAGGCATTCTGCAGAGTGAATTGCATATAGAGTGACTCCGAGATAGCATTGTTTCTGGCTGCCATAAAAAATCTATTTAAGGCAAATCTAATCTTCATAATCTTCTCCCTCAGAGGTGGTGAACGGTGATGGGAAAGATTTCCATGCAAGTCCTGGGTGTCTGGTTGGCAATGCACAGGGCTCGAGCATGTAGGAAATTGCTGGGAGCAGAGGATATTAAACTTCAATTTGAGAACACTGATAAGCACCGAATTGGTGATTTATTTAGGCGTATTGTCAACTAAATCATCCTTAACCACTGGACACAAGTATATTCATAAACACAACCCTCCTGCTTGCTTTACAATTCAATTTTTTCTCATATCTTCAATCTAAACTGCAGGGCAAATACTGTATGTTCTCAAACAAGTTACAGGTTTTGAACAAAGATCATTTTCCCGGTGATTAGTTGTGGTGTAGCCTAGCAACCATGAGTGTGTGTGTGTGTGGAGACAGAAATCAAGCAAGAGGGAGCGTTCTATCTCTTCTCTTTTTCCTTTCTTTCTTCCAGCTTAAATGCTACGGCCACTGAAGCGGCTCTGCACATTACTCCACTGTGCGTCATTTCGGAGCGTTTAAATGGGTGCGGTGCAGTAAGGAAAGGAAGGGATAGGAGTCGGGGGGAGGGGGGCGTCTCATAAGTCCGCCACAGTGAATGAATTATTAATGGGTATAAATCCCAAACAGAGGGATGGAGCCGAGACTAATGTCCACTGGCATGAGTTCCGTAGAGATGGGCAGCGTCTCAAGGATAGCCGGGCAGCCTGGCAGCTTCACACCGCTGTCAGCTGAGGACACTAGATCACTGCAGTGGCAGGGACACTCAACAAAGATCATCCTCATCGCATTGTAAACATTAACACCAGTGTGTGTGTGTGTGTGTGTGTGTGTGTGGCTGCTCTCTTATTTTTCTTCTAGGTGAGCTTTAAGTGTCCTCTCTTTTTAGTGATTAATTTACGCTCAAGATTTAGGTTTAAGGTGAACTTTAGAAGAAGGATTAAGTTGATTTCAAGAGGTGAGGGACTGCCTCTAAATAAATAAGCTGTATAGGTATGCTAATACAACATAAAACATGCAAAGCTGCTTGTGTATGATGGTATATATGCAGGTATACATACATTCCTGCCTCTGTCTGTGTTTGTGTAAGAATCACAATGATGTAGAGGTGGGTGGAGGTTTTTTTCTCTCTCTCTCTGAGAAATCTGCTAAAATGAAGGAAAAAGGAATTTTGCTACACCCGCTGTTTCTGTTAGCAGAAAAAGAACTGCTATATCCTCATGAATTGTCTCAGCACCTCAGGCTGCCAGAAGCAACCATTTACAGCCCGTCCTCATGACTCATCATAATGAAAAATCTTCACACCAAAAAGTCAGTAGTATTGAAAAGAGGAAAGTTTCATTACAGAGTGAAATACCATTTGGAAGAGTGACACTCACTTTTACAAAATGATTACAGAAATAAAAGTAAAAACTTACTATGCCTTATCATAAAGTAATTAGCCACCTTGCAACCTTTGGCTGGGAGATAATATTTGTAAGAATGGGATCATCTGTCATCATTATTTTCAGGAAACTCTTTAAATGAATATATGCAAATTACAGAATTAAACTCTTCAAATTCAGCTACTTTTGTCGCAGTTTGTGCCTGCTGGTTAATTGCCTCACTATTAATGATACTACACTTTCATACTTTTTAATACAGAGCTAAATTATGTGATCAAATAAGCAATAAGTCTGGTGTGCCCCTCTACAGTACACTGGAATCCAACGGTCCTGTAATAAACACATGATTTATAGTCTTTGGCACTATGTCAACAGAGATGTTGTTACAAGCCTGTCGTAATTTTGGACCCTGTATGTTGCACTTGTACCAGACTGCATTACGTCATTTATTATATTGCAATCCAATACAACACCACAACAAAGTAGAGGCTAAAAACGTACCATGAAATGATGTCAACACACAAACAACTGAAGCAGTAGTCAAGAACAAATCTGAATGTTTTACTGTATTAAACCTATACCCTAAGGAGACTTTAATATACAGTAAAACTTTAAATGTATTGTCACACATACAGTAACTACTGCAGAACAAGAAAGCCATATGACAATATATTTATGTATCCATTTTACCGTCTCAAAGAGAATTTGATTTTAGCTAAATTAGGTGATTTGCAGACTGTTTAGCTGAATAATGTCTGCTTTAGCTGTGCTTAGTTTTGAGCTTGCCATGCTCTAAAATAGACATGCTGTGACGGAGTTTCTCTTGGCCATTTGAAAGATAACTGTCTAATATATTACTCTCAAACTAACAGGGTCCATCTGTAGTGCAACAGCGTAAAGACAACATCTGCTGTTAAGGGTTGGTAGATACTAACAAAGTCTTTGAATGCACTTCCCCTGGCTTTATCCATGATAGCAGCATGGTGCTAGAGGTGCAGTGTTGCTCCAGGGTGAAGTATTGCAACAAATATCTGAATTGATCCTGTCGTCTTTGTTGAACCCCTGATGTTTCATCTACTTTTGTCATTTGGTCAAAAAACAACCTTATCACCTCCGGCTGTATGTATAGTTACTAAATGTTAGCATAACGTAATCTTAAGCTAACAGCTAACATTTTGAATATGGTAAACAACATATCCTCTGAGTGTCAGTGGCTTCATGTAGTCATTATGAGCATATTAGCATGCCGACATTAGCATTTCGCTCAAGACACTGCTGTATTTAGGTACCGCCTCACTGTTGTCCCTTTGGAACAAAGGGGGAAATATATTCATGGCCAGTATGCAGTATATATTCATTGCAGGGCCATTGTGCACATTGCATTAAATTGCATGTATATTTATATTTTCCGGTTACTTACTGAGCATGTTTGCTATATACAGTGTATAAATTCAGAAGCCATGTGCTGTGCATTTTGCATCCTGGCCGCTCCATTAAATTTAGTATTGATAGGATAGACCTTGGTAACAAGGCAAACAGAGAAGCCAGCTGTGCCTTTGGGGAGGTTTGCTTATTAACAGGCAGGGAGTCAGAACACACACTGAGACACAGAGACAGGGATGACTATTGAGCTGTCTGTCACCAGGGAAATTGCTCCTGTCCATACACTGCCAAAGAAATGTCCATCTTGTGATTTACTCATTTCATCCAGTCTTAAACTCACCACTCAACAAGTGTGACCACCTGAAAAGAGGGCGAGGGGAACTTTTCATTTATTCTGTTCATTTCATAATTTATTCTTGACTTATACTTTTTGGACTTCTTTTGAGAGAAAGGTCTCATCATATCAATGATAGTTTATGTGTGTTTTCTACATGGCCGACGGTCTCTACTCTTGCCTTGTTTATTTTTTCTGGTGAGTCTAAATTGAACAACTCTCCAGGACAAAATCAATTAAGGATTGTACATAATCCTTTTTCTAGCAGCCAGTCATCACGCTGGACCAGCAGAGTTGCTGTAGGAGGATATATCGCTCTCTCTCTATATATATATATATATATATATATATCAAATAATGAAGCACATTGTTTGCTCTGAGAGGTCTGAGAAGATCTGTCACAGCAGGTGAGGCCCCTCCCTTCCAGCTGGTGCTAATGAGGCCTGCTAGGACTCTCTGTGGTTTCTTGTCTCCACTGTCAAAACAGGCTTTGGAGATTAAGTCACATAGAGATCCGGTTCTCTTTTTTGAAGTGAAGTTACATAAGAACACGAGTGCAAAACCACGAGTCATCAGCCCATTCCTGCTCACAGTCTGTAAGGATTTCCATGTGATTGCTCTGAAATGGACCATAGCTTAATGTGGCTCTATGGAATGTTAATCAGAGTGGAGTTTGATGGAGGTAATAATTGGAATGAGAGCATTTCTTCATCAGTGTTGCAGCATGTATGCTTTTTGGTTTCAGTTAAACATGCAGAATATGGTTGGCCAATAGATTATTCCTATTATCAACTGATCCATTAGTCTTTAAAATGTGAGCGTGTACACCATACCCATCACAATATCCCAGAGCTCTGGGTGACATCCTCAAATTTGTTTTGTCCAATCAACACTTCAAATCCAGAGTTATTCGATTTACAGATTTAACAGAGAACAGCAACAAGCCATTATGTCTGAGAGGCTTAAACCAACATTTGGAGGATGTTGTTATCCTTGAGGTTTTTCTCAAAAGAACTAGTCTATTTGAAGCTACGTTATTTTCTATATTGGTCAATTGTTTTTATCCCTGTAGACAGTACTCGAGTTGAGGGGATGGGGATGGCATCCCCTGGGAAAAAATGGTCAAAATCATCCCTCTTCTAAAATGGTCATCTCTTCTTCCATCCCTTGTGGCATTTTATCAGTGCATGTGGAAATTACTTCTATTTAACATTGGAAATAGAATTACCATTCGACATTTAGGGGTTACCGTGATAGCGGGGCCGAAAGTTGCGATAAGTTGCAATTCGACAGTCGCGCCGGGCGAGCCCGGAGAGGGCACAGCGAGCACTAAGTCCACGGCCCCGGGAAGCGGCGAGGTCCAGGCAGGAGGGCGCTGTAAAGCTCACGGCCGGAGCCGTGAGCCACCTTCGCCCGCGCCTTTCCAAGCCGACCCAGAGCCAGTCGCGGCACACCGCTGCAGAGGAAATGCCCGGCGGAGGCCAGCCAGCGAGCTAGCAAGTCACCCTAAAATTGACTAGAATGCAGGAAATTGCATCTAAGAAATACAAAATTTTCTGCTGGAGGACCCCCAGACCCCCCGCTGGAAAATATGTCACATGAATGAAAAATTTCACCATCCCCCCCGGTTTCATTTTACAACTCGACTACTGCCTGTAGATACATGTTTATATTTTTGTGTTTTCTTTGATCTGCTATACCAAGTCAATGGAAGTGCCAACAACTGCAGTTCCTCAAATAGCCACTTGAGGCTAACTACAAAACAAACTCCATGAGCCTCCATCAAGCAGCAACCTCCACGGCTGGGAAAAGAAGCCAATGTTGAAGTGCCAAAAACTGCAGTTCCTCGAATGGCCACTTGAGGCTGGCTACAGAACACTTCAACTTCCATAAGCACCCATATTAAATTGTAAATGAATTCCATTACAGGCGTGCCTTAGGTCCACCGATGATCCTCTGCTTTGCGGACCTTAAGATTACCCGGGAGGCAGAAGAGGAAGAGGCAAGACAGCCAACATGGCGGCGGACAGCACCACATATTGGGCTTCAAAACAGAGCTTTGGAAACCTTTGGGTGACATCACACATACACTGTCCATTTTTCATACTGTCATTGGCCATCATATTAAAATGTTAAAACTTCAAAGTGGAAAGAATCGTGTTAGTGATAGTGATACAAAATAGCAAATAAACAAATGAATATATCATAAACACTTGACAACGAGTCAATTAGGAAAATAGTCAAGGGCAGTCCTACTTAGCCTCCCTCTCTAGAGAGGTATCTTAAAAATGTTTTTCCTGGTGAGGGCATGCCCCTGGACCCCGCTAAGAGGTTCAAATCTTTGTCACCTTTTTCCACCCATGATGATTTTGCACCCTTGACTTGACGAAAACATTCTGTCTTTTGTATCTTAATATTATATTACTGTATTCGGGTGTCTTGTGCAAGGTCACGTCATCTATTTGATTTGTCTTTTATCAAGAGTATCTACCAACTCAGGGGATCTAGCTCTAACCATGAAGCTAATGGAGGTCTTACTACATTTAAATGGGGTCTTCCGATTATAAAATGACTTTCATATGCTAGAGGTTCAGATTAGTGAGGTTTCACTGCCTGTGAAACTGGGATAATGTCTCCAAAGGTTAACTTTTTTATGTAGGTCTAGGTTTCACCAGCCTTTAAGCCCGGACAATGTGAGGCCCAGTTTTGTCACTCTCATGGTTTTGTCTGCTCCCAGTGAGGCCCTAGGTGGAGAGTGAAATGAATCTTGGGTAAAGGCTCATTTAAAAGGCGGGATCCCTCGGCATGCCGGAGGCACTCTGCAGTCTCCCTGGTCTGAATAGAAAGTGTCAGGAGGCGCTAAAGCATTGAGCGGTGACCGTCAACTCAGACTGACAGCATGTCATCTCTCCTCTTTCAGCTTCACCAAGCAGTGCCCCCCGATCACCCCACCCCCGCCTTATACAAACACACATGCTAATACACATACCACACTCACATCTCCATCTGTACATACTGTACATACCAAACACACACATAAGTAGAGCCTCCCACGCTTCAGCTATGAGGGTTTGAACAACTTACCGGTGAGTAACTCATTGACTCAGACAAATATTATCATATTCTCTCTCTTACTCACTCTTCTTTCCTGCTTGCACACACTTGTACATGTTGCCCAGCACACTTAAAAGCGTGAACACACACACACACACACACTTGCTCAGGAATGCACATTCACACAGACGGATGTGTACACACACTGACAAAGTAATTAGTGGGTAGGAGTTCAGAGTCGTGGTGGTTTGTGGTCTGGTTGCAATAAAAAAAAAAAAAAACTCCAGTTAGCCTCATTAATCTTGGTATCTACACGGGGGAATTTAAACCATCTTTGTATTTTCTCACCAGCAACGTTGCACAAAGCGACATTCAAAGTACAAACTATCAAATATCCTCCAGGGAACTCAACCAACATTGTCGTCATTGTAGGATGACTGCAGCAGCATGTCTCAATATAAAAATGGCCTTCATTTGAAGAGGTTTTATCAACCTCTTTCTTGGATTGGGTACCGGATGAAACAGAAGCGCTTTGTTAATGCTCTCATTCAACGAGGTGAAAGCGTTTAAACGGTTGACCCAAATGTGCCCAACTAAAGCGCCATTAGAAAAGAAAGCAAAGTGGATCTTGTGGGCTAAATAGCACAATCGTTTCTAATACGTTGATGTCAGGTCCAGTGGCATGCTGCCGAGCCAGGCCCATTTCTATTCAAATGGCTTCAGTCACGTGTTTTTTTTTTTTTAGGGCCGTTCGTGCTTGGCTGAGCCCGGCTCCCTGGCTTGGATCGCCAATTTAAGACCGCTGATTAGAATGCTGAAGTGGATCAGCAGATGATTCACCTTCCCTTGGCTCCAGCATCATGATGTTTGTGTCTCCACACCATTCAAACACTGGCTAACGCTCTGAGCTCAGTGCAGTAGCTTACAGTGTAGTTTTGAGAAGAGTTTATGTGTACTGTTGTGAAGTGGTAATCCATAAGAACCTTGTTAGTTTTTATTGTGGTGCTAATCCCTTGACGAACTGCAGTTCACAAATACGGATGTTGTCGTCCTGGTATGTTTTGGTGAACCAACTCTGAGCTTCTGTATATCTGTCTTTTTTTGTTTGTCTGAACTGATCACACTTTTAACTCTGAAATGGGCTCTAGCGGCCATTAAAGATATTAAAGTCATGTTGTATTTTTAACATCATACATAAGAAACATTAGATTTTCTTTTAGTCTAAATCCAGTTTGAAGAATTGTATTGCTGGTGATGCAGAGAGGGCTTTAGAGCAGCACTTCTAAATTCATGTTGGGAAATAAAACAACTCTATTTTTGTTTGAATTTCCTAATAAATCTATAAGAAATATCTTTTTCTTTTAAAAGAAATTGGAGGCACATTTCTGAAACTGTTATTTCAGTTTTATTGACTTGTGTGACTTTGTGAGCAGTTGTTGATTTCCAGAGGAATATCCTTGCAGAAACTGCTTCATTTAGACTTTTTCTAATGTTGTGGGAGGATTTCCAATTTGTGACCTCTGTATTTCTAAAATCTTGACTATGGCCCTGCTCCTAGTAATATGATAATATTCTAATACCCAAACTCAGGTTGCTGGCTGATTATTCGAAGAACTGACTTCCAGTGTGCTCTTTTTGCTGTTTCAACTTGAAAATGTGGAAATGGCTGCAGAAAATTATAAAGTACATTGACTAATAAATAGAACTTACTGATCCAGTTTATGAAATCAATGCATCACTAGTAATTATTCCTTTTTTTCCCCCTACTGAAACCTAAAATTCATAATTTCTTGGAGTCCACAGGCTGTACCTAAATGGTTGACTCACTCATGTATTAGTACTTCTGTGTTATATCAATCAGTATTTAAAAAAAATAAAAAGTACAACGTGGATTTATTCATACAAAGACTTTGTAGAGCATCACTTGAATGAAGGTAGACCGCCTAAGCTTGATTACTTAGTTACATAGACCAGTGAACTGCGAGAAGTTACAGGAATCTATTCTGTCAAAGTTTCGGAGCTGTGAAATGTGTTTTATGAAAAGAGAGAATACAAATCGTGTTTTGTCAGTGATTTCCAGCTCGGTCCTATAATTGTACATGTGCATTATGAATGCCAGAATTTTTCAGCTGGTAGTGACCCAACCACTAGGAATGCATCGTCAATAATTGATGCCTTCAGCCATAACTGATATTAATATACTCACTTGCTCAGTATAACATTTTACCCAAATTTATTTAAAGCTATTCATTTTTTATCTCTCATTCTAAAATAGCCATGTGACGTGTTAAACAGCTCGCAGATGGATTACTGCCAAAGTTGCTTCATAGCTCAGTTGGATGGAGCTGATTGGAAACTGGTTCACTGCTGTTTGGCTGTTCCAATAACAGGAAATATTTAGATCTCAGAAAAGGTTTTGTTTTTTTTCCACTCATTTGTCTTTCATTAAATTGTTTATCTGAACACCATCATCATATTCCTTTTATCTTCAGTTTTTATATCCTATTTTGTGGCAAGTTGTTTCTACGCAGATGATTTTGTCCACGTTTCATCAAATCTGCTAATCAGTAATAACAGCGCGCATTGAAGTTGTTTGAGAATGAGCCATGGGCTGTGACCGAAAGTTGGCAATCACATGCGCGTTTCTTTGACAGAAAAATAAACTGAGAAAACAGCCTTAGAAAATCAGGAAAACTTTATTACTATTAGCATTGCTGCTCCAAAAACGGCCACGTCAGGTGAAACCATATTTCACCAGCATTTAGGTCTGATATCATTATCTACACCGAGCGCTGAGGAGTTGTTGGTATTCAACTGATAATTTCTCTGACCTACAATCCTCTCTGGTTACCCAGCAACAGGCTGCCTGACGATGTCCCCGTGGAGGGAGATTTGGTTTAGGAGTCAGAGGAAACAGGAGGAAGCTGGCCCATGGCAGGAGACTGAGAGAAAAAGAGAGAGATGCTATCTTTTATCACGTAGGAGCCAATCAAAACCAGCCCTTGTTTCAACGTTATCTAATGTAGGTAAGCGCAGGATGCCTCCCGGTCAGCCGCTAAAAAAAACAAGAAGCATTGCAGAAAAATCTGTGCACCCAGCAGGAGAAAAATATATAGTATAGTAGGCTTGGCAAGAAGCTGTCCATGGCCTGTAGCAGTGTCATTAACATTCGACAGTTCAATATTCTTTGTGTAGGAACTTCACATTGTTTTGAAAAAGTTTTTTCATGCAAGTACAGCTGTAATTTCTCTCTCTGCTCCCAAGATAATGTTGGCAGTATGAATGCATCACCTGCTTGAGGCCAAGGTGTTGTTGCACACGCAAAAAGAAACCCAAGCAAAACACAGACTCTCTTTCCCGTCTGTGTGCCTTTTCACATACTTGTGAACAACACGTCGCCGCATTGATCTGCTTCATATCGACTGGCTGAAGGTGCTCATCACGTGGAACCCGAGGTGAAACCAGTGAAGCGAGATGTCTGATGGCTCTGTGAGTTCATTCATGTTGTCCTTGACTGAGAGGAAGCTGCGATGTCGGAACAATGGTTGAAATCATTTACTTCTGAAAAATGACATTTCAAATAAGTGCTGCATTCGAAGTCTTACTAAATGAAACTGCAAAAGCATCATGATGTTGTTTATGGTTGGCATTTTTTCAGCAATGGCCATTGAGTGTATTTAAATGTGATAATTACCTCTCTTTACAGCAGTTTTCCTTGTTAGTGAAGAAAAAAAAAGCATGTTTATAATCCAGTTCATGTCATTGATAAAAGCCTCAGTGTTTACCGTTAACACTGTACCAGAGTTGTATTAAGTTACTGCTAATGCAAACATTTCCTTCTGCTGCTACTTCACATTGAGAGCTAGTGAAAGTGCTCATTATGGAGCAGAATGGCTCCTGTCGGTGTTATATTATTATATATTATATTATTAGACTGTTCTTATCGATGCATTAGCGTGTGAGCAGATTTTTACTGTTCCAGTTGGAGCTCACTGGAGCCACTCTTAAAACTATTGGGTAGTTTAATGTATAGTGTTGCATCGTTAAGCCAACAGCATGTTTTGTATGGTGAATCTAGCTGTTGGACAAATGTAGTGGAGTGAAAAGTCCAATATTGCCCTCTGGAATGTGTCGAAGGGGAAGTATAAAGTACAATCAAATGGAAATACTCAAGTGCCTGAAAGTTGTGCAGTACTCGGGTAAACGCACTTTGGTTGCATTCCACCGCTGCCTGCATGTATGCTCGTTTTTTTTTTTTCTCTTTATGGAAATTGCAAAACGGTTGTGCAATCACAGCAATGATCGATTTCGAATCATTTTGCACGCATTAGGAAAAACCCAAAAAATATTTGATAATGGCTGGATCCACAGGCATTCACAAGCAGACATCTTTATTGATGTGTGCACCTTTTCCATTGTTGCGGCTGCCCCAGAACAGACATTGATTCTAAATTCACCCTGCAGACGACTAAGAATCGATCTCTTTTTGTGTCGCCTAGATCTTCTGCCAAGTACAAACCTGGCAAATGTCTCCCTTTCAGCTGAGAGAAAACGACTTTGTGTTCTGAGAAAAAGGCACACCAACACTGAAGGCAATGTTTTTTTTTTTTTTTTGTCTATGGTTCAACAGCCTAATTGAATTTTTTAATAACGCTCACGAAAAGAAGAGAAGGTAGTTTGCTCCCTCTCAGCTCAGCCTCACTTCTGGATTTACAAGGCATTAACATTCTGGAGAGAATAGGTTGCTCTCCTTTGAGAGGAAGGAGAAAAAAAAAACATTGTCAGGAAGCAGTTGTCTGTAAATGAATGGCAGGGTCACCCACCGCAGTAAAATGTTAATGAGGAACAGTACACTAGTTCAGAATGCAGGAGGCTTGAAAGAGGCAAGCCTGAATACAACCCGCCACAATAATTGAGGTGTACTCTCCTTGCCACAACCGTTGAAAACAAAAAATATCAAAACAGTTTAAAATAGTTTGTTTTTTTTATCTGGAGTCCCTTTCACAATAAGGTTCATGTGTCAACAAAACAGCATTTATATTTTAGCATTTAAACTTTGACTCTCATCTGGAGTAGATTGCTGAGGGCTGTGATAGAAAAGACATAAATCTTGGATTAGCAACACTGCAGCTAATAAAAAAAGCAGGGGAAAAGGTCAATGTCACAACATCCCAACAAATGATGTTCAGATATTCTTCTTTACCCAGAACATGTATGACAGAAATGCCAGAAAATAACAGCTAGGTAGGAAAACCTTTTCCTGAAATGAGATTCAGATTTTGATAATTCGATAACGCACAGTGGGTTGTCTGTGAAATTGGCGTGGATGTACGATGCGAACATCTCATGTGAAGGTTGTGTATTCTGAAGGACAAATTTGCTGAAATGTCACGCCATATCTGGCTCACACTGCAGTAGGTAAGAAAAGTGTCACTGCAAAGCATTTGACAAACAGTTGACGGACACGTTACAGAAACAGCGTGACCTTTCTGGAGCTTCTGTGGATATCAGCAGGCTCTGCAGGTGGAGCACTCATCCACCCTGCAGACCTTTCCTTAAAGAGAGGTCGCCAAACCTTATCACCTCGGAGTGCATTCAATTTTAGTTTCATATTATGATAACGTTCAACTTTTCTATCTTGATTATGGCGTTCCTACCTCGGTGAGGATATGACTTGTGATTGCAGCTGTCGCAAGGACTTCATATGAACACAAAGGTGGAAAAACCATAGATGTAGTCAGACAACATAGAAAAAGAGCCAAAGGAGGAAATGAAAGAGACATTTGAGGCTCATTAGAATTATAGAGGAGGAGACAGGATGTGATCCAGTGGGTAGAAGGTCCATAATAAAGAGGTTTTTTCATCCTTTTTTAAGGTTACAGCAGCATGTGGTATGAAGTAGACATAATTCTCAGTTGAAGGACTAAATCAGATTGTATAGAAACTGCTGATGAAAAACTTGCAGTAACAGTAACAAATAGAGCTTAACCAACGTGTCGATCAACAAAAAGTTAATGAACAGTCTTGATTAATGATCAACAGTTTTAAAGACGTTGTTACCTGCAGAATGAGCCTAATATTTACAGACCCCACGGGTCCGCTTCCATATAGTCCGCCATCTTGCACTTCCATATTACTACAGTAGCCCAGAATGGACAAACTAAACACTGGCTCTAGATCGGATCTTTTTACAGCCACCATGGTTTATCCTACATGTTTGGAAGGGGGGTGGTGTGGTGAGGGGGTTGCATTCAGCAACTGCGCTGCTAGTCTGCTGGTCAATCTTAAATATATACAGACAAACGTGTCCGTCTCAGTCATTTTAAACTGAATGTCTTATGTTAATAACATTCTTTGGGAGAGGTCAGCCGGGGATTTAAAAATGTTTCACAACTTTATATTATATTTCATAGATTAAAGAATCAGCAGATTAATTCATAATGAAAATAATTATCAGTAGCAGCCCTAGTAACAAGACTGTATAGCTGATAAAAGCTGCTAAAGCACAAACTACTAGACACTTATATTAAATAGTTCCTCGTTATCTGTGAATCAGTTGTTACTGCAAATGACACATAATAACTAAACTTACTTCCTTATTACATCCATATTAGTTATTTTTGTGTGTCAGGGTTTGGCATCATCAATTCACGATTACCTTGGTATATTTCTTACAAATAAACTAGACCATCATAAGCGCACTGCTACTTAGTTTTTATTCACCGTTAGTTCATGAATGGCACGTGGATTCATATGCCGTGAAATGTTTCCCAAAAGTTGTATCAGGTCTTGTTCTCTCTTCAGTATTATGCTAATTGAGATGAGGCAACCGACTCGACTCGTGATTATTATTGCCTGAGAAGTGGCACATAGTTCACAAAGTCAAACTCGCGGAGTGCAACACGAGTTACGCCTCCCGTAGGGTCTGACATATGTGCACGTCTAAATAAATAATCTCCCCAAAAAAGACTTTTTCATGCTTTTACTTTTAGCCGTCCTGAACTGTTTAAACAGAGTCATGTGCTGCGCGTCCCTGTGGCCTTCTGGCTCAGATTCTGTTCATTGGGTAACCATACTTTGCACACAGTAGTTGTATTTCAAACTAAAAGCCTATATGCAGTACTTAACACACAGGTGGTTGCCTTGGTTACCTGGAGCTGGACACTGTACCTGGAAAAAAAAATAGATGTATGAATGCAACACGCAGTGGTATGTGGAGAAAACCAGCTACGGTAGCAGGTCTACCCACAGTCCATTAGGTTTTGTTTTAGTTGGATAATCAGTGAATAATAAATGTTGCTCGAGTTTTCAGTAAATGTATCTTGGGTACCAAACACCAGGATGTAGTTCTGTACTGACTCTTCATTTAATATGCCTGCCATGAGTGTACACAGCAAGGTTTATTATATCCATTTGCTCACAGCACTTCTAGGCTTTTTCATTTTATCTTTAGGTGGATTTCACCTGAGTACTCAGCCAGTAACTATAAAATGTTCTCCAAGGTACAGTATATATGGCATGTTAATTGTAAAAACCCTGAGGTGGAGGTTTTTCTGAGCGAAATCAATCATTTTCCAAAAACGAGTTATTCAAATGCGCTTGCTCTTAATGAACGCGATATCTATCATCTGTGGCTCATTAGGTCCCATATAAGCACAGTCCATCATAGACTCATACTTAGATAATTCATGTCCTCATAAAAACTGGGAGTGCATCGTTATCTTTGTAGAATGGTTTTCTATACTTTGTAGCACAGAGGAGAATACTAACGTTAATTAGAACTGGGTGAGTCGTTGTCTTACTCTGTATCTTAATGTCCATAGTAAAACACTTGTTTAAAAGGTTTAGTATAATTGTGTATTTACTAATTGTTTTTTTAGTGTAACATATTTATTTAGAACTGGCTTCAACCTTCCACCCAAGTGTGTAGGGGAAATTACGGTGGCCAGGGAACCCAACAATGCAAATGGTCCTATTTGGAGTCAATGTTTGCTTTTTCTGTTCTCAGTTACTGTAGAAACTTGGAGGCGTAACATGGCTGACTCCATGGAAGAGGACCTGCTCCCTCTGTAGATAAAAACAGCTCATTCTAAAGTTTTCCCATAGTAACATACCTGTTACTATTGTACGCTGTTTGTTAACATATTCTACAACATTCAGAGTGGACAGGTTGGTGAATACAACTCTAAATGAAACCTAATGCGTTTCCTAGATGATATAAACAAACAGCTAGTTGTAATCTGTTTGCCAATTCAGCTCTATAAAGGCTAAAAATTTGTCTATGCTGTGTTTGTAGATTTTTTTTTCCACTGTCTCCACATGGCCAGAAAATCAATTCAAGGTTCCAGGTTCATTTATTTATCATTCTACAATGCAGGGTTGTGCAACCAAACACAGGCGAGTCCCTTATGCTACACAAAAACAAAACAACACAAAACACAAAAGAAGCTATAATTTATGGTGAAGTGCAGAGGATGAAGCGAGGCGTCTCACCCTGTGGAAGGAAGCTGCAATTAATGCGAGATTAGGAAATAATAAGAGCACATACCTGACACAACATAGTACTTTTTACATTACTGTGTGTGTACGAGTTTGAAATACATATTTGTACATATTACTGAGATTTAGAGGCGTTAATAGGCAGCTTTGGGAGTTTTTTTCCACTTTAGACAGAGCCAGACTAGCTGTAGCTTGACCCACTTTCTTATCTCTATACTAAGCTAAGTTAAGCATGTACTTCAGTGACAGCTCTTGACGTGAGAATAACATCTTAGCCTCAGAAATAAAGTTAAGTAGCAGTAGTTAAGTCCATTATTTGAACATAATATCTATTTGATATATTGTGAGTAAACTTTGTATTAAACAAATACACATAAAAAAAAAGTGGGTCAAACAGTTGTGCGCGGTTCACGGCGTCACAACAACAACCCTCCACACATGTGCTACAGTGCATATTGGAGGAGACACTGGAGACCTGGTCAGGTTGTAAGTGCTTTGGTCTGTAGCGTGTGCCATGACCCCTGGCAGGGCCTATTAGAGGAAATGTCTCTGTGGTCTACATGCCTCCAACCTCTGTGGCAGCCACCGAGCAACATCAATTACACCCACAGCAGTTCCAGCCTATAGCTACACTGGTATATTGCCATCACCACAGGGGTAATTGGTCCACTATATACTTCCAATTCCGAGCAAGTCGCAGCCTATTTTTCTAGTCAGTCGACACTGGTCCATGTAAAAATTGCTATTACAGCCTGCAGCTTCATGATGGGGTCCTGAGATTGAACAAGAAGGAGGGAGGAGCGAAATGCTGTACCAGCAGTGATCACAGTGATCAGCTGTGAGACACTGATGCATGTAGGACTAATGCAGTTTCTGTTTTGGCACATGAAAACCTTTTACTAGCAGCGAGTCACCACAAACAGTCAAGTAAAGTCGAGTAATGAGGTTTATTTTTTCCCCCTTTTGCATATTCCTCAGAGAGGGAATCTACATGCATGATAAGTCTCGCTGCCTGCGGCGAGTACAACTTAAATGTCCTCCTCTGCAGTGATGCACACATAAACTGTTGTTGGGATTGGGGACCTGTGACCTTTTCATTCACGGGACAATTTCACTACCCACCAGGCCAACACTGCCTTTAAGTGACCGGACAGTTCTGTAACAGACAGGATGACAACAATAATTAACTCCATTTATTACATAGTCCAGGATAATGTAAATGTCTTGTGTCATTTCTGTTTATAATCCTTAACTTGACTGATATTAGTCATGACAGCAAGAGTGCACACACTCGCACACACTCTCCCTAATACCCCAGTCACTCACTGGAATGCTTAATGCACACACACACACACACACACACACACGTGTGGTGAAATTATGCACACATGCGTACACTCCCTTTTTTTTAATTCAATTTAATTCAATGGCGTTTTGATTGAGCATCAACACACAGTGAACAAAGTGACAGATAAATAAATACAACATTTACTGACACACACAAGTTCACACTTAAATGCGTTCACACACACACACACACACACACAAAAAAAAAAAACAGCATGTGTCCTCTGTGGATATGTGTGTATGCTCAGTGAGGATTCTGCAGCAGATGAAAGGTCAGTGGAAGTACATCCCGGCCCAAAGCGCCGTATGTGGTGTACATTCAAAAAAAGACCGGAGGAGCGAGTGTCACACACACACACACACTTACACACACATACCTGAACACAACCATACTCACGCATACAGGAGCAACACCAGAATGCAGATGTACGCAACGCACCACTGGATGCACACATAAACACAAAGCTGTACACCCTACACACACACACACACACACACTCATGGACAAACACACATGGGTGCACAGAGAAAAAACACCAGCCCCCCTGGCTGAGGCACTGGGGCCAATTAGGATGCCAAGGCCAGTGCATCATCGGAGGGAGCCAGCTGTCTGTGGGCTGCCCTGATGTGGCTGTAGTCACTGGGCTCTGTAAGCTCCCCTGCTCCTGGGGGCCCGGACCAGATCTGAAACATACATGCAATCACTCCCTCTCGCTCTCTCTCCCTCCATCTTTTTCTCTCAGGAAACAAAAGGCGTGTAACAAGCAACAGGTTAACCGGTTAGCTCATGCAGCAGTTTTAATTCCAAACCCCTGTTTGAAATATTAACGTCGCAACATTAAACAAGACCTCGGACAAGATGAACTGTATCTTTTTTTTTTTTTTTTTAAAACTAAGGCCTCATTTCACTTAAATAATATTGCTGCTTCCTCGAGTAAAATCTCTTTCTTTGTCAGCACTGAACAGGAAGAGCGTCGTGTCAGAGATGTTCTTGTTTTTCTCTCTCGTTTACCCTGACTTTGCTTCTCCCTCATTCCACCATCTGCTGTTGTGAAATCGTGAAAATCTTTATCTCTGTTTGTGCTGGATAAACAGCACCGACCCAGTGGCACATAAAGTAAAACGCAGTGTAGAGGCTGGAAGAATCTGCCAGTTCAACAGTTTCCTTTGCTCTTTGGTAATTAAAGTACCATCCTAAAAAAAAATGTGCCTATCACGAATAATAAGAAAACAGAGACAAAAACAATGAATGCACAAAGTGGAATTCAATCTAAATTATTCAGTCATGCTCCCAGAAGTGACATTCATCAGAGAATGACTGTGATATGTTTTACAATGACTTCATTTTTAAGACAGAGACACGCTTTGATGTGCAGCAGAGTCCAGTAAAGTGCTCGACCTTGACCATCTGCTTGGGTGGGAGAAGAGCTGCAGTCCCCGAGAGGACAGACAGAGGTGCAGCTGAGGGTGAAGGGGGAAAAAAGAAACCAAACGGACTGACAAGAACGAAGGGCAAATGCAATTTGATATTATGGACAGTTTGATATGAAAAATTAAAATATTTGATATTAAAAATACATCAACTGCTTTAATATAGCCCGTCTTCAAACCAGGGGTTAATGCCAATCGAGGGTGATGCAAAAATCCAGGTGTAAAAGCAAGATTAAGTCATTCAAACTGTTTTTAGAGGTCATGAAATGCATTTGGCGACGCTTAAAATAAACTGCAAAGTTAATGTGTGCAACACTTGGATCCAATAACTCACCTTTAGGATAGTAGATTTGTCACAGATATACTCAAGGATGAGGAACAAACAACAAAGTCGAAATATTCTAAAACAGAATTAGTTTTGTGACTATGGAGCAATTTTTTAATAAGCGGGTCTCCATTTTTTTGCAATCTCAGGGACTCGAACACACACACATCCACAATACACATTCCCACCAACGGTATTCCACTCCACAGGTGGTGGCAGCACAGAAAACAATGCAGAGAAGAAGAAGACTGCAAGCTTGCAAACACGAATGTACAGTAAACAGTCAAAACAATTGGCTTTGCAAATGTTTGTCAAGAGGCAAATGCACTCATCGCATTTGTTAGGCCTCGGGCAAACACACAATCTGTTATACGCACCTTAAACAAAACAGTCACACCACGAGGTCCATTTGGTTCTGGAGCCTTCCATCATATTGAATCTTCCTCAGCAGATGGAGTTTGCCGTCTAGTTTTCGTCAAATGGGATCTGCTCTGTTTTTCTTCTCATCTTTGAGAATAAAAGTTTCTTTATGATCTTGAGAAGTTCATCAACTGTTCAGAAAAAACAGAAATTTAAGCATTCATTATATTTATGAGTCAGTTGGCTGAAGATGATACAATCTAGAGCTTCAGATCACCAGATCAGATGGTTAAATGATTTTGTCAGTTACTTGAAATCATATTACAAGAGTACCACAGACGTATTAGCTACTTCCTGTTCATTACAGACGATCTGATAGTAGATTTTGTAACATTGCAGGCATAAAAACAGCATTGTTTCAGCAAAAAAAAGTATTGCAGTAGTTGGATGTAAAACCAGAAGATTACGGTCGAGTAAAAACAGCAAAATTACTTGAAACCACTTTGTGTCTGTGTGTAGTTCTCCCACCTCTCAGCTACTCCAAGCTGGCTAAAGCAAACACTTATTCCCCTGGTTCTGTAATCCAGAATCCTGCTGATAGGAGAGATCAATCCGTAATAATTACTGCTTTTGAGTTGTTGTTTTTTTATGACCTTGGACAAATGGTCCACACTGTGAGTTCCTCCTAAGATTGTGTTCATTATGTGCCCACAAGAGAAAAATACTTGGACATCTGACAATGAATATGGAGGCGACTGCAATGATAACCACTCGGGGTAGTTATGAGTGGATATGGGCACTTTTTCCTGTTAACAACTGTTAGCACTACAGTGAAATCATTTGGGTGTAAAGGCTCTGTGAGCCAACAAAGTGCAGGCACCAATTAATTGCTGATGGAGTAGTTCCAGGTTTTGTCACAGATCACAGGATTTCTTGCCCAGTTTCCTGTTTCAGTAGTCATTTCTTCATTTGAAGCAATTAATGATTGAACTCCCACATCGCATATTACATATATATATATATATGCTCTTTTTCTTTTCTTGTCTTATGGGTTTTGAACAAGCAAGGATCCGTTTGAAGGCTCATTGTTAAGTGGCACAATCCCTCCGAGGGTCTGTTTCCATTACAGTTTGTTCGTCTGAATCACATGGCTGTGTGTTTGAACAGAAATGGATTTTGGTCAATGTACAGCCAGAAAGCAACGCAGACAAAACACGCCAGCTACTGTGGATGCGACACGAGTTCCTCTTGAGGGCAAACAACACAGAGGCCTGTTGCAGGGGGATGATAATTGAATGAAATAGAGATTGGATTGGAAGCTCCTGTCACTGCCAGACACATCGGCAGGTTGATGGCTCGTCGCCCCGGGCCCCCGGGGTCTGGCTGGTGAGAAAGAAACAGCCTGTTTGGATGGCTCTGTGCTTTTGCTTTTGCCTTTAAACTTTTTGCTCAGAGTAAGTGGGTTATATAACCGCACATGGACGATCATATTTTTATCCAGCACAAACAGCTGCGTGCAAATCTTACCTTTTTCCTTACGATCGCAGACACAAAAAAAAAAAAATGGAGGCTTTCGGTTAAATACAAGTCTATACGCACAAACACGCACACACACACTCAAACTCACACACTGAGCAAAAACAAAAGAGGGAATGGGAACCCTTTCAGTTTTAATTAGTAGTTGCTGCTGTGTTTTGGAGGCGGTGCAGGGGTCAACAGTAATTGGGTTGTTTTCATATTGAGGCATTCAGAGCAGAACGGAGGGATATGGGTCACAGTGAAGTGATCCCAGAATCCCACTGCCTGCTTTCCACCCTCTCTTCCTGCCCTCCTCCTCCTCCTCTTCTGCCCCCCCCTCCAATCCACTCTGGCACTGGCGCATTAACTGGAAAGACTTGTGGATCCTGGCAGGCCTTTGCAGCTGGAGAGGGGCCACAGCACCACCCTCTCAAGCACAGCTCCAAGTCAGTTCTCACCAAGACCAAATGGAGGAATCTGGAAAGCTCAGCCATGCCATCAAAGAACAGGCTTCTGGGAACATGTCTGGGAAAAAATCGAAGGACGTGAGGACTTAGAATGAGACGGAGGAATCGCAAACCCTGAAAGCGATGCCAAGATTTTCTTCACCAGCACAACCAGGAGCGCCAAAGTGCGACGTGCCAAGCCAAACTGAGAGAAGCCAGCCTAGGAACATAGAGAGGGAGATGATACAAATGGTAAGACGGCAGGAACGATTCAACGAGAGCACTGCTGTGGAGGATAGACACCATCCAGATGGTCAGCTCAGTGGCTTTCAATAAATAATTTATTGACTTCTTTAATTTTATGACGCCTGAAGTGTAAAACTTTATCTTTACTTAGTATTCATGGATCAAACCTGAAAAATGAGCATTCTTATGAACACTTGTTTTGTGACAATTGCATCAGATTAATATAGAGAGTTAGCATAAATTACACACAACTACATAATGAATGCACTCTCCAAGCAGTGAAGTGCCTTTAAGGGGTAATACAAGGGGACAATACAGCAAGACAATGGCAGTGGAGTTTTCCAAGCTTATTGCACTAGGCAGGTTAGAGTGCCATCGAAGTGATGTTGGAAGTGCCACTCTCTGACAGACACGCATTAAGATGAAATGCCCTTGAACAACTGATATTGCAAGGCTGGTCATGATAAATTATAAAACCAAGAAGCTGCAAGGTTTAGGTCTCTGCAGGCTTACCTCTCTTGTACAGTAGGTTATTGCAATTTGTCTTTTTATATATATATATATTTTTTTTTTTGGCGAGGGGTTTTACAGAGTTTCACAGAAAAGTACCCAGATTTTTTCAACACGGCGGATCAGTGAAAACTGATACCAGGATTTTATGTCCCCAGGCACCCAAACTTTGTTTCCTGCAGCTGGAAATCAGCCTCCGGAGTATTTTACAGTAAACAACCCTTTGACAAGACCTAGATATGTAAAAGTACTGAAAGGTGAAGACAGAAATAGGAAAAGAGAAAATGTGTACGAGATGGTAATTGACAGCTTATAATAACCTCAGTGGTCTGTTTATAGCGTAGCAATCATAACTAGTCACAACAGACCTGTCAGGCTTTGGTTTTATGCACAGTTAATGTAAAATTAGCTAACTTGCTATAGCTAATACGATCTGGAAGTGTCTTATGTCTGACGTGAAGGAGCCATTGTTTAAGAAATGACTATAAATCTGACACAAATGTGTCATTGTTATCACTTAAAACCTTATAAGGTGCTGGCCTTGAAAATGGGTCAATCATGCACCAATCAGCAGCTGAACTACAGAGTTGCTGTGTTGCAAACCGTCTTTATAAAGTCTGATTTTGCACCGGATATTTTTGTGCAGTTGACTGAATTACTTATTTTTAACTGTTCCTTAATATTCCATTTGCACCAAAAAATCCAAGATTTATGTTTGAAAAATAATAACCCTAATCCAGAGACTCACTTGTACATAACACTCAACACATGTTGCGTCCAATTCCAGAAAACTTGGTTTGCCAAAGCACGGTGGTCCTTCTTGCTGTCTTGCAAGTGGAAAAAAGGCATCAGACCATGCCAGGGATTAACCATCTTAACATCTTTCTACTTACTGCTCCTTCTCTCTAATTCAAAGAAAAACTACCACCGCAGTATCCTCACAACATGACCATTTGCATCTCCCCTCGTGTCTGCTTTGTTTCACGTCCAGCATCCACATCGAATTATTTGGAATATTACATCTGAGGAAAGCCACCCAAAGAACACCCTGTTGCAGCACGCCAGATTTCAGTTTCAGGGAAAACAGTGAGAAACTGGGAGCGGAACCGATTTTCGCATTCTGCCGCAGCTCGCACTTTGAATCATCATTAGTGTGATTAATTTCCCCTCCAGTCCTACAATCCTCGTTGGTGATTCCCCTCCAACACTTTGGCCGCGCTCCACAGAAGTGACAAATGTGTTCCCATGGAAACAGACCTGTCATGCCATTGTCACCGCTGGCCTGTCAAATGAAATCCAGCTCTGCCAGAGAAGAACCAGCTGGTGACCCGACTGATCTCACATCAGTACAACAGTGTGACTTTTGACAACCGCGATGCTTTTAAACTGTGTACGAGCTCTCGCTGTCATTGTTAGACACATGCACAAAACTGTTTCTTTTGGTCTCTTTGTCTCTTGGCCTCCCTTCTTTCCAGCTTTGTCTCTGTCTATCTCTCATCATACATCTTTCTTCTTTTTTTCTTCCCCTCCTATGGCTTGTCTTCCACAAAGGCTCAGCACATTGCAGTTTGATGACACCGGCCAGTTGAAATACAGCCGCCCTTAAGGGGGTGAAAAAAACCCTTTTTCTATCCTATTTGATCAGAAAGGTCTGGAAATCTGGAAATGACTTTGCACAAATGGCTCGAAAAGCTCAGAAAGTTCCCAATGATCAGAAGGAAGTGGAACGAGGTTATGACAGAGATAAATCTTTAACTCTGTTGGAATTGTCTAAGCCCACGGGGGGGTTCTATATACAATTGAGTCACTGTGGCAGCTACAGGTGTTAATAGGTGTAATTTACAAAAGTATGTACTGTAATTCACATCTTTTCCTCTCATAATGTGGCTGAATAACGTGATTTAAAACCGTAAAACAAATTAGTACACTTAATAGAGAAAGTAAAGTTCTGTTTACACTGTGGTACACAAAGATATCGCCGTGTAGCTTCAGAGGAACAATTAGTGCTTTGAAAAAAAATCACCTAAAGTCAACAGCTTTTATAAAGTATCCACATTTTTATGTTTCCATTCTGTGTTCTAATTTTAACTGCAATTAATTCCATCATTGAAGATGTTTAGATCAGTATTTGTATACAGATATAGATAATTATAATCAGATTTGGTTTGGTTCATACTCACGGCTCCCATCAACATCAGCAGCTGTTTTTAGCAAAAGAATCTCCGATGTACGCTACGTGCCTAGCCACAACCAGCATCGAGATGGACTTAGCAGCTAGCTGGTGAACATTTAGTAGCTAAATAGCCGGGTATATTTTTTATATTGGTGATATTGGACTGACATTTCCCAGGTGACTAACTCCAAGTGAATTCTACAGCTTGTGCTGCGAGGTAGCCAAAAATAAAAACCATTGATGCTGGTTCAAGTATAAAATGCATGTAATGAGCACAAATGACGCTATCCTACATGTCCTTCAAAAGATTTCGGCATCATAAGAATGATATCTGTTGCATAATGCAAATCTGCTTCACGGGTGGCGTGCACTGAGGCGAAGACACGTTTGTGTGAGGTGTGTTTTAGGGGTTTCAACTTAAAATTACTACCTGTCTTGAAGGTGTACGACTCTACGTCATCAATGTAGAGAAACAGGAGAAAAGGAAGCAGGTCTGGAGGTAAACAACTACTTACTGGTCAGATTTGAGTTTACACAAGTGTGTGAGCGAGTGCACAAACAGCCCAGAAGTCCAAATTCATGTGAATAAAGTAAGGCCATACATGTGATCTAAACCTTCGCTTTGTTTGCTGCCTCCAAAAAATAGTTTTTGGTTTAGATTTTCAGCCTTACTGCACTTAGAATGATGCAGGTAGAGTTGATTCAGGTTTATCCACGAATACAAGGCCTGGTAATGTGATAAAGGTATAATGAAAGCAGCAGCAGTATATTGGACAGTTCTATTGAGCAGGTCCAGCAGGTTGATTAGCCTTAGGTTGCCGTATTTTCTGACTTCATCACAGCAGTAGGCAGTCATTTTAACACCAAAGAATGCCTGTCGTGATACGAACACCTCTTTCCATCTGCTACTGTTTTAATCAGTCTTATTGTGCAGTGTGTGTAGGCTGTTTAGCTGTGGCTAACTGAGTCTACCCACAGCTCAGCTCAGTGAAGTGCATCCAACATGTCGACCTTACTCCCCTCTCATCTTAATCTAACCCTCAGTGAACGTTCTCCTGATTAGACACGGCTCTCGACATACGTGTCTTTGCTTTCACAAGGTGGGAAGAGGCGAATCAATGGGTTTTAGAAATAAAGGCCCCAGTGAGTTGTGTGTGTGTGTGTGTGTGTGTGTGTGTGTGTGTGTAGGAGCGAGGGGGGTCAGGTGAAATTTGTTGTCGAATTCCTTTTCCTTTAAAATACAGTAAGCACTCGAGAACGCACAGGCCAGCTTCACTCTCTGTGTTAGCATCTTTCAAAGAGACAAATATTGATGATAGAATTACATAACACTTTTTCTTCCTCACTCCAGCTCTCTGTTATCTTTCACTCTTTTCCCAAAACAGTTCATTAAAAAGTACAAAAGAGGAAGGCAGCGATTTCTCCAACCACACCGAGGGGCACTGACATTGTTGAGATCCCTTCTTTTTTTATTTTTAATGCCAGTGCCGTATGCACCGGCTTCCATCAGCTCGACTTCTGCTCTGCCACGTGATGAATTGATTAGGGATATCTGCTATGAATTATTAATGGGACGTTTTTAGAGGATTGTTCATATCTGAGGGGTCATGAAGCTCAAGAAGTGGTCTGACAAATAATCATGTGACACATTTAAATAAGTCTCTTAAATTTTGACTGCAGTGTGCAGAGAAAATTGACTGGAGTGGCTGCAGACCTAACCAGTTTAGGATGACCTAAATTTTTATAAGATGCATAAAATGAGAGAAAATATAATCACACGGATGCAAGTTATACAACATAAATGAATACTTTTCTGGTCTGTATTGCCTCATGGTGATGGCTGAAGGTTATAGTTTACACACCATTTTACGGCCCATACTAGACTTAGAAAAGGTAGATGCACAATGAGGGATTGCAACAGTGGCTATCAAGGCTCTGTCTTTGAACTACTGTGGACTGTGGCCACAGAAAGACGACTCAGGACATATTGCTTTGGTTAATGACTGGTGACACTTGCAAGATTTGTGATCTTCGAAGGTCGTGCCCCCGCTGAAGTCACACAAGGAGGGGAATAAGTCGTGGGCTGATCCCTTCAGAAAGCTGCAGGAATGAACATCGTCATGATTCATCTCTGTCTCATCGCTCCTGCTGCTGGGAGCTTCCATGGACGGCTGCTCTCTGTGACACTTTTTACTGGCCAGCTCTCAGCCAGTGACACGAGCCATGTGCTAAAATGTAGGCAAGTGTGGTAGAAGTGGAGGCACTCTGTCTTTCCCCTGTACAGCTCAGACTAGAAGCTCGAAAAAAAGAGTAAGCCATAAAAAGCAGTGTTTTACCATTCCTGTTTATTACAACACAGGGTTTATTTCCTATAAAAATAACGCTGTACTGTCAACAGCGCCCATGAAAAGATCAAAACCGTAAAATGATCTCACTAACAAGCTTGATTCTCTCTGCTATAGACCTCCGCTGCTGTCCAAAAACTGATCATGTGGTGACATGTTCCTTCATTACTATGAGCACAGGCGTTGTAGTTTATTTTAAGCCACTAGAGCAATACTCATGTACTGCTAAAAATAGTCCCTGAACAAATGCATTCTTTACTCTTGTTTGACTAATGTTTGCTAAAAGCTACAGTGACCAGCTGTTAAACTATATATTTGTGACCACTTGTTTATTACATCTACATCGGAATGGAAACAAATGTCCTTTGAAGAAACAAGACGTTGACAAGAAAATATAATATAGCGACGTCACCATGTTTCCAGACCTCGGCAATGACTTTGGTCAGCGTTATGACTCATAAAAGATATGAAAATGAGATCTACAGTGCAACAATCACAGAGCATTTGCAGCATAGTGTAGACATCATGTGACAGGCAGTTCTCATTTCCAGCCCACCACAGACAAAAACATCTTTCCTTTATAATACTCGCTCATGCACAGTCAATGTATTAAGATTTATGCTCGGATTCAGAGGAATTAACCATGGTGGATTTAAACACCCTATCTCTTGTGTGCTTTGTCTTCATTAACCCAAAGATCAATATGTCATTGGCTCAATTACGGCAGACATTGATGACATTGAGCCCGCCATCCTATTTGTTCCGAGTCACTTCATCGCACCCTTAACGTTGGGTTAAGGTAGGCCATTCCTATATACAGTGCTGACTTCACATTCGGCATCTCCCACCATCTTGTGCATTGCCTCCTGCAAGACAATTTTCATAATATTGTTTGTTGTGTAAACAGAGCTTGTTATGATTATGTGTGCAAAGCTCATGCACATGCCCCGTGGGAAAGGGGTTAGCTAATAGAGATTAAAGTATGGCAAAAGGAATACCGAATAATCAAGTAGAAAAACAGTTACCGAGCGGGAAATAACTCAGCGAATGCAGGCCGATACCGCTCCAGCTGGACAGATGAGGTTTTAACTCATTTTAAGTAAGCTGATAAATCAGAGCAGTTAATGTTTCCTCAGTCGAATAAATGATTCTACAAGCACCTTCGTGTCATGTTAATTCAGAGCCTGGAAAGTTGTGCTGTGCTCAAGCTATTTTAAATGTGCACCAGAGATGCTCATTTATTGCAAGTCCAAGTCAAGTCTCAAGTCTCTTCCAGATATAATGAGCATTTTGTCATCTGTTGCATGACATCTGCTTTGTTAGGACACTGCAGCGCTGTATGGAATTCAAAGCATACACTGTGGTGCCATAGCTCTCATATTTATTAGCATGCAGTATCAACATTGATCGGCTGTTTGCTGTATGATCACTTTAAACAGGCTATTAATGCACTATAAAAACACACAACCAACGCTTTCCTTTAACATTAATAACTGTATTCTGCCTGGTAACAAGTCTGACTTGCTTACTTACTGTTCCTGAGTGATAGTGGACACGCCTCTATTGTGCAGGCTCAGTAAACAAACTTCCAATTAACGAGACTGACATTACTCAGGGTAACAGGAAAATATTGCTAACATTACTAGTCATGCAATTATAATTGTAACCTATTCTTTATTAACAGTTACGGAGTACAACCGCATTGTATAAGCACCGGGTCTCCAACTAATTACGTCTTATAATCTACTGTAAATTAATACATCCTTCTAGCCACTCCAACGCAGGGAAATGGTAACATAATAAGCCTGTAACTCGGTCAATAATGAATGTGTTTAATTAACAGGGCCTCATTTTAACGTTAGCCAGCAGATGGTATCCGTACATTTTTACAGTTATGGCAGAGCTAGCATGCTAACCAGCGAAGCAAGAAAACAAACACTCATGCATCTTTTTAAAAATGTTCAGCGAATTACGATGTAATTGTAAGTTAACCTTTCTTAGCTGAGCTGGTAGCAAGTTAGCAGCTGATGCTAAGCTAAACATCCAGGTGCTTCACTTATCCATGCGCATTTCCAGGTTTCTAATAAAGTTTGATGTGGTTGATTCAGCATCCTATATTTGATACCCCAGACGCTGACGCAGTGCCTCCTTGCATGAGCACCCTGCATACTCATTCCCCGCAGACGTACACCCCTGCATGTATGAAGTTATTTCAGCCTGAGGTTATGAAAAATGGTACAGCAGCTGCATTTATGCCCGCTATGGTGTTGCTGCAGCAGCTTAGTCATCTGTGGCCGCACACACCAGATGTGTAAGGTTACGCATGATAATGAGGGAGGGAAAGACATTCGGTGCATATTCCTTGCTAAAAGTAAAATAAAATAATTATTTACAAGTCCCAAATCTCTAAAGTGTTGAGTCTTTTGAGGACGAGTCTCAAGTCACTGTTTGTGTGACTTAAGTGCAACTTAGTCAGGAAAATTGGTCTTGGTAGAGCTCCTATGACTTCTTTAGAAAATGCAGCAAAAGGCGACTCACAATAACAGTCACACTCAGTTCTCAAAGATTTTTTATTTATTATTATTATTTCTGCTTTTTGAAGAATTCCATGTATTCCAAAGGCTTTTCTTTACCATAAAGAACCACATCCAAAGGGCTTTACATTGCCCCATTGAGTTTTTCAATTTCATCATACACAGACAGAGACAGAAAGGCTGTGATGTAGGAGAGTGCAAACTACTGCTTCTTATGAAATACTGGCTATACCGGCTGTACTCTCCTCATGCGGCACGTTCCTCGAGCCGCTCGGCGAACTGAACTGGTTCGGGCTCGTGTGACAAAGATGCAGGTCAGCAGAGCCGGTCGTTTCCTGGTCAGAGCCGAGAGGAGCAGGTGTCGTGAAGGCATGTTTAATAGGATCTCCCCAAGCCTCTTAGACATATTCCATGACTCCAGAGCTGTGTCCCACTTTCTGAATGTTATTACTCCTCATATCATATCTGGTTTGTTGCCATGTGGTGAACCAACTGGTCAGCTGTAGTAAACTGCCAGACCTGCTACTTGCTGTAATGGCACTACGGTTTTTATTACCTTTGGGTGATGCTTTTAATTGGTATATTGAGAAATAGTTGACTGTGATGTTATGCACTGAAAGCAGATAGGTCAGATGTCTGCAACAGTAAAACAACAGCCTTTTTATACACTTATTTTACACTGCTTAACAGGGATTTATTCAGTAACCGCTTTATGTTTTAAATATACTTAATTAAAGGTCTAACACTTTTCAAGGCAAACACCTCCCACTCGTGCCTGCTGACCTGCTTTTTCGTCGTTCATTTTAAAATACTCGTGAGTGAGAGAGACTGTACCTGACTTCCATACATAAACAACAACAGAGATGGACATTCCCCAAGCAGGACAAACAAACATACACAAAGACACATATGTCTGCCCAGCTCATGACCTGCTCAGACAGCCCGGCACACCAAACCGTCTGTCGATTGTATGGTCAGCTGCTCATTACAAAGCCTCTTGACAGCTTTTGTCTTTATTTAGTCCTGTCACCTAGCTGGCTGTGTGGGTCAGCCCTGGCTTGCGAAAGGGCTTATTTCCTTACTTAGGTTGCCACAGCTTACATCCCTGGAGACAAAAAGGCCAACGTAGACTTTCTGTCTTCGTCACTCACCAGACTACATGCTGTGTCTGAGTGCTTTAGCTGCTTTGTTGTTGGTTGTGGTGGTGAGACGAGGATCAAGGTTTGGCTTTGGTTAAATTTAGATTTGCAAAGGAACTGGGTATGTGTGTTTTACAAGGCCAGAGTGGACACTACAAAGCAATGAAACATCTTCAAAATGCAGCAGCAGGACTTGTTATCTGATTCACTTATGTCCTGTATCTGAAACAGACGTATACATTTTTAGAGTGATAGGAATAGTTTGACATTTTTTAGGAAATATGCTCAACTGATTTATACCACTCTTATGTTTGTGCATTATGCATGGAGCTGGAGCTCAGAGGTGATTAGCTTAGCATAAGCAGTTACCCTGGCTCTGTCCAGAGTTAAAGAAACATGGCAGTTCAACAAGGCGGACTGCGTGATGTAGATATAAAAGGCGCGATCTTAGATAACAGAAACACACAATGATTCTTATTTTCAGGCGATTATACACAGATGAAAATGTAGCTGAATGCATATCATATTCCATTTCTACCATACTCTGTCAATAGAGCCCCCCCAAATCTCACACACCTTTAATCCGTGCACAAACAGAAACATAACAAAAGACAGGCTAGCTGTTTCGCCCTGCTTCCAGTCTTTAAGCTAAGCTAAGCTAAGCTAAGCTAAGATAAGCTAAACTAATCACATCCTGGCTCTAGCTGCACAGTAGTGTCAAATTTCTCATCTAATTCTTGGACACAAAGTAAAACATTATTTCTCAAAGTAGTTCTTTAATTGTAATCTTTTTGTTTGTTTGTTTTTTTATTGATTCTTCAAATTTTACATCTAGCTAGAGGACTAATAAAGCATGATTAGCTAAAACGACACTATTGTCTGGTATGTAAAGATTAATAGTTGTTGCATGCAGTAATGCACTTAGGTTGAACATATGGGATACCTATACAGTATATACGTAACTTAATAGTTGCACAACCCTGAGTACTTCTATACAGCACTTACTGTACAGGCACCTGACCCTTGCATTAACCTCTGCTCTGCCGCCACTGTGGTGAACAAGGAGATGAATATTTTCAAGGCAAACACAATTAAAGCTGTGGGTTGAAATACATCACCGGAGGTAGTGTGAGGGAGATGCAAGCATCTGTATCCTGACATGTTGTGCAGCTTCCTGCCTCCTCTCACATAATGCTGCACATTTGTCACCCCCGCTCCCGCCTACACGCTCTGCCGCTGATGTGCAGGAGAGTTCACGCTCTTTGGAGTGGCAGCCTCACTTTTATAGCAACAAGGTGGTGCAGGGCAGACATGCTCACTGGTGGACGTATTCATTATTCAATAAACATTTTACATATTCAGAATTATGAGAGCACAACGCTGTCTTGATGTGATTATCCTCTGTGGCTTTGTGCTGCAGGCTATCGGGAGAGATAAACTCGGCATACCAATGATCAATGGCTCCCAGGAAAGGCAATAATGATGTAATAAGTAGGATTTAATACTAGATGATTTTCAATATTCTGTCAATTTAAGTCCAAAAGTTTGGGCGGCCTGTAAATCAGTGTTAGATTGAAGCATATCAAGCTCCAGTGAAGCTGATTTGACCTGTTTTGACACGTGTTCATCTTGTTACTGTATACATCACATTAAATTCAGAAGTACTGAAAGCATAACCTTTTAACACAAACAGCTCGCCTGGAAATAGAATTAGCTGTAAGGGGTTAAGGTAAAAGGTTAAGGCTAGCATGCAATGTTTAAGGTTAGGGGTTAAGGAACGACTATACAGCAGGAGTAGAGTATTCTGAAACCGAGTGGGTTTGTGTAAGCGTATGTGTTTGCGTGTTTGTATTTGTATGTGTGCATCTGTTTCTGTTTCTGCAACGCTGATCGTATATTAAAAGATAATCTGTGTTTTTGTGCCAGTCCTGCCAAAAACAGTAGACTGATAACCTGATTTGCTGGTAACCTTACACTTGGGGGACACTGATGACAAATACCTTCCTGGGAGGCCTTGGCAGCCGCAGCCCATATATTACTGAAGGGTCACCTTGGCCCGGTCCCCATCTCATCACAAAATAGCATTCAGTACCTTCTCACTGTGGACAAGGCTATACTTCATGCTGCCATATATCTTACCTGCAGGAGCATCTCTGGGTGTATCAATATAAATAGTAGAAAACTGATAAACTCAGTGCAGATCCTTGCAGTGTTCTGCAAAAACAATAATATTTTCCACAGCAGAGATAAAAAAAACTGCCTGCTCTCTGTTTCACGTGAGAGATTAAACTCTTTCTGCGGCACACACACACACGCATATGCATGGAGCCAGGCATGCAAACAGACATGAAAACGCTCATGCAGAGTATCATCTAGGACAAGTATAATTTAAGATTAAGTCCTGATGTGTCACAGAGCAATAGCCTGAGGTATGAAACTGTATCTGGCGCGTGTTACAGTAACTACAAAAGACATTATTCCGAATGTGGACTAAGGCCTTGTAGCAATTGTAGGATGCAGCAACTTAAGATGTGCAATAAATGTTAAAAAAAAAAAGTTATTTTTAAAAAGTACAATAAAAATAGTAGGGGGGTTGATAAATGCTGGTTACCTAGCAACAAGAGGCTTAACTCAAACAATAGCTATGGCCTGTGTTCTGCTGTGGGCAAGTGTCATATCATTTGTCATGATTAAGCATAGGAAGGGAAGTCAAACAATCATGGTGGTGTTAATGGTTCATCTGTTTCTGCCATACCATTAACTATTGTTTTGTGGGACCGTTGCCAGATAGATAATAATCCAAAATTGTTACAAATAGTCACCAATTCTTTGGTGTTAGGTGTGTTGTGTGTGTGAAAATATAGCCCGTGGCTAAAGATGTCACTTTTTTCAGAGTGTGGATGTAATGAATATATTTCATCTGTGTCTAGCTCTGGTACTGTGTGTGTGTGTGTGTGTGTGAGAGAGAGTGGAGTTGAGTAGGAGGAAAAGTTTGTGGACTTGAATGCCGATAAGAGTGTGTGCGTAAACAGTTTTTAAGAGTCAACTTGGTTTTGTGTGTGTGTGTGTGTGTGAGAGAGAGAGAGAGAGAAAGGGAGGCAGGGCAGAATCTGATAGGTGCTCCCTTTCTCCTCAGTGTTTCACCTCCGATCAATGCCCTCCCACAGGAGACCCCATGACTTCACTCACAAAGAGATTCTGTTACCTTCTCCCCCCATGTCAAAGAAACACGACCCTCCTCAAACCAAAAGCTTTTTTCCACCATTTTTCTTTTGGGGAGCCTTTATTTCATTATCCAGTCTTTTGTGTTACCCGCTCATCTGGTCCTACTAATATGAACGAGGTGCACTCGTCTCCTGTTAATTAATCCCCATCTAAACTGTCTGCTGTTGAACTGTGAGCAAACCTAAATTCTCTATGTGTATGTCTATGTACTGTATTTCGGATGGGGGTGCTCGCTGCGTGCTATTGCAAAATGTTGATTAGGTTTGTCGAGTTGCAGTTGAATTGCCCTTAAATTTCATCATTTCAGTAAATGACACATTTGCATTAACATTACGTGGACGGTCGTCGGCATTCTCACTGCATGCCGTTAGCAACGAGGTGAAATAACTTCTCGATGATGCTCCGTCAAAATTGCAGTAATTCTGGGGCGGCGGTGTGATTTTTGTGACCCTTGAGCAGCTCTGACACTAGAATTAACCGAATTTCCTGATATAGTATCAAAAGTTACAATTAATACAACGCAATTCAAAAGATCCAGACAGTTCCAAGGCCCATTAAAGGATAATTATGGTATATTAAAACAAAGTTTTGGGTTATATAAATTCATTTCTGTCAGTTGGGAGACACTGTACTCACCAAAGTATTTGCTGTAGATCTGGAAAAGCTGACAGATAAACACAAGAGGTAAGTGAAATGTGGCTGCAAGTTTATGACATGCAGTTAGGGAAATAACTTATTTTATTTTATTTTTTATTTTTGTCTGATCATCTTACTAACAGAAATATGATGTGGAATGATGGCCAGCCCTACAGAAATGGAAACTGGAATTATCCTTTAAAAGTAGCATTACATGATTAGTACCTGCATGACTGTGCGCCAGCCTTGAAATTATATGTATAGCTTATTAGCCAATTTGGCTTTGTGGGTGTCAACCAGCTACAGAGTTTTACAAGCCTAAACACCATGTTCAGTTCAGCGCTTCCTTATAGGTGACGAAATGGACACACTTTTAGACCCATGTTCTGTCTAGTCTTTCCAGTTTGTTGATGTTAGAGCCTGCAGACTGCCGTACATATCACAATAGTGCTGAACAGTATGCAAAACAGGATAGTTTGAGACATTGTTTTTGGGACAGAATGGAGGAGCGGGCTGCAGGCCTTTGTTTCACCCCTTCGATGAAGAATTCAAGCTGACTCTAAAACCTATGGTTCAACAAGTTTGTGCTTACAGTGGCATTTTTGGGGACATCCCAAAGTGGCTGCCGACTCATGCAGAAGGAGCAGGTTGACAGAATGATGATTCTCAGCCTCTCAGTGCTTAGCAAATACAGATGGTACAGTGTGTAAATGGAGACTTAAGGATGAAGACGCAAAGGAAAAGAGGAGTAGTGGTGCGGGGGGGAAGGGGGGTGGCGGATGCAATGAGACATGTTCATCCAAAGTGAGACAGTGAGCAGAGCAGCAATGAAAACAGAGTGCGCTGGAATTAAAGGGGAAGATAATGGGACAGAGAGAGGGAAAGAGATGAAGAGCAGCAATCGAGGTGGAGTGAGAGAACATGAGGAAGATGCAGTGAATGGGCAGAGAGAGTGGGCTGTGCTGAGAGAAAGAGCTGTTTACCAGAGAGGGGAAGGCAGCGAACGAGAAAGAGACTGCAACAGAAGAGAGATAGATAATCGACGTGGGTGAGAGGGAATGAGAGAGGAGGCGGTCGAGAGTGAAACAGACAATGACAGAGTGCACAACGGGTAGAGAATAAGATAAAGGTACGCAGGGGGCGGAGGTTGTGAGGGAGAGATTTCCAACAAATGGGCGACAGTTGTAGGTAGAAAAAGAAAAAGGGAAGGAGAGTTCCCGTGCTTCCTCCTGGACGCAGTCCTTGAGCCAAGAGCAGGGCAGCCAGGACGGATGCGACCCTGGTTGCTGATGCAGAGGGCATCGAGCAGGACGAGCACTTGCAATGGGGACATTAACAAAGCGTGAAATTAAAGCTGCCATGCTGCAGGGACCCTGGGCTCTGCCTTAACCCACCATCATCATCACCCCTCTGAGGCCTGCTCTGAGGCTTGGAGGGAGGCGGTGGCGGTGGGGCATTGACGGGGTGCTGAGGGGTAATAGAGCCTGCTGTATTACCGTAATGATGTGTGGAGAAAGGACAGAGGAGGGAGATTATAAAAGGAGGCTCTAATCACTCCTGCGTGACAGCATGGCTCTATCTGGTAGCACAGGCACTAACGCTGCCACACACAGGTGGAGTATTCATGGAGTGACAGCCCCTCTGAGCTGCGAATTAAGAAATGCTGACAAGGCATATGTGTATGTGTGTTTCCCAATCTGAACAGCCGTGAAACTTGTCACTCACTTTATTACACTTGCATGTCTGTTTTCTCAAGTGGAGTTGGACTAACAGGATGAGGTGACATCCTGGTAAACACACTGTTCAGCATTTCGATTTATAGCTGACACCCTGACATGAAATGGCAGTGGACATAACTGCAGTTGTCACTTAAGTTTCTAGTTTTTTTAGTTCCCTGGATGAGCCTGAACTGAGTGTATGAGTCACCTTTCTGCAGCCTCCCTGCAGGTCACAGCTTCGCTCACAGAATTGCATTTTCTGTTTCACCTGTTGTTGGACAAGACATCCAAACAACATCTCTGGTTGAGTTAACAAATTAGGATAACAGCGGCGATTTAGTCCATTTATCGCTTTTTTTGTAAAATAATTTTGTACCCATGTTGGCTTCCTCACTCAAAGACAGCTGGGATAGGCTGCAGCCCCACTGTGACCCTGATGAGGATAAACGGTTACAGATAATGGATGGATGGATGGATGTTGGCTTCCGTTGACTTGCATTCATTTAAGTCCATCATGATAATCAACTGAACTACAAGTCTGCAATCATTTCTGTATTTTTTATGGATATGAGGTAATAATGTACAGACATTTTGAATGAATTAACATTTTACACATGCATAGTATTCTGTGAAAAAAAGAGTGGAAACCAATAGTGATAATAGATTTTTATAGGAAGCTAAACTGCCAAATATTACTGATATGTTTTTAAGTTATTTATCAATATGCTGAACATTCACTGGTTCCACTTTGCAAATGTGAGGATTTGCTGCATTTTCTGTTTTCTAACATTTAGTATATTAAATAATATATTTCATGTTGTGCTTGGTAAGAGGGATTGTCACAATTTTATAGACTAAACAATTAATTAATGAATTAGAAAACAAATCAACTGTATAAAATAATTGTTAGTTTCTTTTATATCATTACAAAGAGGCATAAGCACAACAGTGGTGGCCTAAAGGTAAAGGAAGGTCGCCGGTTCAATCCCCAGGACCTCCCTCATGGACCAGTGCTGGTCACCACCACTGAGGTGCCTTTGAGCAAGGCCCTTAACCCCAACCACTCCAGTGGAGCTGCTCAGTGGCTGGCAGTAAAGACTGTGGTTGTACTGGGCAGCTTCCAGGTGTAAATGTGATCAGGGTGTTCTGCAAAAGAGAGCCGCACTCTCAGTAAACCTACCCTGAATAAATAAAGGTTATTTCCTCTGGTGATATGTGCACCTAATTAGAATCTCTTTGTATCACTAAAAAAATGATGTAGTAATTTGAGGTCCTTTTCAAAAACGCAGCAATTAACAACAATGCTTTGCAAACAACCACACGCTTCTCAGTGTAAATGCGCTGTTAAATTGAGTCTCTTGTCCTTGTGTCTGCAGTCACTGCAAGAAAATTAAACTGAACGCGCGTCACCATCCTTTTCCCCCCATAGATCTCGGTTAATTTCTTTTGTTAAACCTCATTTGAATCTAAAACGCTGTCATCCCCATCCTCGGTCCTCTGCTTTCCCCCACGCTCTGTTAGGAGAAGGCAAATGCTGGAAGACAGCGTTATATTTTGTCCATGTACGTGTCACTGTCAGGGGAGCGCTGGTACTCTGCTGCAGTGGCGGCCAGTTAATAACCCTGGTGTGAGGTCTAGTGACGGGGCATCATCATCCGGCTCTGTGCTGCTGTCAGGAGCCATTTACCCCAAGCAGCTCCTCGCCTAATGGAACATCTGAGTCAATAAAAACAATCATCACTGCCAATCCTACTGAAAGCAAGGAAATTATTTTAGGTGGTCAAGGAAAACATAGCTGAGGTGTTTGAATCTGTCCAGGGAGTGGCTTGATGTGCACTTAGCCAGACAACCTATTACAGACTCAAGCTTTTGCTTTTGTCTTGTGTGAATACATCGAATATCACAGCAGGGTTTTTCTTCAGAGATGCAAAAGCAACTGCTGCTCTCAATGAACCGGCCATTGTTTGAGGATGCAGCTCCAGCATTCTGGTCTCTCTTGGTGGGCTCGCGCGGTTGTTTGGTGGGAAACAGAAATCTATGTCTAGCTGTGTTGGATGGGGTGCAAACCTTATCAACAACCATGTTTTTACTCCCACTATGGCTTAATGAACCGCTCACAGAATCCACTCAATATATCTTCAGTGAAGACCTCCATTGTGCCTCCGAAAAGGTCAATAGCTGGACAGTGTGTCTTTGAGAGGCTTTCTGCCTTACTCCAAGACTCTTAATGGTGTTCAATGGAGAGACCCACACAACATTCCCAAGGGTCCGTTCCCAGATATCCGCCCGTGATACCTAATCCAGGCCCATTAGCTCTCCTTCCAGCCATGAAAGAGCACGGCTCCCTTGCATCTCAGGAATTAAAAATTAACCAGCTAATATCCATTTGTCTGATGGGATGCTCTGCGCGGTTGAAACAGCAGATTCCCCCAGCGATGGCCTGTGAGGGATGACTTGTGGAACCCAATCTGCTGGAGGGAAAACGCTGACAGAGATGGCAGGAAGAAACAGAGGGATAATGCCTGTCCATCACATCCATCACGACTGACTCACATCAGTAACAGCTGGCTACCGAGAGATGACCTCCTCCATAAAACTAGAGTCTATTCCTGAGCTGTCATGTAGCACACATTACTCTGTGCTGCATCCTGCGCAGCACTACATCATGACCTTGCTGTTATTGTCCTTACATGTGCAATATCTGCATTCTCTGGGAGACAAACGCCGTGACATGCACACGCCATGCAAACATACAGCATGTTCTGCCATGTACTGTAGGATTTATTTAACATTTCATGAATAATTAGTGCATCATCACACAAGATGACATGTTTGCTGTGCTCAGAAGTGCTGCACTGCAAAAGGGAAATACTGTACTGTGCTTTAACATGTAGCCTACATGTAACATGTAACCTGCATATCATCAATCATTGTCAAATGCTGTATATATTCGATTCAGTACAGACATGTATACATGCATATAATACAAAACCATGTATGTATGTGTTAATGTACTGTATATAAAGTAATCTATTACCCACTTAATATGTATTCCTTTGCGCTACAAGTCACAGAAGAACACTTGCTGATCACTCTTTATATAAACGTGCCTTATTTGTATGTGCATATTAGTAGTTGATGTCCATTTCTATCTTCCTGTCAATTGTTCTTGGAGCTGTATGTAAGCACGCTTAAAACTGGACTCAGATTCCTTCAGTACACACACACTTGGCCAAAAAAGACGGATTCTGATCCTGTACATAGTGTCACTGTTTTGTTTTGTTTTGTTTTTTTGTTTTTTTCTTTTTCAGCGTTTGATACTCAGCAAAATCCTCCACATTGCAGAATATAAACCAGTTTGTGCTGTGTCGCCTCCTATTCCTTCTTAGATCCTTGTGCTCAAGGGCCTTTGCCAACCTGCTGGCTACCGTGCATCTCTTCTCTATTGCTGAGTGGCTAACTACTCTAACCACAGTGGAAAAAAACAAAAAACAAAGAAGAGGAAGACAGGCTTGTTTCTCTGCCCCCGTCCCTCTGCAGGAATTTTATGCCTTTGATTTCTTCTTTTTTTCAATAACCAAGGGCTCTTTTCACTGTTGCCAACTCAGTGAGAGCGTAAATGTCCTTCATCCAATTCCAACCCACCACTCTCTTTCTCTCTCTGCTGCCGCTGTCTCTTCCTCTTCATTTCTCTGCACCCCCCCCCCTCCCTTTTTAAATATAGCTTCTGTGTTTCTTGTGGCTCCAGCCTTTGATGGAGCTGAGTATTTCAGATAATTCATGCCTCTGTCTCGTGGCTTAGATGCGTGTTTGTGCGATAAAATGATGTTTAGTCAAACACGTCCTATTATCGATAATTAGACTCTGAAGGGATTTTTTTCTTTTAATCAAATCTTTTGCTGATAAATTTATATTATAGATATCTGACATGAAAAGCTTGTTAAACTTGAGAGAAGAACTCTGATCTGAGCTGTCGCGAAGAGACTGAGTCTTGTCTACTGATGAAAACAGATTGATTTTTGACGTGATGACAGCTTTCATATTCAAAAAGGTCTTATTATTGATATTATTGTCCACATTACTGGCAGTTACTCTGAAAAATATACCTGTAGTGTCTCTGTGTTTATGGTTTACTGGAACTGGGGAGTCTCCAGGATTTCATCATCAACCCTTTTTCTGTGTCGAGCGCTGAAAGAGATGACTATTTGTAGCCTGAACTAATCAAGGATGAAGGAAATGAGTAACAACAGTTGAACAGGTTTCATCTGTTAGGCAACATAATCATTTAACAGCATTTAAATCACAGATATGTACCAGGAATATTCTGTTCATGCTCATCTCAGTACTCTGGGAGGTCCTTCTGCTTATTTATGTAGCACACATAAATGACCACACATTTTATGCTTGAAATTGAGAACTGCAACCACAGTATGATGACCTGTTATCACTCTGCTCAGTGTGACTTGCTTTAACTTGCTTTCCTTGCAGGAAATTGCAGCAGCACCTCCACATGTACCTACATAAAATTGTGTCCTCATTCTGTCCAACCGCTGGGATAGAAACCGCAATCATTAACATGTTTGACTACATGTTGGTTAATGATACAAAGAGCTCTGTGTGTTCTCATCATTAACTTCCATTAACTGTTTTCCTGCCTCATTGAGTCCTGCATTAATTGTGCAACGGTTATAAGATGAAGGTATCCGTATTCGAGTTCATGATCATTGTGCAGCAAGTCTATTCGCTTCATTTTCGTGATTTTATCTAAGCTAATTAATAATACATACGTATATGTTAAGTATAACATAGAACACCTGGTAAAGTTAGTACTTGAATATCACTGTGGTCCATATTAGTGAGTAAACCACGTCTTTATGAATTCCAAATCAATTAGTACGACATTTTATTACAAAAATACATTTTTATTCTGGTTGTAAGGGAGCTGACAAAAATAGGTTAAGCATAAGAAGGCATAAGTGCATGTAAGCTGTGTCTGAGAATTCATTTATGAAATAAAAAACTGGAACATTGAATGTTTTCTGATGAAATGATGGGCTGTAACACACTGTAACAACCTAATCAGTCTCATGAGCAAACAAGTTTCTCGTAAAAACCCAGAAACAAAATCCAGGAATTAGCAGAGTCTAATTTGGTTTAATATCACTGATGAAAACCGGAGATGAACCATCAACAAAAAATGAAGACCAAACACAGATGATATGCTCTTAAAACGGCTGAGAAACAAAGTTATCTCTGAGCTGAAAATAGCTAAATTACACTTCAAAGACGATGGAGACAAAAGGGAAGTTATTCTGGAAAAATATCAAACATCCTACAACAAAAGTGATGAATATACAGGAAATTCTCAGGGCAAAGGGGAGAATAACTGAGAACAGTTGTGCAGTTTATATCAGTACTGCAGGAAAACATTACAATAACTGACCTAAAATATCAGTTTTGTTTTCTGAACTGATAAAGAGTGTGAACAAAATAAATTCAACGAGAGGTTCAAAACCAATGATATGCATCAGCTTTACATTTCATACCTACACAGCAGGGCACATTTGATATGCAAACAAGTGGTTGTCATTCCTGTTGATGGAGACCACACTGGAGCCAGTATTTATAGACCAATGAGTACTTCAAAGCCAATCATTTATTTTTTAAGATTATGCATTAGGCTTTTTATTCCCTTTAGTTGATATTAGCAGCCGAGGAGTGACGGGAAAGTGAGGAGAGAGATGTGCAGCAAAGGGTCACAGGTTGGAGTCAAACCTGGATCACGACAGTAACACCAATCGTTTCTCACGGTGTTCATAGAATGATCGTTAAACAACTGTCAAAACATCTTAATACTCTATAATATATTCAGACCAAATTACTTCAGTCATCACTTGCTATCAAAATAAAAGTCAATTGAACTCAGGTTGTTGTTCAAAATGCGTAGATCACAGATTTGTGTGATGCGCATGTTGTGCAAGCAGGCATCAGGGACTTTATTCTGATATGGTAATGTACATAAATGATCTCCTCCAACACTGTCATGGATTAAATTGAAAAATGTATGATGATGATGATGCTGTATATATATGCATATGTATCTTCTAAAACAGGAGAGGAAAAAAGGAAAAAGACTGACAGGGTCTAATTACAAATGACATCATCTTGGATGTAGCCAATGTAGCCAAAGATAACAAAAATATCTGGTTAAGTGTGGTTCATTTTTGGCAACGTAAAAGCTGAGTCTCCAAATATGTAACTAAGACAATTAAATTAAGACATTTAATAACTTGGATCCAACCTATTGACGTTATCATTCAGTCTAAGGACAGGTGAATGGGTGCAGTTGTGGTGGGGAGAGCATGGAAGAGGGATGTAGTCTGTTAGGCTGGTGTGTGAGAATGTGCTGAAAGCCCAACAGAGGCAGACTCTGGGGACTCGGGGTTCCGTCTCAGGTGCGTTTCTACCTGAGCTGCTTCAGGTCCCAAGACAATACCAGCAATGACATGTGGCAAAGTACACACCAGGTTGAAAAGGAAGGAGGGAAGAGAGGATGAAGGGAAAGGGAGGGTAGGTCAAGAAAACTGAGACAAACGGGGCTAGAAGGGTAGGCCAGGTATCCACCACCTGTCAAGTAGCTTGACAGGTGCGGTTGAGGCGTGATCCATATGCTCAATCACAATGAAAATCAAAACGCTGGTCTCATTTATTTATTTATTTTTGCCACAGAAGTTTCATTTTATTATATACAGTATATTCAGATATATTCTATTGTTGATGACTCTTTTTAACATGGATCATGGACAGAAAAATGAATATAAGTAAGCCTTAAATCAGCCTTTAAACCATTAAGTACCAACCGAGGGGCTTCTAGATGGAAATGAATCTCTTTACAAGTAATTTCTCCCAACTAATTTCCCCACAGAGTTCAATAAAAAACATTAATAAGGAGGAACAGCTGATAAAGTGGTCCATGTATGAAGCTTCATTCCAAGAATGCTGTGCTTAAGGACTGATTTGGTACCTCGGACCATTTTTGATTTGCAGTAATGTACTTAGTCATTTATTCCAAATTGCGGCAATAATTAAGAGCAGGAAATAGTTCAGAGTGGGGGGTTTTGTTCCCATTCTCTGATGGTTATAGGGTGTTTAATTGACTGAAAAAAACAACAAGTTTAAGGTTCTATATGTAATTTCTTAATTAATGTGCAAAAAGTATATTTTCTACATTATATTCAATAGAAATATAGTTTATAGAGACCTGATTTGATGGAAGTAAGTTTATTATGTTTGATTCAGGACCAGGAACACATCATCAAAAATGTGTTGCTCAGCAAAGAATTGTTGCTCAGGGTAGAAAATCCATAATTTGGCAGATGTATTTATTCAATGTCTGGCAAGGACAATGTATGGTTGCACTCAAAGGACTCTTTAGCACCATAACTGCAAAAGAAACAGCCCCAGACATGTTTGACCTTCGAAGACAAAGGTTGTTTATAGGTCTTCTCTACTGCCCACATGAGATGTCCGAAACTGAAAAACAGGTTCAGTGTTGGCCACCAGAGATACATAACAGCATTATTGAGCACGTGCGCCAGTTTCTCAGTCTGGCACCTACATATTGATGGCTGTTGTATCCAAACAATGGCCTTCCTCTAAGTGTAAGAGAACTGGCTAGGCCTCTTATTTGTCTGACAGGATCCAATTCCTGGATCACTGGGCACTGTCCAAGGTTATTATTTGTAAGCTAAAAGGAAATGAAGTCCCTTTCAGTCACCGCAAGGTCGCATAGCAACTCATTTTACTACATGAAGTGTATATGTGTGTAACTGTTAGTTTGCCTGAGCGCATCCGTCCCTGTGTGTGGTGACTGGAGGGCCTACGTGATTGCTCAATTGTAAGGGACATTTATTGCAAGGTAAAACCTTGTGTAAACGTCATTTGCACCAGTCATTAGGGGGGTGTGCCAGGCTGCAGTTCAGCGGGAGTTCTGCCAAGCTAACGATTGATCATGGTGAGGTTAGAAGGCGGAGTAGATGAGTTGTCAGAATCCTAAAGATATTCAGGTCCTCATTACTGAGGGTCACAGCGTCTATGCCCTGCACGTTCAACCGAGTCGCTTGGGTGCTCATGCACTAACAGCCAAGCTGCACTGTAAGCAGAGCCTTGTCTCAGTCCCTGTTGCACTGCTTCACTTCTTCACTCATGAATTCTGTAGTTCCTGACTGTCTTGATTGCAAGCCGGTTGTAATTAAATTGGAAATGCCAAATCTTGATTCCAAGCATTGATATCATCTTCAAATACAGAAATTAGTGTTCAGCTGAAAGGGCTGTGGAGTTCGGGGGCCTTTTCTTCATATCTTTCCTGATATTCAATTTGCAAAATTAGACAGCTCGTTAACATGCCTGCATGTCACTGAACACTGAGGGAATATTTCCTGCAACAGTCTCCCAGGGCTGTCTTAAAAAACAATTTCAAGTACTGGCAAAAGAGCCAGAAAGTTGGCCTGCACTTATAAATTATAAATTACAGTCTTTCACAAGGTGAGAGCAAGGATGAAGATGAGGAGTGGGGCGCTGCAGATGTGTTTTATTTTTCTGGAGAAAATGGGGATAATAGGGCAGTATTTATAAATTTTCTATTCTCAGTGATGATTCATGACTTCGCTTATTGCAGAGGCTCCCAGAGTGGGGCCTGGGGATCACCTGGATTAGCTGGAGGGCCTCCCCTGGAAAATGAGGAATAGCTAAATTCCACTTTGATAACGGGAGAGTGTGTGTTTAAAAAGTCTGAGTTTATGCTAGATTATCTCTCATACCTCGTGGGGCATGTCTCCTAAATCACAATATTCTCCTCAGGCTGAGGTTCATTGTAAGTGTTTTCTGTAAACTGAAAAATAAAAATGACAGGTGTGAGAACCCCCTTGTGTCAAGTGCATGTTTTCAGGAGGCTGCATGACTTGTGAGAGGAGGAGGAGGAGGAGGAGGCATGCAGGCAGGCAGGCAGGAATGAATGGACACAGCAGCGAGTGTAGCCGAGTGAATCCGAAAATCCTGCTGACCGACCTGTATGTGTTTTCTCCACAGAGGCAGAAAGAAGCGTGACTGTGAAGGGAGAGACGTAGCAGCAGCAGCGGCAGCAGCAGCAGCGGCAGCTCCTCTTACCTTCCCACAGCTCCTCCTGGGGGGGGGGAACTGTGTGCACACTCACGAATTGAACTTGCAAGAAGAAGAAGAAGGAGAAATTTGACTTGCAAGAAGAAGAAGAAGAAGAAATAACATTTGTGTTCTCGCTTTCTCTCGCATGCGGGGCAGCGACACTTGAACACTTGAACGTTAACCCGCCAGCAGGCGAGACACGGGAGCTGCCACGAATAGATCCAGTATCCACGACCCCGGTCGGCCGGTCGGGAGAGGACCTCGTGTTCCCTCTCCGGCAGTTGGACTCCTCTCTCTCTCTCTCTCTTACCGGTCTTCTTTTACTCTCTGGGTTGGTTCTAACTCTTTGTGTGTGTGTTTTTGTGGCTGTTTATAAATTACACGAACGAAGTGGGATTTTTTTAAATTTTTAAATTTTTTGTGGTGGTGCTCGCTTACAAAAGTGAAGACGGGACTTAAACGTTGTGATTCAGAGAAGAAGGGAGAGAAATGCCAACGGCGGTGACAAAGAGGAGATTCAGTAAGTGGCACCGTTATCTTGTGCACATTATTTCTGTGTGTGTGTGTGTGTGTGAACTTGAGACACAGCTTTTTACGTTTGTTTGTGTGTTAGTTTAACGTGTTCAGACGGTTAAATACTGTAAGTCAGCTCCGTCTTCGTTTGACGCCAGACGAGCCACGCACACAGTTTGTTGCTCCTTTTTTTTAAAATAGAAAACCAACAACAAGTTTTATTACGAAGCCCAATGAGAGAAAATAACGTGTCCTATGTGTGTGTGTGTGTGTGTGTGTGTTCGGTCTCCATTTTAACGAACAGCAATATATATATATATATATATATATAGGTGTTCGTGTCTCAGTCACTTATTAAGTGATTTTTCGACACAAACCTGCGCGGAGTTGGAAATAAACTGAGAGAGCATGCACTTTTCTGCTGGTCATTGCAGAGGGGATGAAAGCTTCAATCAAGCAGAAAATCTGCCGAGAATCACTAAATGAAATCATGAATATGAGCTGTAGTGGCTCTGGGAGAGGAGAGGGGGGGTCACCATGTTTTTCTGTCTTTAATTGCAATGATGCACCCATTTTCTGACCTCCATATTTAAAAGAAAAAAATTGCTTTGCCACACACAAAGTGCTCCAAACCTGCCTTCATGCTTCATGTGTGTGTGTGTGCATGTCAGAGAGCGCCCCCCCTGCATGTGAAGCCTCTTTTTTTCCCCTGCTCTTCCTTTACTTACCATTACCACAGATTGGTATTTGACTTCTTGTATGTCCATCAACTGCAGAGACTCCTGTCATGTATGTGTCATTCATCTGCCCTTTAAAAAAAAAAAAAAATTGCTGCAGCACTGGCTGCCGAGACAGGTTTGATGTCATGATTTAGCCTCCTTGCAGCATAAATTTGAGAATTCAATTGTGAGAACCATTTTTTTTTTTTTGGGTGACAGCTTTTACAGGTGCATCACTTCATATAATAGCCCAAAACCCTCTTCGTGTCTGGAAGTAGAAAGGAGGGGTGGATATACAGAAATATTCAGTGTTGCATCAAGCCCGCAGCCCCCTGTTTTTGGTTTATTTAAAGACAGGGATTGGAAGCAATTTTTGCAGTGGTGGGGGGTAAGAGAGTGACATGCTGAAGTAGCCTCATGGCCATCCTTTATCAATACATGAGTCCGATTATAGCTGTCACAGACACAATGAAGAGACCTAAGCATGAGCCAGGCTGTAACAGGATGATACAGGGTGGGTTAGTTTCTTGGAATTGCATCAGAGGCTTTCTGCAACTGAATCCTGGGCCCTGCAGCATGTTTGGGTTTTCTAACCTTCAGCTCATGCCTGCTGAAAAGAAAGTGATATGGTTTATTTCTATTCTAGATCCTCTAACTGTAAAATATTATGGCGCTTGCATGTGGGGTGTTCCAGCCGATGCTGGAGAATACATGGCGATTAGGGGCGAGCAGTTGTAATTTCTTTCATAAAGCGGATGGCTCTCTCAGGAACTGTTTGGTTCCAGTATTCAGAGCAACCTCTCGCTACCTGGCGGATAGATGTTTTATCATTCAAACCTGTGTTGACAGTGCTGTTTGGTGCCATGCTGCTGAAGCATTAAGGTTTTCTTCAGTCATGTTGCCTGGACGTTGTAGGGAAGCTGCAAAAGACTGTGTTCTTCCTTCTTTTTGCGTGTTATGAAAGAATCTTTAACCTTCTGACATTTCTCTGTGAAAAGTATATAATATATTATAATATATTTCCTGCCATGGTTTGATCACTGGTGTTTATTTGCTGCATATTGACACATTCCCACAAGCTATTAGCCCTACTCTTATACTCCGACCACTTCAAAACGAGATGATTCAAGAGCAGACATATGATTTATTTGACCTGATCCTCATGACTCCTGGGGGGATTACAGGGTGGCCCACAGTGGATCACTACATTTGCTTTCTTTTTCTTTTGTTTCTTGCCAGAAGAGTCAACAGTTCATTTGGTGTTTCCGTTGGGATTACAGCCTAGGCCCTTGGCTGGTGACGTCATCTGAAAGGCATACATTGTCAGAAGCCGGGCATATCATATCAGCAATTAGCAACTGTGTTTGTTTTGTGGTTTGATGTGTGGCTAATTTAACAGCAACTGAAGTGAAATTTGATTTCTTTCTTTTTTGACCATTTCAATGACAGAAAAACCCAACAAATGTTACATCAGATACTGATGGAAATCACCTTAAACAGCACCAGAACAAAAAGCATTTCCTGTTTGAGTTGTTGTTGTTGTGTGTGTTGTGTGTTATTCCTTTCATGGAAAGACCTCTAAATAAATCTGGGAACAACACCAGCACCATGTGTTGCATTTTGAATACATGTGGCAGCTCTACACTTTGTTTTTCTGGCCTTTTGAATGGCAGATTGTGCCTACAAATGGATTTACCCACATTGTTGTTGACCTGCGTACGTCCCCGGTCTGCGTGAGCATTTATATGTAGTTTGTTTCGGGTATTTCCTAGCAGGCCTGGTCTGGGGCTAGTAGCCAGAGCATCTGCCTCTGCTTCCTCAAATGCCGGTGCTCCCTGGCAGGGGCCAAGCTGAATGGCACTGTTAAAGAAAACCAGCTCCTCTGTGACCACACGCTGAAAAACCACTCGGCACAACCCTGTCCCAGCTGACGCTTTCTCATGCTTTCCATATGGGTAAAATCTTGGTAATTTCAGGGCCCTGGAGTTCTAATGAGAGGTTTTGCCCATAGTGTGTTGGTCTGTGGTGGGCGGGATCAGCGTTTCTCGGGTTTATAGTGGATTATAACTGTTTCGAGATGCCTCACTGGCCCACTGTCAGGGCGTTGGCACAGAGAAACCAAGAACTCTTTTTAACCAGACAGACTGGTTCAAACTGGTTGTGATGGGGCTCTTTGGCATGGGGGGGTTACACGAGCCGGGCTATAACCTAAAGTTTACATTCAAGGCTGTGAATCAGGTCTGTTGGTTTCAAGAGTCAAATTTAGCCACAGCATGTGCTGCTTTTCTATTTATCAGGATGTTCTCTTGCATGTATAGGGACACACCGCGAGCTACTGCTATTGTCCTGTTTAGTATCCCATCCCCTCACAGAGGCAGGGTGCTCTTAGCGGCACGCATGGTGGATTTTTAACAATGCTTGTTCCTTAACGTCAGCAGCACAGAGGCAAAGAGTGATTTACTACTCTGTCTGCAAGGGTAATGTAGGAGCAATTTGACTGCTGATTGAAACCAGGTCTCCCATTTCAGAGTCCACTGGTGGCATTATAAACCATTTACACCGATGTTTTACAGGGCACCCCTGCAATGGGGAAAGTGGAAACAGACACAGCGCCTAAAAATGGCCCGCGTTACCATCAAAGGTCTATTTTCATCCATTTCTCGTGTGATTTGTTGTTTTTACTTCAAAGCATGTTAGTGCTGCTGATTGAAGCCATGAATATGGATGACATTGAAAGGTCAAATGTTAATCAGTTTATGTTTCATTTATGTAGGACCTCCTAGACATAGGCAGGTCCATCTGGTTTGAATCCTGCAGCTTTCCTTTTCTGTATGTGGTAGAGCTTTTCTTTTCCTCCAGCCGTTACGTGTGAATCAGACCCGCAGTCCACATTATGTGAAAATTGGCTCAGGCAATTTGCTGTGTCGAGACCCCGCGACATCTTTGCACTACTTCTGTATTAACACATGTCAGAAGTTAGCCATTACGTAAATGGACCAAACAGCCCTAATTACATTTTTTTTTTTTTTAAAGCACCTAAGCCTTAAACAACACACGACTCATTACAGAGTCAAAATGCCATTGAAGCGCAAGAGCAGCAGACTTCTTTAAGAGAATAAGTGCAAAGGCTAACCAATGACGGATGTTGGAATTTGATGGCCGGACCTTTAAGGATGCCAGCATTCTCTTAATGCCACTGGAAATGACTAAACATTAGCTAACAGCATTAGCTGCAGCTGTTTCACAGTAAAAGCCTTTCCAGCAAAAGATAATTGACGATGGCTTTATTGTGAAGTCAAATACACAGGATGTGTTCAGTTACAGTCATTAGCGGCGGTGCCATACCTTCATTTTTATTACGTTTGGAAAAAGGTTAAAGGTGGTCTGTCTGCATTTTGGATGCTTCTGAGTTTGCTTTTGATTGACTTGAAGTTTTTGTGTGCATTCACACATTCACAGTTTAGGAATCAAAAGATAAACAGCAGGTCTGAGCTTCAAGTCCACAAGTTTGTTGCTTGCCGACAGCTCGGAAATATCACTGCTCTTTTTGCTGTTGAGAGATTTTCTGACTTGAGAAATGGAAACTTTTAAACAACTGTGGAATATCACAATGTGCAGTTAGCCGCGCATTGATATGCATAACAAAAAGTCTGCAGTGAGATGTAGAAACTGTTGCTATTCATCTGCCGTCCCTGTGATCTCAGATGGTCCCAGATGGCTTTGCATTCTCACCACACAGGCCATCTAATTATAACTTTAAACCACCAAACACTCTAGTAGATTGTTTAGAGGTGTTACAACCGTTTTTATTATTTATCCATGTTTCCCCACATAAGGATACCTGCATATCGACTGGCTTTTTTTTTTTACTCCTGCCCACTGACATTTCTGAGTAATTATGTGAAGCATTTGGTTTGTGTAGAATCCCCATTGCAGCTGTAAACGGCTGAGATCTTTCTAAGAAACAAATTTTCTTTTTATAATTTGTGATGATGCCGTGTGTGATTATTTTCAGTGCCATTATTGTCAGTGATTATACATGCTTAAATAGTTAAGTGCCCATATCAGTGTGTTCATCAGTGGCATTGCTATCTCGCCTGTGTGAAAATAAATGATTGTTTTTGTCTAAACATAGTATTTACCGCTTTGTGTTTGCTTGATGAGTTAGCTGCTTGCTTACCCATAACATGCCTGCTGGTAGTGTGGGAAAAAACAGTTTTCATCAAGGTAATACAGTATGAATTATGTGTCCAGTTCCTGTAGTGTGTGTAGGCTTCATACTGCCCTTGCTGTTTTTGTGATTTAGAAAATGATTCCAAACCTGAATTAATAAGTCTATTAATTAACTGATTAATCATTAAGCTAAACCAAATACCAGTATTTGCTGAGTCGTGGTGAGGATTGGCTGTACTGCTTCTTTCTCCTCCCGGCTAATCTAAATATCAACAAAGACGAGGATCATCGGCGGACCTGAGGTGGGCCGGATGACGCCTGGGTTCTCTAATAAGCCATCTGCAACAGCACTTACCTGTCAGTCAGTCAAAGCAGCCACGCTCTTAATTATGCATAACTTTAAGCCTTAATATCATTTGAATGGGTGAGTTAAAAAAAATTCAGACTGAGTACAGTTGTCATGAACGGGGAGATTAGCTATAGAAGCCAAAACTGTGTCTTGTACCAGGCTGTAAACATGTTTACTTCTGCTGTGAAGTTGGACATTTTACAATGGGCGCTTATGGAGATCGGAGATCTGCAGCCAGCTTCAAGTGGCCGCTCGAGGAATTACAGTTTTTAGCACTTCCACATTGACTTTATTTTGCCAGCCTGCCGCTTGGAGTTAACCAATGACCAGTATCAGCCTCATATATTGGTAATATCACCAATGTGGACATACACAGATGGTCTGTGTAGACTGATGATATCATGCGTTCTGGGGGAAGAACAATGCATTGTACCATTTATTATCACTCACTGCAATGTGTTTGGTCTGACACATGATGAATAACACAACTGACCATGCAATTTGCTCAGTATCTGTCAAACAATACAGCGGTGTGGTTGTTCAGCTGAAGTGATGTCTCCTGTTTTGACACCACATGTAGTTGTTTTTGTTGCATTTTTAAAGGGCCGCTTTGTTTTGGCGCAACCCTGCCGAGAAACCTCTCGAAATGGTCGAGAAGACCATTGTTTAATTTTGTGCTCTCAAATGTTATACTTTCATGCTCTCATAAAGCGTGTCAGTGAATTGAAAATGGAAATATGAGACTCATTCTCAGGCAGTCCTCAGTTTTTCAGTGTTGAAAATATATAAAATAAATCGTGACGCCACTGTAATGCATCAGTCCAACTATGAATTTTATGAATCATTAGAGCCCAAATAGCTTCATGCCCTGCAGTTACCACTTGTGGGTTATTACATCTTTCGTTTGAGATCCTAACACCGATTCTGTATGGGTGCTCATCCTGGGTTATGGCACAGTAGACGGTTTTATCACATCTTGTGTATTGGTAAATGTACCCGGGAGTTGACAGGAACATGCGACACGCGTGTAAGACCTCAGTGCCTTGGCTGCGCATTTGCTCAGTCAGCAGAAGTGCACAGATGACACGCTCTTTCATTTCAGACAAATGGAGCAACGGCTCACCGGCTGGTGTCATTCGTTTTGCTTGTCATTGTCAACCTATTCTTTTCAGGTTCTCATCTAATGAGCACACACACACACACGAACTGTACCAGAACGTTACGTGAAGGTCAAACAGTGTTACGGTCCAGTCTTATCCGGCTGGACTTAAATTGAACGTACTCCGTGCTTTAAAAATGTGACAAATTCGTAAAGGTTATGTAGATTAAACTTTGACTGTAATGAAGAATGAGCCAGTTTTCACACTGAGCTTGACCTGGATTCTCAGTGTTCAACAGTCCATTATATTAGCATTGCAGGCAAGTGAACCCGTCCTTTGAGAGATGGAATACATGTCCTTCTAGTCTTGGATTTACTTTATTATTCACGACAGACACTTAACATGCTGTTACCATGTTGCATAACCGGTGATGGTATGATAAAGCTATTCTATATTTATGTTAGAAAACAAATCGTGACTTTGCATTGCTTTCTTGAAAGGATGTCAGCACATCATAGCTTTTCTCTCTCTGTGTTTTTTTTTACTCTAAAAGCTTCTTCCCTCCAGGGAATCTTGTCGTTGCCATTACCAGTTTTGGTGAGAATATACAAGCACACAGACAGTCAGAGATTTTTTTTTCGTGTGCACTTTCAGGTGCAAAAATCTTGCTGATTGTTAGGAAAAAAAAAAAAGGCAGAAATCAGTGCCAAGAGGCTTTGTCACGACGCTCCACCACGTTGCTTTTAGCTTATGGAAGTGGTGCAGATGAAGGTGAAGAAGTTCATGAGTGACAGTTGCAGCTGTAACACTCTTAGAAGGCTGACTTTGTGGAAATTGCGTCGGGACGAACTAATAACTTTGTGCTTTTTCAACAAAAATTCAGTAAATGACCATGTGTTGATTGTAGTAGTGACGACTCTGACACTAGCTGGGCGTGCTAAAGCACCACAGTGAATGGCGGAAAGTGCATGCCTTGCACTCCCTCTGCCCCGCTGATACGGCAGATGGATATGAATTTAGGGAGGGGAGGCGCTGGGCCTCTTTGGCCATGAGGGACAGAGATGACAGCTCTCCGTCCGTGGAGGGCTACCAAGAGCCTTGGCTCTGAGCACCTACTCCTCCTGTCCTCCTGACAGAGCCTTGATGCCATCGTAGACCATTAGCATTGACAGCATGTCATCATGTCACACTGGAGCTCATGGTCAAGTAATGAAAAGTAAGAACAGTAAATAAAGATGGCACACAATAAACAGGACTCTGCTAATGCCAGCCTGAAGATTTCTTCCCCGTTGTCTGCATGGTTTCAGCTCGACCGAGCTTATGATGATGCTTGATATGCAATATTTCCCCTGCTGTCCGAATGCTGTCTTGGCCTATGGCCTTTGCTTTGAGCATTGACTGTCTGAAAAGCCTCCACAGCTAGTGCTGGAGATTGGTTTTTCAAGATGCTGTGATTTGATTAGACCCGAATGTATGACACAAGTGAAGACGAGTGACTCCAATAAGGCCATGTAATGCAATAATTCAGTGACTGAATTAAGGCCTGAGCAAGTCGTAAGAGTGCTCTTCTCACAACTAGGCTTAAAATTGCACAAAACATTTAAAGACTTAAGTATGAGGCTGCTTACTGTAAATAATTTACTCTCAGGGCTCTAGCTTGTTTATCAAACGCTGAATTGAGCGAAGAAAGTTTCATAAGGTCAGAATGTAAAGAGGCCTTTCACAGATCTTTTAAGGTCTATGCTGTTAATAAGTGATGAGCTTTTAAACTGTGAACATTTTGAAACGGTTAACGGAGAAAAATGTGCCACAAACATGTTTATTCTCTTATACTTGACACACATATGACTACACAGATCATAGTTTTATGATATTTTACGATTTTGCTACCGCTACTCTGTCCATGCAGCTCATGAATATTAGTGGTGTATTGTATAACCACTTGCACGCTTAACACAAGGCACTCCGATGCTTGTTATAGAAGTCACTCCAGTGGGATATTACTTAAATTGATCACATACTATTTAAAGTTCAGAAAATTGCCAACGGATCAGGCTGAAATGTGTAAAAACTTTCCATCAGGGACATGAATTTACTGTCTCACTCTTACATCTCTGCACAAATAAATGAAGCAGCGGGGAATGAAGAAGCACCGGGACTTTTGAACTCGCTTTTAATGGAATGTCTGCGCAGTGACTGAAATGATAAGTTGTTTCCCATATCCTGTTTATATATAAATATGGGCTATGATAATATAAATGACCCAATACGTAGTTGCACATTACCAACATTCATCAGACTCACAATAAGTACTTTTCAAGGTTACACACTGTAGTGCACAGCTGAAGTAATGTACACTTTCCTGACTGTAGTGATAGAATATCATAGCGTGAGGTTACGGGGTGGTTTAGGTGGTGGTGGTGGGAGGCAGTCTGATTTGGCTCTATCTGTAATAAATAGAATTTATTGTATTGTTTATGGACACTAGATAAAAGGCTGCTTTCCATTTCAACAAGGTCTACAGGTCATTTTCATTGCAGCACATCCGTGGATGTGGCAGATCCTTTATATGAATAAATACTTTTTTTATTCCTTTTTATGTTTATTTTTATTAGGATAGATAAACAAACAAAGAAGATGGCTAACACTACATATCATAGCATTTACAGCCTGAGCTAATTCGCAATGTTTATTGCCAAACAGAGTTTTATTAAAGGTAAAAAGAATGCGTGGTGCCACACAAGATACATATACTATTAAACAAGGCAGAAACATAAATATAAAACACACATTAAAATAAATGTGCCCTATAAAGAAAATAAAATCCTAAAGGTTGACACCAGATGCACCCGTGACCACATGTCTGATCTGATTCAGAAACTCGGATTTAAAGTGATCCCAGTTCTGATCCATCGCAAGTTATGAGGATAAAAAGTTCCACATATTGAAAGCCCTGAAGGTAGAAAGCTGTCTGTCCAGAGGAGTCATGTAAACATGTTTATAGAAGTTATAAATTGAACATAATTTCTTTAGATTGTGGCAAAAGTGAGAGATTACCAAATAACAATTCAGACCTGTTGTTGCATCAATAAATAGCTATACACAGCCGTTTTGGACAAAAAGTCTCAACCTGAAAGTCTAAATAAAAATAAAAATAAAAAAGCAAGTTTAAAAGAACCTAATAGGGATATATTGAAACTATTTTCATGAATAATATTGAAAACCAGCGCTCTCATTGGAACAAACACGTCTTTGGCATTTCTGTTATGCACTTTCTTGTTATTGACGAAACCGTGAAACTTACAGACGTCTTCAGTAAGATAACATTTGCTGATGTACTGACCACAACAACTATCTTTCCTTTTAAAGTAGATAGTTGATTGATTTCTTCCACTAATTGTACAACTTCCAAGCCTGTGTCCATTCTCCGCACGATGAGTCTGTGAAATGACTTATTTTTCCTAACTGCAAAGTATCATCCGGTAATGGCAACAATTTCCGCTGTCAACTCATTGTTCCCAGTAAAACTGTCTGATTCTTTGCCACTAATGCACATTTTAATGCACATTTAGTGAACTGATGCAAAATCCCTATCTACTATGGATCTAGTTGAGCTTTCAAATAAAGTACTTTATCCTTTAGGTATTTTGCAATATTGTATTCCCACCCAGCAGCAGACTAACAATCGTTTCCTGTAGAGCTGGCACTGCCACCTTCATCCTCTGAACCTGGTTATTGTCAGCACGGAGTCATTATGCTTCATAACTTGATTTCTTGAACTCTTTGGTCATGGTTCAAAGTTTTTCCTGTGCTTGCCACGCTTTGTTTCTGCCTACCAGCAAAAGTCAAGAGAACCCTATGGACACAGCAAGGTGAGATCCATGCTGCAGCTCCCCTAAAAGGGCAATGATTCATGAGGCTGGCTCTCCTGTCCCTGGGGCTGGGAGGAATAGCTGGCATTATCTTCTGCAAATGGGTTTGAAAATGCTCTTGGCCAGGTTGACCAGGGCACTGATTTATAGCTCAAGATGTGCTGAACAGTTAGGCTCTCTTTTGCAGCCTAGGTATGAGATCCCCGCCGCCAGTACATGCACAAAGATGCACACAGACTCTCGTGTATACTCCCCCCCCCATCTCCCCACTTCAGTGCTCTCAATCTGTGCATCTATAGTTTTGAGTTTATTCTGGCCGTGTATTTAGAAGAGGGAAAGATAGAGAGAACTAAATTTATGACACCAAAGTTGTGGAGTGAACGAAGTAGCCTATTGTTCTTAATACGTCATGCGCAAGGATAAGCAGTTTTTCCACCTTTATCTTTCTTTGTCAAGGCCTATATATAGATATGAACCTTATCCTTGACTCGAAGTAGGAACCACTGTCAGAGAAACAGAAATTGCCCCCTGAAAATTGTTCATTTTAATCTTGAATCTTGGAGAGAAAAGTCTTCTCTCCGAAATAGTGTGGTTAAGCCCTTCTGGATAGTTTAGTTTTTAGGAGAGGCTGCTGATTGCTTTGTGTGTCTTCCTCCCTAATAAGCTTTATATCCATGTCTGAGCTTTGGAGCCTCCCTGAACTTCTGAATTTCTGCTTTCAGACAGGTAATATTGCAGACAATATTTGAGATAATTAATTGACAGAGTAAACTGGGAATGTTTGAAAAAGCTCGAGTCACTTGAAATACCGCAGATTTATTTAAAGCCTCCAATTGTCACAAAGCAATTAACGTGGCAAACAACTTCACTGAGCCCCTCAGAATAGAATTTTCAGTCCTTTTTAAGTCGGACAAACCCCTGTCTGATTCCCACGCTGGTTCCTTGGCTTTACGCTGAGATGGTGTTATGCTTCACATGCAAGCAGACGTCAGTCTCATTATTAAATCAGCAAGGATTACGAACTGAGCGATAGTCATGACGGAATAACAGTGTGTTTTCACATCAAGCATGTCCTTTCCTGCGATTGTGTTTGGCCTTTTTTTTTTTTCTCATCAGAAAAGCAAGGCCTGGCAGAAACAGAGGGGCGGGAAAGTCTGACTGCAAACAAGGGTTGCACAAACCGGATTTGACTTACTTCGTGAAGCGTTTAAAATGCAAACTGACAGAAAATGTTTTAGCCGACATCATCACCTGCTTCTAGTGTTGCAGTCCGCCCCATTAGAAAATTCCCAAACCTGTCTCACCGTTGTTACGCAAGGCCTACATAAAGGCAGTGAAGGAGCTCAGGTTTCCTCTTTCCAAGGAGCCACAGAAGGAACTCTTCAGAGGATTAGCGGCAGTTGCTTTGGGTTTTAATGAGTGACATCTAAAGTCTGTATGTCTCAGAGGTCTCCACATGGTTCCTGTCCACGCTATCATCCATCTTCGGGAAAAACCTCCACTGGCCTCACCCCCCTCATCAGAAAATCACCTTTTCCCACCTAGATGTTAATGTTCCTAAATGGTGTACTTACAAGTGGATTATTTAAAAGGCTATGTGTCAGACAGATCTTTATCTGGCGGCTTGGCAGCTTGACTTGGACTCGCTCGGCTTCCTGTCTCTGCATGTTGATTAGCTTGTTTTTCTCCCCTTTCCTTACTTTGCTGTGTAGTCTTCTGTGCTAATTCACCTCATGTGATTTAAGCTAAGTTAGAGAACTCCCTGGGAATGGTTAATCCTGGTCTTGTTTTCGTCATAGTAAATACTACCCTTAAACTCTGCGCACAAAATAGAGCATATGATGATCTTTTTTGTTCTGTATCAACAGTGTGATGGGTCACATGCTGACTCTATATATGTCAGTAAGAGGAGTCCTTAAACCTCTCGTAACCAGGCCACTGGTTTGCTGGATGAAAACCAGACAGAAGTAGAATAATTTTTAGATATTCGGTATTGTCGAGTGCTCAGGCTATCTTCCATTTCATTCAAATAAGGATTATGGCTGCGTTTAACCTTTTGAACAGCTTACTGTTGCTTGGCAAAAACATTAGCAATTTCACCCTGGAATATGGCGCTTTGGAGATGAGATAAAGCAAGGTAATATTTTGCCGAATAAAATATGTTTATTCGCCAATATTCAGGTTTTAAATATTACATCAGAGTTAGATACCACCAAGGTTAGATACAGACTTTTAACAACAATGTAGACTTGGCTCAAGGTTAACAAGAATTTCCTCTATAGTGCTCTATTATGTTATGTTTGGGATTCTTTACCATGGGATATCAGACAGTGCAGAACTGTTCAAATGAAGAGAAAACATGGTTGAAGGACAGTCAGGTTTGTAGTCTTTGAGCTGTGAGACGCTGAATGTGACCAGCATGGATACTGAGTGTTGGTAATTTATTGTATTGATGGTTTTTAATGGTATTGGGATTTCAGAAGATGTGCATTGTGGGAACTGTTGTTTCTCTGCTGTTTGTTTCGGGGTGGTTATTTTTTGTTTTGTTGCTTAGTTTTGTGTCTGTTTTTGACTTACTAGTACTGATGTTTTATCTCTCTAACCTGTGCATTTTCCAAGTGTATGTATTGATAGTGTTATTCATGGCTGATTTTGCATATATGAAGCCCTGAAGTGATGAGTCAGAACATGCACGCCAACCTTTAGATGATGCGATTGATTGAAGAAAAACCCAGTGCAGCATTTCAGCAGTCCTTACACTCTGTTCTTGCATTTCATTCTCGTCTTTACATAATGTGTAGTGACTGTCATGACGCCGTGTTTTATATTCAGCTCTTTGATGAAAAATGAGGCTATGGGCAGGTACGATTGCTTCCTAACAAGGCTCACCAATAATATTTAGAAGCGTGGCCAAACAAGGTATTTCTCACTTTTGCTTGCTACAAAAACCTTATCTACAGAACACGATTTTGTACCTGCACAGAACCCAGCCACTTTGATCTGATTTGAAAGAAATGGGCAGGCAGACTTTATCTGCAAAAAGGAAGCGCCGCAACCAAACAAACAAACATCAAAGTGAAGTCCGGCAAATGTGAAATAAGATTATTTTAATAGAAAAATTAATTGCCGTTCTAATTGACTCTCTGAGGTAGAATTTTTGGCTGATATCCGATAGAGAGTGGGGAACACAGTAAGACATTTAACGGTCATACTAAAGGTTTAAATGGTGTTAACGCGGACAAGATCTCCAATGTTGGTCACGGGTTGGTTTGTTTGCAATATGTGAAACAGAATTAATCTAAACTTTGTTGCTGATATGGAAAAGTAATATATAAATGGGGCTGGAAGTGGCAGTGATGGCTGATAATATTAAGAACTATGACGTGGATCAGCTCCATGCTGCACTAACTTAAATAATTTGAGTCAAGTAATTTAAGTATCTCTGACTGTTGCATAGTTCTCCAATAACACACTATAGGCATCATTACAGCCTTCCTTTGATGGTTTCATATTATATTGTGTATATTATATGGCTGTATATGAAGTTCCCTAAGTAATGAGCATCAGTCTTTGTAGTTTCTGCAGCACAAAGTAAGACAAAGCAACCCTTTTTTCAGCTCCGCTGGCTCGCTCGCCAATGAATGCCAATAATCATCTGTAATTGTAACTGCTGGCTTTTTCGCTTTCATCAGCGCGCATTGGCTGACTGTTACAGTGTTTAATGGAGAGCAATTGGACATTCTTGTCAGCTAGTGTACCAGAAGCAAACAAAGGATTGAAAATGGATAGTGTTTTATACAGCTGATATCGATCCATCAAAAAATGGCTGATTTGGCCCCGATCCCAGTTCAGGACAAAAAAAATTCCCAACCACATCAGAATTGGCTGCAGTGGTCTGAGCGTCTACAAGCAACGTTTGGGGCTGTCCGCTTGTTATTAGATCACCCCAAAATAGGGAACAAGGTCATAGACGCAGGGACTTTCCATACATTTGGGGTTAAATGAATTATGGCGGCAGGTTTCGGTTGAGAATCGACAGTCTGGAGTCCTCCAAAATGCCACCAAACAGAAAATGATTTATAAGACGAGCAAAAATAATTTGTGGTCGTCTGCATATTCATTGCTGACTTGTCCCATTATTCAGAGCCTCATTTACATTTTAAGCAGCATATCATGGTCAAGGACTGTGTGTACTTCCTCGTACGAGCCTCTGGAGCATTCCAATGAGTTTACTCTTTGAGGGAAGAGATGAGCCTATTGATTAGAGACAGCCTGACCTGTGGTGGTATAGCAGATGAGCGGTCACACGGTCCTGAAGTTTCAAAGGGAAGCGGGCCAGTGATTGACCTTGTTCAAACTAAATTAGGACAACAAAAAATGTTTATTTTATGTGCATAAATGGCTTAATTAGGTCTGTCAGATCAATGGATTTTCTTTACAGTGAGTTTTTGAGGAAAAGGCAGACCTCTTTCTACTTCCAATTTGTCTTGCCAATTATCCCGCTCCCTTAGGCTTTGATATGCAGATTATTTTTCTGTCACAGATGTTAAGTTCAAGTAAATGTCTGTCCATAATATGTCAATCCATCTGGGTGGATGAATATGACATGTGTTGTTTTGAAAGTGTGACAACCTAAATACCAGCAACATGTGTGACTAAATTGTGAAAGATGCTTGCATCTCTAAGAAGTCTCGTTTTTTTTATGGCTACAGACAAACTGATTTGGTAGAGATGTGTTGGATTTCAATATGTTTTGACAATGGGAGCACAAGAGTGATAAATTGGCCACTGATAAATTGGAAAATGTAATTACCAGCCTATTATTTTTCCAATAATGGAATTTCAGCAGGTAATTACAACCAATACTAAGTGATATTGGACTGTTCAGTAGGATATTGTGTTTTTCTACATATGTTGAGCAATTTCCGTGACTGTAGAAACATTTTATCGTATTTTTCAGTGGGATGTGCAGAAGTGAAGGTGGCATTTGTCTGAGTGCATCCCTCTTTAGTCCCGCTAAGCACCTCGGGCTACGGAATGATGAATACGTTGTTGCTTCTTCTTCGCTGTTGTATCTTTTATAACCCGAGTCCACACTGGTGTTTTTGCATGTTCAAACGCTTTCTTAAATGTGCCCATGCTGTGCAGTGTACCAGCTCTGTAACAGCTGGACTCGGTTTCATTCAACAGTCTGTGTGGGGCCGATGGTATGCGTGCGTGTGTGTGTGTTCATGTACTCGAGGGAAACTCCCAACACCTGACACTTCAGAAAGACTTGTTGCTTTCAAAAGCAAAACACATCATCAAGCAAAGGATTTTGATATTGGTAAGACTCCTCGTGCGTGTTTCTCTAGCCTCTCTTTTAAATGTGACGAACATGAAGTGGACAGTCAGGGAAAAGAAATGTTTTTGTCCTAATTGCAGCTGGCGTTTATAGTCATTTTCACATCAGTCTGAACTGAATATGTTATGGCTGTGAAACTGTCCATCTTAACAATCTTTTAGTGCCTAATTGCAGTGCGGATTGTAGCTTCAACTAGTGTCAAAATGTCATCCATCCATCCATTATCTGTAACCACTTATCCTCATCAGGGTCGCGGGGAGGGAGCCTATCCCAGCTGACTTTGGGTGAGAGGCGAGGTACACCCTGGACAAGTCGCCAGCTCATAACAGGGGGTGTCAAAAATGCACAATGGTATATTTACATCAGCTACAGAACATCAGTGCACTTTCTGTGAAAAAGTAAAACTGGCTCTGGACTACAATTTTTCAGCAGCACACCATAATCATTCATGTGTATTCCTGCAGTCACAGAGTAAAGTTGTGAGAATAAGCTATTTACAAAATGAGAACATGCCGTACAATGGTTATATCAGTGTGAGGCGTAATTCAAAAGTCATAATACTCAAGAAGCATTTTGTCTAGTGTAGGCTGCAATTCGTCTGAATATATATTCAAATATGAGCTGAATACAAATCCAATACAAATTGAGCACTAGATGAATTGCCGACATCCAAATCAGAGACAGACGAAGAGCTGTGAAATTAAACAGTTCCCCCTCTGTGTGATACTTTTCAAGGTTATCTCCGTCATTAAACGGCAGGAGAGACTCACACTTCAGGGGTTCAGGCTGGATCTTAAAGAGCACTGAGGCAGCCATAGGACCAGAGCTCCGTAGGTGTCTGTCCTGAGGCTCTTCTCCTCCTCCTGGTGCACTGCTCTAATGTGATCATGTGCTCCCTCCACATTAGCAAAAGCAACAGCGGCAGCTGCCATTTGACTGAGCTGTTTAACAGGCCGACGCAATGTTTGCGTGTGATGCTGACACAGGAGGGAGGAGCGACGAGAGCCGGGTGCGCGGAGGACTGGAATCCTCCAGCACATGTCAATAAACAGTCAGGAAGCCGAGGATTATATCGCTCTTGTCAATCTAGGAAGTCCGGATAAGTAAATGTCGGTTTTGCCTGGGGATGACTCCAAATAATGCAGTATCTTGCCTACTGTGTTATTAATCTTCATAATAAAGATTAGAGCCACGGGCAGGGTTTGACAATAACAATTGTCCTGTCGCTGGGGGGGCCAGTTGCTCTAAAAGAGGTTTTGCTCTTGATATTTGCCCAGAGATAAGTGTGTTATCTTTGCCTCTCTGCTTTGCCTCAGTGCTACTCACTTGTCTTCCTCTTTTGCGGTCAGATGGACACCAGATCCATCTATAATATACAGTCTTAAAATGTGCTTGTGAAAAATATGTTTGTCTTTAAACTTCTCGAAACACATCTGGCTTCACAAAATTCTATTAGAAAAAAAACAGGAACTTATTAACTGGGACTTGATTTGAACTAATCTACAAATATTTAAAGAGGTACATTTAAAAACGAGCTGTAATTTAGTGAGTTTGCATCTTCTTACATATCTGACAATGACGTGACGCCAGCTAAGTCATTCTCTGAAATAATGTGCATATTCCTCTTGGTTTCAACTATGCGTATTCATTATTGACTGCGTTTTAATTATAGTTCTGTTGTGGGGTTTGCAATCAAAGCTTTCCCACACCGACCTACTTTTAAAGTCAAAATTCTATTCACAGAAGCTTAATTATTCCCTAAGTTTAATAAATGATTACTCTCATGAATGGTAGGATATGCACTTGCATGTACTGCTGAAACCTTTTGTGGGCTTACTGGCTATTTTCATGACTGAAGTGATAAAATATACCAAAGGCACAGACTCAGTGTCTTTGATTGTTTGGGATTTTCTTTATGTTGACTTTGGTCTTTGTGCCTTTTTTTTTTTAACAAGTGTAGCATTAAACAAGGACACAATGAATGTTTAACATGTTATAAATGGAGTTGATTCAGTACGTTCTGTCTTTCATTGTTCATTTTCTTGAAGGGTTTGAGCTAATATTCTGCTACATTTTGCCTTTCACACATGGGAATCAAAATATCTTATTACTTGTAGGAGTGTGCTGTAAGATTGCAAGAAGAAAAAACAAAACAAAAGAGTTTTAATGTATTTTGTGAGCGGTTCAAATTGGTATTTCTTGACATTAGACATTATGAATATTGAAATTTGTTCTGACAGCCTTACTGGATGTCATCTCAGAGTTAGAGCAGATATGACATCATGTCATTCAGCAACTTTGACATGCAGGAAAAATACTTCAGCGTGTTACCACGAGCACAGTTGAAAGTGATGAATACCATACCATGTGTAGGCTGTGTACGGCAGATGTATCTGGCTGACGTTTTAGGAAAATTACTGCAAACACTGACTAAATGGCGACACTGTAACCAGAGCCAGCAGCACCTAGTCTGTATGTTGGCATTGTAGCTTTCGCACACCCCCACATCAGGTCCCGTTAATGTATTGGCAAAACGGATGTGGAGACTAACTAGCGTCATGATTATCCATTCTCTGTGATTTTCCATGTTAGTGCTGATTACAGAAAGGCTTCTATTTGTTAGGTAAGAGGACTCGTTCTCATGAATGCAGAATGCGCAGGAAGGGCCAATTAATATTATGGAGTTGTTAAAGATAATATATTTTAAATTATTCAGAGTATAAGTTCAAGGAACACTAAGGGATTCTCCCGAAGATTTTTTTCCCCTAAAGGCTCTGACTTGCCCTGTGAAGCAGCCAGCGTAATAATAAATGAAAAGATTTAATCTGGTTAGTCAAAAAATAAATAATTCAGGTTGTTGCCTGTCCAACTAAACAAAAACCTTCAGCTTCAGTTTAGAGTCTTTTGTCCATTTTAAGAGCCTTCTTGAAAACTACCACATAAATATTTTTCCTAGTTTTATGTTTTTGCAAGCCTCAAAGTTGTTTTCTTGCATTTCTTGTTAATTTTTAAGGCCAAGCGCTCCCAGGCTCTCCTATTCTGATATAACAATGGTCAGCTAACACACTGAAAACACACTGAATCCCCCCCACTTGACGATCAATAGTTTGTTTCTGTCTTTGTCTTCTTGTCCACTGTTGCTCTGCCGTGCACTCAAGTCAAGTTGTTCCTGCGTCGCTATAAAAAAATTAGAATGTTTTGCAGCATTAAACACAAGAAAATGAGTGTTATCCGCTCGGGACAAATAAAACTGAAACTTGTGACACATCCTAATGGGCTTCTTATGGTTGAATGGCAAAAATAGCTTCTCAGCTAAACACACATTTTTGGAAGTGCATAACAACACATACACACTTTATGAACAGAGTAAGGGGGAAAGGCCTGTTTTCGAGTCCTGTATGACATCAGACATATTTTATTATATGTTCGTTTCGATATGGGATGCCTCATGAACCGCCCCAAGATATGTCCCATCAATCTACTATGAGAGACTGGGTCTCTTCACAGGCTGTCTGCCATTCTTTCATTCTGGCCCTGTTGGGAATGGTGATTGGATCCCAGTCAACCAGCAATAGATGGATTGGCCCTCGACCAGGATGATTGAGTGGCGCTGCTGCTCTATGCACGTGTATATAGCTCTGTGTGTGTTGGTGCGTGGCTGTGCGCGCTTACCCTGCATGCATGCTGCTCTCTCCGAACAACAGCACATCTGTGACACTCCGTCTCCTCTCTCTCATTTGAATTTTGAGTTCTCTCAATCATCGCCAGCGCTGCTGCTGCCGTGCTCCGTCCCCTTGCTTGCAGACTTGCGAGAGAAGGACGACGTTTCTTCTTGAACAAGTATTCTTGACTTCGCCATCAAATTATTATCAAGACACAGCTAAATGTAATCCCCAGTGGAAATGAGCATTCGAGCTGACACCGTTAAGAGCTCGTGCAGTGCAGGATGAGGGAGCATACGAGATGGCAGATGAAATAGATGGCAAACTTTTCACATTTGTGGAACAAAGAGCGATTTCGATGCAAATGTTTGTGTGCGGAGATGATCGGAATCTGAACTGAATCCATGCTAGGTTGCACAAAAATGTAATCCCGAGTCTTCCACAGAAAACAGTTTGTGCACACAAATAACATTTTTTTTTTTTTAAGAAACTCACATGCAGATCTCAAAGCATGTCGCTCATCCTTGTGTGCGCCATGTTGTATTAGTCTATTCCTTTTTTAATGACTTGGTAATTGCTTTGTCCCTAGTTATTGAGATGACTGCCATGCACTATTACACCAGTTTAATGGCGTGTAACTATTCCTCTTAACAAAGCCATCAATCACAGGTGTTACTATGGTAACGGCATTAGCCATTATGCAGATGTTGCAATGAAACGTACGTCAGGTAGGGCATGTACCGCATTCAACTTCCAGTACCCGAGGAAGTCAGGAGTTTCATGGAGGGGAAAAAAAGGGCCGACAATACAAACTCTGTGAATGTTCTCCTTTCTATGGATGCTGTTTATAGTTTAATTGAAATGGAGCCTCAAAATTGTTGGCTATTTTTTCCCCGTCTCCGTGCTTGAGCTTTGCTTTATGAAAATTTGCACGGCCTGCAGAGCAATCAGCAGAAATTCAATCATCTGTTTTTGTGTAGAAAGGCTAAGTTATTACAATCAGAGCTGCTTAAACCCACGACTCCCTTTTAGCTCTGCTCGAGTTGTTCGACAGTTGTTCTGTTTTCCCATTTAAATGTGCTGGGTCTCTAACTGTGGATGACCGTGGTTTAAGTACTGTGCGGTATTGACCCTCTGGAGATGACAAAGATACGGTTGAGTGTTTCTGTTACAAAAGAGGTCGTTGAAGGTGTTTTCATTCAGAGTTGTAGCCTTCAGCTCGAAGAGGTAAGCTTGCCAGTCCAACACCATGCAGCAGCAGTTATACTGTATCGTATTGTGTTCCAAGGGCCTTCAGTTCTTCAGTAATTTTGTCCTTTTTCAATTACTAATCCACAGACACCATGTGCCCTTCGTACATGTGGCGGTTGCTCTACCAACTGAGCTAAACGACACCCCCACAGAGGCTTTCTTTGACCAGTATTTACCGTAAATGTCCTAAAAGGTGATCCCCAAATCCCCAAATAAACATGAATTTAAGTAGCGAACAAAATTCTTAGTAAAGAAAAAGAAATGATGACATAAATAAATGATTATCTTCATTATTAATGAAACTTTCTCTCTCTTTGAAAGCTGTAACGCTATCCTCTGGGACTTCCCTTCATCACGGATGTCATGTCAGTGGTGAAAATAAATGTATAATAAAAACATGAAAGACGTCATATATGAAGTTACTCCACCGCAATCAAGCAGGCACAAAAGTGATCTGCCTCTCTGTCTAATGGCATGAACAGTGTCTTCATTATATTCATAATCATTCATGCCGCCGCTAGTTTGTGTGGTGTGACGAAGATAAATGAGAAACCAGAGCTGGAAGAGTCTGATGTCGCTTATAACTATTAAGATACAACAACACTTGGACAAAGAGGATGGACTGAGACTGAGTGATGAGGTTGGACGCGTGCTTGAAAACTTAATCAAACTGCCAAACAATTTATGACTGCATCACCCACAAAAGTGTCTATAACATGACATGAGCAATGCTGTAATGTTCCTTCACACCGTTGGTGCCTGGCCTGTATAAACAAACACTCTCGCTCTTGGCTCTCTCTCTGTCCACAATGGATAGACCTCCAGGGCTACTTAACAGTGTAAAATGTGAAAATGAAGTCTTGACTGAGTATAAGCATAAATGGTTGAACTGAATGTGTGAAGCTAAAATTGCACTGCTGTCTCTAATTTAAGAGAACTATAAATACACTACACTTAATAGACACATTTCTGGGGCCAATTTTATCGCCAATGAGCCGCCATTTAATGTGCGCTTTCCGAATGGGGAAAGAAAGTTATGTTCCGTGTTTCTTTTGTTTTCTTTGCTGTATTGAAAATGTAGTAAACCATAGCCCCAAAAGCAAACTGAGGCATTCATTTTATGGTGTTTAAATGGATGAAGGCAGCAAGTCCTTGCATTAAAAAACTGTTATCTAGCTCACTATTTCAGTCAGAATTCACCTTCCCTTATCTTCCAACACAATTTTGCAAGGCAGCCGTTGCTACGTCCTGGGTTTAGCACCACCCAAGGTGATTTTGATTGGATTAAACAAATACAAGCATTTCCTCTCCACCTATACTAGAATGATAATCACCAAAACCCTTCTCCAGCTCTGAAACAAAGCGTGGAGGTCTAGCCGAGTAAAAATTAGAAAAACAGTATGGATGACGGATTTTAGCTGATAGAACAGTCAAAGTGTTAATCAGTTTATTTAAGCCCTTGATTACGTGTTTTCTGCCTAAGTGGCTGTTATTTGCTTGGCGTTTTGGCTTTCCCATCCTTTTTGAACCACTGACTCACTATTGGCACATGCACATTGATTCCACGTATTTATTACCGTTGCAATGCCACGGGTAATCTGACTCCTTTTTGGAGTGAGTTCTTTGGCTATGGCATTGTGACAGGCCTGGCTATGCCCCACTTACTCCCCCCCCGCAAACCTCCCCACCCCCACCCTTGACCTCTTCATTAGATAAATAGGGCAGTCTATTCTCTGGCCTTCACTTGTGATGGACAGCATCTGGCTGTTTCCGATACCCACCCGTGAGAAATGTGGAGACAAAAAAACCTCCCTCTCCTTCCCTTTCTCACAGTTTCCTTGACTTTTCTTGCTCCCTTGTTTACATCTCTCAAAAAACTGAGCATTGTACGATATCGTATGTCTTTGAATGGTCCACAGATATAACAGAGGGTGGGGACACAGCAGATGCTGATTTTCCCCACTCGCCGTGTTGTTTTTCAGGAGGAAGTTAAATTGATCGGTCACACTTTGCACAAGGACTGTGGTAATACATCCTCCTATGGCAACAATGCAGTACAAGATGCCATTTTTTTTTTCTCAGACATATCTTCATGCATTCCTGTGTGGATTTAGACACATTAAGACAATTATTTGGCGTGTCAAGTCGATACTAGCTCCTCAGCTGACGTTCTCATCGTGTTTTTTTTTTTTTTTGCTGGAAGGGTTCTCTTCAATTTAGTTTCAAGTGTCAGCGAAAGTTCAAGTGCTTGATGAGTGGATGACTAATTCCAAGGCTGGGAAAGAAGCTGTATGTTGCATCATCCACCATGTCGGGAAGCCAAGTTGTTTATTTTACATAATGGCTGTGAACTCTCTAATAGTGAAAGGAAGGCGGTTATAAGCTGGAAGTAGTCAGTGTCTTATTTCTTCTTTCTCATTTCTTTATTCCTGGTGATGGTGTGTTGTACTAGAATCCGATGTAATGCTGCAAAATATGTACATATATACAATAATTTCGTTGTCAATCTATAAATAAACATGTTAACTGATAAACTGATTGATTCTAGTGCATGCTTTTATTCAGTTACATCATAATGATGTAAAACCGATAACGTTTAGGTTTACTGAAGCTAAAACCAACAGATGTTTGCTTGTTAAATTACTTCTTATTGATCAGCAAAGTCACCGTTGCTTGACCAATTATTACAGCACTAATTCAATATTGTATTAACACATTTTTAGGCTTCATTTTGACCGTATTGTAGCAATTTCTAAACAAATAAGTGAGTCCTGCCATTTCTGACCCCCTCTAAACCTAATCTAATCTTAATCTTAAACCATCCCTTCACCAATGCACCCCTCCAACACTCGTAGTCATAAACATTATTACTTCAACTTTCACTCTGCTTTCATCTCCCAGCACAGGTAAAATGCAATGTTAATTCTGTAAGGCAGCCCCGACAGAAGAGGAAGACACCCATTACTTTTACCTCAAGTCAGAAAAATGAGAAAATAAAAGTGACGTTAAGTACATTTCCACTGGTGCCCACGTTCCGGCATATTCTATCTCATTATTTTGCAATTTAAAAGCTACCTTTGCTAACTTAATCATTTCTATTGCCGCAGTGATCCATTCTTTCTCAGTTGGTGTATTTAAAGCAATCCAGTTATTCATGATTGCCTTCTTTGTGACCATACATAACAAGAGTAAGACAGTTTTATTCTTAGAACTTACTGAAGTTATGCAAATCTCCCCATATACATGATTGTGGTGTGAGTAGGATGGCTATATTAGTGCGGATCATCGCTTGTTTTGTTATGCCAAGCCAAAGATTTTGATTTTATTGCAGTCCCACAACAGATGGAGCGGAGTGTCTTCATCACCACATTTTATACACTTACTGTCATCCCTTATGGCCATTTTGTGTAACTGTGACGGGCTGTAATATAATCTGTTAAGTATTAGCCGGGCTTAATTCATTTACAAAGTTTGAACCTGCATTAGAAGAAAATACTAAACTGATACCGTTTGAATGCTAAAGTGTCATAGAAACGGACAACATGGGGCGGTATGTTATGATGTGCCTGAAAGCTAAGCAAAAAAACATTTCATCAGCACTTCTGTCTCCTTATTCTATGTGCTCTAGTGCGGGCAGACAGGCAATCCATCAGCAGGCAAATATAGTATGTGTCACTGAGAAAAGTACTTCAGCAGCACTGCCACACACATCCATATATTTACTGACCATGTATGATGTCTGGTCTTCCTGGCTTGAAATCTAAAACCTTGATACTCCTCCCAAGTGAAACATGTCATTTGGTGAAAGCGTTTTTTGCTCCGCTGTTACTTTATGCATTTCTCATTTTATTATTTTCATATTGATTTTTTTATTTTTTATGGAAATAAAACCTAAGCATACCTATTACCTCATGGGACCATAATTGCAAATTGCTTCAAGTATTCCCTTTTTTCCCCCCCCTTCTCTAGAATGTGTGACATTTTTCACAGTAGGACGACGATTTACAGGCGGTGGAATAAAAAAAAAAAAAAAATCTAATTGATTCCATATTCAATCGGCTTCACCATAATGGCACATTACCAAATGAGGCTTGTGCTTATTGTTAGATTAGAAGTGCCTTCTGAAAGACAGTTTGTGCCCTCCTTTGCAGTTCATTTGGTAGGCAGGCTGGCAGTTTTGAAAGAACAGGCCTGAGGGAATGCAGTGCACACGTCTGATGTCGTATCTCCTTGGTCCAGCACTTGTTCTTTTGGAGCTCTGCTGAACCAATCCTGCTCCTCATACTCACCAGACCCCTCAGGCCCCACTTTGATCTCCCTTAACAACCAGGACAGCAGTTCAAGCATCTTGTTATATTTGACTGTTTAATCCATCAAATGTGTTTGTCTCAGCAATAGGCTAATGAACATCTCTATCTAGGCCTTCCTGCTGTTGAATAGCTCCTGATGATAACAAGTTTCTGTTGGATAGACTTGCGTGAAATCTTAAAAAGGATAATTGGTTGTTTCTGCAAATCACTGATGTCCTACTATTGTTAAGTTTGACGCCTATTTTCCACACCTTCGCTAAATTGCAGTCACTTTGCATGGAGAATTGCAGATTCCAGCCGTCACGTTTAGCATGGAATTCTAATGCTTTTGGTTGTTTTACACAATTTCAGTAGAGCATAGGATTTAGACCCCTGAATCAGCCTTTTTAGGTTGTGTCCTTTTGCTTGCACGTCCAATACAATCTACTGTATCAGCCCCCCTGTGGCTAAAATGCCAAACCACTGAGCAAAATGTCTCAAGTAATTAGGAGCTTTAGAGCAAAGCTGTAGAAATTCATCATCTTTATAACTTTTTCTTTCTTCTTTTGCTTTATTTTTCAGACCTGCTGTATGATTCCTATATTTTGGCTTTACATTAGTGACTTTTTTTCACATCAAAACCAAAAACGCAGTTTGAGATCAGAGCGATCCAAGTTAGACCTTCAGTTCTTGAATTCTTGCATCCTAATTAAGCTGCAACCCTAAAGCTTCCCATAGGATTTTTATGTTATATAGCAACATCTTTAATTGGACTCATATTTTTCCAAAAACCCAATCTAATGTTATTTAGGTGGTTGATCCACAAATGAGTGTTGCTATTTGCACCTGTCTTCAATGATAGGGAGCTGTTTTAGAAACAGGCATCATCTAAAATTCTGCTGGGTTTTACAAGGAAAATGGTGGAATACCAGCAGGAGAAGATGAATCTTGAATCAATGCGTTTGAACTCGAGGGACGTCAGCTGGGTTTTCCTGTTGTGGTGATTTACTAATAGATCAGGATTGGGTTTAAACTTTGCTAAGCGGAAAAGCTCATACAAATTTGATTACCAGTACAATTAGATGCATTTGTAGCACATTCTTGTTCTTTCCCAGCCTTCTGTTATCAAATTCCACTGGGAACTATACATTATTGCATCTAATACAATTTCTACGCTCTTGCAGGTCTGTTTCAAGTCCTGACAGACATTTCACTAGTTCCTGTTCTCAGTGGTGCCGCTCCCAGATGCTCAGTACATCTGATCTGTATTTCGTAGCCATTTACACTACTCACACACTGTCACTTGGTATTCTTTTTCAGATTTTTGCAAAGAACATTCAATTAACTCTGAACTATCTCTGAATCCTTGGAGTGGCGCTCCTTTCGTCTCGATTATGCTTTTTGCCGAGGAAAACAAATCCACCTGGATTCTGTGTAAAACCCCATTGGGGATGGACAGAGTAGACAAGGATGTATCCTGTTCATGACAATATATGGACTATCACAAGGATTGTCAGTTCTCATTTGTTTGTTTCACGGCGAGCACTCTGGTGACGCAAACTGACTGGTTCTCCTTGAGAGTATCTTGTGCACGTCAGTCTGTGTTATTGATGCAGAGAACCATGTAGAAAGGATAAGCCTCGGGGATGTCTCTTTCTTAAAGTAAGAAAACCTCTTTTGCCCTTATTTTCAAACTTTTCTGCAACCAACAATGATTCATCAGGCCTTTACACACTTTTTCAGCAAGTTCCCAAGTGTTGGATCTCCATGCCCATTTTGACACCTAATATCAGGGCCCAAGCACTAATCCAATAACCAGTGCTAAGATAGGCTTATCTCTAGGTTTGGAACTGGTTGGGATCATTCTTTTAACATGAGGTTTTAACTACGTGTTGTGTCTGAGAAGCTTGAACAAGCAATCGTCTGGTAGTTTGTCATGATAAATTAATTAAAAGATTACTTGTTGTTCAAAATTGTTAACGATACAATTTTACAACCACGCCGACTTGGGAACAGTGTTTAATTGGGATTGGTCTCGTATGACAGCCTCAGTTATATCGATGTTGGTACAGCTCCAGTCGCCTCAGGACCTGGAATTGTGGTTTCTCGAGGCTGACCAGAGATCAGATGAAACTGTTGAAGGCCTTTCTCCTCACCACAGACTTCCCCAGCTGGCATTCAAACCAGGCTTGGCTAATGCCGCCCTCTAATATGCAGCATATAATACCACTGTTAGCAGCTTTCACTGTGTGTCAAGTACCCATTAAATTTAGGGCTGACACTAAGCTTACTGAGGCCGGTTTGTGTGCATATAATGCTGCTGCTTATAATTTTAATGTGGAGGCTTGTATCTTTGGCTTCACAATGTCTTCAGAATTGTCCAAAAAGTTATGTTATGATATTTAATGCTTCAAGAAGTTAACATTAGAAGCAAAAAGGTCAGAGCTAGGTGAGCCTGCACACTTTGATACACTGTTTTTTTTTTACCATAAGCGAAGATATCTCTGTCCCCCGGGTAGGTTCCTTGCACGGCTGTGGTCCTTCTCCCCCATTTCCACCTTTGCAGTTTGCATAGAAGTTTGATAAACCTGACACCAGGAGATGGATTTCCCAGCCAACCTAGCTCTGAAGTAATGGGAATCCAGAGCGTAACAAATGGTGGTGCCAGTACAGAGCTGGCTCCGCTGGGTGTGCAGGTGGTCCTCCATTCCCCTTGTCAAACCCCCCCCACTGCTCCCCCAAAGTGGCCATGGAGACTTGAGCAAGATTATTTTGGAGTTCAGGTTAGAGACCAGCTCATTCACTACCCATTAGTCACACTCCAATTTCTGTGATGGGAATTTTTTTTTCTTACTGTCCCTTCACATTTCGTAAATGTATACACAGCCTTTCCCCCCTCAGACCTGAAAGGTCACAGCATGTTTTTGTAATTTCTTGTCTGCTTTGATTATTTTCATCTTAACTGGGGTGCTGTGCCCGAGGAAAGCTGACGCCATTTAAGCTTTACATTTGGAAAATTACAGTGCGGTCTCGCTTTGACATAAATGATGCATAAAAGGTTTGCAGTAGAGTTAACAGGAAATGTTCATTTCAGATTTCAAGTTAAAGAGTTCAAAGGATTTCCCCGTCGACTAGATCTTTGTTTTCTCACAAACCCCAGCCCTCACTGAGCCAATAATGTGTATTGATTGGATTTTACTGGCCTGTTTGCCCTTGCAAATGGAAGCTGGCGTGTTATTTTATTCAGGATTTTCCCTCTGAATATTGAGAAAGGAGACTGTGGATTTTTATAATGCACACATAGGAAAATCCAAAAATCTAGTCTATATGAAAGTTGCATATTGAGTTGCCGCTAAAACCTGAGTCATATTTTCCACAGAGACGTTTCTCCTTCTCAAGCTTGTATTATTTAGTCACCGTTAGGCCGCTTGATTTAAATTGCCAATTTAGTTGAGGATATTTGACGTATAGACTAATTTGCATAGTCACTTAAGGGACACCAGGTTACTTTAATTTAACAGGCAACATATTTTGCTGCCATGGAGGCTTGTCCGCCCACAAGTATTGGCCATCTGGTGACACAATTTCGAAACCTCTCCCCAGGAAAATTAGGCATAAGGCTTTCCAGAGGAGTTAATTTCCCCAAGAATACATTTTTACCAACACGGTAATGTACAGGGGGGGTGAACACAACAACATACAACAAGCATCTGCACGGTGTAGCCCTGATATTTATTTCGTGTGTGAAGGTTATAACGCTCTGTTTTAGTTGAGGTTTTCAAGGCTGTGTGTGTGTGTTTGTTTCTTACATTATACTCAAGGATATTCACGTTATTCTATCCTAAGGACAAAATAGCAGAAGGTTAGCATTTATGGCATGGATGTGGTGTTTGACTGCATTTTACTATTACAGTATATCCTTGAAGACTTGAAGAAAATCCTGTAGCATAGCGTTGTTTTGCCCACTGAGCCCCTCGTGCATAAACCTAGCCTAGATGTATATATGATTAAATTATCTAGGAGCAGATATTGAGCTGTCAAATTAGTAATGATATTTAATTATTTTATGGTCTTCTTGTAGTTCTAACATCGTAAAAAAGTTGTCCTTGTGCTCTAAAATCTTCAAAAGTCAGCCCGTCAGTTGGGTGTTTTGAAATATGTTTTGAAATATATATAATGATACAGATATTAACTGTACATCATTCGGCATAAATGTGGATTAAAAGCAAATCTTCATCTTCAGCACAGCGCTCTGTTTGTTGTAGTCACACCATATTTTCAATGCAAACAATCAAAAGGTTGTATAACTGTCAGTTTTATACACCCCAAATGTGAAATCCAGGCTGAAAATGAACATCGTGCAGTGGCTTGAATTTCAGTCAGATGTCATTAAACCGGGGGACATAATTTAGACTGCAGTCTCGATGCTGCGAGTGTTTGTATAAAAAAAAAAAAAAAGACAGATCTGATCAAAGATCCATACACAGAGTCCACGTTTAAGTGTCAGATGTGGACAGATGAGCGCGATGAGACGCGTTTTCACCTTTGCCACATCCAGAGACAAAGGTCACATCGAAAAGACAAGGGTGACCCCGGCCATTCACGCACAGTGACACAGAGGTGGCATTTGTCCACTGCAGTGCTGTACCTAATATTGTCGGAGATATAACTGAAGTGGCAAAACTCATTACAAAGATCAGAAGTGATCTGAACGTTTTCCTAGCGGGAAGCCTCTTCATAGGCGAACACCAGGCGAATCGCATCGGGAGATGCTGGAGGAAATTACATCACGGTTCACCTACCATTTCGGTTTGAGGCTGTCCGATGGGATCAGCTGCACGGCTCAGAGCAGAGAGATCGACTTGTGGAACGAGCAGGGACCGTACCTTTTTTGACAGTCTAATTTTAAACCATGCAGCACCTCTTAAAAAGTCTGCTCTGTGATCACGATGGCATGCTGTGTTTACTGGCTAGCAATACCTACGGCGTGACCTACACTATGACTTTGACCTAAGCCTGAAATATTTGATTGCTTCAGGAAGTGGCGTTTGTTCTTAGGGTGCTTCTGTGTTACCAACATGGTGGTCCTGCTAATGCCACGGGGCTGGGGTCAGACAGTTTGGAGCCTAAATGGAATTTAGTAACTCTAGGAATGTTTATCCCTTTGCCACACCCCAGCGCAAACACCCATGATGAGAACAAATCTATCATATTTAGTTTGAGATTTAATATTTTAACTGTTTAACAGCGATGCTGCTGTCTCTTTGGAGACAAAAAGGTCAAATATGAGAGGAGAAATCATTTTAAAGAACATCTAGGATTCTAGAAGTCTTCCGCTTCTTCATTTTCAACAAAGGAGAGGTCTCGCCACGATTTTTATTCCTGCTTTGTGTCGCTGATCACATCCTTGAAGTCAGTCCTTGTTGTTTTTTTTTTCTTTCTTTCTATCACATGATCCACTGACGTCTGAGAGCGACCTGGCAGTTGGCCTGACTTGACTGTCAAAGTCCCAGAGGTCTTAGTGAGCTTAGTCATTGTGCTCTAGGCAAGACAAGGGAAAAATATAAGGACGTTCGGCTTTTTGATGCAGTTTTGCAAACGAAATGATGTAAATTCCATCAAATATTAGTAGACGAAAACGCCTAAGGTACACTCAGAAATGGAAGTCTTCATACACTCCACTGGTTTTCACGGCCATTATCTGTCTGATGTAGTGTTTTCTTTTGGTTTTTTTCATCTGCCCCTGTCTCAAAGAGCACTGCACTTTAGCACTTCTGTATTCCACATCAAGAGGTAAAAACAGCATGGAGCGCTCTGGACTATTTGAAAAATTGTAGTTTCCCCCCTGGAGCACTTAAACTCAGATCTTTGTCATTATTAGCTTGCTCCTTTAGCCACAAATTCCTCTTTTTTTTTTTTTTTATATAACAAAAGAGACCAATATCAGTTTGCCATGCGCTAGAAATCCCCGAGATATTTGGAAGAGTTACCTCCTTTTCTTCGTCTTTAAAAGGTTAAATGAAGTCGAATGGGAGGAAGAGGGAAATGGCTGGTTTTCTTCTCCATTAGTGCTCAAATTAATCCACTCGTTTCTTCTCTATAAATTTATGAGGCGCTGTTGCTATAATAAGAAGTTTTATGTTGAATATTTCATTTCCTTAATTATTTTGGGCTAGCTTTCTAGTCAGACAGTTGAAGTCCATTTGTTACTCCTCGCTATGAATGGTTAATGAAGAGATAGGCACTAAGAGTTCCTGTAAAACCGTGGTAAGCTAAGATTACTGTTCACCGCTGGTCAGTTATTTAGTTATTTACTGAGTGTAGCTCCAGGGTCCGGCCTAAGTCTAAGTTTGGACCTGGAAAACACACTTATTTGTTCTAATCAGCATCATTGTGTACTTCTTACAACCTTAGACACTAAATACTAATTTTCTACACAAAACATCATATCATTTTTAGTTTGCTTTTGCTTTGATGTGTTCACTGTTTTGGTCAACAGAGGGCCCTTATCTTTCACTGTCAGTCAAGCCATTGTTGAAGAGAGGACCCTGCAAATGCAAAATGGCATGAGTGATGGATTACTCTTTTATTTGGCAGGCTTTTCATCTGTTGAAATGGTGTGTGTGTGTGTGTGTGTGTGTGTGTGTGCTCAGGCATCCTCAAGTCTGGGTTTGGGACAAATGAGAGGATTTTTATGTGCGGCACGTTTTTTTAAGGTTTTTGTTCGACACATTTGGAAAGAACACAACTGATGGTGATGTTGCAGAAATGACCTTAATCTTGTTCATGTGAAGCGTTCGAAAACTATTTGCAGCTCAACTCAGAATAGCCAAACTCTCACAAAATGTCTGTAGGTTACATTTAAATGTAAACATTTCCATCTTATATTGTTATAAATCAGATTTTTTATGATGGATGTTGGATATATATTTGCGATATCTAACATCTTAGTGTAGCCATGTAACACTTAGATACATTTTCAAGCTCCGGCTGTTTCTTTACATAGCGTCAGCTCAACCCATTAGCAGTTTTTCATGCAAGAGGGTAGCTCATAATTTGTGGTTTATTTCCTTTTAGAGTGGAAGCAGCCTTCTCCAACAGAGGGAATAATTTCATATCCCCTCTCCTTTTGATTCCAGCAAAGTGATGCACTCTGGTGCAAAGCTTGGGGAGATTTCCTAATGAGAGCTATTAACAGTGCTGAAGTTGATTTGTGTTTTTTGAATGCATCCCTTTGTGTCCGAGTTGTTTTTCCTGCATGCCAATGGGAGATTATTAGAATAACAAAGTGCTTTATTTGGACACCGCCGCTTTTTCTTCTGTGCAAAACAAGTCCAGAGAAAACAGCTCGACGCCGAGTCATACGTGGTCTGTTTTCATGTGGTTAAACATGTTGACACTGAACGTCCATGAAGCTTACGCTTTATTTGAAAAGCAGTTGACACTTTGCACTATTTCCAGTCAGACTACTTATCTTCCTGAGCGCTCGCACCTTATCCTCTGTGTGAGGCAGAAATGTATTGAGGGAAAGCATCTGGAAGGCTGTCTTGTCAGAGACAAAGTGTAGCCTCCTCGGGTTGGGAGAGACTGCGCTGTGGGGTTTTTATTAGGAACCTCTCAGTGAAAGTTATTCAGATTTATCAAAGTCTCCTCGGTACACTGCATGCGTACTCCAGATACTGCAGAGAGTACGGGCCCCCGTTTGGATCGTATCCTTGACCTATTCTTTGTACATCTGATGTTTGTGTGCAAGCTACGTACTTGTTTTTATGCTGGTTACAAAGCTATATCTCCCTTGATTTTTCATCTCAGCGGGAATATTTATTATCTGAAAAATGCACCTTAAGTCCCTTTTTTAAAAAAAAGAATTTGGCATTGTGCCGTTTGCCTCAAATTTTGTTGTTTGGTGGTGGTTTTTTCTCATTCTCTCGATTACCGGGCGAATGTAAATAACGGTGGTTTGTAGCCGACAGTTAATTTTTTTTTCCACACAAGATCAAGGTTTGAAAACATTCAAGGGAAAAAAAGTACAAAAGAAGCGGAGATATCAATTTCCCTGCTGACAATAACATCACAGAATAGAAGGCATTGTAGAAACAGCTTGCATCTTTGCAGATCTGTTGACGGTATCCTGTGAAATGTAACACTGCTGAACAGCTGGTCACAGCACACCACAGCATTGCTCTTTCTCCACGCTGACTTTTCCTTGATTGGAGGAACTGACTGGGCTGCTTTCGCTATCACTCTTCCCCACCCCACCGCCTACACAGAAGGTGAGACGTCTTACGATATCCCGCTCTCCGTAACCTTTTTAGTATACTTGAAGGAAACTGATGAATGGGAGAGTTTTGTTGTGTGTCCGTGCTGAGGTGGCTATCTGTTCCAAAAGTGCGCCTGACAGTAATCCCAGCGGAATGATCATTGATCAAAAAGACAAATAGGGGCCTGAAAATTAGACCGGGGGGAGACGTATTCAGGTGAGAGAAGAAGTGAATTGAACCATGCAGACTTTAGAGTAAGGAGTGGATGACATTGAAGGTCACGCGTTTGGATAAATGGAGCCAACATCCATATCATTGATTGCCAACTTACCCTTTGAAGTTGCACAGAGCTGCATTGAGTTCCATGTCTTGGATGCAGTTCTTGACCCCGCTGTATGCCTCGCCACCCATCGGGGATCCAACTTGGGGCTAGAGCAGCGACGACTACTGTGCAAAAACAATGCACGCGCGATGAAATGATTTAAAAAAACAACGCTACGTCACTCTCACCTCTCACAAACCTCCTCCGACATTGCATGTTTAAACTCAGAGAGACTTCTCCAAGCGACCCGTTTCATCGCCTTCGCTTTCATTGCCACCCCCGTACCCCTCACTGAGAGCAGTTTGCGAGGAAGTCGGTCTCTGGAGAGGTTCAGGGAGCGCGAGGGGGCCAGAGGGTGGAGAGGGGGCGCCGTGCTGTAAAGTGCCTCAATGTCGCTTCATTTCCCCATTTTAATTGGGCTATCTAAATGCACCCCTGGTTTGTCAATACCCGCCAGGGTCCCAGATAAAAATGATTTGTCTCATGCATTCGGCGGCACGCTCTGCCGTTCCCCTTAGAGAGCGCGCCCCGCCAGTTGTCAGCTGCAGAGTGTAATGGAGAGGGCTTGTTGTTTTTGATTTTCAGCGAGTAGCAGGAAAATAAGGGCCGTCCTCTAACGGCTCTACCCATCTTGTCTTATTTCTTTCTTTCTTCCCTCCTCCCATTCAAGTCTGTGACTAACAAGTTAATATAGGAATCCAGGCACACCTACCTCTGTGTGCACAGACACACTGGCACAGGGACACATGCACAAATTCACATGCCTTTTACACTCAGACATGCCTGCACAGGCACGTAGACGCTCAGACACTCTAGTGAAGGTCAGCACAGTGAAGCCAATCTTATCTGTGTTTTTATGTGCTCTGCTTCCTCACTGTCCTTGTCTTTTTCACACCTCCTGTCACCATGTGCCATCACCTTCCCGCTCGGCGGGAGCCGGTCTTATCTGCAGACAAGTCCTGAGAAAAATTCAGAGCCAAAAGTGTGCCCTTGTGGTGTTTGGACTGTTGAGCAGAAATATGATGCTCACATGATGTTTGACATTTTCATTCATTTTTAAGGCGGCTCAGAGATGCATTACTTTGCCTGATAAAGATAAACATTGTGTGCAGAACTATCTACCCAGTGCAAACGCTCTGTTCTTTTATACTCTGATGGATAATAAGCATAATTCGGTAGCTTGGATGTTATCTTATCATGTCATGCATAACTGAGGTTAAATGTTGATGATTTGGAAGTACCCTTCACCCGTGTTTGTAAGTTATCGTATGTGTGTGTGTGTGTCATAGATACCTCCTCAATTACAATCTGGTGGTAAATTAGCTAACAAACAGACAGCGGCAGTAGCCAGGCCTCGGTAAATAGTGAATCGGGATGGGAATTCGAGGCGAACAGGTGTTGCCCAGCTGTGCTTTTGGACACGATGACATAGTGCTAGTCTTAAGAGCCCATCAGCAGCAGCACACTGACTTTCACAGCTCAGTGTTTACGACACAGGTCAGCATTTTTTCACTGGCATGCGGCCAGAATTGTGTTTATCAGTGACCCCTCTGAATGGGGGGAGGTAAAGCACATTTATTTGGATTTATTTGCCGTTTTAGATGTTTTTTTTATTACCTGAGATAATAGTTAATAATACCTTGAGATGTGGTCTTAGACAATTGTAGACTGCAGTGTTTCAAACTGCAGTAAACACACAACATAAGTTATTCAGTTATTCAGTCAATGTGTGCTCTTCTGACCTCAGACCCAGAAACTTATTTCCTTACCTCGGAGCCAAACCTTGTTAAAATGTTTTGGCAGACTTGTTACATGGGGCAGACAGTTATATTGATAAAGCCCAGGGCCGATGTGATTCATCCTATCCTACAGCAGCTAGCGCAGTTTTCCCATCAGATGATGACTTCAGCTACCACAGAGGAGCTGAGGTGTCGGCCTTGATCCAGGTGTTCTTCCTTTACAGATAACCCTGGAGCCGCACAAAAAAAATTAAGTGCGTGCAATAGCTCACAAAATAAAGCAGGAAAAGCCTGGAAAAAAAACCCAAAAAACTATTGATCTCACAAAATCAACCATACCAGAATCTATTAACTGAGTACTGTCAGCAGATTGGCTTAAGTCAGGGAGAGGCTGGCTTCTTCAGATTGAAGAGGTTGTCAAACCTTTTCTTCAGTCTAATGAAATGAGCAGGGGGATGGGTGGTTGTCACAATGTTATAAATTCTCCGACTTGGTAGGGGGTGTTTCCAACTCTATTCAAGCTCTTGGGGGGTGGGGTGTTGGGGGCAAAAGATAAGTCCTAAAACTGCCTGAGCAACAAAACTCACTGGAGGCAGCAGCTTTAATCCTGCACGGAGGTTTACTGCTACAGTCCATCTGTGTTTTATTTTGTTTTTTTTTGTTTTTTTTAGTTTTACATTGCTCTGAAACCAAATTACACCAGAGATGAAATGTCTGACACAATACACTGCATTACTGCAGCTCACAATTAATTTTCTCTCCCACACGGCTGTTAAGACCACCGGCCAATCTAATCTGTACTTCTACCTTTTACCACTGCGAGATTTGTTCAGCGATTCGATGCCAGATGAATTTGACATTTGAGTTGGCATACACTCTTTTACACCCACAAAAATACTTTTCCTCCTCTCCTCGGGGGTGTGTGGGAGTAGTAATTATTCTCCAGAAGGTTCCCTCAAACTCAAGAGTTTGCGAGGAATGAGAGGTTTCCAAAATGTCCAGATTGGTTGTTTTTTTTTTTTTGCAGATAGTTCAGATGCAAGTTGCAAGTTTCTGTCCATGTTGCGTGCTCGAGATCGCATTTTTTTTTATTAGCGAGATTATCGCAGCACACGGACAGACAGAATGCATTTATATGTCAAGCTGTTACAAATCAAATGGCTTTTTAATCACGTGACCCACTTCCCATTTGTTCTAAACAAGAAGGAAAGTTAAAGAAAGACAAAGAAAAATCTTTGTCTTGCTGAAAAGTCTGTTGTGTGCACAGCCTGCAGTAAAATCAGACTGTCTCCCATTGTTAACAACAAAGAGAAATGTAGAACACAGTACAGTTCGCCATTTTCTTTAGCAGAGTTTAAGCCTAGAAGACATTCAGCATCGCTGCTCTCAGTGTAAACTCTCATACGCGCTCTCTAGAACCTCAGCAGGGCTGCCCTGTTTGGATTAATAGGAATTACACAAAGCAGCAGTGTGGCAAGAGTTTATTTTCCCTTTCAGAAACTACTTACATATTATGATATAGTTTGTAATGTATAATTAAATTGTGAATGCAACACAGCATTGTATATGGCTTCATCTAAAAACATTCGTCTTGTTCCTAGGTCATGGCTTGCAGCGTCAGCAATGCCGCCGAGATATATAAAAAATACATTATTACGTCCAGGGCGAAACATTGTTGAAACATTGCTGGATGAGTCAAGTTACAGTCCACACAGTATTATTGGGATAAATGAGCAAACCTCTCCCCAAGGTCCCGAGGCTCTGTGATCTATTAAGGCCCTGTCGTCTCGGATGGTGAATCTCGGAGAGCGAGGGAATTTTGGGGGAAGAGAATGGTTGTGCTGACATCCTCTCTCAGTGCAATCCCTTGTCCTTGTAGGACGGAAGAGAAAAACAGCACCAGAGGCTGACTTGGCTGTTCCTCTGAGCTCTGTCATAAATCCAACTGAACATTTCTGAACATCTGTTGTGGATGATTAGCTCCATGGCTAGCAGAGTTTGACCGGAGGGAGTGAGAAGCAGTGTGATGGGGGGGGGTTTGTGTGTGTATACTCAACGCCTTGCTGATTTAAGAATGGGGATTTTGCATATTTATTTTCTTTCTTCCTTTATTTTTTTTTTTTTTTGGAAGCAGGAGAGGAACGGATTATTAAATTGTTAAGTTCATATAACCACAAAACACGTTATTGGACACTTGTCACCTGATTATGTTTGTTTATTTTGAGCCCACACTTGAATTCATTTTGAAATATAAGCAGGACTTCCATTCAAAAGTAGAACTGGAGATGTTGGACAGTCTGATTCGTGATAAGTCTGCATATGAACTTAGATTAGGTCACGTTCTCTCACTGGAAGGTGGTCAATAGATAAGACATAATGGGCTCTCTAAGCTGCACGAAATACATAACAACGTGATGTTATGTATTTCGTACTCCCGCCTCAACCAGGTTTTTTTTTTTCCCCTACGTGCAGGTGCACTACAGAAACGTTTCTCATTGTCAAGGTTCAAAAAGGTAAGGCCCTTTCAGCCTCCTCCTCTCCACACTGAAATTTGACACCAGTGACATCACGTTGGTGGGCTTGGCTTCTTCCAGGCAGTCCCTGAACACCGCTCTCAGTGTGTGAACAAGCTCTGCCACAGAAGGATCTCTCCCCCAAGCCACATTGCTCTATAGCCACAGCTGGAAACGTATTGCTGGAGAGCCAAAAAGACACTTCTTCTTCTTCTTCTTCTTCTTCTTCTGGTTTTAATGAAACGCTGTGAATGGAATAACTGAGCAGAAACTGGAGACTTACTTTCTCTCACAAAACAAAGACATCGCTTGGGGATAATCTTTAGTGGATACTGCTGGATTTTCCTTTCTAGGATTTTGGATACTCTCTCCCTCTGGAATAAAGGAATAACAATCAAAAAAACATTTTTAAGTGGACTTAATTGACATGCATGGGTAAGTGAAATTTCTACCAAAGGATTGTTCTGACTTGTCAGTGATGAAAACAAGTTATAACTTCTTAAAACAGATCAGGCACAGGTTTTTTTTTTTTTTTAAAACTGGCAGGACTGTCTTAGATCCTGAACTTTATCCCTGTTTCAGGATGTGTTATTTTTAATCCCGGGATATACCTTTTTACAACTTACTTCTTATGATAAAAGTAACAAAATAAGTTGATGTGTTACACTTCAATGGTCAGGTATTTTCTTACTATTCTTTTGTCCCCTTGTCTTTTGTCCTTGCTCACTCTTGCTTGTTAAGCCAAAACAATAGTTTAACCTCGTCTTGGCTTAGCTCTATTGGCTGGCTCTCTGGCAAATTGCCCTGTCTGGTGCAAGCCCTCCCCTACGTATTCAGAGGACTTTGAATAGAAGGGCCATAGAATGTCCCCTAGCTACCGCTGCTAAGGTGAGGCACCCTACCGTTCTACTGCATTAGGCCTACACTGAAGCCAAACAACCTGTTTTTCCAGTTGTCTTTATCTCCCTGGGCAATCTGGAGGGTTAAGTTTCAGAGACAAGAATTCCAGTTCGAAGGAGACACTGGAAAGCTTTGAAATCCCAGATAATTTTAGAGGAGAGCTTTTTTGGAAGTCACAAATTGTAATTTTTGTAAAATGTTTGTGCCTGGCTTTTCAACAAAGTAAAACCTGTAATACATGAGGGTTTTTTTTTCGTGTGATTTAAAGGTTTTAAGTTTGTTTGTCTCTCCCTGATTATCAAGCTGCATCTTAGTTAAAAGACATTTTTTGGAAAAGACATGGATTTCAGGAGAAACACGAAAACCTTTTCTGTCTTCGTTTCAGCAGAGAAAAACCAGCTCTGAATGTCGCCTTCAGCTGTAATTATGTCTTAAATCTTTCGATTCTTTTTTTTTTTTTTTTTTTTACTGCAACATAAAACTTTTATTCGCTTGTATGAGAAACTTTTGGATTGAGTTCATCTTGTTCTCGGTCACAATAAATGTGGCACTTGTTGCACAATAAGTTTGTTGCTCAATACAAGGAGCTGGTTTCAGTGGGAAGAAATATCCTTTTTGTAACTTGCTCTTTTCCATCAAAGCTGTCTTAAGCTTACAAAGAATCTAGTGTTGACAACTTGTCTGTCTCATTTAGTTTGGCCTTTGAAATGGCTAGACTTCCCCATGGGTCACACTCAATGCAATGGGATGTTTTCTTTCTTAGTTGTACCATAGTTGAACTTGCTTTTTTAATTATTTATTCTTTATATTTTTTCCTAGTACAGGAGTACAACCCTGCAAGAACTCACTGCTGTTGTCTTGACTTGGAGTGGTAGCACAGAGTTGATTTAACAAAAAAAAAAAAACGACCTTAAGGCGAAACCCAAGATGAACACTTAAAATGTCTGTTCAGCTGCTCAGTAGCATAAACAAACAAGACAGAAAACTGTCAGCCATCATCATTTGTTCAAACAAAGTCAATCCCCGTCCACACCAGGTGACCCTGTAGGTCGCCCTCCTTCACCTCCACCCCTGACCCTTCGTTCCACTTTTACGACTGTGCTTCAGTCACTTCGTCACCGGTAACGTTCCAGACAAACATGTCTAGGAAGTGACCTGAGGAAATAGCTACGTCCATTTGTGTATCGCTGCCTCTTATTAGATTTCCTGACCGAATCACTTAAATGACTGCCGTGGTTGTAGCCTTTCCGTTTGAACAAATCATTCTGTTTGGAGCAGTCAATCACTTGATCCGTCTCCCTGCTGGTTTCCTCAAAAGTAATTATGGGTTGAGCATATGGATTTTTCCATAGAACTTGATTTCTCATCGTCATCTGTGAATTGGTTGATGTGTAATGGCCTGTTAAGGCATGATGGATCTGCTTAGTCACTCTACTCCCAGTTGGGACATGAAAGGAGGTTATAATCACAGATCAATGTCTGCGAAGGCGATTGTGTCAGTGGAGTCAGACCTTTGTCCGCGACGCATACTGCAAGAAGGCAGGAAACCCACTAGCTTTAGTTGGGTTATTAAAGTTCAAAGCTTTGATGCTGTAGCTGAAGTTTACACTTCTTTTATGAATAGAAAATGGCAGCAGAGGAAAGTTACTCACTTGTTTTCATGCCAGGAAGGTGTTTCCTGATGGTGACGAGGTCATGAGTAATTTATTTATGATGACAAAACCTAAGTATTAATCCTCTGATCTGTACTAAATAAGATGTTCATGCAGCTAGAGTTAAATGTGCCGGAAACGTCTTGCGTAATGTGTCATGTCAATCAGCGGCGACTGCCTGTGCGATGTGTTAGCTGTGGTGATAGTCACTTTTTGGTCTCAGCTGTGACACTTCTGTTTTTTTTTTATAGACAGTCGCTCATCCATTGTGACAGGTGCTGAGGAGAAGGTTTAGGGAAAAAAAAGGGCTTCTTTATCGCTAAATTCAGCAGTGTTTTGACAAGAACGCTTTTCTTCAGCTGCCCCAAGCAGAGAGCTCATTTGATTGAGCACAAGCAGTGTGAGGGGGGGGGGAGAGAGACCCAAACACAGAACGTACACACAGAGTGTTTGGTTAAAAGGAAGAGGTGGAGATGAAGATGGTGGTGGTGGTGGTGGTGGGGGCGGGGTGATGTCCAGGGATTTTCCAGGATTGGATGAGAGGTAATGGAGGGTGCCGGAGCGCAGCCGGATCCAGAGCAAGGCCAGGGTGAGAGTGTGGCTGGCTGGACTGGAGCAGAGGTGAGGAGGCAGGTTAGACAGGTAGAGACGCAGTGATCCTATAGGGCACAAAGGGAAAAGAGGTGAGCATCAGCATACAAAAACACAGAAACATAAAAAAAAATCTCAAAATCACCGGGATTAAGTGAGGCCTACCCACAGTAGCTGATCTGCTGGGTGAAAACCGAGGTTGATATACTGCAGGTTGATGGGCTGATTGAAGGCAGCCGTGCAGGTGGTCAGGGAGCCAGGAGCCAGGGGAGTGAGTGGAGGAAAACCACATGAACACACAGAGGGAGGGAGAGAGAGACAGGCAGGGGAGTGCTGCGAACACAGGGGAGTGGGGGAATATACTGGAGCACAGCCACGGCCAGGCTGTCTGTGGCAGAGGTATGCTAATAACACTTTGAGCAATCATATTCAAGTAAACAGTAAAAATTGTCCTGTAAAAGGCCGCTGCATGTGGCCGTCAGCTTTAGATTATTGTCTCTTTAAGGTGAATTGAAAACAAGTAGATCACAATGCTCCGGCTAAGATTGTATTCACCTCTTTTCTTACCTACCCTACATTTAGATGTACCCATCTACATTTTATACCCAGTTATCACCAGCAGCGAGAGGTCTGTTTTGCGCTCATAGCCTCGCACCTTTTTGATTTAAACCTCAACTCTATGCATTGCAACCATTGGTTTCCAGATGGGAACACAAATCCGCTTTGTCAGAGAGGACGTTTCCCTCCTTGCACAAAACTCATTTCAATTCCACATCATCCCATTACGCCTCCACATTTGATTGAAACAGCCTACATTTTCAGAGGCAGCTGCGTTTTTTTTGTACTCTGTATGTATGACAAGACCAAAGCTTATGCTTGCGTATGTGAAATGTGCAGCAATGCAGGTTGGGGGGGGGGACACACAAAGTGGTCGTGGCAAAATATAATACAACTGACTGTTGTCCCTCTATTATTGTAGGACACTGTTTATTTCCTTATTGTCATATCACCGAAATTACCGCGTGATACGCCGCTAATGTCTTACATTTATTAGTTACTTCCTGCAGAGACGAGGTCAGATTGGTTGCTTGTGGATGTCGTTAAAGGGAATTAAAGGTCGCAGCTTTACCTTGCTCTTGAGTGTGAGGGGATAACTGTGATGCTAAACTGCAGTAAAGCAAATAAAATTGAATGTGGGCTTGATTTATTTGGTGCTGGGTTGTGGGAGTACAGTCATGTGGCTGATTTATCCCTCTGCCTCCACTACCCCGCTTGTTTGCTCAGCCTCCCAATTTCTTCAAATGCCTGGCTTAGACTCGACATTCTACTTGATTACTTTATCAGCCCTCCTGTCACTTCCTCCAAAGTTATGATTTCTTTTCTCAACAGTCCACTGCTGCTGGTCACAGCACAGCAGCAAGTAGGACCGGCCACCTCGCTATCTATAAGATGTCATAATGGAATAAGTCCTCACACGCCTCTCCAGCATCTGAGAGTTGCACATGTGCGTTGCATGTTTCGCAGAGAGACGTATTCAGCATCACTGTAACGTTTGGCTTTTGTTCATCTTGTGGTTCGTCCTCAAACGCTCAGGCAATAACTCTTCTTCCCCGCAGAACTCAGAGGTCCCTGCCTTGTTTTGGGAAGATGGATGGAGATTCATTTGGTTTCATTATAATGCCTGACTTATTTATAGCCTGCCTGTGCACCGCCTGTTGGCCCACTGTGTAAGGATGCTGGGGGCTGAGGCGTTGATGAAACATTCCTGTGTCCAGGGGGTATTCTCTGCGGAGTGCACTGCTTATTTAAGGGAGGGCAGCGAGGTGACAATGCAAGACCCATGGGCAAGGCCACTGAAATCTAATTCCACGAGCCCTGCCTAGCTACGGCATTCCTGCTTGAGAGCTTTCACCTATCAAAAGTCTTTGCAATGACATTGCATGACCCAACAACGTGGGAGAAACTATATTATGTGATCTGGTCCTGTAAAAGCAGTTACCACAAAAAAAAAAAAAAGAGGGAACTTGCTTAGAAAAAAAAATATCTCCCCTGAAACTTTCATATTTTACTTATGCACAGTTTGGGGTTTGGAGTTCCACAGCACCAATCCCAAACCTTTATCTGGATCTCCCCCTTCAGCCTCAGAGATTACCGCTTCACAACCCTGGAGCAGGGATGCTGTCTGCCTGGTAATTTGATGACTAATCCCCAGCCTCTTCCCTACAAATCTCTTCCCTGATAAAGGGGTTGCTTCTACATTAGTAAACATGGGAGACTTGGCTGCCTAGGCTGACAGTCAGACAAGAGGACTGGTTGAGTTAAAGGGAGATACGGGGATAGCCAGTTCTTTATAGTTCATGCAAAAAGCCCTTTGCATCTCATGCTTGGAAATTCAACATAAGTGCCAAGCTGAACATTTAAAGCACTGAAACTCCTTTAAGCTCACGATCTAATTATGCATGAGGTAAATAATGCATAGTACATTTTTGCACATGTTCGTCGACCCCCTCCCTTTCTCAGTGTCTCATGAGGTTAGTGGTTTTAATGGTTTGATGGTGAGCTGTGAATGCCTCTGCTTTACGAAGAGTTTCCATCCAGTTCATTGTTAATGCACATTCATTCAGCTTTTGACCCGAATATGTTATATTAACGATCGCTGCCCTGCTGCCGCGGCTAGACACGACGGCTCACTTGAAAGGAATTCACTGAGCTTCCTTCACAGGCTTACAGCGGTAGCCGTATGGACCGACTATGTGACCAAGCACCGCTAGATTGCAAGCTGTAGCTCTCATAAGAGTTTTATTGGGAAGTGTTAGTCCATGCCTCCAACATTATTTCTGTTTCCTGGCTGGTTGTCCATCTCCCGCGATGGCGCATCAACGAAGTGGTAAGCCCTGGAATCGAAGCCGACGCCATTGAGCGCCAACACGCTCAACCACGTTTAACAGGACCTGGCAAGATAGCATTTAACCAGTCCATGGAATGACCTCAGCTTGATGACTGCAACATTGGCTGTGATGGCTTTTCATTTGTTGACCTGACAGAGGCACTTTGGGCGTCAGGGTGGATCCGGTGGGGTGAGTGACAGGTCTTGTCTCTGCATGTCTTCCTGTATGTGTAATGGCCTGCTGCTCAGTCTAATAGTTGTCAAAGAGTGGGATGACATGTCAGGAAGAATTTGCTCTGTTTTCGGCACATCGCCGACCAGTCAAACATGATGTCTGCAGCGAGGGCTCAAAGTTTTGTCTTTTTGTAAATGTTTTTTTTTGCACTTTGTAATCAATTGCAAATTTCAAGCACAAGCCTACACTCTCACCCACACATCCTTGAACATGATTTGAAAGTCAAAAGTTTAGTCATAGCACTACCTTTGCTGTTATTTTTGGTCCTTAAATCATTTTTTTTCAGGGTGTGATTGTAATTCCTGCAGTGACAGTGGTGCTCTTTGATTTTCTGAAGATGGCGTCTCCGGCATCTTCACTCATAATTCCTGCTCTCCTTTCATAGAACACTTAACCTAAATACCAATTTGCTTGATTGGATGTATTCACGCTCTTGTCTCGATTTTTATTCATAAAGTGGATTTTCACCAAACTATCTGATTAGTTAATAAAATCCTTTGACTTACAGTCAACTCAGAATTTCTCTAACTGGATGTGTCGAAGAGATCTGTGTGTGGTGTGTGTGTGTCTTGTTAGCCAAGCTGCAGAACAGTGACTCTACACTGGTGGTAATTGATAGTCTGGAGGCTGTCTCAGCTGCAGGTAAATCCTATCTGCAGCTGTACTGTGAGGGAGAAGGGGTAAGGTGGGGTGAGGTACGGTAGGGTGGGGGAGAGAGTACAAATAAGTCTTCCAAGGACTAAGGATTTCCAGAATAACTAGAGGGATGGTGGGGGAGAAAAAGAATGAGGAGAGCAGATAGCATAGCTGAAAGACAGGGCGAAGGAGAAATGAAATGTTTAATATGGCAGACGTTTTCCTCCAGCAGACAGTTCAAATTTCTTCAAGATTGCACAGGCTTAAATGTACATTTAGGCTGCATTCTTCTCAAGAACGTTGCTTTGAAGAACGGTGTATTATCCCATGTCGTCTTTGTTCTGGATCCATTGCTTGCCTAGCGCGTGAAGCTAAGTGCTGGGGCTTAGGTGTGGCTTTTCCCTCTTTTAAAACACTTCCATCAGATTGACAGAGTGAAATTCAGTCTTATGCTTTGCCCAGGGAAATGTACTGCGGAGAGAAGCAAGGGAGAGCAAGAAAGGGGAAGTGCGTAAGAGAGATTGGTCCCAGTGAGAGATTCATAGGTAGTAATGAGGACGTTGGTGGAGTGCAGGTCGTCGTGTTGTGGCTCCGGCCTGTCAGTATAATGGACCTTGCTAGTCAGCTGGCAATCGATTGTACTGCTCACGACCCCGTCTGCCTGTTGTTCTTCACTCTTCCTGTCTGTCAACCTGCCACCCAGAGACGGAGGACGAAGCAGAATCTTCTCACAGACGACAGATACAGCGTCCAAATACTTTCTCATTACCTGAAAGGTGGTCTGAGGTGAGGTGTGGAGGAAGGCAAGTCTGACTCCACATTTCCGACCAAAGTAACCTAAAGAGGAAACCTCAGAAGCAGCAGTTCGTTCCTGTTTATTTTGCATGCGGCTGCTGACTATTAGCATTCAGTTAACTTGTTTGTTTTAGAGTGGAAGCTAATCATTTATGTTCATTACTGATGGTCAATCCCCCGCTCAAGGGACTGCATTAAACTTTCTGGTTCTGTTTGATCAACAGTCGGTCCAAACGTATAAATGCTGATGTATACCCAAGAAAAGCAAGTTTGAGAAGCTAGGCAACTTAAAAATTGTTGCTCATATCATGTAGGACAACATGTTGGATTAGACGCTAAGGAAAGACATGCCAGGTTAGCGGTCTTCAACCTACATCTTTATAGTTTTTAGGGGCACTGTACTTGTTTGATGAACATGAGTCCCCGCCTCTCTTGCCCTTTATCGACTGGTCCTTGCCTATTGCCGCATCTCATCTCTTTTACATTTTAAATCCTCAGGCCTCCGGAGAGCAATGGGGATATATGGTTCCATCTGCTCCAGCAGACATGGCTCATGGCTCAGACAGAGAGAAAGAGACAGAGAAGGAGACATGACCAGGGAGGTAGAGAGAGAGAGAGAGAGAGAGAGCAGCAGGAGGAAACCGTAGGATGGAGAGAAACACAGACTGACAGAAAGACAGAATAGCTTATTAGAATCTGCCTCTTTTCACTAGTTAGACAGCGGCTGAGAGGATAGCCGTCTGTAATAGGAGGCAGGGAAGGAGTTGGATTAGGACTTGGGTATCCTCTTTTTTTTTCTCCACATTTGAAATGGCAGCTAACCCGTGTTCAGTCTGTTAGGTCTTAACTGTTTCAGGTGGACCAGGAGGCTTTTCTTTGTGCTAATTTCTTTAACGTTTCAAGTCAAGTCTCTGAATAGCATATGTTTGTGTGCCTTTTTTGAGGGGGTCCTCCTTTGAAAACAGAACCTTAAGCGTCGCTTTAGACACCATCAGGTACAATGTTTCTGTTTCCCACCACGAGTGCCTTTCCCAGCCCTCCCTGAGTTAGTCCAACCCTTCCCTGTGTCAACACCGAGTTTGTTCCTCTGTACCTTGGACCACAGAGGATTGTTTTTCCCTGCTCGGTTTACATACTCTGTTGTGAAGTGAAATAATAAAACCTTTGTGTCAATATACAGTTTTTATCCAGCCCTGACTGAAGACAAACAAACCCCCACCCACCTCCCCCCTCCTGCCGGCCAAATTTAGTATGAGAAAGAGTGTCGTAAAGTGGAACGTAGACCACAATGTCAATGCGTGCCCTCTGTGTTTAGTGGGGGAAGATTGTTGCTGACATAACACTTCCTCAGAATTAGATCTGCATTAAAGGAGGTAGTGAGATAAAGAGGCTCCTTTCGCGCTTGAAGTTGGCCGAGCACAGGCCTTCCATCCAGTCCAAATGAGTGAGTGAATGACCACAGTTTCAGATTAATAGCAGTCTGGCTAATCCTTCTACAGCCAATTTGAATTTTGCTAGCACGAGTCAACAAATCCTAGTATCTTTAGAGCTGTAAACGCGTGCACAGTTCACGTCAGGATGTCCAGTACGGATAAAACTCAATAAAACAACACGTAAGAACCTCTGTTTTTGCCGGCAAATCAAAGTATCCTATAAATCCAATACTGCCTCAGCAGTTCTGCTCATTGATTTGCATTTTCTCCAATGATATATTAGCAGTACATACGCTCCATACAACCGAGCCACAGCTTGGTTCTCATGTAGTCCTCTGGAGGGTCCCTGCTGGCCAAAGAGCTTCACTCCCCACCCGTTACAGTCACTAATCTGGCCTGACACCAAGCTGATTTACAATACCCCCTCCCTGCCCTAAGCACTGGCTGACTAGAGGTAATTGATTTAGGACAGTGGAGACACCTGCTGAATAGTATGAAGCCCTCAAAAGCCCCCTTTCTATGCTCTTATATAAAGTTAGGCTCAAAATCCTCACCTCAGCCCAACCTGTAGAAAATAAAAAAACACTTAAACCTGCAGAGAACGGGAAGGTTTCTTTCTTAGCTGAGCAACACTAGTGAGAAAACCTGGTTACACAGTGTGTGTTTCCAGTTTGTGTTGTATTTCATATCCTTCCATGGACCGTACTTCTACACTTCTTAATTTTTCTAATATTTCAGCACTTCCCGGTTGCTAAAAATCCACCGTGATATATCTGCGGATTGAGCTGAGCCCCAACAACTGCCTCTGTTTGGCCAGCTATTGATCTATGGAGCTCTGTATTTGCCAGTCTTTCTGCTCACATGCCTTCACTCTGTTTGTCTTTTACTGGCGGAGACCAGGCTTTCTGCCCAGGGGGTTGTGTGTGTGTGTGTGTGTGTGAGGGAGGGGTTGGAAGTCCTCTACGTGGTGTGAGGAGGGGGTGGGTGGGGGTGCTATCCATGCCTTCTGTGCTGCCTGCCTAGTCATTTTATGGCACCATCTGTCCACAAGCAAACCGTCAAGTGGTGACGTCCTAGCCCATCTTTCTTGCTTGACAGTGTGAATTTCCTTTTGATATATACGCACATCTGCCGCTGAGAACGTGTCTCAGTTTAAATTGCGAACTTAATCCTTTGACCATAACACAGAATCATTCTTAATTATGCAGTAATTCATTTGTCGAAGTTTCTCAAATGTAAACAAACACAAATATTAAAACCTTTTTTTAATCTTTAAACTAGAGCGAGCTGTTGACATTTTTAGAGGCAACCCTGAAAGGAATACAAAGTTTTATCTACGCCCTAGCTTTGAGAGAATTACAGTTTGGCCTAAATAATAACAATAAGATTTATTTATATATCACTTTTCAAATCAAAGACCCCTCAAAATAAACCAAGAAAAAAAAAGCAAAGAACATCTCAGTAAGACAAAGACGGAGAGTAATGATCATATTCATAATAATGGTAATATCTGTGATGATAAATAAAAATCAAGTCAAACTCCTGATCCAGATGTTTTCCATACATAAAAGTATGGTGTCCTGTCGTGTATTACGAGCTAAACATTATCTTTTATCATTTAATTTTATGTTTTTATGAATATTCCATGGAAATTGTCAAGCAGAACTGGTTCCTATTCTGTAAATACGGGTCCGGAGGTCGGCGTTACTTCACAGAAAGCCGTTTCATCCACTCGATCGGATGTTAGACACGGCATTGCTTTTATTTGATGAATGTCTGTTTTACATTGAGCCTGCTTTTTTGATTTATCGCGGGCCCTTTGCCCAGCACTTTGTAGTGCAAGCCATTTTCTTCTTGCTCTGCAAGCTCGACAACGCCAATAATCACTCTCCAATAAATTCAAATGGAAGTGGCACTCTGGTATGTCTCTTCTACTCCGTGTAATACGTATCAGTGTAATACATATCACCTTTCATTCCCAGATTGATTTGCAGCTGAAAAGATTGGTAGCCCCCCCCAGAGGTGATTGTAAATCCCTACTTCAGTGGCAATTTATGGAGGTGCCTGAGTTTTGTTAAATGTTCACTCAACCAGACTAAATGTCAATCGACATTGTATCGTATGGGTGAAGCCAGTATTCAACAGTCTTTGCTATCTGTTGAGAGGCAGATTGGCGTCTCTGGTGGAGCCTGGTCCATTAAATCCAGATGTGTCACAGATTTCCTCACACGTGTCATACATGTTGTAAAGGTCTGCATACATTTAACGTGGCTGTAGTATTATTATGCTTAGTTATTGAAGTGTTTTAAAGCGACAACATGATGTCTCTCCCGTGGCGTCATCCACACAGGAAGACACCTGACCCATGTGATTTATTACGCCTGTGCTTTCCGTTTCTAGGTCAGCATAATCACTTTCTATTGCTCGACTTAAGGAAGTGCGCTCGTCTGTTAAAGGTGTCTTTCGATCTCTCAGTCTTCTGCGTTAACAATTAACTCTGTGGAAACAGCTTGTAAACAAAAGTGCTGTAAAACCTGATAGGTCACAGGACATTACCCTTTGTTAGGTGGATTTCAATGCAGGGCCTTGTTGCAGCTCTGTAAAAAAAAAAAAAGACACGCACCATCAAGTCTGTGGATACAGCGAGGCTCTCAGAGTTGGAGAGGGAAAACCTAATTTTGTTACTTTGCGCTTTCATTTTATAATACGGGGCTCGTTGGCTTGCAGTTATTCTCCTGGGGTCCTGTGGTGTGTGTTCACTGCTGAGGTAAAAAAAAAAAAAAGAAAAAGGAGTACAGACTTGTGAGGGTGAGCCTTCTAGGGCATGGAAAACTAATCAGGGGCCAAAACACTGCTGTCGAAATACGGCTTGTAACTGTGTTTATGGAGCCGTTGGAGGCTGCGCCAACAGAAACCTCTCCGGTCTGGGTTTATCACCTCCAGAGACGGCCATGATTAGCTCCCCACACTGGCAGCCATATATCTCAGCTGTCCCACCTCCCCGTGCTCAGGATGACCCATTAAACAGAGATGGGGAGAGAGAGAGAGAGAACATGAGTAGGAGGGATGGAAACGATGGAGAACAGAGATGCTACCTGTAGTTAGTGTAATAGTAGTGTTTACTCAGCCTCTGCGCTCTCTCTCTCTCTCTTGCGCAGCTGTGTCTTGCATTGTATGTTTGTGGACTACCAGTTCTGTATGGGTGGCCACTCCCTTGCCACACACATGCACAAACACTCAGGGTAATAGCTTGAACGGCAGGCACCTTTATGTAGGTGGCAAACAAGCAAGCAGGATAGGTGTGTTATTTTTTGCAATGTTTCCCCTCCCCACTCAACTCCCTCAAAAGCTCTTTTGTCCTCCACAGTTTGCCGTTTGAAACGTTCACATCCCATTGTTCCCTTGTTAATTACTTCACTAAACCTCTTAGTCGTCTGCCTTTTAATGCAGCATATATATTATACAGCGTATGTCACGCTCTGCCTATAATACAGCGTATATAGACAATATATATCACGCTCTGCATTACTGAGAACTCCCCAGACACTTGAGACTCCAAAGCTTCTTTTAAAAATACATTGCCCCGGCTAGTGTCTGGTAGATTTGGGCTAAGGTTATTTGAACTTCAGTATCACTTTAATAACCTTCTGTTGTCTTGGTTGTCTGTCATGGTGTTAAGATAAAATGTTGCCACCATAGAGTCCTCCGTCTATATATAGGATTCATGGTCTTGACTTCTTGACAAATTGGACAGAAGACCCGAAGGCGCGCCATAAATTCTGTTTATCCCGGGTTATGCTCCTTCTGCTTCACCGCCTACATGTCACTGTCGAGTGATTCAACAAGTTTTTTGGGGGCTAATTGACCCAGAAAGCTTGAAGCTGGAGTTTATTAAACATAGCCTTTGTTTCCTAGGTGTCAGTGTCGTCAGTGATAATGAGGTGGAGGGGACTACTGGACTTTGTCTTAATTACTTTTTTATATCAGGACACGTCATCATGTTCATCAACTAATGTGTTTGCACAGACGCAATAAAAATCCTTGTCTCCATAAACGGTACACTGGCTAATGCAGCCTCAGGTCACGTCAGACAGAATGAATCGGTAATTAAATAAAATTTTATTAGCTGGAATGCCATAGATTTAAAAAAACAAAAAAACATGCACTTTGGTAAATGTTCTGGCACGCTGGTTTGTAAAACACTGTTTTAGTTCGTGCACTGTATTCATTTAGATAATCTACTCTAGCTGTAAAACAGTTTAGCTCCTGAATCCATCCTCCCTACTTATGTGTTTATTAATTAGCATCTTAATTTCTGCTGAAATAATCTGCAAGATCATTCTACCCATAATTATGCGGTGTTAATACTTTGTCTCTCATACTCACTTTCCTCTCGTACTCTCAGACACTAACCAGGCTTCAGAATGAAGTCATTACCGAGTAGAAGGATTCACATACAATCTCACAAGGGCAGACGTCCACCCCCTACACGTTCTTACTGTTTTTCTCTCGCTCTCCCACATAGTTGCAAACAATGTCTTCCTGTGTGTGTGTGTGTGTGTGTGTGAGCCACTTGCTCAGATTTTTGGAATCACGTTGCACCATTTCCGCGTTGGTGCCCTGTCCCTTCTCTCAGTAGCACCAGCGCCATAGCACAAACACAACACACATCGTAGCGAAGTGTTTGTCCCATAGTATTTGTGTGCAGCTGGGAGGCACCAAGCTGCACTGGGATAAATAAGCAGCTATATAAATAAAGAATAAACCTCGCTCTAGGAATTTGTCTCATTGAAGATGAAAAGCATCTGCCTCTCTCTGGCATCTGCTGTAAAAGATATCCCTCCACCGCCAAGGGTTTGGAGCACGGCGAGTAGCCAACTCTATCAGCCTCACTCACTCTCTCTACCCACCGACATGAACCAACGCAACGCTGGCGTACATAAAAATGAGTGTCAAAACAAATTTGTCAGCCAGCAAACTTGATGTGAGTTGCACTCATTTTGCAAAGCTAACTTGGGGTATTAACTTGAAATAAGAAATGGGGCCTAAATGTCTTTCATTCAGGTTGCAGAGTGGAGGTGTGATCTAGTTCTCTGGCACTCGACGACATATTTGTGCATCTTTATCTTCTCTAGACGGCTAAAGCTTAACACAGCAACAATGAGCTTCTTTCTCATTACCAATGAAGGTGAAGACACAATGTGAATCTTATTTTCCAGAGGTTTATAAATGATTGTAGCTGTATTTCCCCCCCCAAAAAAAATCTACGTGCAAGGAAGAGTGTAATACAACCTGATACGATCGCCGCTTGAACTTTCACGGACGATGGATGATGTTGGCTGCTCACCGTGTTTGGAAATTCCTTAGACGCATGGTGTGTCGCCATCAGAAATTGGTTCAGTAGACATGAAAGCCCAGAGGCGCATTCCTGTAAGTGACAAACAGTGATGAAGAGCTGACCGTCAGTGATACCTGTCTGCAAATGTGCCCAGGTGAAGCATCAGCACCGTGACTGGCGAATAGCATTCCTTCACATCATCTTACTCAGCAGTGCCTGTGTTTTCTTTTGCCAGGAGCCATGTCCAAAGAGGTTCAAGCAGAGCTCAGATGAAGGAAAGGAAACTTTTGAATTTTTTTTTGCTTTGCTAAGATCTCTGCCTAGCAGAGTGTTTTCCTTGGTTTTGTTTCAAAGAGGGTGGTCGGAGAGAGGTGCCCGGTGTGTGCATTTTTTTTTTTTCAGTGTTTCCACACGCATTGAAATAGCCACATGAGTAATGGGCTGCTCAACACCTCCACAGGCTTAAGAATGGAAAGGTTTTTTTTTTTCCCCCACAAGATACTGGAGGCATTGTGTTCCTGACACTCTAACTTATTTAGCTGAACTGAATAGACTAAAGCTGACCGGCCACCCAGCAAGCCTCAAGATATTCCGCATTGTGAGCGCCTCTCTTTCCCTTTTCACAAATATCAGCAATCAGTATTGTTCGGTTGCCTCTATAAACTCGGCAGTTAGACTGAACAGACGAGCCGAGAAATTTTTCAACTCAATTCCAAAAGGCCTCTTGTAAAAGCCTTGTACAGAATCATTGTCAGCGAGCCCTCGAAGACAAAAGTAGGCTTACTGCAAAACTTTTCAAACTTTTCTCATTTCAGTTCTCAGAGAGATATCTATCCTTACCATATTGTGGTCTGCTTTACGTTATGATTACTCATCACAGATGGCCATGGGCTACAGTGCAGGGGATAAGAGATTTAGTTAGCTCAGTTTATTGGGATACACAGTTACTTGTTCATAATAGCATTAGACATCGAAACTGCAGACTGTAACAAACTTAAGGTCATATATCTAAATCTTATCAGGGGCTTAGTCATTTCCTACGCTAAATCTAATTCGAAAAAGACAAAGAAAATCACTGCTTGTGTGGTTTAATTTGTGGGACAGCCCTTGTTTTTGTGTCTCCACCCACTACTTAAACTGATGGAGCGACGCTCTCTGTTTTATAGCTTGGTTAATTATGGTTAATTTGCGGTACACCTGCTACTCCTTTTGTTGACCAGCCACGTCCCCTCGGGAGGTGGTGTTCCATGCTAAATGTTTACGCATGCATACATGTTGTCATGTTATGAGATCATGCCACTTTGTGTGATTCGAGCCCATCTGGATGACACAGTTTCAATTTCTTAATGGGGAACATTAAGTGGGCGGCGGCCCTTAGGGAGGGCTGTTTAGGAGAGGTCCTTTGGGGTTTTTCACTGATCCCCATTGTGTGAGGATAGCCGAGGAGCTGAACGCTGCCTCCTGACCTCTCCTTTGTTCTTCCTGTTCCCTTCCCATGATTTCTTTGTAGCTCCACGCCGCACTTGTTTCATAATTCTTCTGCTGATGTAGTTTGCGTGTTACATTCGCTTCACTTGTACTTTCCCCTGCCCCGAGCAGGGTTCTGTTGTGGGTATTGGGCGCCTCGTTCATCACGACCAAAGATCTCCAGCGCTGTGTGCTGCTGTTGTTTTTCTTACAAGTGTACGAAACTTCCGTCCCCTTTTGGTTCTTGCTCTGCTCTGACTCACGTTTGATATTTCTGCTTTACTGTGTTATTATGCTCATTCAAATATATGCAAATATACGGCAAGTTTGAATACTAATGCTTCTGTATTCCTGCTCTGCATGTTTTTTCTCTCCCAGGTGTTAGTCTTTGATCCTGTCAGAGTGGGACGTGTCTAGCAGGGGACTGAGGGGGGAGCAGTGCCAACTTGGAACATGGTGCCTAATATTCACCTGGCAGTGCCCCTCCTGCCCAGAGGGGCATTGCTGTTCCTGATTCTACTCAGCTGTGTGGTGTTCTCCTCGCTGGCAGACAGTAAGTAACCTCATTCACCTGTGAAGTCATGCTTCCTTCTGGTACAATCTGATAGCACATTAAGCTTCGTAAGTATTTTGACACCAAGAACATTTTAGCCCCATCGTTTGCTACACCCGTGTTCTTTGAGAATCATTTCAGGCGTATTACTTTATTCCCTTTACGCTTAAACATACATAGCTGCTCATCCAATGCATGTTTATATATATATATATATATAGAGAGAGAGAGCTTTAGCATTTGTGCTAAAAATAATGCTCCATCAGCCTCAGTGACTGGCTGTCAGTCTGAATGACGGTTTTGGCTGGAAGAAGGCACTCAGAAAGATGTGTCACCGCTGCTGCGCTTCGGATCTCGGAGGGGGCGGCCAAGAGGCACTGCCCTGTCGAAGACGAGGTCAGGGACAGAATTAATTCAACACATGACCTCACCTATAGTGCTGCCATAGGGTCACTGTAATTCAATTATACCCCCGACCCCTCCCATTCTCTCCCTTCACCCGACCATGCCAACTGCCCTGTCCTTTCGTACATGGGTCCGGTAGGATTTGTTTTTCCGTACCTTTTGTCTCAGCTCGCTCAGACCTGTGTTATCATCTTTGTCTCTCGCGGCGTGTCTCGAGTTTTTGCAAGGTATCAGTGTGAACTTGACCTTGCAGAAAAGTTTTTGCACTTCTGTCTGTTTCCTTGTGGTCTGGCAAGACTGTCTTTGCTGTCTGCCTGTAATGTGATCGGACCAAGTCAAACCTTGGCTGTAGCAGAAGGAGTTTGAATCCATCCTCAGACTTTTAAGTCCATTCACGCTGCCTTTCCCGTGCAATCAAAACTAGTAACAATTACTCTGAATAAATAAAGTATGACTTTCTAGTGATTAACTGTCTGAAGGATTGAATTAAATAGCAGTAAGACAATTGTTGGTCCTTGAATAATGGGCTAGGATACTTCTTGACAAAAAGATCTGCATTGTCAGTAGTTTATTTATTGTTGCGCACCTCTCATCCTGTGCGTGCTCTTCTCTGCCTGCATTTTAATTGCCACCAAGGGGATGAACGAAATTGATTCAATTGCATGTGCAATGCTTTTTAGAGATCATCAAGAAAAAAAAAAAAGGTAATGTCGGCTGCATTGAAGGCGCCAAGATATTATTTAAATGTGCTGAGTCTGTCAGATGCCCAGTGTGGACCAGAGTTTGGATGTGACCTGATTATAAAGCTGTGCTGCTATTGTGCTGTTTTTAATCTATATTGTGCAGACAGCTACAAGTAAAGGCGAATATTAAGCGAATGTGCAGGATGGCAGAAGCCATATTTTGTCATGGTCGTACCTACAGTATGTTATGCCTTTAGGGCATGTTTTCCTGAACAATATGGAGATATTCAAAGACGCACACAGAGCCAAACACAGCCAGCTAGCTTGTGTTTTACTGTGTCCCATGAACTATGACCTATGAACACTGGGTTAACGTAGACAATGTTCTACTGTATCTTGACATTTGTTCTGTGCCTCCCTGTCTCCATGAGAACAAGATTACCCTGGTCTCTAATTTCGGTAATCATATTATTTACGGATAAAAACACAGAGCCAAGTATTTTAATTAACAGACAAAGATACTCCGCTGTGGTCAAGCTGGTACAAGCGTTTTTTTTTGTCGAATTATACCCAAACATTGAAGGAACTTGAGAAATTTGAGTTTGGTATTAAAAGATCAAACTTACAGACAAGCCTGGCTCCGGTCCGAGGCTAACCTATGGTTGTAGTTTAATGTAAGCACACATGGAAAAAGGCCCAGACCTGCTATTACACAGACTGTAAAGCAAACAGACATAGAATTAAAATAAGACAGTTGGGGGGGGCAAAAATAACACCTACCACTAATGGCAGGGTTGTGCGCATTTGATGCCTGTAATTTGTATGCAACTTAGTTATGTGAACTTGATGGTTCTGGTTTGGATTTCCTGTATTACAGGGCAGACACCAGACAGATATTATGGGCGGGGTGCCCGGCAAGTTTCTGATTACATGGGTTCGGTCTGGTGTCCTCGTCTCCCCCGCCCCCCCTTTTTAAAAAAAGTCCAGCAACCACAGGTAGCAAACGTGTGAGCGGCGTTACATAAATACACTGTTGGTTTTGCGGCGCATTGTTTGCTGCTTTCGGATGTCTGCATTTTCAGAGGTTGTTGTCAATGCTGTTTGTTTCGGCGCAACACATTCATCATGATTTAGGGGCACAAATAAGTACAAGAAATCCTCCACCAGCACTATCAGTGTTATAGCCCTGTGACATCATTTATCTTATAGCGTCATTGAGTAGGCACACAATACAGTGTGATTACTCTGAGTGCTGATCGCAGACGTCTCATCGATCCCCGGGGGGGGGGAGCTCAGCCTAATCAACCAGCTCTCCATACAGCCCTCCTTGTACACAATAGGCCACTGGCACACAAGGTCAGCCTCAAAGTCACACATAGCCAGCACTTAAATGTAATGGTTATCTTTTTGTAGTGCTGTCACTGTGAGTTATTTCATTGGCTTTAATAAGCTTTTGATGTATGTGTCTCCTCTTGTGGCTCTCATGTTATAATCTCGGGTGCATGTTATAATCTTTTCCACGGAGGCCTTTGTACCCTGAGCCTGCTTTTCAGTCCCCAGTGGTAGAAGGCTCACAATGGCACAGTAATTAGCTTAATAAGTTTAAAGTGACTTTTTTTTTTTTATATATATCAAACCACTGTTTCACGCCACAACCTTTTAGCATCTTATTTGTGTTCCCATATGTTGCACAGATAGATTCATTGTAGTTCTGTAGTGGCTAGAGCACTATGAGGTCTCCCACAGGGCTGCTATGCTAAATATACCTCTGCTTTTGACAGGAATATCCCCAAATAGCCGATAATATCGCATATCTTACCAGAGAACAAAAAAGTGTGAAGAAATGAGCCTATAAAACAACATCCATAGATTGATTTGGCAATTTCTAGAGCTCCTACAATAGACTGATGTGATGGAAGTGGTTTGCAGAGGGGTGGTGCTGAGGTGGGGGCGGGGAGGCTGGAAATTGGATTGTATTTTTTTAAGTGTCCATATGGTCACCCAGTTCAAAAACTGACAGGGATAGAAATTGATTCTTTTTTAATTAAAAGTAACCATATCCACCTTGGAGAGCCACTTTGAGAGTAATGCAGTTAGCACACAGCTGTGGTCCACACACATCATACAGACAGGCAACACCGAGAGAGCGGCTGAGGCGGAGGGAGAAGAACTAAGGTGTGGAAAATGCGCTTTGAGAAAAGCATTCGGGGAGGGAAGCAATATATGTGAGAAAACATCTGCAAGATTAAGTGTCGGAGGGATGCAATTTAGAGGTGGTGGAGATACGATGGGAAGTTGTTTTCATAAGCCGGTGCAGCAATGTCAGAATTGAGGGAGGAAAGAGTCATCAGAGGTTAATGATGTGAGATTAATAGTTTAATTAGGGAGCTTCAATGGAAGGGCCAGAGGCAGTCACCCAAAGCTTCTGCTGTGTCCCGGATTCGAAGTGCCACACGATGACAAGAATCGCCGGTGTCCTTCCAGAAAAAGGGCAGATGGAGGAAGACGTTTTAATTCACAGACGCTTCATTTCCTCACTGCTCCTTATTACGTATTACTTCTTACGTTCTCGCTTAATCTTAGGCTACTCTGAATTGAAATAATTAGCAGGGATTTGGAAGATTTGATGAGGATTAATTTGTGCCGAGAGATCTTATGTAGAGAGTATTAGAAGCATCAAAGGGTGCGGCTGTTTTAGTCCCATCCTCGATCATTTATCAGACAGTCCAGATCGGAGAAATTCAAGGTGGCGTCCATTAAATAGGACATAATCAAATACCTCACAGGCGCTTCGCTACACACCTGTGTATTGTTTACTTTTGGAGCGTCCTCTGAGGTGCATTTAAAAGCATTTAACTCAACCCAAACAGCCTGTGGACAAACAGCAGCATAAAACATGGTTGGATCTCAAGTGGCAACTATTTCATGGGTAAATGGTCACTGTAGCGTTTCAAAGATGCTAAATCATAAGGGAGGCAACAACAACAACAAAAAAAGAGCCTGTTGGTGCATGTGAAGCCACAATCTCTTTGTTGTTCCAGGTTCCTACAGTAACATAATTTAATTTCTCCCTCAATTTTTGCTAGTGGAGAGTTGAATTACTTAAGACCTCCGGGCCGTGTGGGTGAGACGATGAGAACAATGGCACGGGCTCTTTGTAGTCTCTGAGGGAGGGCTAATCTAAGGGAGGCAAATTAATGAGGTTAGTGGGGTCGCATGGGGGTTCGCGGTGATGGATGATGAGCTAACCCCAAAATGGGATCTCCGGACAAGTTAGGAGCCATCTGAGCAGGCCGAGCCACCAACCCACCCCCCTCCTGGGATCACTTAACACACTTAACATTTTCCCCACACTGGTCTATTAATGTCAGGGCCCAAGCCAAGGTGACCACTGGACTTTACCCAGAAGCAGCAGCAGCAGCAGCAGCAGCAGTAGTGAAGCCCTCCATCAGTTGCCTAAACCTTCTTTTGTATTCCCGCTGCAACTTTACCGAGTAGTTTGGATTTCCATTACAAAGGTGTCACACTATATACTATATTACATATTCAAGCTGCATTCAAAATGTACTTTTCCCTCCCCGTATTTTGTTTTGCATGCGGAGTGTCCCCAGGTTGACACTTACCGCTACTGTCCGCCCACACATGCCTTCGAATGCAGCAGTCGGCCGTCCTTCACGGTTCCAGAATGGAAAAATCTCATAGTTTGATGACAGCGCAAATGAGAGCGTTTCATCAAGTGGATTAAATGAACATCGGAGGTGATGTAGCCCCGGGGTTATGCAGATGAGCCGCGCACTTCAGCCGACACATTAGCAGGCTTGTCTTGTAGGCCTCATAAAGAGCCTGTTCATCGGAAACACGGAGGGTTTTTGCATTTCTCATTTGCATTGTCCACATTGTGTGTCAGGCCATACATCAGTTGTTTTTCAGATAATGACACAGTGAGTCTCCAACCAGCAATAAATTACACGTGTTGACGAGAACAGGACACTGTCAAACATATAGTGCCCTTAGTTTTATAACCACGGCATCGTTGTATATTTTTCCTCATGCAGCAGTGCAACAAAAGCACAAAGAAAGAACTCACAGCGAAGCGTTTGCTTTTATCTGTCTGTCTGTTAAGGCTTTCCCTTCAGGAATCAGGTGCGTGGAAAACAGCCACAGGTAGTGACTCATCTTTGACTTGGGCGCCAGTTTAAATACCACAGGTAACATAAAGCCTCAGACTCCCAATCGTGCGATACCAGGAACACCCACGTCCTCGCCATCAAAGAAGTACACAATGGAGCGTCTATCCTCGCATGTTTTTTAAACAGTTGTTTTTTAAATGCCCACTCCAGGCTCCTGGTCACTAAAGTACGGTGTGTGTGTGTCTGTGTGTGTCTGTGTGTCTGTGTGTGTGTCTGTGTGTGCATGTGTGTGCGTGTGCATTGTTTTTTTTTTTTTTCAAATGTCACGTATTGACTGACAGAAAAGAAGAGAGACAGAGAGAGTAGGCTGCAGAGAGATGCCTCCCTCGTTCTTAATCGGCTTGAGAAGATGAAAGCCATTACATTAATGTTGCTCACACTGGGAAGAGAGGAGTGAAGGGTAATTGCACTTAGAGTTCTTGTTCTTCTCCGCTGTCTTGAATAATTCACAGAGAGCTGGAAGGCCTGATTGAAAGCCCATCTTTGTGATCCACGAGGGTATTGAAAGTTTGATGTTTTTCTTTTCTTTTTTTTTTTCCTTTTCTCTCCTATAGGTTTAGACATTTTGTCTTAAGTACACTATCCCAAGTGATGATGAATCGCATTGCTCTTGTGATTTCACTGAAGTCCCGATAAAGCTCATAAAGCTCCATCCATCTTCAGCCACTACACTATCTGAAAAAAAAAAGAAAGTTTCTTCTTCGGTTTCTGTGTTATCGGGAGTGAACGCACTGTGAACTGACTGTCAATGAGGAGGGAGTGGATCGTGCAACGAAACCGGACCATCAGGCAAAAACCTGTTAGAACATCAACAACAAATAACACACACTCCACCCATATATGGGCTCGAGATGTGTTTTGAAACCAGGATCTTCTTAGTGTGACGTGACAATATTAGACTTGCGTGTCACGAAAAGTCTAGCCTGAAGATATTTGGACCAAGTTACCAGAGCTTAAACATTCTCACTGTTTACTCATCCACCCAAAATAAGCCATACGTTTGGCTAGTTCACAGCGAGGGGAAGGATGTAGTGTGACTGAAGCAGCAAGAGCAAGTGGAGGAGCTGTACTGCATTGCAGCTGCGTTGCTTTGTGTGTATATAACGTGAACTCAAAGTGACAGATTAAAAATAAGATTAAAATTTCAGAACTAGATAATAAAAATAAATGATGTCGACCTGAAATGCATCGACCACGGGGAGGTGATTATGACAAACTCTGCGTCATAGCATTTAGTCCCAGGGTCCTGCTACATAAATTTTAACGTGTGCTATGTTCATGTGCCATTTGGAAAAAAAACAACAACAACAACACAAAGCTCCTTGGTGCTCAGCTGCAAGTGCAGATAGCAAACATGATGTTTATTGGTTTAAACAATCAGCCTGAAGTGCAGTTGACTTTATCGGGGTAAATAACTTACAGGGGAGGCAGCTTTATATGGAATTAATTGCAAACAAGTTGCCTACTAATGGCCCGAAAAGGCCTTAATGGAAGTGTTCCATTAAAACAACCAGTGCTGATGCCATCAGACAAATTCCCACTAAGTGTTGCCTCATGAAAATGATAACTTGCTAATCCATTATTAATAAGAATTAATGGTTTTCTCTCTGCCGCGCGTGTATCGATCCCTGATACTCTACACCGCAGAGTAGCTCTCGTTGGGCACTCTGGCAGGCCTGGGAATACACTAATTGTTAGCCGCACAAGTGCCATTTACACGACTCTCCCTGCTGTCTCTGCGTTTATTACAAGCAGTGCTCGTAGGCCCTAGACCAGGAAAAAAGAGAGAGAAAACTGCTGCTTGGAAACACATCGTACAATAACGGCGCTTTGAGTGTGTCAGAACAGAGAAAACTATATGTCAGTCAATATTTCAGTAAACCACTTTCCGTTTTATCTCGTCTGCCCTAAAATGTGACCCATATTCATTAATGTATTCATCAGACCCATTTTCTTGCACTGTCCTTGAAAAAAGTCGTTTACAGTTTACCGTACAGCTCGTAGGTGTTCCCATTCACGCATCCCAACATCTTTTATATCTAACCTGTGAAAAGTAGAACACCTGGAGTTGGGGGAACCCCCCTCTACCTTTCATCTCTCTCTAATGACCTCAGACCTCACAAATACCGCTGCAGGCATTAGGTTAACTGAAGAAGCTGTTTAATCCCCCCCACACACACACGCAGAGCAGTCAGCCGCTTCTAGGCTCCCCTCAGTACTGTTTAAACCGGGGATCTATGCAGATTTGTCAATAGCTCACCATCCAATTTGAAGTGAACAAGGCTCAAATATGGAATATGCGCGAATAATTAATAATACTACTAATAACTACTGTTGGGTTAAGATAGCAGTTTTTGCATTCATTTCCTGAACAGTCCGATGATTTGTTTGATGATCAGGTTGTCTGTCAGGATAGGAGGTAGATTTTTTTTTTTTTGGTTTTGATGAGCTTGTTTATTCCATTCGTTAACTGTAACATGAAAGCCTTTTTGCTCTGCTGACAACAAACGTGCGTGTCTTGTTTTGTTTTTTTTGCCACCAGCCATGCTGCTGTTTGTGTACAGCAACACTACTTTGCATGGGAATTGTATTTAGTAATTAAAAACCAATAGATTGAATGATTGACAAGTACTCCGGATATGTTCGTCTTCCTTTGATGACCCAGTTTATGTGATAGTGTGAGTAATTGGAGCATGTCTTAACTTGGTTAGTGTGAGTAAGCCAAATGTGGTAAATGAGGCATTCATGAGTCAATAACCTCATCCCCTGAACTTTTGGCACCTTGCAGTTGCGGCAGCGAGAAGAGCGCTCGGGTTAGAGCCTTGTGGTGTCAAGATAGGAGTTTTGAATGCGATGTATCAAAGCTTAGGAAGAGTGCAACTCAAAGCCTGCAGTCAGTGGCGGAGTGAAGGATTTGCATAGGTAGGCTCATGTGTTTTCCACCTCGTCCCTGCTATTGTTTTCATGTGACAAGGACCTGACAGCTCGGAAAATGGGACACAGGCAGAGGAAAAAAAGGGTCGAGTCTGGATTTTGTCTCTCTAAGAAAAGAAGTGACAAACCCAACAGTCTGATATCCCTCACAACGCCACTGTTGGCAGAGTGATGGAGGAACTCTAGAGAGCCTTAGTCCAAAAATAAATGCTTCTGCTCTTTCGATGGAGTGTGTTAGGACCACTATTAACCCTGTCCAGATTTTGCGATTGAATGCTTGGTGAGATCTGGATTAGCGATGGACTGCTCCGAACTTGCCATAGTTTCGCCTTTGAGCCATAGGTCAGCTGCCGAAATTCAGCGGAAGCTTGTATAAGAGGATTAATACGGTAAAAGCCCAGCGAGGGCCAGTTTACCCTTTTCTTCCGCTTATCCACAAAAATCCTTACGATTTCCCCACATCCAGTGCTTCCTCGCACATAAATGTTCGTAGCAGTACACAAGCTTACATGCTTTTAATTTGAAGCATGTGCCCGAGAACTCTTTTTAATGCCGCCTGATCCTCCGTCTCAGCAACAAAGTGAAAAGCCCTCACGTCGACTTGAATAGAACAGCTATTGACAGATGTTAGCAGGAACCCTTGGAAGTCAGAATGATGATAATCAGGTCTGGGGGATTCCAACTCACCCACCCATGCACGCACAGATGCATGCTCAGGCATACACTCTTAAGAGCTTATCCAGGTCTGAATCATTAGCGCGCCCGCCTACCTGCCTGCATGTGTGTCACAGTCACATCCTGATGCTATAGGAGAGGATTTATCGCTGCGCTGTTGCTGTCTAAATCTTGTCCGTGGGAGAACCAGGACGAAAATATCATTCAAATGTCAGGTGGGTTTAGGTACTATGAAGGGGTCACGGGTCGTGGATGGATGGATGTTGTCGGATTACTTTGCATCGCCCAGGTGGGCTTAACTGCCCACTCACACACTCCACAGCGCCACGGTGCACTTCAGCCTGTCACTGTTGTATAAAACGCTGAGGATTTGTTTATCATTGTTAGCTTATCACGCTTGTTTTTTTTTAAATAAACGTTAGCTTTAATCTCCTTTTGTTAATTTGACAGTTATTTGACAGTGATTTACTCCGGCTGGTCATAAAAATGGATCATCTGGAGAAAAAAATGATATCAGTTTGTATCCCCGTATTTTACTTTGTAAAGCTACGAAGAGATGATATCTCTGAGTACATTCTCAGGCATTACCTTCTGTTTGACTGCACAGCTGTTATCTGTGCGGTCATCTTAAAGATTGCAAGCATTAAGACAACTTGTGGAAAATATATATATATATTTTTTTTTTGGCAGGGAGTGTGTATGTGTTCAGAAAATGTCTCTATATCATAGGCAGTATGCGTTTCCTCAGGGGGCTACACTAAACATCTCATATTTCTGCTAGTACCTCTGGCCCTCCAGCCAGGTCCCAGTGTATAACCGCCGCGCATCAAAGTGTAATGTATGCATGCGTATGTCACTGCACAGTATTTATTTATTTTTTTTTATTATTGTATACGGCTGTACTGCTTGAAGAAAGCTCCTTCGCGGAGATGTCCTCGAGCAAGGACAAGCGACACCACCTGCTCTTTCTCTCTCTCTTCCTCCAGCCAAGTGAGGGCAGAGGTTGATCGTAAAACAGGTTAGACCCGGAGAATGTGCTCACTGAAGTTCCTAGAAGTGAGGTACAACGCTATGTTAACTAGATATTGACCCCAAACCCCACCGCCCCTCCACCCGCCCCAATGTTATATTAAAACACATAAAAAAGGGAAGCACGGCGGCAGCCGTCGCTGGATTCTCCCCAGTGTGTGCTCAGCGAGGGAAGGCTGGCGTCTCCTCTGTGTACACAGCGTAATGATTCACCCCTTTGTGTATCTCTCCGCGGGGCGGTCTCCTCGTCATCACTGCGGTTTAGGTGTTCCCCACCTCCCCCTTTAATCACTCTGGAGATGAAACACGATCTGACGTAGCTGTTAATAAGGACATTGTTGAAGCCAGACTCGTATTAATTCACGTCTGAGGCCTGTAAATAAAGCACAGTACAGAATGGCGGATATAGCGCGGAGCTAAGGTGCGCTCATTGTAGCATCATGTCAACTTAGACGGGCTGTCGCTGGAACACACACTCCATTGTCCTGTGCATAATGATGCTGGGTGTGGTGCTCGGGAAAAAAAACACCCCGAAGGCAAACAAGGCAGCCACGTTTATGGGCGTTCTCCATGGTAGTCCACTGTGCTGTTGTAAACATACATTATCTAAGAAGTCACAAAGAGGTTACAGAATCACAACATAGTAGTAGCCTTGTTTGCATTTAGGATGTGCCAACCAGTCTCATAAACCACAAACAGCTGTTTGAGTCCTAAATAACCAGATTAACTCCCAAAGTGTCCGCTCTCTGAGTTTATTTGCGTATCTCATTTTATCTATCGAGTTTAATGCTGTCCCTCGCGTTCAATAGGTAGATAATAGAACTGTGACTTCATTGTCTGTGGGCGACAAACTTTGGCCTGTTTTTCAAATGCTGTGTCAAAGCAGAGGTGAGAAATTCAACATTATACAGTGACAGGCAGGCACACAAAGACTGGTTGTTTCCTCCCGTGGCTGAGCTGCAGGTGTGCACAGTAACAATGCCAGTGTGGTTTTCTCATTGTTACCTTTTGTGTGGAGAAAGTGATACCCACAGATAACCAAGTTTAACCTGCCAACGTGACTGGCATTAACATGACCTTTACCTCTTCCCCTCCATTCTGCTCTCCCTTCTCTCTCTTCCCCTGTGCCTGACTCACTTCCCTCCCTCTTTTCATCACTTCCCCCTCTCCCTCTTTGCTCTGGCTCTCCCAGGCCTGCCAAGTTTCGTCAAATCCCCAGAGGACCAGACGGGCATCTCGGGCGGAGTTGCATCGTTTGTGTGCCAGGCCGCCGGGGAGCCCAAACCCAGAATCACCTGGATGAAGAAAGGCAAGAAAGTCAGCTCCCAGCGCTTTGAGGTGAGCACTCATGCGTGACTTTTCAGATCTCTGAACACACACACACACACACACACACACACACACACACACACACACACACACACTCTCCTCCCACATGTACACGCAAGCAGGCATGAACACAACACACGTGGCAAAACATTACAGGAAGCTTTAGTCTGCCTCTGCAACCCTCTCTCATTAACACAGGGACATCACAGCGTTCACACTAAGCACACACTCACGCAGCACACACAATCAATTGCCCTGTTATTGAGCATCACACCAACTCTTCTCTTTTTTCCGAGCGAGACCAGACAGGCTTCTCTTCTCTTTAATCTCCTTCCATCTTGATTTATATAGTCCTCTTCATCTCTTTCAGTCTTTTTACACATTCATCCCCTTCCCGTTCGGTTCTTCAGCTCCGCTGTCTCTGGCCACACATCCCCCCTTGATGAACTACTTGATGTATTTCACCTCCTGTTTTGAACCCACATGAACAGACGGGAGTGCCTTAGGTGTGAACGTACGCGGTCTTTCCTCTGTAACATGATGTAGTTGTGGTAGCTAGAGGTACGATTGGGTTATACTCCCTGTTGGTACTTGATATGAACCCTGTTGTGGTTCTGCTGCGCATCATGGATCCACAACAAACATCTTGGTCAATTCTCACTTGTACTCAAGTGGAAAGGTAATTTTCAGCAAGAAGAGACTTTATATTTTACTTCTGAGAAGTCCGATTTCTTTGCAGCAGAAGATGAGTATCTGAGAAACCGCTTCAAACTGGAGAATTTTCTCCCACGGAAACACAAAAACCAAGAAAACGGCGATCTGCAAGTCTAAACGGATGTTATTTATACGTTTGCGATAAAGTGATATTCCTGGGAAAGAAAACAAGACCACTAGAAATAACATTCCTGGCCTTTTGCTTTGCTCTGGCTCTCCTAGGTGATTGAGTTTGATGATGGCTCGGGCTCCGTACTGCGGATCCAACCACTGCGCACACACAGAGACGAAGCCATTTACGAGTGCACAGCCACCAACAGTGCTGGCGAGATCAACACCAGTGCCAAGCTTACAGTGCTTGAAGGTAAGATAAGTCTTTTTTCTCTCTCTCTCTCTCTCTCTCTCGCGCGCTCGGCTTCTTTCTCCATCTTGCTTTCACTCTTGCTCTTTTCTTTAAGCCCTCTTCCTCCTCCTCCTCCTCCTCCTCCTCCTCCTCCTCCTCCTCCTTATCCTGCTTCTACTTTTTGAAGCTTTTATTCCAATACACCCAAAAGCAAATATGGGTGTTTGCCTTAATAATTCATACATAAACATTTGCAAACTCCTGGAGTATTCCTGGTATTGGCAATGTCATGGAGGAGTAGATCTATCTTAATGTAAACTCCACAAGGCAGGAAAAAATAAAAAAAACGCAAGGAATGCGTTTTTAAATAAGATGTAGATATAGATAGATATAAATAAGATAGCGTACAGTTCAGCAACTCAGCAAACATCTGACCTGAAATCCAGCCATATTGTAAGATATATTCTCCTTTCATTGGCTGTAATGCTATATATATTTACTTTGTCTCCGTCTTTTAATGAGCCAGAATCGTCCACCACAACAAATCAAACGCATAAGCAATTAAAAAAATAACAAACCGCCTCATCGAAAGGCGTATAGTGAGTAATGACGGCTAAAATACATTACTTATACATTCACACACGAGTGACTCTCTCCTTAGCCACAGAAAATGGCTCTATACAGACATAGAAACAATTTTTCCCCACATATAGGGCTACCCTCCATGCCTGCAGGCTAGTTTGACCTCCACGGACCTCCTTTCCCCTTCCTGCTCATAGAGTTAATGTATGTGATTTATGTGGACAGGGGTCCAGCACCCCGTCCTGCTCAGCCTTCCATATCGCTGAGCTGTGAGTGTGAATATCTTCCCTTAGTTAGTTATTTTGTCATGTGGGCATGAGTCATCACAGGAGTTGATTTCATTAGAAACCTTCAAGAGAAAAAAGCTCCAGAGCTGCACAGAGCATTAAGGCCGTCCATAGCCATTACACTGGTGTTAAAGCAGATCCCCTCTCATTCAAATACAGCCTTTCCATCCCCCTGTTTCAATCCCGTCTTTCTTACACCCACCGTTTCCTTTTCTCCGTCCACACTGGTACGATGATAGCATCGGCTGGGGCTTGTGTAATCTTCCCAATGAGACTTTTTCTCCCGCGCAGAGAAAGGTTTTCTTTCCACCCCATCCCGTGCACCGTATCATCAGGAATGCTGTCGCCTTCACAAACAAGACGGCGCTGACATGACACGAAGCGCGCACGGACGAGACGAGAATTAACAACGGCGTCGGTGTTGGGGGGGATGCAAAATGGGACACCGTGTTTGGATTCCCTCAGTTAGTAGAAAAGAAAGACGGACAACGGTCTTACTCAACAGTGAGCAAGTGTTCTCGCCAGCGGACGTGCTTTGCATGAAGTCGTCCTCCCTCTGTGATCCTGCACTCAGTGTTGTAGCTGCCAACCCCAGAGTCAAGTACCATACAGACACATGCCATATGATGGGTGCTTTTATCTATAAGGCACACATCCGCTGCATACATTTTGAGGATGTGGACCAGGCCTTTTAACCAAGGCAGTATTACCCACACCGTCCGTGTTTTGACTTGAAGCACATGTAAAAGAACAAGCCTGACTATTTATTTCTCATAATATACACCCGTTTAAAGCTGCATTAAGTCGTTTTATTTCTGATAACGTCAAATCAAGTGATAGTAAAACCAAAGGCATGCTAGTGTTGACGATTTCCCAACATCAGCACCCGAGTCTGCACGTCTGCGCGGAGGTAAGCCACTTTAAGCTCACTGTTTTGCTCTGACAAACCAAAACAATGTAGGTTCACAAAAAAACCTGTGGACAGCTGCTCTCAGCCTACAAGCTCAAGCAAGCCAGTACTACGTGCTACCTGTCCACAGTGGAATGGCAGACAGCCAAAGTAAACGAGTGGCTGCTGAAGTTGAAGTCTTTGTTGGGCATTTAGAAAAGCGAAGAGAGACAGATATTTATTTAGAAAACTAGGACTTTAATGGGATGTTGCCAAGTTATTTTGTATCTGCTGGGTGCAAACAATCTCGCTTGCCAAAGCTGACAATGATAACCTTACAAGCTGAGATACTATGAAGGCTTGTTGTTGTGATTTTAGTTTTTGAGTCTCTCCACCTGGTGTTAGTTCAAAAATATCTCCATAGATGCAGACTTAACTGTGAATGTAAATAACTGAAAGTATCGATGACGTACAGGTTAAGTTATATTTGATCAAATTGCAAACACAGGGTTGTTATAAATGAATATATTCCTTAAATGATAAAGGTTCTTTGGCTGTTTAAAACGTGTGGGAACATTTCAATGAGTCTGTCAGCGTTTGTCTTTATTTATCAGAGGATTGCAATTCTTAATGCACACATTATATTTAATCAAAATACTCCTTGACTGCTTGACCAGAGCCCTCAGGATGCGCCGAACAACTTAGACCCGGTTAACATGGACACAAATTCATGCATATTCACTGACACAATCACACACACACACACACACCCTCACAGAGCAGTGCTGTCAGCTCGGCTCTATTTTTAGTCTATTGTTTGTAGTCTAGCGATACATCAAGTTCATATCAGCAACACTACACAAGAAAACACTGGGGCAGCACCAAACAGACGGAGACTAATGATCCTCCTCCTTAATGGAGCAGTAGTAGCCTGAAGGTTTCATAAGTTGGTGTCACGTGACAATGTTGCTTTTTTCCGAATCAAATCATGAAAATCTGGAGAAAGTGGCGAAAAAAAACCTGCTGAGCTTCAGAAAACTGAATTAACTGTGATGCCCTTACGCAAGGCACAAAACCAGTAAAGCTGCTCAGTCACCAATAATAGAGAACTATAGCGGTATCTGGTAGGTCTCCAGATGCGAATGTGTAAAGAAAAAAAATCAAGCTGAGCATTGCTAAAAAACATGTCACGTCTCCCACGTCTCCCACGTCTCCCACGTCTCTCACGTCAGCCATCCCTGAATAAATAAAGGTTGAAATACTGACTTCCTGAACAAAAACTTCCTGGTTTGGCAATCCAAAAGAAAAGCCTCACACTCCCAGCAAGCCTTAAAGTACATGTGACTTTCCATCCGCATGAAGTTGTCATAATACACCGAGCACCCCCCATCCAAAGAGGCAGCGAGAATGGCGAAGTCATTATACAGCTAATTCGATCAGGATTATAGGTTTTAGCGGAGCAAAGGAAGGTCGAGCATTAATTATGATTAATTCATATACTGGCTCTTTATTTTGTTATGCCAATCCTGCAAAATATGGATTAATACAGTCATATCGGTGCGGCTTTGCATGTGCTTTCAGTGTGCTCAACGGAAGGTTGGGTGTATAAAAGAAATACCAAGGTTCATAAGTGCATGATAGCGTCTGGATCACTTGCTTGTGATTTCTCAATAGTTAATGGTTAACTCCAATATGAATTTGCGTCAGCGCTGCCAGTTTTATCACGGATTTAAAGCATAGGAACCGGTGTCATAATAGTTTATGCAATTATTTTTCACACATTTTAAGCTGACTTCATGGCAGTTACTTCACTTACTTAGTCAATGTCGCCCAGTCAAAGGCTGTCAAATGTTACTCAACACCTTGTAAACAATTCTGGTTGTTTAGAAATGAATATGCATGTCATACTGTTGACATCCCAGAGGACGTCGTGTCTTTTTCTTAACCTCAGCAGATGATCGGAGTCGTAACCGTATAGCTTTACTGCCGGCTCACCTGTGGTGGCGTGTTGCATGGTTTAACACCAAAGCCGAGTTGGACTTTAGCAGTCATGAGTCTCGAGTCACTCTGTAATTCTGTCACGCTGTAACAGCTCTGCTCTTTGTTCGTGGCGGTTCTCACGCCCCCCCCGCCCGAGAGGTCACACCGCTGAGACTTACATACGGGCCCAAAGTTAGCTCAGCCATCTCTCATTGTGTGTGTGTGTGTGTGTGTGTGTGTGTGTGTGAGATAGAGAGGGAGACGCGCACACATGCAGCAGTAGAATAATAAGAACAGAGTCGTGTTTCTTTATTGTCGTCACACAGTCGTAAGTCAAAATCTGAGGCTCCTTGGCTATTGTCATCTTCTTTTTGCTGTGATGTTTTTTGAGTAATCCTCTACATGCAAAATTACTTTTCAAATGTGCCATCCTGCCAAAAAAAAAACCTGTGTGTGCATAAGAGTGAGTGAGCGAGTCAGTCTCTGTGTGCAGGTCTGACCTGTATGGATAAATAATGATGCTGAGACCAGAAGGAGAGGTGTTATTGAGAAATATTGTTGCTGTCAGTCTTTCATTCCCCTTTTCTCTTCCCTGCTCTTTCATTTCACTTTCTGCCTTCATGTCTATTTTTCTCTCTGTATCTCCCTCTCTGTTAAAAATAGTGGACAGTGTGGTGGTATGACGTTGCAGGATAGTATAGAGAGATGACCAGAGGGAACAATGACTCATTACTTGGGTAACGATGCCGATGTTTTGACCTTGAGCACCCCTCTTGAATTGAACTGCCTCAGTAAATGTTCAGGTAAATGGTGCTTGTCTCGGTGATGTATGAAATAAACTACTGCTGGCCAGAAAAGACATCTCGGCTCACAACATCAGTCTTAAATGCGGTGTGCTGCCACTTCTCCATGTCAAGGCAATATTTCATATTTTCCCTGCCGTTAACATTTGATGAGCATGTAAAATGTAAAATGCAATGACTCAAATCACAAAATGACTAAGGTGGTGTCAAAACCATGTCACGACACTAATGGTGATGATAAAACGGATGAGGCTCTGTGGCGCAATGAATAGAGTGACTGTCTTCACAATTGGAAGCTGCGAGCTTTTCTCCATACCACTGCCAAATTCTGATGAAATTGCCTTGAGCAAAATTCTTAAAGGTACATAGCTTTAATTGGCTTCTATCAGCGACCGGGGAATTGCAACATTGACAAGTCCTGGGAACGGACTACAGCAACCAAAACTTATAACTTAGAAATAACAATGAATATTTTCCGAGTGAAAACATATCAGCGAGATCTTTAGTAAGGAGATTCAACACAAACATCTAATTGGAGGCCACGTATCACAGAGAAAAAACACTGTACGAACAGTTCACATCTTTTCCCTTTTATGGTGTGAGAATGAAATGGCTCGCAATACCATTAGTTCTGCATCGGCTCCAAAAACAAGCCCGAAAGGTGGGAATTTGTATTAATCAAGTATCCTATCAAACCCAAGGGAAGTGAAAACCTTAAACCGTACCCGATGTAATTTTAGTTTCAGCAAAACATTCTCGAAATTAAAACAAACATGAAAATGTCAAGCTGATATCATTGACGCTCCCTTGAGAAGATTCCTTAAGTATGAGCAGATTCTCTCAGGTATATTCTGCTTTTTTCTGCTGTGTTAGAAAATATTCTCTTGTCCTTTGGGAGACAGCTGACCTGTCTCTAGAAAGGAGGAATGTTATCTAATGGTACCAGATCAAAAGCCTTATCATTACCAGAATACTTTGCTGTCAGAGCGTAAATTAGAAAGGTTCTCCTTCAGACCAGCTGCAGACCTTTTTTGAAGTTCCCTGGCAACCCATTCCTGAACATGTAATGTCAAGGAATTTTTTTTTTTTTTTAATTTTGTAGGTCAAGTGAGAAATATGCTAGAATTCAAAGCTTCTGCAATGAAGAAAAAGATAGCCCCTGAAAACATGTCAAACATCAAACTTTGGAGTGATACACCTCCTTGTAATATTAATAGAGTTCTGCCTTATGAGTCCTCTAATTTTTGAGTTGGAAAAGAGGCCGTAATTACGCAGCAGTGTTTAAAAACTCATACGTTTTTTTGCACAGTTTGAAAAATTTCATCCTGGCATCCTGGCTTTACTGTGTTGGCTGTATTTAGTGGTCCTGTGTTTGGTGGCAGTAAACAAATTACGGCCTCACCGGTTAGAAAAGGCCTTTATTTGCTTGGCATGCATTATTGTCCCTGGTGCAGAGGCAAAAAATGACTGCGACACAATGCCAGTAATAAATATCTCAGGAGCCAGGCAAGTGCGGACAACAAACCTGACTGGATAAACAGCATAGAAATCGCATTGCACCTCTTCCCGGGCAAGATAAATACATACAGAAGCTATATCGGAATGATTTAATACCGAGCACTGCTTCCTCCGACAATTTAATCCTCTCCTTTCCTTTGCGCTATTCAAATCATCCACAATGACCAAAATAAGGTCTGTTGTGTAACTGCTATTCCATCACATTACTTTTTCAGTGTCTCCAATTCTCTCTTGGTGGTGGGGTTTCTGTAATGTTCATGCTGCCATTTTACTGGCTGTTACCTCGCGTCGTGTGTTCAGTTCATCTTCAGCGTTGCATACAGTAGGATGTTTATGAAAATGACGCAGGGTGTTTGGCTATACTTCAAGCAGAACAGGTTCGACTTCCGTCTTTTAGGCAGGGCTGTTTGTCACAACGCGCTGTAGGAATATAGAAGCACCACAAACTTGCACGCACACAAAAACCATTCAGACATGCATCCTTGCACACACACATAGATCTACAGGTGTACCCTCCCACCCCCACCCCTCCTACTGTATTTCCTAGCTCCATTGTGACGGTCTGTGTCACAGATTTAATTTCTCCTACCATCTGCTGGCTGGAGGCCCAGCATCGTAGATCATATCCAGCCTGACAGATACAAACTGCATCTGTCTATGCATGCTTCTCCCAAGGACTCACACAATATGGCAGGGTGGAATCACACTCCTGGCCACCCAATCTGCATCCTCACATCCTCACTTCCAAGGACTCGGGTATTGTAAGGAGAACAGATAGCTTTTCATGTTTGGTCAGGGCTATAGCAACTGTATTACAGTCACCATTTACCATTTTAACACACAGGGAAGTAAGAACTTGTTTTCAACCTTGGAAACTCACGATAAAATGAATAAATCATTGACGCTGCCAGGTATTCTTCCCCATTCAAACAATCAAGCTTTTGTTCTACGTATCAGAATGTAGATGAGTGGCTTGTTGAGACGTTGGGTGTGGTGTCGGTGGCATCCATCAATTGCTCATTGCTTTTGGCAAGCTGTATCTGTAAAGACGTCGATGTCTGGTATGTCTGTGCCGTCAGTGTTGATCATGTCTATGGCCCCAAGGGATAGAGAGAGAGAGAGAAAGCGAGAGAGGTCAGTGAGTAAAAATAACATTAAAAAAAGTGGTTGATAGAATACAGAAGAACCAAGACAGCCAGAGCTGTAATTCTTTAAGAATTACTGCGAAATTTAAGTATTTCTGTCTTTTGTTTTTCTTTGCACAGGTGGTGAATTAGACCGCTTCTTTGACTTCATCATCATCAGCTTTGGCTGCTTCCCACCACTTTCTAAATTGTGGAAAGCATGTAATTTGGTATTAAAACCTCAAAACACATCTGCAGCCTGTCCTAATGACTTTAGAGCGAATTTACATTTCACTAATTGATCCCATAACTTTAACCACTTTCAACATCCCGAAAGGTGTTAAGAAAAGACTAATGCTGGGACATATTTATCCTATTTTAAGTGGGCCAGTGGTTTTCAAAGAGTGTTTTAACACGTCAGAGCTTTACACTTTCTCCCAGGAATGAATGTAGATGATTCATTTTTTTTTTTTTCCGCTTTAGTGTCATTGGATTCATTGAAGATGCAGCTGTCAACACGTCTTTCTGGGCGTCAAAGTCATTCCTCTTGCTAAAGGCAAACCAAATATGCCTTATTAAAGTTATCTCTTCTGTACAGTCACCTACACAGGGTAGATACAATAATAGTAAGACCTATGCAGTAACAGTTCTGCAATAAATGCTGCTTTTGTTTGATGGCCACGGTGCGGGAAAAACAGGAACATCTCATAATATGTTATCTAATTCAAGAGCACAAAACACAAAGTTGAATCACCGCCTATTCTTTAACATTATTAGCTTGCCAAAGGTCCTTATTGCAGAGCTCTTGTAGCGGATTGCATAGATGCATGTAGGTGTTTAACGTGTCCGCATTTAAAAACTACATAGCCTGCACACTCAATATTATTGCTTCTGGCTTCTGTCACACATTTATTGTGAGCGGAGCCGTACGTTATGGCCGCTGTTGTGTGTCAGAACATATTGAACTCTTCATCTGGACGTTGTCTCTGGGCTTGGGAAGATATTGGAGATGTGACAAGACTTGCACATCCATTAATATCTGCGCATTGTCAGGAAGAGACAGGGGTATCTGCAAATTGACATCTGCTATTAAATATCTGCCACAAACAGATGGAACATGCTTTCATTATTCAATTACAGATTTTACCGAAGGCTTGCTTGAGAGAGCATGACCAATGTGATTATCAATAGTGTTTCACTGTGTATGCATTGAGAATGACATAGTGCTTCCTCTACTAGAGTGCAGATGAGCTAAAAGGTGATTATTTTGCCTTTTTTTTTGCCAAAGATTGATTCATTTTGTTAGTCCCTACATTCGTATGCACTTGCTGCTGATTATCTAAGCCCAGACGTTGTTTTTATTGGAGTGCCTTGTTTCTAAACCAGACACGAAGCCAGCAGGGAGAGTGAGAGGCAGACACCTAAATGTGAACATCCAATATTATGTTCCCAGAAATATAAGCCGTTCGTAGAAAGTGTCACTCACAAATATGCACCTGAATCAAATTGATATTCGAAGGGTCAGATACAAGTCAACCGCTTACTTACACCTGAGTAGTCTGTGCCCTGCAGACAGTTAGAGTGTAATTTTGCAGCAAATCAATTTGTTCATTGCTTCATGCTGTTTTTCTGACTTTAGTTAAAAAGTGTTTTAACGCTCAGCGAAGGTTCAAGCTGTCCCTCAATCTAGGTTCCCCTCCGCATTTTTATAGTCACTTGTTAATAATGAGGTCTATTATATGTCATTTTCTCTCTCCGTGGCACAGGAGAACCATAACAATATAAATTGTAAATCAGAAGTGGGCTGAAATAACTAAATAATAGAATCTGCTGAACTGTTGATAAAAGTAGAAGTTCTATCCGAAAGAACTCGATACAAGTAATGACAGTGTATTAAATCTGATGTGGCACTACTTTTGACTTTGAGCTATTGACTTTGACATTACACCGAAGAGTGAAGTCACTCTTGATTTCATAGATTTCTGCTTCCATATTATCAGCCCTTTGTTCCTAATCGCACGTTGTATTTGTTGGCTTAGTGTGGATGATACAATAATCCAAGCACTCTGATGTTGATAACAGTGCGTCTGTCTCTGAATTGTACAAAACCAATGATTAGACAACGCCAGAAATCCCCGCACAATGGAAGACACCAACAATCTAACATGAAAGCCCTGCAAATTCACCCATGTAGTCATTTTTAGGCCATTTTTTTGATAGTGACAGGTCATTTATTTAGTGCAAAACATCACCTCAAGATAACACATCACTAATCCAATCTTAACATGTCATATTATAACTGTTGCTTGGGTTAATTTACATTTGCTGCATCATATTGGGCAGACGTTTCTATTTCTGTACAAGAATAATAAAGAAAAAACAACACACAGTGGAAAAAAATGAAGCCCTGGGCCTGTACCCTGCAGGTAAAAGCCAAGGTCCACCTTGAAGCTCTGCAGGCCAATGAGTCAACGGCTCCCCAGGCCCTGACTGACTATGGATGGATGGGCCTGCTGCATGTCGGGGGGGGGGTTTCTAATACCTACACTCAATGAGCTGGCTAATGGGAGTCCTTTCACCCTGACCCCCTTTTCCTCACACATTTACACACCAAGCCCTCTTGGCTTACCCACTGGGCCACAGAAGGCAGGGGAGAACGGGCTTGACTCACTATCAGCCTTATAGCTTGGCCTTAAGCTTGACATTTTTCTCATGTTTTAAGAGGCATAGTCCCATTTTCTCTAAGCTGCTAAACTGTGTTTTTCAAGGTTGCAGTTGATCGGTCTCCTTACAGCTGTCAAAGGCACTGTTGATTTCGCATGCATTACATCTGCATCGACATTTTTAACCTGTTTTCGCAAGGGATGGTTGACTGAGCAGGCAAATCCAGGTCTGGTCTGCTTAACGCTCACGGTGTCAGGGCATGTCCACACCAAGTAATTGAGAGCGCTCGTTCTTCTATAATTTGTAATCTAAAATATCTCAACCAACCAATTATCGACCGTTACAATTGGAAAAAGCAGGACCGTGCCCTTTCCTGATGAAATTGCAGTGAGGTTAGAACCCCTCACCACAGGACCATACCAATTACAGAAAATGAAATAATATAATGGTCAAAAATGATGTTAGGCTTAATTATAGGTAGTAGGATTAGATTTGGTTCTACCGTAAGCGTGATGATATGTAGATCTATTCACTCCTTAAAAAAAAAATAGAAAACCATAACTGCAAGCTAAATCACTATAACCACAGGAGAGCACAAATCATCAGGCAGTTTGTGGTCGAAGGTGATGTTTCGACCTTTCTATCTTCGCCGTGTTCCTCTTGCCTCTGTTGACCAGCATTGATGAAACTATTGCATTCGCCTCTTTCGAGGTGAGCGGCTTAAAAAAAAAAAAAAAAAATTGATAGTTTTGAACACCCATCACTTCTGCAAAACCACTACAAAGTTGAGGCTGTCGACATTGACTCACAGACTCTGTGTATTATTCATTATCTCTGACTGAGAGAATAAGTAAAGGCTGTCACAGGAGCCCAGTCAGTGAGGATTTAATTAACAGAACCTGCCACATTCCACTACATCCACTGCCTTTCTCAGAACTCATAAAAGCCACCCCTATCTGCCGTAATTACACTAAACATGTCACAATAAAGCTCTGCCGATGATTAATTTGAGTTGTGGAGGATCAATTAATTCATTTATTTGCAAACCGCCGCTCTGCTTCCTTTCGCAGACCGATTTCATTAACCGTCACGCTTCCCGATTTTCAGCCCCGTCCTTGTTCTTTTTTCCAAGACACCTGAAGGAATAGCCTGTCTTATTAGCCACATCGCATTACCACAGAAATTTACCTTGAGCCTTTAGGTTTTTTTTTTTTTCCTTCATCTTAGAGGCAGTTACATTAAAATGAGTAGTGAACCACAAACCCTGTACTCCGTAATACTATAATCTCAAGGGTCTTCAATCAGACTCATGTTGGTAGGACCACAAGGCAAAAAAGTAGAGCTGTAATCTCAAAATGAAAGCCTACAGCTGTGCTACTCATATAGCGTAGTTAATGGAGGATGTGATTCTGTGCAGCAGTGCTTGTCCCACAAGGTGACTCGGTCAGCATAACCATCTGAATTCAGAAGACCACCCTTGGGTTGCGGTAATGGTCGGAGGCCACGGTTATGTACTAACCGGTGTGCCACGGCATAAATAACAGACGCAGGGCATCTGGCAGGGCCGTAGATCATACTGACGACGGTGGAAGTATGATATCAGGTAGGAGAAAAAGGGAGAAGTAGAGATGAATAGGAAAGTGGAGAGAGGAAGATGATAAAAAGAGAGGGAGGAAAGGAAGGAGTTGGGGGGGGAATTAGATGACTGTTATTGATTATCTGCCTGTAGGCGAGGAAGTAAGGCCAAATGTTCTGCTCAGCCAGACAAAAAAGTGTATTATTTCAAAGGTCATGGCATGCATTACGGTCTTTTTACTCCAAGTACACTTGGATAAACAGCAGAATAACAGCGCAGTGATAGGACCGCGTATTAACAACTGCATTAACAGTGCTTTTGTTATGACTGTGTTTTTGTGATGGTCTGTTGCATGCAGGTGTGTCTGTGCGTGCAAGCTCATATGTTTGTTTGACACACTACTATCTCCTTAGCAACTGCCATAACACCTGGTCTTAGAGATAGCGTGCCGGAGACAACCGGCTCCGCGAGATGTATTTGAATGCACATTTTAATGCACGTTGTAGATTAGCTCCCTTTCCCGTGGAGATTTTCACCATTTTCATGTCATTACAACAGTATTACATCAATGGCCTCCTTGCCGGGTCTTTGATGTCGGGGTGTGCCGTGTCATCCCTGCTGAGGAGACCTCTGCAGTGGGAGTTCTGCCAGCTAGTATTCCTCTGAAGAGCAGGAGGGTCCTGCTCACATGCCCCTTATGGCAGAACATGTGAGAGAACTCTTTGCCCTCTGATGTTTTGCAAGTCAAAAGTGCAGAGGCAGTTACACGGAAACCAGTCGGGTCTGTCTGCCTTTCTGTGGGGCCTATTAGTCACTGCTTGAATGTCACAGGATTTCAGAATCCACACCTGCAAGTACATCCGTGGCTATCAAAAACATACAAGGTTAACATTAACTGAGCCACAGGAGATGTTAATAAGCAACGTCCGTGGTTACTTGTTAACTGGAAACGCTGTTATCCCGAAATTTTAAACAGAGAGTAATACCACTAACACCACCACCTCCGTGTTCCTTATAAATCAGTCCATCCATTAGCTATACCAGCTTATCCTTCTGGGTAGCAGGAGGCTGGAGCTGATCCCCACCTGACCACAGACAGGTTTCCAGTCAATCAGGGCTGACACATAGAGACAGACAACATGCCCACATTCACACACAGGAAATTTCAAGTCGCCAGTCAACCCAACCTGCATGTCTTTGGGAGAAGACAGTCGCACCTGGCGGAAACCCATACAGTCACGGGGAGAACACGCAAACTCCACACTAAAAGGCCCCCAGCCAGCCAGCTGGCAGGTTTGAACCCAGAACCTTCTCGCTGTGAGGTGACTACTAACCACCGCACCACAGTGCTGCTGCTCCTCCTCATGAATCCTTTGCAGTAAAAGATTTTTTTCAAGCGAACTTGCTGAATGTTTTACACACCGTCAGCGATCCAACTATTCATAGAGCCTTTCTGGTTGAACTTATGTTAGTTTTGGCTTTCTGTTTGCACCTCCTGCCGTAGCTGACACTTCTCACACACTTCCGTGTGTCTCAGGCAGATGCAAATGTCTGTCTCGACGTTGTTCTTGGCTAGAAACAGCCGCGGGCCATGCGCTTTGTTTCTGCAGACGGTCTGTCTAGTTTTCAGTGCCAGATTGACTCAACAGCAGTTGAGACATAGACAACACTCTTTGCACTATATTTAGTTTCCCCTCACAGGTTGGTTTAGAAGAAAGGTGAATAATTAAATGGGGTTTAGACGCAGGAAACACCTACATACCTAAGAATTTACACAAAATCTCTAAAAGTGCACAAACTTTTTTTTTTTTTTTTTTTTTTTACCTGCAATAGAAAGCCAGCGCGCTGATGTATATTTAAAAGGCTAGATTTTAGAGCACTAATATTTTATGAGGCAAGTGGCTGTGTTGCTGTCACCGTGGTCTTTTGGCTGCCACTATCAAAGGAGACATCACCTTTAATTGTTGTCATCCATCACTTGGCAACACGCACACGCGGAGATCATAAGGCCTTTTATTTCTGGCTCGGAAAGGAGATCGGCTCAGATGTATACGCAAAAGACCTTTAAGAACGGCTCGCTCTATCACCTTCATTTTTGATGACGTGTGTTGATGCCGAATTAGATTAACTATTGATACAGAATGAAGCAACATGCTGTAGCTCGCAAGCGTGCACGCAACTCCCTTTCATGTTGTAGCAACGTTTCCCCATGAAGGTTTCTAGACATGTTTCATGTCTGTACGTTCCCTCCATAGGGGCTTTAACTTAAACTTAATTTAAAACATCCATACGAGCATGTGTCACTCATTACTTTTTGCACTTGAGTATAAGACGTAAAGAGATGTGAGGGCATGCTGACATGGAAATGAGGCAGGCATTTTTTTTATGCAGAACTGTTCTATCACTGTGTCGGGCTCCTGTTATGAAGGAACTGGGGTTTCTGGAGTTTGTTTGCCCCCATTGAGACGAGTGTGTTTGGGTTGAGGGGGAAAACGCTGGCTGACGATAGTATGGGATTGAGCTCCAGCAGCCTCCCAGTGGGGCAGGAGGACAGGGACGGGTCTCTTTCAGCAGGGCTCTGATTAGACCCATCGCCCTAGCTGCCACGCTCCGCTCACACTGGTAATTGGAGCTGGCAGGAGGTTGGCATGTACCCCTCCCTTACCCCCTCCTCTTCTCCTCCCTCCTCTTCCCCTCTCCTCTTTTTTTTTTTTTTTACACTCGTCTCTCATCTGAATCTTACCTCACCTGCCTGTGGCTGTAACAGCAGAGGCACACCTCCTTGACACTAGCTTTTGATTACTGTATCATGTTTTCTTAATTTCTGTAATTATCATATTACTAGTGGCTCCTCTCTTTACAAATTATATTGCCGATGTTTCCTCATGTTTTGTGTACAGTCCAGGCCCCCACTGCTATCCTAATTTCGCAGTACAGCCACAAAACCACATTAAGCCGCCACCTTCTGCCCTCTCTTTTCTACCTTACTGCTTTAACCGGTGTAAACAAGTCCGCTCGTATCTGCTCAGCTGCTCGTATTGCAGTATGACTGTGCGTGAGTAAGTGGCTGTTTGAGAGAACAATGGTTCTTATTTTTCACATCGTGGAGGAACCAGTTCATGCATACCTAGCTTTACATCTGACGCCTCTCTGGCTTTGCCTCTGGCCTTACTCATTTCAGCGTGTTTGTATTACTTTTTGTTCTAACAGCAATCAAAGAAGCGCTTCGAGACAATATAGACTCGCATTGTACTACACTATAGTAGATCGGTAGCAGCGCGACGGTTTGCACGCAACACACATAATAGTTTGCGATTGTTTCGTCTGCGGACGTGCAGAATGAAGCAGCTGGTTTTACATTTAAAAAAAAAAAAGTTTTATTTATTTATGTTTTTGTTGAAGCACGGTTCATCCTGGTAACGTAGTGCCTATGTGACATTATCGCAGGATTCTCGCCTTACTCCTATTTTCCTGCCTGGACTAGACAGAGGAGTGGAGCTTTTTTTTTTGTTTTTTCTGATGAATTACACTCCAGCACAAGAGGGGCTTTTTATTAAAAATGCCCTCTATCTCGACAAACATCAACCTGCATCGCCTGCACTATTTCATTGGATTTTCTCCAAATTTCCCCATCCTTTTTCTCTTCCCTTCAAATTAAAGAGGACTGAACAAAGGCACGTCTTTGTCTTCCCCAGGATAACGAGTTGGCAGACAAGGCCAGCCGCAGAACTTGCTGTAGTAGGAAGAGACAGACAGGGCTCAAATCTTACCCATGAGCTCGACAAGATCTTTGATAAGTATGTGTATAGAAAGAACTCTCAATTATTCTTTTTTTTTTTCTTCTTCTTCTTCTTTCCAAAAGCCAAGGACATAGGCAGGCTGTGTTAGATGTGAGCTGCATGGCTTTGCAACAAGAGAAAAAGGAATTTCAGCTTTTCCAGCTGGGCATCATGTTAACATTGTAACCAAAATGGAAATAATCCAATTCAGTTTATTATTTATCACATTATCATAAAAGAACTATCACAGTGACCTGTAAAACCTTCTGCAAGACATTTTTTTTTAGGCGTTTTTGTGAGTAACCCCTCTAAAACTCACAGAATTTGACATTGTACGAGTACATAAAAGAATGCGATTTGAATCATGCGATTGTGCAAGCCTAGGCTTCTGATTCAGTGTGTTAAAAATGTGAAGGGCCCTGCATGTCAAAGACACTATTATCTTCTTTCAGTGGCCCGGCTCTTGAGAGTACAAAGACGTGCAACCAGCAAAAACTTTAAAACTAAACACATAGGTCCAGGTGAAATCTTTACATTACAGACATTTATTATTACAAGGTCATGTGAGGTTCAATGAGAACAGTTTTATTTTTTTGTACCCATTCAATCTTTTTTTGTTTGCTCACAAAATTGAACAAATCTTCCTGTTTAAGCTACCAAAACTGTAACTAACCTTGGAGAATTCCTGCTCGCAGTGCAGCACACATTATAAATCGCGCTGCCTTCGACATACATATTACATCTACTGTACATGCAGCTTTTCCATTCAACAATTTCCAAAGTTAGCCGATTGAAGCTACGGTGCACTTTCCACTAATCAGACATACTGCGACAGAAACGTCTGCCAGCTGTAATAACAGTTCGCCCGCAATGCAAACATGAAGTAGAAGTAAGGGATAGATTCACGTTTAAGCTTTGCAGCTGCCGTGTGCCTTTTTGAAGTATTCCCTGTTTGTGCTTCTTGATATGACAGAGCCGCTGAGTCGTGTAATAACTCCTTTGGGTTCTTTTCACCCTGTTTTACCGACGGTTTGCATTTTTCACAGCTCAGTAACGTTTGCCAATAATGTTAATCATAAATATTCTATAGGCAGCAATACAAGAGAGTTTGGTGGAAAAATAAACAGTCCCCACCGCCCAGCGAGGTTAGACACTTTATTCTCTGGGCACCTTTATTTTATATGTCGCAAACTGCAGATCCATTTTTGAAGGGAACAGAAACAAATCTTTGGACGTTCACCTCCAAAATATGGTACGACAGACTCCTCAGTCCTCCCCTGTACAGTCTCCAGGGTAACTGGGTAGATGTGATTGACAGGATGGTGTCACACCTCATTGAATCGATTGGTTTCCACTGTATAGTTACTTTATACTAGACCTAGAGGGAGGCACCATTTTCTGGTTGAGAGATGAGAGCGATTTAGGGGGCCCAACCATGTGTTACATGTACAAACATTAGGAATCAAGCAGAGGGCTGGTGTTTGTATGTACAGTATTTTCTTCATTATTTCTTCAAACATTCTAATTTTGTACAAAGATCACTCCTAGGAAATAAAACTGATTAAATATTTATACAAAAATTCAGTTTCAGTTTTGCCAAAATCCAGATGAGAGCTCGGTGTGAACTCTCCACAGACTTCCACCTCACTTAGTTCTTCCTCCAATGTCCCCAAACGCAGCATACTGTCCCTGAACACAATCACCTGAATCCATACCAACTGTGCCTCCCACCCCAGTGAATGTGAGCATGAGAAAATTGGGTTCTTGTCAGTAAGCCACAAAGGGACCTGCTCTCAGGTGATCTGTGGCCATTATGAACATGTTCTAAGTGAATTCTAAGTAGGTGAGACTGGAGTTCAGCTCCCTCTAGGTTTAGCATTATTTAATGGCTTCCCCGCATTACAACTTAAAAGGAGAGTGACAGAGAAATCATTTTACTCATCTTTGGCCACCATTTATTTATTTTTTTTACCCTCTACCCTTTCTCTTCTCTGTCTCTTTGAAGGTTAGAGAGAGCAAACCACAGAGGAACATGGGACACTATTGTTACCATTATTCATAGAGTGACAAAGTGTACAGTATTATTTCATTGTGCTGTAGTTGTCTGTTTTGTAGAGGTATCCTGATTTCAGTTGGGATGTCTGAAAACAAATCCTATATCGTTAGACAGGAAGTAAGCCTTGCCACAAAGATAAGAGGCCATGCAGAGATCTGTCAACTACATCTGAATATGAGACGGTCCGGGCTACGGGCCAAACACAAGGGTGAAAGAAGGAACAACTGCTCGGCTGGGGGATCAGAACAAACACCCATGCACGTATTCATGCTCTAGCCATATAAGTTTACATATGGATTTTTGACTCAGATGAGCCAAGAAAACTGTAGAAAATCCTACTCAGTGCATCCCTTACACTTCATCTTAAGTTTGACAGCCTTCTTGCTGCTGTAATCTCAGAGGCAGTCAGAATGAAATCCAAACACGGGCGCACGTTATAAACGGCTGCTTGAGAAAGTAGAAGACGTGCGCCGATAATACTTTGACTGGAGCTAATGTAGTTTGTAACAAACGAGTTAGAAGGAGATCTTTTTTTGGCTAATCACTGTTATGCCTCGTGCTAAGACGGTTTTCTTCTTCTTGTTTTCCTCGTCTGTCTTGACACAAATTCTCTCGAGTACAGATTATTTTTCAAGCAGTCATTAGTTCACATTTAGTGAACCATTCTGTCACGCTCATTGAGTTTTAACTTTTGTCACATTTTAATCCTTTTCTGGACACTATTTCCCTAACTTTGCTAAATAGCCAAAGCTCCATCTTGTATTAATTTAGCTCTTCCCTGTAGACCAACTATCATTTGCTTATTCTTAACATGCCGTTAAGCATCTTCTGATGGTGAACCGAAGGCATTAGCACTGTTCACATTAGCACTTTTGGCCCTCGAGGACACATCTACATATGAGGAAAGAAATAAAAAGAGATTACAAGTTTGAGAACAAGCTGATAAAAGGACCTCTCAGGGGCCACTGTGTTTCCTCTTGATTAACGCTGTGCAGGGGTTAAATTATTATTTATTATGAAGTGAGGTGGGGGTCTTGTTTAGGATTTGCGGCACAGTTTTTGTGACGGCGTGGATTGCAAAACCGTTATTAAATAATCTGGGTCATTTATTTTAAAGCTAATAAGCAACAAACATTCTCTAAATGTAACATAGTGGAATATTCCAATGTTTAATTTGAATATCAAAGAGAATTAAGAGGTGAGCGCTTGCCTTAATGTTCCAAGTGTGCTTACCTTTGTAAGGTTGGAAACATCTGTCTGACGGTACACGATGACACAACTTGTCATTAGAGTGAGACGGCTCTGAAGTCTGAAGTAGGCCTTGAGTCGTGACTGTCAATCTCAAGATATTAGCAAAGGAGCTGTTTACCGCCATGACTAGAATGTGATGAATGTGAAACACACACACACCGCGAGCGTTTTAATGTCAACGGTAGACGCTGTATGATGGGACGCACCTTTTTCCTGCTGACATCTGGATATCTGGATTTGGATTTTGAGATAGCCCAGGATGACACATTATTCATATTTTGATAATCTCGTGATCTGTCAGTGTATAAATTTGAAAGAATTAGAACATTTCATCTCAGAATCCCAAATTCTGCTTGGCGGATTATACTACGTTGTCATGGATATGCTGTTACATTCATTATGATGAGTTGGATTATTCAAATAGGTTTGTTTAGCTTGCTAAGCCTAAGGCGGCTCATTTATGCATGGGTGCCCAGAGGCAGATTGCAACTCTTCCTCTGTCTAAACCTGTGACTCCCTGTGCGGTGGGGGTAATGAGTCTGCTATGATAATCAATCAGAGACATTTTTTATTTTTTTTCCCAACCAAATTTGAAATCCAAATCACACCAGATCTGCCAGTCTTCTCCAGTTGTATGTTCTGCTCATACACTAATATTTGTGTGTGTGTTTGTGTGTGTTGTGATTATTGTTTGGCCCGTGGCACCTGAAATGTATTTGCTCTCTTTCATACTCTTCTCTGTCCTTGTCAGCTCTGATGCACTCAATGCCTCTCACAGCAACTGAGAATCGATTCTGTCTGACACTTTCTACTTGTTTTTTTTTGGTTCTCATTTGTTATTTGTCTAAGTGAATATACTTAAAATCTGCCTTTAAACTTTTTTTCAGAGAACCAGATCCCGCATGGTTTCCCAACCATCGATATGGGTCCCCAGCTGAAGGTGGTTGAGAAGACCAGAACTGCCACCATGCTGTGCGCGGCCAGCGGAAACCCGGACCCAGAGATCTCCTGGTTCAAGGACATGCTTCCCGTGGACATCAGCAGCAGCAACGGACGCATTAAACAGCTTCGTTCAGGTACGATTTGATTTGATTGATGTTTTTTTTTTTTTTTTTGGGGTGCAATTTGACTTGATGTGATTGATTTCTGTGTTATTGTACATGACACACTGATAAAAAATAGTACAGCCAAGTTGCAGGGTACAAGATGCCGTCAAATACCAACAGACACGATTCATGTTAGACATGAGGATGTTGTGAAAGCACAAAAGGCCTTTGTTGTCACGTATGACTTCATGTATTCTCTTTCATCACAAAAGACATGAAAGATTAATTCAAAGTTTGTCACCTTGATAAGTCAGCGGAGTTCTTACAGAACAGCTGCAGCCACTTCCAGAGTAACACAGAAGTTGGAATGAAGTTGCTCCCGCAATCTTTGACAGTGATGCATGAGCGCGTAACCTTCCAAAGTACAGAAAGAGAATTTTTCACCATATTAAATAATCCTTAATCCCCTCTTAAACATGCAGCTGGGTGACAAAGAGGCCAGCCGATGATGCATTAGCTCGGATTCAACCTTGCAAAAATAAAAAAATCAATGAGGTGCTCTTTGTTCACGGTAGCCGTCCACTTGACAAATAAACAGTGCTCGCCTGACCCGGATTAGATGGAAATGGTGCAAGGTGGAAAGATTAGTGGCTTTTGACCAGGTTCAGTCTTCACTCCGCTCTGTCACTCCTTACTAAATCTACCTCACTTAGAGAGTGTCAGGACAGGCTACAGGTCTGAGGCCCCGAAGATTAAAGATGAGAGCTACTCCAGCGCTAGAGCTGCCCAGTGGAAGATGAATACAGGTCGCAGGAGCGTGTTCACTTGGACTCTCCTTGTTCTTAGGGTATTAAAGAATGTGGCTCCGCTACAAGCCCAAATTAGATACAGATTTCACACATATTAGATACAAACACAACTACTTAATTGTTTGATGTTTTTATAACAAGGATAAAAAAATAAAAAAAACGGCTAAACGTGTGATTCGTTTTACATCTACCAACAACTTTTAATTAGTTTTCTTTCTTGCTTATAGTGAGAGTGCCTGAAAATGTGCTGATACGCAATGCCCTCAGACTAACAATTCTTTTTATCCACAACCCTTTACTTGACATCTGCTGCCGTATCAGGATTTACATTACTGCATATGACCTGAAACCAGGCCAATTTTCTTTTTTTTTGCGACGGCAGAAAAAGGCGCATTAATTTGCTGCCGGAGTTTAGAAAAGGCAGACCTTAGTTCCTCTTATTGCATCACGCTCGCTCGGGTTTCGAGTGAGCGCGCAGACACATTTGGTCTTATCTTTTCACACCATCCACTTCATTCACTCTGCGGAGATACTAACTTCTTTTCAATTTAATACCTTTGACCTGAATTCTTCTTCCTGTGCATTACTCTGTTTACTGTGTATGACTTTCATTCACTTCTCTTGCCCATTTTACTAACTGCTTTTCTGCACAAATGCAGTCTGTACAAAGAGCGGGGGCCCATCTTAAATTAGAAAAATGCTTAAATTGCATACTATTCCAATGCTGCTCTGAAGCAAGGACGAATGAGGCAGTAGCAGTTGTCTGCAAACACAAAAGTAGCAGCGTCATATTTCAAAATGTTTGCCTGACAGAAGGGATCCTTCTCAAATGCTGCAATGTTTTTGGTCATTTACAGACAACACGCACAGCCCAAAATCTATACTTGCTTCAAAGCATTCATTAAGTACACTGAACTTTGTCATATTGCATTTAAGTGGCTTCTACCTTGTTGTTTTGTTTTTTTTCCTTATTTTTATCTGTGGCCTGTCAGAAGCCATGTTTTTCTCTCCCACTGTTGTAAGTGGATTACTAACTAATCTCTCAACCCTGTTTGCATCGAAATTACTCCCACCTAGGTGGTACACCAATTAGAGGTAAGGAAGAAGTGTGTTGGAAAATATCACGTCCACGCCATTCCCTCACGTTCATATCAGACCCCTGCATTCCCTCTCCAAAAAAAAAAAAAAACCACCACATCACCGGGTTCATCCATGCTGTTAGCGCCGGTCCACTTCTCCCCCCTCCCCACCTTTCGTCTCTTCCCCAAGATGTTCTGTCTGCTGTCTGCTCCTTAACAAACAAATGATCACCAACCCTGATGTCAGGAGAATGGAAATGCAAAAGCAAGTCCAAGGTGCTTTTTCAAGGCTCCTCCTCCTCTTCAGTTCGAAGTGAGCCACGCTCACGAACGAACACGCACACACACATTCTCGCGCAGAGACAAACACGTTTCGGCTTCAGCCTCTCCTCTGGCTTCTCAGCGGAAAAAGAGGTGAGGGCTTGCATTTTAAACTAAAGGCCACTGTGGCCACAAGAGGATCTACCTGCCTCCTTTCTGCAGCCTCAATGTAAACTGAAATGGCTGCATTTGCATACAGCCTATGCAGCACTGCCCCCCAGCATGGGAACAGGATGCCTGGTCGAGATTGTTAAGGTGGAAGCTTCAAACCCTTTTTATGGTAATTGTCTGCTTTCCCCCTCGAGTGAAAGCATGATTTCCGTTCAACAGCAGTGAGGTAAATAGTGGACGTCTAGGGCAAGTTGAATACGTTAGGAGCTACCAGTTGTCTGTCTAACTATCTGTGCATCCTAATACAGCCCATATTCAATTAGATATTTAACTCTTTGAGAGCCGAGGCAATCTTATAGCAGCCTCTATGCCCCTTATGTAATTTCTGCACTGGGAAACAGTGAAATGACCTTGTAGAAGATCTGCCAGTGTCTGAGTAGTTGGGAGTAATTGAAGGGGTTTAGTGTTGAGGCTCTGACACCTGCCATAGCAGTAACCTTCTACATTGCTGTAGTACTCGCACTGCTTTCTCCCATGGGAGAGTGTGCAGATTGACAGATTGGTGACAACGGCATTAGTATGCAGGTGCGTGTCAGTGCTGAATCAGACAGCGATGCAGAGCAAACACCTTGAAGAGATGTGTTGTCATGAGATCTGAGCCGGTATTACCACATGTCGCTGCCCCGCCCTGTTTCTCTCTCTCTCTCTCTCTCTGTTTTTTTTTTTCTTTCTGGTCTCGTCTTGAGTCGAGTCCCCTTTGGTTGGTGGTTGAACCTGTTTGTTACATTCATCTCATACTGCATGATGTGGAGAAAAAAAAAAAATGTATCCTGACATCATCTTATACTGAGTATTTTTGTCATTTTCAAACTGCATGGTGGCTCGCTTGCCTTTCATGCTCGTACCATGCTGCTTTGGAGACGTGATAACTGTTATCACTCGCTTGTGACATGCATATACGCATACACATACTGCTGAGAGAAGCAGCATGGTTTATGAATATATATATGTGTGTGTGTTTTAATCTGTGGGACACGGGTAAGGTTGCTGTCTTAGATATGTCAAATTGAAACTCGCCTCATCTGTCAGCCATTTGCAATTCAGTATCAATGATCATATGATGTTTATGGACCTGGAGTGTCAAAATGACCGCACCAAGACAGGTCTCCTGGGCTTTCATGTTTTGCCAAAAAAACATGTTAGCCTTCTGTGTGATGACTACAGCTACTCGGGATTGTGAATACTAATCTAAGCCATCTGGCACAGTAGCGTCTCCCTTGAGGGCTTCAGTGAGACGTGGTCAAATAGTTGGTAATAAAAGAACACAATTATGACCTCACTGTGAAAAGCATACTCAACAAAGAGTGAAGAAGAGATACCTGCAGTGGGACCTGCTTTGGAGCCATGAAGCAGATAATGATTTGGAGGAACAGTTCACGTTTTACTCACTCATTTTGCTTAAATATGGATTTTTATTTTCACTATTAGGATAAAACTTTAACTTAATCAGAGTGGCATGCCTCCGGAGGCACGCGAGTCTTTTTTTGGTAAAACACAGATTGCACAGTTGTTGATAAGGCAGCAGTGTGATCATTTCTGATCTCTGCTGTGTTTTTTTTTTCTGGCGCATAGCTGAGCTTCATCCCGACATGTGGCTGGAATAGATCACCTCACATCATAGACATGTAATTCAGATGATTAATTGACCCTCAGTCATGGTCTTTTTTCTCCTTAACACGACTAGGCAAGTGTTCCATTAGCGTTTTCATTAAACTTGCCAAATCAGCTAAACGCTTATGTTGCCGTAAGCAGTTCCTTGACAAAACTGTGTCCATGTCTGAGCCACTTAATTATGCATGAACTGGGTTAGACTAGTTGACTACAGGCTCTCTAGCGAGTCAGAGTACAGATATCTGCTGTGGTTTTCGTGCCAACTTACATCTCATATTCCACAACTGTCAAGACAGCTAAATTTCTTAATCCTCTACGCAGGAGCTCTGCAAATTGAGAACAGCGAGGAGTCCGACCAAGGGAAATACGAGTGTGTTGCCATGAACAGCGCCGGGACCCGTTACTCCGCTCCTGCCAATCTCTACGTACGAGGTAAAATCAAATGTCTGAATTAATCTCATTTCTGGTGTGTCAAACATTTGCAAACCATAAACAACCATGCGGTCCTTGTCTGTTACATTCTATATGTTGTTCACTCACCGGTGACCATGCATCTTTATATCTCTTCCCCTCCCTTGAGTCTGTGTACACTTAATGCTACATCCACAGGTGATTTCAGTTTGGACGGTGTGGTGAGTATGATGTGACATCTCCGTCACACCTCTGTTAGCTTTGTTACAGCTGCCAGGGTGGGACAAATGACATCTTTTTAATTCTTATTGGTGCGTGGAGTAGTTCCCAGCATAGCCCTGCCCACCGTCGACCTGCTCAGAGTTCTAATTATCCAGGATAAGCGAAAACATCTGTGGCAAACACTTTGATTGTTGCGTAATTTCCACATCTGATGAGCACATTTATATCACTATTTATCTCTCGTTCTTTCCTGGTTCAACCATTTCTCCTGCCATTATCCTTGCCTTGCCGCCCCTCCCCATACCCAATGAGCTGAACTAACCTCAACCTCCTGTTTGGCTGTGAACACGACCAGGTGCGGCCTCTGTGAAAACAGCTGCATTGAAACCGTTTCCTCCGCCTGGCATTGAAAGCCATGCCAGGGCTCCTTTCTTTTTTTATTTTGACTGTATCGAAAGGCTCCATTATCCCCTCCCGCCCGCACAACCCAGAGCTCCTACGGGCATGGAAGGGTTTGGAGTTTCAGGGTTTGTTTTTTTTTTGTGGTGTTTCTATGAGCAGACTAATGCAGGGCAAGGGCAGTATTGTACCCATCCTGGAAAAAAAGCTGGTATAGGGGAGAGAGCAGTGTAGGTCAGCCCCTGAGGATAACACCACCATGTCTGATGTACATGAAACAGAATAGCTGCTCCAGTTGTTAGTGTGGGTGGAGGAGGGAGGGAGTGAAAGTGTCAGGGTTAAGACTTTATAATTTTGTTTAAAGCATTTACAGTAGTGCATCTTAGAGGCTATTTCATGGACGAGTGATTCCATCGTCTCCTTTTTCATCCATCAAGATAAAATAAGTAATTTAGTGTCCAATGTTTCCCTTCAAACCCAGACGGAAAATTACAAGCCACTGCTTAGGCAATGTCAAATTGAATTAGTAAATTTTCTAAACAAAATTTCCTCACACACAAAAAAAGTGCACTGCTCATGTTTAGCATCAGCATTGTTCTTTTTCCAAGAAGAAGAAGAAGAAGAAGCCACATGTACAATCATCCTCAAGGACCATAGAGGCATCAAATTTACAGATTAAACACTTTCGGGCTCCAGAAGGTTTAGATCTTAAATCTCGACAGGGGGAGGTAGTCAGCCAAACAGCAAAGGCGAGGAAGAGATGGAAGCCTCGTCTATTAATCAGGGCATGTCTGTCACAGGTGCAAGCGCAGCCTTTTCTTCCCCTCAGAGGTAATTACAGTAGTTGTGTGGCGTGGCGCCAGCAGGGCCCCCAGGCCCAGCTAGTCTGTAACACCACCCAGGTAGCTGTCAACCCATTGGCCCCGACACCAACTTTTCCGCCAGCCTTACCACACCATTGGAGAGATAGAAATCAACCCAGCCGTAACCTTTTTAAAAGTGTACTAGTCTGGAATAGAGAACAAAGACTCCAGCCATGTTTTCACTCTGTCTTTGTTACTGTTGCAAGAATGAGGAGACGAGACCTGGGGCTGTGCTATCACCAGGCTGCTTGATTGGGTTTAAAACATGAGGGACTCTAGACAAGTGCCCTTTGACATGCCTCTCTTCCTCTCCTGTTGTTATATATATATTTCTTATTCTCTCACACCTGAGGGGGGATTTAGAGGCTTACAACGTCTCGTCTCAAACCTGTAAACATAACAAGCGTTGGAAGCAAACAGGTCATTTGACAACTGTGAAATTTTACAGTTGTCGCGCGTCGTCGTGGGCTGTAAAAACTTCCAGCACAAAATTAAAATGTACAAAACAGTGGGATTAACTGTGTTCCAACGTGACATTTTTTTTCTGTAGTTTTTTAAGTTAATTATAAGCATTACTGAATTAAATTTATTAAAATCTTCTAAGATTTTCATCCTCCCCTGGGTGGAACAGTCGTTTGTAGGCTTGAAATGTCAATTAAGGGTAACCACTACTCGAAGGTGACATATGCAAAAGATGAGCATGGGCGAAAGAATTATGGTATTATTCTCCATCAACACCCTTCTAACACCCGCCCACATACAGTACACACACACACCTCTGTCAGACTCGCATTAATTGTGCTCGTTGAGTTAGTGTTTTGTGTCAGCAAATGTGTTCCTGTTTTTTTCCACTCACCATCACTACCTGATCCTATTCCTGTCTGCAGGTACACAAACATGCTCCGAGCACCATCACCACCCTTGTCTTGACATTTTAGAGCCACCAGAGAATGATGTCCTCATATTTCTCTTTGTGGGAGGCGGGCGGGCGGGGGGGTGTTTCTTTTTTCCCCTTCCTGTCTGTGTATCTGTGTTCTTTCCACTTCTCCATCCATTAAGAGCGAGTGCATGTTTGCAGGTGCGCTAGTGCGCGTGCTCCTTGTTTGCTGCGGGGTCGCTCTCGGTGACCCTCCTCTAAAGGAGGACTCCGTCAACGTGGGCAGAATCACGGAGCGTCCTGTGATTGCGCACGAACGCTCATTTGTCAAGCGCTTATCCCACGACGGAGGAGGGATGTCAGCTTCTGTCTGCTGGCACTCCTTCATATATCCATGTGACATGTCAATATGTCATAGAGGATAAAGTGCTGCAGCCGGGCTTTTCTTTTACCAAAATATCTTCATGCTGTTCTCTCTGTGTGTGTGTGTGCGTGTGTGTGTGTGTGTGTCAAGAAGGGAAAAGTTACAAAATGATAAATTAAGCTCAGTTTCATGAACAAAAGATCAGGTACTGGAGCTGTATCCAGTATCCTTTAAATCAACAAGTACTCGAATGAGGCATAAAAATTCTAATACCTACCTTAAGTGGAGGGTATATTTAACTTGTTATTTAATCTCTGACTTATCCATGTAGGCATTATCATCGCAGAGTTTTAACTGCATATTGTTGCAGTAATGTCAAATAAAAAGTCAAACATTTCTTTAAAGCTTTCACACCTGATTTATTCGAGTTTCATTTGACATCATAGATTTTATTAATAAAGGCGCTAATGAAAAACAATAATGGTGAATCATTTTGTAAAAAAAAAGAGTTTCCTTCCTCGGTACCGCATGTATGCATTACTCTGCCATGTCACGAATCTCCACTGTGTCCACAGAAACACTGTTCTGTTTCACTGTCTTGTTTTTCCCTCTCCACTTTGTATCTTTTCATTCCATCGCTCACCTCCATCAAATCACTTCATCCTCAAACAGATCAGCGAGAAGGTTTGTCAGTTTCACTTCTAATCCTCTCCCTTCAATTTTCATAAAGATTTTTAAGCGAGGTCAACAATCCCTTCCAGGATAAAGAGAAAGTGGTATCCCTTCCCTGAAAAACTAAAATATCAATAATGGCTCTCCCTAATCCGTCATAGTGTGCTTGTGTCCTTTGTCTACTTGTTTGCATGAATCCTTTTAATAGTTCTTGCATGCCTTCCGACGCCACTCCCCCCTAACTGTGTTTCAATTAGCCTTGCCAAAACACACAAGGAGTCCCCGTGCAGTTTGCTTAAGCCATTATTAGATCTCTGTTGTTGTTATGTAGTCGTGGATTCTCCCCAACCGCACCCATGTTGTCACTGTCAACCACTTCCACCCAGAAACTATACCTCCTTTTACTCTCAGACGTTCCATCCACCTCTGTAGGCCAATCAGAGGTGTGTGATGGATTACTTCGGTATTCAGGTGGCAACCGGATTTGTCAGGTATTTAGGCAGCAGCACCCCTCGCTTTCCCACTGAGGGACATGGGTATCAGGACTGACAAAGCCGTTCTCAGGGGATTATGCCTGTTTTACCGCCATGGGCATCCACTACCTGGAGACTGAAGCATGTGATAGGCACATGTTAGCCTAATGAGAAGACATCCCACCCTGTCTTTATGTGATGTGGCAGCAGGAGGCACTGCAGGAAAAAGAGAGTTTATTATGTTGTGTTGCAAGAATTGTGCACTAATGAGAAAAGAGGTCCCGTCTTCTTTCACTAAATGTACTCTGCAACAGCCAGTCATTAATAAATGGAAACAAGCGGTTAATATCTGCAGATTTGGTCCTCGATACACATATTTATAGACTGAACCACTGTTTCAGAGTTTATGAATGATGACACTGACATTGTCCAAGAGAGAGCTAATGTTTTGGAAATAATCTCTTCACTTGTACTATCTGCGAAACGCCGCTGTGCAAAGAGCTGACCTATAGAATATTTAAGAATGAGCTGGCAGTGTGCTGACAAGGGGATGATCAGCCATCATGGTAGCCCAGCAGTGCTGCCAGGAAGCCTGGGAGCCCGCTGACTCTGTGCCAGTTTGCTCAGATATTGATTGACTGAACAGGTTCTGCTATCCTTGGGCACTTTGTCAAGGCAGTTAAATTTATAGGTATCCAGCAAGCAGGCAGGCAGAGTGGAGACAGGGCTTATTTTGTGGTTTTGATAGAGTCCCGGAGCCCGTCTCTCCAAGCCGCTCTCAACAGGAGAGAGGCTTCGGGGGAATCGATAACAATTACCTGCCCTCTAGTCATTTTGTTCCACAGCACCTCTCCAAACTTAACCGCACGACATGAATTATTCACAACATTAAGTGTTCAATATACACAGGCCCCATTGACTGACTGCTCTTAGCACTGTTTAGTCTATGGAATCATGAAGGAATAACAGATACTTTGAGCTAAATGGTTTTACATTAGGGCCGCTTCTCTCAGATCTCTCTCTTTTTTTTATAAGCATATGTTGTGAAAAATAGCTGCACTTGGAGAATATTACAGTTGTGTGGGAAGACACAGGTGGCTACCAACATAAGTGGAATACTAACGTGTGTGTGTGTTTCTTTTTTTTTTTCTTGAAATACTCAAAGGAAAGTCTGTCATGCATTCTTCAGCCTGGAAATCAGATGTTCAGTCAATTACACAAGAAAATTGGACCAAGTTCCGTCTTTATCTTCTTCTCTCAACGTAACTCGGGCTTGTGATCCCATCCCATATCTTTCCTCGGCTCCCGTGCATGCTTTGCTTGAGAATGTCGTCCCTGTCCCGTTCCCAGGCTGGTGACGCTACCCTGCCTGTCCATTCTTTGCATTTAGAGATCAGCCGTTTGCTTGTGAACCTGCGTAAAGCAGACGTCATGGCTGTTGATAATTCCCTGCACTGTTAAAGTGCGTCACTTCTTTCCTGCACGAACCCGTCCGTATTGTATCTTCTTGTTCATTGAGTCATTTTGGAAACTCTGCGTTGTTATTACCATTCAAGAGTCATCATTACTCCATCCTAAACCTTCACTGACCTCTTCGCTGTTCCCAGAGTTAACTTTTTTTTCCCCCCCCACACACCCTCTGAAGAGGTTAGCTCTTATAAAAGGAACTGCAAAGTTTTGATTCATCTTGGATATTGTGAGAAAAAGAAAATTCAAAACATGCATGATTCAGTGTATTTCATGAGACAAAACAGACCTGGTATATTAATATTTTTATGAGATATCGAGCCAAGTAGTTTAAGCCCACATGATGGTATTGATTGGGAAAAAAACAGCAGCAGGTTTATATATACAACACCTCAATTATTTTAGGAAAATTCAGATGAGAGTGAACCAGGTTCCCCTTGTTATAGTGCGGTCCAGTGACTCCAGAGATTTCCTGACTGGAATCTTAAAAAATGCTTCTGTGTTTTGTTTTGTTGTTGTTGTTGTTGTTTTTTTCATTTCACCACATAATGAGGGGAATAACAAGCATGGCTATATAGTAACAACGTGCTGGTTCAAATGAGATTGGGGAGGGAGGGGAAAGGTGTGGAGGGAGACTTACATTTTAAAATCCATTTTCATGGAGACCAGTGCAAAAGAGCAATTACAGTCAAGAGCTTCTTTTTTCCCCCCCCAGAGAGACACAGAGATGTTATAGTGCATTAGGGGAAACGAGCAGTATACATTCTGCAGGGACAGTTTCACGCCGTAGTATTTTGAATACACACGACCAGCAATAGCGGGGACCTCACTAGGGAGCGAAATGTTTGGCTTGGCTTCATAATCAAGGTTAAAGAAGTCAGAGCTGCGCCTTCATGTGTTCAGCACACACTATGGTAATTTTCAGCATATCGTAAATGTAACAGGTCTGACACTGATGGGCGTTCACATCGCACTGTCAAGTTTTCTTTACCATGTCAAGCGGATAAGTTTGCTGTGGTTGCCAAAAGTTACCAGAGAATGATCTGAAGTGTGTAAATATGGCAGGCATTCCTTGTGTATCTTTATTTAGATAGAAAACAAGTCATATGTAAATGCTGGCTGCCTGTTTTATTCTGGGCCAGCTTTTCAGTATCGCATGGAGCCTCAGCATCGGTGTTTGCCTTGTCCCTGGCGACGTCAACGGGCCCTTCTTGTCTCCATGGGAACCCCTTTTTAATGTCAGCCTATCTGCATATCAGAACTGCACAAAGAGAGCGAGAGAGAGAGAGAGAGAGAGAGAAAGACAGGCTGAAGCAGAAGGAGCCAGAGAGAGGGAGAGGGAGGAGAAATCAAACAATGCCATCTCCACAGGGTCCCTCAATGATGCAACTCTCGCTACCATTTGACACTTTGACAAAAGAGGGCCAGACATAGTCTCCAGCAAAACTGGGCTATTTTTTTGATTATATTCCCTTTTGTTGGCAAGAGGATAAAACACCCCCTCAAAGTTTTCTTGTGAATTTCCAGAGCCATTTTGTGACAGTCTTATTATTCCCATTGTGCTCGCCTGCACATTCGGACAAAAGCGATCAGCCCTCCATTCTATTAGCTGTGTGGGGAAAGACCATTCATGAAATCACACACACAAAGAAAAAAAAAGAATCATCATATTCACCTTTACATATGCAACCTGTTAACTGTTTTCTCCTGCTCCTCTTCATCTCCCGTCAGTGCGAAGAGTCCCACCCAGATTCTCCATTCCGCCCACCAACCAAGAGGTGATGCCAGGCGGCAGCGTCAACCTGACGTGCGTGGCAGTGGGCTCGCCGATGCCCTACGTCAAGTGGACAATGGGCCTGGTGGAGCTGACCAAGGAAGAAGAGATGCCGATGGGACGCAACGTGCTGGAGGTCAACAACATCCGTGAGTCGGCGAACTACACCTGCGTGGCCATCTCCTCTCTGGGCATGATAGAAGCCACCGCACAGGTCACCGTCAAAGGTAAGAGCCGTATCTCTGAGCGAGGTTATTGTGCTGTTGAGTACTGTTAATGTGAACTCTGCAACTCTGACGTGTTATAAAACAGTAAACCGCTTTCCAATCTTGTAAATAACCATCGCTGCTTTCGAGCTGTGGCCTGTGGTTCTTGTTGACGCTGAGAGGTTAAAAAAATGAAACGCTCTCGCTGTTTTCAGTCTCAATGTCAGCGCTTGTGTGTGTGTGTTGTCTGCCCATTGCAGCGTCTGTTATCAGTTGTTGTCAGTATTGATCCTCCTTTCCACTCAGCTGATCGATACACTGAATGTCACAGTCATTTAGAGGGACCACAGCAGTACAGAACACCCCCTTTTTAAAAAGAAACCATAATGAAGAGCCTCTGTTTTGTTTGTATTTGTCCCGCTCTCACAACGGGAACCACTCTTGCAATTTTCTTGTATTGTCAGTGATGACCATACCACTGGCTCCTGACAGCACTACGAGGATTAGCTTATGAAACAATCATTTCAGAGCTATGAGTTACAGAACGGAGACATGACTGGCCATGTCTTTTCTCCAGAGAGCTGATTTTAGCTGCATCGTGCCTGCATTTTAGGAATCATTGTATCGAACGTGTCAATTTTTCTCAAATCCTAAAAGTGCATTCTTGATATCAAAGCTAATGCCCTGCTTCCTTCTCCTCAGCTTTGCCAAAGCCTCCCGCCTCCCTCATTGTGACTGAAACCACAGCCACCAGTGTGACTCTCACCTGGGACTCTGGAAACCCAGAACCTGTCTCCTACTACATGATCCAGTACAGAGCCAAGACCTCAGACAACGGCTTCCAGGAAGTGGAAGGTGTGGCAACTACCCGTTACAGCATTGGTGGACTTAGCCCCTACTCCGAGTATGAGTTTCGTGTCATGGCTGTCAACAACATTGGCCGGGGGCCACCGAGCGACCCCGTGGAGACACGCACTGGTGAACAGGCCCCCTCCTCGCCACCTCTGCACGTCCAAGCGCGCATGCTGAGTGCCAGCACAATGCTGGTCCAGTGGGAACCGCCCGAGGAACCCAACGGGCAAATCAGGGGCTACCGGGTCTACTACAGCTCGGACTTGACGGCTCCGCTCAGCGCCTGGCAGAAGCACAACACAGACGACAGCAGCCTGACTACCATCTCAGGTCTGACTCCTGATATCACCTACAGCCTCAGGGTGCTTGGCTTCACATCTGTAGGTGACGGGCCACCTTCTGACATCCTGCAAGTCAAAACCCAGCAGGGAGGTGAGCTGCCAACAACAGTGTTAGGCTGTGTGTGTTAATTAAGTGTACATTCATATGCACATGCAAAGGGCTCATGAGGTTATTTGTCTGTTGTAGTGAGGCGGTTATTGCCGTGATAAACATTTAGCTTTAGAAATGTGCTCTTGTTTTAATTCCTTTTATTCTTCAACCTCTGTCCTCCCGCCCCTCTGTACCCAGTCCCTGCCCAGCCGTCCAGCTTTGAGGCTGAAGCTGAGCTGGACAGCCGCATCATGCTAACATGGCTGTGGCCCGTCCAGGACCCCATCACTAAGTATGAGCTGCAGTACTGGGAGGCCGGCTCAGACAACAAGGTTAGAATAACAGCGTGAAGTTCTAACTATTTTATGACCCGGTGTTCTCTCCTACATAACATCTTTCTTTAGTTGTATTTCTGTCATGCTATCTCTCTGCCTTTCTGTCTGTCTGTTCATCCATCCGTTCACCTGTCTATCTGTCAGTCTGTCTGTCTGCCGTGAGATTGCAGACGGATGAATCTTCTTCTTTATGACGCAATATCTCTGAATGGGAGGCCGCAGCTGAAGCAGTGTTGTTGCAGTAATTCGGTCAACTCTCCAGCTGATGAGAAAGATTTACTGTAGTAACAGACAGCAAAATCTGTTTGTGGCCCTTCGTACAACTCTATTAGACCACTGCGTCAGTTGTGAACAAGACAATTTGGCTATGGAATAAGCTGCTCTCCAATTTGGCTGTTTTCTGCGTTGCATGTATGCAGGAAGGAGAGACAGCAGTCGGATTCATTCACCCACGTGAAAATAATACAACAAATACTCCTCCTAGGCGAGCATGTGACTGTCTTTGTTGTTAACTGAGTGCCATCTTTCTGTCTAACCCTACAGTTACACGTGAGCTTCAACCCAGCGGGCTCCTACGCTGTGGACGGTCTAAAGCCTGACACCTTGTACCGTTTCTCTCTGGCAGCCCGTTCTGAGATGGGCTTAGGCGTCTACACTCAACCCATCGAGGCTCGCACCGCCCAGTCCAGTAAGTCCTCGTGGAGAAAGTGGTTTTCTCCTGTGTTGTCTCTCTCTCTCTTGTCTGTCTTGTCTCCTTGTTGTCCACTAACCAGTGATTTTGTGGCGCAGCAGTCGCCCACAGTCGGCTGAAGCAGGTTTTAGGTTTAGGCAGGACAAAGTTGTGTTTCATAGAGCTTAACTTAGACACCGTTGGCAACTTGAATGTCAAGTCAATTTCAGCACAACATAAAATGCTGACAGTGCAGCCAGTCCCAGTCAGCCTCTCGCCTCCACCACCTCCCCTCTGTCGCCAACACTAACCCTCCTGTCCATCTATCTGAGGGCAGGCCCTGTGTTCAGTGTCAAAGGTACGTTTAATGTGTCTTTTTTTCCCCCACATTTGTGAGCTGTGCCGTGTTATTTTGCCTCATATCATTATGTGCTTTTACAGTGCCAGCACTCAAAATGTCACTCTGCCAGCTGACTGTTGACTTTTTTGCTGTGGTGGCACCATGCTTGTACCACCTCTCAGCCAGGGGGCTTATGTTGCAGTACATTTTACACATTTTAGGATCACGTGAATAAGTGTGCCTTCCTAATTTGATCCGCTAGAGAGAAGTTGTTGGAATTACAGAAAACAGATGTTTAATCTTCTCGGATCGGTAGATCTTTAGGCTTGGTTCAGGACGTCGCAGGTGCACGCTGCACAAATATAATATAGAAATTACATTGGTACATTTTAAATAGGCAACTTTGCAAACGTCGCCGTGATTGCAACATTAGAATAGAAAAGAGTACGATAGGATGGATGGAAGGAATTGATACCTAGTTTTTGAAATCTTCCCCATTAGGACAGACAAAATCACTTAACGTCAACACCTCTGACAACTACAGAGTATTATAACTGTCAGTTGAGATCACAAGTGGTGATGAGTCCTGTGCCTCCTGTCACAGAAGGACACAGAATTTGGAGGCAAATAGGCAGTGGGGAAGTGTGACATTTTGTAGTGCTACATTTAAATGTTTAGTTTCTTTATTTTTATTTTTTTTAAGATTCAGAGCAATGAACATGAGCTGTATTCATATTCTTTTGCCATTTATATATGATCCAAGACTACAAGTCCACTACTAAGGACTCAACGGTCTTTAAAAGTGGCCGAAGAGGTGGCTTCATTGTGCCGTTTTCTTTCTTAGAGACAGAAGGTAGAGTGAGCTTTCTGTGCATGCACAATCTATGTCCTATGGGAACACGTCTAGGACATCCGTAATGGTTTTTGGTTGTGTGATTCACTCAGCACAAGTACATTTTTTTGACTGTATATGGTCAAATAATTATGTTTTGGGTGTTAACTTTAGGAAGAAGGGGAGGTAGATGGAGGCACTTTATCTTCTTCAGCTAAAACTTTATCTCCATTATACGCCCGCTCTTTGTCTGTCTCATTCTGCCTCCGAGGTACGTGCATTTCCTGTGGCGTCGTCCTCCCCTCGTCCAATTTGACTTCATCTAGCAGATTCTTCAGTATCACAATCTGTTCTGCTAATCATCGGCATTGTTTTGACTCAGTCTGTCACCTTTTTTGTAATACATGTGGTGTTGTCAGGTCTTTGTAGTTTCCTGTCCACTCTCCTGCAGATCAGGGACCACCTGATGAGTCTTCGTTCTCTTCTGTTAATATTTTGAGCTTTGAGTTCTGGCGTCAGTTTATCGGATCCAGATTAGAGAATTGTTCATTGCTCTGCTTATTAAAAAATAAATTTCATGGGCATGCTTTGTAAGAACACCTTGTTTCAGATTTTCTTTTTCTCAGTTCATTTTCTTTTCTTTTGAAGAGGCCCCTTTTTTTTTCCCGTAGAGTCGAATAAGTTCGTGATTCAGTTAGATGCATGTAATGTATGAATGCTATTGTGTTTATTTTCAGTGTTGTTCTTGTTCCCTATTTTGAAGTAGTTTATTGGTTTTCTGTTTTCCTCTGGACTTGAGAGATTAAATATATTTTATACAGCAGCTGTTGCGAACGATGTTATATTATTTATTGCAGTAATCTTATTATTCCAGACTGGAGGTGTAGCACTAGGAGAGATTACAAACCCTATATAGACACATTATACTATATGCTATTTGTGTTTCTACACATAGTGAGACATGTCAGAAGTTTACTATAAAACATGGCAGGGTAAGATGGGCAGAATATAACAGAATCTGTCGATATACACATTGAATTAAAAAAACAGTTATTTAAATCATAAAAGGTAATTAAAGAGTCCCATTTGATAACAATATTGTTTACCATGTTTGTTGACAGTGTTGTGATTTTCATAACTGTTACTAATTATGAAATGATAGCTTTATGCACGACTTTCAAGACAGCCCTGTGTTTCTCAGCTGCAGCACCGAGCAGGGTCTGACAAACACTGTTACAAAGCCCAGAGCTTCCGCATCAATGTGCGAACACCAGTCAACACTGTCAAGCACTTGTTCACACTCTCGCACGTCCGTGGCCGGTCTATTGCTCCCTCTGCATACTGCGGGAGGCAGCAGAGAGGGCAGTTAGGGACAAATTACGTCTTTAGAAAAACATCGGCTTGTAAAATTTTGGCACGTTTTATGTTCCGTTCAGCCCGCCCTGTAGTTTTAGTGCCAAACCCAGCTTCAACAGTAGCCTGGTAGATGCGCTTTTGCAGCCAGTCTCTCAGTCCAGAGGTAGCATCCTGTTTAGTACGGAAGCTTTTTGTATTCGGTGTGAAAATTAAAGTGTTTGATTCAAACTCGCAATGTAATATTATTAAATGTATCACCTACAGTATGAGTGCAAATGATTTGTGAACTTCACACAGAAAGTAGACTTTGTAGACTTTCACTAGAAGGTAGAGGACCAAAACATGGAATACTGCTGGTGTGTAATTTAACGTTTGAATTATTTTGACCCGTCTACAAAAAGCTTCCAGTTTTGCCTTAAGTTTGCTTGTGTTTTAGTTTCTTTTTTTGTTTGCTTGATCCGTGCCCCCCTCCGTGTGGTTGTGCTCCCCTCCCCCTACAGCCCCATCAGCCCCCCCTCAGGAGGTACACCTGGTCAGCCTGAGCTCCACCAGCCTCAAGGTGAGTTGGGTGGCACCGCCCGCCGCTAGCCGCCACGGCGCCATTGTGCGCTACACAGTCAGCTACCAGGCCATGGCTGGAGAAGACACGGAGCGGCATGAGGTGACGGGCATCGGCGCAGACGCCACTAGCTTTGTGCTGGAGGGCCTGGAGAAGTGGACTGAGTATCAGGTGTGGGTGAGGGCACACACTGACGTGGGCCCCGGCCCAGAGAGTGCCCCAGTGAGGATGAGAACCAAAGAGGATGGTAGGTCAACACCTCCCCTTAAGCAGAGTGCTCTCAGACTCTTGACATCTGTTGCTTGGGGCTGCCTGTCACTGTTTTCCTTCACTCTCTTCAACTTTTCCTGCACATTTCTTTGTCCTGTTGATCAATTCCAAGTTAATGAGGTGATAGCGGTAGCAAAAGGGGGTCACCTTCTCTCTTTCTTTTTTTTTTCTCCTCTTTCCAGCTCGCTCTCTGCAGCTTTAACGCTTCACATCTGTGACAGGTTAAGGATCATCACCTCCAGGGCCTCGGCTCTGCACCACTTTCCTCAAGCTTTCACTGTTTAAATGCCTTCATGTCTTCTTTCTTCTGTTCTGAGGAGTAGAAGTGGAGCAGCACTCCCCCTCTCCGTTCCATCGCTCTCGCCTCTTTCTCTCACTCGTTCCTCGTTTTGTTTGCAGTCTGATAGAGAGCGGCTCCCCCTAAGAGAGTCGTCTATAATTAATGTGTTTGAAGTTTGCTGCAACACAGCTAATTTCATACCGGAATTAAGGGCATTACAGACATCACTAGACCACATGCTGTCCCGTATTGGGTGTTTTGGGGACACAGTAGACACAAAAGGTCTGAACTTAGTGGAGATGATTTTGATTCATGGCCAAATCTAGTCTGACTTCCTACTAGAGGAGCGCCCAAGTCTATAAAAAACTCACCAGGAGTCATTATTTTGGCTCCTCATCACAAAACACAGTGAACTGAGGAAAATTGCTAACTCACCATATTTTGACTCCCTTCCTCCCTCTCCCTCTCTCTCTCCGTCTTGCCCTTTTTTCTGGTTTCCAGTGCCGGGAGCACCCCCCAGGAAGCTGGAGGTTGAGGCCATAAACTCCACAGCAATCCGGGTCACCTGGAAGCCGCCCCTGCAGGGGAAGCAGCACGGCCAAATCCGGGGCTATCAAGTCATCTTCTCTCGGCTTGAAAACGGCGAACCACGAGGCCAGCCTAACATCATGGACGTTGCTTTGCCAGAGGCACAGGTACTGGATGATGTCTTACCAGGAGCACCAGCCTTTCTCTGTCTCTCTTTCACCGTCTTTATCTGTCTTATGTTCGTATCCTATTATTTTCATTCTCCACTGCTCCCATATTCCCTTCAGTTCACACTTCATTCCCTCCATACCTTGTGATACATGGAATTTTCTTTACGTCGACCACACTATCTCTTCCTCCCCTTCTTTTTTTTTTTTTTCTCCATCGTCCTCCACATGTGACATTTGACTCTAAATTGGTACCCTGCTCCCACAGCTTTGGATTAGCCGCCGTAACAAGATTCATTCTAATTCTACAGTAATAGCTATTAAATATTTTATATGTGTTACATCAGGTTGGGGGCTTAGCCCGAATCAATGCACCTCTCTTTGCGGTTTTAGCAGTAAAACATATGCACTGCCTTGTTACCATGTTTATAAATTAGACTTTTTTTTTTTCTCTTGACGCCGCCCTTTGCACATTAATGCAGGCTGCTCCGAATCGCCCAAAGCTGTGTGACACCGTGTGAGATGGATGAGAGATTGTAATCCTTAAGAGGGATTCAGAGATTCATGAATATCTTAAAACCAAAAAAAAAAAAACAAAACACTCTCACTTTTTCCCTCTCTTCGGGAGAGGAGAGACCAGCTTAAGAGCCTCTTTCTGATTGTTTGCCGGGAGTAACATTTGCGCAAACACGCATTCGCTCGCACCCTCGACAGAAACATCTAATTTGAACAAGTAAGCGCTCTCTGGCCGCAGGAACACCACAAAAAAATTAAAAATAAAATAAAATCTGAACGGCTCTCTGAGCAGCATTTGCTGATAAATGCTTTGCAGCAGCGTTTAAGGAGACCAACAGGTTGCTGGTTCATTTCCCAGGCAGCACACACTGCTGTGCCCTTGAGTGGAGCTATTAACTCTCATTTGCTTTGGCAAACAGCCCACTGTCTTAAGTCTTATCATTTCAGAAGAGGAAGCACCGTCAAAGTCACCTTGGTTTGACGTGTCAGACGTGCTACATCCCAAGTGACGCTCAGCAGAAGGTTGTGGAATCACAGCTGCGTAACACCGCCTTCATTGATAAATACACAATGAGTCACCTAAGTGGCCCATCTCACCTGGGACTCCAGAGCTATTTCTAAGCAGAAAATTAACACTTTTTAGTTATATTGGCGAGATTCAGACGAGAATAACTGAAAAACAAAGGTGTCGGACAGCAGTAGTTTCTGGCAGCTGCTGCTGACAGTTCATTGCTATCTGACTGTGTACTAGACTGCTTGACAGGCGGGACAGCATCGTTTGGTCTTGAAAAAGAGGAAAACATGGTGGCTGCTTGTCTTTCTGGAAGTGTTTTCCTTATGCCGACATGTTTACCGTGACTTTGTTTTGTGTTATGAAAATTGAACTGAACATGACCCTGCTTGTTGTGCAAACAATACTCCCCGCCATGTCTCATTTGTGCCAGGTTCACACAAGAACACAAAGACGCTGCTTGCAATTTGGAGCTCTCATGTTCCAGTTTGGTGGCCAAGACACCTCTCAAAACTCACCGTTCCTCCCTGGCAGAAACCTGAATTTCTCCTCTCCCTCCTGTTATGTTTTTTTCACTCCCTGAAACTCCCTTCCCTTTCTCTCATGTCCTCCTTTTGCACCCTTCCTGCCTGAGAAGCCAGTTGAGTAATTACCACAGGCTTGCGTGCAGGTTGGTTACCCTTGATTGAGTCATCTCAACAGATTGTTTTCTATGAGACAGTGCTGAGTAGCCAACCTGCAAGGACCTGCCCAGACGTCACTAAAGACCACACAGCCAGGCGTCGCTCCCCTTGTTCACGTTCGCCCAACTGGTTTTGAGAACAATCACTCCTTTTCTCACACATCTTTCCATTCCTGTACCCCAACAACAAGCGGAAAAAACAACACGCAGATAACATGAGCAAACATGCTCACAGCATAGATCAACCTTGTAGTGGGTGTTCCAGTTGGCTGGGAAGAGTTCATGACTCATCCTAGACTCATGCAAATCCCTCAAACGCACACCTGTAATTGATGATAAATAAAAAGAAAAAAAACAATTTTCTTCTTTCCTGGCACGTCCCATAGCGTTCCTCTCAAGAATCTGCCTAATGCGTTGTGAAATCAGTTCCATATCCACCCTTTCACCTGCATTGGATGCACAGTAAGCCTGCCAGGAGGAAAAAAAAACAAAATCCAGATTTTTCCAGCAGGGCTCTCAGAACGTAGCACAACCACACCGTAGACTTAAATCACAGATCCAAGCCAACTGATTGGTTTGCAGATTCTGTCAAAATCGCTATCACCTCTCGCCTTTGTCTCCGTCTCTCTCTGTTTCTGGCTCCTTCTCTCCTCTTCACCCTCTCTCAGGGTTAGCTGAAAACGCTGGGAGGAGAGCTAGGAAAGCTTGCTTGTGCGTGGGTGGGTTAAGCGCCTCTTTTTCTTTTCAAGCAGGAGCCCACACAGCGCCCTCATTTCCCTGCTAAATTTAAACCAGGGGCCATGTTAACTGTGATGTTATCGACCCCTTTTCCATCCATATTTCTATTGGGAAAGTGGACTGAACCTGAGTGGGCAAGTCCACACCACACAGCCTGCTTCATCACTATGCACTCACAGCAACCTCTAGGCTCATGTTCTGCGTACAGCCGTCTATAAAAGTTGGCAGAAAATGGCTTGATTGAGTTTGAACCCATTAGCCACTGTCTGCGCTTCTATACATTTTTCTGCACAAGTTTGCCTTTATTCAGCACTACTTTTCCAGGTTCATTTTGTTTGACCACTCATGCATTTTTGCGGTGTGTGTGTGTGTGTGAGGGAGAGTGAGCGAGGCAATGCTTCACTGCCTCTGCGGCCTTCACTTCCTCAGATTGGAGTTGAATGTGAATCGAGGGGTGGGGGGGGAAGAAAAAAGAGAAAAGAAGCACCTCAGCCCGTTTCACTCCATCAATCATGACAGCTCCTTCTCTTCCACATCACTCGTTCCCCCCCTCGTTCCCATTTTTATAGCCACACATCTTAGCCCATGTCATCACATTTGCATTCACCCGCCTGCAAATTATACCGCTCCGTTTCCACAAACGACGCTTATCAGCAATGATGTGTTTTCAGCTTGCGTTGGCATTCGAAATATAAATGGGGGATAATTTATAATTCTCCCATGGATTTAAGCAGAAAGCAAAAGCAGTTGCGATAGAAAGGGATTAAGCCCAAGATGAGATAGGAACTCTTGCAAACCTTAATGTGTTCACTGCTCTGTTGACACACTGAGTGGAGTCGACGGTAAACAAATTAAGCAATTAGGCACGTCACAAACTGTTATTCATGGAGTTAAGTAGCAGCTGTTCTTAAATGGTACTATTTAGTGCCCCGCTATGTCAGAGGAGCATGAGGCAGCAGTTCTTAATGCGCCATGTGTGTCGACCAGTCACAACCGGGACCGTACGGAGGCCTCGTTCATGCTTCAGTTAGCTGGTTGGTGATAAAGACTCATCCACGGGGAGGAGGGAGGAGAAGTTGGGTCTTTTGTCTTTTCGTATGCCAACAGTCAGTGGAGGATGATGAACACCGTCTCTCCGGTGCACAATGAATCAGTAGAGTGTGAGACTCGCTCTCATTGTTTGCGAAAGTCCCGTGTTGAAAGAAGGAAACACCGGGCAAGCAGGAAGGCAGACACCGCTGATGAATTTCTTTGTTTGTATGTCAGGTGACTGTGTGAACGCCATGTTGGTCTTCTTAAAGGACAAGAAGACATTTATTTGTAATGGTATCTGAAATATATAGATTTGCTTCAAAGGCAGAAGGATTTGATGAACATATATAATTCTGTTTTTCTTATGCATTTCTGCAAGAAATACTCTGAATCACTTAGACTTAAAAATATATATATATAAAAAAAAGAACAACCCTGATTTATTGCTAAGGATTCTTTTTCAACCTCTCAGCTGCAGAATATCTGTGTCAACTTACAAGTCAGCTTCACCTTTGGACAAATGTTACATGTTGATAATCACAACATTCAAAAGCAGCATTCTATTTAATGAGAACTGCTGTGTAACTGTGCGCGTATGACAAACAGCTGCTAAGTCACATCTGACAATGTTTTGATAATCCGCTGGCGCTCCATGATGTTGCACTTTACTTGACAGATTGAAACGAATTTGTCAGTATTGTGTTCACTATTGGGGCAGACAGTGAAATCTAAACATGGATTCCTCAAATCTGGACAAATAAAATCCCAATCAGTAGAGGTAAGGGAGGAAATATAATATTTCACGTAACCTTTTAACTAGGAGTCTTTATGGTGTCTTCATCTCCTTCCCTAATCTGCTCCTAGCATCATTATCCTCCATCTCTCCCAGTGTCGACCACCAATGTTCAAATGGTTACCCCTCGCAACCACCACCTTCACACCCACCTTTCTTCCCTTCCGTGTTCCCCCATTTTGTCCCACATCAGTGTCACCAGTGTCATCTCTCATGCCCCTTGTCAGCCAGGTCACCAGATCGGTGAACTCCTCTGAAGCGGCTGAACTGCGGAGCGAGTTGCTGGTAAACACCAGCGGTTGCGTTCTGCATCGATGGGGTTTGATGTCACAGGGCTAGCATAGCAGCACTGGTAATAGGATTTCACGCTTGACACCGACGGAGCCCCGCAGCACAAAATGGGCTTTCACTTCCCCCGGGAATCACTTGGCCAAGCACAGCGAGCGAGGAGAACATTTTGAAAACATATTGAAATATGTAATAAATAAAAGGCCCTCCCTCCATTTCTAAGAGGAAAGAGGAAAACGCTTCAGAGATTCTGCATAGTTTATGTTTTGTATCCGCAGATATAAGTGAGATAGTTATCATCCTAGATAAGAGGTGTTCTGTGATTAAGCAAGTGCGAGGTTTTTATTGGATTCATAGGCAAATGAGAAAACAAGGCAGTGCATCATGAACAAAAGAATTTCACAACCATTGCTCAACTTGGCTACACAATTTGTTTCATGTCACTCAACTTGCCTCCATTTCTTGTTTTTCTTTTACTCCTTCTCTTCCATCACACTCTCCCTCTGTTTTTTTGTTGTCTACTGCATGACTCTGTTGACTCCAACATTCATCTGTCTTTGAGCGAAAAAAAGACGAGCGCTTTTTTTCCACGCCTGTTGTGTTGTCTCTGACTCATCTCTCCCCCCCACCCTGTGTCCTGTGTCTTCTCTCTCCCATCAGTGGAATATTGAGGAGTCCACCGAGCATGTGAGTAAGCCTCATGTGTGCTGCTGGGGTTGTCTTGTCTTGCAGGGCAGGCTCTTCTCCCCTCTGCAATTTGGGGGTGCTGTGTGTGTGTGTGCTTGTGGATTTTGAGTTTGGTGTGAGTGTGTGTTTTTTTGGGGTTTTTTTTGCCTGTAATCCACTCCGTGTGAATTCTCATGAAAGATCACAACCCCATCATAACCACAGCAAGAAATGTGTGTCCTAATGATTCCTGTTTTTTTAAAATTTATTTTTAATGTGTTTTTTTTTTTTACGCCTGTGTGTGCGTGTGTGATGTTCTCTGAGCTACTACAACCACAAAGCGCAAAGCATGAGGATTACTTCCACTGATGACTGCGTACAAGTCTAATTTTTCAACGTTAGACAAACTCATAGTAACAGCTGGGCACTCACTCTGATCTGAGGCGCTTGCTGCAGCGAGCGCGCGGCGCTTTCCTCCGTCACCGTGCGCGCGGTGCAGTCAAAGGCTGCGTGTCATCCATCCCAGTGTGACGCTGACATTAATCAGACTCACCTAACCTGCTGTCTCACCTACTGTTCCAGATGACATGTCTATCTGAGGGGTGGAGCTGTGTGGTTTTTTTTTATTTTTTATCAGCTCCACACATCTCCCAAGATTGCCACCAGCCTTTCATGTTCTTTCATTTGCCTAGATGGCAGCTCACTGTTCCATGGCTGTCATGCAGCCCTTTGTTATGGCTTATTACCTTCCAGACGTCATATTGCAGTGGCATGAATGCAGGGCCACTTACTGTTCCTAGTCAGAAAACCTGCCAGGATAACAGACATTGTTTTTAGAATTCAAACAAAGGCAAATAAGATGTTTTTATTTAGTAAAAAAAAAAAAGGTTTATAGCTTTTAAAAAACCACATCAAATAATTATTTTAGCAATTTTAGTTCCTTGTTTCCTCAGTTTCCATCAGTGACCATCTGCAAAGGTTGACAGATGCTGAGGCATCTTTTTTTTTGTTGTCGTTGTCATCTCTTCATATCTCAACACTGATTTTTTTTTTCTCTTTTCCTTTTTTTATAAATTAGCCAGTGGGATGTGCGCTGATCATTTTATTTATTTGATAACAGCCAGTTAAACAGGAATCTGTTTGCACATCACACATGGCCTGATTCCTTCAGCTACACCCACATGGCATGAGTCAGGCTCGCCTCCTCTCCCTCTCCTTTTAATGTGTTGATTAACACCTGACAGACACAGAGCTAGACACTGTCAGAGGAAGACATCTGTTCACACATCTTTATTATTTCTTTAGCAGCCATGTTTAGGCGATAGCAGTCTGTGTGTGCCAGGTAACTAATGTAGTGTGACTAGCCACAGACAGATGCCAACAGCAAAAACATTAGCGTGTCTTGTTGACCCATGGCATCCTCACAGGGAGTAGAATTCTGAAGCAATTTACATTTTTTTAGATAATTATGGCATTTATAACGCAAATCAACATAAGTAGAGCACATCAAACGCTGTCCTTTAGCAAAAAAACACTCTGAAGTGTATATATTTGTTTTAACAATGCCATTTTCTACCCTAGTCAGGATAGTAGTGTAAAGAGGCTTGTAGAGAATAATCCATTTCTATAACTAGTCCACTTGATAATCTCTGTAATGCCCTTTGGTGCTGCTCTAAGCATTTGCTCTGAAGGAAACTTTGAAGCCTCGCCTTTTCTATTTTTTGCTGAGTTTCAAAAGTGTTACTAGACCCAATTTGACCTTGCCAGAACACAGGAAAAAGGCTGCCGCTGCTGAGACTGTTCAAGCTATTTTGTATGATTAAAGTAATGAGTCTTCCTCCATAAAGTTAAAATGGTTTTATGATATAGTAATTTAGCATTTTCTCCCCCGTCTCTCTTAAAGGCGAGCATGGGAGCACCAAACGTCCCCTAAAAACAGAGCCGGCTTATATAGACTGTTAAATGTTCTTCTATGGTCAGGAAATTAAAACTTCATTAGTTAGAGAAACAGCATTAGGGCAAAGCTGTATCATATTCGACTGTATGAGAAGCTTGCGAGGAGTTCCGGCAGGAAGGCTCGTAGGCATTTGCGTATTCGTCCTCTCAGTGGCCCCAGTCAGAGACTCCAGCATGTGTGCTCAAGCCGCAGGCATTAATTTGCTCTCTGTATCGAATGTGTGCTCATGTCTGCGTGTATTACTGTGCACATGTGCACATTTATGCCGTGCATGCATCCTTCAGTGTGTGTTTATATGCAGTGTATATACTGTACATTGGTAAGTATGTGTGCGTATGTCTGTTTACATATGGGCTTTGTTCAAGCTCCGAGAGCGTTTTAATTTCACCGTGTGTGGGTGTGTGTTTTTATATTTTATTTTATTTTATTCAGACTGATGCAGTCTGGTGAAGTGAGTGCCAGCACTGCAGCAGGTTACCAATAACAGTGTGTTACATCAGTTGTTTCCTATTTCTCTGCCGTTTGTTTGAGTTACTGATGTGTTCAACCCACCTTAGTGTGTCTGTGTTTTTGTGTAGAGGCTCTTGAACATTCAGTCCAACTTCCAGAGGACAATAAATTCCAATAATCTAACTTCATTATTTAAAAAAAAATGAAATGTGTAACATGTTTCGTTAAGAGTTTTCACATTATGTCCCACAGTCAAGTAATATTATTTGTGGGCTTTTACAGACTGCAGTGTAGCGATGATCCTAAGCTCCTCTGGGTATAGCCTCATGCTTATCCATGCAGCAGACATGAACACTGACACACTGGTGATGTTCTGGTTCATTTGGTTGGTTTGTTGGCTAACGGGTTCAGCGTGTGCCTAACGTTTGGACGCAGGAGTTTTTCTTGACTTAAGAAAAGTTCCCGCTCCTGTTTGTGTGCCTTTTTAAAACCTCTCTCTGTTAAATCCTTCAAATGTTTTATTTATGTTTTAATAGGTAGATTGATCAAGAAACTATGATTGACTAGAGGAAGGGTGTTTTAATTTTATCATGGTTTTCTTTTGGTGCTGTGTGTTTTGCAAGCTTGTGTGAGAGGGGTTTGGGGGTTTTTTTAAGGTTTTTTTTGCCTTTGAGTGGTGGTCTCGCTCCGGCTCACTCGTACCTTTTAACCTCTGACCTCGTGATTTTTGTCTTTTGCAGGAGGCCATCATTGCTGGACTGCACTCTGAAACAACCTACTCGGTCACCGTGGCAGCATACACGACCAAGGGAGACGGAGCGCGCAGCAAAGCTAAAGTCATCACCACGACCGGTGCAGGTCAGAGTCTGGTTTTATCAGGGTTATCATGTAAAACACAGGATGTGTGCTATCTATTTACAGTGAATACTGCGGTATTATTTTCAAGGCTTAAAACTGATAACATCTGTCTCCCTCATTCAAGGAGGTACTATGATTTAGAAGGCCGTCCACGTGACTGAAATGCCATGTTCGTTTTAGCGGGATGCTACATGTACTGTATGTTATCTTCGACGTCCAGACCATAACTAACTTCTGCTGAAGTGCTGAGCAAGACATGTAATCTTCATATGCTGCATTTAAGCTGCCTCTTGGTGGATATTGGTTATATAGGTCAATTTTCATGTATGAATCTTCTTAAGGCAAATTAAAATGATTAGCCGTTTCCCCCTGTTTCCAGTCTTAGCGTTAAACTAAGCTGCTAGCCTTATATTTAAAAGGCAGATATGAGAATGGTATGAATGTTCTCATTTAACGCTGTGCCAGAAAGTAATTAAGCATATTTAAAAATAAAACAGTTCCTGCACCACATCTTATTCTTTTATTTCAACTTGGCTCGTTTTTTCAGTGCCAGGAAAGCCCACTATGATGATCAGCACCACTATGGGCAACACAGCGTTGATTCAGTGGCAGCCACCTAAAGAAATGGTTGGTGAGCTGATGGGCTACCAGCTGCAGTACAAGCGCACTGACGAGGAAAACTACACCTCACGCGAGCTGAGAAAGACCGACGACCATTACACCGTCACCGGGCTGCACAAAGGTGCCACCTACGTCTTCCGCCTCAGTGCCCGCAACCGCGCCGGCATCGGCGAAGCTTACGTGAAAGAGATCAGCACCCCTGAAGACGTGCCATCAGGCTTCCCGTTCAACCTGCAGGTCACAGGACTGACTCAGTCCAGCACCCAGCTGACCTGGGACCCTCCGCTGGTGGCCGAAAGGAACGGCAAGATCGTGCACTATGTGGTTGTTTACAGGGACATCAACAGTCAGCAGAACAACACCAACCGGACGAGCGAAACGCACATGACCATCCAGGGCCTTAATCCTGACACCACCTACGACATCCGGGTGCAGGCGTTCACCAGTAAGGGCGGAGGACCCCTCAGCCCTAGCATTCAGAGCAGGACCATGTCGAACGGTGAGAAAACCGGTCGGACACACGGCTGAAATTTATACACAAACACACCAGAGGTGTTTGATTTGAAAACATAACATCAGGGCTTTAAGAAATGCACACATAAGCATTACACACTCACTGCTACACATCTCTACACGCAACCTTATCCGCAACATACGTGAGCATTAATACGTGAACGCGATGTCACCTGCTTCTGTTTTGAACGCTCTATAACTGGCTCTTCTTCAGGCTTCATCGGTGCCACGTCTTTTCCATCCAGCACTCAGTACAGTACCGCACTGTGTTTATTGATTTATAGAGTACTAATCTCATTACACGCTACAGTCACATTACCATGCCGCCTCATCCCCCCCCCCTCCTCCCTCCCATTAGACAGAAATCTAAAGCGTACCCAGCGTGCATCTACTCATGCATTTTATAATCTTATAAATGTGACATTTCTTATTTATAACCAGTTGTGAGTGATGCCTATTCTGAGACGCATTTTGTCAGTCCCGTATACGTCTCTCGGTTATCACGGAGATCTCGACCTGTTGCGTATGTCTTGTTGGGAATTGGAGGGAGGGGTAATGAATGGAATGGGGCTCGAGGAGATGGCGGCTATTTTTACGTGCTCTGTAACCAACCGTGAATGAGATTGTTGCCGTTCATCGAATCCCCCTTTGGCTTGTCAAGTTTGGTCTTAAGGTACAGCCGCGGAATACGTTCACATTGTTTACCGGGGGTGTTTCTTGCTGTACCGTAGCGTGAAATTGAATTACACACTTTTTGTGGTCTACAAGATGTCATGCTTTGAGATATTAATCAAAGGATTTTTTTTTCCCGCCCTAGATTTTCCCACCCTCAACTTTGGTGTCAAAGCTGTCATGAAAACATCTGTCCTCCTCACCTGGGATTTGCCACCGAACTACAAATCCCAAGTGCCTTTCAAGGTGAGTGCCAGGATATCAGCAATCCTGAGAAGAAGAAAAAAAAAAAAAACAGAACATCTATTTAGTCAAGGACGAACACAAAGCATTTCACCGTGAACACAATTTTCATCACTCACTTAAAGTTGAACTAATTTTTTATGGTTTTATGAGCTGTAATATTTTGATACTGATGTGAATAATCACACTCTCAACCGCCAAATTAAGTGCAGTACATTCGTTGGCAACTTTCTTTTATTGGAGAGCTATTTACTGTCATTGTTATTTCAACACACTCTATCACATATGTTATACGTATATTTTTAACATAATTGTGATGCACCCCACTACACTATTAGCTGTTAACACTTTTACCAGGGTGCGATGCAGTCACTTTCCCTTTTTGCACGGAAAAATGGAAAATGCCAGATTAATGCCCATTTATGAGCTGTAATAATCTGTCAGAATCATATTATATCAATTCCCACTCCATGGTAATGGGACAATTTGACAAAAAGACAATTTGAAGTGTAAAAAGAAATATTGGATGTGCACCAGTGGGCAGGTTTGACACTGACGCACATGTGATGAGGTGTTAGATGAGATGCGTCCGTACTGCTCTTGTCCGTGAGTGTGTGTGTGTGCTGGAGGTGAGAGGAAGGATATGTACGTTTTGTGTATGTAGGTTAACAAACAGCCTCTTAATCTTTCCTGTGTGCGCTCACAGATCTTGTACAACCAGCAAAGCGTGGAAGTGCAGGGATCCCTGAAGAGGAGGCTGATCACGCAGCTGCAGCCAGACACGGACTACTCTTTTGTGCTGACAAGCAGGGGCAACATTGCTGGTGGTCTACAGCAGCAGGTGTCCATCCGCACTGCTCCCGACCTGATCAACACCAAGCCCAGCACACATCAGCCTCAGGGTAGCAAGATGACAATCAACCTGCCCAAGGTCCAGACCACCACGCGTGTCAGGTCAGTGCACAGACACACAAGGCCAGATCCGACTCTGAGCATAAACCCACCAACCGATGACTGTTGTCTTTAATTAGCATTGATTTGCATTTGATTCTCGACTGCTGCAGTGACCGAGCCTTAAACACCGACGTAAAGTGTTTTGATTTCAGGCAACCTGTGTAAAATATTAAGTTTAGTATTAGCAACCGCACTCACTCAACAGTATGCTGGCATAGGCAGCTGCAAATGTGATAAACAACAATCATCTAATAGTTAAATCACTGAATCGTCATTTACAATCTCATTTTAGGGAAATACTGTAAGTATATGACAACAAGAAATCAGCAAAGGAATTTCTGCTTGACATTTTGAGGCTTGTTTGTGGCCCTGCGCCCGTAAACAGCCACTCACCGGCGTAATTCAGGACCTAATTCGACTGCAACAACCTTCCTAACGGCAAATGCAGCACAAGCGGCGCACTTGTACCTGATCAATACTAAACCTATTTTGAAGCTGCAAGTTTTAGTCCCAGCCAACTTTGCGCAGCGGCTGATGATAATCGAGACTTGTACCATCAGGTCGAGCTCTATTATCTTTTGACTCAAATGGTTAAGAGCAGAATTGTGCCTGACCCTGACGAGTAAAGTGTTTCATTCAGATACACACACACACACACACACAGACACATCTGTGTAGAGGGAGTGCACAGGGTTGATTGGTAAAAAGATTACAGGGCTGTCAGGGCTGGCCAAGCTCCAGCACAGATTGACAGGCAAAGAGCGCACGTGATTGGAGATGTGAGAGAGTGTGTGTGTGTGTGTGTGTGTGTGTGTGTGTGTGCTGAGTAAGGGGGTTAGGAGTCTTGTTATACATGTCTTCTCCCACTCCCAGACTTGACTGACTGTTGAATCACAGAGTCGAGGCCTGGAGAGAAGGCGAGAGAAGCAGCTGCTTTCACTGTCAGCAGCAGCTGATTTTACAAGCGGTTGAATGCCGCAGTGGGGGAAAAACTTTGAGCTTAGAGAAGACAGACTGGGGCAGAACACGAGAGAGACAGCAAGAGAGAGCCAACACATAAATAAACACAGGCACAGATGTTTGTACATTGTGTACTCACAAGCACGCCCCTCCATTCATTACCTAACTCCTTCGTTTGACCCTGAATGTCTTTCTGATGTCTTTCTTTTCCTTTTTATTTTTGGTCTTTATAATGATGAGCAATAAAAGAACGCACACAAGTAGTCACATAGTCAGTCCTATTAACCTAAGGATTCCTACGGGGATCTCTATTAGCTGAAGGCTCCTCTCGCTGGGATAGTGTTTGTTCCAGTCTACATGGCAGATGTTCTTAGTGATTAGCCATTAATTGGAGAATGCAGTGCCAATCTGCTGGTGTTCGACCTTGGTCGGACCCGCTTGTGTACCACTCTTTTGAATTCAGCCCAGCAAGCCTCGCAGTGAAAGTGTGCCTTTCTAAATGTTTTGACTGTGTTATTAATGCACTTGGCCCACTTTGATCCCAGCGTGTATGTGCTTTAGTCAGTCTGTCTTAACTCAGGCTTTATTTTTCTTGGCAGGTGGTACTACATCGTGGTGGTGCCGGTGTCCCAGTCAACGCGGGGGTGGAAGAATCCAGACGAGATGGACCTGGACGAGGTGAGTGCCAGCCGGTGGCTGATTGGCTTATGCGCAAGGTCAGGGGTCACAGATAGCATCTCCCATTCCAACTGGGTAGGAAGTCACTGGTTGTAGCTAATTAGCTCTACCCTCCTGGGCACAGGGAGGAGGGTGGTAGGGCAGAGAGATTTTAAACAATGAGTCATTCAGGCAGGTGGGGAATGTCCTGATTGGATGCCAGGTCTTCAGACAGTACCCATCTGCTGAATCCAACGGTTTGATTGCACAGAGTCTTCTTAAGTTGATGTAAACCAACACGGAAGTTATAAATTCCAGCTTCCTTCCTCTATATTTTTTAGTTTTACAGTCTGTATAATCCGTGTTTGGCAACTCCAAACAAAGTTTTACATAAAGTATTCAAATGAGGATAAAGATTTATGATTGCTTTATTATTCTATTGAATAAAGGTCTTCCTTGGCCACGGGAGAATTTAAGCTAAATGACAGGCCTAAATATTAATAGCATAATTTTTAAGTAAACTGCGAGGCTCGTTGGCTTGGATCGCTATTGTTCGGGTCCCCTGAAGAAATAACAGAAGAGACCAAGAGAGGGGAGAGGGATGGGACTCCCTGAGTCATTAAACACTGAGCAGGCCATTGTCTCCTCCCTCCGACATAATGATTTAATAAAGCTACATCTGGAGAAGCACATGAGACATCACTGACAAAAACAAAATGCTACTGAAAACACAATGCCGCAGTGCTGTGTGCTCCTGCTCATTTATTAACCAGGCTGGCAGTCATGCTGAGATTGTGTGCTGGAGCAAGCGCTAATTGCTCACTTCATAGCTTGGCTCCATTGTTTGCAAAGTTATATCACTGAGCAAAGGGCATTTTAGCTGTGTGGAATCATTATATCTTATTCGGAGGCATGGGAAGAGCCAGACCTGAATGTATAGCGTGAATGCAAAAGAGGGTTTTATTTTCATTTTGGGAGTTGATTGGAAGTTTCAGTATTCATTTGTTCTATTGCATATGATTTTTTTTTTTTTTTGTTCTATTGATAGTGAGGACTGAGCCTTTTTTTTTTTTTAACCTCCATGTTAGAGTACAAATGATTCTCTTCCCAAAGGAGATCAGAGTTCAGGGTCCAAACTTGACCTTAACCTGTGCTCTCTCTGTTTTCCACAGCTGTTCAAGTCAAGTGAAGGCCCCGTCCTGAGGCGCAGACGTCACCTGGATTCCTCCAAACCTTACATCGCTGCCAAGTTGGCCTCGTTGCCGACCACCTTCACCCTGGGTGATGAGAAGAGATACAACGGCTTCTACAACAAGCCCCTGAGCAGTCCGCAGGAGTATCTCTGCTTTGTCCTGGCGGTACTCCGATCCGAAGGGGCAGACAGCACTACTAATTATGTAAGACACACACACACACACACACACACTATCATTCCTAATAGTATAACATTTCTGAGTAAGATAAGATAGAACTTTATTTATTCTGAGGGGAAATTGTTAAAACAAAGAGTGCAAATATAAAATAATACCAAAAACATTTCTGATCTGAATATTTATACACGTCACCTTTTTCTTTTCTCTGACAAACTGTTTAAAGTTTATCACCCAGGCTCCTAAAGACTATCCACGTTTCCTGTCAAGTGTTGGCAGTGGCAAGCCAAACTGTTGTTGTTTTTACTGCCACTTACCCTTTACTACAGCTGCCTCTAAAAGTCATTGCAGCTTGTCCTGATAACTCCCTTATCAGGCGACAATGACATCAGAGATCCAGCTTTGCCAATTCGGCAGCCAGCAGGGCCCTGCGCAGATCTCTTAACAATGCTTATACAAGGCTCTTAGCTTTCTAAGTGGAGGCCCCATGCACTCGTCAAATAGCACTAACGTAGAGGCTCAGCTCTCTAAGGGATGGTCTGAAGTAAACTTCACTGCAGGAAGAATGAGAGTCTGCGATTGCTCTGGGCTCCTCCACTACCCGGGACATGCATATTCAGTAGCTGGGCCCTGAGCGACCACAGAGGGAGCGAGAGCGAGTGCTCTATGTCCGAAAACCAAATCCCAGACTTTTCACCCATTTCTTTCTCTTCACTCGGCTCTTTTTCTCCCGCTGCTTCCCTGCCTCTCTGCGCCTCTCTCTCCCTCTCTCCCCATCTTTCTGGACCGTGAAGAGAGCAGAGGAGATTGATTAGTGCGGCTGGAGTTAAGAGGGAGGCGAGGGCCTGGTCACAGGGCCTAGGGAGTCCGTAAAGCAGGCCTGATTCCCTTGAAATGCTGCTTTAAATGTCCCTAAAGCCCACACCCGTCCCCCACCACCACCACCACCTCAATAATCCCTCCACTCCTTCTCTCTGAGAAGGGGAGGGAAGTGCGAAGGAGTCTATAGTGGGCAGCCATGATACACTTGACTTCAAAGGAGATGCTTAAACCCCATCGCCACACAGCAATCTTACTGCACCTGCCAGACGCTGCAGGTTGGATCACCGGCGCTCAAGATTTGTCTTTCGTCTGTGTGCTCACCCTCCCACCTTTTAAACTTAATCGCTTGGATTAATCGGGCTTCACACACAGCGCGAGTCAATCAGCGTGTTTACCTTCACCGCAGCAACCCGATTATTGACAGCTTTATGCAGCAAACTTAAACTTCACGCAAACGAAGGCCTTGATTTCATTAACTTGAGTAAAGGTTTACGGAAACTGCAGCGCATCCGTGTGCCCAGAAACTGAAAAATAAGTGACGTCCACAGCTGAGCAGTAGAACTTTTGCAGAAAATAGAAGAAATCAGACATGTGCGCACACTGAAAGGATAAACTGTCAGTTTCTTACTCTACAGAGCCTGTCCTCTCACTGAACCATTAGACCAAAGTCCCCCTTCAGGCTGCAGAATGATACTGTGCCATAAACTGACTCAAAATGTGCCATCCTTAGTTCAAATACAGTAGTGGATAGGAATGAAATCCAATAACTGACCCGCTGCTATAATAAACATGGGTTTTACGCTAACAAGATTATTGCAGCGCACGTTATCGCCTTGATTTCCTCGTTTCTCTCGGTAACCTTGTTTTCTCGTGTGTGTGACAATGCGTTGAATTCTGAGCTGGTTGACTACAGCTAGGCTGTCATTGATCGTCGCACAAATCCCCTAACCTTTGGGAAACTCAGATACCGCGGCAGTGTTTGTTTTTGTCACCCCTAACGCGGCACTTGCAAACATTTATTACGGGTGCAAAAGGTAAAGCGAGAGACTGAGCAGTTGGAAGATGCCGCCTCGAGCGGGATCTTCACCACACCCAGGAGAATAAGACAACAAGTACCGGAGTAAATGACTTGTGTCTTTACTACACTTCCACGGCACCACCCAAACTCCCCAGTGTAGATCAAACAGGGCCGCCAGGGTTTAATAAGCCCTCATATATCAATGGCCACAAGCAGCCAGCACTGGTTGCAGGGGGGAGAAGAGAGGGAAGGAAGGCAAAGGGGTGGGGGGGATGAGAGCGAGAACGAAGAAGCGAGTGTGCCTTCATGTCTCCCCAGCACCCAAGGCAGATAAACAAGCCAGGGGAAGTGTGAAATGGGATGATAGATGCTGGGTGTGTATAAACAGTATCATTTAATGCGAGAAGAGAGTGAGGGAGGGAGGTAGCATGAAATATTGTGTGATGTGAGACAGAGAGGACGCTCCGTGTTGGAGAGAGGAAAAGAGGAAAGCAAAATGTTTGTATTGTGTCCCGGCCGGTCTGTGAAGCTCACATGAGAGGAAGTGAACCGGTGGAAGAGGAGGGGATTGTACTAATGTGTGCTTTTCTTTTGATAAGGGAGGAGGTGAGCTTGAGAGAAACCAAAACAGAGTGTGTGCTCAAATGTGTTTACCACCGTTTGCAATGCCATCCAGACATTTATATTCTACTCACTCGCAACAAGAATTGGCTTTGTAGCACTAATTCTGTTGCTGCTCTGGGCTCAAAACACCCTTAACATGGAAGACTGGCTTCTTTCGAAATTCAAAGGCTTTGACAAACAATATCAAGAGAGAATTATAAACACAAGATGTTTTTTTGTTGTTGTTTTTTCCAGCAGAGTATCAGAATATTCAAGCACAACTTTTCACCAGGGGTGGTTGAAATACCGTCAACATCGATGGGATTCTCTAGCTCAGCTGTATTATGCCACTTCCACTCCTTGTGGCGTCTCCCTCGAGTGATGCCTCTAGATATCTGGATGTTTGGTATTCAGACAGCTAAAGAGGGAAAAGTGCAGCTCTGGTGCTGAATGAGAACGAGGGCATGTGAGGGAAGAATGAGTGGAGGAGGGAAAAAAAAAAAAGTATGAAGGGGGAACTACAGTATGAAGGAGAGGGGTCATCATTCAGGGTAGGCTAGACCCCGTAGCTATATTTCTGTTCCTTGTAGATAAAGATAAACTTACACATACTGTGATCTTTCCCTCTCACATTTTGTACCTACATTTTTTTTTTCTTATATATCTCACTCTAGCCTGTCTTCCCCTCCTCTCTTGCTGTCTTTGCCTGGGTCATGCAGCATTGTGGAGAGTGTGGGCTCCTCAGACTCCCTGGGGAGGCAGAGAAGAGAAGGAAGGCAGATATATAATGGCCGACGTTGCATGTTTGTTTGTTTGTTTGTTCGTCTGGCACACACCCCTGCGGCTTAGTTAGGCCACTTTTTTTTTGGAGAGAATGTGGAAGCTGCCGGGGTCAACGGCGACTTGAAGCGAAATGTAGCTTTAGCTGCACGGAGCGGATTCTGCGCTCAGGGGACAACGAAGCCGAGGCTGACTGGGGAAGTTGCATAGCCCACGGGCCACATAGCAGACTCCATATACTGCTACTACCATAACACCTCAGCTTCAGTCTCTCCACTCTCTGCCATCTCTCATCACCCTCTCTCTCTCTCTCTTGTCTCAGACAAACACTTACAGTCATACGCACACACATACACTCTCAGCGGCTGCGACCTAGACAAACACACATACTTGTGGAGGCTCAGAGGAGCTCGAGGAGTAAAAAAAAAAAAAAAGGCTCCAAAAAACCTGACGTATGCTCACACACAGGCTCTTACACACATTTGTTTACAGTCTTTGCACACAGCCACACGCTTTCTGTTTCTCACTGAGAGATGCACACGCATATAAACATAGAAAAAAAACACATCCGTTCACTCATAATGCTTACAGCTGGATATACAGTATGCAGGACAGTAATAGCAGCTCATCTGCAGTAATCCACTGTCCTCTCTCCTGCGTGGATGGAGTTAAATCAAATTTGATCACATCTGAATCCAATATCTGCTCCACTTTACAAATTTGATTCTCTCTGAAATTCTCTCTAAAATCTATTTATGTTTGACTCTCAATAAATTTCATATAACTAGAAACCAAGGATTCAATTGAGAGCTCTAATCACTCAGTTGACTGAAGGCACTTCAGTTTTGAGTGTCAGCTTTATTGACCATTCACAGCATGTATCTGGTACAGTGAATATAACAAGTGTAGCCGTCTTTGGTGCACATTATTTTTCACTCCAAATACTAAAAACCCATTCCAAATAACCTTCAGGAGTGAAAGTAAATGTCAAAACTGCCGATCATAGAGATGCTTTTCTGTTTAGAAACCAACATAAACAGACACAAGACAAAAAACGTCTCTTAAAGCACATTTATTATGTAATTAAAGTTAATTACAGACATTTCAGTTGACCGAAGTGTTGGTCACCTGAGGTAAAAAAAAAAAGGCAAAGCCTGCTACCTGTCATGTCACGTCACTGTCAAGTGCTTGCTCACGGTGGGAAATTTTGGACCTCTGTGTCCACATCATACATGCACACTGATTCGGAGTGGTAGGAGATGCACATATATTTACATTTATGTCTGAATGACTCACTCTCAATCCTTCACTGCACCATTGCTCCATTGTGATACCACTACATGAGCGCAGAAGCATTAGGAGCTGCGTGACTGAGCTTTTATCAGATATTAGGGCCGTTCAAATGGATGATCCCACTACTTCGGCGTGACCAACAGACAAAAAGCTCCTCTCTTTTTGTCCCGGCCCTCTCCCCTCCTCTCACTCTTTCCTCCCTTATTCCTTCTCTGAAAGCACAGCTGCAGTCATTTGTTACACCACAGAAAAAGAAAAAAAAAAAGTTTTTTTCCCAGGATTCCCTGCAGGGCCACATCCTACAGCCTTTTTTTTTGGGAGGAGGGGGCGCTCGAAGGAACAGGAAGCCTCGTGGTGTCGTCACATCAGCAGCGTCCCACCGCTGAGTCGATTGTCTTTGTTCCTGGATAATAGGTTCCTCCCAAAGGCACAGAGAATGGGAGAGAAGCAAGTCTCATGTGCCTGGTGTGTGTGTGTGTGCAAAAGATAAATGCAAATGCATCGCTGCTGTAAACTACTGCTGTAATATGAAAATGTAAATCTTTTCACTTTCCTACTCGGGTTATCTTGTTCCTAATATCAGACTGTGCTGCTTTGCACCTACATGACTGAGACAGGCTGTAACACACACACACACACACACACACCCATGCTGTAAATTTTTCCAGCAGTTGCCCAACAGTAGGAGAGATAACAGAACTATTTGACGGAGCACAGGACTCTTTGAGCTCATCTCAGCTCATCTTTCCAATTAATATCTGCCTGTGTGCCGAAGAGCAGGCTGCTGTGCGGCTAATGATCCGGATTACCGCTGCCTGCCACCCTGCCAGTCCCGCTACATGCTGGGAGCCCAATTCCCTTCGAGGGTTGCGATCTGTCACCCCTGCCCCTTCGCACATACCCCCATCTCCCATCGTCATTCGATAGGAGACAAGCTGCGCCCTAATGACAGATGCCTGGCACCTCCCTCTTTCGCTTTCTCATCTGTCACCTTGCGCTCCTGCAGTTGGACTCCGTCTTCTTTCCGACACTTTTTAAACACCACACCACTTTGTGCCTCGTGCACCCACTTCTCACACACACACACACACACACACACACAGACACACACACCCTGGCACACACCCCCATCCCTCCATCATTTGAAGATGGAGGAAAAGATGTCTCATTTACAACCAAGGTGGAAACGCACCCTCACTGTCACCACGTCCTCCTCCTCCTCCTCCTCCTCCTCCTCCTCCTCCTCCTCTTCCGTCACGGTATGAACACTAATGAAGAAGAGATGAGTCCTCTCCTGTGCCCCCATTTATCTCCGTGGCCAAGGGACATGCACACTCATCCCTGCCTCTCTGTCTCTGCCTCTCTCACTCTCCTGTCTCACACTTGCTCTGTCATCATCTCCAACGTGATGTAACGCTTTAAACATAATAATAACTTCATTAACCGAGATGGTTATTGTTTTGGGGAAAGTACCTTCTGAGTTAAGTCGATAGCTTTATGGCTTGTTCTGCTGCATCCTTGAACAGTGGCATATTATTAGCATGACATAACTTAAGGTGCCATGAACAAGAAATCTGCAGTCAGATGTTTTGATTCTTTGTTTATCGAAGTAGATTTAGCTAACGCTATTTATGTTTTATGTTTGATTGTTTCCAACATTGTTAGATTAGCTACAGAAAATACTGCATACTAAATGTCTGATTGATGGTTTCTCTTATTATTCTCGTGATTTGAGATATAAAAAAGCAGTTTTTTCCCCAATTGTTTGCTATATCTCAAATTTATGACAACGAATTTATGACCTGTATCCTTTTGTAATCTTGGCATCTTCTCGTCTTCTTGTAATATTGTTTATTTGAGGTTTTGATGTGGTAATAAGTACCTGCAGTTCTTCACCTACCCAGCATACTAAAAATATTCAAATATAGATTCATACCTCTTCATTGCATATCATCCGAGACTTCCTGTGGTTCCTCTACAATGAAAAAAAACTATATTGAATGTTGAATGTACTATTTTTAGTTGCCTTTTTAGGAAAATCTCTAAGGAAGGCCACCAAAGATGTTACTAAGAAAACCTTGCATACAGTATATTGCTCTGAAGTGACTTTGCTCTCATGCACCTGCACTTTCCCTCTTCTCTTTTCCTTTACAGATGACATTTTCAGCCAGTCCCTACTCAGACCCAGTCCACGTCCGAAATAGCATGGCTCAGGGGATGGAGCAGCCTGAAATGTTGTGGGTTATGGGCCCCGTTTTGGCCGTGGTCCTCATTATCATCATCGTCATCGCCATCCTGCTCTTCAAGAAGTAAGAGGCTTTACTCGCTCATTCTTCTCTGTCTCTGTGTTTGCGTGAAGCTGAACTGCACTTGTGATTGCAGGTTTCTTTTGGTTGCATCAGGGATGGTAATGTTCCCCCTCTGCCACCTGCACCCAGCTGCTCACAGACCAAACTGTAACATTCAATTTTCTAGTGCAATGGGAATTGAATCAAACAGGGATTGATTTGTCTTTCAGAAAATCCTCATTTCTCCCCAAAAGATTTTGGCCCAGTTGGCCATTTTTAACAGTACTATGAGAAGTGTCAGTCGAAATGGCAGCTGACATCGACTCCCTAATGAAAAGCACAGCTTGGCTGTCAAAACCCCTTAGTTAGGAGTGAGAAATGTGTTTTGGCCAACACGATTGGTCATATCAAATAAGAAACAGAAGGCTACAACTGAGGGCTTAACTAAAAGCTCAGTCAATATCTCTTAAAAGCACTTCAGCTCTAACCCCTACACACACAGGCCAACGAGGTGCAGCGGAGGTACAGGCATACAGATAACGACACAACTAGTGCTGAGAGGATTAGTTGATTAGTTTGTCAGCGACTGTTTTGAAATTTTAGGTTAAAGAGAGATGATTTATTACATGGGTAATGCCATTTTTTTATGTTTGATTAAGCTGCTAATTGTTTTCTCAAGTGATATTAAACATCAGTAAACGGTGAGTATCACAATATCGTACAGCCCAGCGTGATTTCATCCGATGCTCAGCAGTCAAAAAATGAAAAATTCTCAATTTACTATCAGCAAAGCAAACAATTTAATATTCATGAACCTGGAACTATCAATTATTTGTCATTTTCCATTTAAAAATGACTAAAACTTTTAATAGATTACAACAATTGTTGCTATTATTATGATTTTTGTTAAACGATTGACTAATTAATCAGCAATTGTTGCTGCTCCATAAAGTAATAATTTTATTGCAGCCCTGCATACAACCAGCTCGGCTTGTTAGTATTAAAAATTATTTGTATGTGGAAAGAGGACACAATGATAACGATAATGTGGCTTGGACACTATAAAGACGCCATTTACACGGGAATCTATTAGCTATGAGACATTATTTACCACACTTGGCTTCTTCCTTATTAAGTCCCCTCCTCCCTTATCTGCTCTTGATGGCTCCATTACAAATTTTCCATTTCCACATCATACCTATTCTCCAACCTGCCATCCACAGCCTCGCAGATTGCTGTGTGGCTGCCATCTCCGGCAGACTTAGAAAAAGGAGACCGGTTAATAATAGGCCTTGAGACAGCTCACTGCTGAGAAGCACATCCTCTGTCTGGAAGGCCTTTCCCTGTGTAGACACAGATCGACAGGAGGGACTGTGGGGAGATGGCTGTGTGCCCTTTTCACTGTGGACTAGCAGTAAACGTGCAATGGAATAATCGCACTTTAGCTCAGGTTGTTATTGCTACCTGCATATTCGCCAAGACCAACACCAGCAGCGAACAATGACGAGGTTATTCTCAAAAGTCTCCAGTGACTGTTAAGATAACTTTTTATGCTGTGCTTTCAGGATGTGGTTTACATTTTTGGAAGAGCTAGATTTAGCTTTCTGAAAATAGTACAGAGTTGGAACAGACTTTTTTAGTGAAGAAGTTATGGGTCCATATGGATACCAATTACGTATTAACCCCCTTCTTTTTGCCCTCTGTGAACGCAGCAAACAGGAAAGGTGGGTACTGTTACTGTTACAGTCACAATTTCATCTCCCTTTCATTTGTATTGTGTAATTGGTGGTATTTGTCGGCGCTTTGGGGTCGCAGGGTCAGCTTCTTCTCGGGTTCTAATTGGCATTAACCAAAAAAAAATGAAATGAAAGGAAGCATCCTCCAATTGGTGTCTTATCTGATTCGTTCAGCTTTACGTGACGTACAAGACGCGAGAAGCAGCAGACTCTGCAGCCCTTGATAACCGGGGTCAAACAAAACCCCCAGGTCACTACCGTGTAGCAGTGCATGTTCCACATCTAGTGCCAGTGTTCCTCCTCAGATCATCCTGTCTACCATGGTTTGTCTCCGTGCTGTGTTTCATTATCCAGCCAGTGTCAGCGCGCCCCTTCAGGATTGGCCCCATCTGAATATGCCAAGGCATCACCTGCTGTTGAATGGGCCATTGTGGAGTAAATGCCAGACAGGGAAACTGCTGAAAAAGAAATGTTCCCATCTTTTAAGCTGACATTTTCCACCGAGACCCATTCCTCCACTTTTTCCCCCCACCCTCTCCCTGCTTCCTCGTGGCAGGAGTCTCAACAAAGGGCCCTGTTCTACCCTCATTAAGAGCACCCTGTACTGCACACACACTCTGCCTGTGTGTGTGTGTATAAGTGTGTACTTACATTCTCACACGTCTTAACCCTCATTTTGAGCCTGGGATGAATAACCCCATTGAGATTGCTGCCATGTTTACTTTAGCCCAGCAGTAAAGTGTCATGTAGATTGGTATCTGATTGGGTTAGAGGGAGAGATCACGGGTGTGGAGAACAGATCACAGATGCCCAACTCCCCCAGCACCAGCACCAGCAGTGATCTCTGGGAAAACCGGATACAGTCTGGCTCAGTTCTCAGCTGGAGAGGAAAAGATGCTTGCCATAGATTAGCCGTCACGCTGCTAGCATTAGCTTAAGCCCCTGCAGCATAAGATAACAGGTGGCGGTGAGGCCCGAGCCTCAGCGGCTGAGGTGGACCGGGTTAAGACTGTGTGTGTACCACCATCTTTATGTATTCTCACCACGGCGTGCTTCAACAGAAGGCCCTGCTCCTGCCTAAAACCCACGCTCGCCACTTGCAAATGGAGTGCAATGAGATGTGAAATTTCCACAGGGCGCCCTGATGCTTCCTTCCGCCTATTTCCATTTGTAGTCAGAAGGCTTGTGAGTCTGCAGCTGTATCTGTGCGAGAGTGTGTGTAGCTGTGAAAGCGAGAGAGGTGGAAAAGCGTACATCTGTGTGCCTGTTTGTGTGTGTGTATGTCAACAGATGCTGGCTGTCTGAACATGAGAACACAGGCGGGCTGCGTTTTTTTTCTGTTCCTCTCTCTGCCTGATGGACAAAGCTACGGTCGACTGAGCTGAGCCAGTCCATGCTGTACTGTTCTGTGCTGTGCTAGCCTCAGCTAGGCCCGGGTCTGGCAGCGCAGGTGCTGCTGAACTGGTCTAATTACCCAGTGTTGTGCCACCCAGCTGATGAGCTAATTACAGCATCCGCCTGTTTTCTTCTCAATCTGGAAAGCCAGTAAACACAATGTGTTGTTAGCACACACACACACACACACACACACACACAGCAGCAGCAGCAAAAAATCACACATTTAAATCTTTGCTACACACAAACACACACGCTCATGTACACATACCCACACAGCAGCTGTCACCTATCCAGCAGCAAACAAACCCAACCTAGCCCACTCCAGGAAAATGATGCCGTTTCTTCAAACACATTAAACTCCAGTTGGCAAACTAATGGGGGTAATGCCCTGGTACCTACTGTCTGTTGAACTGCCGGTCCTCAAAACTAGTTTTGAGATCCATTAACAATGCCATTAGCCTCATCAAGTGTGCAACACAGTAAAAACAATGCATTTCCTTCAGTCCTTTTGTCTAACCGTATAGAAGAACCATTGATGTCATAATCGTCCTGTCATTTCCACTTGCAGCATTAAGCTCGTAGGTGGTCTCAGCATGACGTAGTTAACGCCTCGCTGTCTGTTTCTGCCACCTCAGGAAGCGAGCGTCGCCCCTACCCAAAGATGAGCACTCGGGTGGGGTGAAAGACTCCCTGCTGGCCAACTCCTCCGACCCTGTGGAGATGAGAAGACTTAACTACCAGACCCCAGGTAATAAACCACAGCCTGACATTCAAAACATGTATTTGAAAACAAGAATTGAACATGTCATATGAAATATGTGGTAGAAGGAAAGATTACCGCGTCGAACTTGACGGTTAAATGATTACAGAGTTTGGTCGTGTGAGGATTAGAACGCTGCGTGATATAATATAACATCATATCCATTAAATCTGGGTTTAATAACACCGAACGACAGACCTTGGGCATCCATTTTGGATGACTTGAAGCCTGGCATGAGCTCCACTTACAAGTCCAAAATTCATGATGTCTGCAATATGGCACGAATCAACCTCTGCTTGCTCTCGTTGACCTGCTTAGTGGCAAACTGAGGAAAGTTTTGGAAAGTTTGTTGAACATTGTTTGAATGTCTCCAGTAAGTAATGTGTGGATTTTAATCAGGGCGGGACAAGAGCGGCGCTCCAGTCAACATTTCTTTCATAAAGAATGAGTGAAGAGTGCTTCACGACGGGCTTCATTCCAAAATGAAAATCCTCCCTGAAATTTATCAGTTGATCCTATCTTCAGCGCTGAAAGAAAATATCTAAAGGGAGCTCACACCTTTAATAGCGTTCCTTAATATCTTGTATTTGCACGCCTTTTTTTTTTTTCCTCAAATGGTAGATATTGCATTTTGGATTTTTTTCCGAGAAGCAATCTTCTTCCACAATGAGCGCCTGCCTTTTTTTTTTTTTTTTTTTTTGATCGATCTCTTGTTTATTAGTGCTTTGTAGCAGGTGTAGCCGCACGAAAATTCATGTGTCCTGCTTATTTTTGTGATTTATCCTCGGGCTGTAAATCTGACCAATTCTCCCTCTATGAATCAATGAGAGAAAATAAACAAATCATGTTCGCCATCATTCCCAGCTCTGGACGTTATCAGTGGAAGCGAGGCTGAGTGAATTCAGATTCCATCCACATGCGGCGGTGACGTGGTGCGCGGAGGGGGGGGGGGGAGTTGTGTCAGGGTGCCCACCTCAGCATCAGCCTTCTTCCTTTTTCCTCCTGATCTCCTCCCCCGGTCCTCATTCACTCCTCCTCCTCCCTCCATGAGCTCCTTTCATTCCCCCTAGCTGGTAATGAGTCCCGCTCTCTGATGTGAAGGTGAGCCAGGCGGAGGGAACAATGGAGCTGAGAGAAAATGTCAACCCCCGGTGCACGAGCATTTGTGTTTCTGTATGTGTGTGTATATGCGCGTGTGTGTGTGTATCCCTTCTCACGGGTTATTAAAGATCCCATTCGGCATACACACGCACACACACAGCCCCTTTGAACCCCTGCAGAGGAATTAAGCAGTGGTGCTGCTCTAAAAGAGCCCTGTTCTCCCATCCTCCCACTCCACCTCTTTCCTCTTTTGTCTTCCATTTCCCCCTGTAGAGTAATCTCTCTCTCTTCCTCTCACTTTCTGTCCCCTCACTCACTCTCTCTCCCTCTCTGTACGTCAACATTTCGTCTCCTTTTTTCTCTCCTTTTCCACCTCGCTGTTTTGCTTCAAGAGTGGTGATTATCAGAAATCACCAAGGCTGCGTCTAGCTCGTGAATAGAGTGTGAGATGCCAAGGCTGAGCTGAGTGAATATTGAACAGCCCTTTCCTCTCTCGCTCTTTCTTTCTTTGATTCGCCCACAGCAGGTGAACATTCCTGCTCTGATTCTGATTGTTGTTAAGTTGTCCGGCCGATTGCAGATCACGTCTCCAGCATGTCGGTTTGTTAAACAGAGCTCGGCTGTACCTTTTGGCAAACACCAGCAAGCGTGGCGTGTGTTGGTTCTATGAGTAACTGACCTGGTTTTATCCTTGGCAGACCTGGTTCAGATAGTATTTGCAGATACTTGACTGACATCACTTGTGTTTGACTCCAGATAAAGCTCGTACTGCCAGAGAAAGAAAGTAATCATAGAGGAGCATTTTAAAAAGGAAATACAGGTCTCATATAACCGGAGTTGCAGTTTTTCATTTCAGTTTTGCACCACACACAGATTACTGGTGATGATAATGTTATCATAACCAAAATAAAGGCCCTAAACTATGACAATAACACCAAGTTCTCATACAATAAAAATGTCCTTGGAACACTTCAGATGAAAAACATAGTGCCCTTTACTCAGTAGTGCGGTCTACTCTGAGCAGTCACGGGGGAGTATTTTAAAGTCAAGCTTCGTATGCAGTTCTGTTTACCAGCCACACTACTTGAATTGTCCAGAGAGGGCGAGCACCACCCGCTGCGCACTCCAGCTAGCTTGAAAGGTTATTTGCAGATACTGTTTGGCCCTAGTCTGATCCTGAGTCGTCTCCATTGATTGAGTGTTCTTCTTCCTCCCTCCTTCACTTTCCTCTCTCCACAGGTCCCAGCTCTCATCGCTGCCCCAACACTCCAAGTTAGTCTGCTCTCTCACCTATTGTGTATTACCCACACATGCAGCCTCTCTACCTCTCTCTCACTCCTGATCCCATTTCGCCCCCTCCCCTACATGTTTCAGTCCTGACAGACATCACAAGCCCGTAGGCTTGAAGCCTCTGGCGCTCCAAGGATGCAGCAATGTCCTCTCTCTCATGGCTGTTGAACTTCCCCACAACACCTTTTTTAGTGCGGGAGCAGAGGGACGAGATGCTTTCATGGATAGTTGAGCAGTGCGGACAGTTACACTTGCTGTACATTAGCCTTGTTATCTATTGCTTCACTCTCCATTTAGCCAACATCATGGCTGTAAAAGACCTGAATGAACATGCAAAAACACACACACACACACACACTGAGGTCGCTCTGTGTGATAGTATTAAATTAGTGTAATTGGTCAGGTCTCATCTTGCGTAGTGGCTATCGTTACCAGCCATTAGCATTACAGCAATAATGAGCTTGCAGCGTTCGCTCCTCTGAAAGCCTGACCCATGACCTTAGAGACACACTCAGCCAAAAGGCACTAATGTGAATATGTATACCTCTTTAAAAAGTCTTTCTCTATCTGTGTGACTTCAAGGCTATGTGTAAGGTTAATGATGCTCCCTGTATAACTTTAGAGCTTTTTCATGCGTCGCATACAGTTAACTTTTCACACATAAAGCAAGTTCCCAGCAATCCGTTTAAGCACAGAGCCTTGCCAAGTTCAGAGGCACAGGGGGAATTTGTGTCGGTAGATTAGCAATAAATCATCCAATAACTCTGCGATGAGAAATCTAGAGAGCGGCAGGGGGGTTGTTTGAAATTAATCCAGCCCAAGTGCTCCAGGCTGGGCCGAAAGATAGTCTATTGTTGGGAAAGAGATTTCCAAAGAAATGAGTTTTGGCTGGTGACCAGTCAGTTTTTTTTTTTTCCTCCCTGGGAAATGACAGTGTGACTGATTCGTAGAGACTTGTGGGTTCTTGCTCTGATCCCACCTCTGCCACCAATTGAGCGTTGTGGAGTCAGAGAGATGTCTGCCTCCTGCTTCCTTCCAGGAGCATGCTCACCCAGTCACTCATGTGCATTGCCGTGCCAGCCCCCGCCTCTGTCCTCCTCACTTAGCATGACGATATCACCAAATGTCACCAAATGTCACCAGCCTGTTTCAACTTGTGCGCCTGTTTTCTCTCTCTTCTCTCTCCTTCTCTTCATGCATTGTTGAACAAAGTGCACTCTCCTCACCGTTACACAGCCACCTCATGGTCCCACTTGGCAGCTTCACTCACCCTGTGGTCCAACCAGTGTTTGTGTAAGTCGATGTCTGCGTCTGATGTAGGAACAGCCAGATCTTACTCTTCTCTTTGTTTTCTCACCTCTTCCTCTCTCAGGAATGAGGGAGCACCCGCCCATTCCTGTCGTCGACCTGGCTGACCACATAGAGCGTCTGAAGGCCAACGACGGCCTACGCTTTTCCCAGGAGTATGAGGTAAGAGCTAACGCCGTATCAGCGTGTCCCTCTCTTTAAAGCATAGAAATGTGTCTCTTTGTTATCTTCTCTGAGAGGAAGTTTCTTTGATCCCATATGCATCCATTCTAATGGATTATGGAAGACTTCTTTCACAGACATTATTCAGTCATTTTTACAAGTCCATTACAATCCCACCAGGAAACCAACACTTACATTAAACACTGCGAGATGCTTTTTCACAGAACTAGCAGGTGGCGAGTTGCTTAAGCAATCTGTGTGCATCTTGATGTTTCCCCTAAGAACGTTATTTTGCAGGCGGTCTCTGATGCAACTCGGTGAAGGATTATCTCTTGTCCGTGTTCTTTCCCCTAAAAAAAAAAAAAAAGTGGAGGGGGGTTTGAATTTGCATTTAAAGTGGCACATAGTCGGTTTTGGGGACGGAGCGAGGCCAGATGAAGGGGAGAGGCATCCGTGAACACAAAACACAAAAAAAAACAAAAGCTGCCTTTTATTTATTTGTTCTGATTGTTCAGTCTGTGTTAGCGCTGTTGCTCACACTGATAGATCCAACAAATGATCGTAGATCTTTTTTTTTTTTGTTGTTGCTACCTTCACCTCAAAGGTTATGTGATTGCCTCTGTCTGTTTGTCTGGGGGCCAGCATATGTTGCTACAGCATGAAATTTCCGGGGCAGTTTCTCTTTATTTTGGTGACCTTGTGTCCGTCACCACAAGCCCAAACTTTAGTCAACACTTTAGAAGTGGTCTGTCCGGTGTTTACTGTAAAAATAACATCCATTTCACAGCCTTACATAACTGTTCTGTCATCTACCCGGTGGAAAAAAAAAAAAAATCACTTAGAAGCACGTGTTGTGCTCAGTGGTATAGCCTGCAGTGGTGTATTTCTTTTTATGTGATGAAGCCCTATTCATTCAGATTTCATCCATGATTTTTGAACAAATGTAGTACTCCCAGCTGAAACTAATGCATCCAATACACAGCTATGCATTAAATCATATATAAGTCTTTGCTGAAATCGCTTTAAAGATGTGTCGATTCAACTTCACGGCCATTTTGGAGGATGTAGTTTGTGGTGCAGCTGAAGGCTGAGAGTTGTTTGTAATATTTTATCATGTTTAGTTTCTGTGCTAATAAGTTGCACATTGTAGATGTATAAAACGAGTGTTTTTATCTGGTTCACTGTGAAATTAACAGGTAACTGGGGAGATAATTAGGCCATAGTAAAAATCTGCTCTCAATTAAGTGCTTTCTTGTGCTGCTCAGTGCCTCTCCAGCATATCGCCCTCCTGGCCTGTAGAGTTAGTGTAAACGAATCAAGCCAGAGAAGTGGCTTGTATGACTACAGGCAGCCATCCCAGCTCCATTCCCTCCCCGCACCATTCCAAGCCAGGGAAGACCCCCTCTGCGGCCCGGCAGATGGCCGCCCATCTCCGTGCCAGCCAAGACACTGTGGCGGAGCTCATGGCGCTTTGTCACAGTCATATTCGCCGGCTGCTCACGTCGCGCCTTACCCCGAGGCACAGAATTCGTAGAGGCTTCACCACTTCCTCTCCCTGATGTTTCAGGCGGCCTGACACTTCCTTTTACCACCAACGCCAGTCCGCATCACACTGAGCAATGAGCACACTGGGTAATGAGCAGAATTTGTCAATCAGGCATGCCGCGTCTCCCCCCGACAGTCTCTTTATCGCAGGAAGCAATACCACGCTGCTGTCGTCATAGCATCATTATGTTCATTTGAAAGCATTTCCAGTGTGTCAGCGAGAATACCTCGGGTGCTCGCTTCTCACCTCTTTTTACCACCTTTACCTAACTTGTTTGCTAGTTGTCATCAGTTTAGTGTGCCCGTTGTGTTCACCGTGCTCTCAAATGGTTATGACATGTTTTGACTGCAAATGAAATCTTTCTCTTCGTACTGGTGGGCACTGACAGATAAATTTGGCAGTGCTGTGCTCATCAGCAGCAACAGGCCTCTACTCACACGACTCTTCTGCTGCTGAGCAAATTGGAGCCACAGTGAAAGATTTCTTGTGTCTGAGCGCTCATGCACATTGCTTTCTCTGGAAATAAACTTTGGATCTAAACTTATGCCACATTTTTACCTGTGTAAGTGCCGCTTGACTCCACAGGACAACATAGTGAGAAACAATTTGCTGTACCTGCAATTCCCAAATTAACTGACAGCACCAGGACAAAGTTTTTAAAAAAATGCTACTTTGCTCATCACTTTATGGCCCACGATCATGATGTCCACTCTCTCCAGGGCTCACCTTGCACCCTTTATTTTATCCATTATCCAATAATTATTATTATCATGTTTGAGCTGTCAGGTTTTGACTTGAAATACCCTCCGATAATTAAATCACTGCCACAAGCCACGTTGAGTAAGTAAAGGAATTTTCGAAAGGTGTCGCTCTGACTCCTGCTGGATTTGTGAGGCGAAAGGTCTGGGGAATTAGTGGACATGGTTCCGGTGTGAGCTGAGGAGGATCGATGCGGAATAACAAGAGACTCTGTGACATTATCGAGCCGAGGGATGGGAGGCCGTCACATATCTCCCCAGATCAATATGTATGCAGTCTACTGTCGTCTTAGCCTCGGAGACAAATGACGTAAGAAGGGAAGGGTTAGAAACAGAGAGGGCCTGAAAGGCAGGGAGTGAAACAAAAATACGAGATAGGACGAGGCAACAGAAATAGAAGCTGAGAAAAGAGAGAAAGACGGAGAGACAAATCACGGTTACTGCAAGAAGTCATGCGTGTCACTTCTCCGAATCGGGTAATTCAATATGGCCGCCCTAAAACGAGAAGACGAGTGTTTGTGGTGGCCTGCAAGCTTTGTTTTTTTTATGGTTAATTTAAATCACCAAAACAAGCGCATTCATATTCTCTTCATGATTAGCAGTCAAGGCATCAAATGTCATGCATATCATCAGCCTGTTCATGCACCGTAGCCAGCAGTAGAATAGCTTGAGTCTGCACAATCTCCAACATGGTATAAAGCTACTTACCTGTAGAGCACCACTGTGGCTTTTCATGAGACATGATGCTGTTATATGTTCCATTTAAAGCCTTTGTTGTCCATAGTGTGCTGAGGTTGAATGGATGTCAGCAGACAGTGGGGTAATTTTACCCTCCTGTCTTGTTCCATTTTATCCCTGTAACACTTAAGAGCCTTCTTTTGTGCTTCTGTTTCTCTTCTCTTACCTTTTCCTCCCGTCTGCGCCTCTCTATCCGGCTCTCTCTCTCCCTCTCTTTCTGTCTCTTTGCCTTCCTGCCCTCGCTCACAGTCGATTGATCCTGGGCAGCAGTTTACCTGGGAGAACTCCAACATGGAAGTCAACAAGCCAAAGAATCGCTATGCAAACGTCATTGCCTACGACCACTCCAGAGTGGTTCTCACTTCTGTTGACGGTGAGAGCTCGTGTAACCACTTAACCCCCTCAGATAGCCATTGACTGAGGCAGCCATTGATTGAAACCTCCTTTACAAGTACCAAGGACATTTCGCAGCTGCGGCTCTAGAAATCTCCAGTTTTATCCACAAAGCAGATGCACTTTTTTTTAATTGATATACAGTAGAGTGTTGATCACAACATGTAGATTGCTTTAGGCGTGATTGACAGCGGAAATATGAGCAAGTAAGAAAACATTTATTGTGATAGAAATGATTTAGATCTTATCCTCAGCAATCACATCAAACAAACCTTTCTGTGGTTGCACCCTTATTTCTTTTGTCTTCGCTACAGCCGTTCCAGGCAGTGACTACATCAACGCCAACTACATCGACGGCTACAGGAAGCAGAATGCCTACATCGCCACGCAGGGGCCGCTTCCAGAGACACTGAGCGACTTCTGGAGGATGGTGTGGGAGCAAAGATCCAACACCATCGTCATGATGACCAGACTGGAGGAGAAGTCACGGGTAAGAAGAGACACGGTGTCAATTACTGTGAAACACTGAGGAATAAGCCAATCGATCACTGACTTCATCCCATAACAGTCCATTCCTTATGGAGTATTGAATTCATTGACATATGCAGGTTTTATTTTATTTATTAATAATAAACAAGTGATACAGTTTTGTATAAATAGTGATAAATAAAGAGGACAGAAACACATTTTCCTGTCGTCACATGTCATAAAAATACATTTACATGCAGCAAATGATGGCACAACAAAAGGTTTGATCACTTTGTACGTGATCGTGATATCACACCCTTTTTTACCACGACCCAGTCAGAGATTTGCAACAGCAGGAGGAAAGCAAATAACTGCATCGTAACACTTGCCATCGTAGTTGATGTTACTATGACAGACAGTCGGTGTTTTGAAGGTTGAAATGTGTACAGAAATGGTGATTCCTGACACATATATGTATATATTTATGTAGCTCGACACCAGGGAAGTAACATTACTCCAAACAAAGCCTGAAGGCATATAGACGCCCGGGCCTACTTTAAAGCAGGATTTGTCAGTCTGATCAAAGTCACAAGGACTTCAAAGGATATTTTGGTTGTCTGTGGACAGTATCGCTTCATGTTGCTTCTCTCCTTCCGAGTCTTCAGCAATCCCTGAAAACTTCTGCATGATTTCCCTTTAAAATCTGTTTGTGGAGTTAAATTGCACAACAGCTTTTTTTTTTTTTTTCTCCATTTTCTCTCCTGTTGTTGTTTGTTTGTCACTTATGGCGGAGTTACTGTTGGCAGCTTTGCATACGGTGACAACACGTGCACCGAAAATGAGAAATATTTTCAGCTGAATTATGAACATGCACAGTGTGGTTACATTTAGATTTTCACATTAATGCAAATTCAGTTTGAGTCATTATTTAGAAACCGCTCAGAGAGCTCCATACTTGATTGCTACATATTTATTTTTTGCAAACATCACGCCAAGGTTTCATAGACATGGAGTGTCTCATTTGTGTTCGCTCCTTCCGAATTTGGCTCTTGAAAGCCAAGGCACTATAATGAAAACTCTAACTAACTGAAGTTAGAGTTAAGAGGATTGTCACCCAGAAATACCCGCGTGCTCCTAAAAATACATTCAAGCTAATAAAAGCAGGGAAAAAAAAGAAAAACGGAGCACATACGCAACTTGAGATTCAAAACTGGGATGGGTTTTATTTAATTAGCATCACAAAATCATGCTCATGAATTCCTTGGTGTAAATAAATCAGTGTGGAGCCCTGCCAGTATGTGCTGCTTTGTTAGTGTGTGCATACGGTGCCCTAATGAAAGAAAGTCTCCAGAGTACGGACTGGAAGTTAAAGGGATTGTAAATGAAAAAGTTCATTTCCAAAATCCTGGATATTGATTTATTTTTTGGGGGGGTGGGTGGATGTGGGAATCATTACCTGAAGCTCAGTTCATCATTCAGTATCTATGGTGAGTCTGTAAAAAAAAAGTCATTTAGTCAAGTAAGCGCTTAAATTACTAACCATCGTTCAAGAAGTAGGATCATCTGTTTTAATTTTAGGCAATCAATGCAATCGATCATTTAGGGAGATTGTGGCCTTTCTGGAAATGAGCTAATTTATTCATCCCGTTGAGAATATCTGCAGCGCGCGTACGTTTGATAAGATGGTTTTAATCGCACGTTCAGTCGATCTTAGTCAGGATAAACACCTCGCTGCACGTTTAGCGCGCCTGAGTGGCAATTTCAGAGCTCCGTGACAGATGACCACGCTCTCCTGCTTTGAGTCAAATGCATACACAGGGACAAAATAATGGAAACGCCCTAACGTTGGGAACAGAAAGAGAAACGAAGAAGCTTTTCTTAGCCTGTCTCGACCTCCTACACACATCTGAGAATTGCCTTGCCAACACTAAGGAGAGAGAGAGAGAGATGTGGAGAACCAAACCTGCCTTCCACCAGTGGAGGTGGAAACATTTTTGCCCCACTTATGTCATGTACCTTCAGATCTTTTAATATAATTATCAAACAGGGTGGCGGTAGCTTTGTGTTATTTCCAAACAGGCAGAGGGAGTTTAACTCCACTCGTAACCGGCAAAAAGAGCAAGAAACATTTCCACTATTGGCAGAATTTTCCACATACAGTGTATATTAATGTGTTAAGAGCTCCAAAAACATCTTTTCCTGTTTAATTATTCTTGAAACAGTGGTGTATATGAATCACAGTTATAGCCTCTGCTGTACAGAAGGATAAATGTTCAGTTAAATGACAATTAGCAATATGTATTTGATATAAATGTCTGCCGCAGTTTCCAAAGGCAACTAACAATGAGCTGGATTGATTAAATAGCTTCTGCATCAGTCCCGAAAAAAAAACATTATTTAACGTGACATTTAATGAGACAAAACATCACAAAAAGCTGGCTGTGCTCCTGATTAGACACATGGAACTGCTACATTTTCTTTCTGTTATTTTGTCCACTCTCCTTTACTTAAACACACATCCTCCATTTGGCTATTTCTTTCTCACATACTCACGCAGACGTACACATATGGCGGGTGAGTCAACCTCCCACCACCCAGTCAGACGGATGTCTTATGCCAAACAGAGCAGGAGCTCAACAAATGTGATAAGATCCGGCAGCAGGCAAATTTCAGTTTCCTCTTGGACTTTCATTACTTAGTTAGTAAAACCCAAAAGGTCAAGACTTGAAATGAGCGGTATTACTCACTTGTGTGTGCCTGTGTGCATGTTGGTGTATGAGTATGTAAGATAAGAGGTCCGTTTCCTCTGCAAAAGGCCAGGTGACGACATGCGAGAAGCCAGGTTCAAAGCAGAAGCAGACGATAGTGAAACCTGCGGTCTGTGTGCATGTGTCTGAAATCTGTTTGTGTGTGTTTGCAAGGGAGAATATGCCACCCAAGCTCAGACAGCGCCGAAATATTCATTACAGCGGTGACTGCTAATCCATATGTTTGTACTGCAAGTGGTTCCCCCATCACTCAATTGAGTTTCTCCTGCAAGGTCTACCTCTGCTTGTGAATGGGAGCTGTCACCAGGGGAGGTGAAATGTGAGGGGGTGAATTTTAGCGCATTTTGTTTGTCGATTTGTACCAGCTCGCTCAGACAGCCAAGGTGCTTCGAAATGTCAGCCCGGTACTGCAGTATCAATATGATTAGCTCGCCTGCGCCACATCTCTTCCTCTTCTGTTATCCAAATCAATAACAGCAAGTCCTAGTCGCAGCAATTCTGAGGTGAAAACACAGTTTGCATTTGCTCAGTTGGAGGTAACTTTGAGAGATTCTGTGAATGACCAGCATGACCTGCACTCATTATTTTATTTTTTATTTTTTTAGCTCATGCTGTTAATTATCGGGGACTGAACCTGAACCCACAAATTCGAACACCACGTCACAAGCGTTTCAAGTTTTCCCAACAAGATTTTATTCTTTTAAAACACCCAAGGAGAATCTATTCCACACAGAAGCTATAAGTGAGACCAATCAGCAGCTTTGCCCAGTGTTTAAATAATGATGTGACTCATCGCCTCTAGAAACTTTGAGACCTTGTGAACAACTATTAAATTAAGTTTTATGAAAATCAAATGAGGCATGATTGTGCAAGCGTGTGGCCTATTTTTGATTTCAAATAACTCAGGAGTTGTTTCGTAAATATTTGCTACTCAAAAAACAAAGCCGAACTCCGACTGCCACGGCCAGTGGTGACTTCTCATTAATCTGGTGAGGAAGGGTTCGTGTAAATGTCTAAATGAAGACGAGTATTTCCTTCTTTCACGGTCCTTTTTTTTTTTGTTCCACAGTTGAGCCTTCCCAAAGCGAGGAAGTAAAGTGAAAATCGTGGCAAAGGCCAGAGTGTCATTTTCATAGACACTCAGAGTGAAGCAAAGGCACTCAGTGCCGGCGTACGGGGGATATTTAGCCTCATCTGCAGTGAAGTTTGTTCCGTGCCCATATGGAGCCAGGTGGCCGAACCTGCTGTCTCTTCACGACAGGCGAGAGCAGGCTTTTAGACACCTCTCCCTCCACAATGCAGCGGCCAGTCATTACAAATGCGCCAAAAGCATACATTACAAGGGGGTTGTGAACCACCTGACAATTAGCTAATTGAAAATGATCACAGGCTGGTAAAAGACAAAGTGGGTTTTTTAATGCCCTTTTGAAAGCCTGCTTCAAATGCAGACACGCATGGGTGCACATGCGCATGCGCCGTTCACTTTTCAGGAGGTACAGGAGCCTGACTCTGGAGTCTTCAGTTTTTAATTAGACAGTGGACAAAGCCTTTGATCTGACCTCTCTAATGTTCCCTCCTTGTTAATCAGTGTGATTCTACAAGCCTCTCACTAGCCTTGTGGTGGATGTTAGCGGCAGTTCACTCCCTGACAGTGTGCCCTCTCTCTCTCTCTCTTTTTTGCTCTGCCAGGTGAAGTGTGACCAGTACTGGCCGTCGCGAGGAACGGAGACCTATGGGATGATCCAGGTCACCATGCTGGACACTGTGGAGTTGGCCACTTACAGCGTCCGTACTTTTGCCCTCTATAAGGTATAGTACTGACTTTGTTCATTTGCAGTTAACCATACAGTTAGACATGGTCATGAAGGACATGTTCCCAGTAGGTAATAGCAGTTCATCATTACCAGGGTCACATTTAAAAATGTAATTTCTTATTTTTCTAAAGACAGACAAAGACTCTGTTTTTGCTGCATTAATTGGTTTTTAACATCCAGGATTTGTCTCTTGTTCTCAAAAATTTCAGCTTTTCACTCACACACTTTCAGTGCCACGATGATGTGACTGATATTTCGTCCTTTATTTCTCCTCTGCTCGCTATTTTTCCATTACTTATATTCTTAATTTCTAACATTATTATCAGCCCTAATTAAATGCGAGTCTCCAGCTGGAGCGGTTACTTGGTTTCAATCACTAATGGTGACAATGCCAAGAATCGTTTCTGAGAAACCGCCGGGTTCATTTCCAAAATTATACACATTATCTACACCTACACTTGCAGAATGATCACAGCCACAAGTAAAGCACATTATGTGCCGCTATCAAAGTGAGTCAGCTCGAGACTTCTGCTTAAAATAGGCACTTTTCTGACAATGAAATCATTGCGCCTTTCAAACTTTTTCACTTCTCTTTTATCACAACACTCTGACCATAACCTGTAATATTTTTTCCCCTGTGTGACACATTTCTCTAAAAAAAAAAAAAAAAAAAGCAGCCAGTTACAGTTTAGTATGTCAGGCTATCCCACTAAGCTCCCAGCTTACAGCTTTCGACTTTACTACGACTCCTCTCTCTCTGCAGAATGGCTCCAGTGAGAAGAGAGAGGTGAGACAGTTCCAGTTCATGGCCTGGCCAGACCACGGGGTGCCAGAGTACCCCACCCCCATCCTGGCCTTCCTACGGCGGGTAAAAGCCTGCAATCCTCCAGACGCAGGGCCTATGGTGGTCCACTGCAGGTGGGTGTAGCTCACTATGTGTGTATGCAGTAAATTAAGTCCTAATTATCACCACTGATTTATTTTTAATGTGGACGCGTGGGTTAAAACGAAACAGGTCGAAACAGGAGTGTGTTATGTAACACACCATAAAGGACACCACATGCAGCAGAGATGCTGAAATCCTGTTTTTGGGGTCAACACCTTTTTTTTGTTTCACATGAATTTGGCTCAATAATTGCATGTTCGAACCTCCTCAAGATGCCTCTGCAACGTCAGACTTTGTGCACAGTGTGCGGCCCAGCTCTTGTGCTGGAGGGACGGAGTCAAATAAAAGTCCAGTTTCCTCCGGTTTTCTGCTGTCATGCATGGAGAGAGAACATAATAGAAGTGGAAAACTTACCTTACGTTACAATACTATTCTCGACGCATCTCAGCTTTGGATTTCCATGCGTCTATGACCCCATTCAGCTGAACATTCATACACATATATATGGTTTAGTCTCTTTTATGCTGTCTGATACGCCTATACACGTAAAAAGAGACTGAAGGTCAGAGAAACTAATTTCACACTCTTATGTGAAAGCTGAATCGTATAATAAAGAAGTCATTTGTACCCTGTGTGATAAATATTCTTGGCGATATATACTGAATACTGTGAATAAATTATAAGGCCTTTAGATTTCAATTAAACACTTTACCAATGTGTTTGTACCATCTTATTATACAGAGTGACGTTATATACTGTTACATAGTGAATAATAAAGTTATTTACTCCTTCCATCAGTGCGGGTGTGGGCAGGACTGGATGCTTCATCGTGATAGATGCCATGCTGGAGCGCATGAAGCACGAGAAGTCTGTAGACATCTACGGCCACGTGACGTGCATGCGCGCCCAGAGGAACTACATGGTCCAGACCGAGGACCAGTACATCTTCATTCACGAAGCCCTGCTGGAGGCCGCCACGTGCGGCAACACCGAGGTGCCGGCACGCAACCTGTACGCCCACATCCAGAAACTCACCCAGCCCCCGCCCGGCGAGACGGTTACTGCCATGGAGTTGGAATTCAAGGTGAGCGCACACATCAGATGAGTCATACCGAAGACTTTTTAATAGATTAACTTTTAACAGCAGTGGAGAAGACTCATGCAGGAAGCATTTAACTTCACAAAAGACCTTTTAGAACAGCTTTTTTCTGATTTATAGTGCACTGGATAGTTCACAGCGGTGACATTGTAACGCACTTCAGGAAGCGATGTGAGTTTTTGTTAGTAATTAACAGAAATCGTGTTTTCCAAATCGATCTGCAAGAACCAAAAGAGGACATCAGCCTGTAGTTGCAACTTCTGAACCTCTGTCCTGTGTGTCGCTATTGTCCCGGCTGATCACCTAGATGTTTAAGTATGTTTATATTAATTGGCCAAATGCACAGGAATTCGTCTCTGTGACGTTGATGCTGAGACAGCCCAGCAACTACAGCAGCAACACATTTCTGGGGCTACAACAAATACACATACATGCAGAGACGCAAAGACGTGAACACGCCTACACGCGGAGAATTACAAAATGACTGACGCTCGCACATACACACAGCTGGCGTTCAAGGTGACTCGCAATCACACGCGCACCTTCTGTCAATAGCCATCGACTGTGATGTTACGCACTTTCCTCCCAGTGCGGCTCTGCCATTAGCCCTCTTATGACCATGATCCATTCTGTTTGAAGTGATAATAGCGTCTACCCTCCTGCCAACGATCGCGAATGAAAGAGTGAGAAAATGATTGAGGCTTATGTGGAGGCCACAGCCTCCGTGCCCACGCAGTCTGGCCAAAACACACACACACAAATTATCACGGAGTACCATGACTGTCCGTACACACTCCTGTGCTGTCCATCTGTGCTCCGTCCACTGCCAGTACTGAGCTTGTCACGCCTACAGTCCTCCATGCTCTGGGATTGTATGAAAGAGAAGCCCACTGTGCTTAGTTACACCTACCAGCAGAACTTCTTATTTTTTCTTGGCAGGAAACTTTAAGTCTAAATACAGACTTTTGACAAGGAAGCAATACAGACTTCTTTGTTTGTTTACTCCAGGTCACAGGTCACTAATTTTCCCTCCCCATCTCTCTCTCCGTGCCTGGTTTCTTCTCACCTTTCATTAAACAGAGACTGGCCAACTCCAAAGCCCACACATCACGCTTCATCAGCGCCAACTTGCCCTGCAACAAGTTCAAGAACCGCCTGGTCAACATCATGCCTTTCGAGTCCACCCGCGTCTGCCTGCAGCCCATCCGTGGCGTCGAGGGCTCCGACTACATCAATGCCAGCTGCATCGACGGCTACAGGTCAGTAAAGGACTTCAAGATTTGAGCTGAATACAATGACTGTATAAAGTGCTGACTTTTAAACTTTAAAAGACAAGGCTGCATTGTTCTATATTTTTCTCATTATCAACAAACCTCATGAAAAAGATCAAAAACCAGCTATGCATTAGTCACTTCCCATGCCGCACGGCCTGGCTTGCATTCCCGAGCCCATTTGTTCCGACTGAAGATGTGAAGCTTAAAAAAAGAGTCAGAAATAAAAAAATAAAAAAATAAATAAAAGGCTTAGTTCTTAATTTGCTAAACAGCTGGCCACTTCAGTTTAAAGCAAATGTTACTCAGACTTTGGTAAATAGAACATTTGTTAAGACTATTTTCCGTGACTAATTAATATACATTTGGTGATCTAGTGAGTATCTAATGCAGCAGGACAGTGTCTGTCTGTGTGTGTGTGTGTGTGTGTCTGGCATAAGAATATGATACCCAATGCAATAATGAAGATCTATGATACAGAAGAATAAGCCATGTCATGCTTTGGATGCAATATTTGTTGGTAGGATCGATATATTGTGTTGTTTTTGGTCTTTGCATGCGATTCGTTCACAACGAGAAAATGTAGAATAACACCAGCTCTGTGCTTTAAGCGTGTTTAACATCCATTTTGTGGTAACAGTGAATCCATTTTTTTTGCACATAATCTTGTAATTTTAGGACAAGGCAGCAGAGCAGTGATCCTTAACATGCATCCAAAGCAATCAACATTCATTTTTACGGCCACACAGTCCAAGATTGGACCAGACTCAAGGCAAATAGTGAAGATGGCTGCTGTGCAGGCCTGGTAGAGCGTCCAAGAAAGATACCAAGCGTCTGCCGATGTTATTAATGAGTCGTAGACTTCAGGCGGACATTGATTGAACAGGACTTCCAACCACATATTAAGGGCAATGACTTAATTTAGGTCCATGTTAACACCTCCAATTAGTCTCTGTCTCCTAAAATTGGGCTATAACGCCACGCGGTTCGTCTGAAGTGGACGTAAACACCCTTAAATTAACTTCTGAGGGTCGGTACAGTGACGAGCCAACTTAATAGTTGCATCACTGTCCCAGCTGCACTGAATGTGACAGATCTGCAGTTTTTTTTTTTTTTTTCCGGCATCAGAGATTGTTACAGGTGTGAGAAATACAGCAAGCATTCACTAGATAAAAATGTATGGGAGGGGACTGACGATGAGTCCGCAGTGAGCAGTATCCAGTTGCAAGAATTACTCCCATCTCTGTCGATGTGGCTCTAGTCCGCTGAGCCACTACTTCTTTCATATCGCAGCTACTGCATGTCCTCATGTGCTCTGTGGCTCCAAATTGCTTCCTAGAGGGAGGAAGATGAAAAGGCAGCCCCCTGTTTTATATCTATATAAGTACGGGCAGAGACAGAAGGCACTGACTCATCTGTGGCTGAAGTGTACAGCAAGGGGATGGATTTAGCGAGCCTGAAATGTAGTTCGGCCCGTATGGGGTTCTGCTTCATATCGAGCCGTCGACAGAGACGACACCTCCACCCCCAAAACCTCCTCCGACTCCCTCCTCTTTCTCCAGTCCTGTTGTTAATGAGAAGTTGCTCTGCAGAGGCCAACCCTCCATTGTCGCTGTGTAAATAACATAATTGCAGCAAGAGAGTTTTGTAATGAAGTGTGCTTTTCCAAACCCCCTCACATTATTTTCTCATATTCTCTGCTTCTCTCTCTTTTTTTCCTTCTTTATTTTCCCTCCTCTCTTATCTCCGCCTCTCGCTATTCTCCTCTTTAATCGGTCTCCTTCTCACCTCTTCCCTCACACTCTCTCCTCCCACCATTCCACTCTCGCTCGCCATCTTAATTTTCCAACCAGACATCATGGCAGAGACAGACATATCCGGGTTGGGACCTGTTGTGTGCACCAGTGGCTCTGAGTGATTAAGCCGCTTTTAAAGCCTGGGCATAAATAAAAACTAAACAGGGGCCTCCAGTGCCCTTCACCCCAGCGCCTTCAGAAAAAGCCAATAATATGCTAAGCTAATGAGAGGCGAGCCATTGATTCCAGCTATGCTATCAGGGGCGCGAGCCCTGGATATGCTCCGATGCAGGCTGGAGTTTTAGCATTGTAATGAGGTTGAAATGAAACACTATGTCCTCGAGCACTGCAGTCATGTGGGATGATGCAGGGAGTGCTTTGTGCTGTTTGGCAGCGCACTCATCAGGACACTGTGTGCAAAGAAGTCAGTATTGTGTTATGCGCTTAGAATTGTTGTTGTTTTGGCTAGGGGCTGTTTTATGGGGAGGTTAGAGGGGTCCACCCTATCAATTTGAAAATTAGCATTCATCCCCTGCCTAGCCTCCCTTCTCTTTTTTCCTCCTCTGCTACAGTCCCTTTTCCTATATTCTCATTTTCTTCCTTAGCCTCCCCTCTTGTGCTCTTACTTCTCTCCTCTCCTCTCCTCTCCTACTCAGCAGTCAGTCCTACTTTGCACTCTCATGACCAGCTGGAGAGAGCAGTGCTCACTCTTTTCATCTCCTCACATTTTCCTCTCCGCATCTCTTCCCTCCACTTTGTACATCTCTCTTTACTTTGCATGCCTCTTTTTCTCCCGTTTTTTCATCTTTTTTTTTAAAATTTGATTCCTCACCCTGTTGCCTTCCCCTCCTCGTATGCCATCTCCTCTCCTCTTCTCTCCGCCAGTCTGTTGTTTCTTGATTTGCGGAAAGAGAGCGAGGCCCAGAGCATATTCTAATCTCCCGGTTCCACTTTAGTGCCTCGCCTGCAGCACCTTCATTAGTTGTTCAGCCGTGGCTCAGTGTGTGACCGAGTGTGTGTGCTGCCGTGTCTGAATGTACATGCGTGAATAAAAACACTGCACGCATACATTGGCACACCTAGATGCAAGCTTACATGTGCCGCGAACATGTGAGTGTGTCCATGCACAGTTATGCGCGCGTTTCGTTGGATTCCTCAGCTCCCTCTCACTCTGTTGATCAGTGCGCTGCTGCCACCTGCTGTTTGACACAAAGACTGCTCAGCTGGACCAAAGTCACGTAGGACACAAGCACAGCTCTGGCACCTCAGTGGATGAGCTCATCTCTAGTTTAGTGAGCATATCAAGTACTCCCCTCCTCCTCCTCCCCCTCTCCCTCTCTCTCTCTCTGTTGCGTTACAGAGAGGAAGAAGTAGAGGAATAGCTCAGCGATGATGATAGTTGCCATGGATTATTTGCTGTGTTCATTAAGGGTGTAGGAATCTGTCTTGTTGGCATTCGAGACATTTTGACGAAGACTACAAGGACCGCAGGACAGTATGAGAGAGCGTGTAAGACTCTACAGTTTGCAGCTGAATGCTTTTAAAGCACAGTCTTATGGGTTTGATTCCATTCCCTACAAGTCATGCTAATGCAGCTGCCTTGTGTATATATATATATATATATATATATATATATATTAGTGTCCCCAAAATGGTATGTGTTGCTTTTATGGAACAAAACTGGAGCAACAGAGAAAGCTCTTCCCCACCCTTTGAATTTTATTTTAATAAATTTGTGTCTGAATGTGTTTGAGCTCTTTATAAGACAGCAGTCTTATGTTTTGTCTGTTATTAAATTTTGAGGTTTGGGTTGGATTAACAGCCTTTGACAACAGCAGCACTCTTTTTATCATTAAATCCTTTTCTGGTTATTGCTTGGCGCCGTGTTTTATAATACCAGCTGTAAAAGCACCATAAAGTTTATAATTATTATGCCTAATGTTTAATCTCTTGTCTCCTCTCTGTGCCGTGTACGTCTTTTAGACAGCAGAAGGCCTACCTGGCCACGCAGGGCCCACTGGCAGAGACCACCGAGGACTTCTGGAGGATGCTGTGGGAGCACAACTCCACCATCGTCGTCATGCTCACCAAGCTACGAGAGATGGGCCGGGTAATACACAAACGCACGCGTACTATACATAAATGAATGCGGCAAGCAGTGAGGTCATCGGACCATTTCAGGGAATCATAACAATCTTGCGTCACATTGCTCAAATATTAATTCATTACAACCCTGAACAGTAACTCTGGTTGAAGGTTAACTTCCTTATCAGCGTGGCTGGAATGCCAGCGGGTTGAAACTAGCATGCTACCATGTCAGATATGTCAATAATTGGATGCATTCCAGGCATACTCATAATTCCCGTACTGCAATCCTGCATTACACTTTATGAACTTTTGGTTCTGTTTTTGGTAACAAGGGGGGCCAAATAGTGATGTTTTCTTGTCTTGAGATGTTTCATACGAATACACTTGATAATTTTGCATTAACACCCATACCACTATAGTACACAGATAGTTTGGAACTTGTTTCAAGTTGAGTTTTACACATCACATCAACAGCGACCTTGAAGAAAAATTGGGGGTCATAAAGCAACAACAAACAAGTCAGGCAGTGAATCTTAAATAAAGTTCGACGTCCAGGGAAATAAACTTATTTGCTTTCTTGGCCAGAGTTAGACGAGAAAATCAATACCGCTCTCACAGTTGTCCTTTAAATACTGCATAAGCCAGGAGACAGTTAGCTTAGCTTAGCACAAGTGCTGGGGGTGAAAACAGCTGGCCCGGCTTACTCCATTCTCCTCTGGGCTTCTCGCTAAGCTAAGCTAACCGCCCGCTGGCTCCAGCTTCATAGTTAAAGGACCAGTGTGAAGGATTTAGCAGCATTTTGCAGTGTAAGTTGCTGATTGCAACCGCCTCACCTCACCCTCTCCTTCCCAGCATGACGGAGAAACTAACCACGGCTGCGAAACGCAAACATAGTTGTGCATTTTTGACTAATTTTTTGACATAGTCTTGCAGTAAATCTTTCACATTAGACCCCCGAAGGACAGATATGAGAGAGGTATCAATCATCTCAACTAACTTCTCTCAGCAAGAAAGTGAATAAATGCGTCTGCCAAAACTTCAAACTATTACTTTATGGTAAAAAATCAATACTCTCGTCTTGTTACCAGTTTGAGTAAATCCATAATATCTTTGACTGAGTTGTTTTTTTGTGATTATGCGTATGATTCTGACAGCACTCAACTGTGTTTTATAGCTTTTATCACCCCCTCATCCATAATCACAGTTTATGAAAAAAAGCCTTCATGCACATCATTGCCTGTAGTTAAGCACACAAACAAATTATGTAAATATTTTCCACCTAAGATAAATCAGGCAATATTTCAAAACCCAACGATTAGTCTCTGCTCGATTTCCTTTTGTAAGCAGAGACCTCCCCATGACTCAAAATGACGAATAAAGTACAGATACCCGTGCTATTAATATCCTGCATTTGCACATCAGGCAGTCATTGTGTAAAAATGTATTTTTCTTCCTGAAAGATTCTGGAAATATTGCTACTTAAAATTTTGCCTCCCTTTTTTGCTTATGCAGGAGAAGTGCCATCAGTACTGGCCAGCAGAGCGTTCAGCCAGGTACCAGTACTTTGTGGTGGATCCAATGGCTGAGTACAACATGCCCCAGTACATCCTCAGAGAGTTCAAAGTCACAGATGCCAGGGTATGTCGGCTTCGCTCCGTGTGTGTGAATATCTGTGCATTTGCTCCTCTGTGTGTGTGTGTGTGTTAGTGTGTTTAGTGTGTTCTTGTATGTCTCGATAGGGGCGGCGATGAGGATTGATTGGCGTTTTACCTAAATACAACCATCCAAGCCGAATCCATCTTAATTTTAGGTTTTAACACAAATGCTGACAGTCACACTAAGTGTAAAAAAATTATACCGAGTGTGATTTCAAGGTAGAGATGATCAGAACGCATCCCGTGTTATTCCTCCTGACAGCGAATACCCAGATTTAGTAGCAGTGTGCTCGCTCTATGGATTGTGCGTGCGTGTGTGGTCGTGAGTATCTATGTGCATGTGTGTGTGTGTGTGTTTCGAGATCACTGTGAAAATACATGAAAAGCATAGCCTCCAATCCCCGAGGGCCAGTACTGCAACTCCCTGTGATGCAGTAGTTTCAGTGGGTTATAAATATACTTTACTGTCATCAGAAGGACCACAGCACAGCAGCACTAATCCCACATCCACCCCTTCTTTCACACACACACACACACACACAGTATGTGCATTGAAAGAGACATAAATGTGTAATAACGTCTAATATCCACTGGAAAAAAACCATTCATTTCACACATGCTGACACCACAGTGTGTGACTCCATGTTACAGTTCTGTGTTTGCCTCATGTGTCACAGCTACTGGTTTCCTCTCCTACCAGGTCATCATGCTTTATTTACATCGCATCCCAGGTGTAAATTAGATGATTAGATGGCTGCCATGGAAAAACCAGCAGGGTTATGATACCTGTGGACCTCGTCTGAGAGGCCGCACCTATGGTGTGTTTTGTGTTGACTGCTTATTAGAGTGAGAGATGCGTGAACAGCAGGGTGTTATTCACTCATAAAGACAAATTGGGGCATTAAATTAAAAAAAGCTCAGCTGAATTATGCACACCTTATATATCACCTCAGTGTCAGCCCGTTTACTTACCAGTCCACTGTGCCCCCTTAAATGTACTTAAACTCCTTATTTACTGCCCCTCAGGACGGCCAGTCCAGAACAATCCGCCAATTCCAGTTCACTGACTGGCCCGAGCAAGGAGTGCCAAAAACCGGAGAGGGCTTCATTGATTTCATCGGACAAGTGCACAAAACCAAGGAACAGTTCGGACAGGATGGACCAATCACTGTACACTGCAGGTAAGGAGGAAGACGGGCTCAGAGAAATCATGACGTTAAGTCAGATACATCCTGTCTGCCGTCTGAGAGTGTGTTCAGCATGCATGACGTAAAAGCAAATGAGATAATGAAGGTGTATAGCAAACAATAATCCTTTAACACTTAGCCATTTGGGAGGCTGTAGTTTGTGGTTTGTCGAACTCTATCACGTATACAGTGCAGTATATTAACAAACATAGGTGTTATAACTCATATCACATGTTTACAGGTCAAATGAACTCTCTTAGTCAGGCTTTCGTATTCAGAACAACCTCAAATTAGTTTCCAAAGTACAATAAAAATCCTTCATTTTGAACTTTTAAAGTCATAAAGACTTAAACAGGAGATGTAATAGAGTATTTTGTGTGTGTGTGTTTTCAGTGCTGGGGTGGGCAGGACCGGAGTCTTCATCACCCTCAGCATCGTGCTGGAGAGGATGAGGTACGAAGGAGTTGTCGACCTCTTCCAGACAGTGAAGACGCTTCGCACCCAGCGGCCTGCCATGGTGCAGACCGAGGTAAGAACAGAGTGCAGACGGGGGAGATTGTTCATACTCAACATCCCACGGTGACAGGACGCTATTCCAAAGTCACCGCTGTATATTTTTATGGTGTAAACTTGATGTTATCTAAAGTGTCTTTTTTTTTTTTTTTTTTTTAAACTTAGTGAGGTTTTAGGAGCGCTGACCTCTGGTGCTATCACACCAGGTCCAATGTCAAATGTAGCTCAAATTAAGAATTGATAAATGCATTATACAACAAACAAGTACGGCATATTAAACCAGACTGACATGGTGTGAATATAAATGAGCTAAAAAAAAAAAAGAAAAGAAGGAAGCATCCTATTGCATCTAATGCAAACACCCTCAAGCACTACAGATATAGTTACAGAGATGAGTAACTTCTTTACTCATGCGGCGCTCTCCATCCTGGAAAAACTCCACAATAAAAAGCTCTAAGGGATAACTCTTGTATGCAATAGATGTCGCGTGTGCAGAGTTAAATTACAGATGTGACATTCGGACTTTCTAACTGAGGTGTCTTCTCCGTCCTCTCTCGTCCAGGACCAGTACCAGTTGTGCTACAGGGCAGCATTGGAGTACCTGGGGAGCTTTGACCACTATGCAACATAACCACTCCCACCGAGCAGCCTCCCTGGTCAAACCTCTCAGGAGTGTGCCAAGTGTCCCATCTCAGCCACCATCCACTCACTTGACCCCTTCAACCCCCCCCAAACCCCTTAAAAACCCAACCCTCGCAGCTACCGGAGGGGAGGAAAGGGACGCGCTTGCAGACCCGGCGACGGGTTCAACCAATCACAGAACAGAAATCCACGCCGACTTTAACCAACCACATGAGATTTTGCTTTAAAAATAATAACAGAAACTTTACAATGACTATGACAAACATGACAACTCTTGTACAGATGCGACAGCGCAGACGGGCAGCTCGCCTCTCTGCTCTGTCGAAGCCAAACCTCCCTGATTGTCAAAGGCTACTGGTAGCACTAAGAGAGCATTCTCTCTGTTTTTATGTTAATTTTATTGTCAATATTATGATTTCATTATGTCAAATGGTATTGTTTAGTGTATTTGTTTGTTTTTAATAATCATTTTAACATCAGACATTTCTTCTGTCTTAAACTGTCCAGCAAGGGGGCATGCATTATTTTCATAATCAGTACTTTTTTTTTTTTTTTTTATTTTATTTTTATTTTAGGGTACTTTTAGCACAAGGGACATGTATTTTTAACACGTTCCTAGATACTAATACAGGAGGACCACCGTTCTCTGAGCTGCTGTCAGATTTCTTTTCACATGACATTTATCGTTTTATTCATATTATGTGTCATAACATTTTTTTTTTTTTGTTGTCTTACTCAGTTCAATAACTAAAAAAAAAAAAAAATTGCCTTTTTCACTCGCTGTTTTCGATAAAGAAAAAAAAAAAAGAATCTACTTTGAGAAGATTGATTTCAGAGCACACACTCGCTAAAGGCTTCGTCCTTCTGTAAACATGGTAGCTAGTTATAAAACAAAAAGTGAATTAGCGACTAAATCAGAGGTGTACAGGAACGGAAAGCACATGATTTCTACGTCTTTTTTTTTTTTGTTGTTGTTGTTTCGTTCGTTGTTTTTCATCAGAAGCCTATGGCATTGAGGCCTTCATACTCCACAGCGGAGAACTTACCTGAGGAAAAACAGACTTTTATACCCAAAGGGTAGTTGACAGAAAAATCTCCCAATCTCTGAATATTGTTGCTCTTCAAGTCCCTCCCATCTCCTCACTGCCCCATTAGCCTGGTCGGTTCGCTGGAGCTGAACCGCACAGACCTGAAAGGAGCGGAAGTGGTTCACATGGGCTGAGGAGTAGAGCCATGAACGCTGGCACCTGTACAGAATCAACCATTCCTACCAGAGGGAAAGAGACTCAGCCCTTTGGACTGAAACCTGATATTATTTTATACAGAAATAGAACTATAAATATATATATAATTATGATTGATTATATATATGTACAATTACACATAGATATATACACAGCTTCAAAGGTATATTGTTAAAAAGGATTAATTCTGCTGATCTACCAACCCTAGAGACTGCAGAGAGCCTGCTGTCCTAGAGTGTGTATTAATGGAAACACCGTTGTATCTACTGTACTACCATAGTAACTTTGACAGCTGGTTGTCCGTCTGAATGAGGAAAAAAACAGTACAACCCCCCACCCCCACCCCATCCATCAAAATGGATAGACTCCTCCTCGGCGCGGGGCCATCGCACCCACTCAAGCACACATCTTCTTCTCCCACAACGAGCCGCAGGAGGGGGAGCGTCTGATCCGAGAGGCCTAAGCGTTTGCGGCGGCGGTGGTGGAGGCGGCAGCGGCAGCGGGAAGGAGAGGGAGGGGGGACTTGAAAAACGCTGGCGAAAAACTAAAAATGTTCATTTTTACCTTGTGAATGCTTAGTGCTGTAGGGGTTCGATCTGTTGTACACACAGTCTGTTTTCTATTTGTTGATAAAGAACTGGAATTTAAAAAGAAACTGTTGATGAAAAAGAAAAAACATTGATGTTAATAAAGTTAAATAATTGGGTTTTTGTACAAATCCTGGCTTGTGATGTTTTGTTTCTTTTATCCTTTTTTTACTAAAATGTGACCGATAAATCCGTCAGTTTGCTCTTTGGGGACACCTGGAAACTCTGTCTGCTTTATCTCCCGCTGCCAGGAATGTTGTAGTTTGAGTTCATTATCATGTGTCCTTTATTTCGAGGCATTTCTAAAGGCTTCTTGTCCCAACAGTGCAACTGAATGTTCAGATCCAGTGTGAAGTGTTCATTCGGAGGGAAATCTGAAAGAAAACCCCACCCCAAGAAACGATTTTCATGATCAGCTCCTTGGTGTAAGCAATGTCGTCCTACATGAACGTGACTTATTTGCCAAATATAGAATTACTTAAGACAAAATAATCTTAACTCAGGGTCCGGTGCTTTCCACCACACCTCACAGTCTTCAGCAATAGATGGAGTTTGCGTATTTGTCATGAAGTTGTCGGCACATTTCACCTCAGATATTTTCTCTGTGTTTTTTTTGTCTGTGCTCTTGTGATTGGGTGTGTAGAAGAAAAGAAAAATGATGTCACATATTTTTCCATCAGATTTTTTTATCAAAGACTCAGAATAGACTGACCATTGTTGGGTTGTTTTGCTTGTGTTGCCATGGAGACCCAGACTGTCAATCAAATCCAAATCGAATCACGCCCATACAAGTCGTGATCAAGTGGATTAGCCGAGCCTGATTTGTTTACAGTGTAACATTTTATTCGAATGTTCAAATTGTTGGTGTGAAAATTAGAAAATTATCCCTCAGAGGAGTGAAACAGTCATATCTGACTTTCTGCTATCAATCCCACAATGCAACGCAATTTTGTCAGTGGAAAAATGTAACACTACACCTGTCAGTGATGACACAAACTGAATACTTGAATTCTTTCGTTGTGTTTTATTACAGTAATTAAGTGAGCGAGGGATGGTTTAAGGGCACAGAACCTAATGAGAGTTGTTGAGTTGTTTACTTAGGTTGCCACGGAGACACCACCATCAAATCAGATCAAACCACGCCCACATCGTTCAGAAGATATATTTAATATAAGAATAAAAGTTTTCGGTGCTCTCCCCTCTCTCTCATATAGCAAAGCTTCATCATCTCCAGACCTGTAACAGTAGCAGGCGTAGCAGATGTCGCATAACAGTAGTTGGAGGGGGAAAAAAAAAAAAAGTTGGGATGAGTGCATCTGTGGAAAAGCCAAGCAAATGTTTTGAGTTTGTATATTTATGCTATGTGCAATGATTGTAACGTATGGAAGGAAACAAACAGGGTATCTGTTCTCATGCGACTGTTTGTTGTTGCTCTCGCCATGTGGGAATGATTCAGCCAAAGACATGCTGAATTATTTCTGACAAAAACCTCACAAACAGGATATAAATCTGGATTTAAAGAATAATAACTGTTGTTGTTTTAGTCCTACTATGTATCGTGAGTCCAGTTGTGTCATAAATCTGACTGTGCGTTTAACTTTGCTGCAGGAATTCACACGTTTTGACGATGTTGTCACACTTGTTGTGGCAGAGAGTGCAAAAGAACATGTATTTGTTATTAGCTGTGGTTGTGCAATGTGGAATTTTGCTTGTGGCATTTTACAAACTTTTGTTTTGGATCCCACAGAACCATCTGACATCATTGTGGTTTTATGAACTGTGTCCAGATGCATGTTTTTCTTCATTTAGTTGTATTGAGTCTATCTAGACCCCTGCGTCTTCTTAATAGCTTTCTTTATTTTCCTAAGAAACAACAACAACACAGCTCGGTGACCTGTTTTCACTATCCTAAGGAGATACCATGAGTAATCCAATTGGGTAAGGAAATTAGATAACATATGGTTGACTAATCTACATTGCAGTATATCATGATGCTGAGCCATGTATTCTTGTAGAAATGATGCACAGTCTGTCCAAGATGAAGAAGACCGTGAAGGTGAGTTGCTCTGCTTGAAGATTAAAGCCCAGTTGGAGGATTTGTTCTCCAGCAGCCACCTGGCAGAGGACGGCTTCCTGCTGAAACATGTGCAGAAGAACAAACAGGGCTACGTCAGCCTCAAGCTCCTCACTTGTTTGAAAAAGGTAAAGAGTGACGGAGGAGGAGGGGGGGGGAAGCAAGATTTCATGTTCTTTCTGTGGTGTTTACATTCCATCAGTTTGAATAAGAACAATCCTGTAAAATGCAAACAAAGCTGAGTTTGCCCACTGTTTGTCACAGATAAAGGTCCTGACCACAGACTGGTACATGACTCTGGCAGGAGCAGCGTACTCAGAAATTCTTGAGGTGAGTGATGACTGCACCAAGGTGAAGAGGAAAGAGACGCTTCCCCGATGGCTGCTGTGTTCCCCCACCAGCAAGTTCCTCCTCGTCTGGAACATTTCTGTGGAGTGGTGGAAAAACGAAGGAGGTCCCGAGCACCCATCTCTGTACGAGAGGATCCTCCAGAAGTTCAGCGCCCACGGCAACGTTACCTCACTCTGGATCCTGCATCCTGGCAAAGAGCTTCCCAAGGAGCTGAAGTGCTATGCCAAGCGTCACAATAAGCTTGGGCAAGATCTGTGTGCCGTGGTGAAGTTTGATAAATTGGAGGCGGTTCGTAAGGTCTACAGCGCCCTGAAAGCAGAGGAGGAGAAGTCTAACGGTGAGGGAATGCGTGTGGTACCTTTAGGATTTTTGCCAGTGCACCACATCACTAGGGACAAATCATCAGAGGAAAACAACGAGGACCAACCTGCAAAGTCCTGGGAAAATCCACTTGAAACCTCAGAGGATTCGGTCCAGGACGAATCCCCTTCGCCAGTTAAAGTTCCTAAGGAGACTCCAGACACATATCAGCCCCAAGAGTCCTTGGATAACTCCATACAAACAACCTCTGAGCAGATCTCCACCAGCTGCTACGGCCAGTCTTTCTTTGGGTTGCATCAGAGGTACAGTAGGACAGGCTGGAGCTCTGTGGTCAGTGATAAAGATGACGCTCCGATCCCCTGGGTGCTCAGGCGTAAATTTGCAGCCAGTGCACTAAACCCCAAGGTGTCTGGGCACCCGTACGCACCATGCTTGATGCAAAGAGTGCTGCGTCAGCCCTTCGGCCCTGATGGCACCAAGGGCTTTCAGGGCAGGAGGAAGCCGCTGTAGCAGGAAGTGATCAAAGTCTCCCATGCATGCAGCAAAGCCGCCTGTGCTGAATGACTGGCACATTTGTGAAGTAACGAAACAAAATTTCTAAAAGCTGATGAAGCTCTTTTTTTTTCCCCATTAAATGACAAAAGCTACTTAAGTTTTGGTGTCTGTATTGGTTAGTTTATTCTGTGTTGCATGTAGTTGCACACCACTGACAGATGGGGGCAGCATTTATCTGCATTCACAGCAACTGTGTTACTTTAAACACTGACTCACTTCTCAAGCTGTAGTTGTGTTGGAACTACAGTAAATACACTGCAATGCACATAAATAGACTCCACACGTATTAGCAGGAGGTACAAATTGTTACACAAACTGAGGTGCACAGAGGTGCTGAACTCACTCAAAAGTGTCTCACAATCCATCCAGGCCCTTTTTTTCTTTTTTAAACACCAGTGGCCGCCTCAGCCCTCCTGGGGCCTCATCTCCTCCAGTCACAACTCTAAATTGCAATGTATATTTGTTCTCGGGCCAAGATGGATTTACCTTGTTACCACTCTCTCCAGAAAAGAGGTGTTGTCTTTCATCATGAAAACGTTCTCATTGTCCCTCTGCGTCTTTTTCACAAATGCCTGTTTAGATTTTGGTTCTCTAAAAAGTAGTTTTCCACTCACTGAGATGACATTTGGCTGAAGGGTTCTTGTCCAATCATCAAACCACATCTTGTGCAAGAAGAGCGTAGTAGCAACATTTGTGCCTTATTTCCAGCCTTTCTAATGACACCTCAACTGGAATGGTGTGTTTATAGTGTTACTGATTGAGGGCTTCCTTAAAAATCTTGCCCAAACTAAACAAAATGTGTTTCTTCACTCATCCACGCCCAGTGGAAAATATTCAATACGATGTGCATGGGATCCTATCATATTTAAATTGGAAGCATACTTTGTTGTTTTTTTTTTTCTCTTGTATATGCTGAGTGTCAGACTGTATTCATGACTAATGTAATCTTAGCTGTGGAGTGAGACGTCGCAGTGTATACAGATCAAATGTTTCACTCTTATTGTCTCTGACTTGATTTAGTAATTAACAGCTGTTGGGCTTTTATTGCAGCTGAGATACTGTAGATCTATGAAAACTTTACACATCTGTTAACAATATGGATAGAGTAGAAACGTTCCTGCCCGGCGTCAGGAAATGTTTTTCTGCTGTGCTGATAGTTCCTTTTCAAGGATGGAAAAGCACGATATCCCCTGCTAACTGGAAGTCATTATGTATTTACATAGGCTCCTCTGGCCAATAATTGAAGTAATAATTGAAGATATGTCAAACAACTTAGTCCTAATAATTCTCGTGCTTTATTAGTTTCTTGGAGGGGAGATCTGGATCATTTTGCACCTGCTTACTGTCTCCAAAATATTCCGCCCGCCTCCCCCACCTCATGAAGAAGAGTATGAATCCTCTCTTGATTTGTGGCACTGTGTTTTCCCTCAAGTCAGCGCTGAAGGGTTGAAGCTGAAGTTAAAAGGAAAGAGTTTGTGTTGGCTTCACTTTGGACTTTACATGAAATCTACGCTTTCGGTCGGCGAGATAACAAGCTCGGAATATCCATCGATACACATTTTCTGGTATGGGACCAAGCTTGGGTAAATACTCTTTTGGTTCGTCCCTGTTTTCTCTTAGTCAACACTGGAGGAATTTTAAGTCCTAGAATTTTAAGTCCTAGAAAACAACATGTCCGTCCCACTAGTGGAAGTAGTGCGATTTGTGTATAATTTGGCCCGAGGACATGTGAATGACTCATGGCTTTAGAATGAGATATTTGTTAGCAAATAATTTGTTTCCTGTTACGCTGACTTATTGCTTTAGCACGGAGCTAGCTACTTTATTTCAACATCTTTGGCTGCAGACGCAGTTTTGAAGCCATCAATTCTGTTTAGATCAACATTGTACCTCTTGATTTATTTGACTAGTTTATGCACTCAAACAGCACCTGTAAAACATTGTATATCCGTGCCTCCCTCGTGCGTCGCTTCGTTCCTCTCCAAACTGGTTGGCTGATGTTTATATATGACCGACCCCACACACCTGACGCATTTCCTCCATGGATGGGGTATTTATTTAGATTGCAGTCTGGAGTGCCTGATACCTTCCAAAAGCACAACCATCTGCTCCTCATTTGCCTGCTGAAGGCTCAAGGAGCTAAAATACTGGTTTGTATTGGGGGGAGACGTGAACGTGACGTTCCCAACAACAACATCCCTGGTTTTATCTCCAGCCAAATGTAGACTGAATTATCGTGAAATACCTCTGCTGCGATAATTCCATTTAGCATTTAGCTGGAGCGTTGTCTTATCACCATCTAAACTAACTGAGAACTTTCTTAATTCCCCCCTGAAAGATTCAAAGACTTCAGCAAGATCTCTCTCTCTCTCTCTCTCTCGGCACTGATCTGCCCAGTTGAGGCTATTACCAATCGCCCACTTAAGATGGCAGACTCTTGCGGCAGAAGGTAAATGTAAGCCCTTACTCAGGCCAAAGCATCCTTTAGTGCTCCTGCTAGAGCCAGAGAGATTATCATGTCAGGAGTAATCTGACTCGGCCCACAAGCACAACTATGGAGGAGGAGGAGCAACAGTTGAGAGAGAGAGAGGTGGGGGGGGGGGGTGGTGGTGTAGCAGACAGGCATCAGAGAAGCTCTCTGCTCGGCTTACGGTAACCACGCTTTCCCTCCTCACCCTAACCCATCTTCTCAACCCGCAGAGTTTCCCTCCTTGGAACTAAAGAGAAGACCTGCTGCTGGAAAGAGGGTAAGGAGATGAGATGTGGATTATCTATCCCACAGTGCCGTTGGAGATGGAGATATAATGAGCTGATATGGAAAGAGTTTCAAAACAGATGGAATAAAAGTTAAGGCATCTGTGAGATCTGTTTATGACATGACACTGTACCTCGGTATCGCTCTGTTCCTCTGTTTCAGGTTCGGGTTTGTGCAAAAAAGAAATGTGGGAGCAGCAATTTTGTATGGAGCAACATGATGACGGACGTTTTCTGAAGTGAACCAGATGCCAAGTCAAGGACTTCTTTTCACACACAAGTCACTACTTTTTGAACGTGTCAACCTGAGTGCCATGAAGATCACGGTTTTCAGAGGAATGCTGATTTTGATCTTTGCAACCTGATGCAGGTCTATGGAACTGTGAATATGTTAAATGAGTAATACATCTTGGACCTGAATCAAGTCAGGACACCTTCCTTACTTGCAGGAACTGGAAGTTGTGATTAATTTCAGGGGAACAAGCAGGAGTCCTGCCCTCGCCCCTGTCCTGTGATGATGATGATGGACTTACCCAGCCAGCACTTGCCTGTGGAGGTCAGCTGAAGACGACGCCACGCAGCTAAGTCTGGATTAGCCGGCCGAACGGTAAGGACACCGCATCTTCTTTTGTTAGTTTAAGCTGGCAGCTTATGGGGAAGGTGTTAGGTGCCGCTGACAGGGATGCCTCATCAAGCGCTTGAGTGGCAGAAAACACGCGTTGGATTATCTGTATCAACAAGCGGCCCTTGCTGGAACCGCATGTCAATAGTGCATAGCGGTCTGTCACGCAATGTTTGCAGAGCGGTAAAATGATTGTCATTGATTAAAAGTGGTTTGTCACCATGTTGGAAAAGATACAAGAAAATGAATTATTATCACGTTCTTGCAGAATTTGAATACGCTCTTACCATGCAGACAAGTTTGTTTTGACAGTGAGGAATACTTTCTTTTCCTGTCACTTATCCAACATGGTGGTTTGCCTCATTGTCATGGATAATTGCTCTCCAAATACTCTCTGGCTTTTCCTTTGTCAAAAGTTGGAGCACTACTTAGAAATCTTAGGAAATACTGATTTCAGATAATCATTTTTTTGTCCGTGCTCATCATTTTAGAGGTCGACATTTTTCGCAGTGCTGCGCCTTTAATCATTTAAATAAACTGGATGAAACTTGTGATTTTAAATTATAATGGTGCTCTGGGAGAGGCAAACTTGATGATACTCTCTATGGGTATTTTACTGAAGTGATGATCCCTTCTCTCTAAGCCCATATCATACGTAGAGATTATACTGTATCTCGCAGAGCCCCATGAGGCGGGATAGAGGTTAAGCTTGAAGTCAATTGAGCCGTTCAACTTTCATAACCTGCCAAAGCTGGTCATAACTGGAGGAAACTGAAGGGGGAAGCTGAACGGATGCACCACTCCTCATCATCACATAAGCTTTTCTTTGTCAGATTCTTGCTAAAATATACATTATGCATGCAAATAATACATATCTTAATCGTTTGAAAAGAGCTCCGGCTTATAAAGATATAAAATGTCATATTTGGGATGTTTGTACTTGCTTGTGCTTGCTCGCGTGGGTCATATTTAAAAAGTGGTATTCAGCGTGTGCCAGATGGCCGTCAACCTTTTGTAACAGCAACATCAACATGTTTAACATGGGTTAAAAGGCGATGCTGTTGTGTTAAAAGAGGATCTGGCATAGACAGATTAGCCGCCAGAATAGCAGCTCATAGACTCTTCTTTTGAAAGTAGCCGAGACAACATCAATCTTACTCGCACAAAACTGATGAGGCAAAGTGTCGTTCTCCTGCCAAGTCTCACATAACTGCTTTGTCTGTTTCGAAAGGCTATTTAAATACATGTCAGAACTATACCTCGCCTCAACCCTTCCCGTAATAGAAAGGGGACGACAAATTAGGACAGGTGTCAAGTGTGTCTTCCCCTCACACCTCATTAACGCCACCCTAACAGCAACAGGTTTGAGTTGTGAGATTTTGTGCTAGGCTGTTAGGTCACTGGATTAATCTGATACAAGTCCACTGGATGCGATAGTAGCGCTCCCAATATCAAATCTGTTTAACCGCTCACCTACATCAAGTGGATCAAAATGATGCAGGAATCATGATTAGTGTTTAAAGAATGTGTGTAAAAATGATGGTTATTTTTCTGGCATTACTTACAGATGTTTCCCCATTTTTTTTTACCCCCTCGAAATAATGAACAGCAGCTTTCTCACTAACAAGGAACAGGCTCGTTTTAATTATCCTATGGTTACTGAGTGACAGAGCACAAGCCAACCGAAGCGGTTGCCCAGCAAAATTACAGCACAGTCTAACCTAAGCCTTTTTCAGTTGCATTAGAACCAAGGCTGGATTTAGAACAGCCAATCCTGGCTCAGAACATCCACTTTTACAGGCTTTTTTGGCCCACCCCAGTGCCAACACAACACATCTAACTAGCTGTGCTCTTCACGTTTCTTCATTATTTTGACTTAGAGCAGGACAGGTTTTAGAAGAAGAAGAAGAAGGAGGTGGAGGAGGAGGAGGAGGAGGAGGAGGAGGAGGAAGAGAGGCGCCTGCTGGTGCTCACTTGGGCCCTGCATGCTGGCCTAACCCCGAGTTAGAGGTGTCTGATGGATTAACACAGACGCACACACAAACAGCAAGGCCCAGGCTCTGCCACCAACACTGCAGCCAGGTGTTAACCCACGTGACTGCAGATAAAGCCGGCAGGCATTAGTGCTAATCCCGCCCTGATCTTTGGAATATGTCCCTATTACCTCCCCAAGCACTCTCTAGCTGTCCCCAGGCCTCCTGATGCTCACTTAAGAGGGAAAAGACAAGACAATACCTCTCTAGGACTCCCTAAAAGCACGTTGTTTCGTTGCAACAACACAGTAGGTGCCTTTCCCACTGTTTGTTATGCTCCTCTGTTATCTTCGTCGCAAGTATTTATGGGGTGTGTTCAGAGTAGTGCATAGACAGACGGTCACATGGGTGGAGCTGAGCTGGAACACACAGCGTGGTTATAACGTTCTGTAGGTAAAGGCCTCAGGTTATGCAGAGGCAACAACACAATGCTGAGACCTGTGGACTGATTTCTAGATATGAAGAAGCAGCAGTATTATGTAAGATGGATTATCTAGTGTTATGTGATGGTGCTTCTGGGAGTGTGTGCGTGCCCTGGAAGTGACGTGGGTGTCTGGACAGCAATGGAAGGTTAGACTTTTGTCTCGATTTCTACACGAGCCTATGTCATATGATTTGGGAAAAGTGAAACCCACGCAATGGCTGCATGTGTGTGTTTATGGTATGTGTGAGTCACAGGGAGTGAGTGAGAGTGAGTGAGTGAGTGAGCGAGACAGAACGGGCTGTATTTAGGGAATGTATAGGGACGAATTCTACAGGGTGACGAGACATAAAAGTTGGTATCTGCTTTTTTCCAGCGACAAAGGCGCTCTTCATTCATTCCTTTCTGTGATCTTCTTTCGCTGTAATCACGTCACACTGGTCAAGATCCAAGCAAGCTGACAAAGAAGGCACCCCCTGTCTGCCGGCTTCATTCAAAAGTGTTAACCACAGACGCCCCTTATCCCCATTTTGACAGATCTCTTAGTTCATCTTCCATAGGCAGTGGCATTCTGTTGAGCGTCTCCTTCTGGCAATGGCGGGAGGGGAGAAGGCAGTGCCATGCTGCTGTAATTACATTACCGCCAGCTTAGTAGCGCCGCGGCCACTGACCCAATTATTCCTTGAAAACATCAAATTTATTGTGTCGTTTGAAATAATGCGATCTTTGAGTTACAACAAGAGCTCGGTTGAGGGTTGAGCGTCGGGCTTCGATGTTACGATGCATGCGTTGGAGAATACATAATGTCTCAGGAATGGCTTTGACAGACTGAGGAATTCTTGGCTACGCAGTTCACTTTCTTTGGTTCGCCTCAAACATGTTAATGGTCCTCTGGGACTGTTTTCACTCAGTTGGTAGCTCCTTAGGTGCCATATGGCGAACAGAACATATCAGGTGTGCTATTTCTTTACATACCTCGTATTCACTTCCACTCACTAGGAACACTGAATCCTTACGAGGACTTTCATCCATACACGCTCTCTCTTTTCTCCCTGTGAATAGATGATTTCCTGCCTTTGTTTCGGGCCTCACATATTCAACCGGCCTTAACTCGGAGCGTGCATGGGCACATGTGCTGGTGCTTTGTGAGGGGTTGGACATGCTGCGCCTGTGTGGGAGCTGTTTTAGTTGTCTTTGCGACTCATCCGCACTTTTATGTCTTTAGTTTTTTGGATGGCTTTTCCTTCTGCTGGAGAGTCCTCTGGGAGGCCACTATATCCTCTGCGTTGTTGCTCTTCACTGTTTGCTGGAAAGCAGCAGCGTTTTGCCCTTTCAGGAAGTCGACCACTCATTCATGCCTTTCCGTCGATCCCCTAAGAAAACACCGGTGCCCCTTTCCCCTATCTGTATCTGTATATTTATGTCCATGACAGCAGAGGCCAGTGATAGATATTAAATGTCTAATCTGATTAATCATCCGTGACCATCTGAACAAGCTGCAGAATGCTCCTTGGCACTTTTATTGGCGCCAATCGACTGCAGATGGGACTAATGTGTTTCTGAGTACGGCAATTATGACAATCAAAGTGTCTTCAGGGACATGAGATCAGTGTTTGACGACCAGGCTTCGTCCAGTGTCAGCGGCTGAGACATCGGAGGACTCATCTGTTTTTCACCAGCTAATTGTTTTATCAAGATGAGCCACAGAGCGAGCAGGCCACAGGCAGTGATCTATCAAGGCAGTGTGAACCAGCAGAGTAATCGTCTCAAGCTGACTTATTAATAACATAAAAAAACAACGATCTCATCCTCTGTCATACATCATAACAAACTAGCTCTTTTTAGATCGAAAAATGTATCACATTTGAAGCAGGAGCCGTAAGATATCTGGTGTTAAATGTGTTAAGAGTTGGTTTTGAACCAACAGAAACAAAACGTCTTTCCATTTGGGGCTTCCATCTATCATGTCTGGTGATTAAATTCAACAGTGAAAAAGCAGTGAAAGTCAAACGTATAGCCGGGCACCGGCTCGCGTTCAGCAGCAGCCACAGTTCCACGTTTGCGTCAAATGAGGTTGTTAGCCGAAATGTTTGACTTTCAAATAAATACCGTTCTACCCCTTCATTGTGCAGAGGCTGCTTACCATGTCGAACCCATATGGAATTATGAGTGATGAGTCAAGCTATGACTGATAGGACTGGTTATACCTGTTTATATGCTGTTTATTCCACTGCAACTCATGCATGCAGCTTCTTTGTATTTTCCCTCTGCTGTGTTCAAAAAAAAACTCAGACGCACTGTGTGAGTATTGTCTGAATTTGCCTATAGTTCCTCTTTGTTTTACTTACTTCTCTGAAACTTTTGTACAAAAAGTGCAATTCCAGCGGAAAGACAAAACGTTCCCACTCTTTACTATTTTTCATGAACTTCTGTGTTTAATGTGATCTGTTAGGGTAGCCCACATGTTGAAAGTGCAAACTTCCAGAAGTCATTCATTTCAGATTTTTGTTTCTCTTCTAAACTAGACAAAGATATGCGACATTATGTCCCATTGTAAACACTACAGCCCGTATATGTACAGAATCCAGTCTGGCAAAACACTTTGTAAAGGCCGGTCTGGATATGCTGTTAGTCATTGCCAGTATACCATTTCCGGCTCTGGGGAAATGTTTTTCTCACTGGTGACATGATATGAAAAATACAAAGAAGTGGGCTTGTAAAACTTCTCAAATACTTGTGGCATGACATTAAGGAAAGAGAAAACACGAGGTATAAATCCTCCAAACTGAGTTTTGTGGTTGCTGTGGTGCAGTGTCTTTTAAAAAAGGAGCGGCGGTATACGATAAAAGGATGTGCAAAACATACAGAGCAATGCAAATAGGTGTGGTTAAGAGATTCCTGTAAAGGAAGAAATGGATTCAGACCCTTTAAAAGGATGTTTCAGGAACCTCTGTCTCTGCAAAGAAATGTTTTTCCACCTCGGAAATGAAGAGGAAAAAAAAGAAGCTTACATTCACATCCATATCGGGTATTTTTTTGATATGATACACAAACTTCAAGGGGGGGGGGCTCCAAGGGGTGAAGAGTTTGAAGAACTCTTTCAACCTACCTTCAGTTCAAGTAAGAAATTGCGGCTGTGGTTTTTCATCCCAGGCAGCAGTGATTAAATACACACTGCATTCTCAGGTGTCAGCAAGTGATGTGAAGCTCGTGGATCGTGAACTCACTTAAAGTGAAAGCGAGCTGACAGCACAATCATAAGAAAGTAAACTGACGGTAAAAATTAAAGCCCCGTTGAGAGAAGTGGATTCGCAGGAAGGTCAAAGAACTGTGATGGCACAGAAGATAACAATTTTTGCATTGTATCCATCGCTTTAATGTGACGTGTTGGGGAGATGGTTTACATGTTTGAAAGTGTGACTGTTTGAACATGTCTGACGTTTGTCCGCTTCACCTCTCCCAACAGAGTTTCAATGCTCCTCCACGTTCTAAGATGAAGTTATGGAAAGGTGCTACTTTTGCCTTCGTGCTCTGTGGTGCAGCCCTGTCCATCCTCCTCATTAGAAACACGGCCACGATCGGACAGTTCAAACATAAGACCAAATATCCACACATGTCTTCATCCTCATCAAGAAGGTCCTCCTCCTCATCAGAATCGACATCCAAGGCCTCGCCGCGTCGCCGCCGTCGCCCTCATCTTCAGCGTTGTCCTGGCAGACGGGTGGGCTTCACCGGAGAACCCGCTCGGCAGGCGAGATGAACTCTCTTCTCTCAGAGTGTAAGATAAACTGTTATTGTCTTCTTTTCTTGTCTGGTCTGAGATAAGGTGTCGTATGAAAGGGCTGCTAGAGTTCAGACAGAACACTTAGGACCTGGCTCTGTTGTTTATAGAGCTGGTTTTAATCTCTCCAAATAACCTGCAGTCAATTAGCACCTCATAGTTCACTGGCTGTCCATAGAGCCATGTTAACCTTCAGACATGATGATATACCCACTTAACTTTGGTTCCACATGGCCTCAGTTCAGAAAAATTCTAACATGGTATGTGATACCTGTGGTGATAAGATTAGCGGATGTCGGATGCCGGGTAAGATAAACTTCCTCTCTTACAAAAAATCAGATAATTCGTCTACCAGCTTCTTGACATTGTTTTATCTTCTCTTTGTCAGTTTCCATGATGTTCCAGAGCTTCACAGAGGGCGAGCTTCAGCATGTTGTCGGGACCTTGCTCGACAGGAAGAGGAGGAAGAGTCGGCGCCTAGGTGAAAAGCAGACCCGAAGGACTAAAAGAGCCCGGAGGCCTAAACCCTGCTCTTTGAGAGAGCTGGAGCTGACCGTGAGCGAACTAGGTCTCGGTTATGAGAGCGACGAGACGGTGCTGCTGCGCTACTGCAGCGGGAAATGCACGGCCCATCGGCACAACTACGACATCACCATGGAGCACATGATGCGGACGGGGTTCAGGGAGAAGGGCCGCAGGGACAAGGTCAGCAACGGGCCCTGCTGCCGGCCCACCGCGTTCGAAAAGGACTTTTCCTTCCTGGACAATAAGAGTCGCTATCACACGGTACAGAATGTGTCGGCGAAGAACTGCGGCTGTGTATGACCCAGAGAAATAGACTCATCACTTCTTCTTCTTGCTGCTCTCAGCCTCTGTTGGAACAGTTAAACGTGGATGCTATTAAAAGACAAACTGTGGAATATAATAGTTTTCAGGTTGCTCCACGGCAGCCTTTTTGCGACAGGCAGACTTGAATTTTTTTTGGACATCCGTTAATACGAGTTAGAAACCGAATCACGTGGACAGCAAGTGCTGCATTTGTGTGGATTCCAATGTGATGAGACAGAAAAATGACTGTTCACATGGAAACATTTCTGTATTCTTTTCTATCTGTGTAGTAACACTGTAAACTGTGGTGTAACAACAATGTAGCAATATTATGTTTGTGATGATTCATTTGAGTAGTAGTACATGCGATAGATGAGCCACGGTGGACTAGATTATTGCTGTTACTACACCTCATATCCATGGGCGTCAATAAATCCAAATCTTGTAGTTTACATGATTATGGTGACAGTGAATCACCTTTCAGGCAAAAAAAAAAAAAAAATGCTCAAAAATCATTTTAAAAGCCATAAATGAAACAAAACTAAAAATATATGTAATGCACCAACGTTTACTTTAGGCTCCGTGCAGGACAGTTTGGACCATTGACCTAAAATGATACGTAGTGATTAGCTGTTTCCGGAAAGTAGGTGTGTTGAGTTGTTGTTGTCACGGGTGACTTTGTGACCTGTTTCCCTGCTTGTATGCATTACTGTTACTGACTGCAGTGTTATTACACAGGTAAAAGAACACGTGTTATTGATAAGAATTTGATGACGGAAGAAAATCCTTTTATATAGCTCCAGGTTTGATACCCACCATTAATTATTGTGTTTTGTATATCGGTGTTGTGTAGATCGACAGTGAGGACCTGTTTCAAAACACTCTCACGTTAGTTGACGTGAAAATTTCTATCACCTGCTCTCTGCAGAATAACTCCTCGTGTTTCGAAGAAATGATCCTTTTGAGTCTGTTTTTATACTTTTCCCCCCAATTAACCAAGTAATGCAATTACCCATGATCCTCTGGAGATATTTTCCTCAAACAATTGCCAAAACACACCAAGTCAATTCAACACGCATAATGAATTCATTAACTTAGATTCGTAAACACCTCTCGTCTCAAGTTCCAGGTGATAAAGCCTCTTTAATATCGTCTCTGGATGTAATTTGCGGGCGCTTACACTCGCAGGTTTTACTGTAAATAATCTGAGGTGTGAAAGAAAAGAATGCTTTTAGTGATCAGTAATGGCGTGTTTTTGTTTTGTTTTGTTTTTCCTCACTGACAGAACTATGACTAACTATGAAGTAGAGTCAGGATCGGGAAATGTGTTTGCACCCATCCATAAAGCCCTGTAGCTTACTACACAACACAAAGCCCACAGTACAGCCTTTTATTGGCCCATCAAATGCCTCCTTGTTGTATTGCCTGGTAAAGTTTTAGCAGAAAATAAGCTGTTTATGAGTTATGAAGCATGTTTTTCCACCTTCGACAATCTTTATTTGGTTTGAATCCATTGCAACTGTTTGCCTGAAGTACAATAAATTATGTTTTTGTTTTTGTTTTCCTGAGGAGGTGCAGTGCGGGGCGCGGATGCGGTGCATCTTTTATTGTAGTTTATATTGTATTTATTTGGGAAGTAAATTATGGTTTTTGCATATTTATTTAGACTACCACACAGAAACGGGACAGCTTATTATCATTAAGCAACTGTGCCAAAAAATGTTTTATCTAACATTCTATAATGACTGCTGAATAAACATAATTTCAGAGGTATGGATGTTTCTTTTTCTCCCGCATTAGTAATCTTTGGGTCTTAAATACACAAGTAAAGATGAAATAATAATGATAAAACTCTTATGATGCAAGGTGCTGATGATCAGTTTACAACAGACCATATGGCAGATAAAAGTATAACCACTGTCATGCTATTGCTATATGCTGTAAACATTTCTCGGCAACGCGGGTTCACTCAGCGATGTTCTCTGAAATCATCTATTATACAGCAGCTAAGCAGCATGCATTGAACGGTGATGACATGAGCTTATACAACAAGCATTGCGAGCAGACAGGCAGCGAAAACCAGCCCGGGATGTGAGCGTGACAGCTTCACGTTTCAAATCATTGACAGAAAAGAAATTAGACAAGCTTACCGAAGATGCAACTCAGAGCCACGGAGATGCTACAGAGGTAGAATCTGGGAAACGTAGTCCGATGGCAAGCAAAGGGTATCAGGATGAAGTGCTGCAAAGTGTATTTATCTGGGGATTATTTCGAAAGCGGAGTTGGCTTTCAGTGTCTGTGTCCAGGCTTATTCTCCTGTCCACTGTTGTCCAAAACCTATTAAGAACACACCAGAGAGCCACACTGTTTGGTGCAATACGATGCTGCCAGGAATACTCACTAGAGGCCAAATGTGTATTAACACTTAGCAAAAGCGTCTCAAATAGGAGTAACTACTGCATGTATTGGGGACTATTTTTAAGCGCAGCTTAATAAACATTACAGTAATTCAGGAAATGACTGAAACTCTGTAATGGTGAAGTCTTTTCTTAAATTAAGTTATAACAGCCGAACACAGCAAGTGCAACAATACAAGACACAGCAACCAGCTAGAATTACTCACCAAAGTCTTCTAGACAGAGTCCAGATGGAGGCTGCTGAACCCGGTTATATTGCCCGCTTGTCCAGCTCCAGTTCTGGTACAAAATTAGCTTTGTTCCCCATTAGCTTCACTCCTGTTACCAGTGGTTGAAAAGCTGAGGTACAAACACTAACCACACCACCGGAGCTCTGAGCTCACAGTTTAGGCAACCTGGATGAAAAAAACTGAGCCAACACTAACCAACAGCAGCTACAATTTGCAGCAGTTTACTTTACTGTCCATCAGTAAACTCTGTAAGTCACAGTTTCACCAAAATAAGTGAAAAAAAATCGGCGCTGTGTGATTTAGTTTACAAACCTCTTGTGGGTGATCGTACCCAGACCGCAAAGTTACATTGTGCAGAAACGTGTACGGGGTGCAGAGTGGGAATGACAAAGAAACCGTTCACCTGATTACATGTTAGCGTAGCATGAAAATAACGTAAACATTACATAACGTTGCTTTAAGTAGCAACCTGTGCCACACACACACAGAGAGGGAGTAATCTAATTGGTGTGAGGTTTGTTGAGAATATCAAAGATATTAAATCAACACCGACTTTATCCTTTCAGTGACATTACAGATGTTTTGGAGATAATAAAAAAATGTTTTGGACTGGAACATTGTATCTCAAACAAGTCAACTTTTCAAAGGTGAACATAAACAACCTTGTTTCTAGCTTGACCGCCGTGCAGCTTCGAGTTTAGCCGAAAAGTTTTATGAGGGCCTCATGGGGCTTCACAAGTTCTCAGACTTTCTTTATCCATTTATTACATTTTTCTTTCTTTACAGGAAAAAAAAATCCATTTTAAGAATTTGTTTCATCAAAACAACAAACAGCCCTAGGCCTTTCTTCCCGTCTCTTGCAGAAAACATTTTGACATGTCGCAGCAGGTAAAGCACAGGTGTAATTGATCATTAATTGCAGCCGCATTCCTTTTCACATGCGTCCGATGCACGGCACCGTTGCGGCTCATGTTGACTCAATCAAATGGCTTACTGGGGATATCTAAATGGAAAAAAAAAAAGCCCCCGTTAATTCAGGTCTGCTGTTACTGTTACCATTCAAACCAACGCTCTTGGATACCACTAGCTGAGCAGAAGCGGAGGAGGTAGTCGTGGCGGATGTGGTCTAATCAGAAAAACTAACAACAACAGTTCGTGGCAGCTCCTTCAATACATTAAAATAAATGTTTGACAATGTACAACAGTGCGTGAGTATCTGAGCAGGAACTCTGGCTTCAAATGGAAGTTAGAACATTAAATACTCCGGGAGTTTTAACATGATGGTAGCGATATATACAGTATTGTTTTGGAAATAAACTTTTCATGTGGCGGTAATTCAGGAAGAATATTTGTTTGACGTATAGATGCCAGCTCTGACTTTGATTCAGTACAACGTGCAGTATATACTCAAGGTCTAGGGAATAGTAACGGTACTACAGTGCTGTATGTAGGATGAAGCGTCCACTTTGGGTGTAGGTTATTTTGAATTTAATATGCTATCACCATATTTCATCTCCTGAATATGAGTTATATTGAGCGGGGAAGTCTTCCTGAGTTATACATGCATTGAGACTTAGTGCTTGTTATTCCTGTGAGACATAAATCCCAGGAAAGGCCAGACAACACAATTTACACAACACTTCCTGCACAATTTCAATGAGGTCACTCCACTCTCTTGTACCGAAGGCATTTGGAGGTAACACAGAAGTCAGCATGAGTTACCTGACTTAAAAGTCGATCAGAGGCAGGTCACGCAGAATGATGTGGCTCACGGATGGTCCGGGGTAGCGGTTGTATTATGTGAGTGAAAAGAAATCTTTTTCCCTGTGGGTTTATTTGGCTAAGTGGAGCACATGTTTTAGTTTGACTGTGACTTACTGTATTTACTACAGCTGTGGGGGAGAAATGACTTCAACAGTTTGTATTTTGAGCAATTTCATATTTTCGAAGCCAACTACAGGAATTACACGACTCCCTCACATCAAAGGCACATCACCCTCAAACATTTGGATGCAATGAAATCCAGTATATGAAGAATTTCCACAACTTTCGGCCCAGTTACTACAGCAAAGAGAAAAATCAGAGCAGCATTTCTCAGCGAGTTGTATTTACATAATAACTTTGTGCAATTTCCAATATTTTTTTCATACTTGGAGTACCTCGAAATATGCTTAAAATGTTTACAACAGCAAGGAAAGTGCAGCCACTTTACCTCTGTTATAAACACATATTTCCGTTACTTGCCACAGCAGTAAATGGTCTTCAACCAAAACGTCTACACGCCCACAGTGGAGACCTACAGGGGGGGGGGGGCTGCTGTTAATGGAAGCTGGTGAGAAAATCAAACTGCATAATAACACATGGCTCCCATTTGATCACAAAGTATGATTAATCTGCAGGAATTCAGACCGCCGTTTGACATTTTCAAAGAAATAATCATTACAGCTGTTTGTTTTCCCTGATGTACTTTTCATGGGGTGATAATGGCAGGTTAGACCTTGGCCAGCAGGCGTTAATGAACTTCAAATTGAAAGAAGTCGGACTCTTTGCCAACCAGGCGCTTAAACTGAACAGATGAGACGCTCAGCGAGACAAAATGAATCCACGTCAACCACTATCCTCCCCTTTATCTGGTTTTTCAGTGTGTTTTCTTACATAATCGAGCACTATCTAGGGCCGGCTGTCTACACGCTGGTGGCTGAGATAAGCGCATTTAAGCTAAAATCAATGATTATTTGTGTTATTTTTTGCATATTTAAAGGAAAAACCCCACCTAATTCATGTCAACAGTGGAGCGTGTTGGAAGATAATAGTGTTAGTGTATACGAGACATCTGTTGTTGGTAACAGCACTGACAAGATCTACAATAAACATGCCAAACTTTTACAACCCCCTCCCATGTCCAGCTGCAGCATGTTGGTGAGTTCAGACATCTTTAGAGGAAGATAGCGGGATGGACGGAGGATGCAGCGGTGACTCTGGAGGACCCGAACAGCTTGAACAACTGCAGCGAGCAGGTGTTTCTCCTCTTCCTGAGCAACTCTGAACTCTCCAAAGATGAATTAACACAATCCATTTTGGATGTTGTTCTTCTTTTATAATGAAAATGTTGCGTTACATTTTTTAATTACACTGTAAGATTTACACAGGATCGGTTTGAGGTTTGGGTTGGAATAAGGTCATGGGATACATCATTTTATAACAGGGATAAATGTACATATCAAAGAAACGTACTCGACTCCTTGTATTCATTCATAATTCATGGACGTTTCAATATTCACACCCATAAATATTTAAAACCTTTAAACCTAAATAACCATTAATAATTCAGCTGCTAATTGAAAAAAGATGGCATGTGTATACAGCGTAGTATATTGTGTATATTGCGTTTCAGAAACAAACTTTTCAGTGACTGCGGATGACTTGTAAACAGTGTTGGAGTAACTTTCTTATCTGATGGGGTGCAGACTGGCTGGTGCAGCTACAGAGGCGTAGCTTTCCGATTAGCTGATTTTGAGCATTCGGCACTGGAATGAAGGCTGCTTAATTTGGCAATGTCGTCTCTAAATAGATCTTGGACGGCACCGTCTCTCTGCTGTTGAAAAGAATGACAGCCATTCAACGAACACGGCTGGCGTGAGTTCGGCTGGACAAAGAACTTTCTGTTTTCCGCTTCTGATGTCCTCCAGTCCGACTCTTCGCAAAACAGTCTCACTTGGCTCTTCTTCTTGAGGTGAATGTGGTTGTAGAGATGCTGCCGATAGCTGTCTCTGCAGAGCTGTTGGACATTTTGCAGATGGGTAGGCTGTTTAACAGCCTGCACTAATGTTATTGATGGTGCACGGAGATATGTAAGGCCTTTGACACAATTATCTCCGCCTCAGGATACTCTTTTCCCGCTGTGTGCTATTCACTGCGGTGTTGTTGTAAGTCACCTTTGAACTACTCCCTTCACATTGTCTTTCTTTCTACTAGGGCTCTGTATGGGCATCTGATTTGAGTCATATAAAAAAGAAGTATGCGTGCCAGCGTGTTTATTTTTCAGCGTTGGTGGGTGTGTGAGGTGTGGTGAGGTGTGTTTACAGGGGCTTTGGGTGGAGTGACAATTGGGAGTGGCAGGATTTCATGGAATAGGGGGATTAGACGGAGAAGTGGGGCAAGGTGTAGAGCTGGAAGGCTGAAGGAAGCGGTGATCCTGCAGATCAGTTCCCTCGCTTCAGTTCACTGCCCACTTCTCTGCCACACACATATTCTGGTGAATATGGATTTTATTAGATGTCATAATTAGATTTTGGATGGACACATGGGTGTCCAGATAACAAAGACACAATTAAAGCATCAAGTGTTTAGCATAGCCACAAAGATGTGCCAAACTTTTCTACATTTTAGTGCCAATAATAAAAATAAAGAGGATTTAAGAGGCACTTGGAATAACTGACATTAAAATGTAGATCATATTATTTAACTATATCAAGATAACAATATTCAAATATGGAGAAGGCCCTGCACTCTTTTAAGTCTCGCTTTAAGTAAAGATCAAAGTTTCTGGAAAGGTAACACGATATCAAACGTTTCGAGTGTTTTCCAGGATTTGCCCTGTTTATTGTGTGTGCGCTCCGTGTTTAATCCCCATCAGCTGTAATACATGCTGTGTCACAGACACTGATTAGCTACAACAAATCCCTGAGATTAAGATCCTCAAAACGCACTTTATTCAGGAGCAACTGCACCATGTGAATGGAATATGAGACGGAAAGGGTTATAAAAGACAGAAGGAGCTAATGAGAGTGGACGAAATCATTCTGGTTTGATTCTCTGCACTCGTACAGTGAAACATTTACAGAACAAACAATATCACGCCGTTTAACACTGCCACTATAACTGATAATCATTCAGTTAATCTTCATGGATTTATAAATGAATCCTGCAGTTTCAGGAGATATTTATAAAGGTATTTTTAGAGATATATTGTTTCACTTGACAGCTCCCCCTTGTGGAATAACAGAAGAATGATAATAAAGAAATATAAAACATTTGAGAGGATTACTGCAGACCATATTCTAAATATGATGTCAGTGTCTTAAAAACACTGTAAACCTAACTGTAATGAATTAAATATATGACTGAACATATGAATAAATACGATAACAAAGAATAGCAAAGGAATAAAAACATTAGCATGTCCTACTTTTGAAATAATACTTAAGGTATGCACGGCATGTAGCAAGTATGCACAGCAGGTTGTGCTTTAAATATCAAAAGTACTAATATATGTATTAGAATATTGTTGTTCTTAAAATGTAATAATGTGTAAGCATAATTTTAATGTTGCAGCTGGTACTGGTGGAGCTAATTCATACTGCCCTCATGCTGCATCATATTTTAGAAGCTTATGATATGTAGATTATTACATGAAATTCTTCTGTAAAGTAACTAAAGCTTTCAAATAAAACAAAACAATATTTGCTTTTGAAATGTAGGGAAGTAGATGCATAAGTACAAGTACTTTCAAATACAGCACAGTATAATGTACAGTGTTTGAGTGAATATACATTTGATCACTGCCTACTGGGTTACATATTGTACATTTAAGTGCAGGACTGTGTGTTTTTCTTTAATTTAGATACAACAAAAATCAAAATCAGATAAAGAAAACTTGATTTCCATCAGGTTCAGAGGCAGTAAGGTGTCTGGACCATTGAGTAAGGACAAAGGGATGATACGGGAGATCACCCTCATGCCTTTTACCATTTGCTATGACGGCAACGTTCAAGCGAAAACATGGCGTTAAGTTGATCGTCCTGCGGGGTGTCGTTTAGCTCAGTTGGTAGAGCAGCTGCCCCATGTACGAAAGCTCAGTCCTTGCCACGGCAGCCCAGGGTTCGAATCCAACCTGTGGCTCTTTCCCACATGTCATTCCCCATCTCTCTCTCCCCACATTCCTGTCACTCTCCAGCTGTCTCTATCGAAAATAAAGCTTGAAAAGGCCAAAAAAATATCTAAAAAAAAGTTATAAAATCATAGAGTGTAAGAATACCGTAGTCATAATTCAAAGGAAAGATGTTTCATTTCCTTATATCACTGCAGATACACGTTGATATGATTATTTGAAATGCATGATGTGTAATGAAATCATTTGTTTTTCTCAGCGCTCAGTCTCACACATTTGTGTTTGTTATAGAAAATCCCGAAAATCCAGACAAATGTTCCGAGGCTGTAACTGTGGAGAAAAAAGACAAAACATTTGTTTCTTGTGTCTATTTCGTGTCTTCGGGTTTGCCCCCCCCCCCTGCCAGATTCCAGTAATACTCTGGAACCATATCTGATTATTGAGTAATTTATTTATTTATATACAGGGTGAGGCTTGGACTTTTAACTAAAATCCACGTCATGCTCCTCATTCATTCCTGGTAGTAATCTCACTTTATTTATACAACATTTCTCTCCTGGAGCAGGATGCTTCTTGGAATCGCCTCACAGAAGAAATAGTCATGTTGCAGTCATTTTCCCAGACCACTGACTTGACTCCTTGTAAGGAAATAAATGACACAAATAAAGAATCACCGGAGGCACCTTATAAAAGATAATATAAATGTTATTTTGGTTTTGATGATCGTTTTTTTTATGTGACACGTGCTGCCAAGCTGCTCAGAAGGAAGAAAGTGGTATGACTTTGATAGATGTTTACCTTTTTTCACTGATATAAAAACATGACTCCCCATTCTCCACCACGGCATTCCACAAATTCACTATTTTCATCACAATCTTTTCTCCCCTCTGAACTTAATCCACTCTGACATGGTCACCCTTAAAAATTGCCAAAACTTCCAAAGTTGACTACTGCATGACTCATTTACAGATCTGCCTTTTGTCAACAAGCTTCAGCTCACAGGTGATAACAGGTCTTAAAAATGTGCCATTTGCGGTGGTAATTTGAATTTTACACTCCCTTTTTTCATGCTCTCTAAGTTATATCATCAGAGCCGACTGTGTGAAGAAGAGGAATGAGTTCAGTGTTAGCAGGTGTAATTTGTTCTCCTTTAGGAATTCTTAAAGGGAGCCGTTTGAGTAATGACACAGGAGGTTCATTCTGGGGCTTTTGCTTTCTTTCTTTTCTTTTTAACAATGCATATTAGGTGCTTCTCATTCTGACATCATGACATGTATAGGCTTGAAAGCACTCCAAGTCTACTGAAATTCGGGGGCTCTGCTGTAAACCGAGGGCTATCGCTTTACAACAACTTCCACCTGGTCTGAAGTAATGCATGTTCTGTGCTGTTTCATTTGCATTTCATGAGCAGAAAAACAAGAAGTGAATATTCATTTGATCCCCCAAAACAATGCAGATTAATTCCGTGCGGAAACAGACAAGAACATTGACCGCTAAGCAGCGCTTTGAAGCATGTCGACAAAATGCAATTCAAAGATGCAGTGTGTAAGATTTAGGGAGCTCTCTACATGTGCGTGTATGTTTTAATTAGTGTAGTCAACAATTAGTGTTGAATTGTTTCTACAGTAGCCCAGAATGGACAAACCAGACACTCTTTTGTGTTTTTGCACGTACGGCGAGGGTTGCTATTCCCAACTACACCACTAGATGCCACTAAATTCATAACGCACTGTCCCTTTAAAACATTGAACTAAATCTGCTCTGCAAATGTTTCATAGGGAGGAAAATGTGTTCAACATGTTTTGCCAAACCACCAAGGATACACACATTGTTTGTGTGAGAAACACAACATGTAAATATAACGTTTTGTTTATTTTGTGATAATCTTAACCATACTTCATATTTTCAGTATTTCAGGCATCTAAGAATCTTTCACATGAAACAGTCTGAGATGTTGCACCGCCGCGCTTTGAGGAATACCGACGTCAGCATTAAGTTCAGCATCGTAACGTGCTAACTTTTACTGATTTGCCTCAATACGAAGTTGCTGAGGCTGAACTAATACGGCACTGAAAGTCTTATAGTTTTGAGTAGGATAATAATCCACAGCCACGCAGCCTGTTAAAACTACTGCTCTGTACTTCAGACCACTTATGGTGTTAATGTGTTAGCGTTAAAGTGATTATTATGACGTTGATGCTTAAAGCAATAAAAAGGCATGGAGAGGCATGGTTCAGAAAAACACTTATGTTACTACGCAACATGCTTTTGCTGAACCGGTAAGACCACCTTCGAATATTCAGCTAACTGCACTGCTCTTGTTTTCCAGTGGAGCGGTTTATTTATTTTGGTGCCTTTAGTTCCTTATGTAACATTTCTTTTTTTTTTTTTGAGGAGAGAATGACCTTAAGTCTCACAAACAAAGAGGTGGATATATATTTTTTTCTGTTCTGCACGGGTAATGTCCTTTGAAAAGACAAAAATCTCAATTTGATCCAAATATATCAGAGGAAAAACAATAGGAAATACATTTAAACCCAAACATTGTGACACCATTGGTTTAGGTTTCAATAGAAATTGTAGCGATAACCTTAGTCCAGGACAGATGTATATCTAGAAACCTTGAATAAAAAGAATACAAATCACAGTATGAAGAATTACAGCATATCAACGGGAAAAGGAGAGAAAATTGGGCCTGGAGATAACTGAGGAAGATAGGAATAATACATGGGTAAGGCAGGCTAAGACAATCAGTTCAAGGTTACAAGGTTATAGTTCTGCTGCAAGAACGAAATTCAATAGTGTGACTCAAAAACAGAAATTCATACAAACAAGCTTCCAGGGGACAGAACCACAGCTGGGGGCGGTTTGGTAAAATAATATCTCAGGGCTTGACCTGTAATTTCTGCAACTGTTTTGATCATTAATCTGTAGTTTGAGCTACTTATCAAGCAGAAATGTCAAAACTTTGTTGGTACAGGCTTCTTAAATGTGAGTATTTTCTGCTTTGCATCTACTTTATATGATCGTGAATTTTTGAACTATTCCACGAAACAAAATGTCAGACGTAAGAAGTAATTTACAAACATTTATATCATTACCAAAACATTGTGATAGGCATCATTTTCTAACATTTTAATAGACAAAATAATTATGTAAGAAAATAAAAAAATAACTGCGTGGACTTTACTTTGACTACGATGTGAGCAAAATGTAAAACATTTGTAAATCGACCGTGTGTACCTAAAAGATACTAAGTATAACTAACTAAATCACTAAGCCAAAGATCAAGTTCAAGTACAATTATCTAAAGAATTGAAGGCCTTTTTAGGTCCGGCAGTTTGTCCCCGGATTTGTCGCGCGGCCACTAAATTCAATCCTGGTTGGCGTGTGCCTAGGGTCCTCCTCCTTCAATGACATAAAAAGAATATTAACAGAAGCTCCCGTGCTTGCCTATGCTGATTTTTCCAAGCCATTTGTTCCTTACACAGATGCCAGCCACCGAGGGTCGGGAGCAGTACTGGCTCAAGTCCAGGAAGGTAAGGAGCGGGTAATTGCTTATGCCAGTCGGCGCTTACATCCCACAGAAGGCGACAATGCTAATTACAGCTCGTTCAAAATGGAGCTTTTGGAGTTAAAACGGGCAATTAGAGATAAGTTCAAGGACTACTTGATTGGAGCTGAGTTCATTGTATATACAGACAATAACCCTGTTGCTCATTTACACTTTGCAAAGCTGGGGGAAGTGGAGCGGCGCTGGGTAGCCCAGCTGGCAACCTTCAACTTCGAAGTCAAGTCCACAAAAAACACAAACACAGACGCCGTCTTTCGGTTTTCTGCAGCTCGCCCTTGATTACATCAGCAGCCGTGGAGCAGGCGGAGGGTTACCCAGTACGCTGTAACGACTGGGTGGCCAAACAACAGACTGACCCTTACATTCAGGCTGTAAGGAAGCATTTGGAGCGAGGCCAATGCCACATATTCTGAGATTCAAAACGGCGCTATGGAAACCATCGGGTGATGTCTCGCAAACGCAGTCCATTCTTCATACTGTCAATGAGTGCCGCCAGCACTCTAACATAAGTTGCAGGGACTGCCAACTTTTAGCTGTGGGCGGATGTGCCGGGGTCAGTTGTTATGGAATGATGCATACTTTGTTTCTTTTTAACTTTGTTGCATGTAGTGTTCGTTTGTGTTTTTTCCTATGGGCCCTTGAACTACACGCTTACCGACTGCGAGATCCGATTCTGGCCTGTAGTGCTGGATAACTCCAATAATGCTGCTAGTCGTAGCGTCCATGTTGAGGTCGTTGTGGTTCAGTATTTGACTGTTGAGGGAGGCGGGACTCTCCTGTGCCTGGGCGTGGCTTTAGAAACTTCACTGGCCAACCAGTGTCTCAGAACTGAGAATACTGCTGAAGCTCTACCTGATTTTGACACCTAATTTCATAAACTTGTCGATTTAATCATTCAAGCTTGGCTGGGTGGTTGTAACACTTTCATCTTTGGTCTGACAAACTCAGATTTTAACTAATCTCACCACATTTCATCATACTCATAGCAAAATAAATTGGGATTAAATTCAATCACAGTTAAAATGTTTTTAAAATCACACTCTGACGTGTTTTTTCCAATAAAGGAACATTGCAAACATCAGACCCTTCTGGCAGTCGCCTCAGAAAATGTTCACTATCTCAGTTGCTTCAGGGTTTTAACAGCAACAAAAAAAAAAGTCCAGTTTTAGATTGGCTTGAAATTAATTTCAAATCTTCACTCTTGACATACAGAGCACTACATAGTCCAGCCCCACTATACTTGAAGGAGTTGTGGTGGTGCTTTCTGTCCACTGGGAGGAGGCTCACATCTTCACAGCTGGGACATCTAGCTGTTCAAAATCTGAGCTGAAAATCATGTAATCATTCTCTGGCTGTTTGTTTTCTCTGGATTTATTTTTACACCTCGTATTTTGTACATTGTACACTTCATTTCCTTCTCTTTTTTTTTTTTTATCTCCTTTCCCCCTTATCTTCTTCCAGTAAATGTCTGTTTACAAGAGTCCCATGTAAATAAAGTTTTGTTGTTTGTTGCAGTTCCTCAAAGTCTGAAATCTCATAGTGAGAGCAAAAAAAAAAAAAGGAACCCGTGTGAAAGATTTTAGGAGAAACCACTTTAAGTTAAGCATTTTTCTTTTTTATACCATCCATCTAAGGTCAGAACATGTTTCTTATGTGACTTTCACGACACAGCTGCAGTCATTTACAGGAGAAACCATAGAAAATACTTTCATACAGAGTCACCACAGAAAGGCAGATTAGGAGAGTTTGGGAGCAGCAGTTGTGTTCCTAGTTTGGATGTATATGATTGTGTCGGGCTGTTATGACAGGTACATGCATCAAAAATTCATGACCTTGTGCGTGATGCATATTGTACATAAGCAGGTTTTGCTCCAGTCTCTGTTCAGCACAGTCACAGCACAGCATACATCAACCTGGAGGCCAGATCCAGCACATGAATATAAAACAGATGAGCCGCTCTGCCTTTGTCTGGCTGCTGTTTTGATTTAATACAGCTACAGAAGACAGTGTCAGAGAGTATACCAGTCTACTGATGTCTTTATCTCAAATTTGGATTCAAGTTTCCATTTTGCACAGAAAAAAAAAAAAGAAGAAAAAAAAATCAGTTTTCAAAAGGAAAAAATCGCAGACGTCAGTCCAAAATGGTTTATTTTGTAAAGGGGGCAGTTGGAGGAGATGAGAAAACATGGTGCGCTACTAAATGATGATATATTCAAATGTACATGACATTCAAAAAGGTATTAACAGTTATCACGCAAATTTTCCACACATGAAGTTAAGTCTTCATTCCAATACGTTTTTTTCCAAATGAAAATGGATAAAAAGTTTGTATATTTTCAAAATAATAATAATAAAAAAAAAAATATCAACACAGTAAACCCATGGGATGCTGGAAAGAAAAAAACAAAAACAAAAGAGAAATAACAGTTACATGCAGATTGTAGACTGATGAGTTAAATTTCCATTTCGGGAAAAAATAAAATCAAAAATGAAACAAAAAAATAAAACCAAAGGTGAGTGACTAACACATTTCTTTTGACTAATTTAGAGAAAATTTTGCGTTGAATCCTTCTGCTCTTTTGTCTTCATAATTAACTCACATTAGCAGAAACCGCAGTGTTTCAGTCTTTTATTCAGTATAATATATAGGTCAATAGGAAATATAAGAAACTGCTATTAATGACAACTTGAGTGGTCTTGGCTAGCCATTACAAACAGCACATATGTGTTGAGATGCCTTATGAAAATGACGATCCAAAATAAATTACATTTGCCAAAACCTAAACGCATGGACTGTTTGGGATGGAGGGGGGAGTGGGAGGGTTGGACTCAATGTAAGAACAACGGACTGATGACTAGTCAAATACACTGTGAATGAAGCTCCTCTGGATGTGTGGCGTCCAGAGGTACAACTGTAGAGTGAGTAAAAAGGTCCCAAAGTAGAAACTGCAGTCTTAACATGTGCCATACTTTAAAATGTAGAGGAAAACACCCTTACACTCATCAATATGATGAGCAGAAAAGTCCCAAACCAAAGCTTTGAAGTCTTTATTTTTGCTATCGGGGAGAGGAAAAAATACTCGAAAACAAAAATAAAACACAAAACAGGAGAGGGAGGGAAGAAACGACTCCAGATATTACGCTGAATGCAGAGAAGATGAACTGCACGAGTTGGGTGAGACACTCCGGCACAAGGGGTTATTTCCTGGAGCTAGACTTCTAATATCCAAAAGAACTGGTCTGGAGGACCCATGTTGGTCAAGGGGTGTCCATGGAGATGCCTACAGCAAAATGCCTCAACAGCAGCATCTTAGGCAGGCTGTCCAAGAGTGACGCTATGTGCTTCCTGCTGCCTGGCTCTCTCCTCCCTCTGAATTACCTGCAGGGAGAAAGCGAGAGCGGGTTGGCGAGAGTGGTCTGAAGCAAACTGCTGCTGTGGTGAGAAAAATCTGCTAAAGCAGCATTCATAACCACAAACGCTCCAAACTGTGTGGCTTAAGAGCGAGCAAACCAGAGAATGTTGAAACGCGAACAATAAAAAAAAATCACTCACTCGTAGCAGGAGTGGAGGCTGAAGCTGAGGCGGAGGCATTGTCTTCCTCGTCGCTGTCGTCCTCGTTGGACTGCGGTACCTCGGCCTCAGGGATGGTTGTCGTCGGGGTCTCGGGCTCTTGCTCTGCCCGGCTCTTCAGGGCTAAGATACGGTGATGTAACGCTGCAGCCAGCTGACCTATGTCCTTAGAGCTACCCTGAAGAGAAGAGGCACAGAGAGAGAGACCACTCAGCCACAGTGAAGGAGGAATTTTTATTTCATTTTTGTTATTACAACATGCACAAACAGCTTAATTTCACTCACAAAAGCCACGTTAACAGGCTGTACTAAGTGTTTTGAGTCACAACAGCCCCATAAACTGTCAGCTCAATAGTTACAATAGTGCATCCAGCAAAGTTTAAGGGACGGGTCATGACTTATGATGCCGGGCCGGCTCTGGCTATCTTGCACCAAATCTAACCTTCACTTATGCAAGAAAAAAAAAAAAAGATGGCTTTTGCTTTTTCTTCTTGTTTTTTTTTTTGATGTTATCTCACAAGGTGAAGCCGTGGAAGAGACCAAGCGCTCAGATTTTTTAAGATGTCGCTTCTCATAGCATAACCGCTGAAGCGGTCTGCAGATGTCAGGCTGATGACATCTTGTCAGGAAGAACAGCGGCAGCAGATGAATTATGAAAAAAAAAAACTTTCTTGCCCTGTTTGCGCTCAAACTGGCATGTTACAGCAGACGTTCATGCTCTACTTAACTGATGCATTGGTAGTGACGTTCTATAGATATACAAGGAATAGGTCGTGTTTGTGTAAGAAAGAAAAAAATAATAAAATCTGGCGATACAAACCGATATTAGGAAGACCTTGACCCCCTGGTCCTCTGTGTCCATGGCAGTGATTCGTACACTCTTCTCGCTGGCCTTGTCCACCTGCATCTGGGGCCAAAGTTTAGTGTTGAGGATCAACCGGAGGCTGCCCTGGGTCCTCATCACTGGAAGGGTTTAAACACAAACACACACATATAACAGCAGTGAACTACAAGTCCAGGCAACCAACCGCTTGTTTTAGTCCATGGTATTCTACCTGACTCTCTGATCTCAGAGCTGTGTGTTCATGTCATGAAAGATAAAAGATATACGATTAACAGCAGTAATAACTATAAGTCTATAGCTCCATCAAGAGGCTTGTCCAAGTGGCTGAGGGTGTTATGTTTATCAGCATAAATACACATATGTAGCGACATATAGTGATAAGAAATGTATCTAAACTTTTCAGGAACTTTCTTTCTCTTATTTTTTTCTGCTTTTGAGGACAAAACACACCCACTTCCTCTTTACCAGCATGCTTTGGTGTGAGAAGAGTGTAGCAGAGAAACGGGCTCCCCCTTGTGTTCAAAGTCAGGTACTGACACGTGATGGCTGATGAAAAGCACTAAGGAGGATTTGTTTTTTTCCCCTCAGCGTTATCTTTGATCTCGTATCTATCTGGCACAAACATTCAACCCACAAACAGAATCTGATTACTGAACCATGAATATCTGACACCACCGTGTACACGCACAAGTTGTTGCCACACAAGTTGTTACCGTACACCAGAAGTTTCTGTAAGTGTGTTTACCTAGACGGGACTGTAGCGTGCCATCGTCTGTCGACGCCATATCGTTGAGCCTCAGCAAGCCTCGACCTCTCTCTATCCACGACTGAGCAGTCTTCTCAAATACATATAATTTGCACTGCATCTGAAATAAGAGCGCAACAACAGACATCAACGTTACTGCTTCCTGTTACATTTCTTGACTGCGTGCGTCGAGTGAAGAGACACCGCCTCCTACCTGTAAAACGTTGCTTTCTGATTCCTCTCCGGTTTTGACGTCAACTTTCTCTAAGATGCACTTCTTGGCTGTGGCTTTGGTGTAGGCTGCTGCAGACTCCTCCAAAGACTCTGACACGCTGTTCGCTGGTGAGATAAAACACGGCGGTGAGACATCTGCACACAACTTGAGTTAATATTTGGTTGCTGAGATCTTCACTTTAAAAAAAAAAAAAAAATGGCTGCATCTCTGTGAGAGCTTTCCCTCCCTCTGATAACATCTCTGCCACGACACTTGAAGCACATAGGCTGGCGCTCGATTACTTATACAAAAGCTGTACAGGCTTGTTTGAAGTGAAGAGCCACTTCAGCAGTAAGCCCACAATAATAAATACGTTTGCACATAGCAGCTACATAACGCTTCATTTCTTTTCATTGTTAGCGGACACGGACAGTAACTGAGACATACTGTCAAATCACAAAAACGTACGTGCGGTATTGTAACAGCAGATGATGTGGCCTTGTACGATCAGCCCACCAAATAACTTTCAATAAGCCTCTATTCTTTGCAAACATATTCATCAAACCAGCACGCATGCAGCATTGAGTCATACATTTCTAAGAAATTATTCCCACCTGAAACAAGCAGGTGATATTTTCTAGTTATCTGAATTAATTTCACACTTTTCACATGAGAAAAATCTCCTTGCGCCTTTATTCCTGTTGAGCTGTTATTTGCACTCGCTGTGAATAAAAAGCGGGATCTGATGGGAAGGATAAAATACCTCTGATGTGTCAAAATATGTGGATATATCCAAGATTTACTAAACACGTTGCAGCTCCTTGTGTTTTGTGCATACAGGAAATAAAAGCTGTGATGTTTAAGGAAATGGGCGAGACTGCGGTGTGGAATCTCAAATTACAAATGTATTTATCGCACCCACAGCTCCTTTATGGACTTTCAATCAAAACACTAGCTCCCAATTCCATTTGATGCCACTTAATATAACCTGACAGCTAGATGTCGGCATGTTTCAGTTTCTACTCCTGTTGAACTGCTTATTTAGCTGTCCCAGGCCTTATTATTCTCAGTTGTTATCACTGGAGTAGAGCCAACTGACTCTCTTAAAGCTTCTAGTAGTCAAGCCAAATATCAAACGTGTTTTCAATAATCAGTGGGGTTTGTGTCTTTACCCTTCTCTGGGGTGGTTTCCTGTGATGAGGGCTCTGAAGCAGGGGTAGCTGAAACTTCTTTATTTTCCTCATTTGAGGACTCGCCCTTCGGGGGACTCTGAAAACACAACAAAGGCGGGTGATTGGAACTCGTTCAAAGCTCAATCATTAGGAGCTTTCCCCGACGTGACAGATGATAGACTCGCTATTCAAAAGGCTATATCAACTCACCAGAACTCGTTCAGACATGTTCTGCCCAAAAACAAATTTTGCCCCACTGTCTGTACTGTTTGTGGCATTTTTTGAACTGAAAGGACAGGAGAGAGAGAGGAATAAAACAGTGAGCTGATGGAAGTTAATCATGAATGAAGATGACTTGCTAAAAATACTCAAAGGAGGACACAATTTCATTACCTTGGGGTAGAGATGTACTGTAAGAAATAATTAGTGCCCTCCGATTGAGAGTCCAGTGGCACACTATCCTTTGACTTGTCTTCTGTACTGTTCTCTTCCAACTAGAGGAGAAAAAGTGTTAAATTTGGATAAACGCTTAAAGAAACAACCCAAACCGAAAGGCCAAAAATCCATTATGGATTTCCAAATCCACGTTATTGAAAATCCTGACCAACTATAGCAAACGAGTGAGCAGTGAGTCACCGTTTCCAAAATGTCAAAACATTCCTGCCACAAAATTACACAAAATAATATTGGACATTGTACAAGAACCACAAGAACTACACCTCTTACTAGGAACTGAAGCCACACAACACAACAAGAAATTCTCTTAGCAAAGAAACTGAGACCCCGAAAGTAATTCTAGTGTAGAAGTACACAAAAGTCGCACATTAAACACAAATTGCAGACTATAACAGAGGAACTCCGTATATAGAGTCTCAAATGTGTAAAAGCCTTTCCGGTCTGCTACATTTAACTGTCTGCATGTTTTTGTTTGTCACACATTCTCGCCTCAGGTTTGCACAGTGGCTGGGTCAGGAAGGGGTCCAAGTGGAGTGGAAAAACAACCCACCTTTGCTCTGTCTTTGATATTCTGACCAAACACAAAAGATATTGCTACATCTGCCTCCTTCTTCTCTCTTCCGCCTCCGTCTTTGTTACCACTTGCTCCATCTTCCTCATTTTCATGTTTCTGAAATGGGAACAAAAAAAAAAAAAAAAACGGCCCCAAGCGTCAACTTTAGATTTGTTGTTGCCAGTTTCTGAAGAAGTTCTACAACACCTTCAACTCTGCTCCATGTGTGTCACTTGCAATACTGTGATTCTTTTTTATGACATTTACGTAACTTATTACGAATGCCTAACGCAATAAACTTCATTACAAAAGGGGCATGAAACCACAGATCTTCTGTAAATTACCTAAAGGTTCAATGACACACTTGCTGAACTGACTCGCATTGTTTTTTTGCCCAATACCAAGCCCTCGATTATAACAGGCAGAGATTTAACCACTCCTCACCAGTGACTTGCCCAGGGTGGCTGAGTGCTCTGTGTTGTTCAGGAAGAGGGACTGGGTCCCAGGTGTCCCATCTGATGACTTTTTCACACCGTTGGTTCCACAACTGGAATCTAAATGAACAGACAGAAAGGACAAAGATAATTTACTGGTTTTTCCCCCTAGTGTGCCAAAGCAGATTTAGTCCGTAAGGCACATGCAGAAAACACACAATGCAAGATATCAATATTCAAAGTTAGGTTTTAATAATGATGAAGTATGTTTTGTCTAGTTTATAGTGGTAGTGGGTTATAAGGTGACTTAAATCTGCACTCACTGGACTCTATATGAGATTTAGAGGGAGGTGCCTGGAGAACTGCAGGGCGGAGGACACTGCGTTGCTGTTCCTTGGGTTTCTGACTTGGGACGCCTGAAACACAGCCAACTTGTTTCATACTTTTTTTTTTTTTCTTTAACACAATGATCTGTTTTGGTTCTACATCTTGAAGTCTAGTATAATATCTAAGAGGGGTTGTGTAAAAGTTCAAATTCAAGTAATTTTTCAATTTCAAATCAAGTCAGTGTCAAAAGAAATATTACACAGAAAGAAGGCTATTGACCTCAAACACCAACCTGAACTGGGTGCCTGTCCATGTATGAGAGTTGGTGGCTTTAAACGGAATCCCACAGGTTTCTCCTCTGGTGAGACGGAGCACAAAGAGAAGGCCGACATTAAAAAAAAAGATCCAAGAGTCACAACAACAACAACAACAACAACAACTTATAAACGGGTATGTTACTTCTGTCTTTGCACCTTCCTAACCACAGGGCCTGTTACCACAGCAACCCTTGTACAGCGATCCAGTTGCAATTCAAGTCCTGTGCGGTAACATGGCAGGCTCTAGGGCCTGTGATCTATTTCAACCTGACTCTCCATCTCAGTGGCTTTATTAGCCCGACATGACCCGGCCCTAATCAGTGCTAACGCAGAAAAGCCGAAAGCACTTGTAAAAACTGTATCCTCTTTTATCTCTGGATTTACAAGATCATTATCACGTCTGGTGACGTGGAGGTGCACTTGATACTGCTGTGCGATGAAAGCATCCACACGTGCAAACAAAACCAAATCTTAAAATGTGCAATTCAACCAATCTAACACAAACACCAGTACAGTACGGATGATCTGGCGTTCTAGTTTGACAATCAATCAGTGTTTGGACTCTTTGTTTGTTCATCTTTGTTTTCAACTTCCAAATAAGTGCTTTATGTAATATGCTAAAAATGGTCATTAATTATGCTGTGTTTGTTTGCGCAAGTGGATGCCCCCCCCTCCTCTCTGTTAAGCTCTGTTAACCGGTGACATCACTCCTGCCAACTCTAAACAGCTGAGCTGGTGATGAGGACGCAACCAATCAAATCCAAAGCAAAAATTGAAGAAATAAGACAGTAATAATTCACAAAAGCACACATTTTTTTCTTAACATTAAAGTCCCCCTGCAGTTGTAACTTTCGTCGTGAAGCATCAGTTCATATTTAGTTTCATGATGCCTGTAATACTGTGTAAATTTCATCCTGTTTCCAATGAGGTACATTTGTCTGAATTTAAATTCATGACTAAATCGCTGTTTTGCATTTCTCCTTCCAATGAAATGCACATGGTGGACCACAACAAACACTGTGTCTGAGATGGTAAACAGCATGCTACCAACTGCGACAGATAAATACTGCATGTGTGACCCATGGAGGATACCAAACCCCGGCAAAGTGTCTGCACGAGTGTGGAACTGAGACCTGAACTTATTTTGCAGATGCATGTTTCCCTTTTTTTTTTTAAATAAAAAAAAAAAGAAGAAGAAAGCTAATCTCACAAATACAAAACAAGCTTAAGCTGGAAACAGCCGTAACAGTGTGTCTTTACAAAATAAGGCACAGAGGCCCACCAGCACAAAACACAAGTGTCTTATAATCCCTAATAAACCATTCCTGACATGTTCAGTGGAACTGCGCAATCAACCAGCAGCACATTACACTCTGGTATCTTATAATATTAAATCCTCTGGAGTTACCATTATAAACCTCAACTTTTTCCCCAATACTGGCATTATAAATTTGACTGGTAAACTCACAATTTGTTTCCCAGCTGAAATTTGGCAGTTCAAACGATCATAATCCAGAACAGAACTGCATTATGTACAGGCATAGCCACGGGTCATGCGAGGTCACAATGTTCCCACAAAGAAGAAGTATTCTCTGAATTACTGGGGATTTTGAGAAGCTTCTCTTAAGCGAGTTTTATTTAATTTAATACTGCCAACTCACCAAACAAATAGGTTTCACCGCTCTCTGTTGGGTATATTGCATGTCCTATTTGTAACACATGACACAAACTGGCACGGACCAATGGTGTAGCCATAGACACACAGAGAGGTTGGCCAAGCTCTTTCAAAATAACCAAACCTCAACTAGAATAGCTTAATACAACAACAAACCAGCTTGAACCAATTTAGAGATGTCCAAGATGAATACGCTGATCTGGCATAGCGAGATTCTTCGTTTATTAAAACTACACAAGAGAAATTTACACTCATCCTCAAGGTAAATATATTCACTCATCATTTATAACCATTTCTAAGGAATATACCCTCATGCCTCTGTCATTTGGCTGTCTGTAGCTTTGTAACCGTGCATTTTTCTCCATCCATTAATGACGTCAGACGTCCACAGTAGACACTTAAAACGTTAGTTCAAACGTAAAATTACAAACGTGCGAGTTAACTAGAGCTGGTCAGAGTGAAGGGGGTGCATTAGCAGGGAGACGATATGCAAAACACTGACATCTTATTTGCAACCAATGCTGTCATGACGCTTGAAAACGTTAACATGTGTTAAAAAACTATAACTGTCATATAATCCTCTCAGAGGTTACTGTTCACCAGCCTCAGCACATTTACTGTGTTTGTTGCCTTTAAACTGTCAACACCGAAACTAAGAGATTTACTGCAGGGGGGCTTTCAAGCTGTGAAGAGAAACTAACGGTGGTCTAGATGGCTCACCTGGCTCAGAGTCAGAGTTCCCAGTCGGAGACTGGCAGAAACTTGAGGGCATGAATACATTGTTCTTGGGAACTGCAAAGTAGCAAACAGGCATGGCACTAAGCATACAAATCAATGTGTACACCACAAGCAAGAACCAAGAGAGAAAAAAAAAAACAACACACACAAATGGTCTGCTTAGTCACCACGTGCCCTTACCAGAATGTGGGGGTGGGAACGATGAGGTCCTTTCCCTTTTCACAGGGGGGCAATAACTTCCGTCGTCTTTATCTGAATCTGAAAACGGTAACAAAATATTGGTAATACTCCAGTTTAAATAAATCTATTACAACGATTATATCAATAACTAAAGTGGCCAGTTTGGACATTAAATTCACCTTCTCCATCCTCTGCGCTTGAGCCCTCCGCAGATCGCTGCAAGAAAACACAATGGAGGTTTTTTTATCCCAAAGCATCACATGAAATAGTAACACTAGGTTGCATCTTGCTCGACCTCAGTGTTATTCAGTCTGGAGCTGCAGCGTGGGAAACACTGAGAAGTGGTGTCAATTGAAGTAAGACCTACTTAACATGATGTCAACAGATTTTGACATTTCATCAAGCCGCGTTAACAGCTCTGCTAATGGGACGAGATTTAATGTCAATAACTCTTGTGCAATATGTCAAGAATGCAGTCCAGACTGAATAAAATGAAGTCTACAAACATCATGAAATATGACATCAGCCTCAAGAAACACTCGAATGACAGAGAGAGAGAGAGAGACTTACCTTCTGTGCTTTATCTTTTTGGAAAACAAACACAGGTGGCGCTATGGCAGGCTTGTCTGTTAAGAGAAGATGTAGGCTAGTCATCCAAGTTTAAAGTGTACAACAATCTGGTGTGTTTGATTCTTCAATGTTTACAGTAGAAAACAAAAACAGCTGAGGCTATGGCCTACTAATTCCATGGCCTTGATATAAGCAGCGACCACGTGACTGTTGTTGATAAAACTATAAAGGCTATGTGCATCAGCATAATCCTCCGACACTGAATAAAAAACACTAAATTCAACACGCACAATGATGCACACCACGCGCGTGAATAATACATGATTCAATCCAAAATATGTTTCACAGGCTGCATATCAGATCAAACTTTAAACGGTGCCTGTCGCTGTGAGGTAACACACGACTGTTCGTTACAGTTTATTTAAATGTCAGTGAAATCTGACTCGGGATGACTCAAGTAAATAATATTTCTATAATGCTGAACAATGTGTAATTTCAGTCAATGTCAGCAAACCAAACTTTAAAAAAAAATAAAATAAATCAGAGTATAATTCAGTTGCAGTCAGGAAGGAACCAGGAAGAGTGAGCTCACATTATGCTGAAATGTCAATGTGGAGCCAAATATAAAATACATTAAAATAAAAACATCCATGTCTGAAACTTTCAGTCAGTCCACATGGCAACTGTGGCTACTTTGTTAACCAAATTTGGGGATTTTATCCAGCTCTCATGTGTTGTTGCTGCTTTAAAATATTGTCATGTTTCAACCGTAGGATAGCAATCCGTTAGGCCGAGTTTGATGTCACGTCGCCACTTAATGCGTCCACCTTCACACTGTAACCTCTGTAAGATGTGTAATCCTATAATGTTAGCAGACAAAAGGTTTTCCTCTGTCTGGGCTGGGCCTGTTACGCTGAGCAGGTGTAGCATCGCTACCGAGGACATAAATTCACACGTTTTTTTAGCCGCCAGGATTGTTTACTGGACCGACATTCGCCGTCTGTAACACAACACCTCATTGCTAATACTAGCTGTTTATGTATGAAACACGTTCAACGGCACGAAAATGTTATGTGACCTATATTTAACCATCCAGCTTTAGTATCTCTCTCTCCCTCTCTGCGGCTTTCAGCCAGCTAGCGTTGCTAATGAATGCATCAACAAACAAACAAAAAAAAAATCCAGCATGCTACACCGATATTCATTGAAGAAATTCAACCCGAGTTGTGTTCCCGGCTTATGTTAACCAGCTAGCATTTTTACACTAGCTGACCCGTGACTCCAGCAAATAGTCAGCGCCGCCGCCGGTTCTTCCCCCCCTTAATGCCCCCTTGAACGTAGCTTAGCTATAGTTAGCTTGCTAATGCGCTCCATCCAGCATGAGTCATCTCGCTTTCACAAGCAAGATTCACACTGAATTCACACAGATGGCACAATCATGACAAAAATATATAAATATTAATACAAAGGAAGATGCGATTACAACCCAGAGCATTGTCTCTAGGCTGACGTTTTTCCTCTCTACGCGCCTAAATGAACGTCAAGCAACTTAAATAGCAACGGAGGGGGTGTCGTACTGTAAACGTCTCCCCATCAATAGAAACATCACCTATTATGTATTAGCTTTGAGTGGTTTGCTCTGTGGCCTAAGCAAGCTTTGGTTTATTCTCACATTAGAGCTGTTAAGCTCACCGCAAATGACAAAACACACAGCCTAAAAATAGCCGGGTGCTAGCGTTAGAAGGTAAGCCAACTAGCGGGGCGTTCCGAGGCACACTCCAGGTATTACCCGCAGCCCAAAGCGTTAGCATTGTTAGCCTCGCTCGCTAACGTTGTGTGGTCTTGTGAACGCCGCGACGCCTATAATTCACCTCGAAGTCGCCGTTAAGACGCGGCACAGCTGCTTTACTTCAGTTATCAAATATGCCAAACGACGTACGGGCGCCGTTTATAACGGCACAGTAGCCGTGTTGTTTTTCTCATACTGCCACTTACTCACCTTCGTTTGCCAAGTCCGCCATTTTACTTCGACGCTCACACACCCACAACCCACCGCGCAGATGTTACGAGTCGAGGCAGAGATGTTTTCAGTGGGAGAGAGCGCACATTGCTTGCCGCCGTTTAACTTGATGCAAAAAGAGCGACCCCCCCCCCTCTCCTGCTGCTATCAACTGTGCCCTTCAATACACCACAGTGATACTGTGCATGACCGCGGCTGTCGTTATGGTTATGCTTTTTTATGAATGCATGTTTCAATCTTTCCTAAAGAGTAGTTTAAAGTTAGTTTGCATTGCCCCAACCTACTACTACTACTACTGCAGCAACCCCCCTGCAAGGCCCCTGTAGACATATATGATTTAAAGTGTTATCAGCTATTTATCTTGTGTTTTTTGTCCCAGTCTGTGTTTTATTTTCATTTATTTTTCTACCTCAGTATTATATTCTATTGTGTTTTTATTCTATCTATCTATCTATCTATCTATCTATCTATCTATCTATCTATCTATCTATCTATCTATCTATCTATCTATCTATCTGTCTGTCTATCTATCTATATTGACACTTTAAATAAGAATAACAATATAAGTTTCCTATGACCTTGCAAAAAGTAGTAGTAGTTTAACTCATTGTCCGCTTATCCACTTATTGTGTGATGTATCATACAGCTCTGTATAGCATAAGGATTTGGCTTGGGAACCAGAGGGTGGCAGACTCGAGTCCAGTATGGACGGTGGAGGCTGGACACTGCTGAGGTGCCCTTGAGCAAGCTACCGAATCCCTAACTACTACTCATAAGGCGCTGTTACGTGGCTGCCAATCACTCCACCATCTCTCCACATGACTACTTTGTGTGTGTGTTGTTGTAATTCAGGTTAAAATGCATGTAAAAACTTGCTAGCCTTTTTTGTTTGTTTTGTTTCTCAAGCTTTCAACCACATCTCATGATCTTCCTCAGGGAGTGGAGTTGTCATGGAAATAGCTGGCATCATCATTGTTGTCATGATGATTGATGTCAACAAATGAGTCCCCCAAGGCCTTGAGTGATGAGACCAGACGGGGGGAATGCTGCACAGATCTGACACACACAGAGCAAAAAAAAAAAACAACCGCATGAAAAAGATGAAAGATTTCCAAAATGCAACAGTTGTGGATCTCAAGAGAAAGAGGAGACCTTGCTTCAGGACCAAAGACCTCTGCAGCAAGATAAGTATTAGTATTATATGTTACAGTGAGGAGGAAATGTGACTCATAAATAAGTCACAAAGTCATGTTTATACACTGGGTACAAAAAGTGACTGAGCAGGAGTGTTTTATTTCCCCACAGCGAGGATTATTCTAATCTTGTATATGCGGTTCAGAACCTTTTTTTGTCTTGACACATTTCGTTTTTGTTTGTTTACCTTTCCAGTTGCAGCTGAGGTTCTGCAGCCTATCCTCTGAATTGTGCTGAGGTATTTAGTATATCAAACAACCATCTGAGGGCATGGCTCAAATAAAAACACGGCAGAGTTCACGTTACATGAATTCATGTATCAGTCTACATGATACACGGGTGCTGCGTCGCAGTGAGAAGATTTACGGGTTTGAATCTACCTGAGAGCTGTCCGAATAAAATAACAAAAATACGTTTTATGACAATAATTAAAACAGACATGATACACTGTGGTGGATTAATGTGCGTGTTTATAATGGAAAATAACTAAATCAAAACCTCTGATAGCTTTTTGGCAAATGGTCTGGAGCCAAGAATGAGTAATTTTACTAAATACACGCAGTTAAAGAAAGCGTATTGAGTTTTATTGACAGTCAATGTTCCAACTAAAACACTTCCACTATCCTTGAGGTCTAACACATGTGGAATACATTTCCTACCTCATAACACATTTGCAGAGACTTTTTTTACATTTTGAAGCAAGCATTGTTTACACCAGCTTGTGCTCTCATCCTTTTTTACTGGAGCACTGGTACCTTTTTTTTATGGACGCCACATTTGCTGTGCTGTGAATCAGTCATGAAGGCATCAATGGGCTATTGTGCCATGCTGATTGGTTCCCAGAACTGTAAACACAGAAAAGCCACTCTAGCTCTGATCAATCCCAGGAGTGCCACGTGATGCAAGAGCAAGCAAGCATCTGAATTTTCTGTCCCTCTTTTTTCTGGACATTTTTCCATCTGTCTTCATAGAAATGTTTTTAAAGCTGTGTGTTGTGTATAAACTGTCTGAGTGATCTGCTGCTCTGTGATTTGTCAAAGCAATGCAGTTCACTTCACCTGCCACTAGAGGGCAGGTAAAGCTAGAGGTACAGTAAGCAAGTGTACTTCACACACAGACACTTATGACTTTATTAAGGGGACACAAAAAAAAAAGTCCATGATGCGCTAATGACAATATATTTAACAAGGCAACACATGTGCAACTTAATAACCAAAAGACAGAAGTTTTCTGAGGCAAACGGCCTGCACATGTAGTATATCTGCACGTAAGACTTCATACGGCAGAGCAGGTCGACACATCTATTTATCTGGCTGGAATTACACCAGCACGGAAGTTTACGAAGCAGTCTTGTGCCATTCTTATTAGGCCACATCAAGTGTCTCCATGTTCTGTTACACACTTTAAAGGTCCAGTGTGTAACATTTAAGGGTATCTACTGACAGAAATTGAATATAACTATGTTTTCATGAGTGTAAAATCACCTGAAAATAAAAATTCTTATGTTTATGTTACCGTAGAACGAGCCTTTTATATCAACAGAGAGAACCACCAGAGAGTTCACCATGTTGAACCACTTTGTTTCTACAGTAGCTCAGGAGGGACAAACCAAACACTGGCTCGCAATAGGACCTTTTGCATTTTTTTTTTACAAGTTTCATGGCCAATGTAGTTTTTCTTCTTCATGCCTGAAGCGAAAAGGAGAGGTGACAGGTTTTTTTAGTTGGTTGCAATCTGAAACTTCACCACTAGATATCACCAAAGTCGACACACTGGACCTTTAAAAATAACACCAGATAAGATGATTGGAATATCTTGAAATGTTAACACATAACACATCAATCTGGGGCAACTGGACCTGGTTGAGGATCCATGAAGACATTTCACCTCTCATCGAAGGTTTTAAAGGTTGTTATTAAATTAAAAAGACAGTGAAAGATAATAGAATAATCCAAAAGGTTTTTGTAGAACAACATCGGTGTATTCTTTACTTGGAAATTGAATCGATTGTCACACACCATTTGTGAATGAAGACGTATCCACATTTACACTCACTGACAGATTTCCCAGTATCTTTAAAAACCGCGAATCAGCTTCTGTTATGACAGGAAAATGACACTGAGACATAATAGAGATATTTATCTTATTATCTTGAGATAATGAGAACAAGACACATCGTAGCTGTTTTTGTCATGCTCTGTCTCTCATTCTCCCATGAACTTTTTGCAGTACATGTACATGAAATGTTTTAAATAGAAAGTGACAGAGAAAGAAAGAAGAGTAAGGCAGAAATAATAGACAATAAACAGATATAAACATAAATCAGTTATTTGCCTCGTTAGTTCAACTATTGTTAAGGAACACCAACGTTTCCTAAGAGCTGAATTGCACAATACCAACCAGAAGTTTTCAGAAGGAATCATACTTCAAATTTCCCCTTCAGGCACATTTCAAACAAGCCACTGCTTGTGTTTACGCTGCTTGCTACAGAAGGCCCTCGTCTGTCAGGAGGGCTTGGCTTGTGCGTCGAGTCGTAACAGTTTCACTTCTTCTCTTATCCATCAGTGTAGCTTGATGTCCAATGTCCGCTGTAAATCACTGAGTCAACATTTTTGTTGGTGGCAGGCCAGGGAACTTAACTCACGCCAAATCATAAATATACCCCAGCTAAATGTTTGTACATTTTTGTTGTGCGTGTCAAAATTGTCTGTTACCTTCCAGTGTAGCAGATTTACAAAGTGGCTCCGTAACATTGTTGTAATTTCAGTACCCCTCACTTCCGGTCCTTCAGATGTATGTAGGATGTGTGTATGTGCTGCTTCGAAGTATTGTAAGACCACCTCAGACACACTTTGTTACATAACGGGCTTCTCGTTTTTTCCAGGTCGTTGTAACTAATACCAAAAGATAAAACCCAGGGGAATTTCACTGGAAAAGAAACAAAGCTAATTATGATGCAAGTGGTGCATTCTTTAACAAAACCCAAAAAACCATCTCATTTGTTGAGTGTTGTAATGTTTGATCTTATCTTCTGAGCAGTGTCATCTGAAGAACACAGCTTCTGATACAATAGAAATGCTTGCTTGAAAATTGTTCTCACAATGAGACGCGGGAACAACTCCAAAAATGATTAATTTAGCCATGTTTGGTATCGAAGTGTAAACATTTGCACACGTTCTCGGTGAAGAAAACCGCAGAGGGCTGGGAGACTTGACACAGCGTGCTCTATATGTCACTCCCAATTTACCGGTGACAGTGACACTAGAGCGTTTTATGTTTTTTAATGCCAGAAAGAATGCTAATATTGGACTTTTGGGCGTCCATTACCTCTGTCTTCAATATCTGATTGATGGTTAGTTTCAAAAGAAGCAAATATTGATTGCCGGCCTGTGAAAGGACAGGAACTCCAGTCTCAAAGGTCAGATATGAAGTAACTTATGGAAACTTTAATATCATGAAAATGCACGATTTGTTTATTTGGCTGTGATTACCTTTGATGATTATGGGATTGTCTTTATCTGTCTTTTCTGCCTGTTGGTTTGATTATGATTGTAGCATTTCTGCCCCCAAAGTAAAAGTAGAAAACGTTTTGATCTTGACATGATCGTGACATTTCCTCACCTCGAGCAATCACTCCGGATTGAATGAACTTATCCTCTCTCCCCTTTGACGTTTACAAGTTTTTCTTTGCACGTTCATGTTCCCAGCAGGGGGGGAAAAAAAATACTTTTGCAGCTTCATGACCTTTCTGTTTCATCTGCACGCCCAGAAAACAACCTTTTGATAGACCCAAAAGTGTGAAAAAAAGAAAAAGAAATATGGCAAAAAGACTAAATTCTTTTTCAATTGTGTCTTCATGTTTGCTTTCATTTTTCTCCTGCAGTTTACAAATGGATGGATGCAACAGAAGTAAATGTTAAATTAGTGTCATTATTCAGTCTACTGTGTGAGACAGCTCCGTCTTCCTATCTTCATACTGCAGCCTTTTCCTACTGTGTGCCAAAGTCAGCATCTCATACTGATAAATGGCTTGACATGATGTCTTCTTTCATATGCATTCAAGACGACAGTAACGGTGAATGCATAAAACAACACATCGCATTGTCGGAAAAGATTGCTCAAGACAACACACTGTATCATTACACGGCCTGTGTCCAAGTTCCCTTGGCAGTGGACCATCATCTCCTGACAAATTTAATGCCATTAATCCATCAGGATATTGTGAATTATGCAATCACAACCAGGAATAATAGATAGAAAGATAATCGCAGCCAATTCTGTAGTTGTTTTTTCTTGTTCAAATTTGAGGTTGGTTTTCCAACTAACATTCAGATCTCTTTCATGTTGTACTGTGATCAAACCCACACAGTTGGCAGGGAGCAAGACCAGAATCGCACAGAAAGACTGAGGTGTTGTTTGTTTGGCAACTGGAAAGAAACAATAAATTCTTAGATTTTTTTGTGTATGTCACAATGCACGTCTTCGTGTGTCCTGGAGTGTAGTAAACAACTGAAGTGGCTACCAGTATCCTGCAGGCAAAGGAAATGAAAAGGGCAGGTCTGTGAAACGCATCGTTGGACTTTCACAGGCTGTTTGGACATGAGTATTAGTAAGAGTATAAACAGTGAACAGTGCTATCAGATGTCCACTCAGGCACTCAAGGATCATTAATATCTGTCACCGAGTGTTGAACAAAAATCTGTGTGAAAAGAACACGGGCGCCTGTTTTTTAAGAATTAAAAGGAAAAGCTTTGGGTGGATATGCATTATGGCGACGCTGACAAGTGTTTTTTAATGCAAAGCTTCTCAACTGTCAGATCACAACGTGGCTGAAGAAAGGATACTTCATTTCTGATTCTGCACAACTGATGTTGCATACATCAGAGTCTTGAGAACATTGACAAGCATTACTGAGAAAGTCAACAGGTTTTTACACAAGATGTGGGGGATGTGTGGGAAGTGCTTCATTTGTCGCACTTACCTGAGCTGATATAGGACTGATAACGTTGACACGTTAGCAATTAATTTTAGATATACCCACATTAAGAAATCAGAATGCGAGTCACCAATGATTTTATTTTCTCTTCCCGTCAGCTTCAAGGGTCAAAACGGGTTAAGATTTTCAGGTGAGATTTATTGATTACAAGATAGGGCTTTTATGGCCTTATAAAACTTCCTGTGTACCATGTTGGGGATTTCCACCTGTAATTAAAAGTAAATGAGCAACAGCAACAGCAACACTTTAAGCTAACCACGGACAATGAACGCAGAGTATCTCAGAATAAAAACAATATATAATGTGTTGATTTAAACAAGTAACTACTAAAAGTCTGAAAGCTTGATGCTGACAGACGTTGTATAGTAGTAGTAGTAGGTAGTTAGCAAACCTCACAGTATGAATATCACATTAACTGTACAGTACGGACTGCATTTAGACGGCACCTTTATCCAAAGCACTTACACTCTTGCACTTGCACTCTACAGCTTGCCTTTCATTCAGACTTACACAGATGACAGTGAGTTATCTTTGCCATCGGCCTTGAGGAGAAGAGAGGTCAAATGTGCAATGATTTCAGATTGTCCAAAATAAGGCACATACAGGTCCAGAGTCTAGTTTTAGTAATATGAAATGTGGTATAAACCACTGAAGAGGCATGTGTTTAATTCTTGACTCTGTTATTTGTACATGCGGAAGAATGGGTGTATTAAAAGGGAAAGGCTATTTACAGAGAGACGCTAATTGTGCTAATTTGCCAATATACTGTATTTAATATTATTAGTATTAGAGCTATAATGTAATTATAGGTGTATGTGATGCATGTATGTGTTTGTGCATTTACAATAAAAGATCATTATATGATTGAACAAACTGAATCGCCTGTGCATGCGTATACAACATAAACAATACCTTCCATGGTGAATAAGGAAAATGCATATTCATATTGATGTACATGAACATATGCATAGGATAGTATATCCTATATACTTTAATATCTACCCAGTTTGAGCAAAAACACAATGCACAATGACAGAGTGTGCTTGTATTCAAAGAGATCACTTGAGAAAGACGATACACATCTGACCTGTTAACACTTCTCATCTGCAGGATAACGGCGGCGTCCTAGCACAATAATTCGATTGTCTAAGTCTGTTATTTCAAGCTTTTGTTAAGGGCTGAGTGCATGGATTTCCTCAGCAGAATGTTTTGTATACGAATTAAGAGAGGTTATGTGAGAATGATGGCACTTCATTCAACAGGCATTATCAAAGTATTAGAGCACAGGTTCTCAAACTGTGGTACGAGTACCACTAGTGGTACGTGACCTTGCTGTCGTGGTATTTGGATCTCTGAAATGTTTTTATTGAGATGAAATAATAGAAAAACGTATCAAACCATCGACAACAAGATATTGCTGGAATATTATTTAAAATAAGTTTTGCATCTCCTGAAATATCTTGTTTCAATATCAGCCCAATACGTTGTCACGTTCATGCACAAAGCGCGTGCATACATTAAAAGACTGCCATACGTGGCTTCAAACCTAAAAATATTAGGAAGAGAAGTGCAGATCAGGAGTATCACTTTTCCACCAAATGAACTCTGGTTGTTAAACTGGTGTTCAACAACAATCAGCAATAAATAGTCTCTTTAAGAGGGGCATAAACTGTCCGTAGTTGAACTGGGTCAGCCTACAGCTGCTGGATTATAACAACTGTCAAACTAGTGCTACTTGGGGTAACAAATATTTACTGAGTTGGAACACGGTATAAAAGTTTGAAAAACACTGTATTAGTGTATTTCTCAATATGTACGGTCAGTGTGACGGGATATTAAAACCTTTAAGTGTTTAACAGACCAGACTCCAATTACAACAGCCTAAGAATAACATGCGAATACATAAGATCATATACTAAGAAAGACATATATTATTTGTAAGAACAGGGACCTCCCACCCAATTGAAGAGACGTCATTGCACATAATTGTAAAAAAAAAACAAAAAACAAATTTTGTCTCTAACTTCTTCCTTCAATCATCAGCTCTCCTGCATTAGTTGTCAGAGATCCTTACATTAAGTGGCAGACACATGATATGACTAACATCTGGATTGAGTAACACACAAAAACCCTCATCTGTCTATCATGAATGCTTGTTGAGTTGAAATGAAGAAGTCAAAAAGAAAAAAAAGAGACAGAAGGAAGATGATCTGCAGTGCAAAGGTTGCGTTTATTGTAATACGATACTTGGCTAAGTGCCCCCCGTGCTTGAGTGCTTTATAAGAGCTGTTTGCCTCACCTGCACAGACAGAAGAAGAGAGCTAGAGACCTGATAATACATGTACATCTGGAGCATTAGAGGTGAGTTACCTGTCATTTGTTTCCTCAGTGTATTTTAATAGTTATTAGTATTCCAAAAGATACGACTGAGTAAGATTTACTTTACTTTACTTTACTTTACTTTACTTTACTCTTCTTTGTATAGATGTGTCATGTTTAGCCAAAAAGCTAAATTTAGATTTAGTTCAAGTATGAAAATTTGATGTCTCAGATCAAATAGATTTAAGCACAGAGCACAGAGTGAACAGATGTTTTTAGCACCTCAAAAGCAATAATATTTAATTTTGTTTCTTACCAAAATGATTTTCTTAAGAAAAACAATTGAAACATTTTGATATAAAAAAAAACTAAGTTGCTTAATGTTCTAGAACAATTGCTCCATTCAACAGGTGCCAAACAGGTCCTGTAATGTAAAAAGCTTTAAGAATTGTGAGATATGGCAGAATGCATGTACATAATACACACAGAGAGCCGATATGAAATATTTGTACAATGGTCAAGGTCTCAAATGTGACTACGTAGGGCGTGGGTGGAACTGAGGTACGATAATTGCAGAGTGATAAGGCTGACTTCAGGGAAACGTTCTCACTCTTTGCATCCATCTGGCTATTTTCAGAGCTGTAACCACAGACAGCAACATGCAGTTCAACACGCTGTTCTTCCTGCTGACCATATCTTGCCTCAGTCTTGCATTGGCACAAGGTAAGACATTGCAAAAGAACAGCTGGTATCTGACAGTAGTGTCCCAAAGGCAGCATGTAATACAGATCTTTGAACACACAGCAACAATAAATGAGGGTCAATTAGACGGGTTTATTGCCTAAGGACCTGTGTGGGCTGCACTGTTCATTTTTGTTGAGCAACTTTAGCGTTTCCTCATTGTGTTGATTGCCTTTTGATTTAATGTCTATGTTGTGCAAATAATGTTGTATAAATTGTTATCATTTCTGATCCTTCAGTGACCTATGATGACTGCTGTTTGAAATATGTGAAACAAATGAACGCCAGAACTCAAAAGCATGCAGTGGACTACAGGCTGCAGGTGACAGATGGAGGCTGCAACATCCCTGCTGTAATGTAAGTACACATGAACTGCCCTGACTTTCGAAACGTTTAATGTTTCTTATTTTAACAGATGTTTTCTGTGATTGCTACTCAAAATAAACATCTTTTTGCATGGATTATTCTCTAGCTTCACCATGCGGAAGAAGCGTGTGTTCTGCACAGACCCCAGAGAGCCATGGGTCCAACAGCTGATGAAGAAGATTGATAAGAAAATCCAGAAAGCCTTCAAAGACCAGGTGGGTGATTATTGATGTTTTTGCACATTTTTATCAAGTCCTATGTGTCTAGCAACCAGTCCTAGCAACCGTGTTTTGTGTAAAAAGCTGCCAATGCTGTAATGCAACCAACATGTATTTGATATATTTTCCAGAATTCGGTGTTTGTATCTTGATGTACAAAAGACTAAGGCATCTTGAATCAAGAGCAATTTGAATTTTCAATTTTCAAATCAGTGTTTTTGCTCTTCGCAGCACAATCCACGATGGCCGTACAGAGGTTGAGGACGACTGCCTGCTACATTGCCCCTGTAAACATTTACTCCTCTGCCATCGAGATCTTATTATTGAGCAACAAGCCTTTTATGGTGTCTTATTGGGACAAAGGCAGAGGACGATCAAGGAAATCTTACCTTAGCCATACTTTTGCTTTCCCCCTGCACATCATAAAGGTCAACGGCTTGGGTGGAATCGCAGCAGCCGTTTATTACACAGACTCCTGATGCCGACTGTCCACTACACACTACATAAATGTGACTGCTTTCATGCTTTTCGAGACATCAGATAGACACTAAGCTGTTTAATTCATTAATAGTGATGAGTGTAAACTATAATATGTATATATAGATGTAACATTTAGAGTATTTCTTGCATAATGTGTGTATATACTAAACAGAAAGCTTTTTTTTCCTTTCAGAATTTTGTGTATATGTTTTATTACAGTATATATATTCCCATATTTCTATAACAATAAACTTGCTTTCACCACCCAATCCCATGTGATATTGTATAAAAGTCTCTGATTATGTTCACATAAATGTTTTTATACAGGGTTTTTGGCATTTCCTCTTGGCCCACTGATAGTTTATTCTTTGGTGTTATTTGAATTTGGACACTAAGCTGCTGGCTATGATTCTCCTTCCTCGCCTGATGTTATCGTCATTAAACATCAAACAGTTTATGCTGGCAGTATTTTGCTTTACAAAAGTTCTATACAAGCAGATACGTAATTGCTCTCACCTTGAACAGCCTTTGACCACCATCATTTCAACCACAGATCATTACAGCAGAGGAAAAAGACAAGCAACACAATCAGCAGTCACAGCAGTGACTTATGTTTCCACATGTGAATGTGAATGTGCTTTTCACGTGTTATACGGATGCTATCATAAGTCAGTGAAGTCCCAAAAATTTGAAGTATTCTGACTGCAAATGCACTTCAAAATATCTGCAGAGAGAAAGCGGGCACATGTGAAGCTCCAATGATATTATCTGTGAATGAGATGTGCTGATTTACAACCAAGCGTATCTGATGTGACATGGCACCGGATTCATCAATTAATCTGTGTGCGTTTACATTCACATTCCCATAGACATTGACAAGAACTGCTGGGACATGCGGCTGATAAAATCTCACTGAGCAATGCAGGGTGTTTGAGTGCGCTGTCTGTGGGGATTGATGACTTTCACAGACTGGTGCCTTGCAGACAAACTTAGTGTTGCCTCGATATATGCATCAATAGAAACACAATCAGACCGTGCAGGTCTGCGCACTATATTGTACTAACTATCTGATGTCTGCAAAGATACGAGCGTGTCTTCTCAGCTACATGTAAACGTGACTGAGCGTGAGAGTTAGAATAACGTGTGGCAATCAGCTTCAAAAAGCAGATAATCCTCCATGCACACAGGTAAAGTATTTGTTTTAATAAGCTGCCAACTTCTTGCCAAAAGCCAAAGCTGATAGATAACTTGACAAATACATAGCAATTACCCAGACATGAATGAGATTTACAATGGTGATGGACACCCAGAATTACACTGGGGGAGACTAATAGATGCACCTCTTTCAGAGGTTAAAGAATTAGGTTGCGGCTTGAGGAAAGATTTTGGAGCTGAGGTATAGTTTCTTCTTGTTTATATCAAAACAATGCTGACAAGCACTGTTTGCTTTTGCATGTTGGGGCAGAAAGAAATACGTGATTGGCATCATAAGCAGAAATTTTAGCCTCTTTTTATGTTGGGAAAAAAAACCCATGAAAGGAAAGTATGAGATCAGGAAACAATGTGTGAAAAAAATCATTTCACACGATGTGATAATTTAGAGGAAATAAGATGATGGAGCACGAGACGCAAAAGCCGAGAAAATGGTGTTCCAACGTGTTGCACAAGGATTCGAAAAACAGAAATGAAAGCATTAAACGTTGCAGCACAGACTTGTTGTTTCCAGTTGTTGTATCGCTGCCACCCTCATACCTTCATAACTTTGAGATTCGTGTTAACAGAAGTCTGTGCAAGTTTGGTGTGAAAGGAAAAAAATGTGTTATAAATCATGACTCCTATGAAAGAAAGGTAGAAAGGGCAACGAGAACTGATGAAAGCAGTCATAAAACGTTGCACGCCATGAAGTTATTTGAAACTGACTTTAAATTGATTGCCATAATATTTTGTATTCTTTTTCAAGCTTTTTATTTTTGACAGAGCAAACATGCAGCAAAGGGGCCGCAGGTCGCTGCTGAGCCGTCGTACTGCTGCTCTACCAACTGAGCTAATCGACACCCCAATATTTTATACTCTTTCACCTAACCCCGAAAAAACTATTTCACCATGAGCAGTGGATTGAATTTATATTTATTTTACTATTTCATGCTAATAAGTCACACCATGATTGTAGTCGGCAGTTTTCAGTGTTTAATTCAATTTATTGTAGTTACAGGAAATCTCTAAATGTATTAAAGTATTTATAATTACATACAGTATACAAATAAAGAATGAAAAATACAGTACATAGGAAATATAATGCGGAAAATTCACAATTTTGCAGAAATAAAACAGACCTGATTTAAATCCTTTAAATAAGAGTTATGCATTAAAATATCGGCAATATTATTCATGCCTTTTCTTTGAAATAACATAATGCGACAAAAATGCAATTCAATGGAATCTACTGAATTATTTTTAAATAACTAGCATACAAAATGAATAACCTCTTGCCATGCTAATTTAATTTATTTGTTGACAAACACTAAAACAGAGGTGTCAAACTCATTTTATTTTGATTTGAAGTGGACGAGACCAGCGAGTAATGAACCGTCTGTACAAAACAGATGAACATCACACGTTATCGTGTGGGATGTAATTCTAACAATATGTGCCAGTTTTTTCCACATTCAGTCAATCTGCTGTCATTATGTGCGTCACGATTTATAGATCACTGTATACAAAGGCACGTGTATTGTGGAACAAATCAGCAACAGAATTGTATTTTGATGAAAAATGGGACTGATTGGACCCTTTCTGGAGTGGGCTGTATGTTTGATACCCCTGCACTAAAATATAATAAAACATTGACAAAGCCCTATTAATCTGCACTATATCTGATCTTTCTCTTATTGACATTTTACCCATTTACAAAAAAAAACAAAAAAACAATTTTTCCTCATTCCTGTTGCCTTTCTGAAAAAGGTCAGCCCCCATGTGAAATCCTGTCATGCTCAGTTGGTCATGCTGCTCACACTGTAAAAACTTTAGATGTTATCTGAGTGGACAAAAAAGTGCCAAGTACAGTAACTTTCATTCTCACATTCACATGATGTGGAAGTCAAACCAAAACTGAACGTCCATAAAATGAGAACCTTGATTCAAAACCAGATTCAAATCCGGAACCACAGATTGCCTTTTTAGTTATTCAAGGAATAGTTGAACATTTGGGGAAATTTGTTTGTTGGCACTCTTTCAAAACCGTTTTGATTTTATGTCTGTGTTTTATGTATGAAGCTGGAGCCAGGAGGCGATTAGCCAGGACCGTTACAGTTCATTGAGTAATAGTTGGTCTTGATGAATAACAGTATCTACTGGTTTACTGACAAACTCGTGTGGCAACAAGACTCTGTGAAGTCATTGCACCCACCTGTTGTTCTCCAAGAAGCTGTCACAGAACATAACTTCCCCCTAAAACCACAAAGTAGTTTTTTTTAATAAGACTGTTTGCATATGAATTAAACAAACAGCGTGTTAATTAGTCAGCCTCAGAGGTGTTGGTTGACATATTTATAACTCACACCAGCTATTCTTCAACTTTTTACTGTCAAAGCTGTCAGTCCAACTTCAGTCAAACTTTACTTTTCGTACAGTTTGCTGCCATTCAAAGTGCTTTTCAGACGACTCACAGGCCAATAAAAAGCCAGTTCAACTGTAAACAGTAAAATATGAATATGTAATCATAGATAAATAGATAAAAAATCAAACAAAAACTCGATGATAATGACATTTTAAAAGTGAATACTTAGATAAACTATTAAAGAAAATAAATACTAGACATTTCCCAAAATGTTGGGAAGCTATTCCATTAAAAAAACTAAACTACATGATCACACAGACCACAGAGTGCCGTTTGTTCAGCAGGCCATCTGAGCCTGCCCTCCATGTGAGTCTGTTCTGGGACTGTTTGGTGCACATCTGGCTGTAGCCCACAGCCTCAACAGACCTCCTCTTTTGGGAGCGGTGCAGCAAAATCCGATAAGCACCGGTAATTGGGCTTCTTAAGTCTAGGTTGTTGTTGCCGAGATGGATCTTTGTGATGCCAAGATCCTCCAGGGCTGCTTTCACATTGAGTTCATCCGCGCTTAGGATGTCAGAAGGCTCGATCAGGTGGTTGGGTGTAGGGCTACAAGCTGGGTAGGCCTGGGTGTATTCAATACCTCTCATCCAGTCGCTGTCCATGAGCTGTGGTATAGTGAGGCGATCCACAGGAACTGGTATCAGGAGGCCCTTAATGACCTCCTGGCATGATCCCGGTACAAAGGGGGGGATGGTGTACGAGCCCTCTAGGATACAACACCTAAGCTTGCTCGTGTTAGTAGCTTTGAATGGCATTGTGGCAGTCACAGTGAAGTAAAGCAAAACACCCAGTGCCCAAATATCTGCATACTGGCCAATGTAACCTTTTTCTTTGAACAGCTCAGGCGCTGCGTACGGTGGAGAGCCACAGAACGTGTGAAGGACATCGCTGGGGCTGCAGGACGTGCTGAAACCGAAGTCACCCACTTTAATGCAGTAGGTGTTGGTGTAGAAGATGTTCTCAGCCTTCAGGTCCCTGTGCACGATATTACTATCATGCTGGGAAAAGAGAAACAATGTTTTTAGATCATTATACTTGTGCTGGTTTTCTTACAGGAGCAAGCTAAACATTCTTTCTGCACAGTCTGTATTAAAAAAAACGTTTAATGTTCTGCACTGGGTATGTCTGCTGCTGACCTACCATATGTTTGACAGCAGACAGGACCTGAGAAAACACAAGTTTGCTCTCCAGGTCTGACAGGCGCCCCCTGGTGCTGATACGGGAGAAGAGCTCTCCTCCACTGGCATACTCCATCACCAGGTAGAGCCGCTTGAACGTCTCCACCACCTCATACAGGCGCACTATGTTGGGGTGAGACAGTTTCTCCATGCAAGATATTTCAGAGTCGAACAGAGCTTGTGATCGCTTCTCCAGGCGTCCTTTATCCAGGATTTTTACTGCCACACGTTCTATCAGACGGAGATATCAATAAAGGCAGTGAGGAAACAAAGTCTAAACAAACTACAGTGCATATATTTACCCCTATATTTTCTATTTTTGAATCTTTTATTTAATTTTTATGGTTCTAGATTGTAAAAACATTATAGATATTTCAAAATTTAGATGCAAATTAAGAAAACCTGTTGAGGTTGCATACAAATCTTCAGTTTTCTCAGCATTCCTTTAACGCACACATCGCTTAATTCAAGTGTTTTACATTTCACAAATCACATTCATTACATTTCTTATAGCATGATACTTTATGGAACATGCAACTAAACAAATGTCTCACAATATAGCATAAACACTTAATGAGAAAAGTATTTAAACTTTAACTCATTATGTTCAGTATAGGCAACATGACCCAGTTTTTGTGCGCTCACGTGTTTTTCTTGGAGGAGATATGAGAGGTGTGGCTTCCTCTGGCTAACTTATCATTAATTTGACAGATTTATTGGAGTAACTCTGACGCATGCACTTTAACTATCTCAGCACCAGATAGAGGGCTTTAAACCAACTGAACTCCGAATATATACGGATTATTTTCTCATTTTGAAGTATCTACAGAAAATACAACAATGTGAGAAGTTTGAACATTGTTTCAAAGGACTGTGATTGCACTAGTGTCAGTCTACAACCATGCATACTACTGGATCACTGAAGCTGTGAAAATAGTAGTTGAAGTAAAGCAAAACTCAGCATCTCACCTTTTGTCAGGTCATGTATGCCCAGTCTAACCTGAGAGAAGTTTCCGGAGCCGATCTCTCCTCTCAGCTCGTAAAGTCCCACCCGTCGTCCAAATGTCAGCTCATTCATCACCCTCTCCGAATGAGTCAGATCATAAAAAGCCTTCGAAAAGGCAGTGTGCTGCATCACCTCCTGCTCCTCTGACATGCACTCCTTTTTACCCATCTTCGGGGTCGTCAGGGTGAAAATGTTTTCCTGGTGTGAATTTGTCTTTGTCACGTGAGGCCCTGAGAAGGAGAAAAGAATCAAGCTGGTGTCAAACAGCAATGTTTGTCCAGAAGAATCTCTATAAATCTAGATTCTGATAATCCTATCATTTAAATTGAGTGATGTGGTCTGTACTCACGTGTTTTCCCTTTGATATTCTTCTTCCTTTCTGTGTTGATGCCATTATTTCTGTTGTTCAAATACATGCTTTCGATCCCAGACGCCAGAAGGTATCAGAAGGTTGAAGATTTTGGAAAACAACAAGGTGATAAATTACCCAGAAATCTGATTTCCACGAACCAAAAACTGAAGCAAAAACAATGTCAGCAGCATGATGTCAATTTAAAACCACCTGCATGCATAAAGAAAAATATTCAGATGATGTTTCTCAGATAACTGACTGCCTTGTCCAGATGCTGTCATAGTACCACTTCTGTTTTTGCCTGCTGTCTCTCCGTACGCTGTAAGCACTGTATCCTGGTGTATAATCCAGAACTACTGCATGACGCCATGTAATCCCAGAGTTTTAGACTCCTCCTAATAGACAGGCTGTCCAGAGGCCTCTTTAACCCCCAGACATGAACATGCCACCTGATGCAGGTGCTTGAATAGGACATTGATGGGATTATCTGTATAATGTACTGCTTATAACCAGAATTACTGTTAGGGGTCAAGCGACTGGAGGAAGGTTAAAACTGCATTTAGAGTGATTCACTATCCAGTGGTTGGAACATTTAATGAAGTGTAAATTGCTTTATAATTCAGACTTTATTATTATTTTTAGACTTAATCTGAGGTATTGCGTCGGCTGAAATAATCTTTTTCATTTTCAACCAAATCAAAACAAAAAAAATGCTACTTCAGCCTCCCAGCCTCAACCAGAACAACTCCAACACCATTGTCAAGTTTGCTGATGACACATCTGTGGTGAGCCTGATTGACTGAAGTCAATGAAAAGGTCTGCCTGAAGGAAAGTAACTTGACCCGCGAGTGTTAAGCCACTAAACTCCTCCTTGAACATCAGCAAGAATAAAGAGATGAGAGTGTAATCTGGACTTCTGGGAATGTCAATATGTCTTCGGTGGAGAAAGTGGATAGCTTCAAGCACCTTTGTGTGCACATCTTAGAGAGGCTCTGTGGTGGAAAGGGCAAGACGGAGGCGGTTTCACCTCAAACGCTTGAGGAAATTCCAGGTGTCCCTTCAAATACTGAGGAATTTCTACTCCTGCACCCTTGAGAGAGTCTGGAACAGAAACACCACCCTAACCCTAACACTACAAAGAGTGTTTCTTTTGGGCTGAAAGTACAATGGGTGGGGCTCTACCCTGTCAACATAAGCCTAAGGTGATCTTTATGGATCCCAAACACCCAAATCAAGACTGTTCCCGATACACCATGCCAGCACTGAGAGGCTCAGGAAGACCTGAATTCAACTGAGACAGAGTCAGCGTGACTACACAACAGTAACACAGTGACCCAGATATTGACCGTGACACCACACAGACAAAAGGCCAGACCGGACACAAGGGACTGTCCAACGGGCCTTGTGCTTAAGCTGCATGTGAAATTATGTCGAGAGTGACTCACCCTAATCTAATCACCACCTCGGTGATCATCTTAGCACGTGCAGTGAATTAAGGTTGGGAATCTATTTACAGGGGAGGGAGGAGAGGCTGCATTCAAACAGGTGTGCTTGAATGCAGAAGAGAAGACACAAAAACTACAATGTTAACCGCTAGGTTCTGAAACACTCACTGACTACCAAATGTATGATTGGAGACAGAAAATCACTGTGCAATGTAGCCTAAAAGAGATGAGAACAGATGAGAAAAGGCATTTAAGCTGTCCGAAGTTAAAAAATATGATATTCTGGTAGCTAAGACAGTAATGGTTTGTAAGCAAAACCAACGTATAGACAGTATGTGACACACATTTCATACAGGAAACACCCATAATTATCATTCAGACTGGACAGGACGTTAACTTTTCAGTTCTTGAGTTTCAAAATAAGTTTATTCTCGACCTTGGAAACTGCAGTTGGTAAAATAATCTCACCACAATGTCCACCAGCGACTGCAGAGAAATTTTGCTCGGTTGTCAGCGAATTGTTTACAACTTTTAAACCAGCATGGACGAGAAGTCCTTAAAGCGTTCAGAAGTTTGAAGATCTACAATTCTAGACAACTGAACAAGCTTTATCTTCTGAGCAAGATCGTGTAACATAGAGATTATTTTGCAACAACGCAGCGTTTAATTTGAGTTGAGTCACTGTCAAAACTAATTGCGTGAATCTCAAACTTGGCGACCTCTGTTCCCTGATGAATATCAGTCAAATTAAAAGTAATTTCACATTTTACAGTTATAGATACTATGAAGAACATCACAGTTTTGTGGACCCTCCCCTTTAAAGAACCTGAAACCTAGTCTGAAAGCCAACTCTGGTCCTCCTTATAGAGTTTTATAGTTTTTTTTTTTGACGATGATCTACATAATTAAATCAAGTAATTAACAAGCAATCTGTTAATCCCAGGATTATGATAGAACTTCAATAAGATTTGCTGTAACTTCATGAAAGTACTCAACAATTGAAACTTAAGCAGAGGTGTCACCTTAATCAAGGTGTCTGAGTGCTGATGGCTCTCTGAACGATGATCCGTTGATCCCGGTGAAAATGAGGGGATCATATCAACACTTCAAAGAAGGACTAACACCTTATATAAATGGAAAATCAGTGAAATGGCAACTTTCTAGTTAAACTTTTTCCATGTGATTAAAATAAGACTTTTTAGATATAATTATTTAGAGTATTTATGTTGCTCCTTGTTAAATTAGGTGTGTCCTGGGGCCTTTTTCCAGCATACTGTGTTGTGTGACTAAGTTTCCATTTCACCTCTGTTAAATCAGAAATGATAAACATACACACACACATGGAGTATGTTATTCTAATTCTTATTCTAGCCCCTTTCCTCTGAAGAGAAGCTGAGATTTGAAGGGCAGCTCTGAGGAGTCTGACCATTTGGTGTCATGTTGAATAAACACAAAGGTGCTGGAGTTTTCTGAAGGGGAGGCTCAGGCCCCCACGCTGATCCTGTTTATGTGTTTGGGCCAGGTTTTGTTTTAAGTCAGAGGTGCTAAACACCTTCCCCCTGAGATAAAAGATGATTAATGCCTTTGAATGAGCGACACTTTAATGGCTCAAGGCTACTTAAGCACTTCATTAAGGGTGAGCTCGGGCCTGTCGACACACTCGATCCGCCGGGTCCCTCGCAGCAGAACAGAAAAGCTGTAGAGATTTCCTTTGAAGTGGCCCCAGCTTGTAAGAACACCATCCCACAAAGCATTCGGCATGGAAATTTGATTAGCTCTCACTTTATTTTCACTCCACACCACTTTGAGACCTTGTTTTCAAGCTCACATTTGGGGCTGAAGCTTGATCCCATATAAATATCAGAGGCGTCAGTGAGCAGAGGGACACTCACGATCTGGCAGCTGAGGAGCAGATTCGGACTTAAGCCATGGATGTACCCCGACCATTCCTTCTCCTCCTGTGTGCCCTCCACCTGACCTGTAAGTACTGTTTGCTCTTTTCTATTCTACTCATGGTGAACAAGCAGCTAGTCACTCATTGGAATGACACAATCTGCTCAAATATACTCGCTTATCCTTTGTGATATGACTGGAAACATGAGGTGTAGAAGAGTAGGATGCTGGGAACTGTGAGTGTGGTGTTTTTTTTTTTTAAACTGGATCAGGTCTGTTCACTCTCCTTTTAACTAAATATTGACATTTCTCATGCAAGTACAAAGTGAATATTTCCAGAGGTGATATAAATATTCTTGGAAAACTTTTGTTGTAAATATTCATATACCTTCCTGAGCCTAAATAACTGCTAATTAATGAAGAAAATAGATTCCTGCACTGTTACGTCCCATTTTTAACTCGTCGGACGTGAATCTGCTCAGCTTGGAAAATAAATTGTTTTTAAAGAAATATATCAAATGTGATAAATTAGGTGAGATCACCCAGTTTTACCATCAATACTACACTGTATCTGATTTAACCATGCCTGTTAATTGTTTGTTTTAACCACAGTTCCCAGCACTGATCAGCAATATGGAGATAAAGTCTGGTTCAGGCCTTCTCGTGTGTACTGACCGATGTTTGTTGTTGTGTTTTCTAGTGACCGGCGTGCTGAGCAAACACATAGATCACAGAAACCTGTTCACACAGAGAGTGTGCTGCAAAAGACAGAGCCACTTTGTCTACATTGGACAAGGTAAAAGCACCACATTACACCGAAGGTTCATGGTGACCACTGTTGTCCTTAAATGCATTCCTGTGATCCTCCAAAGTATGATTCGTCAAACAGTTTGAGAGATTTAAAGGCAGCCGAGCTGGATATAAAAACTTTTGGGTTATAATAATTATCTATCTTTATCTTGTGTGTGTGTCTCTCCACATCAGACATCTCTGGGAGTCCTGTCAGTGTTGATGTGGCATGTGCAGGTCGCACTGTGGGGGAGCCTCCAGCAGGCCATCACATGAAGCAGGGCAGCAGGAATATTCCAAACATTCCTCAATGCTGGAATTTCTCAAGAGCAAAAAAGTAAGTGAGGTTTCATTGCGTGGCCACAGGGGGGCGCTGTGATTTAGTAATGGTTTATTTATTCATTTATTTATACTGAAACTTCACTAGGCCAGTGTTTGATAATTAACTTACAGCTGAAACATCACAGAGCACATATTATTTCTGTATCAGAGGCATTATTTATGGAGTTTGCTGCGCCATTCGGCAAAAACTAGGCAATAAAAGTATAAACTTCATGCGTAAAAACGCACACAGACATGTTTTGTCATGTTTCACCAAACAATCATTTCTCTCGCTTGTACAAAAAAGATGAGGACGCGCGGATCTGCAGCTCCAGAGAGCTCGGAGCCCCAGAACCAGCTGCCCTCCTGCGGTGTGAACCAGCTATGCGAGCCGACCGGGATGCGCGTGGACCGGGTGCTTCTGTTCGAGGGCCCCCGAGAAGTGGAGGTCATCGAGGAGTGCCACTGCGAGATCAAGCTGACCCAGTGCATCCGTGTGCCAGCACTGAGGACTTATTACTCTGAGACACCGTATGAGACAGTCATCGACGTGGGAGGATGCTCCAATTCGAAGGGCTCACCAGGTGTGTATCCATCAGGTGAATACGAGAGGACAGAACAGGAAGACAGCAGCTAATCAAATACAATCACACTAAAGTTTACCCTGGTTTATCCACCTCCTTAGAGTCCACTCACCTGTTTTCAGATCATTTTTATCAGCCAGTAAGGAGAAACAAGTACGCACCTCTGTATTCAGCACTGAACATCAACCAAAGGCCTGCAAACATGTTTATCACAAAAGAGTTTATAAATTAATAAATAAACAAATAAATAGGTTTCAACAATGCAGGAAATTTTAATTTAATTTAATTTTTTTTAAGTTTTACTGGGAAATTAAATAATTTCACACAATCTAGATTTTAGGCCCAAATAAAATTAACTAATTAATCAATAATCTATTTTATGTATGTGTATATCAACCCTGATAAAAAAGTGTCACTGTGTTAGTCAAAGCACTTACCACCATTCACTAGATTACAGATTTTAGCTAAATGTACATGTACAGCTGTTCGATCTTTAAAGTCTTTTCTAAACATTACTGATATGCACAGTTATTTAACAGCATAAGAAAACAACACAACTTATGAAGCTGTTGTCTCCAGTTGATTAAAAGACCCGTCAATCAGTTTGAGAGTGATCCCTAATCCCGTTTGTTGACATTTGGATCACAGATTATAATTGAGATGCCCTTCCTGCCTACATAACTCTTAACTTTTTCCCTTTATCGTTCATTCACAGAGGGATTCTCCTGCGTCCCGACAAAGTTTGACTCAGCCTTGGTGGAAACCCCCAACAAAGCGGACCTCATCCCGACCGTGGTGACCTGTGAGCTGAAGGAAAGCTGCTACCGGGTCCCATATGTGGAGTATTACTATGAAATAATCCACCATGCAGATGGAGTCAAAGAGGAGAGGCTTAAAGTAGGTGTAAACACTAAATTAATACTGAAACGTGGGCTCTTTTTCTTTCTTTCTTTCTTCAACTCTCACACCAAAATGTCCCCTTTTTCCAGCTCTCATAAAACACTTGTCTTGTTCATGCACAACCAAAATGTGAACTTTATGTTTGGATCTCAAAATAAGCTTCATTTCTTCTTAGCATGGCAAACTTAACACTGGACGAGTGTTTCATTTGTGATGCCTATTTCACACTCTCTTTTGTGATCAAGTTGAGAGGAAATGGGGGTCTAGCTGGGTGCCAGACAGTAATGAAGTATCTTTATTCACCAGACGCATGTGTGGAAGACAGCACTTAATCAAGCTAATCCACTGGCCCAGTGGCTGGCGCCGCACATCCTGATGTGAAGGCCGTGTTGCATGCTTATTCCTGCACAACCTGCAACAATACACGTGGTAGACTGCCAGATTTTAGTGTCCCAGCTGATATTTATTCAGGAAAAAAATGCAATTAAAACCTGATTTAAACGGTTTTGTTTTGAAAATGAGGATTTAGACTCATTATTCTTCATATCATTCACAATTATCCCACTTTGAAGTACTTAAATACAAAATACATCCACCTTCCTCTCAGTACCAAAGATCAAAATAATTACTGGAGGTTTTAATAAGATTTTATGTGATAAATAACTTTTTTTTAAAAGTTTTTAAGGAAAGGTTTAAGCTGAATTCTTACAGACAGTTGGACACATCTGCTGTGTCTCAGTACCAAAGGTGCGAGCGCAACGCAAACACAAATGGGCCCCCACAGGTGTCGATTCAAAGGAGTTAACATGCTAAACAGCAGCTGGTTCCCCCCCCCCAAACTCTACTGGGTCAATATTTGTGAGCAGCTGTGAGCTGATTGCCCTCTCTCTGTGTTGCTAATTTTTCACAGGAAATAGATGTGGGCAGATGTTTGGGAGGCTGCACCACAGGAAACCGATGCCTTCTCAGGTAAGTATGAACACAGCTGCTGCTCCACACACACACACACACACACACAGACACACACACCTCCTCTGCCTCTCTCATAACAATTACCTGTGAGCTCTGACACTTTCTGAACTCAGCATGTTGGCCATCTTAGTTTAATTTCTCACACCAAATGTCCCTCTTGTGCCTTGGGATTGCTGCAGACTTCTGTGTAATTGCAGTTTATATTATATAAAGAATAAGAGGTTCACATTCCAAATGTGCCTCCTTCATCATATTGTTGGACTTTGACTTTATGACTGCAGGGAGTACAAACAAATACAAAAGCTTTTTAAAAATGTAATTAGCCCCATATCGTACAGTTTTCCCTTCTGTCTGACAGTAAATACGTAAATATTCTGTATCAACCTGTTCAAGCACTTCACTGAAGCTTTGTGGTGTTTACAGTAAAGTACAAGAACTCCCATGTTTTTATGTTTTTAGGTGCAAAACTTTAAGCTGTATCATTTTATAATATTTTATTTTAGACATATTTTCCCTAAATTCAGCCTGACATTTTTGGAAACTTTATGCACTCAAGTAGAATTTAAAATCAATTTTTTTGGTGGTACACCATGAGAGTGTCTTTAATAATACAAATACTAGATGCATTGCAAACTTATAACACATTTATATCAGCATCATAATACCTTTATTGAAAAAAAGAGTACACAGGAATTATCCTGGTTGAAACTGTTCCTATATGTTACTGGGCAGACACACATACCATGAAACAAGCATAAAAGAACCTCTAAAGTTGATTGTCACAGTGTCATTGACATTCAATTGATGTTTTTCAGTGAAAGATATTCAGCAACACACAACATATTAACATCCATCCACATATAAGCGTTTGTTTGATAGTGCACATTTTAATGTTCTTTCATTTTTCTGTTGCAGGAGTCCATCTGATCCAGAAATCTGCCGCTTATGGTCTGAAAAACAGTCCAGCTCCTGCGTTCCTCAGGGCTACGAGAGCCACAGCTTTCTTAACCAGCATGGACAGATACGCACCGTCCTCTCCATCACTTCCTGCCTTTGCCAGAGCTGAACACTGCGCCTCCCCCCAACGGAAAGTTACCTCTGAGCCCCTCTGAAGAGTTTTTTCATTCACAGTAGCTGCAGCCTATTGATGACCCCACCAGATACTGTAACAGTTGTTTAAGAATTTGCTACCCTATAGTATTATTGTATTATATGTAATATATGTAAAAATGATAATTTTGTAAATAAATCTAATACAACAAACTGTGAAATCTTGTCACTGGACTACTGTGCACAAAGCACAAGAAATGTTTCTGCAAAATAAACCATATTGGAAAGGTATCCCAGGTACATGACTTGAAATAAACTTTAAATGACACTTCAATTCAGAGATCAATAAGATCTGAAATAAATGTCTCTGTATCAGGTAGGCTACTAACGTTTCAAAGAACCAGAAAGAAGCTTTGAAGCACTACAGAGGTGAGACATGAAAGGCCAACCAATTTCGCAAATGCCCCTTTGAAAAAACACACACGTGCAGTTAATAGCTTCTTATTTTGATATGAACGTGTGAAACAACACTTTTATGTTTTTTTTGTCCGAGAAGAGGTTTTTATGGCCCGCTTTCAAGATGTCATGTAGAAAAAAAAACTCATAAATGTTTATTACAGTGTCGATCTGTCTTTTACTCGTGCGTAATTGTGCGTAAAGATCAAAGTCACCAAATGGCAGCGTGAGCCATTTCCAAGGAAAGAATTGAGTTGGCTTTAAGACACAAATGAAAAATACGCAGGTTTAAAGAAGAATAGCTTCGGTTTGGTTTTGTGCTGAGGGTGATTAATTATATCATTTATAGATATTTCTGTATGTAAAGTGGTGAAACCTCAGTGAACAACCATTATTGGTATAAATAAACCCAATTCTTATCCTCGGACTTGTGCCAAACTGTTATAAAAATATGGAAAGAAATGTGTATTTGTGCCACTGTGATCTTTTCAGCGCCACATCAGCTGGTGTCATCGCAGGAGATCAGTCCAGCTGGAGGTCCTTTAAAAATAAAACTGCAAATTTGGTGATTATCCAGCCAACCGACTGGATAAGCAGTTATGTAAATCTGGCGACGTGTAGCCAGCGACACCCGTCTCTTTATCGAAGTAATTGGTTTCCACCTAAGACACAGTGCCCATTATTCTAAATTAATGGATTCATTTAGGCGCAGTTAGCCTCCCATGGTGAGTGCACTTCCTCGCCACATCAGCTCCGAGTTTGTTCTCTTCATATTCTTCACATTCCTCCACTATAAAATGACACATCTGATGATAAATTTATATTCCACAACAATGTAGCCGCTCCAAGTTTTTTTTTCAAAGGCTGAATTTAGTTTATTTGACCCTTTATTGCCAGACGTGGAGACAATGGGCTTGAATGAAATCTACAATCGGGTTCACACCTTGTTAGCACCGCCATTAGTCTCCCTTTACATTCGCTGATTGGTGATTTACATTTGCGACCAAATAGCATCTTTACTGCTGTTTACCAAAGGCTTTGAGGGCCACTGAAGAGTGAACGGGGGCATTTGATATAAAAAGTCGAGCTTCCAGGACCCTGCAGTCACTCCAACTCCAAGCTGCTGGCCGGTTGTGTGGATCGAGGACACCGCTGCGTCAGGAATCTACCCAAATTTTTGGAGATGTTGATGTTTGTGATCAGCCTTGCCACTTTGGTGTGCACGGCCTCTGCACGGCCTTCACTCAGCTACCTGGAGAATCATTTCAACGCCGAGAACGAGTCAGAGGAAGTCCGCTCAGCTGCCATCAAAAGACTTTTGGAAGTATTTGGGATGGAGGACCCTCCTGCTATCCATGGACACAAGCAGCCGCCTCAGTACATGCTTGATCTGTACAACACGGTTGCTGATGTGGACGGGGTGACCAAGGATCCGTATCTTCTGGAGGGGAATACTGTGCGCAGTTTCTTTGACAAATGTAAGATCAGATTTGCTTCTGGCTGCTGCTGACATTGAAATATAGTCATGTTTGTTCTGGCCTCTAATGATATGATTTCCATTGCAGTGCGCAGTGAACAGGTGGAGTACAGGTTCAATTTGTCCACGGTTGCCAGAACTGAGAAGATCCTCACTGCAGAGCTTCACCTTTTCAAGCTGCGACCTCAGGCAACTATGACATTCCACAGACATCATTTCTGTCAGGTATGCACCATTAAATACAACTAACTGAACAGTTGAATGAAATGCATTGAATCCCCTTGGACATTAGTGTAATCCTCAATCTCCTGTGTCATCCAGGTTAGTGTTTATCAGCTGCTGGACACCAGCAGAAACAACAACACACAAGACAAGAAGTTGCTGTCTTCTCGACTCATCCCAGTCCACTCTACTGGTTGGGAGGTGTTCACCATTACACAAGCAGTAAGTATCCACTTCTCTTTAAGGCCTGTAGTAACTTCTGTAGTTCAACTCTGAACATAACTGCCTGTAAATTCTGGGTTTTAAATGACTGATGTGAACGTCTTTTTTTGAAGGTCCGCTCCTGGATGATAGATGAAGGCAGTAATCTGGGGCTCCACGTGGTGGTTCGGACCCTGGGAGGAAGCCAGATGGATATGAAAATGATTCGCTTTGCTTCAGGACGCAACCACCACCAGAGCAAACAGCCCATGTTGGTGCTCTTCACCGACGACGGCCGGCGCTCTGCTACTCTTGAAAGCACAGGTGAGCTTTAATGTCACTGACTGATCAGATTACACCCAGCGATAGTGAAAAATACACAGTTCAGGTGCTTTTGTGGTTTTAGTCCTGATAAGCAGGGGTGTAGATAAGAACCAAGGGGCCTAGGGACCACCCAGGGCCCCCAAACCCTAATTATTTTACCAAATGTATTGGTTAGTAGACACATTTCTTAAGGAAGATCTGACATTCAGTGCTTATTACAGCTAAAACAACATTTGTTATGTCATATTCTTGAGGAAATGTTCAATTTTTCAGAATAAGAGCAATGTGGGAAGAAAGAGCGAAAGTATTCAGACAAATTAGACATGTTGTACCCCAACTTAGAACATACTGTAAACTTTTCTGTGCTTTCTAACAAAACTCTTTGTCTTCCTTCACCAGATCCAAACGATACCGCAGCCACTTCCAGCCTGCCCCAGGCCCCCCTGTCAGGTCCGTCCTCCCGCAGCGCCCGCTCTCTGGACTACACCGAGGAGGAAGGTGTGTCTTTGCCCTGCCAGCGCCAACCCCTGTATGTCGACTTTGAGGAGATTGGCTGGTCGGGCTGGATCGTGTCTCCCCGGGGCTACAACGCTTACCACTGCAAAGGCTCCTGCCCCTTCCCTCTGGGTCAGAACATGAGGCCAACCAACCACGCCACCGTCCAGTCCATCATCAACGCCCTGAAGCTGATCAAAGGCATCGAGATGCCATGCTGTGTGCCCGACAAGCTCTTCTCCATCAACTTGCTCTATTTTGATGACGATGAGAATGTGGTGCTGAAACAGTATAATGACATGGTGGCTGGAAGCTGTGGCTGCCAGTGACATCAACTAGTCACTGTTGTGTTGGGCTGCACAGATATTTATTAGAAATACGGATACGTAAATCAGGGTTTCGGTACTTAGATAGCCAGCTGCCCTTTAAAACTCATCTAACGAATAATGTGCAGTCCCATATGTGGCATTGTAATATATGTAAATATCCCAAAATTATAATATATGGCAGTGATGGAAGTGATATCCTGTGAAAGATGTAAATGTGTATATTTTATGTTTTCTGTTGTGAAATATTGCAGTCAGAATAAATGGTGTAAACAAAAGATTGTGGAATGAATTTATTTGCAAATTATGTTTCACTCACTGTCGCCGATGTTACTGTGACTTTATGAGAGAACAACTAAATATTTAGCAATAAAAATGGTCAATATTTGATCAAAACTGACCTTGCATTAATTTGTAATCCTAGATTTACAGGAATTAACCAGCATTGCTCGCCCAGTCTCAGTATTTACACATCAGAAATGGCCAAACTGGAAGAATGTTTGCAATCTAATTTAATGACCTGAGAATCCTTTTTGACCTGATCAGATCCAGACAGGTATCCCCAGTCTGCACTGCCTCCGCTTCGCCATCAGAGGGCGCTGAGGTGTTCCTGGGCGAGTTCCCTGGCTGGATGAGAAAAACAAGGAAGATGCCAGCACACACACACACACACACACACACACAGCTATGACGCTGGTCATTGTGTAATAGCAAAGAGTAAGGAAGCCCATTTTCCCAAAGGCCTTTCTGTCCACAGACGACATGCCTGAAACATATGAATGTATCTCAGTGCTCACAAAAACATGCATGATGTATGAACTCTCTCATACTGACTGAAAGTAAAGAATATTATGAGTTAGTACTAAAGTTAGAACTCATCTTAGGACTTAAGTCTCTCTTGAAAGAGAAAATGTATCTGAAGAGGTTCACTTGTTAGATACAGGATAGATCAAAATGATACAACCATTAAACACTGAGTTATTTTACAAAGAGAATGAAGTTAGACCGACAGTCAGACTTCACTTTGACATTGGCACCCACGGTGAGAAGAACAAAACCAATTTCTCCTGAGAAAACCTTTAATATTTTACTTATTTTGTGGACGGAGAATCCAAACTAGAGGATTTTGTAAAATAAAAAACAATGGTACTATTCAAAACACAACATGATTAGAGAGCGTTAACACACTTGGAAACGGCTTCACTTGTTACTTGTTGTTCTAAACTCGTAAAGTATGAAAGAATATTCAAAAATTCGTAAGTAAAATTAATAGAAATCCTTCAAGCAGGCAACAGACGAACAAACAGAGGCGCTCCAAAGAAGGTGAAGGCTGCTGGAGGAGAAGAGTCTTGCAAAAACAGCAGCAAAGCATACATCAACTAAAAGCTGAATATTAATATAAAGTGGAATATCAGTGAGAGGTTGTGATGTGGATATGTAATATCTGTCCCTTATGTAACACCTGACCTAAAACTGAAGGTGACAATGCCCTCAATAATTGGATAAATATCCAATTTTCAAGTTATCAGCTGAAACAAAACTTGTCTCGCATCAAAAAGTCTATTTTCCCACTACAGAACCCTGTCTCTAAAGAGTGTAACCCGAGCAGTGACTGAGGCGTTGGCCATAGAGTGGCACTAAAGGGGGTTGATACCACTTGGCATGATGCTGGACGACAGCCCTTATTCATTGTCAAAGGGGTTGCTATTCACAATGGAGAAAACGATGAAATGCTGCCATTATAATGGGGACCAAAGGGCCCGACACCCGATCTCCTCTTTGGCTCTGGCTTCCTTTTGTCCCAGTATTTCATATCTGACATATCCACACACCCTAAAAAAGCACTTGATGTCGGAGCAGCGATGGACCTGAGGCTTGGTGTTTGCGCGCTCAGACATGGGGAATAAACAGACCATCTTTACGGCACAGCAGCTAGATGCCTATCAGGTTGGTGTCAATCCTGTTTCGTTCTGAATGAGACGATTAGCCTCACTCACTCCAATGGTTGCTTCTCTTATCAATACCAGCTACCAGCATGTGTAAACAAGATAAACACACTTGTCGGACTTCTTTGTACTTTTTTATTCATTGACAATAAGAACTTTCAGAGTCGTGAGGTGCACAAAGTAAAAGTTTGTTGATTTAGTATTTTGTTTATTACAACCTCACTGCTCAGAAAAATCAATTTATGGACATTTTACAATCAAAAACTTTTAATGCTGTTAATCAAACGTTTGCAAATGTTACTTTAGCAGTACAGTAGTACTGTATTTAAGTATTATTTTGAGGTACTTTACTGCTAGTTTACTACATTCCAGAGCAGGGGAATGTAAAGTTAATGATTAGATTAGCAGTAACTAAATGTTATAACTATGAATAAACACTATAATAACATAGTGCTCACGTGTACTTATATTTTTAATGTATGACTTTGACTTATGTTGGAGAATTTCATAGTAAATATCTGAATACTTCTTCCACCGCTGTAGAAAATAAGTAATTTAGCACCACGAACAGCTGCTTCCTTTGCAATCTGCCTTTGATACCTGCCTGTATTCGCAGGACTGTACGTATTTCACGAGAAAAGAAATCCTCAGGTGAGTAAATCATTTCACCGATATCAGATCTTGATATATTTGAGTTGTTGCCGGTGTGACACAGCCGAATTTTTGTTTTGTTCTGCACAATACTACACTGTAACTCTAAACTACAGTATCAGGAGACCTGTCCTGCTGTGGGGCACACTATCACTGAGATCACATTAAAATGTGCTAAATCTCATTTTTCACTGTTTTTAATGTTGACCACAGTAGAGGCTCCAGCTGAACCTTTCTCCCCCCTAACTGAACCTTTCTTAACAGCCAGTCACTGAATCTAAAATACACAACAGCAAAACATGGACGATATCTTGTAATGTAATATTGAAAGTTAATTTTTTAAACCTTTCCCAGACTGTTCTACCGCTATCGGGATTTGGCACCGCAGCTCGTTCCTCTTGACTACACCAACCAGCCAGATGTGAAGTTACCATATGAGCTGATTGGCAGCATGCCAGAGCTGAAGGTAAACCCACTGCTCCGCACACACCCTGCAGACCCGCGCTCTCTCCCTCTCTCTCTCCCCCTGTGTTACCAATCCATAATTAATGGCCAACTAATCGACAGAATTCTTTGAAAGGTTATACGTTACCCGACTCCTTTAAACTTGAAGAATGCTGGTGAGTCCCTCAGGGCACACTTGTTGGAAATGGGTCAATTATATGCCTCTTTACACAATGACAGAGAGGTAAACAGGTGTGTGAACACGCCGGTCCCTGACATGTCCTGAGAAAGGGAGAGTAAGGATTATACTTTCCCTCGTTGTCATTTATTATTCCAAATTGTGACGTGTGTATAACGCAAATTCTCATTAGGAAAACAAAAATCAGACATGAGATATAAACCATGCAGCCCAGGGGAAGCCACCAAATCCAACAATGGCAGTTCATTCTTCTGCATGATGAGTTCTTTAATCAGGCTGTAACAGAAGCAGTTGTGTCCCCTCTGTCCAGGACAACCCGTTCCGTCAGAGGATCGCTGAGGTTTTCTCTGAGGACGGAGAGGGAAACATGACACTGGATGACTTCTTGGACATGTTTTCGGTCTTGAGTGAGATGGCGCCGCGTGACCTCAAGGCGTACTACGCTTTCAAAATTTATGGTAACAACATGTACACTGTCTGATGAAGGTGCCAACACACAGAAATGATTATAAAGCACTGAGAATCAGTTCGAAATCATGTTTATGAGGAAATCTGATGATATTAGGAAAAGCCACAAAGTATCATGATTATAGATGAATGTTTCTGAGCTGTTCAACATGTAACACTACAGACTGTTAAGAACATCTCTGATACCATAATATCATCCATATTAAAGTTTAAACTATGAATTAAAACCTTCCCATGTAAATTTAATAAGACGAAACATGTTTTTAATTTTAATATCATACGAGCATATGGAAAAGGGAGCATGTTGAAGGGTTCTGGAGCTGTAAGCATGACGGATGGTGCATGGGACGATATAAATTATTAACCAGCCCATTATGGAGGCAAAGAGCTTGTCAAAGCCCAGTTTGAGCAGAGCACCAGGGTCCCCCCTAATTAACAAACGCTGACAGATGAAGAAGTTACATACACATCGCCGTGGTCATGGGTCAAGGAAACTTCTCATTTATTATTCAGGCTGACAGAGGAGAAACCCAAGGAAGGTGACATACTGTAAAGGCATAGCTGTGTTATGATGAGCAATACCTGAAATGACCTCTCTAATGAAGGGCTGGGTGTGTTAACAAATATGTTTATCGACATATTGGTTTGACACGATACTAACGCTGCAGTTTTTTGGCCAGAATAGACTGAATAGTCGAAATTATCAGCAGCAAAAATAGGTAACCATGCGTTGACCTAATCAGGAATTACTTCAAAAAATATGAAGTATATCTCAAAACCTGGAAATGATATCTGAAATTAGTTAAAGTCCGACCCGTAAAAATAGTAAAAAGAACTTACAGCGAATAAATACGCGGTTCTGGCTGCCACCACCGTGTCGGCTGTCCTACTTCTTCTGCTTCCCGGCTAATCTAAAAATCAGCCAAGACATGGATCACCTAAGGCAGACTGAATGACGCCAGTGTGCTCAAACAAGTCATCTGTAACGGTGGATACCTGTCAATCAAAGCAACAACAAACCTTAATGTAATTTAACGGGTGAGGTGTATACAGACTCACCCTCAGTAACAGTTGTCATGAGCTATAGAGACCAAAACAGTTTTTTGTACCAGGCTGTAAACATGTTAACATGGGGACTTATGGGTGTTAAAATGTTCTCTAGCCATCCTCAAGTGGCCACTTTAGGTATTACAGTTTTGGCACGTTTGCATTGGCTTCATTTCTAAGCCACAGAGGGTGCCGTTTGATTATTAAAAAAACTTTATATTTTGCTAATCACTTCTTCTCCTCCCCTGCAAGATTTCAACAATGACGATTTCATCTGCAAGTCGGACCTGGAGAAGACGCTGAACAAACTGACCCGTAACGAGCTGACGGAAGACGAGGTGAGGATGGTGTGCGAGAAGGTGATCGACGAAGCTGACCTGGACAACGACGGACGTCTGTCACTGGAGGACTTCCAGCACATGATTGTTCGAGCTCCAGACTTCCTCAGGTAGGCCACTGCGATGTAATGACGAGTAAAAACCACCTACATACAATTCATGAGAACACATTTATCTTTTTTATGTATCAATAATTGTGATCAAACGTGCATTTACCTACTTTGTTCATCCGGAACAAGAACTATTCTAATTTCTGTTCACAGCACGTTCCACATAAGGATATAAAGAACCGAAGCAGTCGTGTGCATTTGAACAGCACATCAAGACGGACTTACAGTTACTGCACGATGTCTGGAAAACCACAAATCATCTTGTGAAGGTTCAGATTTTTGCTTTTTGTGATTTATTTTGTAAAAAAAAAAAAAAACTGTAACCAAAAACACTTAGATCCGCAGAGATCAGACTTTGACATTCAGCATCCAGAGTAAATTTATGACCAACTATGAATTGTCTTGTCTTTCATGGGAGCATTAAGCTTGGATTTGTTTGACCTGCACTGACACACCGAGCCCACATCTGATTTTTTTTGTCTTTTATTCCTGGAAATGCTGTAATAACAGCAGCCCGTGGTGTGACTGCAGATCTGTCATCAGGTGGTGGAATCAACCAATCCATCAAGACAAGGCTCATTAGTTATGACCATCAACAGTAGATTTGTGTTTTGTATCTAAAGGGGTTCAGTTACACCAGACTAGAAAAGAAACACATGCCAGAATATTCCAGTCGGTCACAGCAGGCCAATAAAAGGAGAGCCATTTGTCATGAAAGCAGTCAAGCTCTCAATGCGGGAGAACGGGGTCAACTGACAGTGTAGTTTCCTCTGACAGGCAGCCAATAAACACAGTGAATGTGGAGTTTTATAATCTTATTTTATTAAATCAAAAGTACACATATCTACAAATTGTAGATACATTTTCATATGGATTTAGAAAGTACAGTACAATTTAAGTAGATCTCTTTTTTTCAATGTGATATTTACAATGTTTTTTTTTTTTTTTCCCACTTTTTTTTTCTTCAAAATGTCTCGTATTATTCTCCCTGTGTACTTCACAATCGATGGAATGACAAATATGGCTGTAAAAACGGATGTACAGTATATTATGACGTGATAGGAGTCTTGAAAAAAAAAAAAAAAAAGGATATGAATTAAAAACAAAATCAAAAGAGGAAGTATCATTTCAGCTGAAAATGATACAGCTCGAGTCCCACGGGCGTCCCTACGTTTCCGTTCATGACTTAAAGCTACAGTGTCACTCGAATGAGACGACGGCACTAAACCTCCATGTTTTGGCGCTCAGACTCTTCCTACTTAAAATCTGCCACCATGCTACGTTTCACTCGCACCGATGTAGCAAATGCCATTTCTACAAACTGAGCGTGTCCTTTTTTTTTTTTTTTGGCTCAGTGAATGACACAAAACAAAAATAGTAATTAAAAAAAAAAAAAAAAAGCCCGTACATTCAACTGTACAGGCCTACAAGTATGTCTGAAAAATTACATTACACAACATATGCACAGGTCCAAGATTCACAATGCATAGCTCACCTATGACAGAACTGAGTATTCGTGGTTAAGACAAATGGCCGTGGTAGTCATGAGGTCCCAAATGATTTGATATTAAAATTAAAAAAAATAAAATGCAGGCAAGCAAAAGCACATCCTCCCTCTAAAAATTGTGCATACAGGAGTTTAATTTTCAGACTAGTAACAGATGTTAAAGAGGGAAACACGGAGGAACGAATAGACCGAGAATCAACATCGACGTTAAATACTTAGTACGTGTCTGGATCGCACGTCTAGTTCGCTGTGGCTCACGTTTGTTTTTTGTTTTTTTTAATAAAATACTGGTTAAAATTGGGAGTTCAGGTGGTCGCCTGGAACGCACACTGTGCCTGTGGTGCCACCTAGCTGTCGAGCTGTAGAGCCACAATCAAAAACACAAACGAGAAGTTGTACAATACTAATGGGACCTTTCATGTAATACGCCAAGAAAACGTCGCTTTTAAACTATAATTTGGCAGGCGGGTAGCATAGGAACAGAGGCTTGCAAATTGTTTTTCCTTTTTATAAATACACACAGCTGCTGAACATTAGGGTGATGTATTTCAGTGAACTTATACCAGGACAATGGATCACTAGCAGTGAAATGTTTATAAGTAGGTATTTGTAAAAATTTAGGAATATTGCCCGTAATACTACCAATACTCAACAGATCAAAACGGTTTTAACTTACTTAAGTAACTGTATTGCAAAACTATCACTTGGCACAGACTACACACGAGAACACGAGTTACTGTGTAAAGTGCAAGGAGAGCTGAAGAAGGGGCTTACAAGTGCGAAACTTCAAGAGTGATTTTAACCGATCGAATAACCGGAGACGTCATTTAGCTTGGCTGTGAATCAGAGCTGCTACCAAACCCTCAAGTCAAAACGTTGAGTCGTCTTATTTAGGGATGAAACTATTAGATTCATCCCTTTAAGTCAGTTTTCTAGCAGAAATGTCAAACAACACAAAGACTTTCTGCTTTTCTTACACGTCAGTGAACTCCATGTTTTGTTGACTGCTGGTCAGACAATAGGAGACATCTTAAGACGTCGCCTTGGGCTGCATTTTTCAAGATTTATCGAGGAAATAATTGATAACAAAAAGAATAATTAACTGCAGCTCTGATCTTATTGCACTGTAGGTCACTGAAGCAGACACATATCAGCTCACAAACGATCTGCTGATGATCTGACAGCAGAACTTTATCTACAGAGGCAGAGATCTGGATTGTACTCTTCGGTTTTGTGTTTCCAAAATGCTTTCTGGGAGCTGAAAGGGTTAAAAAGAGAAGTGGGAAGGGGGGGGCAGTGTGTAATGATGTGGGCATGATGACACATGCATTTTTTAGTCACATCAAATGATTGTCAAGGACTGCACGCAATGGAAAACCTTTCAGTCCGACTCCTTTCAGATCCTTGACTGCCTTGTGTGTGATATGATTCTCAACTGCTGAAATGAAAATGAAAGTATGTGCAACTCTGTTTCACCGAGTTCAAGCCGTTCAGTCTCTGGTTGATGCTTAGAATTTAAAAAAGGGAAAGAGCGCTAATAAAAATAGATCTAAATATCACATTTGCTATTTTGCAATCCCAAAACCTTGATATTAATTTAACAGGTTCTCGTATTCAGTTGTGCCACCAGCTGTGTGAAATATAAGTGCGTACAACAAAGAGACTAACATCGGGAGTAAGAGCCTGTCTGTTGTGTGGTAAAGAACATCTGGACAACGCTCTCGGTTGAGTCCTCGACCTGTCAAGCACTCTGACCTATGAAAACAACGAGTCTCCTTAAAAATGGAAGAGATGCACCGCTGGAAGCTTTCAGAAGAGGAAGCAAGGAGGGGAAGGAAGTCCTCCACTTACTGGGAATATAATGGTTTGTGTGGACTGGGAGGACAGGTCATGGATGGGTAGAAAGGAGGAAGGGGAAGGAAGTGCTGAGAGCAAGCACAGTCCGTTTATGTCCAGCCAGCTGGCAGCCAGTGACGAAGGCCTCCGTCCTCAGAGTAGGCTACAGCGGAAGAAGCTGGTCTTTTTCTGAGGCTCTGAGATCTTGACTCCATGACTGCTCCCCTGCGGTGTGTTGCCCTCCTGCAAAGGCGGCAGATAAACAGGTCACTGCTCCGATATGTTGAAACATAACTACAGTAAACCTCATGTTCTTTTCTCACAACTACAGGCACCTCCCTGCTATCGATTGTGAAACTATTTCTCACAGGGCGAAGCACTAAGCTGTATTATCAAAGAGTTCTTCTTACCAATTTTGTGTCCATTTTTGATTTGATGTCTCTGGCGAGTGTCAGAAATGCCTGTGAACCAGAAAAAAAACACACATGTTATGATACTGATGACACACGTTTGAAGTATAATTCAAGGTAGAACGGAGACGTACATTTTCCACATTGATGTTGGCCTTTGCGCTGGTCTCCATGAACTTGATCCCATACTCTAACGCGAGCTGAAAGAAAATGGTAGTAAAACGTTGACACGTTTTCTTCATGCTGTAACAGCGTAAACACATCATTTATCATTAAACATAAGCCTGGGACAACTTCTAACCTTCTCCCCCCTGTCTTTGGACACCTGCCGCTTGTCGTTGATGTCACACTTGTTGCCAAGGACCATCTTCTCAACATCAGCTGATGCATGCTGGATCAAGAGAAGTGACATTTAATTCAACACAATCTGCTACAGGGCGCCATTTCAGCATTTTAAGTTCGTAGCAAGCACGTGAAGGAAGGTCTAACGCGGGCTGGTGAATACCTCCTCGATGTTCCTTATCCAGTTCTTGATATTTTCAAAAGACTTCTCGTTGGTGATGTCGTAGACAAGCATGATGCCCTGTGAAGAACAGTGAATTAAACAGTGTTAACAGAACTGGAAAGTGAAACTCGTGTTACATTTGTCTGTCAAGACGTGAGGACACCCACCATCGCCCCTCTGTAGTAGGCTGTTGTGATTGTTCGGAAGCGCTCCTGGCCGGCTGTATCCCTGAAAAAACACACCAAGATTGAGACGTTATAAAGTGTAATATGTCATAAAATGCAAGTAATTGTCTGTCTGTTTGTTTTTGTTATTGAAAAGGCTGAAGGACTCTTTTTTTTATTTTACTTCTATAGTGTGTATATTATACACATTTCCTGCTGCTGTTACAAGTAAATTTCCCCGTTGTGGGATAAATAAAAGTATAATCTAAACTAATATAATCTAAAATAAATATGAAAAGCATTTAAAAGGTCAATATTTTGATAAATGGAGGAAAGTTTCCATAAATTTCTCACTGCAGTTAAGGATGGACAGGAGATGGGGAGGACTTTTTACAATGAACCACTGCAGCACTGCAGCAGGGAGGGATGAAGCTTTGGTATATTAGAGGCAGGCGATAGATTTGACACTTTTATAAGCTACAATAACTGGGATTTTGTCGCTGGAGACAGAAACTAGTGTTAAAGTGTAACCTGTAGGCACCCTATCTTTGAAAGGAACCTGTGTGCCATCCATACTTTATTAGCCAAATATCAATAAAACACTGCCATCGTGTAACTTGCCCTGGATTAAAAAGGGAATTAAGATAAACTTACCATATCTGTAACTTTATCTTCTTGCCGTCGAGCTCTATTGTCCTAATCTTGAAATCAATGCCTGGAGGGATAAAGACGGATCATGCACGTCAATCATAACGTTATATAGCCTGTTGTTAGCTTTGGGTGAACCTGTCAAACATTGGCACTGACACTGGCTGTGACACAACAAATGACACTTGTGCACCGGGAATAAGAAGCGACTGGGTTTCTTGTTAAGATAGACCGCAGTAATATGTGTCTAAAAATGGGCAACGGTGCTTTTATAATAGTTAAATTAATTAGCTACAGCGGGCTTTCCGGTGTCTTGCCAGGATGTAGACGGGCCCTGCTGGCTAACCGCTAACGAACCAACGGGCATGATTTCATAATAAAAACGGACACATATCTATTCAAACACACGGGTAACAATGTGTCCTCTTTACATTTTAATATATAAATATTCACGACATCTAAAAGAATAACTCTGCTTATTAACGACAAAGACAAACTACTCCCAGCCGTCAAACGTAGCATCGCTATAGCATTCCAGCAAATAGCCCGAGCCCCGCAGACACACACCTCTCTGTAAACAGACAGTTTAAATCACCCAATAAAAACGTACCTATAGTTGAGATAAACGTTGAGTTGAAGGCGTCTTCTGAAAACCTGAACAGCACACAGGTCTTCCCGACACCAGAGTCGCCGATTAACAGTAATTTAAACAAATAGTCGTATGTCTTCGCCATACTTGATATTATTGCGGAAATCCCGCCCGGCGAAGCGACGCAGTGATGTGACGGTGTGGAAATGACGCCCCCTGCTGGCCCGGAATCCACCTGCATGTTAATGCAGCGACCAGAGGGCGTTTACTCTCTCACTACGTTCACACGCAGCAAAAAAATCCAATTTCTGATCGTATCAGACATAGTTTGGACTTTTAAAATGCTTGTAAACACCTTAGTCCGACCTGTAACTGTAAACTAACTGTAATCTGCAGGGCTGGAAGTAACTACAGGGATGTTTCTAGCTGTTTTCTAGCTGTTTGGAGGCCCCTATGCAAGATGCTGTAAAATGTACATTTTAAGAGGAAAACAGGCTGGAGTACATTAATGCAACAGATGCAGCATGTTCCTGAAAAATCCAAATCCTACAAATAAAGGCAAGTATTTTGAATTTTTCCCCAAAAATATATCCAGGCTGAGGTTGCAGCTTGGGGGCCTCCTGGTGGCTGCAGGGCCCTGTGCAACTGCATAGTCCACATATACTCAATATTTTTTGTCTTTATTCCACTTTACATTTATTATCCAGCTGTCCACTTTGCTTCAAGTACTCGTTTTGCATTGTCTGTACACTTGTTTGTTGTTTGCCCGTCTGTTTTTTTGTGTATTGCTTAGGCTAAAGCATACTTCTGTCTGTTTGTTGTGTCTTTGTGTGTATTACACCTCTTTGCTGCTGTGGCGAGTGAATTTCTGAATCTAGTATCATATATACATCATATATATTTGGATGAAGTATGATGCTTGAAGTTGACAATTGGATATTGGCATATGACACATCATTTGCACTAACTCTAACTCTTCTCTGATCAAGATGGTACAATATACATTTTTGCACAAGTTACTGTGCAGAGTTTATGTATATTTCTCTTTGTATATTTTGTATATTTCTTACATGCATAGAATAATATTTTCTTCCACCCTAAACAATAATTTACTTTATTTTATCTACCTCACATCTATTCGTACATAGTGTATGTCTGTGTTGTTGTGTTTTGTAATATTTGTAACTGAGGCTGCAACACAAGAATTTCCCTTTGGGGATTAATAAAGTACTCTAGTTAATCATCCCTAATCTAGTTAACTGTGCAGATTAATGGTTAATGACATAACATATATTACTGCTGTCACACTAAACCGCTGGTCCCCTGCTTCGTGGCCCGGACACTGTGTGCAATATTAGTATGAGGAGTATCTACTGACAGAAATGGAACATAATATTCATAAGTATGTTTTCATTGTGTGTGTGTGTGTGATCATAATTCTACCTCTTATGTTTATTGTTGAAGTCACAATGGATGTTGGTACTGTTCTGGAGTGTGTTATATTAAAAGGTTGTTATATTGTATGTAAATAGTGTGGTCAAATGATTTATTAACACCCAACTTACCGGTTTTCTGAGCTTTCAACCACACCGCATGTCCTTCCTCCTCCTGCAGATGGAGTTGCTCAGTTGTCATGGAGGTGGTTTAATTATTTAGTTAGTGTAGTTTAGTATTTGTTACTCCTTGATTCTCTTTTGTGTTGATGAATGTTGCCATCAAATTTATTACTCACAAAAAAACCTGAACTTCATTTGATTGCTGTGCTGTGACACTGAAACTGACTGGTCAGGTACATATATTTCAACTGAATTTGGTGACGTTACCATTGTGGAACCAAGAAATACCAAGCTAAGCGAAATCTCTAGTTTTGTGTTTAAGGAATTCACCGTCTTAGCAGAGCACACAGAATACACTGTGCGTGTTGGCACACATAAATTGAAGGGTGAAGTCATTCTGCCGTCACAGTTTATGGCAACGTGTTGAAACCGCCTCAAGCGCACAAACAGAGTCAACAGAACACAAAACTCACTTCATCGTAATCGTCGTCAGTTTTATTTGTGCTCAAGAGTTTGGTCTCTAACACATTTTCAAGCACCGAAACTGAATATCATATGGACCCAAAACCATTTTTTAAAAAAGGAAAAGAAACAAAAAGAACCATAAATATATAAAAGGGGTACATTTGTTTTAACAACTAGGAAGAAGAGTGAAGTTACAGAAAATGGATGGCATGTAGAAAATATCTTTTACAAAACAAATGTTTGTTTGTTCTTATTGTTTGATGTTCTTCTTGGCATTTTACAAGCTATTGAGCTCCTGCAGGGTTTGGTCCAGGACTTTGTGTATTCCTAGGTTTTCCTCTTTAGCAGACGATAGGTTCTCTGTAATAAAAAGTAGTAGCAGATATAAAAAAAAAAATGGCAGTGAAGAGCTGAATTGATCACATAATTGCAATAAGATAATAAATATGGGTTATTTTAGAGCAGACAGAGAAAGAAACACCTTTGTACAACACAAAAGCAACAAATTTGGCCTTTTCACAGTTGCCAATAAATATAGAAAGTGCAGAGCAGTTAAAACTGAAATGACAGAAGACAAGGTAAAAGAGAAAAATAGCTTTATTGAGATTCAGTTTGATGCAAAAGTAGCAAGGAGCAGTGAGAGCAGAGAGAGAAAAGAGGAGAAAAAGTGCCTCCAAACAGGTGAAACAAAGAGAAAAGTGAAAACGTCATGAGCTAAATTCAGCGTTTACAAGGTGTTCATATCATTGAGGGCATGATCCAGCTCCTCGCTGATAGCCTTGTACTTCAGCTTCTGAGTGTACAGTTCGTCTGCAGGTCAAAGGGGGGCAGAGAGAGAGAGACAGCAGGTGGAGGTGGATTTGGAGGTGGTGGAAAATGCAGAATTGTGCAGACCATGGAGAGAAATCAGAAGGGAAAAAAGAGGAATCAGAGATTAAGAATAAGAAAAACTAAGAATAAAGATTGGAGAAAAGTAAAGAAACAGTGCAGATCACTGTAGGATTTAAAAGGAAGCGTACCTTCTAAGTCATCTATGGACTTTTCCAGTTTGGCCACTGTCCTTTCTGCAAATTCTGCACGGGTTTCCGCCTTTAAAAAAAAGAAAAAAAGACAATAAACATATTAAATCAGAAATACACTACAAAATATACTACAATAATAACAGCGTGTGCAAACATGGAACATACCTCCTTAAGTCTGTCATTCAGGACTTTAATCTCCTCCTCATATTTGTCCTCTTTCTCAGAGTACTATGGAGACAGAGAAGAAGAAAATCAACAAACACCCCGACGTTATTGCGCTACACTCTGCTGATGTTACATGACAGTAGTCTCTTTTTAAAAAGCTTTTCTGAAGCTCACCTTATCAGACTGAGCCTCTAGTGACTTGAGGTTGTTAGTGACGTTCTTCAGCTCTTCTTCCAGGTCACCACACTTACTGTATGAACAGAGAAATGCATTTAAAGTTTTCTGTGTGACCTCGATGGCCGCGAGCACGCCAACAACTTCTTTAATGTTTTCTCGCTTACAGCTCTGCAATCTCTGCCCTCTCTTCTGCTCTCTCCAGCTCACCCTCCAGGATGACCAGCTTACGGGCAACCTGACAATTAAAAAAAAAAAGACAAAAAAAATAAAACCACAGCTGAGCAATAGAATGAACAGAAATTTTATCAGTCATGCAGAAACTTAAAAGTCAGCTGAAACATGATCTCCGTGCCCGCACCTCCTCGTATTTGCGGTCCGCCTCCTCAGCGATGTGTTTGGCTTCTTTGAGTTGCATCTCCTGGATCTCCATCTTCTCCTCATCTTTCATGGCTCTGTTCTCGATCACCTTCATGCCTCTGTTGTTAAGACAGGCAGTTACATTTAATTATATTAAGACTGGGTATGACTATGAATATGTTTTTGCGGTTGTTTCAGTTTCGTTATGCAGATTGACAGGACTGTTTTTGTAGATTTTGCTGCCGTGCTCTACATGAATGCTACAAATGAGGTCATAATATTGTTGAATGGGGACTTTGTTGAAACTAAACTGAATTTAGAATTTCTTTGGGGAAAATATTATGTACTCATTTTGTATCTATACTTAGCTTGAATTTAATTTTGACTCATGATCTTTTTCATATCTTCTCGTGGTCTGTTTCTTGTGCAGCTAATGCCTCATTTCACACAATAAACACCTCATTTCCTTTCTTATTTTATTTTATCTTACCTTCTATTTCCAGAACTGACATCTCTGCCACCTTGTCTACGTTGTAGAGCTAAAACATGCCTGGCCTTTTCATTCTATGAGGCTCCATATTACTGTTCAAAACATGGGCAGTCTTGCCCGGATGTTGGACCCTCTGAATCGGTTCTTTTTTCTGTTTTCTCTGCAATTTCAGGGTGCTTAACATCTACATAATGACAGCAATAACTCCAATTAGTGGAACCTGTCCTAAAGACAAGGGTTGTGCTGTACATAGACCATAAATCATATCATCTCAAATCCATAATACGATCATTTGCCAGTCTTGCAGCCGTCTACAGTTTGCAGTCAACACATTGTGACTGAGGTCCGAGGTTCCGATTCTCACCTTTCGCTCTCATCTGCAGCCTTCTCAGCCTCCTCCAGTTTCTGCAGGGCTGTGGCCAGTCTCTCCTGAGCGCGGTCCAACTCCTCCTCCACCAGCTGGATCCTGCGGTTCAAAGATGCCACATCGCCCTCGGCCTACAGCAACACAGAGAGGAAGAGAGAGCGGGGGGGGAGAGAGGGGTCACAGGTCAGGGGTCAGTCAGGAAACACACTACTGCAATGGTAGGAAGGATACAGGATATGATATCAAATTACTCTTTGTACTGCAGTTAATCGGTTTATTTATCCTCATTTCTTGCTCTCAAATGGTCTGAAGATCATGAGCCACATGCCTATTTATTACTCTCTGGGCAACGCATTTCACTCTCAACGACCATGATGAGCTGTGGACTTTGAAGCTTGGACAGACACTTTGGAAAGTGCTGATGTCGAACATCACAGTGACAGATTTAACCCTGACATATCTGAAGTGATACAGCCGGGCCTGACTTCTTCTTCTTCTTTTTTTAAATATATAAACATAAACGCATATGTTTGGAGGACAGCAGATTACTTCTCCACGGGCCTGTTTCCTGTCAGACTGACATCACAGATAACCAGTGTTCTCTCTTCTTCCTGTGTGGAGGCTGAAGAAGAGGAGGAGGAGGAGGAGGAGGAGGAGGAAGGGTTACAGCTCCTAATTTAAGATATGTGCCAAATGTTAGTCAGAGAAAAAAAAAAAAAAGGGCGAGCACAGACAAAGACTACTGGACGCTTGACAAAACAGGAAGAAACCATTTTCCAAGTGGACTTTGACAGAAATTGTGGTTGGGGGAAAAAAAAATTAAAGCTTTTTTATTTTTTTTAAAAAGGCAGCAAACCTCCCACCTCTTTATGTTTAAACAATCCTGCTGACAGTTAACGTAATAATGAGGGCGCCTGTTGTGTTTCTGAGAGGATATAGGGCGTGTTAGATAACGCAGCCGAACAAAAGTCTGCCAAGGAGTGTTTGTTTGGTGCAATGATGCGCCAAAAAAAAGCCTCCAAATCCTATATATATGTATATATATGCAAGATTAAAACAACATATTTACAAATATGATGCGCAAAGAGGGAGTTTTTAATTCTCACAGGAGCGACATGAGAGTATCATTGTCGCTACCTGCAGACAGTTTGCGTGTTAAATCTGTACAATCCTCACTAAAAGACGACAGGTACGTGAGGATTAAAGATAAACCGAAAAAAAAAATCTAACTGAAGTTGTAAAAAATGTGCAGTTATCTCACTTTTTCGCGCAGTCCACGCTCAGTGTCCAACTCCCTTTGTATTGCCTGTTCACGCTCCTCTGCCTCATCAACTTGTAGCTGAAGGGTTTGGATTTTCTTCTTTACCATCTCCATGATTTCGATGAGTTTGTCCCCACAAAAAGCAAACACAGATCTCCCTCTAAGAGCAGTCTAAAATTGACCGGCTTTATCCTTTGAGGAGAGAGGGGGGAGGGAAAAAAAAGTTATTGATTTGCGTCAAAAAGTTTCAGACTCCGAGGAAAAACTTTTTTCTCGGGCAGGAAGTAGGACGTGCGGTGTTGGGATGTGGGGGGGAAAAAAAGGGCTGGGAGTTTTCAGGAAATTTATGGCGAGATCATCCAATCGTGTGAAGAAGACTGGGCTCAGATGACATCACAGGATTTAGGAGGGGAAGGCACTGCTCTTTTTCCTCCTCCAAGAAAAAAAAGAGGTGTGTAAAGTTAATGTGTGTGTGTGTGTGAGAGAGAGAGAGAGAGTCTGGAATTTCTATCGTGGACTTATATGGCAAATAAGGTGCTGCTTAGGCTGCATTTTTCTGCTCTGATTAGAGGGAGCAGGGAAGAGATCAAGAGAGGAGGAATAATCCAGTCTGATTCAGATAAATGAATCATGTCTAATGTGAATCATATTTGATTTGTGTGTGTGTGTGAAGATCAGTAAAAGTATAAATGTGTGTGTGTGTGTGAGGGAAGGAGATAAAGCAGAGCTGTAAAACCGAATAGAAATCAAAGGTCCAAACTTCTACATGTAGGAGGAAGGAGGGACAATGGTGGGGTAGGGCGGTAATAATCCTCTTCAGCACACAGGGGTTGTTGACCTGCAGCGGCCTGGAATGTAAATTGATTTGGTTGCAGACATGACCCGCAGCCATCGGGTGGCGACACATTCCTACAGCGCCCCCTTTCATTCAGCCTCCACCCTCAGTCCTCCTCACTTTTCAGAGAGTTTTTAATATGCTCTGTCACATTTTATGTATAAACGTCCCTCATGAGCACAGTTAAAAAAAAAAAAAGCAAGTAGTGGTGGACAAAAAGAAAAGAAAAGAAAAAAGAAGCAGCACATCTGTGGAGTTAGATCATGTCAATCTGACCTTTAACCTCTGGAGAGGCCTTATCTCACCTGCTTTCACTGTGGCGGGGGGCTACTTTCATTACAGCTGAGACCTTACTTGATTATTTATAAATTAACAAGCAGCTATACTGTTAGAATTGGCTGTTTTTTTTTTAATCATATGAAGTAATAACCTGAATATCTTTCAGTTTTGGACTGTTGATCAGACGCTTTCATTATTTTCTGACATTTTATAGACCAAACAATGAATCAAGATAATAATAAGTCATGAAAAACATCAGCAGATTGATGCAACAAGGAAAATAATTGTAAATATTGTAATGAGTAGTTACCCAAATACCAAAGATCTTGTTTACTGATTTGGCTCATTTTGTAAAAAAAAAAAAAAAAAGGAAAAGAGGTAAAAGGAGAGCGTTTTCCTCATTTCAAGAGTTAATGGTGATCTTAATAATGATATGTGTGCACAGTCATCACGTTACTCCTGGCTTATGCATCTCCCAAAAAATGTAAGACCTAGATGGTGAAATAAGAGACTCATCATGCGTCACTGGAAGAACCACATTAGTAAAGTATTTGTGGTATCGTATCAATAATATTGGTCATGACTGCCCCCCCCAAAAAAAACCAAAGTCCAGTCTCTCTGTCTCCTCTTTTATTTATTTTCCTCGCTGAACTCTTTGCTTCAGATAGATTTAATCAGAGCTCCTCTTTTTTTTTTTTCTATTTTAAAGGTGAACAGTCATTCATTGTTGTCACAGATACTGTAAGGCCAGACAGAGCAGAGTGCAATATCCCCCCCCCAAAAAGGCCAGAGCATTGATTTCATTAGACACTGCAGTATGGGGTTCTCTGTTTGCTTAAGCTGCATTCCTGGGATTCCTGGTCGGCTACAGGCTGGCCAAGTTTTGTCTGTGCTTGAGAAATAGCTCCGTTACAGACCTCAATAAGACACCAATAACTCAGTGATTCTCAACACCGTCTGGGTTAGAGAAGGTACAAGTTACTCATTTCAGGACTGATTTCAGGGTTGTTAGTTCTACATTTTGAAAGTCGAAGGTAATTTCGAAAGAAGAAGTTTAGTGTAAATGGTGTCTGACGTATGTACTGTGCAGTTCATGGTCTTTTATCCACAAAAGGGGATTTTCAGATTCATTCTCGTGGGAAATCTTTGGCACGACGGTCAACTTGACTGCCTTTTGTTCCTTCCTCCGTCTTTTTTGAAATCATAGAAACCAAGAGACCTTTAATGTTGTGATGTTAGTTTTTATGATTAAAACTAGATAAATTACTTTTAAAATGTTTTTTAATTATTATCATTTTTGAACGTCTTTGTTTTAATCACTCTGCTGCTATGTTTCATCACTCCAGAAACAACCGATTGCCCCAGTAAACCTTCAAGGCGTGTCCAGGCATGGCTTTTTTTTTTTGGGAGTGTAAGCACCAGAAACGTCTCAGAACGTCTGCTGAATGTCTCTACCGCTGTTCCTTCTTCAATCATGGAGTGATATTTTGTTCAGTCCATTTCAAAGAGTGGTTATCGATACCTTACGATGCTTGAAACCTAGAAGTTTTGGTGGTTTTTCACTGTAATGTGGATAATGTGTTTCAGATGGCGTCTTTGTGGCTAACTCACATCTGTGGCCTTCTTCTCAGACAGTTCCAGTTTCTCCTGAGCGTCCTTCAGGGCCTCCGAGTACTTGTCGAGCTCATCCTCTGTTCCCTTCAGCTTCTTCTGCAGGGCCAGCAGCTCATCCTCCAACTGAAAGAAATATGAAAGAGAGTCAGAGAGGATACAGCAACACCAAACTACGTTTAAGGATGGATTTTTTTATAAATATTCTTCTTCATCTTGGACACATTCAAACACACAATGGTGCTACATGAAACATCAGTTTTCAATTAACTGAAAGGACATGAATGTCTGTATTAAATATCATGACAATCCATCTAATAGCCGATGAGAGATTTCCCTTAAAACGCAAATATCCACCTCATGGTGGCACTATAGAGGAAACATCGGGGGACCACCGATTAGGATTCATTCTCTGGGAATCATAAATGTCTGAATATGGTAATAATTGTTTAAATAGGGCAATAAGTGCAATTTCAGTTCCCATTACTGTTGATAACCAACAGAACGTGCTGTCAGGAAAATATTCCCAGTATAAAGTATAATGTAGTCTGTGGAATATTAAGAGTAATGGAGACATAGTTTTCTGAAAAGACACACGACTACTGAATTTTTAAATCTTAGAGTTCATTTGAGTGAACCGACCCTCTCATTGCTGCCGGAGCTTGTTGTCCGTGATGTGTGTTGATATTTAGTATTACTTTTGTGTATTTTCACTGCATGTACTGCGCGCTTGATGTTCGTCAAGTCGTGCCAAGAAAAGCAAAGAAAGCATCTCTTGGCGCTGCTTGTATCACTGGCATCAAAACAAACTAAAGAGCTCTGTGTAACCTTCTAGAATTTCATGCTGACTTCTCCTTGATGTGGAAGACACGCTCGGGGTCCATATGTGCGGTGCCAATGACAACTGTCACTCCTTAGTGCTCTCTGAGGATGTGATTAGGGCATTAGCCAACAGAGAGAGGATTCTTTCCTCTTGCTTTTCTGAAGCTCCTGGTCTTCAACTCCCTGCTCTCTAGCATTCCTCTCGTACCGCCATGATGATGAGACCACCTCCCACTGTGCAATAATTGCATCTATTTGGAAACCTCAAATATCTTATTACATCTCCAGATTCCACTTTGCTTGTATCAAGTGGTACAAACACGCTATCATTATGTTAGCCCTTGAAATATCTGGCCGTCTACAGCTCTCGCGCTGAAGCACCAAATATGGATGTGCAGATCTTTGGAATTTCTGAGGTTTTACTTTGATATGGTGCAGGCTTCAAAAATTCAGATAAGGATGCTGGATAATGCAGAGTCAGAGAAACAGCTGCGATAGATCGGTTGGATTGTTTTAAGTCATGCAGCACCACTTCTGTGGTGGATGATATATGTCCAGCAGTCGTCGCTCTGTCATTCTGTTTGTACGTCCCTGTGGACATCCTCCATCCTTTCCTGCCTGCCAAAAGACAAGACCCAGGGGCTCGGTATCAGCTGCTCTCTGTAATTCAACATTTGGTGCTTTGGGACATACGTGACATTTTATGTTGAGCCCCTCCTCAGTCTGCACAAGTGCTTTTGGTATTTATTTATTTATTTCCGATCAAATTATCGGCGTAATAAAAAAAAAAAAATCACAGATTGCACATCAGGCTGTTCTCACTAAAGAATATACTTCAATTAAATTTGATCAAATCAATGGATAAAGGAGTTTTTTGGTATATACGAATGAAAACTTTGTTCTCAGGGGAACAACTAGACGACACAACACCCTTGATACTTTTTAACGTTATTAAGAATACTTTTTGACATTGATATGTATTGTGATGTGGAAAAAAAAACACAATCACACAAAGTAGTCCTGTTAATTACAGAATAATAATTACAATAATAAATAATTATAGTTTAGATTCATTCATTTGGACCTGGACTTCATTTGAACAGTTATTATATTGTTGCAGTAGCTCTCCTTTTGCAGTTATTAATGTATAATCGTATGTACAAAGCATTTAGTACCTTTAATTTCTGTTTTTCTGTGCTTCATTTTGCATATAGTACATGCTCTTAATGTATAAAGCATTCAGATCTTACTTAAAAGTTACTTATCTATACTATGCGTCTGTTCTTGTACTTCTTTTTCCCGCTGTTTTTAATTCAGTGAAGTTCATCACATCCATGCTGTGTTCCCAGCCTTGTCTCACCAGCTTGCATTTATCCTCGGCTGCCTTCTGGTCGCACTCAGCCTGCTCTGCCCTGTCGATGGCGTTCTCCTTGTCCAGCTTCAGCATCTGCATCTTCTTCTTGATGGCCTCCATGGTGACAGTCGGTTCTCAGTTTCTCGCAGGCTTCAGGAAGAAGAACAAAAAGTTGTTGTTTTTTAAAAATTTCTTTTTGCGTGAAAAGCAGATGTTCAGAGGAAGACGCCACACAAAAGAGCCCTCGCAAGGTTGACTGAGAGAGCAACCGGCAGATGCAGAGAGGAGGAGAGAGACAGAAGGAGCACAGAGCGAGTGAGCAGAGGAAAAGAGAGGAGAGGAGAGGAGGATGCAGACTGAGAATCGGTCGAGCTCTAAGTGATTTAAACTTGACTGGAGGTTTGCAGACAGCCCCAGTCTCTAGTGACAGCCCTTTCCCACCGTTTACCCTTCCGCCACTCCCGCCTTGGCTACTCTAGAAGAACTGTGCCCCCTCCCTAATCTAAACTTCACCTCTTGAAGGCTCCTTGGAGGAACAAAGTATTGTAGATATGTTGGCATTATTTGGATCACGGCCTTTTTGTTTTGGAACAGAAGAGGAATAGCAGATAAGAAGAAGTAAAATGATCCGTAACTGAGACATCAAAAGGACATTGTTCACTATATGAGTTACTGAACCTTTATATCCCCCTCCTTTGGGCTGCATATCTATATTCCTGTGTTCTTACTTAGGAATGTTCAAATTGATGTTAATACCAGAGTTGGTTAGAAAAGGACATAGTTTTCATTCTACCGCTAAATGAAAAAAGGCTGTATGGAAAATGATCCAGCCAAAGAAAATTTGGGGAAAGAGCTGTCTGCATGTGATCTACACCAGGCAGTCGGAGCTTTACAGTCGAGCGGCACAGACATAAACCATCGGTCTACTGCAATTAACATCCTCTTAATTACTATTGGTCTGACAAACCTTTATTTAGATCTGTTTTCTGTAATTTGTAAGGCTCCCAATATAAAAAAGCATTGTTGACTGGGGTATACAACTCAAGATGGTTTCCAGGAATATGAATTTATGCACCTAGGAGATATTTGCATGGTATTCACTTCATGCTCTTTATTTGCAGAGTAAAGTTTACATCAGGGATCAAATGATGAGAAAGGCAAATGTAAAATAGAATAGATATTCCTCTTTTTATTTATGATTAATTATAATGTGTGTATTTCTGTGTGTGCGCTGATGACATCAACACTCATGAACTTGTCTGCTTGCTTTCAGCTCTCCTGTGCCAGCTGCACCGGCTAAAAATAAAGATTACAAGGAAAGTAAAAGAACAGTAAGGCGCACAGAGGCCATTTAAGTAACATCTGAAAATAAAACTTGGACAAATGCATCTCTCTTGTTTTTCATGTTGCATTGCCACTATTGCAATGTGCACTCTCTGATTTGACAGACATTTTGCACTTTGACACAGAGGAAGTGGAACGAAACCAAAACCTGAGAGTCTGTGGTTTATGCAGATACTTTGAGTTTCGAGCAGCAGAAAGCCACGTCGATGCAGATTTTACAAAATTATTTCCTTTTGTATATTTCTTCAGTCATTACATGTCAGACTGACTGAGAGCGCCGTGTGAGGTCAAGGCTGGTTCTGCCTCGTATCACATCTCGAGGTATGTAAATAACTGCATCATACAGTGTGAGCACACACGGTGTGAACACACGCAGTATGTAACTTATAGGCTTCTCAGAAGTCAGATCACCCTGAAGGAAATCGCAGATGCACAAATGCTCACCCTTCTCTTTCAGACTTAGACACTTAAACAACTGTGAGTGGACTAATAGGATTCTTTTCAGCAGGGGAGGGAAACTGCAGCCCTTTTTTGGCGTACGTTTATGAAAGTGGTGGCAGTTTGATAGCTTTAAAATCCTGGGCTTACATCATGCCCTGCGATGATAAAGAGCGGTGACTGTGTGCCTTATTTGGTCTGTCAGGATGCTGGCTGTACACACTGTTATGATACTCGGCTGCACAGATACAAATATTTATTTTGGAAGTGTTTTGGTGATTTTTTTTCTTTTAATAAAATTCTTTGAGTTGTTTCGGGTTGTGTAGAGAGCAGAAAGGACGTTTGGAGCAGAACCAGGAGAGGAGAAAGAGAGAAGGAGCTAAGGGCAGAGGGAAATAGAGAGAGTGAATCAGATGCGGAGTGAGAGAAATCAGAACCCTCCCACAGGAAACCGAGCTAAACTCCTCTTCTCCTTGTATGGTAAAAACTCCCCCAAAAGCCACAGGATCGCCTTGGGAGTAGAGTCAAAGACCTGCTAAGTATAAATCACAAAGCCATGGGAATGGTGGAACAGATTACAGTGTGTATGAACACTACCATGAAGAATACAAACTAGTACAGTTTTAGTAACCTTAAGTGCTTGATGTCAAGTAAGCGATATGTTCGACCTTTAATGTTGCCAGAAAATGTGTGTATTAATTCAAGTAATCAGTCTAAGGCGATAATAACAAGCATCTAATGCCCCCAAAGCTGTCTGTGGCAACACCTGCACGTCTGACTAATCCAGTATGCAACACCTATGTGATGCACTGACTCACGGTGTGCTCAAACAGGCCCATTAAGCAACATATGTCATCCCTGTTCAGCTCTGAGACTTCTGTACAAACATGTCCATTAACTACGCAACCGCATCCAGTGATCCCTTAGACTACAGTGCCACACACACAAACACCGTGTAGTGCATGGAAGTGGCTGAGGTAAGTGGCAGTCTGTTATATTTGGCTCTGTAACTTAGTCCAGTTGTATCTATGACAATCTGACAATGTCTAGACTCCATCTTACTAGCCAAGGGATCAGAGATCTGTCACCTCGATGAGACGCAGTTGTCTTTGCACAAGGCCGGTGGTGAAAGGATTTTCACGCCAAAGAGTGGGGGATGAAAAAACACTGATGGTCAGTTTTCACTCATAAAACAGATTTCTTTAAGTCCCAGATTCAATTACTTTTATATTCAATTTGATCAAATGTCAACGCAGATTTTTTACACTGCGTTTCTCCAAAAATCTACCCAGCCGTTCATTCATGATCTCTTTGTTATCCTTCATCTCCTCACGTGCCGGTCTGTGTTCACAATACACAGAGGTGAAAAGTACCATCTGTTTGGGTTTATGTACTTGAGTGAATTATTTTAATGCTAAGCCTGTACTACCTCAATTATTACTCAAGTATCTTTGTGTATTATAATACACTGACATATTAATAAGCGGTATATTTTTAGTTATATGAAGCAGAGATGCTTCTGCTTATGTTTCAGGAGTCTGATGATGTATGATGAGTGATGAACTCACTTGGTTGTTGCTTGGGTGCCATTTAAAATTTGCACGGTAATAGTCAGTGAGGTAATCAAGTTAAAGTTTGAGTATAAAATTAGTACACGGGGTCACGTCAGCAGTTATGATTTGCACAAATTTAGTGCCGCTGAGTTCAACAAAGTTAGACACACTTATTTGCACCATTACAAAGGAAATACATAATGAGTGGCTGATTATGTAAGACTGACCATCTGCGGCAGGCAACAAAGGATATGAAAGCTTGCAAACTAGAAGGCCAAAAATAGGAGGGCATGCCTGTCAATGTACTTTCAGCAAAGCAAAACACAACATACACAGGAAACATTATAGAAACAACAAAAACAAATGAGGAAATCATGAAAGCCCTCAACTATAGTTCATTATTCTGTTATGAATAATCCACATTTCTTCACCAGAAAGTACAAAGTTGGTTGTGTAACTTGGTTTCCTGATAGCGCACAAAGCGTCCCTATTTTATTTGGACTGTCTGTTTTGTGATCTTTCGTGGCATTCATCAGTTTTTCCATGACCAGGCTGCCTGAGAGAATATTCAGCCATTGATTAATAGTTTGTGCTTCAGATTTTTTTGCCTGTAGGAGACAAAGAATGTCGGATAGTCTCATATCACCCTCTCATCAGGAAAGAGATCCAAGATGCAAAGACACGGCCAGAGAAATAATGTTAAAGAATCAGTCTGTATTATTTTTACCCAGAAAACTGTCCCATGTCCAATCCTCTGAGCCAAACTTTACACAAGCGTCTGAAATATTTGCATCAAATCGGTGTGAAAGACATTTGTGGTAAGGGGTTGTTTTTCATGCTCTTGGCTGTGTCATTGTCAAATCTCAATCAGTATACAATGATATTTGACACAATAGTGTGCCAACAGGCGCTTTCCTGTTTGTAATCCAGCAAGAAAAGGTTTGGTGTGGAAGATTGGCCTGCACGGAGCCGTGAACTCAGCCCCATCAAACACCTTTGGGTTGAACTGGAATGCGGCCATCGTCAGTGCTGACCTCATTATTGCTCTTGTGGCTGAGTGGGAACAAATTCCTGTATGGATGTGATGTGTACCAGATAAAGTATGCATGTTTTTTTTGTTTTTAATAGCTGCTGAATGTACTGGGAGTGTGTGATTGGCTCAAAGACAGGAGGAGGCCCAACAACAAAAGTAACGTTATAAAAGGTTCAGATAAGAGTTATTTAATCATTTATTGGTTTCTTTATTATTTTAATATATTATTATGTCCACAAATGACTATGTATATATAGATGTACATATTTATATATATTTGTATCTGTACAAAGTAGTCTAACTGTCAAGCTTGTTGGCTTTGTTTCAAATTTCTTGTATGTGTACACAGACCTGATCAATAAAAGTGATTCTGATTCTGATATAATATGTGTTTGTTCATGTGATGTATTAATATCATATGTCCCTATTTATTTTTGTCCCACATGAGTCTCCATACACCAGAACCTTATGAGGTTGCACTACAGTTTGATCTAAAGACTATGAACTTTAAGTTGAGTAGTCTCTTGCAGATCAAGTATTCATCCAATAGAGGGAGCTACAAGATAAACTCAAGAAGCAGATTACTGTAATTCAGAAACATTTTTGCAGAGCATGTAAACTCCAGATTGTCTCTGTCCATTTAAATATGTTTTTGACCGCGTATCTGAACATATGAATAGTATTTTGCCAGACAGCAGTAGTGAAAATACTAAAAGGTGTATAGTACAGTGAATAACTGGCATGAATGTCATTTATATGGAAGCCCTAAGCGGTCATGCATTCATACATTTTATGTCATTATGTCTAAATAACAAATGTTCTTGTCCCAGGATAACGGATCCCTTTCGAGATCTTGAGATAACGACATAATTAATAACGACCACGAGAATCAAAAATAATAGTAAGATATTAAATCATTGCAGGAAGCATAACTCAGTGCAGCGGTGTCAGAGGAGCAGGAGTATATCAGTCAGTGCTTCACATCCTTCAGCATCAGCTCAGCAAGGCATGACGTCACGTGTGATGGAAAACTCAGGCCTGTCACATTTGATTCATTAACTTGAGATCATGTAATAATTATTTTGTTATCTTGGGAAAACAACACTTGATTGTTTCAACATAATAGTATAAATAACTCAAGATCTCGGAAAACAAATGAAATTAACTCGTTATCACAAGTAAAGTGTATGAATGTATGACCTGCGTTTGTTCATGCGATATATTAATTACACATGTCCATATTTATTTTTTCCCCATATATGTATAGACAAGGATAAAAGATAAAACATTTTTACACTGAATGGGAATGTGCAATGAAATGGTGCAAAGATGAAGTAATAAATATACACAGTATGACTGTAGTGATGACATTTACATAAATAATTTATATTTTACAGATATTACAGGCGATGTTACTGAGTTGTTGAGTTGAGTTGTCTGGTGGAGATAAACTATTCATCCAACAGAGGAGCTACGAGATAAAAACAAGAAGCAGGTTACTGTAAACTTTCTAAACTTGCTGTTACTTTCTATTGGAAAACGCACATTAAGTGTTATATCCGTCTTGTGCAGTAGTTCATCCTCCCGCTCCACAGAGGGCGCTCGTCAGACGCACGTCTGCTATGACAAACAGGAAGGGTGGCTTTCCTCTCGGTATTATGAATGAATGTCTGCGCTTTAATTTCAGCCCTGAACTAGTCAATAACGAGCATTAAAAAAATTAAGGACCCGATTAAGAGCTTCACTAAGCTCGCGTTGATTGGTTCAAGATGTCTGCGAGCGCGGTGTATGTGCTGGACTTGAAAGGAAAGGTAAGATAGCGGTGATGCTGCGGTGCTAAGCTAACGTTAGCCTAGCCTAGCCGTTAGGCTAACGCATTCCTCATTGACAGATTATGATGTGGCTCAATCTTAGGCAGGGGGACGCTAACGTGTCGGCAGGGTGTGTGTGTGTGTGTGTGTGGTGTGTTAAGTTTTAAGCTTGTGATTTAAGTCGGTGTGTTGCAGCTAAACGAGGAGGTCGGTTTCACATGATGAGTAAAAGTGAGAAATACAAGGCCACGTAACGACTCTCTGACTAACAGACAGGTGACCGGCTGTTAGCAGCAGGCTTCGTGCAGAGGTTGTCAGACTCCCCCTCTCAGTGTTCAGCAGTTTCACTTCTCATTGCCTCTTTTGCAAGGCTTTACACGTACTGTGTGCTATGTTCATTAAGCCTGTGTTCAACCGTGGAGATCTTCTGGTAAACTCACTTATTCATCCAAGACACCTTTCATTCAAGTTTAACATCTGTTTGTTGCTGCTGCTGCCGCCCACAGCTCAGCCTGAGGGGGGTAAAACAGTCAAAGCAGGGGTGTGAAGATGCCCGGGGGGGCCCAATACTGACATTTAAATTAACAACAATAAGTTACACACAAATGTTCTGTAACAAAGTTGTTTTTATTGTCATAATCATTATTATTATTTTTTTTAATGGCAGTGTAACCAAATCTAAAAACCTGTTCTCCCTTTCTTTCACATCTGGAGTCAGATAACAAAGAATAAATCGCACGGAGCACGTTAAACTTGCATGAAGTTGATCCAAACCTGAACCTCGTGTTCATTTTAAACACGACTTATTATGAGTAATGCGAAGTCTGTTAATATTTAAGTTTTAAAACGTGTCACTCTTGCTCTTGTCTTCAACAAACTCATTCAGAAAGTAATGTTTCGTGTCACATCTACAGATATATAACACCAGCAGTTATGTCCTTTTAGAGGTTAACGTTCAAATGCTTCAGTACGTCAACCAAAAAAAGCCAGATCTTTCACGGTGTCTGTCGATCCTAGCAGGCCATAAATAATATATAATAAAAACGAAGCTGCAGGCCGTGATTTTCGCCCAGGCCGCACTAAGTTAAAGTTAAAGTAACGTGTGTGCTATAGAAAAGAGACAAAGTAATGCATTAAAGGTGTTCATTAAATGAAGTCCCAGCTTCTCCTGAAGGATGTTTCAGAGGTTAAATAAAGTACAAGTGAATAATAATGAACTTTATTTATACAGCACCTTTCAAAACAGTTACAATAAAGCAGAACACAATAAAACCAACCACAGTGACAAACAATAAGAAGCAAAAAAAATGAAATAAAAATGTGACATAGAACATAAATAGATCAACTTTTAAAAGTTACCAGTCCTGATCTCCTCCGGCAGGTCATACCACAGTCTCAGAGCTCTGACTGCAAACGCTCTGTGACGTTTGTGTATAAATCTAGACTGAGGAACAACCAGGAAATGACGTATCTGAGGATGTCAGGGAGCGAGAAGGGACGTAGGGCAAAAGGTCAGCTAAATAACCTGGAGAAAGGCCTCCCATGGCTTTATAAGTAATGGAATAAAAGCTTAATATCAGCTCTGTTGACAATGTAAGGACGCCAGAATAGGTGCGATGTGATCGAGACAAAATCGTGGCAGCAGAGTTTTGGATAAGCTGACTAGCGAAGGATTTCAAGTGAATGAACACATAAATTCACTTGTACAGCCTGATGTGATCAACAGCTCTGCTATAAACTCTGCCTTAGTTAATTAATTTAACCGTGTGTTTATTATTGAGGGTTATAGTTCGCAGTTGCGCTGAACTGCGCTGCACTATATTGAGAGGTGTTTCTAATAATTTGGCCACACAGTCCTTGTGTTTTCAGTACTGCTGCTGCTTTCTAACACACAGTAACATTGATATATCCGTTCCGTCAGGTGCTGGTGTGCCGAAATTACCGGGGAGATGTGGACATGTCAGAGATTGAGCACTTCATGACGCTTCTGATGGACAAAGAGGAGGAGGGGACGCTCTCTCCGATCCTGGCTCACGGTGGAGTCCGTTTCATGTGGATCAAACACAATAACCTCTACTGTATCCTGTTCACTGTATGACATCTGTACCTACACCACAACACCTGATATTATATGTATATATTATATATATTTTTTGCTGCTTTGATTTTCAACTCCTGTAGCTAAATTTCTTAACGCACATCACATCAGTGGTTGCAACATCCAAGAAAAATGCGAGCGTCTCGCTGGTCTTCTCCTTCTTGTACAAAATCGTCCAGGTAGGATTGAATGCTTTAGTCTACATAAACAACGCCAACACGCTGTATGTTCTATATTTACAGTGATGGACGAACGTTTTTTTTATAAAAACAACATCTGTGTTCTTCAGGTTTTTTCAGAGTACTTCAAAGAACTGGAGGAAGAGAGCATTAGAGATAACTTTGTCATCATATACGAGCTGATGGACGAGCTGATGGACTTCGGCTATCCTCAGACCACAGACAGCAAGATTTTGCAAGAGTGAGTGATCTCTTAGTCACAGTTAACTGTATTTAAAATCATTATAGATGTAACTAATTAATACCACCATTAATGATTAACATTTGGATTATTTCCTGTTAAGTCAACAGCTCTGCCTCTGCACTGCTGACTCTGTCCCTCGATTTGGAAACACCCTAAAAAAAAAGGAAGGAAACCGAATGGACAGACAAAAAAAAAATTGATTGATCACATTGATACAGTTACACAGCGGTGTACAAAGGTGTGAGACCTCGTTGGAAATCTCCAATATTTCCACGTAAACTCTCAGCGAAGACGGTTTTCTCAGCCATATCGTGGCCGACCAAAAGTGACACACCATCAGAAGATCAATACGTCAAGCTTAGTTCACTGAGAGATAGAAAAGCAACTTCACCACAGACACAGAATGCGATAAATGAAGGACACAAAACTCAGTGGAACAGTTTCCAAACTCGTATGGTGGGCTAAGAATCTGAACTCTGAAATTATTATACCCCCATTAAGAAGCACTCTAATTCATCAGAGACATATTACACACTCTAGTTTGCGTCTTTGCGGAGAAGGATTCATCCTGCGGCTGGATTATTACACCAACGGAGAAGCAGAGTCACGCAACGTCGTCTCATGACCTTCTCTCCACAATTTTGTCGATGCAGTGACCGATCAAAAAAACCCAAATATGCTCTGTTAACATGAATTTCCTTGCACAGCACATTCATTTAGCATGGATTTGCTTGACGTGCTACATTTTAACAGTTATATCAAACTTAAAACAAAAGTTTTCATGTTCATCAACATCAAATCATCATCGGTTTTTGCACGTTGATTGCCGCGTAGCCGTTAAGTCGGGTTTTCGCAAGATAACTTTGTTCAGCTTTGTACTGTACGTGACCGTTTAAAATTCCAGCACTGTGGTTGACACAGAGACGTGCAGCAGGGTAACTCTGGATTTCCCCCCGTGTTCTGAGTACAACAATAAGTCACACAGTCCTCCCTTAGTAACCATGAGATTCTCTGTTCTTCTTTGATGCTGTCTGGGAACTCGCCACTGCAGACAGTTGATTTCCTCTTTTCTGTCTCTTGACTCAGTGTTTTATGTTTTGTTTTTTTTTTGTCTCTCAGATACATAACCCAGGAGGGGCACAAGCTAGACACTGGCGCCCCGCGACCCCCTGCCACAGTCACCAACGCCGTGTCCTGGAGGTCAGAGGGCATCAAGTACAGGAAGAACGAGGTCTTCCTGGACGTCATTGAGTCAGTGAACCTCCTGGTAGGAACTCCTTGATTTAGAAGCGCTGTGTTGCTAAAGGAATGCCAGTCACTGTTCGTAAACTTCCTCCCCGTGTGCGTCACAGTATTAGGTAGCTGATCTTGCTGTATTTTCCATGGGCTGTTGGGATTTTCTTTTTTACGCTTTTTTTTTTAGGTAGTTTTCTCTGACCCACTATAACCTCCTCACCTCTGTTTCCTCAGGTTAGTGCCAATGGTAATGTTCTACGTAGTGAGATCGTTGGCTCCATTAAGATGCGCGTCTTCCTGTCTGGGATGCCTGAGTTGCGTTTGGGCCTTAACGACAAGGTTCTGTTCGAAAACACTGGACGTGAGTTCTCTCTTCTGGCAGACTCTGGTCATATTGTGTTAACAAATAATTTGAGCTGCTTCACGGAAGTTTGAATGATGATGGATTACCCTTTTTTACCTGGCACTCATTGTATACCACCTGTGATGTTACCTCATGACAGAAACCCTAAAAGTTATTTGATTATTTGATTCATATCAATTCATGCGATGCAGATACACTGTTCCATTTTTCTCCTTTTTGTATGATCTGATTTGGGTTTTTTCGTGTAGGTGGGAAGAGTAAATCAGTAGAGCTGGAGGATGTCAAGTTTCACCAGTGTGTCCGTCTGTCTCGCTTTGAGAACGACCGCACCATCTCCTTCATTCCTCCCGATGGAGAGTTCGAGCTCATGTCCTACCGCCTCAACACTCATGTGAGTACTGTGGGTCAGACACCTTCTATCCCCCTCTGTGTTCTAGCAAGCAATTGCAAAGACTCTGTATCTGTTGCTATTAGGTGCCCCCAAAGTTTAATGACGATTGCTGAGCGTCTGTCTTTCAGCCTGTTATTTCACCGAGTTCTCACCGATGACTAAAAGCCAGTCCTAGATTTACTCTTTTCTGGTGGCCTTTTGCTTGGTCACTATCTCCTCCTTTCCTTCGTCACCTCTGCCATTAGCTATGTCCATGGAAGCTGCAGAGGCTGGCTCCGGTTCTGGCATGACACTGGTGTCGCAAAGCTACTTTGCTACCAGTATAAACACCAACATTCTCCATAAAGTGTTATGTACTCAGAGGCCGATCGTACCCATAGTTTCCCTCTGCTTATGGTTAATATATACAAAAAATATTGAGCAAATGTGTTTAAAAACAACTTATTTGGACGGCACAGACGGTATTTAAATAAATATTTACACATAAAACTCCTAACCTGAAAAAAATTAAAGAGATGAAGCCCAAGCAGCCTTCGCTCAGATCGGCTATATTGCTTCATCATCCTGAGCATATAAAATCCCAAAAGCACAGTCATGATAAGGAAGTATAAAATCAAACATAATGAGTCATACGGGAGGCTGTAGACTTTAGATTTATAGTAAACTTTGAACTGGCTCCGCATTCTTAAAAAAATGTTTCACAATAGATTTTCCAGTAAGCTTGTGGAAGGGGAAGTAGTACAGTTGTACCTATTAGCAACCACCACCAACAAATCTGAAATTGGTTATTCAAGAAACATCTTGTGAAGCGATTGGCCACATTAGACTCGTAGAGCCTGGTTATATGGAGAAAATAAGATTGTATTTACTTACCTTACCAACTTCGCAAGTGAGACATAAAAAGTCTCAGGTTTTATCTACGTGAGTCAGTTTTTAAGTGAAATTTCAGGCTGATTGGCGGCCACAGTTTTGGCCTTAAATAACACCGACATGTTGATTTCTCCGCTGTAAAATGTCGCTCAGTCTTGGTCAGAATTTTTTTTTAAAAACACAGAGATTTCAGGGATCAAGAGTGCCGTTAATGTTAAAAGAAATACTTTAATGCCTTGTCATCGGCTGATACACTGCTATATAAAGATGTGTGGAAAGGAGAGGTTAAAAAATCACACAATGATTATGAAAATGATGTGAATCATTTCCTATGGCCTTTGCATTCTCCACATCTCATCACATAGGAGACTTTTCATGGAAACACCAAATGAGGGAAATGATCTCTTGGAAGCGTGACGTCCGTGTATCTGTCAGAGTTCACAGACTTGTAGAATCGACGCCACGGCGCATTGAAACACGGGACTGCACAAACCGTGCGAGGCCTCTTGACCTTTACGAACTACATGTGTAACGATGTGTAACGTGTCTACTCAGGATTTATGAATTGTTCCTCCCATGAGCCTTACTAAGACTTTGTATGTTGGTATTTCCTAAATGCCTATCTTTAGACTAGTATGGAAACATTACGCATTGTTACGCAATTACATAGATTCAGTTCACTGATTCTACTCAACGTTTTTGTCAGTTGCAAATGTACAACATGTCCTCTTCTTAAAGGCTTTGTTCCTGTAGTAATATCTCCTGTCCACCAGGTGGTGACTGCGTCATATGTTATTTAAGCCGACATGTATGTTAAACATAATAGAGCCTGTTATTTTGAAATGTATTTGTAAGTAAAATATGTGTGCTTTTTTTTTTTTTTAAAAACTTTTTATATATCTTAGGTGAAGCCCTTGATCTGGATTGAGTCTGTCATTGAGAAGCACTCCCACAGTCGGATCGAGTACATGATTAAGGTTAGTCACTATTTCTGTTGGTACATCAGTTGCTATGACAATCACAGCAGCATTGTTGTCAAATTAGTTGTAAAAGAAGAAGTGAGTACAGTGAAGCGTACTGTAATGGGACTTTCATGGCGTGTATCTGGCTCTCACGCCTTACAAACCCTGTTTTAATACTATTAACTCTAAAGTATCATCAAGCCCTTGCATGATTGATACCCTGTTTAGGCGCGACAGCGTTGTTAAACTTGACCTTCTTGTTTCTCGTTTCTCAGGCGAAGAGTCAGTTCAAAAGGCGTTCCACAGCCAACAACGTGGAGATCCACATTCCTGTGCCAACGGACGCTGACTCGCCCAAATTCAAGACCACAGTGGGCAGCGTGAAGTGGGTGCCGGAGAACAGCGAGATCGTTTGGTCAATCAAGTCCTTCCCTGTGAGCAGAAATCATGACTCATGAGTATCATATAGACGGTTTAAAAAATGACTGTGTCATCTTAGGTTTCTGTTTACAAATGACGCCGTTAAGATTTTGGGTTTGAAGGGAAGGTGTCTGTGATTCGACACGTGAAGTTTCCAGAAGTTTTATAGAGTTTGAGTTGTGGACTTTTTGTGAACAGGGCGGAAAGGAGTATTTGATGCGAGCCCACTTCGGTCTGCCGAGTGTAGAGGCTGAAGACAAGGAGGGGAAGCCACCAATCAGTGTCAAGTTTGAGATCCCATACTTCACCACCTCAGGCATCCAGGTACATCCCGCACATGCACACACACACACACACACACACACACACACACACTCTTTTCACAGCGTTTACTGTTTACAGTGTTCATCATTCCTGTACAGTAAAACCAAGTAAAAACGCTGCAGCTCATTTGCACCTGCATGCGTAGTCCAAATATCTTGTGGTTTTCTGTTGTTGCTCTGTCATCCTGGATTTAGGATTTATGGCACATAGCAGCGTCTTGAAAACGCACTCCCTCTCCGGAGCAGGAATTTAAACAATTCATATCTGTCCTGTTTTTTGGCCAGAGGGGGCAGTAAGTGAGCACTGTGAAACTGTGAGACTCTTTGCGGTAGAGAAAATTTCTACTGTTACACAAACCAGAAAGCAACTGCTCATCAACTTGGACTTGGCCTTCTTGCGTTTTTTATGTTTAATCACAGTGATAGAAAATGTCATTCTTAGTTACAGGTGAGTAGATTCATTGGATTTTGATTGTGATGCCCATGAAGCCGAGAGCAGTAGCTAATGTTTTTCCTTCATGTTTGAATGAAAACTCTTGCTGACCACAGACTTACACAGATGTGCTGCACTTACTGTATAATCACAGTTGTCCTGTGATTATATGTGCAGCACCACAGTAACACAAAATTAAGTTTTCCCATGTCTTGATGTGAGGAAACAATGGCAACTTGACAAACTCCATATGAAAAAACATCATATCATCGCCCGAAAAGAAAAACAAGTGTTTTTTTTCCACAGGTACATTTACATATACTCACAGCTCAGTACTGCACCAACCAGATCTCATTTGACTTTTGTGCTTTATTATCTGAAGCAAGGAGCTCTTAAAAAGAAGCACTGTCATGTGACGTCTAAAGCAGAAGTTGTAAAATACTCCATTTAAGTCCCAGTTTTCTAGGAACATAAGACAAGTTATCAAAGTCGCTGCCTTAAATAAGAAGAAGCCGGTTTCTTAAATGATGGATCATATAGCTTCATGCATAGAACAGAGTACTAATACAAACCGCAGCAGAAAGAGCTCTGTATTTTTCTGTATAAACTTCACTCTAAACCTCACACTTATTAATAAAATAAGTGTGTTTTTCAAGCACATCCTGTAGATGCAGTCAACCTCTCCACCAACGGTTCCCTCACATTTTCATTATTGTTATTGCGGATAGTCAGTTCCTATGAGTATGTGCTGAAGTGTAATCACACTGTAATTACAAAATGTGCGTAAGAAGCAGCTACTTACATCTTTGTCATAGACTTTTGTAAACAATCGTTAATTCCTCCTGAAATATTAGTATCCGAGTGCTGTTACACAATTAATGCTGTTGCCAAGCTGAGCGCTAATGAATTGTGTATAATAGCGTTATTGAAATTGTATAGAAACTTCTTATTTCTACACTTTAAGCGTATTTATAACAGTTATAACTTTATTCTCCCGCACTGAGGGACGCCTGAATTTCTCCTTCTAACACATTTTTATGTACTTCTCGACTCTTAATGCTGCTTTCTGTAAAACTCTCATTAAAAGAGCAGCAAGGTCATATTTTCCAGCTTCTCCACATTTCCTATGATAGTCAATAAAACGTTATTAAGTTGCGTGGACATTATGCAGCCCACTCGGAAACGACAAGCTCAAACCCAAGTTAATTGAAATATATAATACTTTTAATTGGGGCGGTTTTGGCACTATAAGAATGCTTGTCATTTTCCAAGGTAATTTGGCAGCTGAAAGAAATAATCTCCCTTTTCCTTCCTTCCTGTCTTTCAAATCTTTGCCAATCCATAAATGAACAGATGCTCGAATAAAAGCAAGCGCATTAAGTCATACTGCGGCAACAAAGGCAGGTGTGGAGCCGCTCTGCATGTCCATGAGCTAAAGCTCGTCCTTACGTTAACAGATATATATATATTTTTTTTTCAACAATCCACTCAATTAAATTCACTTCTTAAGAGATGAAAATGAGTCCCAGCCCATATAAAAACAACAGAAAGTCATATGATACATTATATGATGCAATCTTTGGTTAGAACTAGATCTGACTTGCTCATCTGTTTGGTTGTTAGATCCTCTTTTTGTGGTTTTCCACAAACCATTGCTGACTTGTATTCAAACACAAGATAACTAAGTATTTCCTGTTAATTTCAATCTGGACACACCCAGTGGACCGAAGTGTCACAGTCCTCAGAGGATCTTTTGCAGTATCATATGTCATGATATGATTGAATCATATCTACACGTACACAATGGAATAATGTTAAATTAACCACACTGACACCAGTTTATGATCGAAAAATTCCAAAGGCAAAGATCATCCATAGATTCAGTTTTGCAAATGATTCTTAGCAATACAACCGTTGCCATGTAGGGACATCTCAACTGATTGGTTGAGGAAGTTTAAAAAAAAAACAATTTGCACAGAGGCATCAGATCTGTCGAGGTGTTCATTTACATTACTGTGTTCAGTTGGCCGTTGGAAGCTAAACTATAAAAAAAACCCATATTGGCACGTTTATGAAACCATTAAACGTGCCAAATGTCAATGTCATTTTTCTTCCGTTAAATCTGTAACTTCCTGGAAGCCACCTGAAAAGGTCTGCTTCTGAAAACCGCAGTGCACCCTGGGGATTTTTTCTTTCTTTCTTTCTTTTTTTCCCCTTTTTTTTTTAACTTCAGCTGAGTGCTCGAGATGGCTCAGGCAGGTTCACTCAAGTACAACACAGAAAATCCCTAAAATGATTTGTAGTTTTGACTTTTCGTATTGGAAAGAAAATAAGTTCAGATCATTCAGATTATTGGAAATAATGTTGTCCGTTGGCATTTAGAATCTGCAAGTATGGACCTAAAAATTTTAGGATTAGTGCTTTAGTTGTAGCAGTTATAAACCAACTCTTATTTTTATTGTTGAAGAATCTGTCATTTTATTTATTGATCAGTTTTTTTTTTTGGTCCATAAAATGTCAGAAAATGGCAAAGTGACATCCCTCAAATGTCTTGCTTCGTCACTAACCCCAAAATTATTCGGTTTACTGACACAGAAGACGAGCAACTAGAAAATATTCACATTTAAGAAGCTGAAATCAGAGAATTTGGTTATTAATCTCTCTGTAAAACTAGTTGGTGATTAATCTAACGGTTGAGAATCGTTTAATCAACTTAAATAGACTTGAGATGTCTTATAGACTTTGCCGCTCCGGTTGTAGGCCTCCACAGTACCTTCACTGCCCGTCAACCCGAAAAAGCCTAAAAACTCCTTGCACAGTGTTTACAATCACAATGTGGTGCAGCCACCACAACCTATTAAGAGCCATATTCCCATCGAACTCGTTGTGTCAGGCCTGTAACCTTTGCCTTTATTACAAGGCACCAGCAGACTGGGTCTCAGACTCTAATGCAGCCAGTGACACCACTCTGTACGTGTGAGAAGAGGCCATGAAGTTTAATTAGACACATGTAAATATCAAAGCATGAGAAAGTTCCTCTTAACTCTACCACTAAGTGTAGAGGAGAGCATATGTGAAGTGTGTGTGATGCACGTAACTGCACCTTATAAATTTAACTAGAAATGGACTAACCCCACACTTTGGTTCGAGCGGCAGCGAGAGGAGAACTGTAGTTACTTTTTCGAATCGCCACCATCTTTAGGTGATGTCGAGCGAACCCAAACAAGTTGGCAGATGCATTTTGGGTCATAGCTTTTACCAAAAGCCTGATAAATCCAGACCACACATGTAGTCTGTACTTACCAAACGAGATACAACAAACATCCTCCATTCCCCTTCTCATCTTACAAGCCATAATGATATTTTGCGGAGGACGGCTTTTGATGCCGTTTTGCTGACTTGCGTACCCACGGTCAGGACGGCTGCATGTTTGGCTGCTGGGTTCAGGGAAGAAGTGCTGCGCCGGCAAACTTGGTGATCCCGCGTCTGCGTGTTTGTCGTCATGTGTCTGCTGGCCACGGCGCTCTCTCTGCCTCTCTCTCTCTCTGACCTCACTGTGTAGTGGAAGGTAATAACAAGGCAGCCACTATCGAGGCCTTACCAGAGGCCCGCCGCACAAATTCCTGCTCTTGTCTGTCCTGCTTTCAGCTGGGAACCGGTGTGATGGAGACATGGCACGGCAACATCTCCCAGAGAGGGGTCGTGTCAGCCTTAAAATGGCCGCTCTCTCATCTCTGACCTTTTTATTTTTACCTTTTAAACCGAGGTTTGTGTGAAACTTATTACTGCAAAAGGAGGCACGAAAGCAGATGCCTGTAATCATTTTTGTAGCCACAGATACTCTTGACGTAGAGAAGTAAGTTCCCGCTGTCGAAGAAATCATTCTTCATGTAAATAAAGTAATAATTCATCTTTTATAAACTCACTATAAATATATAGTGACACATTTTAACAGTGTTTTTTTTTTTTTTCTCTCCACCTGACTGGGAACACAATGTGCAGTAATGTTCAGCCGTGGTCGAGGTGGCAGGGTATTTTTAGAGGGTATTCTCGAAATTCAGCTCTGTGGTAACACTGCTGTGGTGAAATATCGGTTAATGGCTTGTGAAAGTTGTATCTTGATTATTGCTGATGTGCGTTTTTTTTCTCTTTCTTCCAGGCATTGAAAAACAGCATGTTACAGTTATGTAAATTGACTTTGTATGTCCCTTGAAAGCTGTTCTGTATCTGCTTCCCCCTTCTCAGTGTGACTCATACTACTGCTTCCTCATCAACAACACTTCTCTTACTACAACTTGCTTAATGCTTTAAGGAGTACTGCACTGAAAAATCTATCTTCTGAGTATCAAATATTTACCTATGTATGTACCTACATCCTTTCCAAAGTAGCAACAGATCACGACAGTTAAAAGTCAAAATACTTCTATCGAAATATTCATGGAAACATCCCCTCGTCATCCTAATTCTGCCTTTTAATCACCAAAATAATACTTCCAAGAGAACTACGTAGCTAGGAGGTGATAATTTTATTCACTACATGCAGAATTCTGCACTTTATTGTGCTATTTTTAGTTATTATTCAAGAAGTCAGCATACTTTATCGTTTTATTCTCACAGGTGTTTTTGATACAACATGCCCAAGTACGTATATGTAATTAAAACGGAGCCTTTACAACGTGACTGACATGTAAACTTCACTAACAAAAGCAAAATGTTTTTCTAAATATTGTTGTTTTTGGTCGCTGTGATCTTTTGGAGCCGCACACCACCAATCCGCAATTTATTTTAATTTTTGCAGCTGTGGGCGCCACCTCCATGTGCCCGTGCAGCAGCAGCAGCAGCAGCAGCAGCACACCCAAAAATTTACTGTTTCTTTTTTTTTCTTCCTTTAGTGCTTCATTTTTCCAGAACGTGTTACATACTTGAAACCTGCTAAGAATGTGTGTGTGTGTGTGTATAGTATGGAAGTCATTGCTGTTGAGTGCTTGCTTGAAAGCAATCAAACCCGTCTGCTCTCCTTCCTTGTTCCTCGTTCCTGGTATGAGGAATTGTTGGCATTAAGTTTCCCGTAGGTGGGGATGTGTTTAGGTTAGCACTGTCCGCTCACAGCAAGAAGGTTGTTTCTATGAGGAATTGTTGGCCCTGTCATGAACTGGCAACTTGTCCAGGGTGCACCCTGCCTCTCGTCAGCTGGGATAGGCTGAAGCCCCTGCGACCCTAATGATGGGACGGGAATGTATTTATATTTTGGTCTGTCTGTATGTATTTGAGTGACAACCAATCCAGGGTGTCTCTCTTAAACTATGGATGCAAAATGTTTAAGATTAAGTAGTTTCACCTTCTAGAAATGAACTTATCAACGATATTATATTGTATGTTGTGTTTATGATACTGGATGCTATTTAGCGTTGCAAACATTGTGTGCAAACTTGTTCATCTGTCTTGTCACACCACTCATTCAGATTCATTTTTACTCAACAGGTGCGTTACCTGAAGATCATTGAGAAGAGTGGATATCAGGCCCTGCCGTGGGTGCGCTACATTACCCAAAATGGAGGTAGGTTAAGTGTTCAGTGATGCTTGTGCACAAGTGCCCACATATGTGCAGTTATTAGGCAAGAGTTGGGCAATGCAGTGCAATGCGGTGGGAACCAGCCTTGTACTCATGAAGTTCTATGAGAAAGGGGATACACTGTAGAACATGAGGCAATGTGGCAATGTCCTGCGAAATGTGAGAAAGTTAGCTCTTTTTTTTCTTTTCTTTTTTTTTTAGTTTAGCTTCCCTGATCTTCTTTGCTGAGATTACCAAGGTTGCACATGTTGGTCTTTTTGCTAATGTTGCCAGTAATTGCCGTGCAACATCCTCATCTCATTTCCGTTGTATTCCATTCATTCTGGGTGGAAAGCATCAGCTGCCTCCACTTGATTTCTCTCTTGATTCCCCTCTTTTCTTTGTCCATTTGATTAACGTCTTGTCCATTTCCTCCTCAGATTACCAACTCCGGACCCAGTAGGCAGCGCCTCAGCCGGCAGTAGGCAGGTGGAAATCAGAGGAGGCGGAGGCGGAGTCGAGCCGCTAATGTGCTATCAATGGCAGGTGTCAGTCTTGAGACCAGAGGACTGTCAGTATCTACGTTTTTTGTTTTGTTTTTGTTTTGTTTTTTTGTATTCATTGAAGTTACATTCATTTCCGATCAATGCAAATATTAGATGGAGCCTTCAGTTAGATGAAAAAAAAAAAGAAAAGAGTAATAATGTTAAATACTACTGTGTGGCTCCTGATGTGAGCGAACGCCAAGGAAAGCAGGAGAAATGTTTACACTCAACTGATGCCGTGCAGAGATGCACACAATCTGTCACAAAGGGTCAAATGGTTTAAAAAGAGTATGTTACAATTCGCACTTAAAGTTACTGTAATCACCTCCACACACACACGCACGCACGCACACACGCAGGTTAATGACACACACTCTCCAGTCAGTCTGAGTATGGTATTTTATATGAAGCTGCTTCGTTCTGCCACAATTCCTATTTGTTGATTATCTGTATATATTTGTTACACGTTAATGAACTTCGATTCAGTGTTATTTGTTTGATAACTGTAAATTATAAAAAGGTTGTCTCTTTACTTTGGGATGCCATTGATACGTGCCAGAGCGACGCCTTCCTGCATGGCTGTTGTGCTTTTTATTCATCTCCTTTGACGTTCAGCTTTCGCAGAAGAAGAAGAAAAAGAAAAAAAAAGAATAAAATGTGGTCGATTTAAGTAGCACGGTAAATAGAATACCAGTCGAAAATAAAATTAAAAAAAATCCCTCTTTTCCGCCCCGACACCTGTTTCCCTCCCTTCCCCCCGTCTGTAGCCACGTTATTTTAAATCATTAAATGTCTATTTAGAGAAAACTGTTCCATCGTGTCCTTGCGTCATTTCATGTGTGATGTCACTGCAGGCATCACACTGAGCTGTCACAGGGTCATACACAGGCACCTGTCCCGCACACCAATGAGGAATGCTGAACAGAGGGGAAAATCTCTGCACAGAGTCACACAGCGGAGGGGGGTTTCCTGTATCAGGCCTGTGGTTGCAAGCAAAACCCTGGATGGTTCTTTCCACCTCATCCTGGAGGTCTTTTCAAACAGTGCGACTCTTAATACCCAGGGCTCGTGATATCATAGGCAATTGAGCGCCAGCACTCCGTAAACATGCAGGAGAGCTGGGAAGGATGTGACTCAAGCTGCGGTCAGCGGTCGCAGACATGCTAAGAGAGAAACGTAGGATGGACCGGCACAGACTGGCTATTGTTCATGCCAAGCCAGGCTGCAGTGGTCTCACATGAGGTCATTCCTTAAGTTTGTCTTGTAAGGGGACTGCAATACTCTTAATTCTTGTGAGTCACTCAGAGCAGGTGCTGAAGGTTGAGTCTATGTCACCACGACCTGAAATGCCAGATTTGTTCCGATTACTCGTCACTCGACGGACTTCATTTAATTGTGGTTGCTGCAATGTGAATTCTTCTCCTTTTTTTTTTTTTTTTTTTACATGCGCCTGTTTTTTCTGACACACTTGCCACACAGCTGGTGCTCATAGATGTTCCACATTCTAGAGAAAGCAGCTTTCAACATTCGTGATAGTCATCGAGAGCAAGGTAACCCGCCTGATACGACAAATATGCAAGTCACTAACGTTTCATTCTTATCGCCTGTAGGTTCTTGTTTTATCATCTCTAGACATTGTGTCTTGCAGCATGTGAACATTTTTGTGATCTTAATCGTCGATATTTGAATAATACATGATTTCAGGCAGAGTAAACTGCAGCTAAGTGATCTATAGATAATTTCATAATAGACAGTTCCTTTGTCTATTTTAGGACTTAATCTCTGATTGAATGCAGTTTTGCGTGTGACTACTTGTCCTGCAATGATCTGTCAGCTATGACAGATAACACCTACTCAGACCAGATTAAATTTAACTTTTTCTACTCATGCAGGCACTTTCACAACTGTTACTAACATGATAATTTAGTAACCTCTCGCTCAAAGTCATGAAATCACCACAGCTATTGGGAGTCATTGGTAGAACACACGCACTGGTGGACGCGTGCCCTCCTTCACTCCGGGGATCAGTCTCTGTGATACTTGGCAAAACATGTGAATATAGTATTTGGCACATGATGAGAAGGTTACATTCATGGAGCAAAGTCAACCTCTGAAGAGTCCGAGGTGAGAGCTGACATTTACCTCATGTTGCATGATTGCTTACGGAAGGCTCGGTTGCAGCAAAACATAAGTATCCTCTTTAATGTTGACAAATATTTAACATGAGCGCACACTCTCTTATCAAGAATTAACTGCTGGGTTTCCATAACATGTTAAAGACACGGGCACCTCGTTCATCGTGCATCAGACGTGAAGAATTATGAAAACACAAAATATAATTTACTCAAAAGTTATAATACGGCAATATAAACGTGCACCATTACCAGTTAAAGGTCCAGTGTGTAACATTTCAAGGGACCCATTGGCAGAAATGGAATATAATATTCATAACTGTTTTTTATATGTATAACCACCAGAAAATAAGAGTTGTTATGTTGATGTTACCCTTTTTATACCTACAGAGGGAGCGGGTCCTCTTCCACGTTGAGCTACCATGTTACTACAGTAGCTCAGAACGGACAAACCAAACACCGGCTCTACATACGTGACGTGAGGGGTATTCAGTTGGTTGCAACTTCACCACTAGATGCCACTCAATTTTACACACTGGACCTTTAAAAGTCCTGCATTTAAGATGTTATTTAAGTATCTAAAAATATTAAAAAGTCATTATGTCGCAGGATGTCACTGTTATATATATATTAAAGTTGTTTTTTTTAATGTTACATACAGTAGTTTAACCTGTAGCTATGCATCATTCTGTATTTGTTAATCATATGCTTTGTATTAAAAATGTAATCAGCAAAATAACCAGTACTTATAGCTGTAATATTTATGAAGCAGAGGAGAAAGAACAAAATATTCAAACAAAAAATGACTTTATTTACATACAATCTACAAGTATTGCAATCGTAAACTAATTAAAAATACTCCAAATGAGAGCATAAATGCTACATAAATATAAATACTTTGAGAAAAAGAACTCGGTTTACAAAGACTTTGTTTTGATACTTTGATAATTACATTTTTTTTAGTGTATTTAGAGTGTTTTTATTTTATAGTTTGTATCACAGCAACTCAAAGGAAACGTGTACCTAAATAGTTCTTTCATTAACCACAGCATAGCTTTAAACTGTTACTTAACAGAACACATGAACCTTCTCATGATAACTAGGCTCACAGGTGAGTGAAATAAAAGATTCACCTTTTCCCCACAGGGACTTATTTGGTTGCCATGCCGATGTTACACTTATTGTCACTGATTTTATAGCAGGTACCTCAGTGTAGTTACTGCCAATGGAAAATAACTATGGTTACTCAGCAGTGTGATGAAGCAACACAGGTAGAGAGGCCTGACAGCGTGGCAGTGTCGACTTCAAACACAGGTGTGCCACGCGGACGCAGTGTTTATCCACACAACGGAACCACGTTACCTGGCAACAAAGAGGGAAACCCTCGTCTGATCCTCGCGTGACGTCAAAAGACAGGTCGTTCCCCTCTCAGTCATGCGTAGTGACCCTATAATCGTGCGTGTGAAGCCTCTCGCCGTCAGTTGTGAAATACAAATAGTTGATGAGTCACTTTGAGACAGTAACTGGAGAAAAGGTGTTTCGCTATAGGTGAAGCCGCAGAATGTGAGGGACTTCCTCCCACAGAAACCTGAAATAGTCGTTACACTGGTTGAAAAACACCAGGAGCTCAGTGTGTGGTCCGTGCCGGCTTTACAGCAGGGTATTCCTCAAGTGTGAGGAAAATTTCCATCCTCCTGCGTAGACTTTAGAACAATATTGGTTTAAAGAGCTGAGTGTTAAACCTAGCTGGCCTTGAGACACTGCTGTAATCTCAGTGTCTCCTCTCCGGGAACACATGGCTGACAGATAGTGTGCTGAGACGTCCCAGCGCAGTACGTGACAGTTGGATGTACAGACTCGACGTACAGACTCATCGTACAACCCAGTTACTTGTAGTGTCATGGGGTCAAAGTGTACAATAGGGTAAACATTTAGCAGCGTTGCTATATTTACTTCCCATTAAGAGATCTCCTATAACAAGTGTTTTGTTATATCTTTTCCTTGGAAACTGACTCATCAGCAGTGAAGTCCGAAGTCTGAAAGATCAGCAAGTACAGTGGAGCACGCACAACCTTATTATCAACCCCATTTCACAACGGACTGTATTATTATGGACGACTAGCGCAGTGAATCCCAAGATAAACCAGAGTCGTCAGCAGATGATTAATAACATTTACTTTATTGCAGAGAAAGATTCAAAGCTTAATATCATTCTTGTGGTTTTCAATCAGTTAGCTTGGCATTAAGATTGGAAACGGGAGGAAACAGCAGGTCTGGCTCAGACCAAAGGCTTCAAGATTCACCTACAAGCACCTTCATAGCTCACTGACTAAGACATACAAAAACTGAAATGTAAAAATAATTCAGTGTTTTACAGCCGGTTATGTTCCTGGATTCTCTGTCCTCCTTGTTCCTTTTGTCTTTGTTGGCTCCAGCTACACATTTACATGCAGCCATGAAAAGTGGTATCCGTCTTCTCATCCACCTTTCAGCGAGTCAGCGAGTGAGCCTGTGACATGCTTTAAAATTCGACTTCTTCAGGACACAACTCATGGCAACGCTAAGGCAATAAGCTGCGATGAGGGTCACTGCAACGAACTAATGGTTAGTGTAACGCTGGTTACTCTTAGCGTTAATTGTAAACTTGACTGTTGATTGAATAAAATCTTGAATCTTGGCTGTCCGGTCTCTTTCTGCCTTCCGGGTCATTTAAAAGTCGGCAAAGACGTGGATCATCCGCGGACCTGAGGCGGGCTTAATGATGCCTGGGTGCTCAAAGAAGCCGTCTCTACTGCACCTTCCTGTCAATCAAAGCGACCATGCTGTTAATTCTGCATAACTTTAAGCCTTAATATCATTTAACATGTTTATTTCATGTTTACTACATTTTAACATGGGGACTTATGGAGCCTGACTTCTTCTATAGCCAGCCTCGAGTGGACGTTTGAGGAACTGCAGTTTTGGGCACTGGCTTCACTTCACAGCCACGGAGGTTTGTTCGTGGTCTTAACCATCACATTAGAGGTTGTCATCAATTAAATGTTGCCAATTCTCTCACTAAACCTGAGAAAAATACAATAAACAAACATCATCTTACATTGTTTTCATCACTGATTAGCTTTGAATAATTGTTTGACCAATAAAGTGTCAGGCGGTACTATAAAATATCTCAGGGCCCAAATGTGAATCACTGTTCTGTAGTACTCACTGTCACACACATGCAGTATTTCATCCTTTGCTACTTAGTGAGAAAACACAGCTCAAATATTTCCTGAATCACTCATAGATATGTTTAGAAACTACGGAGACTGTAAACCTCAGACATTACTAATACACAGTATGTATTACAGGCACGCTTCACTGACAATAACTGGAAGTCTGACTTCATTATTTTTTTTTTGGGGCCTAACGTTCAGCGTTTTGCTGCCCTGGATGCTGTCATGGCAATCCAAAACATAAAAAAATAATGCTGTTTGTTTTGGCAGTTCATGAATGCGTCTTCTTTTTTATACTTATCCAAACTGAAAGTCAATACAAGAGGTATAGCTTTCTAAATATGCCCCCGGTAGTTCTTTAGCTCTCCATATTTAGATGTTTGTCTTTCCTCTGTGTGCTGCGCTGTTACGGTGCCACGACATGCCCCGCGCTGCTGGAGGAAAATGACATATCTATAATGATGGTTCTGTGCATCCTGAGGCGAAATCTACAAGGCAGTTTGAATAATGTTTTCCCTTTTGACTGTCTGCAATGGCACAGGTCTCTGAGAGTAAACAACCCCCCACTGAACAAACAGAGATGTGTCCAATTTGTTTGAGAAGGAAGTTGTCGTATGAAAAAAAAAAAAGACAAAGTCAATACATCGTTTATCAAATACATAAAAAGAGGAATAATTTGTTTTATAGCAGAGACGGAAGTCTCTCTCTTCTCTCTCTCACCGAACAAAAACGTCAAAATAAATGTTGCTTGAGGCGGCGCGCTAATTCGAGAAGCCTTTTCTTGTGGCACAATAGAGGGTAAAATCCTTGTCTGTCCTCTTTTGAGAAAGCGCAGGACACCTGGCTGTTAGATGTAAGTTCAAAGGCCTGTCGGAGCTTTCAGCCGCCTCCTGTTCTCGTTTTATATTCGGAGAAAGAGACGGAGACAAGTGCACGGCGAGCACGGAGACACCTTGCGTCCCCGGATAATGACAATTGCAGAACTTCAGCAATACCACAGAGGACAAAAACCTCGACTCCCTGTCCTTCAAATTGCTTTTTTAACCAGCTACAAATCTACATCTGGATATTATCTGGACTGCAGCAGATGTAATAAACATTGACGTGCTCATGAGAAAGCCCTTAATTCGCTCTGATTGTCTACCAGAGCGCCTTTTGGTTTTGCTCCTGCTACTGAAAATATTTGTGTTTTCCCCTCTCTCGCTCCTCCGGACATTTGATAGTCCTTGGACGCCGTCCGACATACTTTCTGCTGTCTTAATGCCGGCCCGTTGCACCAAATGATATTTTAGCACAAGTGCATGGCAACAGCAAAACAAAGAGGCACAAGATGAATTCTTTGGCCGACCACTTTTGAATTACTGATCATGTAAAACCCGCTGTGGCTCCCAGATTGCAAACATCAGTCCTTGGAGCCTGCATGCAAACCAGTCCTCTAAATAGGCTTGTCTATTTCTGTTGGGCTGCGGGGGGAAACATGTGTTTGACATCAGTGTCACTCGCTAGACGTTTTGCAGCGGGGCTTCATTGTCCCCTTACAGCAACTCCACTTAAATTAACGGGTGACAATGGCTGATTTCAAAGTGTACCGGTAATTACAGTCCAATCAATGAGCTCATGTTTGAGGACGGCCCTGCTTACTGAGGTTAAATGGTTTTTTTGGATCCTTCATTGTGTCTCATTTCGAATCTGTTTGGGCCGCTGTTTATACTAGCGCTTTGAAAAAGGGCTCTGGATAGACAGCAGCAAAGTAAACACACGCACAAAGTACAGTGTGTCCCGCGCCACAACAAACTTCTCCAAGACTATCAAGCCATGTACAACATGCTCGACATCAAAGGGCCCAGTCATGAGCAACTTTAAATCACTAAACCTGATGTGCGCTGACACTCTGGGCAGGCGAAAGTGAATGAGCAACTCCGTCCTGCCATAACAACTACTGTTGAAGGAGCTCATAATCAAAACACTCGACAGGGCAAATTGCTCCAGCTGTGCTGCTGATGATGCATTGGAAAAGAGAGAGAGAGAGCGGCTCCCAGGTGTGGACATACACAAGCTAAGACGTGTGTTTGAGCTAATAAGTAATATTAGGTCACATAAAACTTTTTATTTTTATTTTTTTGGAAATGAGAATTAAAATTCAGTCCGTGTAGGAAAAAGTCTGAGGGATTTTTTTTTTTCCCAAAAATAAAAAAGGATTACACGACGGAGACATGAAAGGAGACATCACAACAGTTGGAGTTGAGGAGGATTTGCCATCAGATCTGTCAGAATGTGACTTTTAACTGCAAGAGGAGTTTTCATTTTAAAGTTTTTCTTATAGAAACTTCATCCTAACCAAACCGCTTTAAAATTGTTCTCACTTTTAGTTGCATGTGTTCATATATATATATATCTAAAATTATATTATTTAAACTTGTTTGACTTTAAAAAGACTCGTTTACACGACATGCACATGGACGTTTGTGGTGCTGCCCGTCACACAATCCTATTGTGGTGAACAGGCAGAATCTCTTGACATGAAATCTGCTTTTTTTTTTTTTTTCTTGGAGTTTGTATATTTTCGTAAACTCTGAGTTGGATGTGAAGCGGGCCCACGTCGCAAAAAATGCCTAGATGAAATGTTCAAATAATAAACTCCCCTGTTGTAAAGGCAGGTGATGCTTGCAACCCGTATCCTCATGAAGTCAACCGGTTACTGTTTGCCCCCAGTCCCCGTGTAGGGAGTGTATTTACCCAATCAGCTCGTGGAGAAGAGGAGGAATGAGAGGCCTGTGTGACACCAGCGCTCCCTCTATAATTTCCGTCCCCATTTTCCACCAAGACCACTCAATCTTACAGCCATATGGCGGTTTGTTGCCATAACCATTCACAGCTGAGTAAAAATAAACCTTTGGGATGCATCCTTGGGACAGGGGTTTGAAGACGCATTCAGTTCCACTTGTGCTTGACTTTGTGCTGGTTACGATAACTTACTGTGATTCATCCTATCTGCAGATGATTCCCCCCTCATATAATTTGCAATGGGAGTACGGTCAGGGTATACAATATCATTCAGTTAAAATTCAAGGGTGAGGCAAAAATAGAAATTCAACCACATGAAGAGGTTCAGACCAGAAATAGCTTGTTTGATGGGTATATATTTCGGTGGTGCAATGATGGGGTCTCTCCAGAGAGCCTTAAAAGCTCCCCCCCCCGTTTATGATTAGGGGTAGGGTGGTTGCACACGTGGTTAGCTTACTGTGTGCTCCTGCATAAGACAGTTTAAGAATTCAAACATCCTGCAGCATTTAGATAGAAAAAAAAACAACGTCCTTCAATGTAAATTACACACATCTGCACTCCCGAAAGAAACGCACGTGTCGAGAACGCCACTTGTCGTTAATCTCAGACAAGATTAATGTGATCACCTGATGCTCTTTCAGCAAACACGCCATGTCTTCATATCAATGTGATGTAGTAACTACTGTATATTTGGAGGTGTGGCAGCCGCCTACCGCCTCCCACGACGATTAACCTGTAAATATGGTATGAGGTGTGCAGACGGGGTGACACAACCTTCGCCCACCTCAGAGCAATTAAAAAGATTGCCATCTCTGTAATTATTGTGCTTGTAACAGTAAGTATTTCACAATGGAAAAAAAACATGGGTACATACTGTATGTCTATTAACAGCTCAACTGTTTATTTACTTTAGCTTTTTGAATTCTGATGTCACAACTTCCTTTCGAAATGTCGTTGTGTGAAGTTTTGCACAAACGTTCACGGTGCCTGGATGATTAATCCTGCTGGCTATAGTGAATTAACTAATTGACTTAACTTTCTAGCATTGTATCATTGAGCTAATAAAAATGGTGGCTACAGGACAAGATAGATTAAAACTGCTTGGTTAGGTTGGTTGTCTTGAGGCTCTGGTAGTTTTTCTTCTCTCAAATTCAGAATTGAAACTTTAACAACTTAAAAATGAAACGAACTACAAGAGGAAATAAACACCTTTATCATTTTCAGGACCTTTTGTCACAGATTCATTCTTTATTATTTCAAATCCTGAAAACGAGGGTACGTGTTTTAATTGTACATCTGTGTAATTGTCCTTAAAGAACACGGTAAACTTTACATCTGCTAAACAGCATTGTGATTGTGACATGCTGGCTGTAAGGTCAAGGCACCGCTCAGCCTCCACAGAGCTCTGAGTCATGTTTCATCATGATCGGGACATTTGTAACACTACATTTCAAAAGCAAGACAAGTCACCAACACTGGACATATTTGTCAAATGAATATTGTCGGAGTGCAAACATAAAAAGACGTAAATCTGAGAGACGTGAATATTTGTCAGTCAAACTGACCTTTTCACCTCAGGTTAATTGACTTCTCCATTCTCGGGACTCAGCTGCCACCTGTCAGCAACACCAAAGCTGAGGAGGTTGTAGTCCTGTGATCACTATCTCAACATCTACACAGAGGAGCAATTTACTGCCATGCCCACAGGAGATCGCGAGGCGCTCAAGCGAGAAATTACAAGTCTGAATCAAAGGCCGTGAACAGGAAATATTTGCAAAATTATGTTTCATTTCAGCAGCGGGGAAATTTTTCGCTGTTAACTCCTGTTGTGTCACTGTCACAATAGGATGTGCTTCCTCATAACTTCATGTTTAAGTTATTGTTTTATGAATAAGTCACACAAAGGTTCTTTGGAAACTGTATTGTTTTTTTTTAAAATAAAAAGGACAGGAACTAATTAAAAAAAAATTCACGCAAATCACCTGGCTGCTGCTACTGTACCTACGAAGGCGTATTGTTGAGTCATAGCGTGGGATAGCATACCAATGTCCTCTGTCAACTACACAGGAAATCCTACTTCGGTTTCATAAGACTACACCAGCTTCGATTTGAAATATACGTGCAGCTGTTCATTGTGCACTAAAGTGTGAATATAATGTAGGACCAAGTCTGCGGTTTTGCACCTATTACCAACAAATCAAATATATTTTACATAACTGGCAACCATTTTACAAAGTTTTTGAGATGCATCAAAATAAACAACATCTTTGGCTTCTCGGTTTTAGATGTTTCATGGTCACATGGGAATATAGCTGTGAACAGAGACCTTGTTGAAAACTGTTTTCAGTCCTCTCTTGCATAAAAGGTTTGCTAAGTGGGGTTTCTTAAATAGTCCTTGCTCACAGCTCACATGTATTTCGGGATATTTTTGCTAGGAAATAGGATGGTGGAGAAAGGAGATGTCAAAGTCTCAGTCGTGAATGTTTTGAAAAGGACAAGTTTTAAGGATTTAGTCCTTTCTTATGTTAAAGGATGTTGTTTAGTTGCCAGGTGACCTTAAATATTGAAGCATCCTTGAACGCTCCAACAAGATTCCCTCCTTACAACTGCATTACCATGCAATGATAATATGATTTTGGGAAAAAAAAAAAAAAAAAGTACCCTAGAAGGTTACAAGGTGAGAAATCAGTCTAAAAAAAAAAAGTGTGTTGTTATTTGGAAAATGGCTGTCACCAAAGTGTATAACCTCACGTAACCTAAACCACAGGTATGTCTGTTTAGGTGTGTGTTTGTTGGTGGAAATGGGTAATCAGAATCTATAAATGGCACTTAAAATTCATGAAACTCCCAGAAATACCACACAGGGAATGGAGCTGTTTGAGCAACAGCCACTTAATTTAGATGATGGATCCAGATCTGCCCGCGGGACACCTGTCATTAGCCTGTAAAATGTTTGAAGATTGAAGGGGGGATTCTTCAGCTCCTAACTTCTTCCCCCTTCCCTCTTCATCTGCCACATAATAGCTCGAATATCCCCACCTCTTTCTCTCTCTCTCTCTTTTCCTCTCCTGTCCTCTGCATACACACCTCGCAGGGGAGGTGAAACGAGGTGAAGAGCAACAAGAGGCAACAGCATCCCTCAGGGCTGAAGGCTCCTCTCCTTTGATCCTCCACAGCAGATATGATCATTGACGGTACCTCGCTAACCCCCGCAAAAAAAAAAAAAAGACCTTCAGAGTCATCTCTCTGAATTCAATCTGTGCTAATCTCAGTGATCTTTATCTCCACACTTCAAAAAAAAAAAACTGTTTGTGTCTCACAGTTCAACAGAGTCTCTCCACCTAAATCCTAATGAGGAGTGTCACTACCAAGGGATGAAACAGCACAGCTCTGCCACCTGTTTGTGTGCTTTGCTTTCTAAAGGAGGCTGAGGGTGAACCAGAGTTCCCCATTTGTGTCAGGCTCATAGCTCTAAAACAGATGCTGTGGACCCGCTGTAGCCAAACCAGCCTCACTTTTAGTGTTGACCCATGTGGTAATTCTATTTAGCTTCTTACAGACCCCATTAAATTTACCCGAATGAGACCGGCCAAATATATCAGGCAATTTCAGTTTATATGGAGTCGACTTTAGTGAGTCACTTTTAGTTTTTTTTACCAGCGTGCACAGGTTGGTTTGAAGGAATCCTCCAGGAGATATATTTTAAAGGATGGTTTAAAACTCAGGGGGGGAGTCGAACTTGCTCAACTCCCACAGGAGATGTGCTAAAGTGTTTGAGTTATATTGTTAGAAGCTTGTGTGGGAAAGTCTTCAGACATGTGTTCCCTCAGAAACGAAAACTGTGTGTACTCACACTACCGTACGATGTACGACGTCCACTCCCTCTGCATCCGACAGAAATTGAGTGACAGATACATTTCGGCCATGGTAGAGAATTAGTGGTGTTGTAGGCGGGCTACATAGGAAGAAATTAGTGAAATGTGTTGAATGTCATTGTCTAATTTAGCAGAACATCCCCATAAACTCATCTGCACTCCCTCTTAATCATGTATTACCCTCCTACATGGACAACAACAACAAAAAAGCCCATTTCCTTCTGCGGATGGTTAGCTGCAATGGTTTTATAATGGCTTACACTTTGAAATGTCCTCTTCTATTTTATAGGAAGAAGGAAAAATAATAACAGCAACATTCCTGAGGGGCTGTAATTTTCTTCCGGCGGGTAAAAGTTGTCCATTATGGTCAGGGTCAAGGAACACATGCAACCCCGTCATCAGGGCCGCGTGGTCGGCCACATCAGAACCGCCCGTCACAACCAGTGGAAAGGCCCTGTCTGTTAGCACAACACACAGCCAATCACCAGCCAGAGGCCCCAGCGCCTCGGTACATTTGCCCCCCCTAACCACGCCGCGCTCTAATTTAAGCACACATATTCCATTGAAATTACAGCATACATACCCACCCTTCCCTGCAATTTACATGATTTGCACGCTGATGGGGTGAACTTAGACAATGCTGATGCAGTGGATATTCAGGAAGTCTCTTTTTCTTTTCTTTGCTCGGGGACAGGCTTATCAAGTTTGCAAGGAGAACGAGACGGTGAGCGGCGTGTAGACCAAAAACAAAAGTTAAAAGTAAACTAAATATCATCAGGAATTCATTCAGCGATAAGATAACAGCACTGTCAGACATACAGCAAAAGTCAACCATTCACTGAATTCATGTTAACATATCAGACGGCAGATGAGATTGGCTTCCAGACAGTTTTATGAATGAGATGTTCGCTAGATCTCACACCGCACGTGCAACAAAAACAGAAATAGAGAGTTTGACGTTTACTGCAAACTTCTCTTGAGGAACATTTGAATCTCACGATGATAACCTGCGAAGATTCATCCTACAACTGGTGCGTGGATGGACGTGAGGCACACTAAATGACTTCATGAAAGATGCCCGTTAACGGTAACATAAATCTTTATATCATATTAGCAGTAGCTATATCATTTTCAGGCTGGCGTTGTAATGAATGTTAAAACTAATATGAAACTATGAAACAAGATTAAAAGTTTTTACAGCCTCCAAAAAGCGTGCACACTGACTAATTTGATTATAGGATACTAAAGAAGGATTATCACCCAACTCTTCTTTTAGCTATACGGAGCATTTTAGCGTCTTTCAGTTAATTGTTTTGATTTGATATAGTGGAGCATTTTGCTGCTAAAGAGCTAACTGACTAACTCGGTAACCAGAATAAAATGAAACGACGCTCAAAAACTGAGAAACGCATTGAGGAAGTGCTTCGACCGCTCACGTGGTGACACACGTTTGTTCATTAATTAAAGAGACACTCACTTGAACATAGCAGTAAAATAAAAACACAACACGCCCTGGCAACACTTTTTAAATATCTGCTGGTGGAACAAGCTGTCAACCAGCAGGTTAAAATATTCATTGTGGGTTTTGGTCACACAAGAGTACACCTCTTTTATCTAAAGTATGAGTGTGTTGGTTTGTGTGGGATGTCGCTTGGCTGCATCAACACGACAATCTAGAGTGGAATTTTACAGGTGTTGTGGGAATGTGAGGCTCCTCTCGACCAGAGGAAGAAAGAAAAAAAAAAAAAAACTCATCTTCACACCTACACAGTCTCAAATTTTCATAGTTGTTGTTGGACCTTCAGTATATCTCCTCTGTGAGGTGTTGACAAAAAACATTGTCAGGATCTCACAAAGGTTGTCTTTGCGTAATAGGTGCAATGAAAGACATGACAGCAATTTAACACACACACCCCTCACCTGGGAATGCCTCAAAAAAAAAGAAAAAACACACACACAACGCTTGCACAGTACGTGGGCATCCTGGGATAGATGGTGATGAGTCATAGCCGCACGCTGGCAACCTGCAGGGCGAAATGTGTTGTGATGTTTGGTATTTTGACTATCAGACTGTCAGATCCAGACATTACCATTGGCATGTGACTTTATTTTGAGACAGTCGGCCTGTTGTTTGTTTTCATTTGTTGTTAAGTATTTCATTCTGAGAATAGCATAATTTTTACTTGTGTTGCAGACAAAAGACGTCAAAGTTGTGCACAAGCATTTGGCAGGTGCCCAATGCAAGGGCGTATTTAACTTCGGGTCACCAAGGAGACAAAGCCAGACCAAACTTTTAAAACAGTTTGCTAAAGTAATGGATAAACAGTCAAAATACTTTGCTAAAAATAAAATGTCCAGATTTTTCATTTCAATTTAAGTGGTAAACTCGACCCAAGCAACCAACAAACAAACAGTTCACTGCATAAAAACATTACTGTAACAATAATCCATCCATAAGATCGTTTTGGCATATCTGGAACATGATCAGCATTGATGCTGTTGATGAAGGGGCTCTTGGGGCATACTTCATGACAGAATTATTTAAATAGTGAAACGTCTTCGTTTTGGACTGAATTCAATTTGTCAAACAGTTTGTTTTTTTGAGTAATGACGCCAGGCATTCATCCATTGTGGGTGCATCATACACAGATGTCACGTTTGGCTCAAGTAAACTGTAAACGTGTTTTTCCGACCGTGATGTGGTTCGTTCATTTACCCAGGTGTGCTGAAGGCACCACAATGCCACGCTATCGCACAGTAAGTGCTTTTGAATAGGAATTTGTTCATTGTCACATAAGATGGAGAGCCGAGGGGGCCTTGGCATTTGAAAAGGCCATATTTCAGGGCCTCCTCTGTGAGTGTTTACCTTCAAGGACAAATGAAGCCATTGAGTCCCTGTGAGCTGTGAATGAGCTCCTTCTGCACACACGGGCTTTTTGAATGCACATCAAAACAACCTCAGCAAACCCAGGGACACATTCCTCAGGCGTTTAATGTGAGGGCAAATAGGCAACCACTTCAATAAAATACCTCTTGGATGGAATTGCATAAGTCAGAAGACCAAGCGCTAGCCAGACCGGGGGTTAAACTCAGGGAACACCAACGGTTGAAGGTTTACCTGAAGTTTTTAAGGACTATTTAAAGAGAAGGGATTTATTGTGTTGACAGGTTTACAGTGAGCATACATGCAACTGGTATGTGCAGGTACAAAAACTCGATTGATGAAGTGCTGCGGCTGTCAATTCACTCATTATCAAGATGCCGACAACCTCAAAGCAGAATTCATTCATCAGATCTTTGTAAAATATATAGACGACGAAGAAAAAAACCTCTGCCACATGTCTATTTTTACATGCCGTCTTTTTGAGGTTGAAAAGACAATAACAAGTTGAGCCCTGCGAAGGCCATCCTTAATTATATTGTACCGAAGCTCCCCCGCCCCATCTCCCTCCCCTTTCCGCAACCCCTTCCCTTCACAAACACACACAAAACGGCATCACGTTACACGCTAACATCCCCGCTCCCCGCACCATGTAATTATACAATCGGCAGAAAACATTTATTTTTAGGGTCAGTAAATGTTTGACTTCTGCTTCGAGTGTACGAGGCTGAGAGAACAGGCAGGGGTATTTCACTATAAAATTTTTAACAACTCAAGCTTCATTGTCCAGTTTGGGGATTTTATGATCTGTAGGCGGTTTAACTTGAGTTGAAAGCGTTTCCAGTTCCAACATCATCCAAGAAAAGACTCGAGGCACACAGTGTTCTCAGTATAACAGGTGTAACTATTTAAAGCTACTTTTTGTTACTGTACAATGGATGGATTGGATTTGTTTTCATTAATTAGGGATTAAAAGGACATAATGCAATTTACAGTACAAGTCTTACTGGTTTCTAGGATTGTCACCAATGTAAAAATGTGGCCTGCTGTAATATACGTAAACATAAAAGTCAGATTCTCACAAAAGAAACAACAAGTGAAGCAATAACATATGATGCCAGCCAGATTTCTTCAACTTTTACTTTCTTGAGTCACATGTTGCAAAACATCGGTTGTTTGCTCACAACCGTCTTCCACTTTTGTAGGAAAACGCTAATATTTAAGTCTTCGATTGTGTCATGAAATAATAAATAACAACCCAGAACAGAACTACCATTATTTTTATTTCATTTTATTAGTTTTTAAATTGGAATTTCTTGAAACGCTCATAGCCAGGGAGCATTTTAATGGAGTACTGGCCAGAAAGTGAATTCAAAGCCAGAACTCTGTGAGGCTGGCAAATTAATCTGTGAGTCACTGGGATTGGTTGACAACTCTATCAAAGCCTTAAATAAATAAATAAAAATGCATTATGGCCATTTTGTACTTTGTGGAAAAAGATCCTTGAACCTTCCTATGAGTAATTCTCAAATGGTTTAGACATGATGGTGTGATCAGCGGTACAATGACGGTCATTTTTTTTAAGGCACAAGTCATTTTTTGCCTTTTTTCAGTGACTAAACGTGAAAAAAACCACCTCTTCCTGTTATTTAACCCCTTTAAGGATAAGCCTGGTGATAGTCATGAAACAATAAATTCATTGTCTGCGTAGCCAAAGCCTGATATATCTTATTCCTCTGTGCCATGACCTCCATTGTTATCCAAAAACTATTAAAAAACACATGCATGAGCCACACTGTTGCACTGTTCCTTCATTGAACTGCAGTTACACTACAATTTATTTTGAGCTGACGGAAATTCCTATTTGACCACCAAAACACGTATCATTCCGCTGCTGAAAATAGACCCCCGCAAAATGCACCTTTTATTCATATTTTTGTAGCATTTTCTAAAACCTACGGTGCCCAGCTGTTAGCCATTTACCTTTTTTTGTACTGTATGTATATGACCTGTTTGAAAGACAGACTATACCATTTTTCTTTACGGCCTTTTATAAAGATTCTTTAACGAGCAGTATGCCTTCATTTGTCACTTAAAGTTGACAAAGGGTGCATTGTTTAAAAGCACAACAACTTGAGTTTTTTGAGATATAAAAATCGCTGCAGCAACAGTTGCTTTTTTTTTTGTTTTTGCAGACAAAATATATAAATATATGAGGAGATAAGAACACGTTTCTATGTTTGTGCCTCTACAAATTTAGATCGCTTTGATTAAATTTGACTTTTTTTTTTTTTTTGCGGAGGGAAGAGTAAACAGAAGTAAAAGGTTGAAGAACAGTAACCATTCTCTTTCGGGGATGTCGTTTTCTGGGCTTGTTTATGGGTTCACGATTTTCACTTCTGCTTAGTGAAAGTGATTCAGATATTAAATATGCTTTGCAATTTTGCAAGGAATGCGTGTTGCAGAAACTTTGGGGCTGTGTAAAGAATAGCATATGAACAGTGAATCATAATACAGAGAGCAAGTGACAGTTATTGTGAGAGACAGAATTGCTGTTAGCAAAAAGAACAAGACAGCACATGGTTCGGGCTATTATTTATTACTCATAAGTTAAATAAGAGGTATTTTAATGTGAAACAAGACAAAGAATATAAGAAGATAATTACTGCTGCTGCTATTTGTTGTGACTTGTCTGTCGAACGCTTTGCTGTCCGTCACATCCTCTAAGGGCAGACACGTGTTCACTTATTCTCTACTCATTGTTGGAGTTTGGATCAAGCGTGATGATGGTTCCAGTGTTAGATAATTAGCACATGTGTCATATGTGAAGTTCATGTGACCTTGCAGACTACACCTTGCTTTTGTCTCCAAGTCGCACGTTCACCCAAAGCAAACTGTTTGCAAAAGTTGACGCCTTATCTCAGGGTTAAAATAAATAAAACATTTGCTATAGAAGTTGTTTAATCTGGTGATGTGCCAGTTTCTAATCTAATCTACAGCAGGAGGAGATTAAACCCTTGCCAACAAGTGCGGTTTATCTTATCTACTGCCTATAGGTATCAAGTTGTTGGAGAAATTTACTGGAGCAGATTCAAGTTATGTTTTCCAAGTTTTATCTCCAACAAATTAAATTTACAGTCCATACTTCTGACTGATTGGACATGTTTTTGTACTGAAATTATTTATATTCATTCTGGAGAATGCAGAGGTCTGTTGTAATGTTTCTAAAAGAGCCAAGGTAATGAGAAATAGATTCAAACGTAATATTATTCTGTCAGCAAGGTCGAATGAGTGACCTATTTAAAAACACAACATGAAAACGAGAAAGAAACAAGCCTGATATGTTAGACAGATTTCTCCTTCACAAGATCCAAAATCCCATCCTGGCTGAATTCTGTTATCACGAGTGAGAAGAGTTCGACGCGGGGACAATAGAGGGCACACCCGAGGCTGCGGTTACGGTGACTCATGCTCAGAAATCAAGCTGTCATTACAGTATGATATCTTCTAACACAGATAATTCTGCATAAGCGCTCATGATCTTTCAGTGTTACAAAAGAGTTTCTAAATGATTTACTGTTTGTTTAGCAGAAAGTAGCGTTTGCAGTCATGAATGGATGGAGCGGCACAATCAAATACACCTCTGTTGTGATGTCAGATATCTAAAAACAACAAGATGTCATGTAAAAATCATGTTTATATACTAAATATGTTCAACAGCAACGGTTTAACGGGTTATTAAAACATAGTTAATTACTGCATCTGACAAGTCACGAGATGTTAATGCTGAACATACCAGCAACATTTCAACCACTTCTACTTCATTTGTCTTCCCTCCAACTTTTCATACAGCTTGCTCCTATGTTTAGCCATTCACAACATTTGGTTAATGTTAGTGGATCAAACAAATCTGCAACTTTATATTTGATCTGACCCGGCAGATGTGTCTGATACCTTTCCCATCCAGGCAGATTTCCTCCTAACCACGATCTGGTCGGCTCCAGCCCAGCTGATTATCTCATACGGGGAAAGTTTGATATGATGACTGTAAGGAGGAGCACAATCTTTTTTTGGCTGCTGGGGCATAATTTTCATAAAAACCAAGACGGCTAACTTTGTGATGCAAGAATCCATCTTGCAAGGATACACGTTTATGATCGAAAACAGCAGTGGTGGCAGAGACCAATCAGCATCCTATGAGGAACCAGCAGCCACTACAGCATGAGCTATGGGCGTGGTTTAATGCTAGGTGTGTGTGATGACCAGTGACAGCGTTTGCATGACATCACACATAGGTTTCCACATTGGCTTTATTTCACTGCTCGAAAAACAACAATGACAAAAAAGATGCTGGAAAAGATGTTTTTTCTGCGGTGTGACTCGGTAAGAGTTTGACGATAGACGGTGATAGTTCATCATCACCTACCAAGTTCTGTGTTTCGGCTCAATCCACTCTTGTGTCAGTTTCTGTAAAAGTAAAGTGTCCTCAAAGCTTTTGTTTGTCATCTTCACTGATACATAGTTCATTACTATTGTGTCCTTGCTGCCTCATTTGATACCACTTTTCTTGCTAGACTCTCGTTTCCTTCATGCAACCTGAGATCTTTAAGCAGAAATGTGTTGAATGTCTTCATCTTTCAAGGTTAATCACCAAAGGTGACCTGCTTTTTGGATTTTTTTTTGAAAAACCTGCCCGAGGTGCTCCAGCTGGAGAAAACTAATCCCTGTTTTATGGTTTGTAGGAGTTTTTTTTTTTTTTTTACATCCGGTTCAGCCTTGCAGGTTGATTACATTTAATCAGAGCTAATCAAAGAAATCTACTGCTGGGTGACTCAAGTTAAAGCAAGTTTTTGGATTTTTTCAGTTTAGCAGGATGTTAATCGGTCTCAGACAAGAAATCTCCTTGGAAATCCTGCCATAGAAGAAATCCCAGTATTGCTTAATGTAGCCAGAGTAGTTTACCTGGATAAATTATCCAACGTGTGCTGGTTAACACCTCTGTTTCATATTGCCTGAATGTTTTTTTTTCGAACAATACAACTTAGATTTACTTCTTTTGTCATTCTTGATCAGGTTGAAAACAGAGGGACCTCAGGGCTACAGCTTCGTTACCTGCACTTAGTGTTTGGTGTTTTGGGGGAAGAGGAGGAGGAGGGGGGGTGTTAACTTACCCCAGATGCTATCAGATGACGAACTATTTACCTCCATTGGTGTTTTCTGTAATTAAAGAGTTTGCCTTTACTAAATGCCGTGACCACTAATCACTTCAACAACTGTGGTCCTCCAGTGGCCTTTCATGGTCTCGTGGATCTCCTTTAACTGAAAATACGCAGTAGATCTGACACAGACATTTGAATATAAGAGTTTTTCTTTCAGATTATTTTTGTGCCCACAAATTACAAGACGGATCTGTCGTCTTCACTCTAATGTGTTTTGAACAAGGTCGCATCTTTGAAATATGAAGCCTCCGCACAAAATCTGCAGCCTCCGGCGGCCTACAGGATGCCTGAAGGAAACCACCGAGAAGCCTTGACTGTGTTAAGATGGACGGCTTATCTGCAACACATCTCCAGGGCTGCTTAAAAGGTCTGCAATTATAGGGTGTCACAAAGAAAGAGATGATGAGTTAAGCTGAAGTGGAAGAGCGCAGGTTTATTTTAAAAGGTTACAATTTACATCAATCATTGTCCTGGTTTCATCCCCTTCAAAACCATAACTTAAGAATCATGTTTCTATTGTTCTCTGTGACTTTTGAGAAACAATTTAGTGCATGCTAATGCAGAACAACAGGGCCTGAGGATAAAGACCTCTACCTTCAAATGTTGTAAACAGAAAAACTAAATCATTGCCACACAGCAAATGATTTGTGTCTTTGTCTTTGTCCTGATGTCACTCAGGAAGAATATATAATCGTGTCCTTGCCTTTGCAGTTTTTGAAACTTGTTCATGTCGGTGCCCTTCTCACGTTACGAACTACTACAAGACACACAAATCAACAACTACAGTTTGACAAACCCACGTGAAAATTACTTTTCAAACTTACCAGCAACCACTACTTAAGGAAAAATCACGGCACCCTGTTATGAATTTGTTAGACGATATTTTATTGAAGTATAATTGGACTACTTTTTTCCATTGTCAGCTTGGTTGAGCAACATAACACCTCCAAGAAGCTGCTCATTGAGAAGCTTATTATATCACGAAACATGACCTCTGTCACGCCGAGGACAATCATATCTGGGACAGCAATGAATTTTGCATTTTGCAACATGATATCACTACAGCAAACCTTGTGACGTCATTTCCACCGGGTATTCAGCTTGGCAGCACAGGGTTGTGGGAGATTAAAGGTCCTTCCGATGTGCTTCCTCTGCCTCTGAAGAAGCACCCGTGCTCCCCTTCTAATTAGCCAGCTCCTGCCATTTGCTTTGTGCACGGATTGAAGGCTTTGAAGTGGTGCAACTCTCTTGTATATAATGTAAATGTGTGCGTCAGTGTGCGTGTGTGTGTGTGTGCGCTCCGGTGTACACGAGGGCACCAGCACTGGTGTGATAATACAAAATATAAGAGATCAACAAAAGGTAGGTTTCCTGCCGTCCTCATTCCCATGCAACACAATGCAGGTGAACAATGGAAGCAGGTTCAGTCACCGTCATTATCCGCCGAGATTCACCGCGAGCTTCAGTTACATGAGTCCAGCACACATCCCTCCAGTGACTCCAGCTGAAGAGGTAACCTCGGGTTTATCTGCATGACCGTCAGTATAAGGTTGCATATGAAGGGTTGAGTTTCCAAATGCAACTGTATATATGTTTTTTTTTTTTGTATGTCAAGCACAAGATATAACAACCTATATTTGAAGAAATCCCAGATTACTTTCAGGGTTTAAGATATTCCTGATTACACGTTTGCCAAAACAGTGTGCCAGTTAGCTCTTACGCTACGTTTAGATATGCATTATTTCCTTTAAATAAACAGCGAGACTAGCGCTGTGATCAGTAGCTCCAATAAACTGTAAATATCAAAAGAAACCCATTTCCAAAATTAGCCTCACAGTTTCGTCTCTTCCTCCTTTCTCCTTGTTCTTCCCAGCATCGTCTTGCGTGCTGAGAGACAGGCTGTTAACGGTGAGCTCGTCTGCTTCGGTCTGCTGACAGACGTTAAAACGTGGCGTGATCTGATAGCAGCCAAGTCTCTGATTAGTTAAGTAAAACAATGGCTCTGCGAGGAGTTGAAATCATAACACGGAGCCGCAGAGAGAGAGAGCAGATATTGATATGATGGTTTAATTACGGCATCCTGCAGGAACGACGTGGAGCCTAAACACGAGCGTGGTGCATTCCTGCAATCCTGCACGCGCAGCCGAGTGAATGTTACTGTTTCTGTGTGTTTATGAGTGCTAGTGTGTGTTTATTTGAACACTTTCACCCCCACACACTTGTAATAATACAGTGAACAGAATGTCCATCCATTTTTAATAACCGATAATAACCTCTTATCCTCAACAAGGTGGCTGGAGCTGATCCCAGCTGACACTGGACAGTTCATCACAGGGCTTACAGTGTGTCACAGAAGTTTAATTTTATTTAAAGTTAATTGATTACCTTAATAAACAATTAATAATGTCCTTACATCTGCTTCCAACTGCAATTTAGTGAATACTAAATATGGATATCTGATGACAGTAGCGTCTACTGTAAGATTCCAGGGTGTGTAGTATAAGTGAAATTATACATCATGACAGAAAAACACTATGTATCAGGTAACAATTCACTTCAGGAGTTTAAAGATTAAAGGATATAAATGTGTGTTTACAGTAACGTGCAACTTAATACATTTTATATAAACTATTAGACACTTTGACAAATGTTGCCAACATCAGTATCAGAGGTGATCTTTGTAAATGAGTTTTACAATCGTAATATATTGTATATTATAATATTATATTTATTAATATATAATATGTTTTCAAGTCATTTCTAACTTTATTCTCACTCACTCATTTCCTCACTCATGACTCAATAAGATATTCTGACTCAACAATTACTTCATAATAGCAAAGACAGCAGAGAAAAACACGTTTATCCCCGAAGTTAAAGAACAGTTTGTTAATTGGTGCTACAGGGCAGGAGGCATACAAGTTATCATGGCGGTTTTAATTCATTATGTTCCACTAACATATTTCCATCGCGTCTGCTCACTAGTTGAGACTGTTGGTGATCCAGACGACAGCAGTTCCTCCACATTCTTCTGTCCTGTTGGGGTATTTTGGTGCCCTGATTGACTCTCAGGTGGCTCCATTCAGCAGGTCAACAAGACCCCACAGGAGCCGCTGGCAGCCCAGTGCCCACACAAGCCAATCCTCCAACGCTCAGCAAAAGAATAATACAAGAGGCCCCTCACAATGCAGGGCTCCCATTAACAATGAGAAGGGGACTAAAGCAGCAATCAATGCAGGACTCCCGATGAGCCAGACTAGGGGCTGTGCAGACGTCTGGGCTGGGGATTTAACCGGAGGCCTCGGGCCATCATACCTGACTGCAGGCAACCTGAGACACAGAGTGGAAGGAGGGGGAGGGGTGGCGTGATGAATGAAGTGAAAAAAATATATAAATCAAAGCAAATGGTTTAAGATGGTTTAAAAAGAAGTGTTAGTGATTTGCAGTTTGTTGTTTGTCTGCAAAATGTCTGGTCAAACAAATGATCTCATCACATCCAGATGTTTCCAGCAGAATATTTTAGTCATGTTTTAATGTCAGCTTTCTTTGTGGGCGTGATTTGTAACTGCTCCACGGTGCAGGAACTTTTTCAAAGCGGGCCAGTGTTCGCTCCCACATCAAGACGATGCTCCTTTCCACAAGCATACATGCTAATAAGCCTGTGACGCAACTTGAAGGCATGAATGGATTAGTGGGCCCCAAGGAGTCAGGGGGGGGGGGCCCAGCTAAGTGAGAGCCTCTGTTTGAAATGACTGTTATTAACATTTTTTCAGTCAAAACTTCGGATGGCCTGAGCCCAATGCATCGCAGTGCTCTAATATCGATTATATACCAATACTGATATGTATTTTTTAACGCAGTGCAGCGTAGTACACGATAGAATACAACGTTTACTTGTATTTTTATATTATCTGCACTGAGCCTACATAAACGTACAGGGGCATCATCTTAATGTTGTGATGATCTAATAATATCAATAATATCTAATAATGAACTTTTGTCTTTATGATACAGATGTTTTACTTACATATTTTACTCATTAAATACACAGTATGAGCGTGTAGATCAGGCCTGTGTGTGAGGAATAAATACATGTATGTGTATAACAACAACATGAATTTCTCCTCCGTGGATTAATAGAGTAACTTCTTCTTCTTCTTCTTCTTCTTCTTCTTCTTCTTCTTCTGCACGTAGTCTATCCTGTTTATCCAAAATAAATAGGCTGTTTCAATAGTGCTTTGGCTTTTCCATATTATTTATTATACTTACATTCCTTCATTCAAACAAAATGTGATATTAGCCGGTCATATTCATTCAACCCAGAAAAGCAATATTTTTATCCCGATTCGCATCCATTAGTCAATTTCCAGTGACTTTTCGCATGAAAACAAAGATTTAAGCAACAAAAAGAAACAACCAGGCCAAACAACAAACTCTGGTCTTCAATAATCCAATAAGATCTCATGAAGCTAAAAGGACCGATGAAACCATTCCAGCTCAAACTGAAAATGAAAAAAAAAGGAAATCTGAACAAATGGGAGTGTAAAAGTGTGCATGCACGTGTGCGTTTGCCAGCTTTGTGTTTGTACGTGTGTATGCGTGTGCGTGTGTGTGTTTTATTGACACACCGCATAAATATTTACCATCTCTAACCAAATGAGTGTGCTGATGTGGATTTAAAAGCTAACATTACAGAGGGTGAAATAATGAGCTTGTGGTTTCAGGGAGCTGGAGGGAAACACGCTTGGACAAATAAGGATGGCGAGTAAATGGGGCCTTTGTTGAGCTCTGTGATACTTCTCGCTCTGCACAAACAGAAAGGGGGTGTCGGCGGTGATTAGGAAAACAAATGTCAAGTTCTTTCACTCTGCTATCAGCACAGTCATGCACAGGTGCATGGTGTATGTGCTTAAGTGTGTGGAAGAACGCCCCACCAAAGCAGCTTCGCTGCTAATAGTAGGAGTCTGACTTGACGTAAGCTTAACCCACCAAATCATACACCCGTCTTGCATTTCAAAATAAAGTTTGGCAGAATCACGCTATAGTTAAACGCTGTAATTTCTCAGCAATCCATATTTTTTTTAGCTGCTGGTCTCACTGAGAGTCCTGTATTAGAAAAAAAAAAACGTGGTATTTCGTGCAGATACACGCTGTGTCTTTTTGCAGAGCAAACAAGCTCAAAAACAACTGAGCTGAAGTTTCCTCCACAAACAGGTTGAGTCAGGAGAAAACCGTACATAAAAATCACATGCACTCTGAAGAGTTGGTGAACTGTAAGGAATTTAACGTGGTTACCTGTGACAGGCCTTACCTGCACCATAACTGGTAAATAATTACAAAGTAAAAGACAGATGCAGCACAGAAAGTGCTTTGAGAGACCAAAACGCAAAACGCAGTTTCTCTCTCTGTCGACACAAGTGCATGTTTAGTTTATGATGTTCTCATTAAAATATCTGCAGAGTCTTGGGTAGCATTTTACAGGGAGGTCACGCTCACGGGGCTCCTCTGTAGATCATTTTATTACAGTTTTATTGCTCTGAGATGTAAACAACGCAGGGAAATAACACTCGCTCAAATGGTTTGCAGGAGCTTTCTCACTTTGTCGGACATTTTTCTGGGTTGTGCGTATCTCCAGGAGGCAAGGCTGTAATTCTGCTGCTGATTTTACAGCACCACAGCAAGCTGTATTTTTCAGCTTAACTTCACTTAAGTCCATCTCTTTTTTCTATATATATCAAACCTCAATATATATATATATATATATATATATATATATATATATATTGAGGTTTGAAATTGTACCAGCTGTGCAACTGTCAATCAAAAACAACGTATAATGAAACTGTTTGTGCAATATGTTGATATTAATAGTGGAGCGGCCATTTGGAGATTCCCTAAAAGTCTTCATTCAGTTGTATAAATTTATAGTTACTATAAAAACACACCACAGGGTGTGGCCGAAGATGAGACCTGAGCGGACAGGTAAACACACACATGGAATTTAGCGATAGTTTTATAAGCCTGTTCAAAACAAAACACACCTACACGCTGACTACAAAAACATGTCCATTTGATTTATAGCCATTACCCAAACACAGGTCCGAAATAGAAACCTCTCTATCCTCCTGCAGCTATGTACATAATATATCGTTTTAACATTAATCACTGTGGAAAAATTGAAACAGAAGGGATCAAGTTCAGCCCCTTGACACTGATGAATCAGCTTCACCTTATCAATAGAAATAGAGATAAGTCTGAAATGAAAAAACAAATTGCTGCAAAGCTAATGTCAACGCCCAATGCTTTGCAAACAGTTTTGACATCCTTTGAACTCTGCATTTACCTTGAACGATAACAGGGTTTTTATCAGTTGCGAGAGAAGCGTGAAGAAAAGCACGCTGATTTCATTGAAAAGCAGGAGAAGAAAAACGGGGGTTGATAAATAACATGTCTAATAGTCTGATTTTCTCTCCAACTCTCTTCTTTTCTCCTTTTCTCTTCACGTTTCTCAATTTTTTTTTAGTCGTTCGAGTTCGGACCGTTCGGGTTTGTGACGCCAAACCAGATGGGAACCTGTCCCAAACATGTCACTCGGAATTTGTCAGCTATGACAAATGACAATCTTAGTCTGTAGTTGGCATCATCTTCCTCGGCTGTGCCAACGTTAACATGAAGCAACACGAGATACAACAATAGAAAGAAAGTACAACAGCCAAGTTGACTAATATTTGGAGAGCGAAAGAGACAGTGTGTGTGCATAAGATGTGTTTGATCACTGAGATCCCAAATTGGTGTCCATGAAACGGATACCTTCACTCAGTTCGGCATCTATTCAGACTTTTTGCATAGGATGCAAGTCAAACACGAGACACAAAATAATTTTGAAAGAGTAGAGTCGACTCTAAAGAGACTTCTGCAAGCAAACTATTATATGTTCATTGCCTTGTCCTGAATGGTAACTGCCAAATAGCCTACGAAAAAAACAGTCTTTTTCCATGCTGAAGAGACGAAAAGCCCTTAATTTAACAGATAAACAAACCCAGCAATTTAACGGATTCAGTGTCTAAAGAGGGCTTGGCTTATTTCTGCTTCGCTTTACATCTCCGTCTACCTCTCCCACAGTAGAGTTGTCATGTCAAGTCTGTCGTCACCTGTGAAGTTGGGCCCGGGGCGCTGCGTTGTCACCAGGTGAGAGGAGAATCCTCCTCGTACTCATGTTTTATCACTCCAGCCAGCGCTGAGAAGCTGCTCGGTGAAGTCAGTGTAAAGCTGGATTAACCCCTTCCCAAGTTTCTGGTTGACCAGAGGGTCACGAGGAGCTCTCTTGTCTCTCACTCAACTCCCTTTTCTTTTGTCTGGAGGAGTATCTGAAATATTTCAGTCATTTAAAGAGCTTTTCTTTGCTGAGAGGCCGGGCCGCGTAGTTGCGGACCAGAGCTCGTCGGTTCACTCGTGCAGGAGCAGGTGAAACAGGAGATGTTGTTGGTTCGAGTGCCAACAGAGCAGAAATTCTTCAGAGGTTCATTTCTGTGATAGCAGAGTGAATGAATGAAAGTGGAAAAAGTGTTATCATTCCACCAGTGAAGAGATTAGGTTACCTCTCATCATATCAACAATAATCTGGTTTCATTTTACATCAACAAACAATCTTCACTTTCTCAAATGCTGCTAAACACAGAGCTGCTGAATGAGATATTTAACAACATTTTCCCTCTGTAGCAATGATTTACAATGATTACACATTACATAATGCATGTACATTATATTCATCTGGAAGATACCAAAGTTTAAAACATTTCCCCCGTATCAAGAGCAGCTCAGAGGTCAGTATGTTGCTCAATCACACTTGGACACATCAAACATTCATCGAACCTCCAACCAATTACTGGCCCACTCATATGGGGTTTAGCTTAAGCTGCTAACATTATTAGTAATATTCCTCAGCAAATATCAATGACAGCCTACATAAATCCTTCATTGATTCCTCCCAGCACAAAAGACCGATTGTGAAGTTAAGGTTAGCTTATCTATTTATATGTCTAAGCCTGATGTTTTTGTGGTTCGTCCCAGCTGTGTTGTTGCTCCTTCTTGTGAAACTGTTATTGAGATTGTAAATCATCTTTTCAGTGCATAAATCTGTTTTTTCCTTCCAAGACACGTTAGCTAACACTGCTGGCAGGCTGTGAAGCAGCTACATCAATGTGCGAAGAAGAGGATATTTTTCCAAACAGTACACTAACATAGATTGTATTAAAACAGTGTATCTTATTTTATTTTATTCATCGATGAAAATGTGAAACTAGTGATGGTGGAATGCGCAATACTGCATTGTTTCTTTGCTGTTACACATTGAAACTGCCCCATTAGTCATACTGTAATTAACCAGGCAATTAATGTGATGTGGGCGCCAAACATCTACCATGAGACTTCCGATGACATGGCCTGAACTTGGTCTGAGGACACTCCAGAGCTTCCTGCGGGCACTCTGACCTCCCAGGCAGTGTTTGCTCTCCGGCGCAGCATGAACATGTTTTCACTGTGGATCCTGGGCTCATAAAACACACTAATTAGAGGGCATCCTTCAGCCGAGTGCAGCTATCAGTCAGTCATTTTATGTTTATGGCCATTTTTTTCTTTCTGTTGCTATAAAATTCAGTCGCTGAAGTGTTGTATAGCTGACTTAAGGAGCCCTGAGCAGAGATAAGACACCCATAATGTCTCCCTATCAGCACTGAGGGTTAACGCTGTCTCCATCTGGGCTGTAACCCTTGGTCGGGCACATATGACATGACTCTGACAGTCGCCCACGCATGTTACAAGCCAAGAACTGTCTGTGTGTGTGTGTGTGTGTGTGTGCTGATGTAAAAGTATGTTATGTTGAAAAAACCTGGCATTCTTTGACGGTAAAAGAAAAGGCATAATCCCTGCGCATTGGCAACACAACAAATTCCAACATAAACAATCAGAAGTGTCATGATTGACACGTGAAATGTAGATTTAAAGAGAAGGAATGGATAGAGAGAGGTGTACTATTGTCATGGAGCTGCAGGTGACCACGTTAGCATGCAAAAAAACACAGATAGTAATACCTTAGAAAAGCTCAAGTCAAACAGACACTGTACTTTAAGACATGAGAAAAGATCGACAGTCCTGGTCCCATCCAGCAAGTATGCGATGAGTCACACCGGCTTGGGCAAACAAACTTGTCTGGCGTGACTCATAACCACTGACACATGGGCATCCAGAACACGTGGATGGGCACACAACGGGCAAGTCCAGGCAAAGAGCCTGACAGCCATTTACACCTGGATCAATCCTCTGATCCATGGCATACTAAATCATCCTCTACACCCGACTGTGAGAGTGTATATTTCACGTGAATGCATACATTTTTGGTTTAATTGCAGGTTTTCTTTTGCTACGCTGTCAGGATTGATCCATCTTAATCTATCTGCAGCAAGATCCTGCTCCTCCACCCGCCTACATGGCCATATACTCTCGTGATTAACAGCCCAGTGCAAACAGCAAAAACCCTGCAGTGAGTCACTGAGTCAACAAGTTGTCTTCTTGTCTTTGGCTCTAAACAGTTCCCATCACATCGTCCAAGACGTCTTAGAAAGAGCGCAACAGTTTTGTCTTTTCTTTTTTGTTTGCGGATATATATGTGACCAAAGTGTGGAAAATATGTTCTGTATGCAACATGTTCAAATAAATGTTTCTGTTTTTTTTGTTTTGTTTTGTTTTTGACTCACAGTTTCAGGTCGAGTTTCCAAAAGCAAACACACACACACACACACACACTCGCACACACACACACCTGTCACGCTGGCAGTTATACAGGGTTTGCATATCCTGTCTTCCTTTTCAAACAGGATCAATATTTCACAGTGAACAAAGCAGCCAACATCGTCTCAGAGTTGACGCATCATGCTGTATTTATTCACTGCTTCTTTCACTCTCTACTACCTGCTGAGGTAACTGTAAGGTTTGTAAGTCGTTGGTTGGTTGGTTGGTTGGTTGGTTGGTTGGTTGGTACAAGGTGGCGTGCCCTGTTTCCCACGAAGGGAAACAGGGCCAAACAATGACTTGAGAACATTCAGTACTCCTGGTTTAGGTTCTTTGTTGTACAGCTGATAATTCATTTGGTGGAATGTAGCAGTTCCTGCTGATGCCCTCAGGGAAGTAACACACAAACACCCAATCAACTGTGAAGTCTTGTTAGGTCTTCTAAAAAATGTGGCTTTCATTTTGCACGGTAGAGTCTTAACTTGCATTTATCGATTCACTAATGAACTGTGTTTACCGACAACGGTTTTCTGAGGTGTTCCAGAGCCCACGTAGTAATATTCTTTACAAAAGTATGTCGGCTTTTAATGCAGCGCTGCCTGAGGGATCGAAGGTCATGGGCGTTCATGTGCTTGTTCCTGGCCTTGCCCCCTTAATAGGTTTTCTTAATCTTTTAATGATGTTTTGGATTGTTGATGGTAAAATCCCCAAATTCATCGCAATTGTTTTTAGAGAAACGTTGTTCTTAAACTGTTGCCCACACAAAGTCATGAACCTCGCCCCATTTTTTGCCTGTGAACATGTGAGCCTTTCAAGGATGCCCCTGAAGTACACTGACTATTAAAGGTCCAGTCTGTAGATTTAGTTTGTTTATTTACAGGCTGACGTACAGTAACATTAAAGGTCCAGTCTGCAGATTTAGTTTGTTTATTTACAGGCTGACGTACAGTAACATTAAAGGTCCAGTCTGCAGAATTAGTTTGTTTATTACAGCCCCCTCGCCTCACCCTCTTCTTCCTAACATAAAGGAGCAACTACAGTAAAAGTCTTCAAGATCCAGAGTTTATTTTGTCCATTCTAGGCTACTGTAGAAACATGGTGGTTCAACATGGTGGACTCCGCCACGAGCCACGTTGTATGTAGATTTTATACCCATCCTAATCATGATCACCTGTTACCAATGAACCCGTTTACCTGTGGAAGATTTACAGTCGTTTGTTGCCTCTGTTCAAACCTTTGTGGAACCTATTGTCAGCATCAAATTTAGAATGAGTGTATATTTACAAAAATCATAGTTTGAATATTCAATATATTGTTTTTGTGCTGCATTAAATTAAATAAAGGTTTTGTAAATCATTCTGCATTCTGTTCTTATTAATGTTTCAAGCAGCGTCCCAACTTTTTCAGAGCTTGGCTTGTGCTAGATATTCCTCTCTGTAAAGTGTGAAACTGACTAATGTCTGACCTGACAAAGCTCCTGTGAAGGAAAACATTTTAAATCAAAATCCTTGTCCAAGTAAAGCTTTTATTTTTCTCTATCTAGCGTGCCTGAAACATTTTCTGTGATCAGGTTTTTCTTTTCAAAACCGGTTGAAGTTTCCTTGGACTGACTCCATGTGAAACTAATTAAGCATTTGGCCTGCGCATTCCTTTTGAATTTATTTGATAATAGCGCAATGACTATTACTAAAAGCACGCATGGTAGATAAAAAAATAGATGATTTCTTTCATTCATCATAACTGTGTTCGATGTAATAACTGTTAACGCTCTCTGTGAACCATAATTAACCTGCAAAAGTCCTCCCAATTTTTGATAACCAATAAACCTGTTTTATATAAATCACAAATCCTGTTTTATTTGCACTTTTTGGTCAGTCATCTGTTTTCAATGTTCACATGGCAACAGCAAGTGATGAAAGAGGAGTAAAGAAACCAAAGAGTCCAAAACTCGAAGCAGCCACAACTGAAAGTTGGTAGGCAGGTTTGCCTGGTAGCTTTAAAAGTAACATACACATTGACATGCCTCACCCTTAGCAGTTTGTCAGCCTATATCACCCATCTGTCTCTCTGCTCTGCCGTGCCACTGCCACCCTGCATCAGTATTACTGCCTGTTCTCAGGTTCAAGATATTTGCTCATCACTTCTCAGTATGTAAACATATTTCCGGGGAGTGATGAAGTTGGAGCCAAAACTCTAATTGCAGTATGTTCTGCTGCTGTAATAAACATTTCAAACACGAGCTATACTACTTTCTGCGTTCAGATCTTTGAATCCACCCACTCTACCAAGTCTAACGATTCTGGTTTGGCAACATGACATGAAACAGCGGTTTCACGGTTGAAAAAACTATTGATTCAATGTGCAACCCCAAAGGCGTGACTACCGCTATCGAGATGTTCTCAAGTGTTTTCAAGCTGTGCTCCAGAACCAAGGAGGTGTACTGACAACAATGGCACCGGCTATAGACGAGGTAGACGCTCCTATTGAGGCTGTTCATAGACAGGTGGATTTTGTTTTTCTCAAAGAGTCCGACTGTTTCCCCTTTTTGCAGATGCGTATATAAGCTAAACTAACCAGATCGAGAGTCCATTTTTATTCTGGCTGCACATTTATTTAAAGGGAAATATTGTGTCTCATCACCCATTATCAAATTAAGCTACATTAGTGTGTCACTGGAGAGTAAATGTATCAATAGACCACTGCGGATATTTTCTCTTAGAGAAACACATATTTGAGATTCTGTACTGGATATCTTAAATTTCAAACTTGGAATATTTTGAAGCGTAAAGTTTGTGCAGGTTACTGTGACGGCATACAGATGCAGCGACTTAAAATGTACTTGAGCCTTGACGCTCACAACACAGCTGCTCCATGTCAAAGCCACGCTGGAAATAAAGAATCTTGTGTTTGGAGCCAAGAAGCTGTTGTAGTTTAGTTATGAAATTTATGAGACTGATAAAGAGAAATCTTAATCATGAACAAATGTTATACTACAAATGAACCTGAAAAAAACAGCTGCCATCGACATCTGCAACGAGAACTTGCAATCCAAAGGAATCTGACAGGTTGACTGGAAATGTTTCGGGTTTTTTGTGTCCCTTATAACCCTTGTCTAGTGTGCTTTCCACAGAAAATCCACCCTGCTGTGACTTGAAAGTACAGCCATGAATTCTCTGCGGTCACTCGGGATATGAGGATGAAGACCAGGTCCCCGGGGTCTGCACTGGACACCACAGCTCAGAGGTCTCTAGCAGAGAATAGGATACATTTTTTTTTTCTTTTTCTTTTTCTTGTTTTTTTTCCTCTTTCTCCAGGGTCGCATAAACACCAGCGCCAGACCTGAGTGGGATCAAAGTGCTCATTAAAGAAGCCCACAACCCTGAGAAATGGCAGACCAAATAGCAGCCCATGGTGGCGGGCAAAAACTAAATTTGGAACAAGGGCATGCATTCATTTCCCAGGAGTGGGGTGTCTTAGGCAATTGCCATTGAGCAACGACAGTGTTTTAAACAGTAGTTTTTTAAAGCTACAGTACAGAAAAGAGAGAAACAGATAGATAGAGAGATATGAACTCATTGCGTCTAAAACTGTAGCTGTATGACAAAAAAGGAAATTAAGAGTTTTCAAAATGCGTCATTAAAAAGCGAAATGGTCCAGATAAATAGAATATCCTGCCAGCTATTCATTGCACAGGTCGATGCAGCTCATGCATGATCAACAAGTCTATAAACAAGTGACCGAACCTCCAGTTAAAACAACATACACCTATATGGAAAGAAAATGCACATTACATCTAATTTTCATACCACAGAGGTGTCATAGTTTCTGCTCATTTAACGGTTTCCGCCAGCTGGGCTGAAATAGTGGAAATGCAGTGCTTGTGCAGTCTGTGTGTGTGTGTGCGCGTGTGCGTGTGTGTGTAACAGAAACACACTGGGGCATCTGTTGTAACACAGGAGCGCGATTCACAGTTGGGCACTGATTCGAGTCAATGTGTTTTTCATGATCACAATCTTTTCTATCGGCTGGCAAGTCGCAGAAAAACACCTTTGATGTGGCTTCTGAGTGAAAGCAAAAACACAAAAGCACAATTACATATCACCGCTTACAGGGCTTCTTAAAGGCTCAATCAGAGAAATGTTAACATTTGTGCAAGGGACAATAGGTTTTCCAGTTCCGAACGTAAATCAAAACGGCCTTGTGTAAACAGAGGGAACGAGTCAATCTGGAATCATCTGTTGATTCAGATTTCTATTTGAGTCTTTGTGATTATGGCTTTCCCACCATTTCTCCGTAATTATAGGCCCGCGCTCCTCAGCAGTAAGGTTCACATTACAAGTGTGGTTATCAACATGTGTGTGAGAGCGAGTGAGAATGTGTGAGAGTGTGTGTACGTGACGGACTTACAGCACAGCCCGAGCGTGCCTGTGGTTGACCTGTTACCCTTAACGTCCACTGTGGAGGCTTAATTATCAGAAATAATGCCTCTGGTGAGGCTTAATATACACAGCGTGACACATGAGTGTACTGATGACAGTCGTGTTTGTCAGGGTTGGAAAATAACTTTTACTCAATGTCAGTTTAAAGCAACATTGTGTAGCTTTTCTTCCATAAAATAACTGACTTATGACCAGGTGAAAGGTGTCTCTTTCATTGCCACTCTGCACCCTGTGCCTCTGTTCCCACACTATGTGAGCTCCAGATACAATCACCTCAGACTCTTTACTTTAAGCCACACACCATCACCAACAATCGCACTGATTTTGGTGAATCGTATTTTATGGTGAAAATATTTTCCGCTTTCCATCTGTTGTCCTCCGGCTGCTCACGTATCAACTTTCAGTTGTTGCGAGCTGCAGCTGCTGTTAGCTATTGTCGGCTAGTTAGTTAAGTGTTTGTACTACAGGTGTTTTGGACCATCAGGAAGGAGGAATGGAGCCAGTGTCGTGCCAGAACCAGAGCTGGGCAAGTGGGCAATGTTAACGGGGCTCAGCAGCCTCTATGGACATAATGACAGAGGAGAAAAGACCAAAAGGGATGTTGACAGAAGCTAGGAAGAGAAAAAGAGAGTGAGTAAGCAAGAAGTCGCCAGACGAGTAAATCTGGGACTGACTTTCAGTCGTTGGCGAGAGCTCGGTGAAATAAAAGGCTGAAAGACAGACGCCGAGCTGGGCTGACTGCTGTTGGACTAGTAAGTAATATCAGCCGGCTGCTATGTCTTGTGTTGTTGACCTTGCTTGATGTTTTGATCATAAGTAATGTAATCATGACAAATACACATGTACAGTACCACAGTGGTATTACACTCGGACACAAGTATTGACATTTCATTTCCATGCTACGTTTCAGACAGTAATCAGTAATACTGTTCCTTAAACCACACGTGTACTATAATTACAAGTTAAGTTGCAGATTAAGATTTGATTAATTAAACTACCAAACAGTGCATATGCTAGGTGAATATACAGTATATTAAAAATGACTTTCTCATTCACTCACTATGACAGTTGACCCTATAGAAGCATATGCTGTGTCTCAATTTGTCACGTAGTACACTATGTACTTCCTGATGTAGTACACTAATTTCAGTAGGGTGGTGTTGCCTCAGTTCAGGTACGGCCGTTGTGCACTTGCTTCTTCTACTCCTCACCAAATTGCAATCGAGCGGAGCATTGGCGCCAACATTTGACTGCCGAAGTATAAATATAAAACACATGTACGACTTATATTTGTACATAGTAGTGTTCGCTGCAATCGCTTCAACTACAGCCACCATTTTTAGAACGGCGGTGCCTCCTCTTCTGCTACGTAGCCAAAATGGTGACCACTGAGTACTAGAAGTGTCCAGCGCTCCACTCGAGGGACAACGCACTTATGAACTCAAAATAAAAAGTATTACTCAAAAAAATGTAAGAGACAACAACTTATCAACTGACCAGAAACACAAGAAAACCTCGATAAGTTTGCCTCAGTTTACAAAAGATATGCTGAAAAAACAACACATGTAATGATATAATAGATCTATATATCAACCGCAACCTAACATCACTGTGTAACAAATATACGTATTTGTTATATTCCAACGTAGTTTTTTTCTTACTTGTAAAGGACTAGTTTTACATGGTAGTTTTTGGGAAGTACGCTTCTAGATGCTTCTTCCACCACCGATGTTTGTTTTTTTGCAAATGCAGCCAAAAAAACTAAAAGATTAGGCAAAACGCTATTTCCTCTGTCAAGCGGGAGGACTTTTGAGGAGAAACGCAAGCTTACAGCTTTTAGGTAAAACCACATTTTAACTGTGGAATTTTGATTCTCCAGAGAAGTCATCAGTCAAACAGAGGACAGGACTGAGTTGTAGTTTCTTTAAGCTCAAGAGACAGCGCCAACAGTCCCACTTTTTAAGTGTAGATAGAGATATTCCCAGATGAGGCTTAGACAGGCCTAACCCCGAATGATGAATTAGGCTATTCACCTCTCCCAAATCCACACAGACCTCTGTGTGTGTTTTGTCACATGAAAACACAAGGTTGCCTCTTGTACGCCGGGCCCAAGTATGTAAAAACAGAGGAAATAGCTGAAAGAAAAGGTGCAATTTTTCTTCATCTCAAAGAGTGTGTGTGTGTGTGTGTGTGTGTGTGAGTGTGTGTGTGTTGGTGCACTGCACGACTCATGAGAGAGAGAGAGAGAGAGAGAAGTGAGAGCGCTCGCATGCATGCATGAGAAGCACATGGAGGGAAAGTGAGAGCGCGAAGGGAGAAAGAGAAACCGACCTCTAATTCGCTGATCTCAGCTGATTACATTTTCCCGTCCAGACGGTAGACATTCCTCCAACCTGTGGCCACAACCATCGGGCCCCTTGGTTTTAACTCTGCAGCAGAGTCCCATTAGAGGTAAACAAGCGTGAGTCTATGCAGGCCGCAGAAACAGGTGGGCGTGAGGGGGGGGCGAGACTGGTCACTGAAACGCAGTTAAGAGGTCAAGAGACACAAAATCACCAAGACTTTAGAGAGACAACACGAGGATTCAGATTTTTTCATCATTTTCAACCTTTGCTTTTCTCACGGACATCAAAAAAGGGAGAGGCGAACGTTGCCTCGCGGTTTCTGTCTGTTTACATGGCTGTGAAAACACAACATCTGTCCCACGAAGAGTTAAACATCAGATCTGTTTGCTGCTCTAAGTACAGGCTTCGAATGTGATCTGATCAGAGTGAAGCTGTCATTCCCACAGGCACTAAACCACTTCACATCTCTAGGCTGGCATGTGAAACTGTTGGTGACACTGGGAAGACATGACATGGCAGAATTTAGTACGATTCGTAGTAAATCCATGCTGTCCAACTCTATAGCAGCTCCTCTCACAGGCCTGTGTGTTTCTGCACACCGGTGGTGGAAGACATATTCCTACAATATTAATATGAAGGATCTATTCTAGCTGCACGGGTCATCCACTAATCGGATGATCTGTGGTTCAATCCCCTACTCCTCCAGACCGCTTATCGTGTATCAGAGATTACTGAACCCCAAATTGACGCCGAAGGCTGTGTGTGAATGCATATGACAGGTTAGCTCCCCAGAACTGATGAGCAGTTCACACCTTGCATGACAACCATGAGTGTGTGAATGTGTGTGTGAATGGGTGAATGAGATATGTAGTGTAAAAGCACTCAGAGTGGTCAGAAATCTAGAAAGACGCTATATATAAGTCTTTCTGTTCTATCTGTTCTGCTACACATACATGCATTACTGAGTTTCACCTCTTTGAGCCTCAAACAGTTATTTAAATGAAATCGTTAGAGATGTTTAGAGGGGAAATCTTTCCTTGGTTGAACAGCTACAGGCTCCATCAGACCTGTTTGTCAGAAAAACTTTTTGGCGAGAGGCAACAAAGGTTTGAACTTTTCCCTCAAGCTCTCTGTTTTCTTTGTTGACACAAGTATTTCTGTTGCTCTTCGTTCGTGTGAACAACTCGGAGTGGAAATACACAGGTAATGTACAAGTATTTTAAAATTATACTCGAATAAATGTATTATGTCGCTTTCCGCCAATGCTGAACACATACGCACAGTCATAACATACACCTCGGGGCCAACGGCAGCATCAGTTTTTCCGCCATGAAGGCCACAAAGGTCAGGAAACACTGGCAGCGTTTCAACAACCCCGCTCCTCCCTCCCTTTCTCTGTTCCTCAGCAGGTCACACGTTTACTATCAACAGGAAACATCTTTCACAGCAAAGGAAGTGTTACTCTCTAATTGGCCTGATGTGATTCAATGACCAAAGTGCTGTCAGCCAATGGGTGGAGGCTTATTTTAAGAGGAGGTATAAAAAAGAACAGAGGCCCTTCCAGAAAGCTTAGACGGCACAAAGTTCTCACACTGGCTACATGGTGTGCTCTCGGCTCAACTTCTGCAAAGTTGTTAAGACTGTACATAGACGCATTACTAAGCACATCTGGTTTCATTGTTGTTTCATGGATCCCATAACACATCATGAAACCACAGTCTAAGCAAAAGAAGATGGGGGGAAACCCAGAGTGTTAAAAAAAAAACTGACCTCGTTATGATTCTCCAGTCTTGGCAAATGCGTTCCCCCTCGCACATTTTATGAACAGAGAAAAATGATCCATGTATCCAGTAGCCTGTAATATATCAAATCATAAATCATAGAGGAGCTAACTGGCGTATGAAGGTGAGAGGAAGGTCCAATTGAGAGGGATTTACTGGTATTTTTTTACTTTTGGAGCTCTGCCTCATGACAGAGCAGTTACCCTCTCGCCTGTCAGTGATGCCACATTCTCATTTTTAGTCTGCACATTCCTGAAGGCGATTGTTCTTGCCAGCTTTGACTCTTTTTTTTTTTTGTGAGATGCATGAGAGCAGAGCCAAAAATATCATTACACAGAGAGGGTGACATTAGGGGAACGCGGGCCTAGCGACGGGGTACTATGACGGAGTTCCCTGATTAGTGTGTTACCACGCAGAGACAAAGGGCCTCTGAAATCACAGGAAACAGAACAATCAAAGAGCCGGCGCACATTCCAAGAAAAGCAGCGCGCCACAGAAACACAACATGATCCAGGACATTGCTGCGTCTGAACGTTTGATGAAAGCTGAGCAAGTGTGATGAATTATTAGTAAAAAAAAAAAAAAAAAAGATCCCAAGGACGGAGCTGAAATCTTAAATTACTAAAACGCAGTCAGTAACTTTGATTGCTGTGCCGGACATTTTTTCTTGCTGAGAGAAGGAAAATCAAAAGAAGAAATGAATTGGAGCCATATTTGGATTAGAGGTGGCCTTAATTATAACTTCCACACTGTTTAAATCTGTCTTACGATCCAGCTGACAGGTATTTTCATACACTTGCATATGCAAAACCAAGAAACCCTCAAAACTGTGGGATCCCCTCCTCCCCCCACCACCACCATCAGGCCCACACATCTTCTTCATGAACCATTAGATTAGCCTGGACTCAGGAAATAACTGGCTCCTTCCCCTTCTCCAAAATGGCAGCTCTGTTTCCGCAGCATTGGTTTGCTGGATTAGAACAATTCCCCACCAGCCCATAATTTGTGGGATTCTCATAACATGCCACACCCTGCCATACATTTCCATTATAACTCCATTTTGTCCTCTGATGAGGATATTTCAGGATGAAGCAGGACGTCGTTTTATTTCTGGCGAAGGACCCTCTGGTTTTTGGGGGTCTGCTCTCGGTTAAGCCGTGCACAGATGAGCTTCCAGCCGCTAAATGTCTCAGATTTCTCCTCAATTGTTCGGTAGCAGGTAACAACAGGGTTGGGTAGAAAACCCTCAATGTGGGTGCACAAATTCTAGGTCAAGTAGAGATGAAGGGGATCTATTTTCAGCAAAAATATGCTGTTTATCTCTGTGTGTAAAACCCATAAGGGACCTCTTCCCCCACAAGTCAGGCCCACTTCTCTAACTTGTGGTGTATGTGGCTACCTATGTAATACGGTCCTTAGATGATCTGTTTGTGTTTCTCCTTTGTTGGATCTTTTTCATGTGTGATAGAAACTACTGCCAAACTGATTAGCAACAACTAATACTGAGTTAAATCCAATTTTAAGACCTTGACGGAGAGTTTTTTGACAAAGATTAGAGACGTGATATCTTTAAAAATCCTCATTTGAGTATTAAATGGAGAGAACAGATCAAGCTGTGAGTGTTTTCTCTGTATTTCCAGGCCAACAGCGTATCAGTCAGGCTTGTGCAACGCAATGGGGCGAGGGCGAAAAATGCCAGATGAGTATAAATCTTAGCACGGTCGACCTCAGAGTCTGAGAAAACAAATTAGGGCACGGCAGTCCCCTTGGCTCACTCCGAGAGACACACATTATATACACAACTGGTGTACATGTGTTCCTGTTGTTAATAGCTGATTTGAAAGACAACATTCGACATCGGGCCTCATCGCAGGCAAGTATGCGATATCACGTGTCGTGAGCCTGCGTGAGGTCCCCGCCGTTAAGATGATCGTAAGACAAAGCACAAAAGAGAGATGCAGAGATCAAGAAACAATGTAAACGCAGCTCTCACGTTACTGTTCAGCTCAGCAGGAAGATTACGGCATGATGTCTGAATTGTGAGTGATGCATCAGTTTCCTGATAGTGATTAAGACAAAGAGGCTTTAACTAATCACATGGCAGAAAAAAAAAAAACCCGACCATTTTGTTCCATTACACCATCCCTCCACGAACACCACGACGCTCCCACATGAAGATACGACACATATATGCATGGCTGCACACACACACACAAACACACACACGTTTAAAAATACAAACGTTACTTGTGCACTCTTCCCAGAAACATTATGTCAAGCATTTAGCCGAAGAAGTATTTGCCGCTCATAAAGGTGCACCACACTGAGCAGAGGGGAACTGTGATTGTTCACTGCAAACATGCAAGCCACCTCAGTTTTGCGTTAACCCACAAAACACAAGTGCTTGCAGTCGCACACACGAAACACACTTCAGGAAATTATGGCCAAACTGTGAGAAGATTCACTGTTCAAAAAACAGGAAGTGGTTACCAGCTGCATTAAACCAGAGTACACTGCTGTAATTCTGACGCTCAAAACACATCGACAACATGCAATATATAACTACATTAAAACTCTAAAGCAGAACTGAGAAAAAAAAATGTTCCACCGCCTCCTCAAATTCATTTTTTATTCGATTTATTTGCATAGGAGAGCGCTGCATTATTTATTTATGCTACTAGAATGTAGTTCCTCAAAGAAGCGGCCCCTGTCATTAGAAAGTTGTAGCGACTGACATGCATGCAGGCCTCCTCTATCTCTATCTCTATCTTATCTCTATCCCTTTAACAAAAGAATGTCTGAATTGCATAATATGCCAAGTAGATAAGTAGTGAAGGCTTATACCTGCCCCTGAGGTGAACAAGAGCAGCTGTGTTTCAGAATGTCACCCAGAGCCGCGGGGCTCCCCATCCAAAAAGAGCACACATGCATTTATGGATCAAGTTTGTTTATCCCCTCGGCCTGCCGCAGGTTGAAGTGCCTGGACACGCTGACGATTTGCTAAAGGCTTAGATGGGAACAAAAAAAAGAAGGGAGTTAGAGAGGGAGAGCCACTATCTGGGCGGGTTAATATGAGCGACAACACGGGCAACAGGTCCTGTGACGAGCTGGTGTGAGAACAGGTTCTGACAGTTAAGCTGAGCCGCAAACAAGATGGGCCTGATAAGTGCTTGAGGGAAAAGTTCAGGTGAATTTAAAGTGGTCAGTCAAGGTTGAGAGGGTGGGGGACCTCGAGCTCTCCAAAAGGTCATTGACTCTTAGAAGGAGCCACTTTGACCTCTGACCCTTGAAGAAGCCTGTGAGACCTGTGGTCACAGGGTCAGATGTCGGGGAGGAAGAGTTGCTCTGTCTCGGCTTTCCCCGCTCTGTCACAGCGAATGTAGTTGCTAAGCACTGTGTGCGTGTGTGTTTGACTTACTATTCACTGTGGCAGTACGAGATGAACACATATTTTGGGAATAGTCGGTTGATGAATAAGAGACTCCATCGCAACACCGTGGTTACGTCAACAGTAGTAATCGTTCATTCACAAATAGACCTGACTCTGCCATGACATATTAGAAAAACATGTATTGAAGCCTAAACCGGACTTCCATGGCGACTATATTTCTCTGTGATCATTATATCATTTGATTTTTTTTTTAATTTAAGCTTTAGTCTTCAAACCTCCACATTTGATAAGAACCAGCCCTCGTCTATCTTCACCCGACAAGGAGCCCATAAATTACAGCCTGATCAATGGCGCGCCCCATTTGGGGAAGTGAGTGAAGAGGCACAGATGATACAAGAGATACGGGTTATTAAAGAGCAGCGTGGCGCAGGAGGGGGGTTTGAAGTTAACCAGTCGGGTGAGGCCCCTGAGCCATTACAGCGGGTTAATTATACCTTAGTTGAAGTGTTAAATAGACCAGTAACCTGTGCTTTGGTGCCGTTTATTGAAGCCAGGTGTAGTAAATAAATCAATTAGGTATGTGGCTGCAGAAGTAATTTGACTCAGCTTGGCTCCTCTGGGGCGTTTTTGAAGCTATCTTTGATTTTTTTTTTTGTCGTTGGGGGCTGTGTTTTCCATTTTCAGTTCTGCCACAGTTGCAAAAAAAAAAACAAAACACAACGTTATTTAAAATAGGTGAAAATCCTTTCAAACGTCAACGTTTTGTACAGATTTTAAATCAGTTTACATCAATGAATTGCACATAGCCACAAAAGAAACTGCTGAAAGTTAGAGAGGAAACCGACATGTGGCTCAGCAAACCACTCTCGCTCCGTTGAGGTAGCACACTTCACACATGATGAACTGAATATTTTTCATCGGTGTGGATCCTCTCTTCGCATCGTGGACCCACCTGGTTAGCTGACAAACCACACTACAAACACCAGTTCCTGTCAGAAGGGTAAGAGTGAAAGAGGGACACATCAAAATATGAATGCTGCGCGTGCCAAATGGTCGGTACACACCGGATCTCGTTTTGTTTGTCAACCACAGGTTGTTATCTTCTCTGGGTTTTTGCAGCCAAGCCCAAAAATCTAAATTACTCAGTTGTAGATACACCCTATGCACCTGATCACTCCCTTTAACTGCTCTAACTGTTCAAAGTAGAAAACACATTGATTTGGCACTTGTTACACCCAAAAATCATGAAATCATCTGTATTTTTCTGACTGTGAAACTTACACTGTGGTCATAATTCGGATCGATTAAACAATAATACAGTTTCATTATTACAATGTGAGAGCCAACAATAGGATGGGAACAAAAAGATGATACTAAGCATGCTGCGCTGGAAACCATCCGTCAGCATTTTTCTCACCCCTCACCCAGCTTAAGAAACAAGGGGTGTTTTATGACAGTTTGACTCTGGGTTAATGTCCCCGTGCTCCTTTGAGATAACATCTGTAATGTGCAGAGGAACCTGTCTGAGCCCCCCTGTGCTACAGCCCGATGAGTTATTGACCGAGTGAGTCCTGGATGGCTTCAAGGAAACTTGCGATGGCTCCTGGCCTTGGGTCGTGGAAGAGAACAGGCTTCACCTGCGTGGATTTGAGTTTCCGACCTGCCGTGTTTGATATTTGATTTAGGACCTTTAAATTTGTGGAAATGATTACACCTGGAAGTGAGGCTTTACGAATATATTACTAACTTTGAATTTCTTGAGCTTTACTTTACATGATGTCAGTAATTAGAGAGGTTCTGATATATTTAAAATCAGTTTTGATATAACGGGTGCTTTAGTTTTGTGCTTGTGTGTTAAAGCTAGGGGATTCACAAGAGAAAATGAAGCAACAATGACCGAGATATGACTTTTCATCAAAACCACTGGATCCTACATTTCCCGTAATGTTGCCTGATTCTGCTTTGGGTTAATGAGTAACTTCTTGTGGGAGCAAGAAGTTATTGGGTCTAGTCAAACTTGGAGTCATTTGAAGCCATCCCACGCGATAAGTTTGTAAGCGTCAAGCCCAAATTTTTGCCAAAGCTTCCCCCTGAGCCAGCATCATCTGGAGGATGTGTGTGTGACTGAACTTCTTCAAGACATCTTTAAGATCAACATGTGTAAAATATCTTGACCTATCTGAGGCACTGACCCTGAGATTGAGAAACAGTCTTCGTCTTTAGTCATATTCCTGCTCTTTCTTCATCACACATCCAACTATTATTTTTCAGATACATCTCGAACTCTTGACCGCTCTAGTTGACATCTGACTGACTCCCATATGAAACAAACACTGTGACTTCTACTAGCTACGCATTGATTTCAACATCGCATTGCAACTCACTCATTTCCCAAAACAACTCATCAATAAGCTTTCAACAGTTTCCCTCTGAAAGTTTCCCGTTTTCAATGTCATCCATTTAGAAAAACACAACGCCATTCATGAGTACGGGATCAATATCCACTCTCTGAAAGAGCGTGGGTCTGTGAAAACAGACGGGTGCACTCAAGGAATCGTAACCAGGTGTAGGGGAGGAAATACCTGGAGCATTCCTCGCTGGAGGAATGTTTTTATTAGCCTTTTTACAAATGTCGCCATTTCGAGGTGTGTACACTATAAAGTGCACTACAGGCTGGATCACTCCATCAAGCAGAGCGTTGCTTCAATGGGGAACCTGTGTCGAGGCCGGGGTTATGCTATTTGAACAGCTGGCACAGTTTAGTTCGGCATGTTCAAATGTGCACAGGTCTGAGGCTGTCGTACAGCACAGAGGAAAAAAAACACACAGGCCCTCCCCGAGCTTTGGGCAGGATAGACTCAAATTTATACAATGTCATCATACTGAAAGTAAAACAGTCGAGTTAACCCGCTAACATGGGATGGGTCAGAAACCAGAGAACAGAAAAGACACATCGAACTATCGGTGAAAGTGTCAGCTTTAAAGGCGTTGTTCGACATTTTCGGGAAGTGTTTGCTTCTTGCAAAGAGCTAAAAGTGAAATATTCCACCACTCTCTCAGCTTAGCTTAGCACAAAAACTATGTTGAAACATCTAGCCTGGCTCTTCTTTTTATGCACACTTTGATTTTTTTGTACAGATTGAACAAACAAGATATAACACGTTGTTAGCTTTGGACAGAGCCACGCAGGCTGTTCCCACCTGTTTCCCAGCCTTAGCACGACTAAGCTAAGCTAACAGCTTCCAGGTTGTAACTTCATATTCAGCGTACAAACATCACAGAGGTATTTATCTGATCCTATTCTTGCTAAAATAACTTCTATTTCTTAAGTTGCAGCGAGCCCGGTCAGCTCTTTGAATTGTCACGTGTCTGTAAATGTTCCAGTCCTTTTTCAGAGTGGCCCACTTCAAGCCCCTGAGAGCCTGCCAATTCTCATTTATCAAATAAAAAGCACCTTTCTTAGCACTTTGGAGAGAAAAAAACAACATTTTCACAGCCAGTGAAGCCATGTGTGTGTGGTATGACGAGTGGGACCGGTGTGATTCCTGGTGTTAACAGCTAATAAATTGGGGGCCCATCCCCGGTGCTCTACTGGCTCAATTATATCCACATGTAGCCATTATTCCTGCCATGTTAGCCGGAGTGAGCTGCATATTTTTAAAAGAGTTGGTTTCCATAACACTTGCTGAAAGCTACGCTTGGTTGTCGAGACACATGTTTGGGTTCTGTGGAAGCCAGACACTGGCTGTTTTAATGCAGAGGTGCTGTGGGACGCAGCGGGGGCGAGTATGTGCCCTTTGTTTTCAAAAGTCTCACCTGGAGTAATGTGTTTGGAGACAATTAACAGGTTTATTACCTGGATAGAAAAATTCTGGGAGAAGGCTGGGGTTGTCTTAAGAACTTTTCTCCAAAGATACAGAGGATAGGTGTTTCTCTGGTATTTTAACACTGACATACACACACCTAGCTTTTCCTGGAGGTTAAAGTGTTATCGAGAGGTGTTGGTGCAACTTTATGGTCACTTTTGCAGCTTGAACCGTACGTTTCTAATATTCGGGCTACCCTCGTTAATGTAAATGACTTGCTCTCTCTATAAAAGAGAGTTACAAACCTTAAATGTTGCAGTCATTGTTTGTCTTCGTGGTAGAAAATGTCTCTGTGTTCTCAGGTGGTTTACCTTTACAACTTAACAATGTAAACAACCCGGGTACTGTCATGCGACACATTATTCAAATGACTGCGGCGCAATTAAGCACTGTATATACAGCAGGTTGGCAGCAGCTCTGTTTGTTGACGCTTATCTTTAACAGTGAAACTCAACTTTCTTCAGTCATGCTAATTCACTACAGAAACCTTGTTGAATGTTCCCCAGCAGGTACAAATGTGTGTTCAGGACTATCTGCCCCGTCCCGCGCTGTTTTTTTAACGAATGTTTGAGGTTTTCTGAAATTGGAGCAGGACTAGGGCCAGCTCTTTGAATGTCATGCCGTTGGCGCGTGCCAACCTTTTCTGCTAAACATCCCCCTCGTCCTCCTTCCCCCTTCTTTTTCCAAAGGGGGGTTGGAGAGCCTCAATGCTATCATTCTTTGATTCTGTTTGAATCTGGCCGCGTGTGAGCAGGAAAGGGAGCCAAACGTGCTTCCTGAGTGGTCCGGGGGGAAACTCTGTAATAAGCAAGGGGTGGGTGGTTAAAAATAACCGGGCTATATAAGCCTGGAGCAGGATCCCACTCACTCTCATACTCTCACTGACTCTCGCTCAGTCAGGACGTCCCGTGCAGGCCCCGGCGCTACATCTCACACTCACACACTGTTTTTCCATGGAAGTTTAGCAGAGTATGCCACATGAGGCAGAGCTGATGTGTCCAAATCCTCACCACAGTGACGGAACACTTACAGACCTGACCCAGACATAATGCAAGCCTGTGTTCATGTCACTGAATCGAACAGCCCAATAACAACTTACGGGTGACAACACAGGATTTCATAATGGAGAATATGAGACGAGCCATGTGATACACCATTAGTGTTGTTTTTAAGAAGGTTTTAGATTTGCCTTCTTAAATCATACTGATCACAATTTTATGAAGAAAATCTCACTGCTGTAATGTTAACGTCACAGGCGTGTTGTTTGTTTGTTTTTGTCCAAAACTTTGTATATCAGGAGACTTTAAGGTGTTATCTGCTTTTCCACAACCACTGAAGGACTGGACGCAAGTCATGCACGTATTTTTGGTAAATTCTTAGATGAGGCGTACTGATTTTCATGGAGGAGCTACTTTTATTTCTAAGAAAGCGTCCGTATTTTGGTCAAAATGACTCATGAGAAAATGCATTTGGAAACAGGATGTTTTAAAGAATCACTGCTACGCGACGGTTACGTTCTATATGAATATATGTATAGGATATACATAGTAGATAGATACATGTCTGTTACATGATAGGTAGCGGGGAAGAAGTAGGAATAAGTAAACTTCCTCCTCCTGTTTTTGAACGTGTAAGACTTTGTTTGTGTTGCATAAGCGAACTTAATCATTAAATTTGGGTTCAGATTTCATTGCATTTTTATTATTATTTGTATCTTGTTTTCTTATTATGCTTGTTCTTATTTTTTCTGCCACACGTTTGAAAATAAAATCTGAACAACCACTTTGTGGCTTGTAAACATCTTGCCGATAACTTAAATGAACGGAGAAGTCGGCAGCACGTATACAACAAATTTTATAATTGTGAAATGACACACGGGTTGCCCAATGGAAAAACGATTGTGTAAATTGCGTCGATTCAGGGAAAGAGATTTTCAGAAGTTTCTGAGGAAATGAACGCTTATTTCATACCAAGATTTCAGTGGTTCCTCTTCTGCAGGGAAAGTAAAATAAACAGCTCGCGCGCGGCTGCAGGTAGGAAGACAGTGCTCTGACTCAAAGGGCACGGGGTCAAGAGGCTGAGGAGGACGCTGAATCCCTGCAACAAGGTGTTTGTCCTATTTTTGACCTCTGACCTCTCTGTGCAAGCAAAAAGAGAAATTCCTTACAGAGAGTACCACCTTTTTATGAACTTCTCACAAACTTCCACTGAGGAATGTTTTCATGTGGGCTGCTGCAGTGAAAAGCGCGTCCCACCCATCGTATGTGAGGTCCTGTATGTTCGACTCGATGTGCCCAAATGAAATTCTATCGTCGCGTACGTACATTTCTCCACAGGAAGTGATGGATCAGAATGAAACACAGACCTGTTTCTTAAACGTCATGAGAATTAGCGAGGGCTCCTTTCAGGGAAACACCAAACTCGCCAAGTACAGCTTTCTTTCTTTTTTTTTTTTTTTTTTGCCTTTCTTATCCCTCTGCTGCACGTCACAGTGTGTGGAGTTTCAACATGATTTCAGGCTACTCAAGAGCAAATTTTTCTCTCCTGACTGGCTGACATTTGAATCCGCCAGGTGCAGAGTTGTCTCGTGAAGTCTTTATAAAGTTCTGCCGCAAATCTCCTGTTAATCAGGTCTGGTTACATTGTGACATTTAACCACATGCATGCAAATAATGGATTAACCAGCTAGGCTGAAAATATGACAAGCATAGCGTGTGGTGTGAATTCTATACAAGACCAACGACGCTTGGTCTGTACTCATTTCACTCTGGTACGGTGGGTTTATTCAAATTGAACTAAAAAAAACATGTTAATCTCTGAGCTTTATCGGAGTCCAGTTTTGTTACCATTGGACAGATCCAGGCTAGCTGTTTGCCCACTGTTTTCAGCCTCTATGCTAAGCTAAGCAAATCAGCTCCTGGCTGTAGCTTCATAACAAACACAGAGATATGAGAGCGATATTGATGTTCTCACCTCAGCAAGAAAGCACCGTATTTACCCAAAAAATGACTTTAAACAAGACGCTGAAAAGTCTAAGAGCTTTACACAAAAGCATAAAATCAATGAAAATGTGAGATGAAATGAAAAAATTAGATGTCCACAGCGGCTGACATGCAACAGCTTGAACACGCAGAAAACAGAACTATCTTTACTATTTTTGCAATAAATTGCGTGATATGAATAATATAACTACAAGAGGTCAAACAATAGATGAAGTTCCTTAAATTAAAATTCGGGAGCATTACAAAGCATTAAAGGTGGCTGAGTAACAGAGGAAGTCAGAACACTCTCACTGGTAGCTGAGCAGAGCAGCTCTGCCTGCACAGGGGTCAGAGTCAACGGTCAGGAGTTCAGGCCAGCCACTCCGTCGCCATTAAAAACACACTTCCTCTCCGGCCTTACTGGACTGCTGCCGTGTGACGCACTTTCCACTGAACACACAGCACAGATCAGGGATCAGGATGTGGAAACCTCACGACTGCACTGACAGAGTGTACTGTTAGTGTTGCTGCTGCTGCTGCTGCTGCTGCTGCTGCTGGTGGTGGTGGTGGTGGTGGTGGTGGACATGACAGGTTGATGAGAGATGTCATGTGGATTTGAGCTCACTTGTTCTGTGTTTGTTCAGGTCATCATCGCACCGAGTACTCGAGTACTCTGAGATACTTGAATAGTTCCATTTGATAGCACTTTATTCTTCAGGTGCACAACAGTTAGGAGTGAATTATTTACTTGTAAGTGGACAGATTAAGATAAAACTGATAAGGTAGATTAAACTGTGCCAACATAATACAGTAAAACTGAGCTCCAACTGGCTGGTTACATTAATAATAATTCAATACTGACAGGGACGTTCTGCCTGCATTTAAAAGCAATACTTGTACTTGTAATTGAGTATTTTTACATTGTGGTGTTGTCACTTTTACTTCAGTAAAGAAGCTGAATACTCCACCTTCCACCTCTGCCAAAGATTGTGGGATTGAACTAAAAAATATATGATACATTTTTGATTGTGTCGCCTTTATTTCTAATTTTATTACATCTTGTATTTGTTGGAAATTGTGCATTATGTCAAGGGAGTGATCCTAAAATCCAGATAGCCGAATTCAAGTAGAGGTGAAGGACTTTACATCAAGAAAACAATATGTGTATTAACATTTATTCAAGCGTTTCAAACAGAGTTACGGTTGGCCTAATGACCTCTGGAGCCAGAGGATTCCTGCTGGGAAAATCAGCCTCGACTGTCTGTCATGTCAGAAACCAGATCCCTGAGCAGAAACAGTAAACAGGTACGCAAAGAGTTGTGATGTAAATGTTGGCTCCAATCGACACCGCAGCCCCCTCTGTATGTCATTTACACCTGAATGCGACGTTACTTTAAATCATGTTTACATTACAAGAGTTTAGATGCGTTAAAAAAAACCGTGAAAAACCGTTTCAGACCGACCCTGGCGCCTGTTTAGACAAGCCTGCTGTGCGAGAATAAAACAATCTTCCATTAATGATAATGAGCCGAGAGCGAGACGCGCAGCAGCAGCAGCAGCAGCAGCAGCAGCAGCGGCGGCGCATACGCATTAGAGAGTATCTCCATCTGCATGAGCAGGTTATTGCATCATTTTCAACTTTAATAGACAAGAAGCTTTATAGAGTTTGAAGGGATGTTTTGTCATTATAATGAATAAATAAAAATAAATGATGCAGTCACATGGAAGTTAAAAAAACATACCCAACATATAAATTTGGATTTTTTGTGTCCATTGCTATTAGATTCCTGTGCCATACTCTCAATTATCTGCTTTCTGTTGAACATCCTGTCATAGCTCTGCCTTTAATTCCAGAGTTTTAACCCACTACTTTGAATCTGATTGTATTTTATTACTGTTCATCAAAAAAAAGCCATATCTCCTTTGTGTTGTGATGATTAAGTGAAGTACTGACAGCCTTTATATTAAGCTCTGGTGCGGCTTGGCCTCGAGCACTTTCTGTCATTAGGCTTGTTCTTTTCTGCATATTACGTAAGTATCTATGGTTGCTATATTGCTCGTGTGTTTGTAATTTGCCAGCAATTTTTTTCCAACTGGCTCGGTCGGTGGGTTGGTCTCTGTTTTGCGTCAGCCCGTGGGGGAGGTCCCACACTTTATAGGCAGGTCTGCGCTGCCTTGGACTGTCACACTGCACACTGAGCAATGCTGCCTGCAGGAGCCGCTTTATAAAGAGCTAAATTTACCAGATTTTACGTTGTTTCCTGAGCTCTCACAATTGGCCAGGCGAACTCGGGTTAGTGAGTTATAAGGTTCGGAGGACCTCCTACCACTTTGAAACTTGTTCATGTCTCTTTGGAGCGCAGCTGTGGAGAGGCGACAGTGAAATAGACGCACAGGATCTCTGGTGCGGCTGCCGCTCAACACAACGCGACTTTGACAAGAGATAGTTTTATTATTTCACCAAAACGATGGCCTTATCCGGAGTGATGCTACCGTCATTTTCGACATTCTCAAACCAAAGAGAGAAAACCTGGGAAAACGTAAGTTAAAAAAAACAAACATTTTGTCTTTAAAGATTTCTGGATAAATGTGCGCTGCTGTCACCTGTTTTCATATGTGGAGCTGAACTTATTTGCTTTAGGAAAACAAGAAACGTATTTAAAGAAAGTTGGAGCTGCAATCGTCTCTACATTTCGTATCAAATCTGATCATATCTTGTTTATTCTTTCAGAGATGGAAAGGAGAGATGGACAAACTAGTCTCCACCAACTGCTCCATGCTTGAAATGGTACACAACCTGGACAATCACAGCAAAAAGGACGACGAGGATCTGAGTAACTATTTGGATCTGGATTTTATTCTCGCCAACACAACTTGCTCAGACAGCGCGGCGGAATTTGTGGGCACAGTTGACCACAGCATGTACACGACGGGGAACTCTGTGCCATCCTATCCAGCTGCAGACGACCACCGCTCCCCACCGCCCCCGTACGGCGCCAGCCTCATGACAGAGCTGCTCCGCGCCGAGGGAACCAACAACTATGGCATTACGCGCAACCCAGGCGTTCAGGGTAGATTTTACGCCAACACGGCGCATTTTCCCCGCCAGGACATCAAAGTAGAGCCACCCATGGACGGTTATGGCCCCGTTATGGGCATGGTGCCCCAAAGCTGTGGCAAAATCAAGCAAGAAGGGAACGTTTCGTGCATGATGTCTTTCGAGCAGCCCAGAGTGGCCATCTCTCCGCGGGCAGCCAGCAACATGACCCCGCCTCTCAGCCCCGATGACCAGGGAGCTTCGGACTGCCAGACACAGCTGTGCCAGCCCATGAACTTCTCACAGAAGTATCACACACCAGCGGCTTTCCCGCACCACCCTCAGGCTCCCCAGATGCAGATGTCCTACCACGGTCCGCACACTGCATTTGGCATGTACGACGAAGGTCTCAGCATGCAGCCAGGCGCACAAAGGGTGATGCTCACACCGCCCTCATCTCCCCTCGAGCTGCTGGAGTCCAAACCCAAGAGAGGGCGTCGCACATGGCCACGGAAGCGCACGGCCACGCACACCTGCACCTTTGCTGGCTGCGGGAAAACCTACACCAAGAGCTCCCACCTGAAGGCACATCTCCGAACTCACACCGGTAAGCTTGAGCCCTAAAAATCCACCATTATAAATGCTTCTGTGCGCAATTACGCACAGGCCTGCATAGCTCCAAAAAACAATGTTTTCAATTTCAGCACATTTCAAGACACTAATCATTTTCCATTTCTTTGTCCTCGCAGGTGAGAAGCCGTACCACTGCAGCTGGGAAGGCTGTGGATGGAAATTCGCCCGCTCCGATGAGCTGACCCGTCATTTCCGCAAACACACAGGACACAGGCCCTTCCAGTGCCACCTGTGTGAACGCGCCTTCTCCAGGTCTGACCACCTGGCACTTCACATGAAGAGACACATGTGAAGGAGCCCACATAAGGACTTCAGGGTTCATTGGGGAGGGAGAGGGGTTGTGTTATTTTTATTGTGATGCAACTGATGTATTTTTTATTTAAATCCACATGACCAAAGTCTTTTTATATATATATAATATTGAATTTAAAAAAAATGTTTGTGTTATTATTTTATAATAACGTAGCTGGTACTACTTTGGTTCCATAAAAGCTTTAGAAAAGCTTTGTTTGCTTTAGAGCAGGCAGACCAAGAAGGGGCTGGCCCTGTATATACTACTCTTCTTTGACAGAACTGGAATGCTGTGTTTGACACAAAAGTGCCTTTCTATGACTGTGCTACTGTAAAACTCTTCATGACAGAACGACATGGCCACAAAAAACAGTACATGTTCTTGTTGACAGGAGTGATATGCACATACAGTTGCCTAACATGTGCAAAGACAATGTTTTATTTAAACTGCCTCAATGTCTGAATGGCCTGAACAGTTTTTATTTTATTGCTTCCTACTATCTTGGAGTTGATGTTGTCTCCTTTTGTGTGAAACTCTTGGATCCAGCCCCCTCTGTTCACTCTCAGGGCTTGATGTCCTGTGCATTATTTTTCACTTAAATTTATATAAATATGTACATGGATTTTATACTGTAAAATGTATTTATTGTAAATATTAAAAACAATGAAATTGGACTTTTGACTTGTGACCTTTTCATGCATGCCTAGTCATTCTGGCTGTATCTTGTTCACACATTTAATCTAACGAACCACATCCACCCACTCAACAACAGGTTTCATACCTTGCTTACAACTGGTCCAAGTAGGAGCAGCAGACCTGCAGGCCATCAGCTCACTTACACTAAATAGGTTATACATGTTGCCATTGTATACGCACTTTAATTTAAAACATGGGCACTTGATTTCCACTGTGATGTTTTGCAGCTGCAAGACAGAGAAGGGCAGCCGCTTGTGGGCTTAACCTATAAATACAAACACTCCATTTCCATAATTACAGAGTGAGCCAGGAGCCGTCTGGACAGAGGGGCACAGCAAACCCTCATCAGGGAGCCCTTAGACTCCCTTTCTGATGGGTAGAAATTATAGTAGGACATCAAAGGGCCTTAATACTACAATTACACACAGTCACTCTGCACTATAGTTTCAAAGTAGTTGAGTCTGTGCACATCATGTCTGCATGGTGTCAGTGAGCATTTGTTTCTCCCGCATCAAAGAGCAGCACGAGTATCAAAGCCAGATGGCGTTTCTAAAAAAAAAAAAAAAAAAAGTAGAGTAGATAAATATTAAACATTTTTCTTCAAATGTGCGGTCGGTGACTGACACGATGCTCTTCTTTCTGTTGCCACGATGTTTGAAACTTTAAAAAAAATAACTTGATAAACGCCACACCTTCCATCAAGACTGCCGTCACAGCTCTGCGGTTGTTTCATCTCTTCAGCCATAACAAAATATACACGCTGACTGTGACTTAGACGTGTCGATCGACTCTTTACTAATATTTATATCTTAAAAAAAAAAAAAAAAAAAAAGGAAGTACACACTAGGTAAAAAAAAAATTATCTGCAGTGATCGATGCAAATGTATCACTCTCATTTCACCTTTTTTGTTCCAATATTAATGCAGAACTAAGAGATAAAAAGTCTTTTAAAATTCAGTGTCCATTTTTATCAGACTGTAAGCTCTAAGAATAGAGTTGACCTAAGTTGCTCCTTCACAACACGTCATGTCTGTGCAATGTTGAGCTATTGTTCCTCGAGGCCGCTCTAACGTAAATTCTATACCGAGCACTGACGTATTCATTTTCATAACTACAAAAACTACTCATGACCTGCTGTGACACAGTATTTGATGTAAAAGACAAGTCTTACCTTGTTTCAGGAATGTTAAAAATCACTTTTATTCAATTAAAAGTTATTACAGTTTTGAGCAACTGTTATAATCACATACATATTGTGCAATACTACATGTTGATATGTTGATAAATAAGGCCCTGTCACTCTGTACATATCCAGTCAACTCTGGAATATACAGTGCATACATTATGTGCCGAATAAACCTGATTAGTGTTAGATAGTTACGGATGCAATATTTTAAGGCATTTTAAACAAAAAAAGTTGATTTGAAGGTTGAGAGAACAGAGAAGCACGTTGCATGTGCATCAAGTGGTAGTGTGAAGACGTAAACAAAACAACAAAAAAAAAAAAGGTCAAAGCTAAGTGTGACAGCACCAGTATAAACAATGTAAGTTCACACCATTTCCATTTTATAGAGGCGTTTAGTTGTACGGGAGTGCAAGCTGTGTGGGGAGTTACAACAAGCCAACCGATGATAAACCATCTGACAAACACGAGCTGCTGACATCAGAGGGACGGTACAACAGGGCTCCAGGTGGAATAATCTTTGTTCATAAGGAAGGAAGACCTCAATGATTATCGCTAGCAATATTGAAAATAGGTGACCAATAACTCGGGGCTAAATCATATTTAACCAAAGCTGTGTTAGTTAGGACTAAAATGCTTATAAGAAGTTCCCAAAACATCATGCTCTTACTTTGACATGTGCATCCCTGTTAATGGTTTTGATTATATTCAAAACTTTCTTCAATCCATGTCCATAAATAATCCATACGCAGGCATGGACGGCAAGAAACACTTGTAACGTGTGAAGTAAAAAATCTATATCATGCCACTATCATTAAGATCCAGACAGGTTTGGTTTTTTTTAAAGGATGCTCTTCCGTGGCTTGTACATAAAACCATCGTCTAATAATACAGTTTACGAAGGAGTTTCTTACAAAGAGAAAAGAAACTGGACAGAATCGATCATAGGCCAACAGAGTAGTCCGCGTAAATGAATTTCAATAGGATTATTTCTGAGTAATTAAAGGTTATATAAAACAGTTTATACAGTGCATTTTACAAGTACTTCATACACCACAGATTCAATGTTTCTGTACATAAATAAAACAGTAAAATATTCTTTAAAAGGTTATTTCTTTTCTTGCAACAGAAAGCCTTTTTGGATAAGTCAGGGTGATTAGCGATAGTAAGATATGGAGCTAGATATAGGTTGTAGTTGAGTACCCTGCTGGTTCAGGTTGCGTTAAAGTCGCTATGTTCTTGCAGGATGAAGCCAGGCTTAAATCAAGTGGCTCCGTATTGTCCCTGATTATAGTTGCCATGTAGTTTTGGGAGCAATGAACCATAACCGGTTGCTAAACGTGGAGTCATTTGACATGAGTCCAGTCATGGCTGGAGAATCACTGGTCTCTTACACAAATTGGTAACAGGGGCTGCTAGTCATGTTGGGCCAGTGTCGGTGCTGCTGTCATGAGCCTGCGGATGGAGGACCGTACGGCAGAAGAGGGAGGACCAGAAGCTGTGGTGGGTTCATGTCTGGTCAGGAGCTGGGCATGTCGGCCCTGCTCAGAGCGATAGCCAGCTCCAGGTCCTGCTGCTCCTGGAGCCGCAGCCTCCTCAGCCTCTCCTGCTCCTCGCGCTCGCTCTCCCGTTTGGCCCACTCCAGCTGCTGGTTCTCACTTCCAAACTAGAGTGGAGAAAGGAATGTTAGATGCGGACAAAGATGCAGATTTAGGCTGAAATGTCGACACAAACGGAGAGAGAAGTCACTGGGAGAAAGCAAGATGGATGCAAGTCTACAAATTAAGTGTTTCTAATTAGGCAGAAACTACGTCAAACGCAACAGAAATAATTTGATATATAGCAGTAAATTGAGAAAAACAAGATGTCATTTAGATTTCACTTGAACATCACAAAAAAAAAAAGCGAAAAAAGCATAACTAGAAGCTCAGGAAAAAAAAAAAAGCTTTCTACACAAAACACAGTGATATACTACTGCAATAAATTACTGGTCACATATTTCCCGTAAACATCCAGTGCTTTTGGATCAATGTGACTGGAGATATTTATTGAAAATAATGGTGCTCATGAATCACCGTACTCAGATTATGCAGTGCAGACAGGTTTTTCACATGCAAAGGATTGACCACCACACCCTTGTACAGTCTTACCTTGACATATTCAGATCCTGGCAGAAAAACAAAAATTACAAATACAAAAGCTCGATATGAAAAAAAAAAAGAGAGAGAGAGACCACAAATCCCTTTTCACAACTGTCATGCTTGCACGAGGGATAAAATAAATTCATGTCATGTCAGATGATACAAACCAGACACAAAAAGCTGCCATGCATCATTTCTCCACACACTCGGCGGTTAGGCTATACACGATGGCGAAGAAGCGGAAGATGAAGGACAAAGAGGCAGATTTACTCTGTTGTGCTCTGCTTGGAGGCATATCATGCTTTGACAGCAAATAAGCCTATACTTTGTACTTCAAGACTTAAAAAAAATGCTCCTCGAGTGCTACCTGACCAGGCAAGTTCACTAACTCGCTGACTTAGATGTGTATAAATTCTGACTTCCTTTTAAAAGGCTGAGGCAACAGCGAGCATGCAAAAGCCCCTTTACCAGACAGACGGAGGCAACAAACAACATGATAGACACGACTACGGGGGGGGGACTGTCCATGTCAGGCACGTAAGCATACAATTTCCTTTCACGCCCATATGAAGTCGGTCGGTTGTTAGTCAACAGCCAAGTAAGCACGGCGACCCTAAGATCGCTCGCTAGTGTCTGTGTGAGGGAAAGTTAACAGAATGAGGCCCAGTGACAGAGAGCTGACACCTACGAGCCTTCAGCTATACAGTCTGAAGAGTGAGATCATGAGATCAGCAGCTCATGCAGACAAAGATACTTGACCCAATAGAAAACTGTAAGCAGGCTACACTCACAGAGCCAAAATCTGCAAAACCCACAGGGCAGTCTTTGGATGTTTTACTCGAGTGTGTCGTAACAAACGAGTCTTTACTGTCTACAGTGGAGAAAACACTCTGGGTCGGCTCGGATGCAGTCAAACTGAGCGCACCTACTGGAGAAGGAAGACATTTAAAATAAATACCAAAAACCATGTAAGATAACACACTTCATTCCCTTTAGCTCAGGATGATAGCCTCCTGGGATAAAAATACGCTCTCACTAAAGAGGCTAATGTGTAATATTGTGCTGCTTAATTTTCACAGGAAGCCAACAGCTTAAAGCTGAAGGCTTCTTGAGTAGAGTCACCCAGGGGAAAGCGATATTGGTTGAAAAAAAGGTGTTAACCACATTTTTTGAGTAACGCTCACTGATGCATTGAAGCTTAACAAGCAAAGTGTGCCTTTTTTTGGAACACACAATTGTAAGAGATGGACCCACCCTTGTCTACAGTAAGCTTTGAAGACATTTCCTATTTTAAATGGTGTTATAATGTAGCAATGCTTATTCATCTCTCAAACTTTGTGCACCAGTGCCACACTGGCTGCATCTGCGGACTGAAGGGCTAGCAAACAAAGCTCCACAGTAGCACTTCCAACTTATTAAAAACTATTTAAAAAACCAAAAAAACCAAATGAATAAATAAATTCCTGAAAAGTTGCTTTGAAGCAGCTGCAGGCAAATAGCTAAAAATAATATCAATCATATGCAACTGGATTAAAAATGATTGTGCAACTATCCCTGTGAAGCAAACATTCAAGAGCAAGCCCACGACTTTAAGAGTGGGCCTCTCACTTCCCCATAAATGTACGACGCACATCTCTGAAGTTAGCTCGCTGGCTAACTGTGGCTACTCATCTCTGCCCTCTCTCTATGTGGTAAAAACAAAGGGGAACACCAACTTTCTCACGCTGTGGCTTCTGCTAAAAGAATAACTGCAAGGTCACAACGGAAGGGCATGTACTTGGTATGTTCCGTGGGTGGTAGGGGACCGTGTGAATGCACACACAGATATAACGCAATGAATATGAGCTTTAATGTATCAAAAAAGGCTTAGAGATAGTAGGTCCTGATGTCATAACACCGTGCACAAGTTTAACTTAACGCTGCACTGGCTGTTTCAACTGTTGGAGACTAAAATGAATAACCCTGACAAAGGCACATCACTATAAACTTTAGAGTGCTGCCATTTTTTTTTTTTAACCAACAGTTTTCCTGTTTACAACTTCAAAAGAAAGCACTTTCTCTGCAGCCTTGCAGCTCAACAGGGAAGTCGTTTTTTTTTCCACCAAGACAAACAGTCAATCACAAGAACCACCCCAAACATGTTGTGCCTTTCAGATTTCAGTGACAAGCTGCAAAGCTCTCATACTCTGCTACGGGCATCGTTGGCATGAACAGTATTGAATTCACCTGGTTTTTTTTCACCAACATTACATGCTAATCGTGTAAATCACTGAACCGTTAAGCTGCAAGTACAGTCACGTTCGAGCGCGCGCACACCCACACACACACACACACACACACTCACAGACACATACAAAATCAGGGCTTACCATAGGGAGGTGCAGGTCGGTTAGGCACATTTTTCTTTGATGGGAGCACAGGGTTGTCCGACTTCTGTTCACACACAAGGGGAAAGACAAAAAAAAAAAAAAAGATGACTCTAACAGAAATGTCAGCCAAAATGAAAAGCCTCTGGCCTCGTACCAGAGGGTGTGTTTTCATAAATGTGATAAACTGGCAGAAAAATAAGAAATCACTCATGATGAGAGTTAAAAAAAAAATAACAACACAGCTTTCTACAGCTTAAGTGGAAAATTATGCTTTATGGTGCAACTGATTCATAACTCAAAAGAGTCTCCAGAGCGTACCTTTGACATCTGACTAAAGTCGGCAAATCCACCCGCCTTTCCTCCAAAAGAGTTGCTTCCAAAGGGGTCCGCTGTCCCAAACACATCTGTGAGAAGAGTACATTAAAATGCATTTGGAACATTTGAATATGTTTATGGAAAGAGCCAGAAACTATAATGAAGTTCAGCCCCAAACCACACATTCAAAATCATCATCTTGCATCTTGCTTATTCTGAAAAAGGGCCTGCGTGCTATTTTCAGAGTGGGGGGGGGGAATGTGGCATGACCGTTTAATTTTCCATGACATTTCACAAAAACCTGGAAAGCAGAGGTCTTGTTTAACCTGACGTATGCATCTGATCAGCTAATTAAAGGCGTCAGTTGGCGTACTGTTAACCAGAACTGTGCCCGGGTTGTTTTGAAGCTCAGCGGTATGCCGCTTAATGAAAAAAACACAGCAAACTGCAGATGGTTAAAGTGAAAAAACAAAACATTGTAATAGAATATGTTTGTTGTAAGAGCGCAAACCACAAGAGAACCCATTCATGTAGAAGTACACGCTGTTTTCTTTTGCGCACAGTAACTCGTCTAAGGCCTACAGTTGACTCTGTGTTCATCTGAAGGTGTGCAGCATGGCAGAGCATTGACCAGAGGTAGCCACTAACTTAAAACAACTTCCGTGCTGAATGAGGCAGAACAGTTCTATGGCAGCAGATATAAAGACGGGACAGAGGCAGCAGGGAACTGGTTAAAGGAGTGGCAGTGTATTCTAGTAGCGCAGGACCAGCAGTCACAAAGTTTCTGTTATGTTTGGCTCCCGCAAGCCTCCTGTTTTTCCAGGGGTAGGGGGAGTATTTTTAGTTGGCCAGTAGTTAAATGCGTAGGTACTCGACTAAAAATAGCCCTAAACCACAGGAAAAATTGAAGCCACAGTGAGTAAAAATTGTTTGCCCCTGATGCCCCCCCAAAAATAAAATCTAAATCTAACACGTCACTAAGAATGGCAAAGAATGACTCTTTGAGAAAGGTTTCACAACTAGAACGTTCTTTCACCTTCAGTTAATAAGAGTCACATTCTGGGAAACCTGCATGGAAAACATGCACGTATTTAGTACAGGGATGACTGTGCGCTTACGCTTTTTTTTATATATGACAAAGTGACACATAGTCAACGCACAGTTCATTTTACTGCAGTGTCATCAAAGCTCATCTCTCTGACTGAAATAGCATCAAAGATAATCAACTACAGCTTAACCGAAAATGTTATCTTAACCAACTTTTTACAGTTACAAGCGAGAAAGTTTGAAAAAAAAAAAAACAACAAAGACTTCAGGAAGAGATAGATCTCTCTCTTTATGCACTGTATGAACATTCTGTGATGCTTGCGAGCTGCAAAGTACCTGAATCCTTTGGTTTTGGGCTGTTTGATGTGAAACGGTCACCACTGCTGAAGGCACTTGGCTGAGAAAGACAAAAGAAGCAAAACAAAAGTACAATAAGCAAGCTATTCAAAAGATCTCGTTTAAAATACACACACACACACAATCATACTCACAATGACCACGTCAGCATAACCACTAGGAATCTCTCTTTGTAGCGCTGGTTTGCTTTTCCAGCTATCGACAATGGTAAAACACGTCACAACTTGTTTCTATTAGCACTGATGACTACAGCAAGTCATTAAACAAAAAAAAAAAAAAAAAAAAAGGAGCTAACATTTCATTTCAGGATTCTCACATACTGCAAACAAAAGAGCGACAATCAGCACTTCAAACAAACGCCTTGTAAGTGGTGAAGAGAAGAGGTGAACAATACCTTGGCTGGTGGCGTTGGTTTTCTACCAAAGGGGTCTGAGGATCCGAACAGGTCTGTCTTGTCCGTTCTCTTAAAGAAATCTTCAGATGAGGTGCCCTTAAAGGGATCGCTTTCTTTGAAAGGATCTCCTCCAAATGGATCTAGAAAAAAAAAAGGCCAAAGCAGTGAGAAAAAAAAAGCGACTGGCATGGCTGAGTATAGATCATCTCCAGCCTATAAAAACAAATAATCACCTCAAATCCATTTTAGATAATACGTCACAACTTGGCATTCGCTCTCTACAAAAATACAGGAAGAAATAACAAAAATACACAAGAAGGAATTCAGACCTGTGAAGGGGTCGGACTTGAAGGGATCCTCTGTCTGGAAAGGGTCTGCTGGAGGCTCCTTAGCACTGCTGTTGTTGTTGAACATGGCTATCTTTGACTTGAAAGAGTCGTCCTGATGAATGAATCCAGAAACAGACCATCAGTGAATCGTAATGTTACAGCAGAACACAGTGAACACACTTTCAAAAATAAAATGATTAACATGGAAACATATGGCATAAGTTTCTTCTCCACCAACATATTCAGAAACTAAAATCATTTGGGAGTACAAAACTTGAGCACTTTAAACCGGGATTCATTAGGAGAAAAAGCAAAAAGAGTTTCTGGTTTCTAGGTTAAATTCTTGTGGTGAAAAAAAAAAAAGAGTATTTATTCGTGATGTCCTTACTGTGCTTCTGAAACCTCCGTTCTCCTTCTCAGCGAACCCTTCACTTAAGTCCGGCAGGTTGCTCAAGTTTCCTCCGTTGATGTCGCTCAAAGCGCTGTTGTATTGCTCAATGGTCTTGGTCACCTCTTTCTGGCTGTCCTGGATCATCGTCAGCTTACTGCGAGCCTAAAACACATGAAACATCGAGTGGATTAACTCTACTGTCGCTTTTTAAACAAAGGTGTTCAAAACTAGAGAATTTCACACCTGGCTACCATGATTTCAAGCCACATTTTTTTTATAGTCAAATATTTTGAAGAATGGCTTTACCTTCACCAATTATGTAAGCGGTGGTTAGTGGTTAGGCTGATCAAAAAACCCCAAAAACTTAACCACTACGATATGACAGTTTCACTTCAGCGTGCTTCAAACTTCATGCTTCAGAGCATGCATACTTTGGCACAAAGGTCACAGAAGTAAAAGTAAAACTTATGTTTCCAAAAGTGAGCCTGCACTTCTTTAAAAAACAAAACAAAACACTGCCAGCAGAACAAACTCCACAGCTTGTACATAAACACACAAACCTTTCTAACTCCACATGGAAGTCAGTATTATGATCGGATTTCCAGAGCTTCATTTGTATCAACTCAAAAATCCTCCTAGCTTTATGCCACACAATCATGAATTGATCAGGGAGCTTATTGGCTAAAAGTTGCAGAACATCCTAATGTAAACCTGTAGTTACTCCGCCTGCACTGACCTGGTTGATCTCTTCCTGAGTGGTTTTGAGCGACTTAATGATGCTGTCCAGCTGGACACGACCAGAGAGCAGGCTCTGCTCCAGCTGGGCCTCCTCCTCCTGCAGCCGGCTCAAGTCCACCTTGCTGCGGCTCAGTTCATCCTCCTGGCTTTGGAGGTCGGTCTCCTGAGAGCGGATCTGGCTCTGCAGGGACGAGATCTGGAGGGTGAAAGCGGAGAAATGTAGTAGAATGTAAATGTAGCTGTAGCACACTACCTTATATCAGACCTTTGACATTATAGTAGTCCTTATGCTTACTTTAAAAAAAATGACACCATTTAATTAACCGCTCCCAAAGAAGCAGCGATGCAATGCTTCGCCTACAAATATGCCTGTCATTTCCTCATTTCCTCAACAGGCTTTTAAAAATTTAAGCAAAACATACGAAACAGCTTGTGTATTTTAAAACACTCAATTAATATTGTGCAACATTTTCCGAACCTCAACCTAAACTGACCTCAGTGTTTGGCATCTGATAACATCTGTTATCGCTCTCCACAAATACCAAAGCATTATCAACTTTGCACAAAAGGACTGCACCACGCCGAGATAACAATGGCAGTGCGTACAACCATGTCACTGGATGCAATACAACAGCATTTTTTTTTTTGGTTTCTATTTATATATACACCTTGTCTTAATAACTTGCGTCACTAACCATCTGCGACTCTTCTTGACACTTCTGCTTGACGTCGTTGAGCATTCCCTCCAGCTTGGATCGCTGCTGGTCCATCTCCTCCAGACGTTCCTGCGCGAGCTGCTTCTGCGACTCCAGGTCCTGTAGGCTGCTGCTCTCCCTGTCCAAGCTGTTCTGCATGTCCTGAGGGTCAGCCAAGCGCGCACACACACACACACACACACACACACACACACACACACACACAGTTGTTTACATGATACAGCTACAAGTATCATCTTTATTCAGCGATTAACTCTGTAACTAGAATTGTATAATTTGACCAGTGAGTTCACATTAACTTTACAGCGATTAAGTTGACTTAAACACTTAGGAAAATGGTCTGAATGGCTTCATAAGTTCGCCTTACACATTTGTAAACACACTGAATGTATTTTCAGCCTGTTCTTACCTGAACTTCACTATTTTGATGTCTGATGGCTTCCTCCTTTTCCCTGATCTCCTGCTCCAGAATAAATTTCTCTCTGAAAGGTGAACACGGTGAAACATGGGAGAAGAGTAAGTAAACAACATTTTGTTATTACTTCCCAAGAAAGCCCCTGTTGGCTGAGTCTAAAAAGAAGAAACTGTCAAATGACATTTGGAAAGAATTTTATAGGTTGTTTTTTTTTTTTTTTAAACAACCTTAAAAAAAACAGACGGAAACCACAAAGAGAGATACTCTCCCCTCGATCTGTCACTTCACTTGACGCTGTATAAACTGTCCTGATGTTGTAAACTCGAGGCAAAAGAATGGTTCAAAGTAGTTGTTGTAGATACTGCTTTTGGCATGATGTGAGGCAGAAGCCTTGATGTGTGTGAGGTATCTGTTGCAACCGTTTGATTAGTATTCTTCCAATGACCTTTGTGACAATTGTTCAGTGTATCAGTGCAAGCATATCCTAATAATTTGAAATACTGTCTCCAGGTCTGCAAAGTGGGTTACTTGTACTCTAATTTAAACGTTCAAAGAATGCGAGATGACCTAGTTAAGATATTAGCATAACTGCAAATATTGAATCCACATGTTAATAGTGGCTCAGACTGACCCAAAGCAAGGCTCCAGAGCTAAAATCTAATAAGAGCACCCGGCTAAATAAAGATTAACATTATTTGACGAAAATATATCAAATATTTTAAGCTTTGATGCTGAACATCACTTCAATGCAACCTCCCCTTGTTTTGTTTTTTTCCTAGAGGAGGAGAAACAAAGTTATCCTCCTGCTACTCAGAATGCAGGGGCTCACCTCTGCAGCTGAGCTATTTCCTGGCTGAGGTCATCCAGCTCTTTGATGCCTGTCAGCTCGGCCGACCCCGTGGAGCTGGTGCTGTCCTGAGGCGAGACACAAAGACGAGGAGTGAGAGAGGGGGCAAAAGGGATGTGAGGAAGTATGACGGAACAGACAGAAGGTGAGACCAGAGTGGCAACGGCAGGTAGGACAGGGGCGACATGGATGTGGAAGAGGGGGATTTATCAAATGGGGAAAGGGGACAGAAAAAAAAAAAAGGAGGAGAGAGCTGAAGGGACATAAATGGAGCGCAGGGGGAGAGAGGAGCTCCATGCTGACACGTCTGACAAAACAAAAGACACAGGAAGGAAACACAACCACCTCGCACAGCTAGGGAGGGAGCAGGAGTTACAGACAATACATGGATGAGGAGAAATGCACACAGACACAAAGAACTTAACACTCCAGTGAAACCTGACTTATATAGTATGTCAGCATTCAACATATGAAGCCTCTTGACAAATCAAGGAGTCTCAAAATCACAGTATTCCAGAAAAGTCCTCTCTTTTACAAACTTTGGTCAGACTTATGCTACACTTTCTATTTCCCCATAAATTTGTTTCGCTAACTACGAAGTTCAACCTCAGAAAGGGAACTGTGTAATGAAGCTATCTGTTTGTAATGATAGTACTTGCGTAAGAATTACAAAAGGCTATGTATTTGTACTGTATTTCTTCGAATGCTCTTGCTTAATATGTTTCACTCTATTCATGACATTAATCTCTTTATAATAAACCGTAGTAGATCAGACTTTCTTTGATGTGGAAGGCTCAAGAGGTATTTATTAGTGATGCTTGCTTGTTTGTAGCTGCCTCAAGCGTCTAGTCAACCTAGACACTTGAGGCAGCTAATCCAAAACGTTTGCTGACGGTGTCTACTGATCATACTGTGAAAAAACAAGCAAACTTTTTCTTTCTTTATGCAGATTAAGCAGCCCGATGTCTGTCTTAATGCTCTGAAATTGACTTTGAGTTGACTGCAGCCTGTCTTTTTGATGTTTCTTCAATCACTGGTTGGCCAAAGCACAACATCGCTATATGCTATAATATTCTATATTCACCAACAACAAGTCAAGTAAACGTCACTACTTGTTTTACTAGAATCACATACATTAACTATACTATGGTTGGGCATTACTTGACATTGGTTGCTGTTGCAGACCATTGAAGCTGAAACAGCAGCAGGTGGCAGTGTTTGCCTTCAGCAAAGTTGAGGCTTAGAAAAGACAAATTTGAAGAAAATCCAACACATGACAAATCTTTTGCAAAGAATAAACAAGCTCTAAGAAGTTCTGTGTTCAGCTTTGTTGGCAAAATAAACTTGGAAACTAATAAGTTAATACAAAGTAATACATGGTCCTGTTTACACTGAGTGCTTTCAGACTGAGATGGAGTATGACAGAATATGACAGAACAAAAGCGCCACCTTGTGACACAAAGCTCAACTACTCACTCTGCGCATATTAGCAAGTGCAGCGAGTTCAGGTCTCCCAGCTGACATAAGCCCCGCGTAGCCCTGTTAGACAGGATAGAAGAGAGCTCAAAAAAGCAAAAGCAGAAAAAAGAAAACAAGGAAATGCCAGGCTGGAAAAACAGAAAGCAGCACTCGCCGCTTAAAATGCATAAAGTAGCAGCAGAACATAAAGACTCTGGAGGTACATGTGCAAGTGAAAAAAAAAGATTTGGAAGATAGGAAGAATTTCAGTAAATAAAGATGGTGAAAGAAGAAGCAGTGCGTTGCAGTCGGCTGAAGTAAGGACTCACAGGAGCCGCCGCTGAAGCTGTAGTCCTTTCCGATGGAGGTATCATGTCTGGTGTTAGAGTGGATGGAGGGTCTATGCCTTTAGTGGCCTTCTGCTGGATCAGATACATGGCCAGAGAGAACTGCTCCCGGGTCAGCTTGCCTGTCTGTTTAGTGTCAGCAAGTCCCCTGCAAAGAGGACGAGAAACCGGACTCAAAGAACAAGATACTGTATTCTTTATGAGGAATAATACTCACTGTCCACTGATAAGAATGTCCTCTGATAGGTTAGCATCTGGCACAACGAATCATTTTTGCATCTTATGTTGCTCTATGTTCTGAAAAAGACGTAATGATTTAAACTGTCCACCAGATGGAGCTATAAATCTAAACTTAAAGAGACCAGCTATGCATAGGCATGGAGGATTCAGCATCATTTAGGTACCCAGGTAAGACGAAAAGCTCTAGTAAGACTGCTCTGTAGGACATGGTTATTTCTCGACAATGTAAATTAAGAATGAAAATTCTTAATCTGCAGTGCTCTCACCTTTCCTGTCCACTGTAATGTCCGTAATGTGTGTGTGAGTGTGCTGCGAAAGCATTGAGAAAAAATTAGCCGCGTTCTCACCATATCTGTGCCAGCATAGTCTGGGAGAGACTGGACAGCATGAAGATCTCGATGACCTCAGTTCCATTAACCAGGCCGTCATTGTCGGTGTCGGTTTTCTTGAAGATGTCATCGTATCGCTCTCTGTCAGCCACCGGCACGACCCAGTTCACTGCCGGCTGGAATTAACAAACGACAACGTTAATGCGATTTTAGATGTTTTTAACAGGTGCTATTTATGTACTGTACTTTAGCCATGATTTATTGAAGCTACTGCGATTAAATGAGTCTCTGCTGCTACTTAACTCTGTTCAATACCTACCTCACTACTGTATATATCTACAAAAGTCATACTGTATATATCCAAATGTAGCACATGTATATACATACAAACATGTACATACACATCCTAGTCTGTTACGCTCTGTCTGTCTGTTGTTTCTTGTCAAACTGTTTAGTCTGAACGTACCGTATCTTTGTATTTTGTGTTGTAATGTGTGTGCACTATGTTAGGTAAGTTAGACAGAAAATATAAATCTGGGGAAATGGTAATTAAAGGAGAGAGGAACAGGAATGAGATGTGGCCTAATGGAATAACAAAGACGAAGAGATCACAACAGGTGTCATGAGAGCCATGTCAGATGACCTCTGAACAAGTGTGAACAGTGTCTTGCTTCTTTTCCTCTTCAAGGAAACCTGTTTCTCTAAAAGTCACGGGTGAAATATCCCTGCAGCTTTACCAAAGCACAGGGAAACACATTAGTGTGTGCACACTGCTCAAAACAATGTGGAAGAACAAGTCCATCCATCAGCAAGAGAAAAGAATCAATACATGAAATGCTGGTTTCTGTACAGCACCGGGCTCTGCCCTTGTGACACAAGGGCAGAGCCCGGTGTGTGCCTACATTTCCGGTATGAGCAAGTAAACCTGATTTCATTCATTTTTTTCAGCCTATGACTCGACAACAGCTAGCCACATTCAGAAAGTGATCCCAAGATTGTTCCTGACTGAACGACTTTTTTTTAAAGATTCAGTAAAGACAGCTGTGTGAAACTACATAAAATTAACAAGGCATGACATCCCGTGAGTCTTGTTTCCGCCGTCATGACAACTCAATATCATCAATTATCAACTTTTAGTAGAATTATATGTGAAAATCTGATCATATCTAATAATTTCACAAAATTCTGCATTTTAATTAAAAGGAGCTAATGAACACTTTTTGTTTTACTTGAATGATGAGTGAAAAATAAAACTTACTATATCATTTTAATCACTAATACAGTGCTGTAGTACTCGAGAGCGGGCTCTTCTCAGTATCGACCGTATTTCTACTCCGTCGTGTCTCTGGATTTTATTTCAAGACCATTTCAAGACTTTCATGCTGGCGCACCACTGATGAGGGTAAAACAAATGATGGTGGAAGAGGCTGAGTAACTGTTCAAGAAGTTAGTTAGTTCCAGTCTGTAGTTTTAAAGCAAACACCTGTGTGGCACAGAAAAACTAAAGAGAGGACAGACAGGAGGGTTCAGGTCGAGGTTTAACCACAAGACAGCAAGACAACAGCTGCTGCAAGTTGTTCCAACAAATCAAACTGGTCAATTTCAGGATACTTGATCATTTCTTAATTTTAATATTTGACATGTTGTTAAAAATAGTTAAATAAATAATGCTACACAATAGATAATAGGCTTCAAATAGATTCTATGGTCAGTGATTAGTATTGACCGATAGAGATGTCAGCTGTCGCTGCCCTCCTTCACGCACACTCCTAGAATATGATTGTGTCTCTCTGTGAGGAGAACTCAGCCAAATCTCATGTAATAAAATTTGACTAAACCACAAAGAGTTTATGCAAAACAGCGTTACAATACAGCAGCAGAAAGCTGGGCGGTGGAGGCCTCACCCAAAGACATTCGGTGAATATTAGTTACATGTTAGGTACCTAAGTAGGCTATATACCGTCTGGTTTACGTCAAAACTCAACAGCTAAAAACCTCTTCTTTGATGTCATGCAGAAAAGCAAATCATAGTTATGGAGTATATAAATGCACTGAACATTAGTTTGATTATTTTAGAGTTTCTATGTATGTATTAATAGTAATACAGGATATGTATTTATAATGATAATGTGATATTAAAGCAACATTGTGTCATTTTTCTACCACAAAATAACCATCAGGCTGCTCCGCCTCAACTTTCCTGAGAGACAGTTTACTGCTGCAAGCTACAGTTACTATTAGCTAATGTTAGCTACTATGAGGTCAGAGCACTGGGGGAGTGTCAGTGTTTGTACTACATGAAGAAAAACACAAGTGAAGTGACGTACCGGGGAACTGGATTTAAAGGAGTGTTTCGGAGAGAGGTTGACTGCACTGGTGTTAAGAAGAGTAGCGCTGCCCAGAGGAGGAGTGCTTCGCAGGGAATCCTTAAGAGGAGCGGGGCCAGCCATAAACCCGGACAGAGCAGGAAGCACAGCGACAGCACCTGGTAGTCCACTTGCAAACTTCTTTCTTTTTGAAGGGGGGATGAGGGAAGTAGGTAAGGTAGCTGGGATAGGCTCCTTTTCCATGGTGCGATACACGAGATGCATGGCCTAGAAAAGAGGACGGCAGATCATTTCTTAATGTCATATTAATATAGAAAATATTCAACAACAAGTATTAGCTTCACAGAATTCCTCGGGAGGTGAAATTTAAGTAAACAAAAGGCAGCTTACCACTGTGAATTCATCTTTGTCCAAGCTTCCATCTTTGTCAACATCACTTAGGTCCCAAATCTACAGAAACAGAAAGTAAATGAAGATTTAGTTGCTCTGATATGATAACAGTGCAAAGTAAGTGGAGACTATGCAACAGCGTTATGTGGCACATCACTGTGAAATGTAATATCACCTTTCCTAACACATCCAGAGGTAGCTTGGAGTTGATCAAAATAGGCCTGACTTTATCGCCGGAGAGGAGACCATTTACAGGAGACAGACTCTCAAAGATGCCTTCAAACTTCCCTTTTTCATCAGGCTGGGGAAGAAAAACAAATAAAGTTTAGGTGCTGACAAGCTTGATTTTCTTATACCCTCAAGAATATTCTTGAGGAATGGCATCAACTCACCCTAATTGCCCACTGTGCATCAGGTCCTGCAGTTGAAGCACTTAATAATGGGCTGTTAGTGTCTTTCTGTAAAAATGAAACATCGTGTGAAGACAACAGTGTGCATTCAGTGTCTGTTAATTTCTCATTTGAGTTACAGACGTAGTTTTTCTCTGCCCAAGTGTGTTCTTCTATCGCATCATTAGACATTGCAATATTCAGTTAGAGAGCCGTTAGACGGTCATTTCATGACTCACAAATTTGGGAGCAGCTAAGGTTTGATTGAGGTTGTTAAGGCTGATGTCATTTCCACCCTGTGCCGAGGCCACCAGTCTCAAAGCTATGAAGAAACCCTGCAAAAAAAAAAAAAAAAAAAGAGGAAGAACTCAAAACAAATCTGATGTTTCATGCAAACGTTTTTTTTTTTTAACCAACCGTAGCAAAACTTGTGATAAATGTTGTGTTACCCGCTTATCCAAGTAGCCTTTTCTTTCTGAATCTGCCAAATCCCAAATCTAAAATAAATGACAAGAGCGAAAAATAGGAATTAGATATATGAGTGTGTTTTAGTGTGTATACGTATGCGAGTTTTTGACCCACCTTCCCCAGTGTGCTGTCCGACAGCCCTGACTTCTTAAGGAACTGAGCTGCATCTCCAGCCGATATTTTGCCCGTGTTTCCAGGATCCAGCTACAACAAAGAATCAATAACAAAACACTAAAGTGGATTACAGCAGACATAACTGTGTTTAGTCATTGATTTTCACATGACAGATCATATTTAGCTGTATTAACACTTACCTGTCTGTAATAGGTCTCATAGGCTGGGAAACCACTTGATAACTGCAGACAGGAGAGAAACATAACAACAGTTGAGCTACAAATGAGCAAAATTAGCTCAGCTGTCAGAGAGCAAAAGAAAATAGCTCTAACGTTAGCAGGCAGTGAATCACTCAGCCCGTAAGAAGTAGATAAACACAGCTTTAATGGCTAACCTTAGCTGACTAAAGGGTTGCTTTTGTTCAGTTTTAACCAGTAGTTAGTCCTGTTTTTAATTTAATTAGTCCCATCTTCGCTGCTGACGTTACTTTCCTGGCAACATTAGCTTCCTTCTCCAATAACTTTGCTATCCTGACTTAACCTAGCTAACCATCGCTGACAACGAGAGGCCGCTAACACAGCCGCGCTCGCTGATATTCACCAAACTTATACACTAAGTAACGTGGTAGAGCCGTACGACGGCTGTCGCTGTCACTCGACGGTGAGCAGTGTTCAAATTTGAGACTTTTCTTGAGCTATTCAGAGTTGTTACCTGACTGAGAGTCATGAGCGCCGCCATATTTCCTGGTGTCTCGGGACTGCGCACACGCCCCTTAACCGAGCGGGCACGAGCGGCGACAGATGGGGAGGAAGCCTGGTTCCTGTCGGTGTTCAAGGACCTGGACCTGTGTTCAAGGACCTGGACCTGTGTTCAAGGACCTGGACCTGTGGTCAGGGCACAGTCTGGGGCACCCCTGCTTTTCATGGCAGGGCTGGTTTCCGACCTTATCAGCATCAAAAAGTATTTGATGTTGGGCCATATTGTATTGTATTGTATTATATTGTGTACTGTATTGTATGTGTATTGTAGCCATATTTGGTCAAAGTCATTTTATTATAATTTCTATATATTTAAACAGCATGTGATGCTAAATACATCTATTTGGCTACATTATAATATATTGATTGATCATATTACTATGTAATTATGTAAAATAAAACAGCTACACTAAATGAAGGGGTAAATGCAGTTAATATGTAGGATACTTATGTTGCCTACATTTCCATTTATTTCATATGGAAAGATGCTAATGAAATTCAGTGTAAAACAACAACAAAAAAAAATCAAAAACAATGCATAAACTAATGTTGTGGAAAATATCTTCATGAAAGTGGTGTGTTTCTCCCAACATCAAACACCTTTTCAGAGTATAACATAGGACTGATGCTGATAAGGTTGAAAACCAGCCCTGCCGTGATAGATTCATTTTGTTTCTGTTGATCCCAGCATCAAATACTTTTCACAGTATACAGATGGGACTAGTATGTGTAACCAGAGTCAGTTTAGTTGAATCTCACCCTGCCAGTCTTGGACAGTCACCAGTTATCCCCACTTCAGCAACATCGAGCGATCCTCCTGTCGCCTCCACCTCTTGTTTATAGTTTTTATTTTGTGGGTAGTTAAATCTTATACTCTGTGTAGGCTATTATTATTAAATATATATATTGCATTCAGTTTCTTGTGTGTTTGTATAGATAGATAGATAGATAGATAGATAGATAGATAGATAGATAGATAGATAGATAGATAGATAGATAGATAGATAGATAGATAGATAGATAGATAGATAGATAGATAGAGCCATTTTGACATGAAATAGTAGGTAAATACGGGTGTTTCCAGTGATACTAACTACTCTACTAATTTCATTCCATTCAGGTCAAACAGAGTCAGTGTGCTGCTGCAGTGCATGTTGGCTCCAAGCAGGCATAGCTGGGAAATTAAGCCAATGCAGAAGTGCCAAAAACTACAGAGCCCCTTGAGAGGCTGCTTGAGGTCGGCTACAGAACATTGAACAGAACCTTAATTAGCATCATTGGAAACACCTCTGTGAAAAAGGTCAATTTGGTTACTGTCTTAGTACACTGTGCGCACTTTGTACTTTTGCTGTAGTAGTAGAGTTGTGATGTCTTAATTTGAGTACGGCCGATGTGCACTTACTGGAAATATCCGCTTTTTCTTCTTCTTGTACAACTTAAATTTATATATTGTGGTATTTACTGCAACCACTTCAGCTCTAGAAGTTTTCTCAGCCGCCATTTTTATGATGCCGGTGGTCCACACTCAACTTTTTGACCGTTATGAGTGCACCATCTGGTTACTTACAGTACACTGCATTCTGCCATATCTGACCTTTTTCACAGTAGCCATTTTGACATGAAATAGGCTCAACTCAGGTGTTTCTAATGCTACTAATTAAACCAGCTCCACACAGCAGGGTGTAAAATGGCAGCTTTATTGCCCAGAGCCACAGAAACCAACCAGTATGTCTACTTCTGCTGATGGTATATGCAGGAATATGCATCCTTTTGTTGTAATATAAACTGCATTTTTACCAAACCTTGAGGCCCTGTCTTGTTGGGAGAACATTAAAGATTGTACTTTTCTGCTGATATTTTTCTCATATATGGTATAAGTTATCAAGTATGTAAACTGGCATGTGGTAAAACCTGGATTTGAGTAGATTTCCAGTAGCAGGAGTACACCTGGAGGTCGGTTTCGGAGGCTCTCAGCGATGAAGCTGCATTTTGCATACTGCTGTGTGTAGAACCGGACATATACACAGTTCAAAGAGAATGAGAGGAACCAGTAGATCAGGAGCCACATTCAAATTTTGTCCCCAAAAAAGAGATTTCAGAAATTTAACTCATTAGTGCGACTGTGAATGAGACACAGCACTTTATAAAAGTTTAGTATTAGTAGATTAGTATTCCCTCTGCTAAAATAAAACCTTTTGGAATGTAACCTCTCTGGAAACATGTTTCTTATTCCTACAGTTAAAGAAACTTCTTTTTGTCTTCTAGCACAAATCTTCAAAAGAAAATAACCTCCTGAAACCGGGATCAGAGACTCCTTTACCATTACACATCTGCTTTTTTATCCCACTGGGACAGCAGGTTCTGTTTTCATTATGTAAAACACTTTACATTGTGACCACACACGCTTCCAACAAGTGCATATGCAGTACAAACGATGACCAGGCGATAAGGTTATAATCTTTTAATAAAAACTTTGGTATCAATAACATTCTGTCCAATAAAAATATGTGTGTGTGTGACCCTTAGTGATGTCATGAGTCACGGCAGGGGCTCGCCATCTGTTTTTCCAGATTTTCAGGATATTATGCAGGTCCCATCACATTACCACGAAGACATGTTGAACTCATGCCATTTCAATGCAGACAAACAGTTTGATTGATGAAGATTAAGTTCAGTCTAAACACTTCAATTATGCCTTAAAGGGTGTGGAAAAGAAAAGAAGTCAGTGCCACAGACATAACCAAAATAAGTTACATTACATCACAGTTTTGATTTCTGTCTGTATTTTGTGATTTAAGTCTTACAGTTTATGTATCATATGTTCAGTTGTGTGCATTTTATATTTCACCAGGCTGCAACAGAAACCTTCCATCAGGGACAGTACAGCTAAAACTTGAATGGCTTATTTGTATTCTCTGCAAATCTCAAATTCGTCACATCTTTTTTTTTTTAACCACAGTTTCTGGTAAACTCTGCAAGGGAAATCTGCAAATAAAGTAGATCAAGAAAATCAAGAAAACATTGGATGTCAGCACCTCCTTATTCTCTGTTATTACAAAATGAGGAATGGACTTTATAGGTGGAAAACTTTAGAATCAATCCAGCAGTTCAAGGGCAACAGGGTAATATCATGACCAAAATGATAGAGAAACTAAATCCATTAACATCCACTTGCCACCCTACACTACATTTGCCCCCCCAAGTTGGGTTGTGTCCAAATCTCAGGGAAAGGATGCACAGCAGCCACAATACCCCTGGGACATAAAGGACAGAGTTTCTAAAGGAGGGACAGACAAAATCTCTGGCCACACCTCCTCAAAGCTCATCTTTGTGATTTACGTCCTCGTCCTCCATTTCTGAAAGTGCCTCCTCTATGTCTTCCTTTGGCTCTTCCTCATCTGCGTCTTCATCCTCCTCCTCCTCGTCCTCGTCCTCCTCATCAGCAGCTTCAGTATCTTGTTCTTTGTTCTTCTCCTCCTCTTCTTTTCGTTTCAGGTCATCTAGCTCCTGTTTCATTTTTCTCTCTGGTTCCTGTGGTTGAAGTTTAGATAATGAATTCACTGGCAACGCTTTCATGTGTTGTACAAATGACAAAATATGAAAAAAAAAAAAAAAAAAAAACACCAGCATACCTTTGTCACACCCCATGTCTCCTTTGCAATGTCATCTGCTTCCTTCACATCGTCTGTGATCACAAAGTTATCAAAGACGGTACCAGATTTCACCTAGAAAAACGATTAAAAAAGTATTACACTGTAGTTTAGGCATCACTACGTCAATAACATTACCACAAAAAGATGATCTCCTGCTCTCTCACCTGCCAGAGATCAAGACCAAGGACACCAATGTTGTCAAACTTGTAAATGTTTGAATCAGGGCTGTATTCAGGATTGTCGATCTCGGGATGCACCCAAGATCCTTTGTAGTTGGGGTTGTCGATCTGCTTAGGTTTCCATTCACCCTGCCACACAGAAAGTATTTATCAATGCAAGGGCACTAGTAGAGTGAGCGTTAAGCATTTATCAGGCAGAGATCCCACACAGTGTGAGCTTTAGCCATGACGATCCCATTTTACCCTACCTTGTACTCTGGGTTGGGGATCATGGGTGGCTCCCACTCTCCGTCCATATCCTCATCCCAATCTTCAGGCTTTTTGGCGTCAGGGTCTGGGATGTTTTCAGCTTTGTCCCAGTCCTAAAGAAGAACAAATAATCGCAAAATGGAGGTTGAACTAATGGAATTGTGAATGTAAGAAATGAAGGAAAAACACTCAGCAGAACAAAAGTAAACGTTACGCTAGATGAGGTTGATTAAACTGATTACTTCACAGTACTAGTTTGTTTATTCACCTCTGGCTTGGTGTCGTCAGCATCATCAATCTTGGCACGATCATCCCAGTCCTCTGGCTTCTTGGCTTCGGGGTCCTTAATTTTCTTTGGGGGCAGGAAGTCCCAGTCTTCCTCCAGACTGCCAGATTCTACCTTCTCGTTGTCAATCTTCACCTCATAGGTCTGATCTGGATTCAGGATGAGTGTGTACAGGTGGGTCAGCTCATCATCCTAGAAGAGACAGAAAGTGCTTGGATTAAGCCACTGGTGCAGAGGTTGTGCGATATTACAAGAAAAATATAATATTTATTTTCCACATGTAAAAACACCAGAATTACCTTGCACTTAATTTCTTTCTTGATGAGGTGATTCTTGCCCTTGTAATTGAAGATGACGTGGACTTTCTTGGTGCTGTATCCACAGATATCAGGGCCTGGATGAAATAAATTTAATACATTTATTTTTCTGTTATTATAACCATTGAATTATATTGTAATGTAATGCCCATTAGCGTGAACATCATCACTTACCAAACATTATGTAGTATGAGGATTCTCCATGCATCTCAGTCTGTTCCAGGTCAGCGGGGAAGACCTTCACGTAGCCACCGCCACAGTCGATCTTTTGCTCATGCTTGACTGTAAACTGAATGACCAGAGACTTGCCCTCGTTGCTGAAAGGGTCAAAACGGGCGGAGGCAGCATAGAAACGAGCATCCTGGCTTGTCTGCAGACCTGAAAGTGAAAGTGAAATCTTTAGCTCATTTAGAAACAAAAAAAAAGGTTCTCGTGGTGTGGAGGTGTATTACAAAATAGAGACACAATTTAGGTTAGACTGAATGTTATTGTTGCTGTTTAAGACAATGCCTCCACTGAGAGAGCCGTAATGTGTTGTTGTAGTGGCTGTTGACTTTTCCAATGATCCACTAAAATTTTAATTCAATATTTACACCAGGGCCACAGGTGACAGGTGCCTTTTAGCCACAATGAATACAGCAGGATCAACACTTAGGGAGCTTTTCTTCTCAGTAAACACACGTGATTCTTGATTTATAGAGTGGATTTATTACCTTTGTCTTTCTCGGCATCTCCATAAAAGTTTCCAGCAGTCAGCTTCCACTCTCCATAGTCAGATTTGTGTTTGGAGTTTATCCAGCGACTTCTCCACTCATCTGAAAAAAAAAAAAAAAAAAAAGACAAGTAAGTTTGCTGATGTTCAACACCTCTTTCAAAGCTACTTCCCCAAAAACCATATCACCCAACTGTTCATTCATTGGTGTTAGTCTTATACAGTCAAAACGACGAAATTCATGTGTTTTGCTAACACACGAATTACACAATTTATTCTGCATAAAGAGCAACTTAAGTGTCAGTGTGGGTATGGGTGTTAGCTTTGGGGCCTTGCTAAAGTTAGCAAGCTAACAACCCATTTGAAGTTTAAAAAAACCATAAAGTAACATGACTGATTTTTTTCGCTGAAAACTAGCTGATAAAACATGTTTCGTGAAGAGAACAAGCTTCCAAAAAGAAACTCGATGATAAATATTTACAAAACGTTGGCTAACAGTCAAGCTAACGTGCAATGAATTAACCTCCTGTACAACTAACGTCAATGTTAGGCCAAACTTACCACCGTCCAGAAACTCCTCCCGAAAGTAAACCTTTGCATGGACGCAGTACACCGCCAATATCACCGCAACTACACCCAACACTTGCATTTTCCCCATCTCAGATCTGCTTTCCACTGCTGCCGATGTCCTTGCTGAGTAGTGTGAATATCTTGTGGAGAAGGAAGAGAAGAGAATATTTTAGAGTCGCTCCAGCGAACAGATGTCTGCCTCTCATTGGACAACAAGATGGTGTGCTTGGACCAATCACAGTAGACCACGAAACATATGTCGTCCCCAGAGGCTGGTCCAGGATCAGTGGTTGTTTTAAATTATTTAGACGTGTCGTTATAGCAATCCTCCAGCAGGGGGTGCTAATTACAACAGAGTAGATTATGAAGTGGACAAAATGAATGTACAAGGCTACTGTGGTAGTACTGTCTCCAAGAAAGACTGGGGGTCATGTCAATCCATCGATCAGTCGATCAATAAACAAATCAGACTGTGTTTGTATTGCATTTGCATACAAGCAAAATGTACCACCACCTCCTCTTATCCCTTTTTTATAAACAAAAACACAAGGTGAGGTAACACTATCTTATCATTTTGCAATGAGGAAATACCGGAGGGGGGTTAAAAAAATAAAAATAAATGATAATAAAATAATAAATAATAATAAAAAAACACATTAAAATGTATAGAAGCATCCAATAACAGCATAAAACACAGTAAACAGTTATAGGTCAAATTAGACCTATAAAGATATAAGACTATATGCAATTAAATTAGACTGTTGAAAATGACTGAAAGTCACAGCATAGTCTGTACAGAGCTAGTGCAAACTGAATAATGACTTGTGGTGCAAAATGTCCAGAAAACAGTTCAACTGAGTCTGAAATTGTCAGTTTGTGTATTGTCTTTTGAGAAACAAAATAAAACAGTTAAATCTATAAATGGATAGACAAACTAACTAGAAAAAAATGAACTATATGAAAAAAACCAAACAGCATTCATTGTTCTATGTGTTGGATCCTTCTTTATACTGTCATTGGTTACACCCGAGCTCATTGGGGCATTAAATAAAGTTTGTAAAAGATGTCTAGCAGCCAACCATCATCATATCGTCTCCATATAGCTGGTTATGTGTTAACAACACTGAGGTTTAACCACTACTTCAAAAGACACCTAATCAGAAGCATGAAAGAAGTATTGAGTATTTAATTAGACATAATTAAAAGTGACATTAACCAAAGTGAAGAATATAAGACCACACAGCAAAAACAAAACAAAACCTGCTCATAGACAGACTTGTTGGAAACAAATATGAGCCAGTGAAAGCCCTTTACCTTTTCTTTTTTTTTGAAGATTGGCCAGAAACGTTGAGATTTAAACTACAGTTAAGCTCTGTCAGTAACGGACAGGTCGCGTGGCATCCCTCAACGATCCAACGGTAAGCAACGGTAACAGTTGGACGGCTAAATTTGGATGAACATTTCACTGTCAGCGGTCAAAAAACAAAACACCTTTTCTAACAACACAGACAGAAAATATGGCCTGAGGGCATCTATATCAGGTGGTGAGTGTAGGTAAGGGTTGACAATTATAGTATTAATAAATGTTAACTCTCAGCTAATAAGAGGACTGACTCAGTTTGCTAACGGCTAGCGGCTAACGTTACTCCAACGTCAGTGCTAGCATTAGCTTCAGTTAACTAGCTTAATATGCTAACATTGTAACCGGAAGTAATTTGACAGCTATCACAACAAATTATAATTAAACTTTAAATTAGCTTGGAGCGTGTTTGCAAAACTGATACTCGTTTTCAACGTTAACTTACATTATCTTTAATGCTAGTTGAACGTTAGCAACGTTAATCGACACGATTTGTGGGGTAGGGTGCATCATATTCCGTCCCACACACGTAACGTTAATATAACGTTAAAATAACGTCAGATATATGTTATACCTGTTATAAGTGTGTCAGCTTAAATAAAAAAATGAAAAAACACACGTATTTATTAGCTTACATATATTACCACCTCATAGAAGTGGAAGTATTTGCTAGATCCACCATGAAAAACGCACATGAATCTCCAGCAGTGGTGGCTAACTGTTTTCTTTTATTTATTCCAGAGAAGATAAACAACAGAACAGAGTATTTCAGCAGTAGGAGGTGATTTTGCCTGAGCTCTTCATGATGGACGCACCTAATCCGAAGGAAAACAATCATGGATCTCCGGTAAATGGATTTAACACCTTCACACAAAGACTTACATACAAGTATAAACAAGAATACAAGTAAACAAGTCCATGTAATCTATGTATATATGGTGTGGTAAAGCATTTTTAACTGCGCACTACTATTTACAACCATTGTCTCTCTCAGGGCCAATGCAAACAGACAAGGGAAGAGCGAGATAAACTCCTCACCCCTGCACACAAGTACATGATTAACATCCTGGCTGAGAGGCTGTCCTTGGAACCAACAGCAGTGGAGGGATTTATTTCAGATTCTTCATCTGTGAGTTGTGTCCGTGTATTTTGAAAAACAAAGCACAGAATATCTTATCAGAGAGGTGATTAATCATCCCAGTGGTTTTGGACAGTTTGGTTGTCCATGCAGCCACAGTTTCTTTTCTTTTACGTTTTGTTTTCAATCTGTCAGAGTATTATATGCTTGTTTGTAAAGGTTTATGATGTGACCAAAAATGTTTCAGATTGCCAAGACTCGTCATATTGGTGTATATTTCTGTCTGCCACTGACTTTTTTTAATACAGTACCAATGGATTGGACGATGTAGAAATAACGTTATGGATGTTTTACACAGTTACTTTAAAGTGTTTCTGATGACATAATGTAATGCAGTACCGTTGTGGCTTTCTTCCTTCTTGATTTTTATAAATAAAAAAAGTTTCATTTTTGTCTCTGTGCTCAACAGCTGGCTGCTTTTGATAATTTCTTCGCAAAAGGAGGTTGTAAAACCATTTCCTTTGTCTATCAAAAGTGTGAAGTCCCAGCAACAGGTAGGCATAATATAGAAAGATTATTAGTTGCTGGCTAACACTGGTTCAAAATAGTCCTTGTTTACAGATCACATTTTTCTAACCTGAATTTCCAGACATCAGAAATCTAAATCTAAAAGCAAAACAGCCAAGTTGGAATCATTTTTAACTAAAATCTAAATTATAGCAGTAAGTTATTCACAGGTCAGATACATGTATTTGTAAGAGATAATCCATGGGTCTGATTACTGTATGTGACAGGATGGCTCCATTTTTAGATGAGTAATTTGTATCATTTTGGGAATTAGTCTTAACCAAGTCTAATAAAATTTAATGTTTAAACTGGAGTACTTTTGATATCAGCAGTGAATTATTTTACATGTCTGTTCCAGTTTTCATCTCATTAAAATTCATTTGGATTTCATTTCAGAGTCTGGGCACACAAATCCTAGGAATACCAAAGGAAGAAAAATATTGAGGCTGTTCATAGCCGATTTGTCTAAGACCTGCCTGACAGGCATTTGCTGCTCTTTCACACGGCCTAGAGTAGACATTCCTGTCACTTCTGAAAACATCCATGAAGTAAGACAGTCTTATATGTGTCAAGTGTGTATGTATATGTACGTCTAGGGCTGTGATTAACACGTAATAATCATTGTGGCTAAAATAGTTATATGTAACAGTAAAAGTTTTCATTGTAGATATTGAATGGATGATCTTTTCTTGATGGTGTGTAGGAAATCTTCTTTAAAATGATTGATGCCAGAGATGGCCTCCTGAAAGGAACAATGAATGCCTTGAGCTTCGTGCTGCCAGCTCTGGAAACAGGGCAAAACTGGGGTGTCTTAGAGAAGTCTGGACATGGAGAAAAACTTATAAAGAACTTCAAGTACACCATAGAGCGTTGTCTTAACACCCTAAAGGGTAAGTCATTTTGTTCAGTTGTTAGTTGCATAATTTTCACACTTTGACATTTAATTTGACGAAAATTTGTTGCATTATCTGTCCACCATGATACTATTGGAATCAAATAGTGGCCATGAAGTAGTAGTTTATACTTCGTCTTTCTTGTTTGTACCCCAGACGCTCAGATGAGCAATGAGAGTATTATTCACGTGACTACAGTCACAGATGTTGACCTCTCTAAACTGACCTCCCTTGAGGCCATGAAAGTTGCAGCTGCCAACGTTGACATGGTGCATGAAATGGAGGAAATTCTCATGCAGTGGTATAAGCAAATCGAACAGGTTGGTAAATCACTTTCTAAATGTGTCTTATTGTAGATGAGCTGATTGAATTGCTGCTCTGTAGAAGTAAATTGTAATCTCTCTTTGTATCCATAATCATAAGATCCTGCTAGAAAGTGATCAACTGAGGAAAGGGGTTGATACTGGTGGGCCACTGACTGAGTTAGACCACTGGAAGAAAATGTCTATAAGGTTCAACTCCATCATCAGTCATATAAAAAGCCCGGAGTGTAAGGCGGTGGTGATGGTGCTCCATATCAGCAAATCCAAGATGATGAAGGTACAGATGCTTGAATATTAGACTTTAACAAAGTAACACACAAAGAGTTATTATAGAGTGTTTTACCAGGTTTGTCTGTCTGCGCAAATTATGTGATATTTTTACGGATGATTATGATTATGCAAATTAACTATGATTCCATGTGTCATGTACTGATGCAGATGTGGCGGGAGTTGGATAACAGGATAACAGATTGTGTCAATGAGGCAAAAGACAATGTGAAATTCCTGACCACACTGGAGAAAGTCTTTCAGCCTCTTTACAACAGTGACCCGGTATGTGTGTGAATAATTTGATGTGATGTATGCCTAGGAAAGGTTGTAGCAACTGTTAGTGATGAATGAGAATCTCTCTGTGACATAATTCTATACATACATTTCCATCAAATCTTCCATACAAATGTGTGACTGGTGACATTGTACAGTAAGGCAATTAAACCCTTCATACAGTAGCAGACAACTAACAACAACAGTAACGGCTACCATTGTGCATCACGGATTACATAAATGCAGATGTATTTTTACAGAATTGGACACTCTAGAATTCCCTGTAAAGTGAATGAGCGAACAATTTCAGATGCAGACCGTGTAGCGGGTGTCGATTATAAACGTTAGACGCAGTGACATCCAGTGGATATCTGGAAGAGGATAGCTGTGGTTTAAGCACAGTTTATGAGGAAACAGTGACAGAGTTTAGGACACCGTGATTTGTTTCAGACAGGGTTAAACTTGTCAACAAAGTTAATGACAATACCCACACCTTCGTCAAATTCTTGAGCCTGTGTTGGCCAACAATTGTGTGTTTACTATCTGATTAGAAAGAATGCAAGTCTCCGATTGGATAGGCAGCATTACATACTAAGAGTCAATGGGTTTAGTGGTAATATAAAAGATTTTGCATCGTGTATTAAGGCAAGTTTGTAATATAATTTAATAGAAATATATTTATTTATAATTAATTATAAATAATGTAAAGATATATATGATGTGATTTCAGGTAACCATAATGAAAAGCGTGCCGAACATCATCAACGCCATTCAAAATATTTACTCCGTTTCACTGTACTACAATACGAGTGAAAAGATATCTCGTCTGTTCATCAGTGTAAGTGTGATGTATCGATGTCTCAGGAAAATATAAGTTTAGAAAATCTTAGTCCAGTTTACTTTATGAAACTAATTCCATTCCTGAAAAAAAAAATCCAGGTCACAAATCAGATGATTACAGCATGCAGATCATATATTACTGTCAACGGCACACAGCAAATATGGGACCAAGATCCTGAAGACCTCATCAGGAAAATGCAGGTGATGATGACACACACCTGCAGTCATGTTGATAAGTTTTCAGTATTACTACTAATACTACAGATCAACTTAGTACGTTTTTTACATACAAAATCATATACATTCATTATTTCAAAGGCACATTTCTTCTCTTTGGCTCAGTACTTTTACCGTTCTGTTTGAATGAAGGTGTAAATGAAAAGGTCTACATTCTGCCCTGTTAAAAGTTCTCATTCTACCATCAACCAAATTCTCAAATGTAACTCTTGAGAGTTTCTTTGCTGACATGCCAATGTAGACTTGCCTAGAATATTTATCAGTTACTTGTCGAAATCCACATGAACCAAACTTCACATTGGCATAAATTAGATCCACAGCACTTATTTACAAAGTAAATCCGTCTCTTTTAAAGCTGATTCGCCTGTTGCTGACAAGCAATGTAGTATTTAAAAGGTTACACCAGGTCTACTTTGCATCACTTCAGAAAACTTCACGGAGAACAGTGAGAGCAAAACAGCATCATCGATCTGTTTTTAGCTGAATATTCTGTGTTCTAGCTCAGCTAAAAACACCAAATTAGTCAGTACGCTTGTTCACTACCAAGTCTGTTTCGAACCGATAAGAGACCTGTGTGTCCTCTGCTCTGGACCCTTTGTCACTGGCCTTAAGTCCTTAAGAGACATATAGGGCGTCAGCTTAACACAATAAACACTCAAATCAGTGTATATAAATTATGTAATACCAAAAATTAAATATTTTGTTTTAGCACAGATTTGTTCACATGTGGTATCATCAGGAGAAAAAAGTGGAAAAAAACACGTGTATAATGCGTCTTTTTAGTTTTTAATGTATCAGAGGCAGAACACGTGCCTAGCAACATCACCGCACATATAACAATAACATCTGTGGTATTATTGATGAGGCTTGAATATAACACGTTGTCATCAGCATGTTCAGCATGTTCATGTTCATGTCATTCATGTTTTTTTTTCTGGCAGGATTGTGTCTGCTTGTATCAGGAGTATCAGACTTGCTTCCAGGAACAGACAGCTGAAAACCTTGTAAAGAAACCCTTCGAGGTTTCAGAGAATCTTATTTTTGGCAAGTTTGAGAGCTTATGCAAACAACTCAAAAAGGTGCAGTCCACAGTAACCTTTTTCATTTAAAACCCACTCTTACCACCAGGCCTTGCCAAGTAACAACAAGCATTTTTTTCTTTTGTAGATCACACAAATAATTGCAGTTTTCAAGACATTTGAATCTCTCGGAAAATCAAATATTGAGGGCATTGCTGTTCTGGCCAGAAATTTCCAAACAGTATCCATGAATATGAAAAGGAAGCAGTATGACATGCTGGCTCCAAGGGGAGCTGAATTTGAAATGGATTTTGCTAAGTTCATGGTTCAAATAAGCCACATAGAGGTACGTATCATTTTCTTTTGTTTACAATCTGTGGTGTAGCTTCTATTGTCTCCCTCTCTCTTATTATTTGGGTATCCCTATTTACAGAGCCAGCTGGTGGCATTTATGAGTTCATGGTTCTCAAACATCATCTCATCCCAGCAAGCACTGTGTCTACTAAAACGGTCAGTATTTTTATTTTATTTAGTATAGTAGCAGAATGTAATAACTGCACCCTATTGTAATTATTTAAACTGAATGATTTGGCATCATATTCATACTCTAGCACAGGTCTTATAAGTTTCTTTATTTGTAGTTTTCAGAGGCTGAACATTCCCTGTCTTGACCCAGAAATTTCCAGAGTCTTGGGTCTCATTCTCCAGCATTATGCCACAGAAATAGAGTTTGTGAAAAAGGTATCCTTTTTTCATGTTTGAGTACATACTGAGAATAAAGTAAAATTATTGTCAAACATGGACACTCAAATCAATCAAATCAATAAATGTTCTTTGCAGCTCTATGAGACACAGAGCAATGACCCCCCATTATGCAGAAATATGAGTCCTGTGGCTGGAAGGATTGTTTGGGCCAGGCACCTCTACAGAAAAATAGAGGAACCCATATTATACATTCAAGTAAGCCTGTATTTCTCCAACTGAAAGGTATTGTCTCAAATTATTGTCCTGAAATATTTGAACATTGAATGTATCTGTTGTCATCAACAGAAAAACTCTGACATCCTGTGCAGCCCAGAGGGACAAGAGGTGGTTAAAATGTACAATCTAACTGCAACAGCGTTGATGAAGTTCGAGTGTGTTTACCACAGCGTGTGGATGGAGGAAGTGTCAAGACTGGATTACGGTTGGTTTTCTTGCTCTGACTTAATATGTTGATACTCCACCCGGCTAACATTTTCCTTTGTTATGTTGCATCATAGGATTCTGTGAATCATTTCAAATACTTTCTCTCTGTTATTGTTCTGTTTATAACAGTCTGGAATGTTACACTGCTGGTTCGTCACCCAAAGACTAAAAAATATTACGCCAACTTTGATCCAAAAATCACTGAGGTCATCCGGGAGGCAAAGTGTTTGTTGAAGATGGGTTTGGAGGTTCCAAAGCAGGCTTTGCGCCTGGTCAGTTCGGAAAGCAAATTAAACACTTATCACCTCCGACTACAGGTAAATCACAGAATAGTTTTTCACAGATAGATGGGTTACCTTAATATAAAATGACTTGTATTCCTTCTCTCTTTTTTATAGACCATTTTGGCAGATTATGAGTCTACTTGTGCGAGCATACCTGAGGAATGTGCCAACTTGATGGATTCACAAATAAAAAATGTAAGCTGTTTGTAAATACAGCACATTTAAATGTAGAACATTTAAACAGAACATTTCTAATTTTTATTGAATTTGTTTTTGATAAATTAAAAGGTGGAATTTGCGCTTCGCCATGGGTCAGTGTTGCACACCTGGTCATCCCTCCTCCTAGACAAATTCTTCCTAAATGTTGACACTGCTTTGTTTGAGCTCAAACATATCACAAAGAAGGTATAGTACTGAATAAAAGCACGGAGGAATCTCTCCTTTTCAGATATAATAATTTACTGTTGAAAGTAGTACCAAGATTAACTTCTGGAAAAGATTTAAAAAATCATCCACTATGTTTGATTCCTAATTCAGAATGATTATTAATAACTTATGTTATGGGTTCCTAAAAATACTGTTGCTCAAGTTCCATGTTTCCAGTTGCCATATTTCTTATTTCAGGTGCAAGATATCTATGAGATACACATTGATGAGGTCCTTGAAGACATCTCAAAGACTGTGATGATTGAGCTCCCAGAAGTGTGTCACGTGTCTTCACTGCAGGATCTGATGGAACATAATGAGGTGTGGACCCGTTTGACTGCCTTCTCATTGTCATGCTCTAAATTGTATCTATTTTACTTTATTATTTTGCATGAAGTAAAATCGAATTATTAATGTCCTTTCATTGAACGTTAAAAGATGTTCATAGATCATAATATATCTCTTTTTTTTTTAGATTCTATGTAAGGAGCAGACAAAGACATTGGACTACAAATGTGGTCGTGTCAAAGAAGCAGTGAAGGAGCTGGATCATGTGTTGAGCAACTGGAATTCAGGTATTGAGTCAGTCATAGAGCACCCAAAATTTTAATAAATGTATGTGCGTTTACCTTTTTATTTGACCTTTTTAAACATCTTAGGCCAGAGCAGTATGAGATTGTCAGGAGAACGAGAGACAGAGATCCCTGATGAGGGAAAGAGTAGAGAGAAAGCGATCAAATTTGAAAGGGTATGTTCACTTAGTAACACCAAAACACTGCTCTTGTATCGAGTATATCAACAAATGTGTTTATGCTTCGAATAAAAATCTTAACTTTACTAGGAGTTTAGGAAGCTTTATGAAATCTTCACTGCAAGGGTGTTAGAAGCACTGACCAAAACAACCAAGTTATCGCTGGAGACCATGAAAAGGAGAATGTGTGACAATAAGTAAGTGTGTCTGTGTTTGTCAGCATGTAAAGAAAAAGGCCAATATCTAAGATAAATATGTAATAAAAATGATCTCCTACTGCTCATACTCAACCAATGTTTATTTTAGTGCTTTCGAGAAGTCTCATCTGGTCTCACTATTCAAATCTGAAGTCCAGATGGTTAAATCTGATGTGGTAAGTTTCCACTCTTCATCTACTGATTCCAGTTCACCTTTATTTAGTTACCTTATAGGGGACAGGGTTAATCTACAAGTCCTTCTGTATCTTGTTAAACAGAAAATTTTGTTTTACTCTCTGATATTTGTTTATCAGGTAATGACTCCAACTTTAGATGAGATCCTACAGACCATAAAACAACTAATTAAGTTGGTGTTGGACGTTAGCAAGGGTGTTTCATGGCAGCAGGAGTATAGCCAAGATTCCACAAAAAACAAAGGTAATGTGTTCTTAAGTTATTCATTTGTAGATCTCTGTGTTTTAAGAGTATAGTCAATATACATGCAGCCCTTTAAAACACTTTTTTAATTATGAATTTAATTATTTAGGAGGAAAAGTGAATTTCCATCAAAGAATTGTTGAAAACAAGGACATCAAAAAAGTTGTGGTCATTCTGAAATTAGCCATCAGCTCCCAGAAAGGACCAGTGACTGAAGTGCTGGAGCAGTTCAGTCATTTCAAAGTGCTCTGTAATGAGGACAAGAACCTCAAAGTCAAGGTTTGATTTCCTGCATGTTCCTGCTTGTTTTAAATTGGAGAGAAAATCTAACTTATTTTTCCTATAACAGTAACATTATGATTTTTTTTTAAGGAATTCATGGACACCAAACCATCCTTGCTCCAGATCAAAGCTGAAATTCAGCACTACGACGCAATTGAACAAGAAATTGATGATATTACACCCATCATTGCTGTGGGGACTACCACATTGTCAACAGGTAAGGTAGCCGTAATGTGTCCTTGACAGCAATCACATATGTCATGTTATCACCTGTAGGTTGAGAACTGTATGCATCAGAGGACTTCAGTAATGCAAATTCAACACTGCAAAATGTATCTGTTTCCCACAGAACCATTAAAGGTGTCCTTGAGACTTGAGACCAAAGCCTGGAAGAAACTGTTGTGCAAATACCTGAGGGAGCGGTACAAGAAGATAATGATAGACAGTAACATACGTTTTAACCGATATCTCACACATCTTTCTCATCCTGTGGTTAATCTGGAAGACGTGCGTCATACCATGGGTGCCCTGTCAAAACTTCGGGATGCTGAAATACAAACTGATATGACATTGATATCCATTGAGGTATGAACACCGCAATATTTTATTTAAGGATATAGGCTGCAAGTGTGTACATAAACTGAGCTGGCTTTGCATGATCCATTGAGGCGATCCATTGTTTGCCATGATTGTGATTTCCATCACCATCAAATTTTTATTATATATAGGTTTGTATGCTTATTAAATTTGCATACATTCTTTTTCTTTTAGTAGTCCTGCAGTTTGATTTATGAAGCTGTCACATAACTATGTTATAATGACAATGTTATATTTTACAGGAAGCCTATGAAATTTTGACGAAATATGATGAGGTGACCAAAAGAGAAACAGAGGGCGTGTGCAATCTGAGGCAGTCCTTCAAAAAGCTTGAGACCAAAGCTGTTAGTATTGTTACATTTATGCATTTTTTTTGCTTTGGGATTTATAATGTGTTCTTCTGTAACTGATCTCTGTTGTCTATTTCCCCAGAGATCAGTGCAATATGAGCTTGTTCGTATGCAGCCCATGTTCAAACAAAACCTTCTGGAGGGAGTTTCCATTTTTCAAAATGCCGTTGGCACTTTTTTGGAACAATATGATTCAGTAAGTAATCTGCAAATCTTGAAGTGTAATGAGTTTTCAGTCAACATATTTGAGGTATTAATCAGTTCTTGTATCATTTTATTCTTTAGGAAGGCCCCATGGCCGACGGAATAGCTCCTCAAGAAGCCAGCTGCAGGCTACGTAATTTTCAGGTAACAATGTAGATTTATTTAATACAGTCCTACACGCTTGTCACTGTCAGATATATAAAATGCATTTAAACAAGTAGAAATGCCATATACTGCATGTACTACATGCATGTGGTACACTGAAAGTTCAGTTTAAGGTTAAAGATTTGAAATTATAAAAACTAATTTCTCTAAATCTCCTTTAAATCCAGTCACTCAGGTGAAAAAATAAAGATTTAACAAAATGAGATGGAGAATACTACTGTCCAACAGGGGTTACATCAAAATCCAAAAATGAATTCTTATTTATGTGGACTAGCTAAATACCTCACCTCCAAGGGCTGTAAAAAAGTATATCTACCTTTGCTTTTCTGACGCAGTGGATGAAGTGTTGTGCGTTTTTTTAATACATTAAATACATATTCATTTTAAACAGGTTAGATTTGAAGAGCTGTGGAGAAATTTCAACACATATACCTCTGGGGAGCAACTTCTTGGCTTGCCAGTCACAAATTACGACTGTCTAGAAAAGAAAAAGTGTGTAACCACTCTTCAAAGGTTTACCCTACATTATCAGAACAATGACAATTTTATCAATACACAGTGTTAATCTTTATGGTGCTTTATAATGAATTTCAACTAATAGATCTATGATTTCCCATGATTACCTCAGAAAAGAACTTGATCTGCTACAGAAACTCTATGGCCTATATAATGCAGTGATGAGTAAGATTCAGGGGTACTATGGCATTCTGTGGACAGATGTGGATATTGAGAAGATCAATTCAGAACTTTTGGAATTTCAGAACAGGTAAACTGAGTATTTCTGTAATTCTCTGCACTGTGATTTTTTTATATGAAGTAGTCATTATGTAAACTTTACCACACTTAATACAATATTATCTAAATTGTAAAAAAGTTATAGTTATAAGTATTCAAATGTAGATAAAAAACAGAAAGTACAACTGTTTGTGTGTTTTTTTACACATATACATGAATGATTATTCCTGTTTCTAGGTGCCGAAAGCTGCCCAAAGGATTGAAGGACTGGCAAGCCTTCCTAGACCTGAAGAAGACAATTGATGATTTCAGTGAGTCTTGCCCTCTGCTTGAGATGATGGCAAACAAATCTATGATGATGAGGCACTGGGGCCGAATCACAGACCTGACTGGGCACCAATTTGAGGTGGAGTCAGATACCTTTACACTGCAGAACATCATGGAAGCACCTCTGTTGAAGTACAAGGATGATATTGAGGTTTGCTGGCAGTTTGGATATTGTGCCCTAATTTCTACCACAATATTTAATCTTATTGTTTTGTTCACCCTCCTAAGCTTGACTTCTTTTGCATTCATACTGTAGGACATCTGCATATCAGCTGTGAAGGAGAAGGATATTGAGGCCAAGTTGTCACAAGTGAAAGAAGTGTGGTCCAGTCAGACTTTGAGCTTGATGACATTCAAGGATAGAGGAGAGCTGATGCTGAAAGGGGCAGATACAACAGAGATCCTTACCATCCTGGAGGATAGCCTGATGGTGCTGGGGTCACTGCTAAGCAACAGGTACAACAGAGCAAACACTGACTCGTAACTATTACCCAATGTTAGTATGTTAACATTTCAAGACATTGTATGAAAGTATGAAAAATACTGTTTCATGACTGTTGTGGCTATAACTGATAATTCAGAGAGGAAAATGAAGTATTGATGCAAATAATGTTGGCTCTATTTATTCAAGCTATCCTTTCAGACAGTGCACACACAGTGTCTTGTGCTGAAACTTGTGTCCTTGTCTGCCATTTACAGATATAGCGCCTACTACAAAGCAGAGATTCAGGATTGGGTCTCAAAGCTTTCGACGTCATCTGATGTCATTGAACAGTGGGTTATTGTGCAAAACCTGTGGATCTATCTGGAGGCTGTGTTTGTTGGGGGCGACATCGCCAAAGACCTCCCACAGGTATAGTCATTATACCTTATTGGCATTCTGAAAAAATTGCAATGTTGAGCTCTTTCTTCCTTAGTAAAATACAAAAATATGTTATTTTTTCCCAATGTAGGAAGCAAAGCGTTTTCAGAACATTGACAAGTCCTGGATCACGATCATGCAGCGAGCCCAAAAAGTTCCAAATGTGGTGGAATGCTGTGTGTGTGATCCAACTCTAGGAGAGCTCCTACCAGATCTTCAGAAACAGCTCGAGTTCTGTCAAAAATCTCTTGCAGGGTAAAGCTTTGTCAGAAAGTTTTTTTAATTTCTCTGGGGCTAAAAAGATTTACAAAAAAAATATTCTGAACTTCCCCTATTTTTTCCACAAATGTTGCTGTCTGTGTTTTCCAAACCAAAGCACTCTTGTACTTGTATTTAATGGTTCTAAATTATTTTCGCTTTAATGTTTTTCATTCAACCATTTTCATTTTTTAAAATTTTATTTGGGTTAATAAAACGTAGCCCTGAACGACACAGGCCATAGTTTTTTTCTGCTAAATTTGATGGATAATGTGATCTAATTTTTAGGTACCTTGAGAAAAAGAGGCTCCTGTTCCCACGGTTCTTCTTTGTGTCTGATCCGGCCCTCTTAGAAATCCTCGGACAAGCCAGCGATTCTCACACAATTCAGGTTAGACACTTTATTTTAACAAATACATGTTTTGTTTTATATTTTTTCAGACTCTTGCAGGATATCTCAAAAACATGCCAAAATATTTCAGAATATCTTAATGATTGTCTTTTCAGAGTACTGTACTGTACTAATTTTAGCTACTAATATTTTTTCAGTCGCATCTACTCGGCGTGTTTGACAATGTTAATGAAGCAGAGTTTCATCAAAGAGACTATGACAAGATTTTGGCTGTTATTTCACAAGAGGGAGAGAAACTACCGGTATGTTATACTACTTACATTGGCAAATTGTAACTGTAATGTTATTTTACATTTGCAAAATGGAAATATAATTTTGACCTGCACATGTTACTCTTACTATAAAGCATTTTGTTGCAGCTTAACTGCACATGTATTTTGTTTTTAACAAATATTTGTGTTGTGGTTTCAGCTGGACAGACCTGTCATTGCACAGGGAGCAGTGGAGCTCTGGCTGGGGGAGCTGTTGATACAACAGCAGGCTTCGTTACACTCTGTTATCAAATCTTCAGATTTAGAGATCAATGATGAAGACTTCAATCTTCTGAATTTCCTGAACGATTTCCAAGCCCAGGTTGGAAAACAGTAGTGAAATAACAAAAATGATAACCCTATGGTGTGAATACCCTTTAGCTGTTTTCTAGTACAGCATGGCATGACAGCTAACATATATTAGCTCATATATTCAGGTTACATTTAGATAGTTCATTTCATTAGATGCTTTTAATTTCTTTTTTAGGTGGGCTTGCTGGGAATCCAGATGCTTTGGACAAGAGACGCAGAAGAGGCACTGCAAAATGCTGAATATGACAAGGACATTATGCCTTTTACCAAAAAGAAATTCCTAAATATACTCAGCACACTCATTAAACAAACCACCTACGACCTGAGCAAATTTGACAGAGTCAAATACGAGACACTCGTCACAATTCACGTGCACCAGAGTGATATATTCAATGATCTAGTAGGTTCTTTGAAATCATCTTATTCATGTCATGGATTCTTTCAAATTGTTGACTGACTATTACTGTCGTGTATGTAACACATTCAGATTGACTTCTACTTTGTCCTCAGGTAAAAATGCGTATAAAATCTATCAGTGACTTTGAATGGCTGAAGCAGAGCAGATTTTACTTCAGGGAGGACCTGGATAAGGTCATTGTGTCCATCACGAATGTCGACTTCATTTATCAGAATGAGTTCCTAGGCTGCACTGACCGTCTGGTAATCACCCCTCTGACTGACAGGCAAGTGAAGAGGGCTTCAATTTTGTTACTTGATAATAGAAGTTTTCACACAGGGTTTAATTTCTAAGATGAATGGGAGAACTGCTTTTTATCTGCAGGTGTTACATCACACTGTCCCAGGCTTTGGGCATGAGCATGGGAGGAGCCCCCGCAGGGCCGGCTGGCACTGGGAAGACTGAAACCACTAAAGACATGGGTCGCTGCCTCGGCAAGTATGTGGTGGTGTTCAACTGCTCAGACCAAATGGACTTCAGAGGACTTGGCAGGATATATAAAGGTATCCCTGACAATGAAACAATTCATCCAACAGTGTGGAATCAGTGTTCAATACCAGTTATCTCATGATGAATTCTTTTTGCAGGCCTTGCACAGTCAGGGTCATGGGGCTGCTTTGATGAGTTCAACAGAATCGACCTGCCAGTGCTTTCTGTTGCTGCTCAGCAGATCTACATTGTACTGATGGCACGCAAGAAACACAAAAGCACTTTCATCTTTACTGATGGAGACTGTGTGGATCTGAATCCAGAGTTTGGCCTGTTTATCACAATGGTAGGATACACAGATGGACAGGAATCTTCATAAGAAACACTTTAAAACTTGGTAGAACATATAAAATTTACTCTAGATAATGCGTCGTCATTCCATGTCTAGAATCCTGGATATGCAGGTCGCCAGGAACTTCCTGAAAACTTAAAAGTGCAATTCAGGACAGTGTCTATGATGGTACCAGACCGGCAGGTGGGCGAAGAGTGCTTTTCCTGTAAAGTAATATGTAAAGTAATATTCTAGTCCTAACAGACGTCACCTCTCCACTGTTGTCTTTGGCAGATCATCATGAGAGTCAAACTAGCCAGTTGTGGATTCAATGACAATGTCATCTTAGCCCAGAAATTCTTTGTCCTTTATAAACTGTGTGAAGAACAACTCACGAAACAGGTGAGAATGTTGTGGCCAGCGCTAATAACTTTGAATAATTATTGCCCTTCTGACACAACCTCTGCTATGTGTCCAGGTGCACTATGACTTTGGCCTGAGGAACATCCTGTCTGTGTTAAGAACACTGGGGGCCTGTAAAAGAGCACGGCCAGATGACACAGAGTCCAGCACTGTCATGAGAGTGCTGCGTGACATGAACCTTTCTAAACTGGTATGACAGGAACTCAGTGTGGACCATCAGGGATAATGGAGATACTGTATCATCAGCAGATACTATGTATGTGAATCTTCCTGTATGTTTCAGGTGGATGAGGATGAGCCCCTCTTCCTTAGTTTGATCAATGACCTGTTCCCTGGTATCCAGCTGGATGGGAGTACATATGTTGAACTTCAAGCTGCTGTTGCCCATCAAGTTGAACTTGCTGGAATTGTCAACCACCCACCATGGAACCTCAAGCTGGTTCAGGTACCATTAAAAAAAAAAGTTTCTGTTGTGTTTTTATGTCTGAGGAAGTTATTGTACCTCACTGATAGCTTACTGTCACTAACAGCTTTATGAAGCTTCACGAGTGCGCCATGGCCTGATGACTTTGGGCCCAAGTGGAGCTGGGAAGACCACGGTCATCAACATTCTCATGCGAGCTTTGAGTGAATGTGGAACCCCACACAGGGAGATGCGCATGAACCCCAAAGCAATTACTGCTCCACAGATGTTCGGTCGTCTTGATGCAGCTACCAATGATTGGACAGATGGGATCTTTTCCACTCTGTGGAGGAGGACACTTAAAGCCAAAAAAGGTTTGTCACACAAAGTTTAGTGCACATTCAAATCATCATAAAAATGTTCTTATACTACCCAAGGATCGAATTGTGATGGCTTTAAAATGTGTACACTACAGGGGAGTTCATATGGATCGTGCTGGATGGCCCCGTAGACGCCATATGGATTGAGAACCTCAATTCTGTGCTGGATGATAACAAAACACTGACCCTGGCTAATGGTGACCGCATCACCATGAGTCCATCCTGCAAGCTGGTGTTTGAGGTGCACAACATGGATAACGCCTCCCCTGCTACTGTGTCCCGGGTGGGCATGGTCTTCATGAGCTCCTCAGCTCTTAGCTGGCAGCCCATACTCCAGGTACAGTTGTTTTGTCAAATCATCAAAGCGGAAAGTGTTTGCAGAAACGAATAATGTTTCTTTTCTAATTAAGTGCTGAGGTGGAACGTTGGCTTTGTGTTCTAGGGATGGGCTCACAAGCGCAATGCACAAGAGGCAGAGAGCATTATGGGTTTATACGATAAGATATATGGGGACGCCTACCTTTATATGAGGCAGAACCTTAAACCCAAAATGGAGCTTTTGGAATGCAACTACATAATGCAGGTATGTATACACAATTAGATGATGGCTCTAAACTTTCATGAAACACTGAATTATCTTAATACTATCTACAGTCTGTGAATCTGCTGGAGGGCCTCATCCCAACCAAGGACCCAGGTGTCTTGGACGGTAGCAAACGACTTGAACGCCTCTTTGTCTTCTGCCTGATGTGGAGCCTGGGAGCCCTTTTGGAGTTAGAGGATAGAGACAAACTGGAGGCTTACATCAGAGCTCATGAAAGCAGCATTGATGTGCCTCAAATACAGTCAGGGGAGACTATGTTTGAGTATATGGTCAATCCAAACGGTACACTCATTTTATACATTAAATACCGCCAGTGTGTATTTGTTAATCGTGCGCACATGACTAACTGTATGGCACCTTCTGTTCAGGTGAATGGTGTCATTGGAATAACCATGTTGGGGAGTATGTCTATCCGACTGACCTCGTGCCAGACTATGCCTCTATCCTTGTGCCAAATGTGGATAACACAAGAACCTCATTCCTGCTGGAGACTATTGCCAAGCAACGCAAAGTAAACTTGTCTCTTTTAGACATACCTTTCAGAATAAAACATATGTAAGACCTGGCTATAAAATATCAATATTGTGTTATAGGCTGTACTGCTTATTGGTGAACAAGGGACAGCTAAGACAGTGATGATAAAAAGCTACACAAAAACATATGATCCAGAGACAGACCTGTCCAAGTCCCTAAACTTCTCATCAGCGACAGAACCCCTGATGTTCCAGGTAGAATATTTACCATGTTCTGTATGCATGGTTTTGTACAGTGCTGAACATTTTTTTTGCCATTACAGCGAACAGTAGAAAGCTACATTGAGAAAAGAATTGGCAGCACGTACGGACCCCCAGGAGGACGCAGGATGACAGTCTTCATTGATGATATCAACATGCCTGTTGTCAATGAATGGGGAGATCAGGTACTGTATACAGAAAGATTAGAGAAGAATGTTTTCTATTCATGTTCAGTCTGACTAATATATATGACTGTCCAACCAGATCACCAACGAGATAGTGCGCCAGATGATGGAAATGAACGGCATGTACAATCTGGACAAGCCAGGAGACTTCACCAACATTGTAGACGTACAGATACTGGCTGCCATGATTCACCCTGGTGGTGGGAGAAACGACATCCCACAGCGACTGAAGAGACAGTTTACAGTCTTCAACTGCACTCTGCCATCCAACACATCCATTGATAAAATCTTTGGTAGCTGTCTCTAAAATGATTCATTTTTCTGCTCATTTAAAGTCATACGAAACACTTCAACTGTTTTTTCACACCCTTTTTCTGCAGGTGTAATCGGCTGTGGATATTTCCATACATGCAGGGGCTTCGAGCCCGAGATTTCAGACATGGTGAAGTGTCTTGTGTCTGCTGGGAGGATTCTATGGCAGTGGACGAAGGTAAACGCCTGAAAAATCATGTGAAATGGATTATAAGGACTCATGTATTAATGAAAGCATGACCTGAATTGATCATTTTACATTAAAGGTGAAAATGCTTCCTACGCCATCCAAGTTCCACTACATCTTCAATTTGAGAGACCTGTCCAGGATCTGGCAAGGAATGTTAAACATTAAGTCTGAGGAGTGTAATGATATCCCCACTCTCCTGGCTCTTTTTAAAAGTGAATGTACGAGGGTGATTGCTGACAGGTGCAGTGCTTATGTACAGTAAATCTACTTTGAAATACAACAAGAAATGGCAAAAAGCCAAACAGAAACATTGTTTTGCTCTAGGTTCATTTGCTCTGAGGACAGAGAGTGGTTTGAGAAGGCTGTAACTCGTGTGATTCAAGAGCATGTTGACCCCAACCTTGTCCCAGAAATTCATCCTGAGCCATACTTTGTGGACTTCCTGCGAGATGCTCCTGAGCCCACTGGGAAGAAGAAGATGATGCCTGCTTTGATGCCCCCAAAATCTATGAACTGGTATGTGACTTTGCATTTAAACAATTGCACGAAAGATACCGTAGATGTAGACAACTGTCACAGTAATCTGAGCAAACTAACATTCCTCCAGGTGCCAAGTTTTGAGTTTTTATCCGAAAAGCTGATAATGTATCAGTCCCAGCACAATGAGACCGTGAGAGGCTCCAGCCTAGATCTGGTTTTCTTCACGGATGCCATGACTCATCTTGTTAAGGTCAGACTAATAGTCATTCTATATCAATACACAACCTTTAGAACAAACTATAGATAATCCTGATTTATTTGAATTTCCTTCCTATAGATCTCGCGAATCATTCGAACTGACAATGGTAATGCTCTGCTTGTGGGAGTCGGAGGATCTGGGAAACAGAGCCTGACTCGCTTAGCATCATACATAGCTGGATACAGCATCTTTCAGATCACACTGACAAAGTAATGACAGAAAAATTGGCTTGTCTTACTGCATTCATCCTTACAGGACGATACACAGGATGTACTGAGGATTTGTTTCTTACACCTCTCTGTTTTCTCATCAGAACATACAACATAAATAATTTCATGGAAGACCTGAAAGTGTTGTATAAAACAGCTGGGGCAGATGGAAAAGGCATCACCTTCATCTTTACAGATAATGAAATAAAAGATGAAGCCTTCCTCGAGTACCTCAACAATGTTCTTTCTTCTGGAGAGGTGAGTAAAAGTTTGATGTCACCCAAACCATCTGAGTCTGCATTTAGACATTAAAGTTCAGAAATACTCAAAGGAAAGCTGTTAGAGGTCCTGATTACTTCACTTTGAATTAACTGTGCGCAGGTCTCCAACCTTTTCGCTAAAGACGAGATACAAGAGATCACCCAGAACCTGATCGCTGTGATGAAAAAGGAGTTTCCTCGTGTTCCTCCAACTTTCGACAATCTTTATGACTACTTCATATCCCGGTCCAAAAAGAATCTACATGTAGTTCTTTGCTTCTCGCCGGTAGGTTAAAACTTATATACTTATACTGTTTACTTCATATTTCTCTGCATTTTTATACATTATTTTTTCTTTCTTTCATTGCCTTTATTTGTTCCGTATGCTTATCATAAACTGTTACATTACACACGTGTCCCTGTGTAAGTAAAAATCCTCCTTTCGATTCTATTGCTTCTACTCTCTTTGACAGGTGGGACAGAAGTTTCGCTCCAGAGCTATGAAGTTTCCAGGGTTGATTTCTGGCTGCACCATAGACTGGTTCACCCCTTGGCCCAATGAGGCTCTGGTGGCTGTGTCTAACTATTTCTTATCAGAGTTTCCGATGGTTTGCTCTGATGAAGTGAAGGCTTCTGTGGTGACCACCATGGGTACATATCATGACAAAGTGTCTGATACCTGTGAAAGCTACTTTGAAAGGTATAACATGCAAATTACATCTAAGTTCACACTGGTCACATATTTTACATGAACTTAAAGGCGTGTGCTGTTTCACCTTTCAGATTTCGAAGAAGAACTCATGTCACCCCTAAATCCTACCTATCTTTTATAAATGGTTACAAAACACTGTACACTGAAAAACACAACTATATCAACACACTAGCAGAGCGCATGGATGTTGGTAAGGAAGTTCAGTAGCAAGACACACTATAAAAAAATGACATGTATGGACAACTTTGCATGATCTATTCATGGAAAGGATTTTAAAAGGTGTTATTGATTTCCAGGGTTGGACAAACTCATGGAGGCCAGTAAGTCTGTGGCTCAACTATCCAAAGAGCTTGAAGTCAAGGAAAAAGAACTGGCTGTAGCATCTGTCAAAGCTGACAAGGTAAATAATAATACAGGCACCAGTCTCCCACAACCATGCACAAGAACTTTTGATGTAGAGGAAGAAAACTTTGTATTATTTGGTCAATGAGATTTATGTAAATATTTTTCACAGATGAATATCTTTATATATTCATGAATATCTGCCCGGGTTTTGTGAAAACTGAAAAACTGGATAAAAGACTCTTGTTCTTGTTGCATTAATATAGGTGGTAGCAGAGGTGACAGTCAGTGCTGAAGCTGCTACCATCATAAAGAACGAGGTCCAGCTTGTGAAGGATAAAGCTCAGAAAATTGTGGATGAAATTGGGATAGAGAAAGCAATTGCAGAGAAGAAGCTGGAGGCTGCCAAGCCGGCTTTAGAAGATGCTGAAGCTGCACTAAATGTGAGACTTGTGTGACTTGGAACATATTTGTGTATTTGGATCATCCACTGTATAGTACATATCATGATCTACTTGAAAAATCTTTACAGACCATCAAGCCTGCTGACATTGCCACTGTGAGAAAATTGGCCAAACCTCCACATCTGATCATGAGGATCATGGACTGCTGCTTGCTTTTATTCCAAAAGAAAGTGAACAGTGTCACTCTTGATCCAGAACGAGGTTGTCTTAAACCATCATGGCCAGAAGCACTGAAGGTAACTAAGTTTTTTGGGATTCTGCTCCAAGTACTCACAACCAGCACATTGTAAGCACTTTCTGTGAACCCATATAGAGAGATGTGACTGTCTGTACATTCTAGTATGCATGTTCTGCCACGTTGACAGCGTGACAATGTTGTTGTGAAGTTACTAACGACTCCCTTTTGCCAAATTTTCCTTGTCTGCTCTTTAGCTTATGAGTGGCGCTGGTTTCATGATTTCCCTCCAGCAGTTCCCAAAGGACCAAATTTCAGAGGAAATGGTAGAACTGCTGATGCCATATTTTGATATGGAGGATTACACAATGGAAAATGCCCAGAAAGTGTGTGGTAATGTAGCTGGTCTGCTGGCATGGACCCGGGCTATGGCCACATTCTATGGCATTAACAAAGAAGTGCTGCCACTCAAGGTTAATATAATCTTCATCATGGCAGCTAATGGATATCTTGCTTAGATCACTATTGTACTTTAATATTGTGTTAACAGCCTGTTTTTAAGATGTCCTTAGTTGAATAATACCGGAATGGTAGCTTTAGCTCAAAGCAATAGATCATTTCTTTACCTCTTTTCTCCTCATTTATCTGTGTCCAGGCTAACCTGTTAATCCAGGAAACCCGACTGAAAGCAGCTAATAATGAGCTAGGTGAAGCTGAGGCTCAGCTGGACGAAAAGCAAGCGGAGTTTGACAAAGTGAAGGCCAAATGTGATGCTGCTATGAAAGAGAAACAGGTGTGATTCAATCTTATAAAACATTTCTTATATTTCATTTGATATAAGCTAGAACCTGAAAATTTGAAACACTTATAATACTAATATCGTGTTTTTCAGGACTTGCTGGATGGTGCTGAGATGTGCAAGAATAAAATGCAGGCTGCGTCCCAACTTATTGATGGACTTAGTGGAGAAAAAGTTCGCTGGATAGAGCAAAGCAAAGAATTTAAATTACAAATCAACAGGTAAAACTGAATTTAATAAGGCACACATAAAAAGTGGGGGACATTTGTTAGGCTGGCTTTGTCAGGGTAGATTTGCAGCTTATTGATCACGAAAGCTTTTAAATAAGGTCATCTGCTTCTGTTCTCGGCAGACTTGTCGGTGATGTGCTCCAGCTCACTGGCTTCTTGTCTTACTGCGGGCCATTCAACCAGAGTTTCCGTGACATGTTGTTGAAGGACATCTGGAAGGCTGAGCTCAGGAGACATAAAATCCCTTTTACAGAAGACCTCAACCTCATTTCTGCCCTGGTGGATCCTCCCACTGTAAGAACAACATGAACTCATTTTAATTTCACTTCAATATTTGCTGCACAAGAGAAGTAGTCATGTGATGAAACACATTCACACTCCTGTTTATGTTTAAGATAAGTGAGTGGAACCTTCAAGGACTCCCTGGAGATGACTTGTCAGTGCAGAATGGTATCATCGTCACAAAAGCAACAAGATATCCCCTCCTCATCGATCCCCAGACTCAGGGAAAGGCTTGGATTAAGGAAAAAGAAAAAGCTAATGCATTCCAAGTACATAGTGAAATACAGTGGAGTCGTGCCATTGTCACCCAGTTTAGTTGTTTGGGTAACACATAGTATGGAAGTAATCTGTAATCTGTCTTGCAGGTGACATCACTCAACCACAAGTTCTTTCGCACTCATTTGGAAGATTGTCTTTCCCTGGGACGCCCACTGCTTATTGAAGATGTTTGTGAGGAGCTGGACCCGGCCCTTGACAATGTCCTTGAGAAAAACTTCATTAAATCTGGGACCAGTTTCAAGGTCAGATCAGCTGTAATACCCACTTGAAATCAACAATACAACTGTAAAATGTGTCCTTAAAGCTGAGTCCAGTGACGTTGCCCACATGCCCAGCTCCGGTTCAGGCATGACACCAGCTCTGCTCCCTATCAGCATTTCCCCATGCCCCGGCCTAAAAGCCTCTTTTTCCCACGCCTGTGGTACAAACACTAACACTGCCCTGGAGCTCTGAGGTCACAATCTCGGCAGACGGACTAACAAACTGAGCTAACATTAGCTAACAGCAGTTATAGATCGCAGCAGTTCACTTTACTGTCCATCAGGAAACTCTGTAAATGCGATGATGTGATGTGATGCAGAAGAGTCTGTTATTTTATAGAAAAGTTACATTACGGGGCTTTTTGTCTTCGTATAGGTTAAAGTGGGAGACAAAGAGGTAAATGTGATGGATGGCTTCCAGCTTTATATAACCACCAAACTGCCTAATCCAGCATACACTCCAGAAGTCAGTGCCAAGACATCGATCATTGATTTCACTGTTAACATGAAGGGCCTGGAGAACCAGCTGCTCGGTCGTGTCATCCTTACAGAGAAATATGTAAGTGTCTGTTTTTTCCCTAACATTACCTCATGACCCAGTGAGTGCATATGAGTGTTTTAGGAACATCACGCGGCAGTCAAACTAGTCCATTATGTCAGCAAGGTGAATCAATGTTTCTTTTTTTATCAATATTACCTTGTTATAACAGTATTATGCAGTATTGATTGTGCCTTGGGCTGCACATGAATTTTAGAACTATTAAGTTGAGTTATTCTAATTCTTTTAACAGGAACTAGAGGCAGAAAGATTGAAACTAATTGAGGATGTAACTGCCAATAAGAGAAAGATGCAAGAGTTGGAAGACAACTTGCTGTACAAACTCAGCAGCACAAAAGGTACAATAGTTACTAGTGTAGGTTAATGGCAGTTTCTGGAAATTTCTAAAAGCAATGATGTGTTTCTGTTTGTGCGATTGAAGGTTCCTTGGTTGACGATGACTCCATGATGAGCATTTTGACTGTAACTAAGCAAACGGCTGCTGAAGTCAGCACAAAGCTCAGTGTCGCAGCACACGCAGAGCTGAAGATCAATGAAGCTCAGGCAGAATATCGTCCCGTCGCCTCGCGAGGCAGCATCCTTTACTTCCTCATCACAGAAATGAGCATGGTCAACGTCATGTACCAGACTTCCCTGGGCCAGTTCCTCAAAGTCTTTGACCTGTCATTGGCAAGGTACGGTTTCATCAAAATTGATTTAAGAAGCATGTTTTGAACAATGATGGTGTTTGTTTTTGTTTAGTTTTAAAGTTGAAGATTGAGGCTGTGACAGCTGTTGTACTATGAACCTTATATTCCACACCATGCTACAAATTAACTCTGAGTTAAATTAACCATTGCTCACTCTAACAGCCAGCCTTTGTCATTTTTGCACACTCACTCTGTCACTCGCTCTGTTCACAGTTGATGCTCTAATGAATTAATGAATATGCTTTTACAGGTCGGAGAAGTCCTCTAAAACTCAAAAGCGAATTGCAAACATCATTGAACATCTGACTTACGAGGTGTTCAGATACACAGTGAGAGGCCTGTATGAAAACCACAAGTTCATCTTCACACTCCTGCTGGCCCTCAAGATTGACTTGCAGAAGAAAGTAATAGAGCACAACAAATTTCAGATTCTTATTAAAGGTAAGATAATTGTCACTGGCAGAAAGATTTAATGCACCTTTTTTTATGGCACATTATAACATGATAACTTCTTTGAATATACAACTAGGTGGCGCAGCTCTTGACCTGAAGACCTGCCCCCCAAAGCCCTTCAGCTGGATCCTGGATATGGTGTGGCTAAACTTGGTGGAACTCAGCAAATTGTCACAGTTCACTAACATCATAAACCAGGCGAGCTTACGTTCCGTGAATCATACATGTGAATCCTCCATTAACGTGTTCTTAGTTATTCATGTTGACATATTTGGCAGGTGTCTCAAAACGGCAAACACTGGAAAGCATGGGTCAATCTTGATGCCCCGGAGGAGGGTGTCATCCCAGAATACAACTCCCTCGATGTCTTCCATAAACTTTTGCTAATAAGGTTGGTTCCTCCTGCCGGTCGTGTTGCTTACAGTATGTGTTCAAATACGCAGTATGATAGTGAATATTCTTACACGCTCTTTATGTCACAGGTCTTGGTGCCCTGATCGTACCCTGTCTCAAGCCAGAAAGTATGTAGCAGAGTCCATGGGCATGAGGTTTGCTGAGCCGGTCCTCTTAAACCTTCACAGCACATGGGAGGAGAGTGACCCTCGCACCCCGCTAATATGCTTTCTGTCTATGGGCTCAGATCCCACTGAGCAAATTGAAGCACTTGCTAAGAAACTTGAGCTCGGTGAGCTTTTCTGCCGTATTAAATCTACAACTTTTATGGGCTTCTCATTTTAACTTTGAAGAATCGTCATGATCTCACTACACTCGTGTCTCATAGAATGCAGAGCTATATCCATGGGGCAAGGGCAAGAGGTGCACGCAAGGAAGCTTGTTAAGACATCAATGTCACAGGTGTGTGTTCTTAGTTACATTCTATGAATGAGTACTTTTTAAAGGCATGGCTGACATCTGATCTGTGACCTGTATGTACAGGGAGGCTGGGTCCTTCTGCAAAATTGCCACCTGGGGCTGGAGTTTATGGATGAGCTGCTAGAAACTATCTCCACAGCAGAGACCATGCATGATACTTTCAGGGTGTGGATCACCACAGAACCACACAATCTGTTCTCCATCACACTCCTACAGGTGACACTTTGTAAAGCTTTTATGTTCAAATACTGTGGTGGACCTATATGCAGTACTTGCAGGTTCAGAGCAGTTGTTTCTCACCTCTCAATCCGTAGTCCTCTATCAAGTTTACGAACGATCCACCTCAGGGAGTGCGCGCTGGCTTGAAACGAACATTTGCAGGAATTTCACAGAACCAGCTGGAAGTCAGCAACCTTCCCATGTGGAAGCCCATGCTGTACAGCGTGGCCTTCCTCCACACTGCTGTGCAGGTACCGTCCATTCCAAGTTCACGGAAATCCATCCGATTGAGTCATCAGTGTTTTAAACTGTAAAATATGTTCAGTAACACAGTGAACATTAATTCATGCTCATTGACTTGATTCAATTTGTAATCACGTGTTTTATTTCTTCTTTTTTTAGAACGGCGCAAATTTGGGCCGTTAGGTTGGAACATACCGTATGAGTTCAACTCTGCTGATTTCACCGCAAGTGTTGAGTTTGTCGAGAGACACTTGGATGATTGCGGCCCCAAGAAGGCGAGGATTCAGCAACAGCGGCCTGACTTTAAAGATCTTCTTATCGTCTGCTCTCGCTCATCATTTTGTGCTTTTTTCCCTGCAGGATGTGTCTTGGGTAACTGTGCGATACATGCTAGCTGAGGTGCAATATGGAGGAGGGTTACAGATGACTACGACAAACGCCTGCTCAAGTGTTTTGCACGCGTAATAACCAAATTTTTGTTTTCGTTCACCGCCTTGATCAGTACAGTAGTTTTATTTGAGTTGATGTTACAGTACATGAGGATGGTGTTTTTCATTACAGGTGTGGTTCAGTAAGAAGATGTTTGATCCCTCGTTTTGCTTCTACACGGGCTACAAAATTCCAGTGTGCAAGACAGTAGAGGAGTACATGGAATACATTCAGAGCTTGCCCACTATGGATTCACCCCAAGCGTTGGGGCTGCATCCTAATGCTGATATCACGTAAGGAAACATTATCCTAAAACTATTTGTGATACAGCTGCGTATGGTGTGTAGTATTATTGCTATCATAGCATTCATGCTTTGCTTTAATGTCGGCTAGGTATCAGACGAACACATCTGCTGAAGTGCTCGACACAATCACAAATATCCAGCCCAAGGAAAGTGGAGGGGGATCAGGAGCAACTCGAGAGTCCATTGTTTACAACATGGCGGAGGACATGTTGGAGAAACTGCCCCGAAATTACGTGCCACACGAGGTCAGTTTGTTCGATTTTTGTTTAGTCGCCAAGTCTTGCACCAGCTAAAATCTAAACTGCAACTTTTTTATCGTTTAAGGTCAAAGCCATGCTGGTGAAGATGGGAATCCTGAACCCAATGAACATCTTCCTACGACAGGAGGTGGACCGAATGCAAAGGATCATCGGTGTGGTGCGCACGAGTCTGACTGACCTGAAGCTGGCCATTGATGGTACTATCATCATGAGTGAGGTCAGTTCACTGATTCATGCTCTTACTCACATCAACATCAGTGCTTGACTGTTTGTTTCTTTACATACGAACTTCAATACAAGTTTGTATTTCGATTTTCATTTTTTATTGGTTGAATATAAAACACCTTATTTTGTGTATTTACCTTATTAAGTGCAAAATACAGTTTTTATATATATATATCTGTACTTGACTCCTAGAACCTCCGTGATGCCCTGGACAATATTTTTGATGCCCGTGTGCCAAACCTGTGGAGGAAAATCTCCTGGGAGTCATCCACGCTGGGCTTTTGGTTCACAGAACTTCTGGAGAGAAACAAACAGTTCTACAGCTGGGTGTTTGAAGGAAGACCCAAAACATTTTGGATGACGGGTTTCTTTAACCCACAGGGTGAGTAACAGTTTTTGTAAAGTAAGGTACATTAGTATATTAATCCCAACAGATTTAATTGTAGTAATAATGTCTTTCCTGGGAACGTTTGCAGGGTTTCTGACGGCTATGAGACAAGAAGTAACAAGGGCGAACAAAGGATGGGCTCTGGACACAGTCACCCTGCACAACAAAGTACTAAAGCAGGCAAAGGAGGAGATCACAGCCTCGCCTACAGTGAGTCAAAAAACATGGAAATACTTCAGCTTAGACTTAACATTCATGATAAACTTGGTCTGGCATTGCTTTAAAGTATTGATCCTGAGACGTGAACACAAGTGGTATTTTGTTACTGACGGCCTTTCCTCAACAGGAGGGAGTTTATGTCTATGGTCTATACCTGGACGGCGCCGGCTGGGACAGGAAGAACACTCATCTCATCGAATCCTCACCCAAAGTGCTGTTCACACCGTTGCCCGTCATCCACATGTTTGCCATCAACTCCACTGATCCCATGGATCCTAAGCTGTACGTCTGCCCCATCTACAAGAAACCAAGGCGCACAGACTTGAATTACATCACAGCGGTGGTGTTGCCTACCATGGAGGCACCAGACCACTGGATCCTGCGTGGTGTCGCCCTGCTGTGCGACATCACATAAGAGATAGCTAAATGTCTTTAATAATATGTAATATTTTATGAAAGGAAAATAAAGCTGAATTCGAGACGACTGTGGAGGGCATCATCAGCACCGAGCACAGTGTCAAAGCTGTTTTTACTGTCACGCAGGCTGAAGCTTCACTGGCCACAGAGGTATCTTATCATGCGATAGGTGTAATTTTGTGCATTTGTTAGTGCTGCACTGCTTTATGCTTTGTGTGTGGCTTATCACAGCCAGCCATGTGGTCGGTTGCTGCAATGATGCAGACCAACATTTCTTTAGGCCCGCCATGTGCACTCAGTGCTGTAACATTATTTCCATGCAGCAAGCTTTTAACTAACACATTTAACTTTAGATGATTCACTACATGGACTGAAGCGTTTGTGCCAAGTTTGTAAGCATCACTGCAGGTTCAGTTTCATCTTAAAACTGGTGATTTTATTTAAGCACGAGCAACATATAAAAAAGAAATGTTTTGTTATTTTATTAATATCATTGTCTGGTTGCTGACTGTTCTGGATTAAATTTGCACATGACTTGAGGGAGACACAAAGCTGATGATTAATGTGGTGAAGCCAAAGCTGGACTTTCACACTGTCGGCCATGCTGTGGACTTGGACGTGCACCTGTAAAGACTGTTCAAGGAATCGCATTTTAAAGGTGATCTTTCTTTTTCTATCATTGCCACATAACTGAGGACAATGTAAAATCTGTTCAAATGAACTTCTCATAGTCAGTTTTAAAGTCTTTATAGGTCAGATTTCACTATCTTAACCTGCTTTCAGGTCTTCTCTCCAGTCTATACTGCTTTCTGAGACTAGTTATGAAAGAGGTGCTGCCGTGTCCTCATGATCTGCCTGAGTTGGACTCGGTAGAGGTTACAGAACCTCAGGAAATCCATAAGCTCTCAGGTCTCGGATCTTCATCCCAGAATGGATCTAATGTCTTGGCATTTTTCAAGAGGAATGCTTTTGTTGTTCTTACAATGGCCGCTGTTGCATTTGGTAAGTGATCTTTTAATCTATCGTACTATTGTGAGGTCAAACTGTAATCTGCTGCTTTCTTGACTTGTATTAATATATAACCTCTCTGGCAGTGCTGTGTGTTTGGACTTATTTGGTATTTTGAGCTCACCCTTTGATAGACCCACTAACTTGCTGACTTATGTTTGTGTTTCTCTGAGGGATTGGTCTGGGCTTTGCTCTGCGGCACATTAATCTGTCAGCCAGGGATATAAAATATTTAACCTTTCCTGGAGAACTGCTGATGAGAATCCTGCAGATGTTGGTGCTTCCTCTCATCATTTCCAGCCTGATTACAGGTTCGATCCACACTTCAACTTGGTTAAACTGAATTTCAGGTATAATTTTCACATTGGGCGAGATGCAGGGTGCACCCTGGACAAGTCACCAGTTCATCACTGGGCTGACACACAGAGACAAACGACCAAGTTTAGTTTAATGTATTATAACAGTCGCATCTTTATATTTCAGGAATGTCATCTGTGGACAGAAAGGCTGGGAAAATTGGGCTAAGGGCCTTCGGCTTTTACATGGTCACCACTGTTATTGCTGCATTTACTGGCATTGCCTTAGCTCTTCTTATCCAACCAGGGAAATCATCCAGGACTGCCTCGGTGTCCTCTAGTGGTGATGCAGAGGCTGTGCAGACAGTGGACTCCTTTCTAGATCTCATCAGGTGTGTATTCAAATCTTACAAGTGTTTTTTTTAGCATGGATTTCAGAAAATGCGTGCTGATACAGTTAAAACATCTAATCTGTGTTTTTGATTCACAGAAACATGATTCCTTCAAATCTGGTGGAGGCTTGTCTCAGAAAGGTAAGATCTGCGAATATTTGTTCATTTTCATCCTGACACTGTTTCATACTAACAAATCTTTGCTTGTTCTCTTCGTGTAGTATAAAACAGTTTATTCCAGAGAGAGTCGAGGTGTCGTCAATACGACAGAGACCAGTGAAAACAGTGAGAGCTCTTTTGTGATTGTAACCAAATGTTCGTCCTAGTGTCCTTTACGTTGCTTCAGTATCTTCATTAACGCTGTCACTACTCTTAACAACATTGCTGGTAGATGACAGAGTACCAGTGCCGGGCACCTCAGATGGACTCAATCTTTTGGGTCTGTTGGTCTTCTGTGTTGCCTTTGGCCTCATGCTGGGCAGGATGGAGACTGAGGGAAAACTTCTGAGGGATTTCTTTGACTGCCTGAATAAAACCATCATGCGTTTGGTCAACATAGTCATCTGGTAAGTGCATGCTGCATGCTCTATCCGTGTTTGTGACCAGGTTTTGGCACATGTTGGCACCGAGGTTTATTGCTTGTGATTTTTTCACAGGTATTCTCCCGTGGGAACCCTCTTCCTGATGGCAGGACAGATTGTGAAGATGACAGACACCGGAGAGATAGGTCGTGAAGTTGCCATGTATTGTCTCACTGTGATCACTGGCCTACTAATCCACAGCTTCTTCACGCTGCCCCTCATCTATTTCATGGTTACACGTAAGAATCCCTTCAGGTTTATGGGCGGTCTACTCCAGGCACTCACCACTGCCTTTGGGACGTCATCCAGGTGAGTCTATAGTGTTAATTTTAGTATTTAATATACTATATGTCATGGTTTTAGGTTTATAATTTCCTCCTCCTCTGAAATTATGTTTTGATTGTAACTATACGTGACATTATATGGGTTTCTTCACAGTTCTGCAACCCTACCTGTTACCCTCCACTGTATGGAGAAATATCACTACATGGACAAAGTGTCACGCTTCATGCTGCCTATTGGTGCCACAATGAACATGGATGGCGCGGCGCTCTATGAAGCTGTAGCTGCTTTATTCATTGCCCGGGTTAATAATATGGAGTTTAACCTGGGTCAAATCATTCTCCTCAGGTACGTTCAAAAGACGCTGAGCTTACACTTTTATACGTTTTATATGAATTCATGTCTTGAAGCTCAGGTTGGTAAATTATTTTGTCACTTGGGAAATTTGTCTTGGACATAAACAAACAGACAAAGATGCAAACTGCCAGTATGTGGTCGAGCCTAAGAGCACTGTTCTTATACACTAATAAAGATGGCATCGCATAACCGTCCCTGTTTCTCCTGTTTCAGTTTGATTGTCACAGCTGCAAGCACCGGTGCAGCAGGCATCCCACAGGCTGGCTTTGTATCCATGGTGATTGTGTTGGTGTCAGTTGGACTGCCCACTGAAGACATATCACTGCTGTTGATTTTTGATTGGATTCTGTAAGTGTAGATTTTGCACCGGTTACATGCTTAACTTTCACCCTAAAAGTATCCTGTATGTTAACATTTTGAAATCATCCTAAACTAGTGTTCAAGTCACACTCACACAGTTCTTATTATAACCTCAGATCTGGTTGTTTGCGTGTTTGCTGACAGGGATCGTCTAAGGACTACCACCAACGTGCTCGGCGACTGTATCGGTGTGGGCGTAGTTCAGCATCTGTCCAGACATGAGCTTCAAGGGTTTCAGCTCTGATCTTCATGAGGCTCGACGCCATCGATGTGATATGTTATTACTGAATGATAACAAAAAGTTAATTAGATGAATTTCACTGCACAGTACACACAGTTATCATCAGGCACATGTTTTAGATTTTCAGAAAAAACACAGACAGATGTTTCCTCCTGGTATCATGAGGAAGCACAATCATCAGCACTGGGGAAGTGAGAGGAATTAACAGCACACTGCAGATTTGCAAATTTGAAGCATGAACTGGTGGAGTTCTGCAAACAGTATGTTGGATATGAAATGTGACGAAGTAATTTGACTGGACGAGAGTTGTTCCACGAGTTCTGATACAGAGAATAACAGCACTCAGGACTTTTAGCAACACATATCACTCCGCTTTACAGCTGTTCTAACAACTGTTATAATAATTAATCGTCTTCTTCATTTATCTTCGATTGTAACAAACTTTGAACCTGATCAGCCACCGTCAGTAATCAATGCACAACCATCAGTGTGTTTAGGAAAGAGACAAAAAAGATTTCTCACTAAAATAAGAGCTGGTTGGTGGATCGGGTACACGGCAAATTAAACACTGACTCAAAACAATTAATGCACCGTCTGTTATGTTTTGTGTTGCTGTCATGAGTTTTTCTCTTTCTTCTGCCTTCACGGTGCCTAATTGTCATGATCAAACCTTTGGCTGCCGTTTTGCTAACAGCAGGGTACGCTTTGTAGATTGTCCTCACTGTCCTTAAGGACCTTATTGAAACAACAATATTAGGATGCTAAATATGCTAACCGTATAAAATATATAACACAGGCCTTACATGAGGTTATCAGTCTAAACATGACAAGAGCAGCACACTGTTCTCTTTGTTGTAACTGAACAGTCTATCACCATCTGGTGGCAGAAAAGTCAACATGCAAGACAAGAGAAATGTCTCAATGACCCAGTTGGACATGGACAATTGCAAATACATAAAGAGCTTTTTAATACTATGCAGTACCACAAATATGATTTCCTACAGAAGTGTTTTTGGACAACAAAACAGAACATTAAAAGATCATCAAAAGAAGATGATAAGCCTTTCTTGGAAATAAGGCAAGTTATTAATTTATTAATTACAGTTAGTCATCCAAATATTGTCCTCAAACAGCTAAAACTATCTACTGTACGTTCAAGTACAGTTTGTGTCTGAACTGTACAGGATCTCTGGGAAAAACATGTTATTGTTGTCACAAGTCCGGGCATGCTGCAGTATTTCAGAGCTGTGCAAAGTAGCGTTATTAATAGAAAACTGTAAACGCACCCGAAATGCATTATTCTACCATCAGCCAATGGCAGGAGAAGAATAGGAAACTGTGGCTGCTCCCTCCGGGCGATGTCAGTGGCATCTCTCTGACATTGCACTCATACGCCCAGAGCTCAGTGCAGCTGTGTGTAGAGCAGGAGGGGAGAGAAAGAGAGGGAGGGAGGTGGAGGAGGAGGAGGACGAGGAGGAGGAGGAGGAGGAGGGGAGTGAGCATCAGAGCCAGCGAGCAAGAGAAAGGGAGGGGAAACTCATGTGGAGGAGGGGTTTCACCAGGAGCGAGAGAGCTTAAAAGAGATGGTGAGAAAAAGTAAAGAGAGAGAGAGAGGCTGTATGTGAGGGAGGAAGATGCTGTTGCCAGGGAACAGCGGTGAAGTAGATCCGTCCGTCTTTCCCAGCTCACAGGACGATGAAAACATGTTAAATCATGGATGCAAAATGGACTGAACGCGAGCAGAAGATAAACAGCTGATTCTGACTCCAGGCAGCTCGGAGAGAAACAAAGAGAAGGTAGGCAGGTGTTATTACATAACCACCATAACACAGCACCCATACGGGTGACATCATCACAGCAGGATTATAGAGCCTGGGGTGGTGGGTGGACGAGAGGGATTCAGCAGAGACCAGCAGAAGTAAATAGGACCGAGAGAGATGGTGATCGTCATGAGACGAGCTAAAAGCGAGCCAGGATTATCCTTTTTTTTTGTCTCCAAAAAGCAGCACGGGATCTGACTCTGAGAGGAAACGATGAGAGCAGGATGGCATTTTCTGTGTGATGACCCTGACTCTTCTCTCCTCACCGTTCTCCTCTTTACAGGAGGACACGATTTGTCTCTCAGCCTCCATCAGAAAACACCTAGAACCTCCCAGTCCTGAGCACACCTGTGTGTGTCCCACCTGCAGACGTAAACAGATGACGAGCCTCACTCTGCTCAGGTAGATTTAAAGAGGAGGAGGAAGAAAAGATTTCAAAACGGCGAAGAGGAAGTCTTCCTAATTACAGTATGTGAGTACCCCTGCCTGGATAAAGTGCTTTTCTCACTCAGTGACATGATTTTTAAGGTTTTGTTTCATCCTGCTGGTGTTTGTGATTCAAATTAGCGTTTCCGTTTGTCAGATGAGGAGAGGGTGGGAGTCGTGACAAGAGTAGCTTCTCTCCTTTCACACGCCCCTGAAAATGTAATTTCTCAATCAGCTTTTTAATACAAGTAACCTACATGAACACACTCTGTTTTTATGCCAGATTTTCAGACATTTTTTTGTCATTTCACAGAGGAGGTTTGTATTTCTCAGTTGGTGGCTTGTTTGGTCAGTCAAAGCACAGTGTTAAGCTCTTATTAAACGCTACATAAAGATGTTTTTGAACTTTGATTATTGCATGAACATTTATAGAGAAATACTTTTTTACATCACCGTCCTCGTGTTTAAAGAGGCTGTACTCAATCATAATCGCCTTGGATTTTATCGTCAGTGGCTCTATTGATGTTTATCTTCGAGCTGCAGGCCATGTAAATGATTTCATACTGCAGAGGAGGAAACAATACTTTCATGTTCTATTCGAGCTCTGCTGTTTCAGCTATTAGCTTTCCATTTCTGTGACAGATTAAGAGGTGTTTGGTTTGGTACGCACCGCCACAGTGAACAGCTCACGAGATAGTGTTTGGGAAATGAAGGCTGCCCTGCCATCTGGACTCAAATCCCTAACGAACACGTGCGTACAGCGACGTTATTGTGTGTCCAGCAGTTCAGTTGTAAGAGCAGCTCAGCTTTGGTAAGAGACAACAAAGCGCACGCACAGATCTGCTGTGTTTATCTTTTTTTTTCTCAGCTTGTCACACTGCATTCTGGGCGAAATGATCTATCTGTTTCTGAAATCTATTGAGCGCGTGAGAACAGAAGAAGGTGGCGTTCAAGGAGTTCCCCATCAAGCCCACATCAAACAGAGCAACTTTCTGGTGGGATAACAGAGTGTAAACACATTCTCCTCCATCCTTCAGAGTCAAATGTAGACGGAGAGCCTCTTTTTTTCTGCAGTACGGGCTCTGATCTGTCTCTCAGTAACACATCAGTGCCATCCCAGTGGACAAATGGACTGTGGTAACGTCTGCTGTAGCATGCAACTCTTTCTGGGACAGTGATGTAGGGAGGACGCCCCTCCCCCATGCTCACATTTCTGACACGGGACTCCCATATGATGTTCACTGCAAAAACAGACCTAAACACGAGACACTGTAAAGCCTTACGTCACATGCCAGGAAAAAAAAAAAAAGAGTCATGCAATGTTGGATGGAGACGTCTGTCATTTCTGATTTGATTATGTAAAACATGAAAGTTCAGATCACCATCTATGGCGTTTGTATCGCCTTGAGGGGATGTATGAGCAATGTGGTGTTTTATTTTTGTCTCTTTTCCCTCAGGATGCAGAGAAAGGAGCTTAGTTTGGCTCATTTTTAATTTATTACGACATAATTCTACAAGAAACAGTCATGGCAGAGTCGTCTGTGTAGAACCTGGAGTATTTTTGGCAAGAATGCTGTTTGGATTTCTGAATATACCGACGTTATATTTTCCGGCTGCTTTCCAGTGCACTTAATTACACCTACTAAAAGCTATATATTGTGGATATGTTGGTTATTTAAGTGGCACTCCAGCAATCAAAAATCAAGCAAAACTTGTGCGAGACAGATTAAAAAAAAAAGAGGTTGAAATTGAATCAAGAGTGACTAACACATCCACATTTTTCTTCCCTACGATGATTCAAGCTCCAGAAACACTGAATCCTACATTTCCCATGTTGCAATTGGATGATTTCTTCCATTAAACCCTCCCTGTCTGGTAAACACCCACGTCTTTCAAACTCCACACCTTTTGAGTTTGTAACAACCGGCTTTCTTGTCATAAGTCTGAAGTCTCAAGTGGCAAGGAAATTCTGACAATCCTGATGAAATCATCGGGGTTGGGTGAAGTGGGTGGACGTAATGCATGTTTTCACAAGGTTTTAACACTTCCTTCCTTCTGAATGACATTGTTTTATCTGTTTTGTCAACCACAGTGAGCTGAAGGAGCTCGTCCTCCCCGGCAGAGGATGGGTACAGCGGAAGCCACTTTACGGATGGACAGCATGGAGGTTAAGGATGAGTGGCAGGATGAGGACTTCCCCAGGTAATCCTGTGTGTCTGAGTGTTTGTGTGTTTGTGTGTGTGAGAGAGAGCGAGAGTGTATGTATGCGTGTGTACAGTTTGTGTACAGGCTTCGACAAACCCGGCCAGCTATGATGGAAAGTTAGTCACGTGTTGAAACGTTGAAAGGCAGCAGGTGTGTTCTTTCCTTGATGAAAGTCGCGTGTTAGGTGATGAGGTTGTATCATGCCAGTGAACAAAATAGCTGTCAGCTTAAAGGGGGAAAAAAAAAGAGAAGTCAAACACGTCACAGTGTCCAGAGATGGAAAAATATTCAGCCACCCACACTCTCCTTTCTACAGCAGAGGAAATGTGTTGCTGAAAAATGAGCAGAAGAAAACTGAATATTCAAGACATCCACTGTGTAGGCATAACATATAGCACATGTTTGATATCTGTCTGTGCAGGTCATCTTGATATATCACTGGTGTGCTGGTGGCTCAGTTTTTACCTCTGCATGTTGAACAGTCAGTACGGTGGCAGGCTGTTTAAACCTTCAGTGAAACGTTTAGGACTGCCGTTAAACTGCAAATTGTTTCTCTCCAGCGTTTAATCCACTCTTGAATATCCGTTGCTGCTTTCTTTAACGTACGTCTGCAGAGCTGCTGACAACATAATAACAGCAATTATACCAGCAGCTCCATCAGCGAGCCCATACTTGTGGTTGTTTCAGGGTGTGTTTGTCTATGCATGAATGTCTGTGTTAATGTCTGTGTCTTCCTTCTGTCTGTGTGCACTATGTGTTGCGTGAGTGCTATCGACTATAATCTAGCCTTCTTCGTCCCCGCAGCGCTGAGGGTTTCGCTGTCTTATTATAATGTCAGAGGGGAGTTGGTAATTATTGGTGTTGCTTTTCTCGAACAACACATATTGTTTCCAAGGACACACTGTAGCTAAATCACAATAGAGGCACTTCCAGGAACAAAAGGCTAAGAGTGAAAAAGCTGCTCGTCCATCAGAGTTTATTTTTAATTTTTTTATGACAGCAATCTATTTGAAATGTTAATGCTTTTAACTAGCAGCCATAAACAGACGAAAACAGTCATTAACTTGAAAACAATCAACCAGAGAGACACTATAATTCCTCTATGTGTCATTTATACTGTGCATTCATGTCATTCTCTGCAGGCCACTTCCAGAGGATGGAGATTCCTCATGTGGCCTCACTGACAACCGAACTAGTAAGTAATACAAATACACAGCATTGAATATGTATTTTTATTAACTATGTGCTGTATCTAAACGTTCCTGGCCTGCCTGTCCAGATCCTCCCAGCTCGCTGAATGTGGGTGAGTCCATGGCCCAGCGTAAGCGTCGCACTCTGGTCGCCCCTGACATGAACCTCTCCCTGGATCAGAGCGAGGGCTCGGTGCTCTCTGACGACTTCCTGGAAACGCCCGACGACCTGGACATCAACGTAGATGACATCGAGACCCCCGATGAGACGGACTCACTGGAGTTTATCAACAACGGCAATGAGCTGGAGTGGGAAGGTCAGACGATAGTAAAAAAAAAAATGTACCTGTAGTATCCTGCCTAAGACGTCAGACGTTATCTGCCTTTGGCTTTCAAATACACCAAAAAGAAAAGAGACACTGAACACTCATCACATACTGATGATCGAGTGAGTAAATACTTACTCATCCACAGCCAAAAAAATAGTATGAAGAAATATCGTCAGGTGTTCCCTTTATTTTGTCCACAACCTGTAAGAAGCAGTCCGTGATGTGTTATGAAAATAATATTGTGGCAGCTGTGCAACAGGTTCTGTGTCAAGAAGTTGAATTTTCACAACTTTTAAGTGTTTAAATTGTTCAATTCTGCTGGACTAAAACCAGGTTTTGTCTGCCTCATGTTGACTTGCATGTGCAAACATGGAAGGATGGTTTAACAATCTGACTCCAACATTTCTTTTTTCTCACCTTGTGTCTAGATGATACTCCTGTTGCCACTGCCAAACGTCTCCCGGGTGAAAGTGAAGAGGAGAGAGACTCGTCTGGTCGTCTGTGGCGAACAGTGATCATCGGCGACCAGGAGCAGCGAATCGACATGCAGGTCATCAGACCGTACCTGAGGGTGGTCACACATGGAGGTTAGTGTGTTACATGTGTACTTTAAATACCCATTTGAAAACATAAACTGATTGGAAACAAGATTTATACCCACCTATACTTTATTAACGTCAAACCAGAACCACCCACTCACAAGCATTTAAAAAGCATACGCGGTAATTCAAACTACAAAAAGGCAAAACTCGCTGATGAAAGCAAATATTAAGAGAAAAGTTCCAGTCTGCTTTGCATCGCATGAAATTAAGAATAAATAAATAAATAAATAAATAAATAAAAATAGGACCTGAGGCACAAACACACAGTGTCTGGCACAGTTTATACGTCATGGATTATATTACAAAAATGTGAGCTGGCACCAGCACAAGCTCTACGCTGCGTCGCATGTTCACTTACACAGTGTCGCCGACTAGGCAACTTTCTTACTTTCGACTGTCTAAGATCCTCTCAACAACTAATTCAGTGACCATCAGGGAAAAGGCAAAAAATAAATTTAAATATAATGAGTTGTAATTCATTCTCAATAATAATGAATTCACGTAATTCATGCTGCTGACGGTAATCACGGCTCTTTTTACCTACAGCATCAACACTCACTCTTTCTCTCCGGATCTCTGGATCAGGGTGTTCCTACAGCCTACAGGCTATGTCAAAAGCGTGTTTGAGTTTGAGCTTGTTTCTGTAGTGAGTTTGTGAGTTGTAAATTTCCATCAGAAACAGGCAGTTTGCAGCGATGCATTTATTGATCATCCATCCATTTTCTGTAACAGCTCATCCTCACTAGAATCTATCCCAGCTGACTTTGGGTGAGAGGCGAGGCGCACCCTGGACAAGTCGACAGCTCATCACAGAGCACATAGAGACAAACGCCATTCACACTCACGTTCACAATTTAGAGTCACCAATTAACCTGTTAAGTGTCTTTGGACTGTGGGAGGAAGCTGGACATCCCCTATGGTGGGACGTCCTACCAGTTCGTGCCAGATCAGGGGCGTCCCTCTCTACCTTCAAAAACCACCTGAAGACCTCCAGCTCTTCAGGAAGGACCTCCTCTCCAACACTACCAGCAACTGGACATGCTAAATCTATCCCCCTCTACAACAACACGTCCCTGTCGCATTGTACCATTATTGTTTCCCTTTTTTGTAAGTGAATGTGTCTCTCTCCTCCGTCAGGTTACTATGGTGAGGGTCTGAACGCCATCATCGTGTTTGCAGCATGCTACCTCCCTGACAGCAACTGTGAGGACTACACATACATCATGGAGAATCTTTTCCTGTAAGGTCTTTTCTTTTTACTGTAGCATGCTGTATTAAGAGCCTTTTCATAACCTTATTCCTCTACTTTATTCTTTTTTTTCACTTTGAGGACATGACTGGAGAAAATGTTCCTATGGAATATGCATGTGCGATCATGTTTGAAAGGATTATTAACATTAAAGACGCACACGTTCCTGTGCTGAGTCTTGTCTAAGCTTGTTTGTTCTGTCCTCAGATACGTTGTGAGCAGCCTGGAGCTGCTGGTGGCGGAAGATTACATGATCATTTACATGAACGGAGCGACCCCTCGCAGGAAGATGCCCGGCATCAGCTGGCTGAAGAGATGCTACCAGATGATCGACAGGAAGTAAGGCCAGCAAAATATCATGTAACAGCTCAGGCGTGAAGTGATGGACATGAGTCAACTTAGTCAAGAATGTAAACTTTAAATGTGAATGTCGCCTGCAGACTGAGGAAGAATCTAAAGTGTCTCATCATCGCTCACCCAACGTGGTTCATCCGGACCGTCCTGGCCATCTCGAGACCTTTCATCAGGTGACGATACACTCATTGATGTTTATAGTCCATCAGTCTGTCCTTTGAGTTACATACTGGCTTCTCCAAGCAGATCTAATAAACAGAAAGAAGATAAATTAGGAAGGCACACACTGATCTATCAGACTATCACAAAACATAATGCCACGTCAGCTGGAGATTCCAGATCATTTGGGACAATAATTTGCATGTTGTTGATGTTTTCTGCAGTGTGAAGTTCATGGATAAGATCCGGTACGTTCACACCCTGCAGGAACTCAGTCAAATCATCCCCATGGAGCATGTGCAGATCCCTGAGTGCGTGTTGCAGTAAGTACTCTGAACCACCAAGGGTCACTGTTGAGACACACGTCTATTTATTGCTTACAGTAATACAATGTTGAAAGGATCCCGACAGTACACTGATTGAACTAAACCTGAGCCAAACTGTGTATGTAGCTGTGTATGTTACTGGTATGCAATAAGTTATCAAGCCAAGCTGTGTACGGCTAAACAGTTAAGTAAACTGTGTGTGACGTTCAGTAGGTTCATAAGCAGGCTTTGGTAAGCACTGCAGTGAATATTTAAAGACAGAAAGCTGAAGCATAAATAATACATTGACTCATGCTGCAGTGAATTTTTGTCTTTTTGGCGCCACTGGTGAGAATTTTGTTGATGTAACGACACTTCATCCTGAGATTTCTACTCTCTTTTTTTTAAAGGTATGACGACGAGAAGATAAGAGCACAAAGGGAACGGTGAGAAATAGATTTAATTATTTAAAAAAAAAAAAAAGAGTTTTAATGAAGTCTCTTTTTGCTGCACCTAAGTAGGATTATTAATATTTCCCTGTCTTGTTACAGACTCGAGCAAGAGCAGCAGCAGACCAACTCAACACCGCCTAAAGAAAGGTGACCTCATTTTGCAGCACATACAGTCCGCTGCCATTTTTGGATAAATCAAACGTTTTTTTCCACCACAGCACCAGAGCGCCACAGTACTGCCACTTTTTATTCTCATATCTAAAGCTGGTGGCTGCTAGAGGTCTAAAATATTACACACGCAGCAGTTCTTTACTGGAATGAGGCTGCTGCTTGCATAAGTATCAAGAAAATGTGACATGAAATCAAATCTGTGCATCGCTTTATTGAGCGTGAGTTACCTCTGCAGCCACGTAGATGTATTTTGGCAACAGAAAGCACAACCTAATATGGACTACATGACCAAGCAAAACATTTATATTTACTTAACTTTAATCTGTCATTTCCAGGCCAAAGTCAATGATAGCAGACGTTGGCCGTGACATCTGACATTAAGGTAAGGGTTCTCGTTGACTTAACTACCTTTCCATCGACTGCATCCAGTCCGGTTTGTAATGTCAGCCCCCCTGTAACTAATCTCATACACATACACGGAAATGTTGTTTTCTGTGCGCACACGCATACTTATGTGCTCCTAAAGAGAAGCAATACAGTAAATCAACCAAATGTTGGACAGTGGCCGGTCTGGAGTGTTTGGTCACTTGGCCAAAGATCCAAAGGGTCAGCTCGCTGTTCAGGGGCTCGAGGATCCAATTTACAGTATCAGACTGAGTCAAATGAGACCGACCGCGAGCTGAATGAGACTCAAACCTTCTCTTAAAAAGATGTGCAGCTCTTTTCAAATTTGAGGTTTAATGTCTGAGCTCTTATTATGAAGGGCATGTTTTATTGATTATTCAAGAAAATAACTGACAGGAGTTCAATGTACAACTCATTCATGGAGCCCCAGGAGGAAACTGAAACACACACTTGTTTAATGAATCACTTTTGTTGTCTGTGACTCTGATGAAGATGCAAAATGGCCCCAAAATGTTGCATAAAAACAAATCAAAGTATAAAGTAAAGAAACAATCTTGTGTTTCCTCCACAAAATGTACTTCTCCTTTTGCTAAGTCATGTTAAACTTTAAATCATCCTGCGTGTGACTCCCAGAAATGTTAGCTGATCCTCAAACATCATATTCCACCTCCCTGTACACCGTGTTACGTAAAGCACAGCTGCTCGTCTCTTTAAGAGTGTCTGCACACAGCCGATCGATTCTATTTTTAATGAGTTCCACAAACGAGCTCTGGCAAATTGATCCGCCGCTCCTGAAATCGGGGGGAAATACCCACCGCAGCAGATCGGCGTGTGGCAGGGGTGGGTGAGGTTATTTTAGAAACCCCCCCTCCTTCTGTGCTGTCCTGTGCTGCTGACCATTCCTATCAGAGCCTCCATATATCAAAGAAGCTATCAGCTGGAGGACTGGCTGACAGCCCAGGAATGGACACAGGCACCATCTACTAACTAAATGCCAAGGGAGGAAGCAGAGGGGAAACCTGATATCTGTCAAGTTGGATTTAGTTTAGATTTGTGGATGCCTACTGACAAATTTAAGCATTATATTAGAAATATTGTATTTCTGGACATGCACAAATATCTGTCTCTGTTTGCATTACAGAGCTTTAGAACTGAAGAACCAGTGAGGGAACATTCATTCATGAAAATGCCTACACCGCCATCATCAGTCACCTCCTGACTGGATCCATAATCTGCAAGACAATCACTTCTCAAAAACAAAGTATCTTCAGTGACATGCCTGCTTCTTAGCTAACACTTACACCAAAGCATTACAAGACAACGTTAAAGCAAATCTGCCCCATGCATGTCCAGTTGAGCTTTATCTATAGCATGACTTCAACTATATAAATGAGATATGAAGGACTTGGATGAAGCACAAAGTCTCCGCGTGTACATACTTGTATATATATATTTTTGAGAAAGGTAAATTTGGTTTTTGATATGGCATGGGTGTTGTTTCGGTTTCATGGCTGTTTACTGAAAAATAATGTGCAATGATAATTCTTCTTAGACCTCCAGTAGATGTTTACTAATGCAAACAACGTGTTACAGTTTTCCAGAGTTTGATATGCAGGTGGCATGCTTGTTTATAATCCTTCTGTCTCTGTTGCATTTTGTTTTTGTCAGTTTTTAATGTTTCCAAAGGTACTTTTACAAGACGGAAAGGATACATTGTTACAGATGAAATTAAATATATTTAAACAGAGTTGCTAAAAGTGTTATTTATGAAAAATGTGCCATTTACTGTTTGTAAAAAAAAATAAATAAACAAGTGAACTAAAACCAGCTTTTGTCTTTTGGTGATTTGTTACCTAACAGAACAGTCAAGGACGACCTCGCTAACGAACATAACTGTTGATATTTTCATCTTTTTTATTGCCTCCAAATATGTTCAACTCTGGTCCAGATTGTTTCTTCACAGACTGTTCCTCCTCGTGAGTTATTAACGGGCATAATTATGATTTATGTGCGTGCTGGCCAACTCAGTTGATGTCCTTTGTGTCATCTGACACACTCCTGAAGTGACCTTTCTTTATTTTTATATGCGGCATTACTGTGATCACAAGGTACGGCGTTACCACAATAAATAACCCATAATAAGCTGTACTGTCGCCCCTCAACATTTTTATCATTACCTTTTATAGTCTAATATGCAACAGGGACGGGAAGCTGTGAGAAATAACTAATTGCATCCAAATGCAATAGTTATATTATGTGTATTGTTGTTGCACCTCTCCAGGTCCCTGTCACCACAATATGTTTCATTTTAATGCAGATGGTTTCTCATAATATTTCAGCCATCAGCAGCACTTAAAAAAATGTGAATTAGTCATGAGTAACAGCTCTGTGCTGTCGGTGTTGTCGTTGTTGGCGAGTCCATTATGAAAGTCCAGGAAGTTTCTTCTGGCTTCAGGGCTGAGCCTGAAACATCTACCAATAACTCTAAAGCTGACTGATATTTTTAAGCTGTACTCAAAGAGAAATATATAATGACAACTCGTGATTATAGGAGTAGATTTGCATTTTTGCATTTGGACCAATTCAACAATATCCAGGAGATGTTGATGAGCTTTTGGTAGACTTTCATCGTTAGGCTAGCTGTTTTCCCTCACTTCCAGTCTTTATGCTAAGCTAAGCTAATCACCCCCTGGCTGTATCTCCACAATCAACACATAAATATGAAAGTCACTCTTCTCATCTAAAAGCCAATATCCACCATGCAGGCACGGCAGCCGGATCATTGTGTTTCAAACCCTACCAGAACTGCCACAGTCTGTTTCAGAAGCATCCCAGAAGCCTGGTCTCTATGAATTTCGAACTACGTAGCATATTTACATATTTAGAAGCACATAAAGCAGGAAAAATGACCAAAACTGAGCAAGTCTGGTGGGCAAAACGCTTTTGAAACACTCCCAGTAGGGTTACAGCCTTGATGTGACAGAGATATGCTCTGACGTAAGTCTCTGCAAGTGCATTAAAATGTCCCTTTATACCTTAAAGCCTGTAAATGTAGGCAATTTGACATTATTCCTGTCGATTCGCCCACGAGTATAATTAGTTTTAATAATTTACAGAGTGAATGTTGGAGTCAAACTGTGAAAAGTAACACAATTATATACCAAACTGCCGATAAAGTTTGTCTGTCATCTAAGAAGGAAAAAGTATGTGCACCACATGCTTCACATGGCGAAGCACACATGACCTGCTGCCCTACAGAACGTCTGAGTCTATGTGGGACAGTTTTGTAATCCAAATGTCTTAAATCATTTCCTGTTCGCCGACACTACAACACATCGAATCTGCAAAACACAAGCGGTTAAAGAAATCATCATGTTATGGGTGTTAACAGGCATCACTGTATATCCAGGTTTGTCATGGCAGTGAAACATGAAACCATGTGCTCTCACAGCTTTGGGACTCAAAGTTCACCTCTTTCACACTTTCAGGATAAGCAGGTATTTGTTCAAACGCTGTGCAAACAACATGAACGCAAGATTAGACCGCACGCATCCGGAGGTGCGTAACCGTCAGGGCTGATAAGCTGTGGTTCAAAGAAACAGACCTGGCTGTGTTATCAAAGTTGTATCCATGACTCGAAAGACTGTGGCCATGTACTTCAGCTGGTTGCATCAGAAATATGCGTGACGCAGCAGGCAGACACACAACAGCCAACTAAATATAGTGCTTCTGGTTTTGAGCCACCCAGACTCGTCTGAGCATGGAAACTTTTTCCTCTAAAACAACCAAATAAATGAAGTTTTTCTCTGAGCTGTGATGCAGATGTTACAGTAACAGGATGTTACTTTTACACTCATTTATTACAGCAAATCTTGATGATTAATTGTGTACAAAAAGTACCTTTTGACAAATGTTGTCTGCACTTAAATCACATATTACTCCTCAGTCTAAAAGATTTTGAGTTTCTTGGATCGTATTTATCTCAACTATTAAGAGTAAATAAAGATTTCACAAGCTCTGACCTATCAGCATCACTACTCTACAGCAGTTCCCTCTCTGGGACGCCACATGTGACCGCGGCTCTTTCCAAAGAGAGAATTAATTTTGTGTTTCACAGCTTAGCCCCATCGCCATTTCTCTATTATACTCCAATAACTGGTGGGTGTAGGATTTGTCGTGCATTTGCTTGGTCAGAGTCCACTGGCCCCCTGGGCAGGTGGAAGATTTTGGATCTACTTACATGCAAATGTGAGGCTCCTAAGGCCCCTTCCCATTTGTCCTGTGCAGCTGTAAAGCAGCAGCTCATTGGCTGCAGGAAAAGGGGGCCGATTGGTTTGAGGCTCTGACGCTGGAGCTAAATCCTTTATATGCCCGGCAAAGAGATTGTCTATCAATGAAGTAGTAAAAGGGGGGAACATCTGTGGCGGAGAAGAAGGAAAGGTTCTTCTAAAGGAAGCCTTTGATAGATTGTTTGGCTTGGCTCGGTTCCCTTCTTTTATTTACTGAATTCCAGAGGTGACCAACACACAGAAGCGAAAATGAAGTTCATCATCGGCATTGGAGGGTAAGTCTCATTCAGAGGATTTGTCTAGCATTTAAACTAGAGTGTAACTCATCAGTGTGGCATGAAATGTGTTTTTAATTTCAGAGTGACCAACGGTGGGAAGACCACTTTGACAAATAGACTACTAAAGACATTACCCAACTGTTGTGTGGTGCATCAGGATGACTTTTTCAAGGTATGTTAAATTAGAGTTGAGCTTTTGACATTTGAATCACTAAATGTTTAGTTTAAAGCTACAGTAACTATTTCAATGTATTAATGTTAAGTGAAAGTAAGTATTATTTTTGATTTTTTTTTTTTTCATGTGCTATGTTAAATATGCCCTTGAGCTCAGAAATAACCCGCCAGTCTGACCTGCAGATGTCCTGTCATCTCAGTAGCCTAGTAATACATCTGGCTGATTGTCTCCTGGACAGCCAATGAAAGGGCTGAGCGTCCCCACTTAAAGTCAGACTTTGTCCAAACATGTTGCAAAATTCTGCAACCAGCTTGTTCTTTTCTTTTCTTTTCTTTTTTCTTACATGACCATGAACCTCATTTGACTTTAAAGAAGCCAGAAGATTTTTTTTTATCTCTACTGCATGCATCTTTTCGTGCTGCTTTCAGGGACAGTAGAGGACAATTGATCACCAGTGACCAATTGTCCTTAAAATCAGAGTGACTTAAAGTCATCGTAAGCTTCACTGCTATAGCAATACATGAAAGGTATCATCTAGGGCAGCACGATTGCGAAAAAAATCGAAATCGTCATTTCAAAATCGCGATCCGGCCGTTTTTTTTCTTTCCTTTATACAAAGGAGTGCGAGACAGTTTAAGATAAATGAGCTAGAGAACACATTACCAGCGCAGCTCTTAATTTTAAAAGGAGTTAATCAATCGATATTTTGCACAAGCGCAATAGTGGGAAGAACATTTAAACCGCACCGTGTCACCGTGCGCTACTTTTGGTGGAGACGAGTCCTTGACTTGTCCTGTCCAGGTGTGATCAGCTCCGACTGATTACTAGGTTGCAGCAATGTTTTGTTGGTGACTGTTATTTCAGAAACCCGATCAAATAGAAGTCGGGGAGGACGGCTTTAGACAGTGGGATGGTAAGAATGGATTTCACGTAGGAAAACCATGCAGTAATGTACTTTTTCTTTCCTGCACATTTCTTCAGTTTGGTAACCAATCAATCCTAAACTTTGTGATTTTCTGTCATCTATTGTGTGAATGCTACAGACATTCACTAAGCGTGATTAATGTGTGTTAAAGGACATTGGCGTGGAGCGTTTGTTGCTTGTGTGGTGAAGCCTGCTCTTCTCTGTTCTCTCCTTGTTCTGTATCAGTGATCACTGCCCTGGACATGGAGGCGATGGTCAGCACCGTGAAGGGCTGGCAGGAGAACCCGGTAAAGTTTGCACGCTCACACGGTGTCAGCCTGTCACCTGAAGCCGAGGACGGCGATAAAGGTATCCATATTCTCATCGTGGAGGGCTTCCTCATCTACAACTACAAGTGGGTCATCTTGCCTTCTTACTTTTTTTCTACACAAGCTCTAAAATATAACCTACATGACCACTAATCTGACCCTGGGTTCCCCTCTGCAGGCCTCTTATTGACATCTATGACAAATGTTTCTACATTTCCATTCCTTATGAGGAGTGCAAAAAGAGGAGAAGGTAACAAGCTCTTGGAGAGACTTTGACAATTTACACTAGGTCTTACAGGCTTCAGTGTAACTCGATGGATTGTTTTTCTGCAGTACAAGGACATACACAGTCCCTGACCCCCCAGACCTGTTCGACGGCCACGTCTGGCCAATGTACTTGAAACACAGGAAGGAGATGGACAACAACTGTAGCAGAATAGGTACGACAAAAGTCTTTACATACCCTTCATGCAACCACACTGCTCTGTCTCTCTAACCACATCCCTGACGTCAAGGATTTAACTCTTGTTGTCTTTTTCTGGACAGAGTACCTTGACGGGATGACATCGAAGGATGATATCTACAACAAGGTGTACGAAAGCGTACAGAACACCCTGCTGAACAACTTATAGGTAAAGTTTAAAACATGTTCACGGACAGATCTCTGATAATTGTTTAACTCCGAGTGACTAACTTCTCTCCTTTCTCTCTCTCTCTCTCTGCAGCAACACGGGGACGACAGTGGATTTGTGTATAGACTTGTAAATATCATGATGCGTCGATGTGTAACACCAGTTCTGTACTTCTAGCCTGATTTGTAAATAGTTAATCCTGTAACTTATTAAGAACTAACAGCAGAAGTGTTGTGTTTTGTATAATCCTGTGTAACTTTTTTTTTTCTAAAAGATTAAGCCACCTCTGGACTGCCCAGTGTTTAACATCAGGGACAGATCTTAACTCTGATCTTGTCTGTATGTGAAAGTATGAAAGCACCCTCTGGGAGGAAGGATTTGCGTCTCGTAACTTAATGAAACAACTGAATCCACTCGATGTTTCCTGTCTTTTCTTTTTGCATTACACGCACTCAAACACACACAAAAAAAAGCTCCCGTTAAGAAACCTCACGTTTTACAGCACAAGCACTGAGGATGACCGATAACATCCTGCAAGCTCATGAATGAAACTCTTTATCAGGAGAGATAAAAGAAGCCCCAATAAAAGTGGTTTTCCTCTGAAAGACAACAGGTGAACTATCACAGATAAAAACTGTCATTTCAAACATTGTGATCTCTATAAAACACGTTGGAGCACTTCATTTTTTGAATTATCCACTTGAGTAGCCAGAACTAAATTTTTAATGCCAAACCGTACGTATGAAAGAGGCCTCGTAAAAATATAACGTCTCCAGACATCCTCTTTATGCTTTGGGTGTCAAATCTTCTATGAAAGAAACACGTAGGAGTGACATTTACTGTTTCTAAGAGGAATCGCAGCACTGACTGAATCATAAAATATATAAAAAAAAAAGGTCATTGGTAGCTCATTGGTTGTGAGAACATCTGCGTCATATTTCTGTTTTCTCTTTTCACTTTCCTCGACACGGGAAGGTCAGCCACGCTGACTCTGAATACACTGAATGCGCCGGTTGTTTGGATGATTGTGCAGTAACGTGAAATAATTATTTCTAGCTGGTTGCTTTGCAGAATAAAAAAGAGCAAGAATCTCCGTGCTGATGACAGCTTTAGTGGCGATCACCTTAATCAAGACATGGAGTTAAAGTGCTTACGCTTTTTCACTGGCGGGTTACCAGATCTCTAAAAGGTCAAACGTCCTTTCAAAGGTCACCCATGTTGCTCTGCCCTCATACACCTCGTACCCTCTGCACCACAGACATGAGGGGAAACAGAGAGCTGTACATTTTTCGCTTTTATTGATCAAAATCCCGCTGAATTATGTGCCAACCTTGAGGGCTGTATGTTCCTATCTAAAGCTGATTACACAGCATAAACCGGCAGCGATGACTAAGACATCAAAGGGTTTATAGTCCGAGCTTTATATACCTACAGTCCAGGCTTTTTCTGAATCTCCCTTTTCTGATCGTATAGCTTGCCCCACACTTGCACACCTGCCAGCTCTGTCCCAAGACCTGACTGGGTGTGTTAGGAGGGGGGGTGTTCAGGGTCTTGTGATACATTTCTGGCAGTCTTTACATGCCAACAGTTGGCCTGGAGCAGAGGGTAGCTGGTCTGTCAGTTTATATTTAGGCTAAGTGCCTTGGGAGTATATTTAACAAGTGCACAGCCAATTACTGACCTACACACCCACACTCTACACTCCAGAGCCTGGCCTGACTCAGGGGGCCAGTCTCCACACGCCACCAGCCGGGTGAGTAAGGTGAGAACCTTGTGGGCTAGCATGTGCTCCCACGTCACCCGCCGCCATGGCAACCCCCAAAAGTACAGCTGGGGGCGTCCATGTATGGGTCGAGAGGCAGGGACACAGGAGATGAGCGGCTGTCACATGCTGTACAGACTCCCAGTATGAGTGAGTGAGTACCCCTGAGGCATGTGAACAGTTGTGGTTATGCCACCGGATGAACGACAGGAATATTTATGGCAGCCACGCTGTGACTAAACATATGTGAGCTGAGTTCATTCTTGATTTTAGCATATATGCATTTAATAAAAGGTTTATAACACACTATAATGCAGTTAGAAGGGCATTTTTAATGTACTACATTATGTATGTTGTATGGACAAGCAGAAGAGTAACTACAACTATATAACTGTGTGTTACACGCCCTTTATTGCATGTGAATATACTGCTCATAAATGCTAAATAAAGTTCTGTTTTGTTTTGTAATAAAAGAACAGGCTGCCCATGTCTTCATCGTTGATCTGTGTGGTGAAGGCCACAGATTGATTAAGTAACAGACGCTCGGTTCTCATCTATAACAAAGATATAAATGACTTCTACATTTTGTGTTTACATTTTCTCTCACGCTCTCAAAGAAGAAGGAATTCGTTACACAACATGAATCCTCAATGACCTCTTTAGAAAAATGATGTTTTTCTTGTTTTTATTAGTTTATTTTATATTTTATTTTATTTGTGAATGTGGCATCAGTTCCTTCGGTTGTATATTCTCTTCTAAAAGAACTACCAAACTTTAATCTCATGATATTTAAAACCCTCAATAAAACAGATTTAAAGAGAGAAGCAGATGTTTAACCGACACTGAACAAAACTAAATATCACATACAGTGTAATGCACATTAAAAACTACCACCGGTTTTTCAGAGTCAAACATAAACTAACCTATTTGTTTTGATCAAATAATATATATTTGATCAAAAATATCCGAGTACTGTAGATAAATCTCACTCCTCACATTGGCTTTAATGAATGTGTGCTATAAAAATAAATAAATAAATAAATAAACACATTGGCAGAGGATAAAAAAACATCATCATACGGTGAAGCTTAAATGCCGAGATAAACCCTTAACATCACAAGGTATTAACACTTAAGTTTAGGTTAAGGGTTCACTGAGTGGAGGTCCTTTAATAGCTCACATATTAAGTGCTCTCAACAGAAATTTGTCACGTGTATATCGACCAAAACGTGAAGGAGATACGGCAGCGTGTTGCTCAAAGGCTGAAACATGAGGAGAGCTGACCACGCCGATTTGGGCAAATGTTAATCAATGATAAGCAGGACATGTTTCAAAAGGAACCTGAGGATCCGCAGCACCCCGCAGTTGTCAAATAATTCATCATTTATTAGACATTTCTATTTTAACTCTTGTAAAATCAACAGTTTTCAGGGGGGCACTAAATGTCCACATAATGGGAGAGTGTCCCACAACACAGTGTAAGCATTTTTATTTTTGTTCAAACATTTCTTTCAGCAGCTCACCTGTATTGTCTCCCCATGATCTGTGGTAAACCCTCTGGATCTATGATTTAGTTGTAAACTCCTCAGACTGGCAGTGTGAGGCCTCAGGGGAAGACAACAGGTATATTCCTTGTGGGGAAGTTTTCTTGTGGTAAAACCATTTTAAGACCATCATCTTCGTTAAATCTCACAAGAAGCAAAGCTGTGAGCAGCCCTGGATACCTAGATTCATGGGATAAGATATATTCAAAGCGTAAAAGAATTAGTCTTTCACACGGGGAAAGATCTGCTGCTGCTGCTGCTGCTGTAGGTGTACCAAGAAAACAACCAGAAACTGTTTATTTTATTTCCAAACACTCCTAACTTACAGTAAAGATTAGGTTTTTTTTTTTGTGGCAACATTTGTTGTGATTTGTTTACTTTCAGGTCAGACACACAAGAAAGACTCAATTCAACATTAATACTTACTGGCTAAATTTTGTGGGTTACATGTCCTGCTCGGGAAGTCTTGTGCCAAACCAGTGCCGAGGATCTGCGGCTCTTATAAATCTGGAGTGCAGCAGAGAGCGGGGCGGGGGCCGGACTTTGGACCAGGGGAAGGTTTCTTTGACTAAGAATAGAAAAGTATGCAGGCTCACCATGTTGATGCCCTATTTGGCACTTCATCTGAGAGGTGACAAATACGGAGCTCTGCAAGACTCCTCTGTAGATCAGAGTCTGTATATTCTCCTTTTTTACCACCTGAAAAACTTATAGTGGTGCTGATAATAGTCTTAGGCAGAGTCGAACTGACAGCAGGCTGAACATCAGTGAGTTTATACCCACATAAATATTTATGTACAGCCTCAGTGGGCCTCCTTTCTCTTTCAGTGCATCATCACACTGGTACAAATATGAAATAAACAAAAAACAAAATAACAGACTGCCTTATTATTTTATTGCTCGTCTCGTTTCAGTGTAAACAGCTTCAAACAGCACTTAGTAACCACTTTATGAGATCAGCTTGTCAGAAATCAGTGGTGGAATGTCTCTAAGTAAACTTTAAGGTACTTTTACTTTACTTTATTTAATCTGAAGTATAATCAACTAATAAATTCTATAATAACAGATTAAACTAACCTGGAATCTTTGTGTCACATTAATGTGTCACAAATCATAATCCAGTAATATAATTATTCTGAAATTTTGCACGTTTACTTTAGTAATATTATGAATATATGACTTTTACTCATAACAGAGTATTTTTACACTGTGGTATTGCCGCTTTTACTGAAGTAAAAGATCTGAATACTTCTACCACTTTAGCCTTTCACGCACAACATGAAAATACTCACATGTAGTTTTTAAACTATACATATTACATACTATACTAATGTTTATCAGAAATGTACGGAAGCCCTGAGCGGTCATACATTCATACATTTTTTTCCTCAGTTTTCTCAACATAACAAGTTGATTTCATTTGTTTTCTCGTGATCTGAAGCTACTTGTATCATTATGTTGAAATAACAAATGTTCTCTCATCTCATCACAGGATCATTTTTCTCGAGATCTAAAGCTAACCAAACATTTTTCAAACGTTTTCCTGAGACACCAACAGAATTATTTTGAAATCTTGAGAAAACAAAATGATAGTATGTTGATCTTTGTGACATAAATAACTCAAGATCATGAGAAAACAAATGAGAGTAAGTCTTTATCACAAAAAAATGGATTGTAAATGTATGAATGTATGACTGCTTAGGGCTTCCGTAGAAATGTATTGAACAACAGTGTGACATACTGTGCAAAGAAAATACTGAAGTTATAATCTAAGTGTTGCTTTATTGAGTGTTGACTGTGCTGACTGAGCTCCAGCTAAAGATGGATGTGACAAAGCTGAAGTTTTGAAAGAGAGAGGAAGAATGTGTCAGTCAGTGGATGCTGTGGATAGACTGATAGAGAATCACCAAAATTAATGAATTAGTTAATATAAGTGGTTGTTGTTTTTTAAGATTTTGACATATATATGCAGGGTTACAGTGTTCAGTTTAAAACACCAAACACAAATGCAGGAACTATATTATCGACAATAAAAGGCGTTTTTCTTTGTGGACCTGCAGATTCTCTCAGGCTGGTGATAAAAAAAGGCTCCTGGATAGAGCCAGTGTCTGCAGGATGGTAACACAGAGGCAGCCTGCCGCCGTGTGGTGGCGGTTTAGTGCCGCATCTTGTGCAGCCTTTACGCATTTGTTGCACAGTGTCATTGGACTCAAAACTTCCATCTCATTATCTGCTTTTTAATGTGGAGTAACTGACCGTGTGTGGCTCTTAAAAGACGTGAAAATGAACGAAATATTTATATTATTTCGGTTTTTAATGAGATTTCAAGTTTTATCTTCCACTGTTTGTTCCCCAGTGGAAAAGTTTTCCCTTTACTGGGCGCACTGGTTCTTGGAAGAAAAGAAAAAAAAACAGATAACATTTAGATGACTTCAGTTCACACCCGTGCGTAAAGTTTACTCAGCAAACGTCCTTGTGTAAGTCTCGGGTAACACAACTTAACCACGGCAAGGCATGGGTTAATTCTTTTTGCTAGAAAGTTTGACTTTGCGTAAGTAACTGGGCTGAATTCGATAAATGACCAAAAAAAAGAGGCTCCAGCCCTCCTCTTCTGTCTCCTCTCAGTCCTCCTGAGAACTGATATGTGGTTCTGCTTTTCATCCACTTCCCACAAAGCAACATCTGTGCGCGCAATTCATCTCATGATCTGATTCATCACTGACTTACAGGAGGGAATTGTCTTTTTCTAGCATCACTGCAATGGCAAAATGGTCACTTTTATTTTTATACTTTTTCCAAGGACTAATTCCTCTCATCTTTGGGCAGCAGCAGCGCACAACTGGCCCTTGGCGACAACGGATTCAGTGGGAGAACAACGGGCAGGTTTATAGTTTAATAACCACTGGATCTGAGTACCAGTCTCCGGTTCGGTCCAGAAGCCAGTCGAGAGTTTATGTGAGCAGCAGGAGGGATGGCACCAGGAGCCAAATGCCAAACAGAGGAACGACGTTTGTAAGAGCCGGCCAGGCTGAGTCCAGACAGTTCAGGACTGACCACGGTGCAGAGCCTGGATCTATTGCGCCAGGACAGCCTGTTAGACAATATGTGCCGTTTAATGGTCGTGCGTCAGGGACCAGACAGCAGCAGCCAGGCGCACGACACTTTAACCCCGAACACACCAACACCATCGACTCCTCTGCACCGGGGAGTTTCACAGATTTCCAAGGCCGAAGAAGAGTTGCCAATGTGGATGCTACTGCACTGCACACCAGAGGAGGAGAACCAGGGCCCGGTGCGCAATACCAACAGCCCGCGCAGACGGATCACTCCATCTCAGGACATCCCTCAACTCTGGTAAGGGAATCTGAGGCTCCTACACCGGGTGAGGAAGTTTCAAACGAGGAGATGGTTAACGACGACCCTCGAAACCCGTTAAAAAACCACAGGAATTCTGTTTTCTACAACTCATATCCCACAAGAGGGAGGTCAGTGGCCCGCCGTCCGCCTGGCACAGGATATGGAACAAGATATTTCCAAAATGGTAAGTTAAGTATCTTAATCATATGGAGCCTCCATAATTGGCGTGAATTTAAATGATTCTAGACCAACATGATGGTCCAGTGGGTGCGTCAATTTGGAGGAAATGGACTGGGTGTAAATAATAACCCATTACATGAAAATTAAGTTTTAAATCAGACATTTTGAAGCCAGTTTGCAGAGTCAGAGAGAGAGGGAAAAAAGGGGGAAAATTTGTATTTGGGCTTTGAATTCCAGGCTGACAGCTCAGGAATGTAAAACACTTTAAATTATGCCAACAAACACAAACAGCTGCTCTCATTTTCAGCCTGGACACCATCTACAGTGAATTGTTCTCATGCATGAATAAACTGGCAATATTAAGATCTCAGAATTATGACATGAAAAAAAAAAAAAAAAGAAAGAAGAAAAACTTGGATTCTTCCTTTGATCTCGTCTCTCAGGACTGCCAGACCTTGTGCCAGACCCATATGCCATCCAAGCAGGTGCCTATGTCCAGCGCATGCAGATGTATGCTCTCCGCTGTGCTGCTGAGGAGAACTGTCTGGCCAGGTAATCCGTGGTGCCAAAAGTGATTCACTTCTTCAGCACGTAGACGCCGAAGCAGACACACACACGCCCAACATACACTCTCACATGCACATACACTCATTCCTTACTGCTCAATGAAGATGAATTCACTGGTTTTTGCACATTTTTTTTGCTCGTTTTAAGATACATTTCAATCATATCTGTCTAACTTTTCAACGTGGCACGGTAACTGTTGTGTTGATAGAGTTAACAAAACTGTTTGATCTTATTATGGAGCAGTGATCCTCCAACATGATGTCCTGCCAACACGTAAATGTTCTGGGTTGGTTTTCCCAAAAGCATTAAGCACAATGGAACAAACCCTTTGCACTCCGTTACTTTTAAGAAAACTAGCCCCCGGGAGCTCAGCCAGTTGCACTTTCCAACGCAGCTCATGCCCGTTTCCCCTGTGATCCATCCAAGGTCGGCTTATGGACCTGCCGTGAGAGACATCGACTTCAGAGTCCTCCTGCGGTTCCCCCAGAAAGTGAAGAACCAAGGCACCACCGACTTCCTCCCAGTCAAGCCGAGATATCAGTGGGACTGGCACAGCTGTCACCAGTGAGTTTACACAGCCTTACAAGTGAGATGATCTCACGTGATTTAAATGTTGTGATTGGCTCCATTGAGTTCTGATATGACGCTACACCCTCAAAAATTCATGCAAGAACATGAACTTGTGGTCTTAACGGCATTCCTTAACCAGGTTTGAGCCAAGAAAGAAGCTTTTATTCTATTGTGTTGTGTTCTGCACCCTCGCAGACATTACCACAGCATGGACGCCTTCAGTAACTACGACCTGCTGGACGTCGTCACTGGACGTAAAGTGGCCGAGGGACACAAGGCCAGTTTTTGCTTGGAGGACACCAGCTGTGATCCCGGATTCAGGCGGCGCTACGCCTGTACGTCTCATACGCAGGTAATATAAGTGTGTACATGTTCTATAACCTTTAATCAATCAGGCAATCTGACCAAGATTAAAGCTTCTTTTACAAGAGAGACCTCAGAAAATCAGATATCTTTGCATGTTACGTGCCAGTTTGTGAGGACAGAACATAAACCAGATGTACTTGGTAAAACAGAGTTATTTATTCTCTGGAATTCAGATCAATTACAATAACAAAAAAGAGCCGAGGATAGCTACAAAGGGTGAGTGGATGCTGTTCAAACCAACAAATAAATATAACCAAAACAGTATTCTCTAAAAAATCAGAGCCTGTGCTATCGAAACAAAATGAAAACAAACAAACAAAAAAAACCTCACAATCTCAACTATTTTCTAAAAACCAAAAAACAAACAGCACCCTAAAAAAATCTCTAGGTGTTTCCAAATCAGTCAAAAAATCCCCATGAAGCAACGAATACCTCAACAAAAAGACGAGTTAACACACAAAAACACAAAGACACAACCCCCGACTGTTGGGCGGTGCTAGTTTAAATAACGCTGATTCTTCAAATTGGAGACTGGGGATTGGTGAACATGTACTAAATAATGTAATGAGTTAAAAGTTGAAAAACGCCTGGAAGTGTTCCTGTCCGGTATCTAGCCTTGATCCGGGATCCGTCATTGTTTAACGGGGGAGCGACATTTTGGCTGACATAAATCAGCGTAAACAGTGGACATCGTATCCATGACATCACCCACAGGTTTCTGAAGAGCCTTTTTGAAGCTCAAAATGTGGCAGTCCTCCCTCTCAACCGGCTAAAAATAGGCAAAGAGGTGGACCTAAGCCTGGTTGCTCAAACAAGCCACCTGTAACGGCACCTACCTGTCAATCGAAGTGTCCGCGCTGTTAATTCTGCCTTAACTTTAAGCCTTAATATAATTTGAACGGGCGAGTTAAAAAATTCAGACTCAGTACAGTTCTCATGAATGAGAAATGCTGTGTCTGCTGTGTAGTTGGAGATTTTAACATGGGGGCTTATGGAGACTTGACATATCCTGTAACCAGCCTCAAGTGGCTGAAGGAACTGCAGTTTTTTGGCACTTCTGCATTGGTTTCACCTCCATCGAGGTTGATGATATAAATCCTGTTTTGTTTTGTTTTCACCTTATACGAAATATCAGGAGATGACCACACAGAACTGTGATGCCAGGTATGACGGTTCTGGATCAGGCTTAGAGTTAGTCAGTCTTGAGGTATGATCTGGAGAACAGTAGCTGATGTAATATAGTGAGGCACTTTATAATATAGCGGTTAAACTGTCAACAAAATGGTCAGAATGAATATCTTGGCAGCAGAGGCCCGAGACATCCTGATTTTTAGATCCAAAATACTGGATCCAACTATTTTTTTTTTTTTTCAATAAGATCTGATCTTTTGTCAGACCGTCCCTGCTTAGGTTCAACTTTCAAACACACGATCCTAATTTTTATTGGGGAGTCTTAGCCAAGATTATTCACGAAGGTCACTTTTTTTATAGACTCTCCCTGTGAATAGTAAATTGAGTTTGACATGTGAAAGTGGTGGAGTGGCCCTTTAAAGAATGAATCAGCAATTCTGGTATGTGATCCAAAGTTTCTGCAGAAGATAGATTTATTTTTAATTTATTTCGTGAAACAATGCGTAGTGTATTTAGCGAGGATCAGGGTTTCACAGTTACTCTTTTTTTGCTGATCCTCCAGATCCACTTCTGAGAAATGTTTTTATGACTAAAACTCCACTGTATGCCAATAAAGAAAAAACATCCTGAGGACATAGGAATATTTATTATATCTGTTGTCTGGGCTCTGTGATTCTGGCTTTGCAGTGCCGGTTTCTTGTAACAGCTTTGCTTCCAAAGAACTGTTTGTATAACTAAAACTCAAATTTGCTTAATTTGCAGCACTTGTAGGAAAATACTAGTCAAAGTCGTCTAAAGAGCCTGAGTCTGAGCTTTAAACCACACTTGGGGTTGGGTTGTGTTCTCAGGGACTGAGCCCAGGATGTCATGACGTCTACGCTGCCAACATCGACTGTCAGTGGATTGACATCACTGATGTACCTCCAGGAAACTATATCTTAAAGGTAACACGTGTCATATTAACTTTATATCAACTCGGGGATTCAACTTACCTGCCTGCAGAGACGTTCAAACCGTCTTTTTATTCATAATTTTCTCTTTCAGGTTACCGTCAATCCCAATTTCCACGTCATGGAGTCAGACTTCAGCAACAACATAGTGAGATGCGATATCACATACACAGGAGTCTACGTTCAGACACACCACTGTCGAGTAACGAGGTACTGTACGAGTGTCTGTTGAAACATCCTTAATCTAGATGAAGATCTAAGAGTTTAGAGGCTGAAAATATCTGAGAAAAAAGTGGCAAAGATCTACGATCTGGACGTCTGCTTCATGTCTCCTTTCTTTCCATTTTTCAGGGGTTGAAATCTTCCATCTGCCGGAGTTTTACTTTACTTACAGCAAACATCTCTCCCTGTACTGTACAGCAACATCAACTCTGCGACTAACACAAAGTGCAATTGGTAACGTGTTGAATTACAACTGTGCTACATAAGTTTATGTTGCATTTACTGGAAATAAATGCATACGTTTACACCAATCTGGTACATTAAACTGGTGAGATCATCAGATTTACTTGATTGATTGTACTTCTACAAATGTGCCATGATTCATAACAATAAGATTTTTTTTTTTTTTTTGCATATACATTTATTTCTTGAAAGCCGGTTTATTGCTTGAAATGTGTGTCTTGTTGCCTCGTGTTGTCTTTTTCTGCTTCGTGTTTTTGTTGTGCACATCGTTAGTTTTTACAGTTTTTATTTAAAGGATAAGATTTTCTATATTTTGTTGTTTTGTTTTGTTAAATCTCAAGAAAAGACCAAATCCAACATGTAGTGCATCACTCAATACTGTCCTACTTCAACACACGCTCTGTGGCTCTCAGTCCCAACCCAGTGGTTCCTACTGAAGACGTAAATCTTCAAAAACAGGTCACAAATTTATAGTTTCACTTCTTAAAAATACTAAATCTTCTAAATTTTCTGGGCTGTATAGTTTTATTTGCAAATGTCACTCGAGTGAATACATTCGGGCCTACTTTTAGCAGCGTATTTAGATATACAAGTCAGTGTAGAGTAGATCATGTTTATGATAATGAAGGAACATTTAAGTGAAATAATATGGCTCATAATAGCTTTTGTACGGGCACGGAGGGATAAGATATATCAGGCTAAACAGATAACACATGTCAGTAGCATAAATGTATTTCCGGTGTTGGTCTTTTCATGTGTTGACAAGAAGAAACATCAAGAATATGAGCAGACTTATCCTTTAATAACCACTCTGTGGTCACATTAACAAATTGCAACTATCTCATTTTATGTCAAATACTAAGGATAGATGTTGGAGTGTGTTTTTACGAATGTGTGTGTGTGTGTGTGCGTGTGTTTGTGTGAGTGAATGAAAAATGTGTGAAACTGAAACCTTGAGCGCCTTATTATATTCTGTCGGTATGTTGGATTTAATGCAATAAAGATGGCGAGAGGAGAGAGGAGTTTATTATTGTAACATTTCTTGCTGATTCTTTTTTAATTGATAACCACAGGCATCCTTTCTTCTTCTTAAATGTCAGAATATCAAAATTGTTCCAGTTCATTTATGAATCTCTGAAGATTTTTTTCTGCATTTGAGTTGCATGCCTTTGTTTTATTATAAAAATACCATCGACCCTTAGGGAATAGTTGCTTTAATAGTTTTAAATTCAGTATGCTAGGTGGACAAAAGTGTCTTGTTTGATCAGTATTTCGTCCTCGTCCTCTGTTGAATGGAGGACTTTTACTTTGAGCGATGCGTGCACATCGTGGCCTCAGAGACAAACAGGGCTGCAGGCAGACGCTGGCGGCATGTTTGCTGACAGGCTTCTGTGAAGACACAACCCGCAGGATCTTATACAGCCGTGCCATATCTACTAAAACACAGCCAGAGCACCATGAATGGGAGGCCTTTTCTCACTCTCGCTCCTCTGCTCCCCTGTGCATGTCTGTCACCCGCTGTAAAAAGACTTCTTCCTGGCCCAGAATTCATCGCGTCGTGGCTTCATTCACGTCCTTTGGGAATAGTCGAGGATGACAGACGCTTTAACTGCACTGGGATATTTTGTCTGAGTGGGAGGACTGACACAACCTGCCAGAGTCATTCAAAGATGTTTTTAACAAGGACAAATGTGTTTTTGCAGCAAGCACTAGACTGTTTCAAACAGCAAAAGATTGACAGGGATGGTGCTTCACCTGATTCAAAGATCTTTTTTCCTTGAACAAATCACTTTGTTAAACAAGCTTTATATACTATACGATTTATATACATATATATATATATATATATTTAACGTGAACAGTTTTGACTGATGTACTGGAAAACATGCAGGCTCCAGACAATGTATGCACTGTTAAATGCACAGATGTTCACGACGAAACAGAGCTCAGTCTTAGCTTAAGAAAGCAGCGAACCGGGGAGATTAAGCGCAATTGAAATGGTTTACGTTGGAAGTTGCCAAGGCGCTCGCCTGCCAGAATAGATTGTCTATGTTATTGAGAGTGTCTGGAAAATCCCCCAGACTCCTTTTCAGTCGACTCCGTTTCTGTCTGTCTAGGAATTTTCAGGACAATATTTACAAGACAGCGACTATTTCAGAGGAATCACTGTAGCGGAGGGTTAATAAAGTCTAGATCTGAGTCTGCAGCCATGCAATCAGCTCTGAGTGCTAACATTAGCATGCTGGCACGCTAACAATGATAATGTTAACATGCTGTTATTAGCATGCTAACTTTAGCACTTAAAAAACAAAGTAGCTGAGGCTGATGGGAATGTCGTTAGTTTTGCAGGTATTTGGACGAATTTAAAAACCGACCCGATGACGGCGCCAGTCAAAGTCAACGGATCACCAATTATTACACCATTCATCCTGAGGGAAACGTTAATATGTGCGCTTAATTTCACGGCGATCCATCCAATACCGGTCAAGATAAAAATGTCAACTCGACTCGAGGAAAAGTCAGAGGATCAACAAAGTGATTAGACTTCATCCTCTGGGAACCATTAAAGTCTGAACAAAATTTCATGGAAAAATCCAGTAGTTGTTGGAATATTTCAGTCTGGACCAACGTGGTGCACCAACTGACAGACAGGTATTGCCTTCACAAACATCCCGACTAAAAACAATGTTCATCTCTTCCAATGAAGTCAACACCAATCGTGTAAAATCAAAGACGCTGCAGGATTTCTAACACCATTTTTACTAACTTTGCAGGCTCTTGACATTGTGTTTTCACTCACTTATAAGTCAGACCAACATCGCCATCCCGAGAGCCAACAAAAATTCAAGGGGTGTTGAACTTTAAGCTGCCCGATCAGGTGATGAGTGTTTGGCTGACTGTGTTCCTCAGAACTCAGCTGGTCTCCTCCTTTTTGGACCAGCATGTCATTTTAAACATGTCATGCTGTAGAGAAGACAGCGACTGTTTGCTCAGCTGTGGAGCTTCATACCAACATCTGGATGCAGGCTCTTGTTAGCCTAACACAAGCACAGAACAGCATTGGCAAAAGCTAAAGAAAAAAAAAAACTGGCACCTCTCATCTGGCTTTCAACAAACACAATCCAGCGTACAGGTAGGTAAGGTGAGGAGGGGATGGGTTTTGCCATATGCCTGCAGCCTACACTGGACATACTGTGGCAAGGAGAGACATTTTCCGGATGCATCTGCACGTAGGTGGGCAGTGTTTGGAGAGGTTACTAAGGCCAGGGTTTGGTATTTGCAGGTCATATTCCAACAAAGCTTGGGCCACGTGAGAGCCGGCGAGCTCGTAACAGAGGAACTTGCTCAGGCTAAATGAGAGCATCTTGATGGGTTAGTTTAGGCAGAGAGCAGAGAAATTCCTCAGCAGTTCTGTCATCCCGTTGAGATTAAGAACAGTGCTGAGGTCAGCCGTAGAGCGGCGAGGGCATGTAGGGCAGACACACTGGGCTACTTCCTCAGCCGGGGTCATTTACACAACCAGTGTCGTAAACTCTCTGTGAAAACTGCATTGTGTGCAGGCGAGCCATCTTTGAGCGGGCTGATGATGAATTATGTTTCTCTTTCATGCTGGGTGGTATTGTGACTTGGGTGGTATTTGTAGGGATCGTCTTAATGCAGGATCTTCAGCTCTGCACACACTCGTGTTCATTGTTTTAGTTGCTTTGTTCTCTTTAAAATGCCCAAAGGGAAACACCATTCATAACAGACAATGTAAAACTGTTTTGAGAGAATGTTTCTCATTTTGTGGCAACAAACAATAAAAATTAATTCCAGTTAACAGTGAGTTGTGCTTGTTTTACTTGGACTTTTCTGTTAAAAGCTCCATTCTGTAACTTCTCTATCATAAAATAACAGATTTTAAATCATTATGACGCAATTGTAATCGTTTTTACTGACTTATAATCGGGTGAATAAGGTGTCTGCTCTTGCACTACGTAACTTTTTGCTCCAGGTACGATCACTTGTGAGAAGTACGTAACTTTTTACGGCACTAAGTCACACACCACCAACTATTTCACTGATTTTGGTGAAACTGGATCATATTTTATGGAGAAAATGTTTTCTGGTTTTCCCTTTGACGTCCTCCGGTTGGTCCACCTCAACTCTTTGTGATTTACAGAGTTTCCTGATGCAGTTGCTGTTAGCTAATGTTGGAGAGTGTTAGTGTTTGCACCACAGGCGTTTTGGACCACGAGGAAGAAGAAGAGGTTTTCATGCCTGCTGACAGGCAAGCGGGCAATGTAACCGGGCTCAGCAGCCTCTATGGACGTGACGACAGAGGTGAAAAGACCGAAGAGGACGTTGACGGAGGAAGCTAAGAAGAGAAAATGAGAGAGTCGCAGAGCTTGGTGAAATAAAAGGCTGAAAAGACAGACGCCGAGCTGGGCTGACTGCTGTTGGACTAGTAAGTAATATTAACTGGCTGCTATCGTTTGTGTTGTTGCACTTGCTTGATGTTAGCAAAGTTGTTAACTCTTTATATTTACTTTACTTTATATTTACCACGGTGGTTTTGCACCCTAAAACTGTTAAATCACAAAAATACCAACCTATTATTTATGGTATTTTCTTAGTTTTCTAGTTCTTAGTTTTATGTTCATCTACAAGTAAAGTAATATATAGTACAGTACAGTAATATATACATACACAGCAGTGACTATGGCTTTAAAGGAGCAGTGTTCAGGATTTAGTGCCGTCTAGTGGTGTAGTTGTGAATTGCAACCCTCTCGTTTTACCCTTACCTTCCTACCGTGACCACGAAATGCATGAAAATCACATCTACAATAAGCTATATAATGGTATGGTCATTTTATTACTAGTTTCTATTTAACATATTCTGAAGTAATGCAGCAATATATAAATATTTTATATAATGTAGTTAATTTTTATGTAATCAGTTAGACCATGTCATCACCTCCCTAACTGACAGTGTTTTAGCACCCGGCTGTTATTCATGTCCATGTCGTAGTCTCTGAGACTGCAGCTGTTCAGCACGCTGTACTTTTTCCAATCCAGAACCTAAGTGGACCAGGAAACAGTACTGAACAGAACACCTCTCATATTAACAGCATCAACCTACTATTTTTAGGTAGATGAGACAAACGGGAGGTGCCAATACTGTGAGTTGGTGTTGTTCTTGGTGAAAATCTCTGTCTGACATTCCAGAGTCACTCCAGTATTTACAAAGGCGGCAAGGCCAACGGCTCAGTCGGTGTGCTTTCTGTCTGACAAGATTCATAGCCTTGGACGGCGGGCCAAGACGTGGCCTTTCTCAAAGCCCACCAGGTTTTAGGTGCGGCAGATATTATCGGAGAGGCATGCAGACCTTTGAGTCAGATCGTGAGGATTGATGGTTGTTTTGCGACTTGGTATTCATACGGCGTCGTAACCATGAGACACTTGTTTTAAAAGTTAGATTCTAGTCAAATAGAAGAGTTGAAAGAAAGGTCTTTTGAAAAACATGCTTTTATCTTACTGCCAAAACAGACCTCTCCTGTGAATAGCAAGAAGAGTGTATCTGGAATATGGAAAATAGTCTGACACAGTTCATGACTAAGCTATTAAAGTATTTAGTCATTGTTCGGGGAAGAAAACAGATTTTAGGGGATACAATGCTGAGCTTATGATTCATTACTCCAGTGTTGAAACAAGTAATCAACAGAAAAAAACAAGCACCTTTTATCTTTTGAGCTTAAAGTCACAATCACGGAGAGCCTAAAGTGACTGAAGTTGAATAATTATGTTTCATGCTGTGCAGCTTGGGTATTTGGACCAAATGACTCTGTTATAACCTGCATGCATGCAGTGGCAGTGCTCGACAGTAAGAGGGCAGTGTCCTCAGGGGTAGCTGCTGGATTTGGCTCTGGCTTTGAGGTATTTGGTGTGACGTTGAACTCTGGAAAAGTGTGATTAGGATTTATCACTATTTCCTGATATTTCCTTATCAATGATTGCTTAAAAAATAAAGGACGTATTAACAGATAATAATCTTAATTGCAGGCCTAGTTTATCATCAAATCAAGATAAAATAGGATGCTCAAGGGGTCAAAAAAACATTTTGAATGTTGCTCTTGATGAGTAATAATGGCCTCTGGCACTTGACCTCAGCCATCTATGTAACCTTCAGCAGCTTATCACAACCTCACCTCTCGCTCGCCATGCAGCACAATTACTCTACACCGCTACAGGCTGGCAGACACAGACAGTGAGTGACAAAGTGGCCACGACAGTAAACGGTTTGCATGCGTCACCCTCCATCTGTCACCGCAGCTCTCCATCAGCACAGAAAGAGAGACCGAGGGATGTTGTGTGAGGTGAATGGATTGTAGTTGTTGTCAAGAGGGGAAGCGGTGCGCTCTGACAGCAGCAAGAGCTCCTGAGAGCAAAGTGGTGAAAGTCTCAGACAAGATTTAAACAAACAGTGACACAGACGTTGGCCTGACTGGACCTGGATGCAGCAGCGGGCGTCCTGACAGAATAAGGCCATGAGAGATCACACACTGCCATCTCCAGTTCAGCCTAAGAAGTATTTCTACGACTTCCACAACCATTTGGGATCCTTCTATCAGACACTGTGAACGCATAAATCATTTTCCAGACTCGGGGGCGATGAAATGCTGGCGTCATTTATTTTATTTCATATTCCAAAGTAGGACATTCAGCGGTCAATGCAACATCTCTAGAGTTCGGAAATTGAGACATCAGATTGATTTGTATGAGAAAAGTGCAGCAGAATTTATTGTATTGCGATTTAATCCAACTTTCCTTTCTCCTTTTCTTCTGACCTACTGTAACAACCATGTAGCCGTGAGACAAACAGTCTAAACTCTCTTTATGGAAACTATCTGTACAATAGTTCAGATGATATAAATCTTAATATAGCATACATTAGGTTAGGTAGTATCCAAACTGGTGTAAGCTGCCTGAAAATAGATTTCTTTGCAATAAAAAATAGTACAAATAAATTAAAGATACTTCTATGTTTCTATGTGTGGTTGTTGAGTAGCAGTTCACAGTTGATCCCTCTCATTATTTGCCACTACATCACCGGTAAACAGCAAAAAGCTTGACTGCCACTCCTCCACGCTTCTGTGCCTGTGTGACATCCATTCGCTGGGTTGACTCTTTGGGGGAGTTTTCCCTTTGGAAATACCCCCATCTTCAGGCGATGCTCTGTTTCCACCGGCTGACAGCTTGTCTCAGTGGCATCAGCTCCTGCTGGAAACGTAAAAAGGAAGACAAAAAAAACTTAAATTCAGCAGCTTAGCGCACTCAGACTCACCGCTTCTCCCCCAATCAAACATCGCACGTACAAACTGTGCTTCCTCTGAAAGCTCTTCTCGCAACGTCATTGACAAATCCAAAGAACTACTGTGTTAGTCTGTACTGTACCGAAAGTGAAGCGGCGTGTTTGTCCTTGTGAGTCATGTTGCCACACTTGTGGAGGAGCAGTGTAAACCAGCTTTTATTGTTTTGTCGTGGTAAGAGCTGTGTGTGAGTGTGTGTGTGTGTTTGTTCGTGTACTTCTGTCACTGTGAAGATCAATGTCGGTTTTAGACCTTGAGAGAGAAGACATTTATGATAGTCATCGTCTTTGCAAGTAAAATATATTTGTAATTACGGCCCGATTAACCCAGAAGCCTAAAAGATGAGCTGCGGATGCCCGTTGACAGCCTCATTCCTCAGTCTGTTGCTGGTTGTGTAGCAACAGAAACCGATAAAACACAAAGCATATGAACACACTGTGTAAATACAAGCTGGAGATGAGTGAAAAACAGATAAAACTAAAAAAAAATAAGTTAAATTACAAGAACAGAAGCATACAATCATGAAATATTAGAGTCTCGGTGCACTAACATGTTTATTTACATCAAGAACAGACTTAAAAGCAGTACTGTTTGATTAAACAATCATATATTTAAGGATTTAAGCACAACATGGACTCATTATCATTTGAATTCATCCAAGTAAATAAATAAACAAACCACACACACACCTGGGCTGTTTGGGTCCCTGCAGGTCTGGGACTGGCGGACAGAGCAGTTGCCCAGTTTTCCAGGTTAGTAATCCAGCCTGATTCTCATAGAAATGTCCAGATTTGTAATCATCTTCTTAAACCTGTCTTTGTTATTTTTCCCCCTGGGTTATACAGAAATCTTGTTTTAAGCTGATTAGTTTTACCACGTCCACTTTGTATGTATTTATGGGCACTCGGGTGGGTAGTAACACACAAGAACATGAGTAAAAAGTCGTCTTTTTAAGGAATAAGCGCTTTATCTTTTGTCTTTTTTTTTTCGAGACAGTAATCTACTCATTACAACTAGTCTTCTCTGAATGTGGGGATTGAGTGTAGGGGGTGGCGATGCGATGATAACGGAGTAAAACATCTGGCAACACTTTTTATACCAAAATCTGAAAAAGACAACAACAGTACAGGATCCTGAAAAAACAGTGATCTCTTCCAACCTCCACATGAACATTTAAGCCAGTTGCATATACTGTAGGTAAAAACTAACATTAGCTATGTATTATAATAACTTATCTTTTAGCTACTGTCATAAAAAAATAAACATAAACATACTTTTAATTACATTTACAGGGAGAGTAATTATACTTTTACACATTACACATTAGCTAATGCTTATCCTATTACAACCATCAATAAAATATTAAAATAAATGAAGGGCTGTGTGAGGATTAAGACTTAGATTAAGGTTAAGGTTTTGGAATGTATTATGTCAGTGAGGATTAAAGCGCAGTTTATCTCTCTTTGAGTTATATAAGAACGCAGTCCTGTGATTATTTTAATTAATTCCTTTTATTTTTTTATTCATGTTAAGGGGCAGCACAGTGGTGCAGTGGTTAGCACTGTCCCCTCACAGCAAGAAGGTTCCTGGTTCTCCCCTCGTGTCTGCGTGGGTTTTCTCCGGGTACTCCGGCTTCCTCCCACAGTCCGAAGGCATGCACTTAACGGGTTAATTGGTGACTCTAAATTGACGCGTAGGTGTGATGTGAGTGTAAATCTCTGTGTGCCCTGTGATGAACTGGCGACTTGTCCAGGATGTGCCCCATCTCGTGTCCTAAATCAGCTGGGATAGGCTCCAGCCCCTGATAAGGATAAGCGGTTACAGAAAATGGATGAATGTCCAGACTTTTGTCCCATGTTGTTTGGATGTAATCACGCTCCCCGTGATGACTAACAACCACATTAGAGGAAGCTAATGGGAATCCATTGAACACAAAACAAAAGGAGTGTTTGATGTAAGACTTGGTTTTAGGGTTAATGTCAGATTAGTTAGATCAGATTACTAAGGGTCAGGGTTTGCAGCAGAACAATGAGCGTCCTCACAAGCTTAGAAGTATAAATGTGTTGAGTTTTAAACCTTGGAAGTACAGTAAATCTCTCTCTGAGTCACAGTCTTGTGAGGATTTTATTCGTTCCTTTTATTTTTGATGTGATTATTCATGTCAATGCTAACGTCCAGATTTGTGCCCCATCATGGTCTCCATGATGACTAATAATCACATTAGAACAAATGTGAATCCTTTGACAACAACAAACAAAAGGGGGGTGTTTAGAGAGACTGATGTGAGATTTGGTCTTAGGTTTAAGGTTAGATTAGTTAGATTAGATTAGGTTTGCAGAAGAAGAGCCCCCACAAGCATAGTATATATGTAGGTGTGTGTGTGTGTGTGGGTGGGGTGGGTATGGCTGCGTTTGCTTAGCACAAAATCTGTCTGTGCTAGCCCTTTTAACATTGAACCTGCTCTGGGTGACTAATTCGGATGATTCAGGCCTTTAAAATGTCAACAGCATCTGTGCTTTGAGAGACTGTGAAAGTGAAAATAAAGGACGGTGTTCAACAGAAAGACTACATCACACTTACAACTAATTAAACGTTTATCTCACAATGAAAATGAAAGCTTGTGCACTTTTTTGACACCCCCCGTTCATTGGCTGCCAGCCTCGACCTGAAGCTGCAGCCTCTCTCTCTCTCTCTTGCTATGCAGCGGTGCTTATGTTTATATGGACGTCACAAATATACCAAGAGTTTGCCTCACTCTGTTCTGGCACGTGGCCAAGAGGTTTTATGATTAAAACCAGATTGCGCTTGCCCAACACGGAGAGGCCAGAAAAATAGATTGCAGTTACGCATAGTCTGCACAAGAGGGAAGTACAGAAACATGCACGTCTGTCTCTGCAGCATCTGTAAAGGTGGGCTTTTAATCTGCGCGTGCTTAATGTTTAATGTGTCGCGTTTTCCCCTCTGCTGTGGAGGCAATTTTTCACAGATGTCATCTTGTTATTAAGTCGGCTTCTAGTTCACAGTCAGTAATGATACATCTGACTGTGGCACAAGAAGAAAGGTTTAGTTCTTCCTCATCAAACCCCCCCCTCCTCGCAGTAAATCATGACAATCCTGAGTCAGAGCTATGATCATCCTGTAAATATAATGACGCCTCTTTTGTGTCACATGATTGGAGTCAAGTGGTTGTGGGGTCTTCCTTAGCCAGAAACATCTGAGCTTCTGCCAAGTCTAAGTGGTGACTAAAGTTGCACTGTAAAAAGAAGGATTTTAAACTCCTGTCTGACTTCAGATGCAAGTAAAGTGTGGAAAATATCCAAATCAGATGAGTTTTAAAGCTGCTTAACTAAAAGTTATTTTCACTGTTGTGTTTTTAAAAAAAAGTAATAGCAAATGGCAAATCTGAAAAATCAACATCAGAAATTGCTCAAATCTCCTCAAAAAGTTGAATTTTACTTCTGCAAGTGAGATTTCCTCACCCTGCTGGCCGATTCTGACCACACGTGTAACCAAACCTGAAGAATAAACACTCGTTTCCTTCGTTTCCCTTGCCAAGACAGACACATTTTGCAGTGTAGTGAAGACTGGGAAATCATGTGACATCAACAAAAGCAGACACATTACGCCCCCCTCCACCGCCGCCGCCCACACACAGACATCACACACACACACATCAAACACCACATAAACCCTTTTTTGTAGTAGGGAGGAACACTGCTATTCATTTACTGACTTTGAAAACTACGCTGCCAGTAAACACAGCTAACGTCATCAGCTGTGAGCTCTGACAGAAACATCAACACAGTAAAAGAAGAAGGAGGAAAAAAAAACGTCCTGTTGTATCTGAACTTACCATGAGTTGTTCCCCTGCCTGGTCCCGCTCTGACCTCCACTCGCTGCAGCAGGGTCTCATGTTTCAGGCCCCCATGGCACTGGGGCAGACCACCCCCCTCCTCCTTCACACCATGCTGGTGTTCAGGCGGCCTCTCCCGGGGTAGGCAGGGGTCCTCACAGGCTTGGGAGGCAGGTACGGGCCCTTCCCACATCGCCCGTTTTGAGGGTACAGAGGAGGTTTCTGAGTCCTTAAATTGGAGGTGCTGTTACCAATAACGACCTTAGGGTCTAGGCTCTGTGGATGGGGCTCCGGATGAGTCTGCCCAATGTGGTTGGAGTCTCTGTGGGGATACTGGTGAGGCAGGTGGCCGTTCACGCCTGGCCTCTCGTGGTTGACGTCCTTAATGTGGATGGGTGGGATGAAGTGGCTGGTTTTGACGACTGACGCCATGTGAACGGGGGAGGGAGAGTTAGTTCTTAAAATGATGCGGTCTTCATCGATGTGTTGCAGCGCCTGGACCGGAGCAGTTTTATGATTGGGCAGCCTCAGGTCACCTGGATGAATCGTGCCGTGAAAGTGACTGGACGGCCCTTGAGTGATGCAGGGCGCCTCCTCACTGAAGTCGATACTGGCTGTGAGACGATCGATCTGCTCGACCACCTGAATGACAATAAAGAGAGTTGGTACTTGTCCAGACTGCAGTTGTGGAAAGAAATGACGTTACTGAAGAACAGTACATGCTTATTTCCATTTAATTCTACCTTGTACTACAGTTCAGAGGGAAATATACTCAACTATATGTCTCTGACAGCTACAATCATCAGTTACTTTTTCAGATTTTCAGAGCAGTGGTTCTGAACGTTTTTGGTCTAGTTGGGGCTAGACCAAAAACGGTAAAACTCTCCAATATTTCACAAAAAGTGTATAAACACTAACTGAATATCAAGTATCTACTGTACTGTATCTAACAGCATAGCTCCACTTCAACCAGATGTAATGATGTCATGTGTGATTAAATATCAGTAACGGGACATTTTTCATGAATGAGAACTTTAATCTTTCACACTTAAGTATGATTTAAAAGCAGGACTTCTACTTAATATGGGCTATTTTAATTGTTCCTAGGTAAAAGTAATCTGAGTACTTCTTTCAGCACTGCCAGATTGTATTTATAACCACAAGTGTGTCTCTGACTGAAGCGATGATCATCAATTTAACCATCAAAGCTGGTTTATCTTGATGTTTCTCACAGTGGTGGAGATTTTTTTTATCGGTAAATGTCGCTTCAGTACAGATTCAGCTGTGTGCTATCTCACAGCTGCATGCAAAATGGAATACTGTAAGAGCAAGGTATAATTTAGTAACCGTTTCAAGCCAGGCTTTTTAATGTGCTCACCGGAACGCTGCCAATTTTGGCAGCATTCTGCAAAAGGTCAGAGCAAATTGTTCTCAATCACGGCTTCAGAAAGAGATGATGAGTGAGTCACAAACAATGCGGTCAGCATGCATACGCGCACACACACATGTATTGATATGCACTCAGGAACATGCACGCACAGATACGCAACCTGTGTCAAACTGAGGTTTGTATGAATCATTTCAAATGTCACAATATCCAAGGGAGCGCTGATAAAAGGCTGCACCTGACACGGACCTTCGTGTTTAGACCCGTGATCTACGCATAAACATCTTTAATGATAGACCCTCCTACCTCTTTCATCTCCACGTGAACTTGCTTCAAACCCCCCAACACATCCTCCAGATCTGTCACCACTTGTCTGATTTGATCCCTCACCAAATCCTGCCTCCTCTTCTGCTTCACCACCTCCGCGCCCTGCCGAAGGTGCTGGTCGTTGGCTGTCGGTGGTTTGGAGGGCTCTAGGCTGGTGATGCCAGAGGGAGGGGCGCAGGGCCCCTTCTGTCTGCTTTGATTCAAGTGTTTTTGTGGGACTTCAGTGGGGAAGAAACCTTTGTGAGAGCCCTCGCCTCCGTTACAGCCCTCCTCTGATCCACCCTTCAGTCTGCCCCGGTCCTGATGGCTATCTCTTTCCTCCCCTCCCTCAAAGAACACAGGCCTCGGTCCACAGTGGCCATTCGGCTTGTGTGAATGACTCAGATGTGAATTGTGTTGGTCCAAATGAAAGTTCTCAGTGGTGCATCCGCAAGCTTCCTCCTCCTCGTCCACAGAGACATACCTGACAGTCTTCCTGTGCCTGTACCCTTGACCTTTGACCTGAAGATGGGGTAGAGGATGTGGTATTCCGGCGTTGAAGGGGTGTGCCCTGGTGTCGCTGCGCACCACACAGCCACACTGTTCTCTGACAGACGGGTAGTGTCTCACCCCAGGCTCCGGTGGGTAGCTCCACTGGGCAGGGTTCAATTCCCAGGGGTAAACTTGGCTCAAGTCATCTGACTGACTGTAAGGGCCGGGCCCTACGAACACAGGCCTCCTCTGTGGGCTGCGATGACCGCTTCTCTCTACCCTGTCCACTACGAAAGCGCTCCCTCCTACATCTTTAACCTGAGGAGCCTGGATGTCTCTCCTGCAGTCCAGAGATGGGCGGTCTGTCTGCCTGGCTGATGCTGGTTGGTATCCCGGCCCACCGTGATGGCCGTACGATGGCTGCTGCTCATAGTGGACGCAGTGTTGGCAGGGGCAGGGGTTGGAGTTGGTGTTGATGTGCTGAAGAAATCGGTGGTGTCCCGTTGTTTGTGCGCCTTCTGTGTACATGTCCAAAGAAGTCCAGAGGCTTGTGTGGAAAACGCCTTAGAAAACAACTGGTTTCCTCCCGTCCCTGCTCTCTCTAGCCCAGTCATTCACTCGCTCTGTTTTCCTCATCTGTGTCTTCCCACAAGAAAACTTTTCTTCAGCTCTTTTCTTTTTTTTTCCTCCTCTCTACCCAAGACTTCTCCCTCCCCTTCCTTCCTGTCTGTTGTTTCCCCTTCTACTTCTTCTCCTTCTTCTTCTTCTTTCTTCTTCCTCTTCTCCTCCTGTAGTTGTTAACCTCTGCGTCCTGTTCTTTTCTTTCCTGTGAACCTTCTTTCTCCTACTTCTGCTAACTTTTTCTCCACTCCTTCTTCTTCTTCTTCTTCCTCACCCTGTAGCCCTCTCTCTCCTACACGGGGCCCCTCTCCACCTCCCTCCCTCTCTGTCTCTCTTTCTACCTCTCCCGCCTCGTTGTTCTGTCTCATTTGCTGCTGCAAGCTTCTAGTCTCTCTCTCTCTCTCTCTCTCTCTCTCTCTGGCTGTGTATTTCCCGTTTCCTCCCCTCCCCTCTCCCGCTCTCCTCTCTTTCTCCACCTCTTACTCTCGTCTCTTGCCTCTGGTATATTCTCTCACATAGTCGTCTGTACCTGAATTTATGAATTCCTCCTCTCCCCTCCACCTAAAATCCAGCCGCCCCGTGAGGCTCCTCCGGTAAAGGACTCCATATGTGGTTTCTGTCTTCTCAAGAGAGTGCCCGAAAGAGTCCGAGCTCCGGTGCTAGAGCTCATTAGTCCAACTAAAGCCTTTGCACTCTGCAATTAAACACTGCCTGGGATTCCTTGGCTGAAGACTGAGAGAGGAGGGGAGGAGGAGGAGAGAAGCACTGGGGGAGGTGGGGTTTCTAACATACACAGACGAGGGAGTAGACAGCATTCTGAGTCAAGGAGACAGAGTCACTGCCTTTGTACGAGGAGAACATTTTTTCACCATTCTGTATCTGCTTTTTTCTCCCTCTTTCCCCGCCAATCCCTTCCCCTCTTTGTCCTTTGCCTCTCCTGTCATTCCCACTCTGTCATTGTCTCGCTTCAAGTGATTACACCTCAACAGCTGAGCGAAACTCCACTTTGCTGAGGCAAGCAAGTACATTATAGTAGCACTGTATTGAAAAGTATGCACCCTTCTTCCTGTCAGGTTTCACACAATAGTGTTTAAAAGCCACTTTGAACGGCTCACTGTCAGGAAAGTCAAACCGTGTGTCCAAGCCATGTTAGATCATCATGCTTTGCACTATAAAATCAGTCACTGCTCACTATAGATGAACGTAATCTCCAGATAAAAGGAAGAAAAAACTCAAAATTAGAAAAGCAGGATGAGCAATCAAAGATCTCTCTCTCTCTCTCTCTTTCCAAAATAGAATAACTCGCCTGTGTTGCAGCTCTTAATCCACATCTACGGAGGACAGCTCTGCGTTTATTTTCAAAGAAAATAACTGGAGCTTGGAAAACAATGGGTTGTTAATAGAAAAGAGAGGAGAGAAAAAAAACTACTGAGAAAAACAGCTAAAGGAGGATGAAGAGAGATTCATCCATCCCAGCAGGAGGATGAGCAGTCCAGTACCAGCTGCTGGGAAACATTGTTGTTGTAAATGAAACACAGCTGGAGTGACTTTACCTTAACGTACATATATATAGTCTCACAGGAGGGAGAGGATGTGCACATCTGAGTGAATGTTGCAGGAAAGGTTGGTACTAATTGTTTAATGTACACTGAAGGTGGGAGATGTGGATAAAATCCTCGATAGTGATATTATTGTAGTAGATTGTGATAATAGTAACTGTAAAATAGAGTTAAACCTACAATCTAATACATTTTTTGGCCACTTGGGGGCAGTGGAAACAAGCTGTGAACACAACGCTAACATATTACTAACTTAGAGAGTTGATACAGCTAACCTGCCAGCAAACAGGGGCTTATTTACACATTTGGAACACATGGTGCAACATTCGATTTCATTCATTCATTTGGAGTCTGTGGAGTGTTTTTGTCCAATATGTAGCTCTGTTTTGGTCTCCACCAACTCCATCGTTACCTGCTAAATGCTTCACTCCGTTCACCAGCAATTTGGTGCTGTACAAGTCTGATTTTAGAGCCTGACATCTATGAGAGCGGCGAGAGTGAAGCAAATCTTGACAGTCTGGTGGGCAAAGATGTGGACCGCGAGTTGAGCTGAGGCGGGCTGAATGACGCCTCGTTTCTCAAACAAGCCATCTATGATGGCACCCACTTGTCGATCAAAGCAGCCGTGCTCTTAATTCTGCATAACTTTAAGCCTTAATATAATTTGAACAGGTGAGTTCTATATAAAATTAGGAATAATTAAATTAGCTATAGAGACCAAAACTGTTTTTTGTACCAGGCTGTAAACATGTTTATTTCTGCTGTGAAGTTGGACATTTTAACATGGGGACTTATGGAGACCGACTCACTTCTGGAGCCAACCTCAAGTGGACGTTTGAGGAACTGCAGTTTTTGTCACTTCATTTCACAGCCATGGTGGTTGAGGCTTGCATTAAACCAAAACAATGAGCTGAAAGATACTAAAACACCGCAGAGTTGGGTGATATACAAATAGTCATGTTATTCATTGTTAATTAATTAAAAATACTGATAGTGAATTAAAAGAGAAATTAAAGGGACTGAATCACAGTACGGGTATAAACCACTTGACAGATTGTGATGGTTGACAGTTTCTATATATCGGTGACCTCTAATGTTCAATCATCTTTATAAACACAGTCTCAGCACATTTTGCAGCCTCTCACAAAACACAGAGTCTGAAGCCGAGCCCATTGTAAAATGGCCAGTGGATGAGCCACCCGCAGCAAACAGTCAGCCAGTCAGCCGAGAAAGAAGAGCAATCTGGCTCAACTTTATTTATTTATTTATTTATTTATTATAGTTGTGTCCTTTCAACCTTTTTGGCATTGCGTCATTGTTCACTTATGAAAACAACAACAACAAACTCTTTTTTTTCCCTTAAGATAAGCAAAATATTTGCATATTCGCAATATTTTCCACCTGAGTAGGACAATTTGGGATAATTTCTACCCCTAAATATATATATGCGCTGCACTTCTACTATATCTGTCTCATACATATATGTGCATATAAACAATCTGGACAGATAGACAGATGAGTGGAGACAGAGCAACACCTCAACTTGCCATCTTAATCTCAGTGGTTCTCAGTTGTTGGTTCCTCAGGCATGTCCATGAAAGCAAAAGGAATATCAAAGCTTGGAGTTGTCATACTGTCTGCACACATACACATATACATGGGTGTAGTATGCGTGCGTGTTGCTTCAGTTCCCAGCTTGTGCAGCTCTTACATCACACTGTTTTGTGTTGGCCCGCCCGCCTCCCCGCTTCGCTGCACGACTCGAGGGCACCCACGAAGAAGAGAATTAAAGCCACACTTCTTGACTCTGCCATTCGCCTGTCTCTCCTGTCCTCACCAGGGTCAAGATGACCTAATTAACACATATGGATACCTCTAAATGAGTCAATAACAAGAGCTCAATGTGGAGTCAGGGATGTGTCAGATGGCGTGCGGCCTATTTTACCCTCCTGCAGATGCACAGGCCCAGATATTTACTGACCCAAGTGTCTCACATATGGTACACAATATGCAAATTGTTTGTATTTGTGCATTAGCTTGCAGGAGGTACTGAATGTGATATGATTTATGTTTCATCTGCGACATGGCCGTACTGTATAGGCTAGTTTTAGCCTCATTAAACTGGCTCTCAGTGCATTTATTGATTTTATATTAATTTTAATTACCTTAAAGGCGCAACAACAACAAAAGACCAGATCAGTTGTTATGCAAGCGTCAATAGAAGCTGAATCTAAAGGAAATAAAGTTCATGGAGCAGCTGAAAATACAGATCCTGGAATCACTCGGACTGTGTATCGATACTGATACAACTAACTATTTAAGAAATATAGGTAAACAAAATGAGCCTGCACAAGAACTTTAAGAAAATTGTGTAACATTTCATTTACAGTTTATTTAAATCTGGAACCATCTGATCAAAAGAAAAGTGGACAAGACTACCTAACATTTAGACTGGACACCAAACACGACTTATAACTCTTCAAGAAAATCTCGAAACTTATCAGGATCTGTGTAGGACTGTTTTAACCTTTCTTAGTTTAATGGAGCAAACTTGAGTTGGCAGGTCGTGACAGTGATGTATGTGTCATTTCTTGATATGAAAAAAGTGACTCACATATCACACCGGCGCACAGATAGAGTGTGTTAGGGTGTGCTACTGTGAACTTTAGAGCTAACAGACCATATGCAACCTGAGTATTTTAAATTCACATCAATTATAACGCTGCATATTCAAGCTAAAAAGAAACAGACACTTCCTTCATGCAGCTGCTCGGGTCAGTGCTTTAAGGTCCACTGAATGTATAAAATATGAGGGAGTTTATCTACACCTTCTCCCTAAAAAGTGCTACGACTTTCATATAGAAAATCAATGATGGATAATGGCTTTTATCTGCTTTCATGTCGTTTATCAAGAAATCAAGAGACAGACAGAGTATCCCTGATATTTTGCACAGTCAGGGTGCTTTAATGAGGATGAACGGTTCCTGCATCTGTAGATGAGGTCAATCTAATTTCACTCCCAAACGATCTCCTATTGTGAGTAAATTATTGCATTTCCTGAGGAGACATCATGCCACCATGAAACAGCAAGATTTTGATCTAGCCCTGAAATTAGATTATATTCTTTTTATGGTAAGAGGAAATAGAGTGATACCGAGCGATGGTGCACTGAAAGTGTCAAAAAACGGGCGAAAAATCACACAAATTAAGTCAATTCACCTTCTTAGTTGCATTTTAAAAGGTGCTTAACGTCCAAAAAAACGTTTGAAGTGAGATTGGACTCACTCAGGCAAGAGAAAGTGGCCAGAAAAACTGCAGTCAGAAGTGATTTCTCCACCGTGGGATAGTAACTAGTGACAGTGTCGAGCCTATCTTACAGAAGACCATGTGAGATCTAAAACCCAGTGAGGTCATATCTTATATCAAGTGCTCGATGTGTTGGTGCATGTCCTGCTTTTTGGGAACACAATGGTTAGGTTGTTCCAAAGAGGATTATGAAACAATTCCCATTTCCAAGCCAGGAAATCCAGTTGCATCATCGTGCCACAGAAATGCTGCGTCATGCAGTTCATGAGATAAGTTAGTCCTTGAGTTTTTGTGAGAGAACAAAATGGTTTTAGTGTGACGCTGGAAGCTGAGAGACTGAATGTGCTCTTGCTTCAAAGGGCAAAAGAAATAGACTGATTTTCTTCTTCTATTCTTTGTGCAAGGTCGGAAAATGACTGTCGAAAGAGAAACTTTCGTTTAATACATCATTATAATTAAAATAAAATCTATAGCTCTTAGTCCTTGAGACTATTTCACATGGTCACTTATTATTACATGCAAATTGTCTCACGGTAAATTGCTCAGACGGTGAATTTGCACACAAAGCGTAAAAGACCTCAGGGTGCCGGAGCAAATTTGTCCATATCTGGCGAGTATCAAGGACACTACAAGGGAGTCTGCTGTTAAAAGAAGGCCTGGGACCCAAATAACAATGGCAAATAGCACTAATGGACGGGATAATGACGAAGGGAGAGCGAGCGTTGCCTTGAGAAGCACAGCTGAGTTGGCTCACTGAAAGCTGTTGCCACGGCTGACAGTAAGAAAATGGGAATGAAGTGATTCATTTTTGCCCTGCTGGCGTGAGATTGCACTTGCCGTGAGGACAAAAAGACGGCAGAAAAAAAAAGGCGCTTGTGTTCACCTGGTTTCGCTCTTAGATTGTGACAAGGAGGAAAGAGAGATATATAGCAGGTATAGATGGGAGGAAGGAAGGGGGGGGTTATCGGCTCTTCACTGACAGCACAAAAGGACACGTTACAGCAAATCCAAGGGCACGTTTGTAGTTAAGACCGCCTCAGACGAGTGCAAGCCAATTCTAAGACTAGGTCCACGTGAGCTGAAGAGGAGACCACGTGTTGAGACCACGTCAAGACTCAAAGCAGAGCAAATCCAGTGATAAATGGTACGTATTTCCTCATGTCAAATTAAAATGGGATCTCTGAAGATGGAGATCAGTCTGGAGAGTTTTGCATTAATTCTAAAAAAAAAAAAAAAAATCAATGCTTAAAGGACCATTACATTGTTTAACAACTAAAACTGCTTGTAGGGCTGAAGTGGACGTTTAAAAAGATGGATCGGGTGAAGTAAAAGACAACTTTGAACAAGAGTTACACAGCCACATTAGTAGCACTGCGAGGCCACTGAGTTGCAGCGTTTTGAGCTAAATGAGTTTTCATCCAGATATTTCAGTCTGGATCATAGCGGTGGACCTAAAGACGTACACCACAGAGCCATGTTGCTAAAGAGTCATACAAATCCGAGATGTCAAGAAAGTGTTTACAAGTCCAGACACAAACACTAAAACCACAGCCAGCGGCTACACAATGACAAAGAAAAACAAAAACATCCTGTTGACATGGCTGGCACTTACCTTTGGTTTTTATCTGGGAACTAAACGCTGTGGCACCATGAACACATCAGTCTGGGTCATGAAAGTCTGGCCCGGCGTCGTCTTGCAGCCTGAGACACCGAATCTAAAACAGGAACAGACAGTCAAACTTCTTTTTCACTCAGATATGACCCGCAGCGGTAACATGCACTGACCCAGATAAGCCCAATTTACATTGTTCATTAAACAGCTCGATGCCAAGGCCTTTGGTCATTAGTCCAGTGCAGAAAATTTGAAATGAGCACTGCCAAAGTCCATTGACTGTATGATCATTTTGTAGTATTCAGTATCCTTGTATAAATACACTGTTACAAGGTCCTGTACTTAGAGTACCAAAGCTAGTACTTATATATTTTTACTGTTGCATTTATGTGTAAGTGCTGTTAACTTCAAACTGAAGTCATACAGTGCAGACAAAGTTTTTTGGATGAGCTATCAAGGTATAATTACATATATGTTCAATATTAAAATGATATTTTAACTTTCTAATTCTGAATGTAAGAATGTAATATTGAAGAATATCTGAGGATTTTGTGACGAATGACCGAGTAGATATATCCACTCTGATATTTAGAAAAAGACATCATCGAGGCATCGCCGTGAAGGTCAGTATCCAGGCTTTCAAGGACTGTTGTACAAAAAATAGACCACGAACAAAAATCTTTAAAAATGTTACAGCAACGTTCAACATCTCGGTTTAGAGAGTGTAAGCATGTTAACATTTACTAATTAGCACTGAGCACAAAGTACAGCTGAGGCTGACATTAGTTTTACAGGTTTAAACCAAACCTGATGGTGTGAAGTCAGGGGATCATCAAAGTCATTAACATTAATTAACATGAATTTTGATCCTTATAATTTATGTTGCAGGACCTGTCACTGTTTCTCTGCCTCATCCAAGCTCCTTCCATTTATGGATAGATGATGCTACCTCATCATATTTATCTTGCGTGTCAGAGGAAATGTCAGGCAACCAACTCAGACGTTAGGGTTCATCATCTGGGAACCATGAATGTTTCACAAAACTGTCAGACACTCTGTCTAATAGTCGTTGAGAACTTTCTGAACCAAAGTGATGAACCAACTAACTAATGCCATCTCTAAAGCCAAAAAAACAACAACATTATGCTACGGTAAGTTATATTTATAGACATATGTAACCCCCGATGATGTTTTTTTAATTTTATTTCAGTGGTTCACAAGTCAAAGAGTTTGGAAACCACTGGTGCATTTACATAATCATGTATCCAGATATTTAAAACTCATCACGTAACATTTGGGGAGCTACAGGCTCCGTTCATTACACTCAGTAAACCTACCTCATTCAGATTTGATGAACTCGTTCTCAAATGCAGGCGAGTTATAATTACTGCAAACATCCATGCTGTAATACATACAAAGCAGGAAGTATTAGTCCTGTTCTTCATTTTCTTGTTTTTTTTTACAAACCTCTTATAGGTTTAACATTTGGTTTTGATATAGCTACAACAGGACAGTGCATGAAATGTTCAATTTTGGCATTCCTCTGACCTACGAGTTCATGGCCGTCCGTTTGTTCAGACTCATATCTCGTGTTTACCCACAAACAAAAGCTGAATCATTTATCCTCCGCCTTTTAACACAAACTGTGAAGCCTCCAGCCTTCATATTTTTCTATTTTAGATGAAAAGCAGTGCACTTAAAGCAGTGCACCAAGAGAGAAATCATAGCCTTACTCAACACGACAGCCGATCGCTATCCTTTGTGTTTAACTCCACGTCCGTTATGATAATGTGCAAAATCCTCCAAGGTAACCAGTTAACGTCAAAATCATCATTTGCTTCCCGCATCTGCGTCAAATAATGACTCAGACAAAGTTAGTCTGAAGAAATATAAGTGCTTTTCCTTTGTGGATGTTTCAAGTATCTCTCAGTGTCTTTTTTGTGTGTAGATAATGGAAATGTACAGCAGATGGCAAAGAAAAATCATCTTCTGATGTACCGTGGAGACACTTGAGAGCAGTACTGGCAAGACCATTACTTGTTTCTCGTCTAATCTGAGGAGAAACGTGCCAACATAGATCGAACATCATTAAAAGGGCCTCGTGACCTCGTTTTAAGTTTCCAAAGATGTACTCTTGTAGCCTTAGCTTTAGAGGAGCTTGTGATGGTCAATGAAGGTGTTGAGAAAGGGGATTTTATGCTTCGTAAACAGTCAATAAAAAAGATGGGCACTCCTGCAAGACCTTGGTTGAACCAACACCAGAAACAGCCAAGCCTGGGAGTGTGGTTTAACACACTGTGCTGACACAACGTTCAATCTTGGCTGCAGCTATGCGACCTCTCTTATTTTCCTAAGTGGCAGTGACTTATTTAGTGCCTGCAGCTCTCATATAGCATTGTCTGCAAGAGCTGAGTCTTTTTTTGTCCTCTAAATCATTGTTATTCAAAACTGTAGTGAAGATCATCCGAGGCGACTTTCAAACTCCAGGTCCAGTCCTGTTCAAGTCCAGACTGGGACTGAGACTAAATGTAGAAACAGAGCAGGAACAGGCAATCAGAGACAAGGATTTACTCGACAACTGCCACATTGTTCATACTTGAATCTTTCTTTAATGCAGCGATTAACATGAAACTAGAAACCCTCTAATGCACGCATAATATCAGATCAAAATTACTTATAGAGCGCTTTTCATACAGTGTAGACTCAGTAAGCTTTACACACAACAAAATAAAATAAAACATGAATACATAATAAAATTTTCATCTCCTGCACACCCACCAACAGAAACAGACCCACCCACACATTCCCAAATAATATAAGGATGAAATAATAGATAACAAAAGCAGGAGAGAGAAGCTGCTGCTGCTGCTGCTGGTAGACGAGTTACATCAGAGAAAACATTGCAGAGAAAGATTGCAGATGACTTATTTCTCAGAGTTTGTTGGAAATGATCTGGTGTCACACAAAAACACAAAGTTTCAAGAACAACCCAAATATGTGTTGTTCAAAAAGCAGCTATTATAAAAGTATGAAAAACAGCACAAAGAGTGTGACAGTGTGTTTGTGTGCCACCGTTTCGCTGCCATCTACGCCACAACAGCTCTCGCTGTGCGCCTGAAAAATAAATGAAATCCTTTTTCTGCTGTTGTCCATCAGCAGCTGGCCTCAGTGAGAACAATGCTTTCCATAAAAAAAAAAAGCTTTTGGATGATGAACATCAGCTCCGCTGAACACTTTGCATGAAAGCAGCTTGTTGTAGCAACCATTCTGGTGAGCATCGACACTGTTTGAAGGATTTTTACTCGATCCTTTGTGGTACATTTCTTTGGGGAAAAAAAAAGGAGCTCTGAGTGTTGAAATTATTGTAATTAAAAACATCATGGGTGGAACATTTTGTTTTTTGTAATAAGGTGTACTTTCAAAATGAGAATACACGCTAATAACACTTGATTTCGGAGTGTGCTGTTGATGTTTTGCCAAGGCATAAAAGAAATGGAGATTGGGTGTGAAGGGTGCTAAACATCAAATTAAATTGCTAATGTCACGACTGCCACTTTGCTTTTATTTGTGGTAAAGTGTTAGAGGCTTCGCTATTAGACGGCACATGTGTTGCATCACTTCCTGCGAGTTTAAAGCAAAAATGTTAAATTTCTTGTATGCTAACTGCAATATTAAAAGGATCAGTGTGCATCATATTCTGTATGTAAGTCTTGAATTTAGAGCTGCAGCGATTAACAGAACAGATCAACTTTCCAACGTGCCTCTCCTCGCCTTAACAATATAATAAACTGATCTATGAATTTTGGACAGACGAAACAAGACGCCATCTTAAGTATTACATACAACACATGCATACAATACAAGATTTAGCATGTTTAGTTTTTGGTAGTACTAGGAGAGGAGGTACAAAGTAAGAGCTGGGTCTTCAGGAGGTTTTTGAAGGTAGAGAGGGACGCCCTAATCTGGAGGCCCGTTAGATGATCACAGCCTGAATCAGGAGTTGGTTAGCATTTTGAGTCAGGTAAAACCTGATTTTTTTGTTATGAAGAGCGAAGCTGCACGGCAACGTGATCAGAGAAGGTTATTGGTCATCAATTATGGCTCGGGGCAAGAGATCGGGAGTTGATTTTGATGTTGATGTCTTGGTGTGAAGTCGGTTTGGCTGAGAGCGATGATACACAGTCCTGGATGTAAGAGGATATTTGTGTTTTTAAGCTATGTCAGTGAAACTTACTTAAAGTGTGTAGGATTTAGTGGCATCTCCTGATGTATTTGCTGATTGTAACCCCCTCGAATCACCCTCTCCTTCCTAGCATGAAGGAGAAAATGCACAAAGAATGTGCAAGGCCACTGGAGCCACTGTAGAAACAAGACAGACTCTGCAGAGTGTCTGCAGATATAAAAGTCTCATTCTAAGCTAACAAAAACATAATGACTCTTATTTCCAGGTAATTATACACTAATGAGAACATAGTTATGCATGTTATGTTCAATTTCTGCCATATTCCCTCCTAAATCTGACAAACTGGACCTTTAAGTATCAGTTTTAACAAAACCTCAGCTAAACCTTGCATATAAGAGTAAGTTGTTTGAAAACAACAACATAGTGTGACTTCCTCTGAACAGATCATTTGGATGATTATTTTTATCCTTTCAAACTGAAACACTTGTTTTGGAGTGAGGCACTTTAGACTTACTCAACATAATTAGCTCCTCTGCATTTCCTGTGTGATACCACTCGTACCACAGAGGCGCAGGGAGAGGCCGTGCAGCCGACCTGACAGCTCGGTATGCAAGTGTCACTGATTCCCGACAACCTGTATCAGAGTCAAAGGTCGCCCGGGCCATTATACACAGATGTGGTTCTCCTTTTCTGTCTGCTGATCCCGCTGAGAAGGATATCGAGGTGTTACACATCCTGCAGCTGCTGAACTAAAGGAGCTTGCATGAAGAACTAAAAACTGAGCTTCACTTTCATTATTTAACCAAGCAGGTATGAAACTGATCTTGTGCATCTCTGAAAGAGATTAAAATTCTCAACATGATCAATAGGTGGCACCCATGATCCTTGACAGTTTTGCAAAGTCATCCGTTTGCAGGAATAAATTATTCCTGCAAACAGCGAGTCAGAATATGTTTGATTTTTCACTTTTTCTGCCCCTTTTTTCATTTAAAAGTTTGTTGTTGCAAAGTGTTGCAATGATATCTGTTAAACCCTAAAACAATATAACTGTAATCAAACATAGATATTATGATGCTCAGCTGTTTCATGGATGATATTAGGAATAATCCTGCAGATTGAAACCACCTTTCCTTCCACTAACACACTGTCCTTCATTCTCATTCTTGGCTGCCAAAAGTCTTATTCATGCATTTATCACCTCCAGATTTGATTAATGCAACAGCACCCTCTATGGCACATCCTCCAAAGTCCTGCAGTATACATCAAAAAAAAAAAAAAAAACCTGCAGCCTCTCTCTCTCTCTCTTTCTATTCTATTACTCCCTCCCTCCAAAATGTCTGTTGGCTTTGCATGCAGCAGGAGGATACAGATCAATCTACTTCCCTCAACTTAAAGAGCTATTCATCACGTTGATCCCTCCCATCTCGGTGGCCTTTTTAACCCCTTACTACGCTTAACTCGAGAACCGGTGCCAAAATGTCCTGAACCTCGCTTGCGAGGACAGAAAACTGCCCTCATTATCCACCTTCATTCAAACCATTAACGATCACCTTTTCAGTGAAGCAGAGAACATTTCAACTCAGATTCGTGCCAGCTATTTTCTGTGAATTTCAAATGACATAAAAATGACAGATTAGGTGGAATTCATTCAAAGTACTTGTCTGGTTCTTTTCATCTTCAAGTGTGCTGCTGTATATTATTTAGCAGTAGCTGTAGGTAGACAGATCCGATTTTAACTTCTCTGCATTGGCTACCTGTGAAATCAAGAATTTAAAATCCTTCTGCTCACCTACAAAGCTCTTCATGGTCAGGGGCCATCGTATCTTAAAGAGCTCATAGTACCTTACTACCCCACTCCAACACTGTGCTCTCTGCATGCAGGGTTCCTTGTGGTTCCTTTAGCCTCTAAAAGTAGAAGAGGAGCCAGAGCTTTCAGCTATCAACTCCTCTTCTGTGAAACAAACTCCCAGTTTGGGTTCGGGAGGCAGACACCGTCAACAAGTTTGAGAGTCGGCTTAAGACTTTACTTTTCGTTGGAGCTTATAGTTTGAGCTTCCCTTAGTCATGCTGCTGTAGGACTAGACTTGCATGGTTCATGTCCCATCAACACATGTTACTAACTTCACTTCTTGCCCAGAGTTTTTGTGCTTTCTCATCTCGCATGGTTCTCACGGATCGTGGCTACGCCGAGATCGGACGTTGGACGAGCCTGCTGCTGTAGTCCTGCTTGACATCCATATATATACAGTATATATATGGCATTCAGTCATATCTCCATTAAAGTATATAGTTACATCAGTTTATTGCTGCTGTGCATCTGTGTCTCTCTGTATCTATCTTTCTATTTATCTATCTACCCCCAATTCAATTAAACTCAACAGGCAGACAGACAGATTGCCAGTAAACAATCATTCTGCGTCTGCTACAAGTTTGTTTGTAAATTTAAATATCAGAGACAGTAATGATATGAGAGTTAAGAGGCTCGTTGGACATCAGAGCAGTCAAAAGCAGTTTACCTTCAAACTCCTCCAGCCGTGGCAGCACATAATGGACAGTCAGGCCTCTCGGAGCCAGCTAGCCCATTAGCCTGGGCTAATGCGTCCAGGACTCGCTGCCATGCTCTGCCCATCACTCGAGACTGGATCTGGTTTCACAGAGAAGCCGCCTCATCTCTTTATGCTCGCTCCAAAACATTGACCCCTGAGAAATAGTTGCTGAGAAAATGTTTGTTTTCTGTGTCATACTAATAAGTTTGCGTATTTAGTAGTTGAGGTTACAAAGTCAAGGAGAGGATGTGAGGTATCTGTCAAAATAATAAACATTTCTGAGGTTTCACGTGCAGATATTTTATATATTTTGACTGGTGACAAGTGTGTCGAATCACGTTTCACTAACAGATTACAAAATGCAGATCTTGTATGTACAGTAACACGTATCAGATTGCCGTTTCTCCTCAAAATGTGAAGTGGATATTGGCTCAATCAGAGGGTGAAATTGTTTTTGACCATGCCTGTGATCTTGGGTTTCACAGCTCTGCTTTGCTAAATGGACCGGGTGCATTAGGGGCCAGAGAGGAGCTCGCTGCAGAGTGCTCTTAAAAGGCGAGGAGAGAAAAACAACTCGAGACAGCCTCCATGTTATGTTTTTTTTTTTTTTTTTTTTTTTCCAGGCCCGCTGCCCTGCTGTAGAGCGACGGTGACAAGTACCAACTATGTATGGAGGCGCAGCGTATCGGGTTGCAGCCCGTCAAATCAAAACAATCATCCTGATGAAGAGAGAAAGGGCAGAACGTACATGGAGGGTATGATGACTGACATGAGGGCCCACGTGTGATGGAGGGTGAACATGTTTCATTTCCTCTGCTTTGTTACAACTGGACAGAGTTTTCTGAAGAAATAATAACTTACCAGATAAGTAGTGTTTGTCATACAGAGAACAAAAATACTTTTCTATTCCAGAGAGTAACAAAGACGAGAAACAAGGAATTCTGCAAACAAAAACGTGAATCTTACGGGGTTAATCTTTAAAAAATATATAGGTTTCCTAACTTATGGAACTCTTTTAAAACTGCATCTTCCTTCAATGATACTTTTCTTTCAACAAACCCTCTTTAAAAAGACCAAAACCAACCTCCAGCTTCCATGCCAAAGTCCTAACGAAGACGTAAATCTTAAAGGTCCAGTGTGTAAGATTTAAGGGCTACAGTGTATAACCACCATTAAATAAGAATTGTTCTGGTTTTGTTACTTCAGATTGAGCCTTTTATATCTACCACAGGTCCTCTTCCATGGAGTCCGCCATGTAGAGAGTCTACCGTAGCCCTGAATGGACAAACTAAACTCTGGCTTTATTTAGGGCCATTCGTATTCTGTGCAGGTTTTTGCAGCCAACATTGTTTTTCCTTTACGCTAGAAAAGGAAAAGGTGAGATGAGGACGCCGCAAACAGCAACTACCTCAAAAAATGGGTCTCAAAAATATAGTTTAATTTTCTAGATAGTTATTTTTGGGGACTATTTTCTGATGCGTATTCATACACACTTGGTTCTATAGTTCTCTATTTCTTGCAGCAGGATGTTGTACGTGAGATCGACTTAAAACTACAGAGACTGTGCTCCATTATAATAAAGTCACCCAGCGTAACGGTGTGGTTAATTTATGTGTTTTGAAGACAACAATGGAGCTCTATAGCACAGAGGAATAGTCTATATCGGGCTTAAGCTACACAGAGGATTACTTCACCAAAGAGAAATCACTACAAGCGTCAACTTCCGTGTCTGTGAAGTGAAGCCAATGCGGAAGTCCCAAAAAAAAACGTCAACTTTGAGCGGCCGCTTGAGGCTGGCTACAGAAGTGAGTCAGTCTCCATAAGTGCCCATGTTAAAATGTCCAACTTCACAGCAGAAATAAACATGTTTACAGCTGACAACTGTACTGAGGGCGTCATTCAGCCTGCCTCAGGTCACGTCTTTGCAATTAGTTGTTTTAAATGTGCAATATCTCGACTGTGAAACTTAATATATCTACAACATGTACATGTCCTACAGGGCTAATCAGGTTGCTTCTCTGCGTTTCTTGTGCTCAGATATAGTTGTCCTAAGCACGAATAACATATATTTTAGAATAAAAAGTTCAGGGCTATTCCTGACTCGAACAATGACACATCCTGCAGACAGTTTACCCAGTTTATATTTCAGTTTGTGTCTCCCTATCACTCACAAACCCACATTTTCCCTCACTTCCACCATAAGAGGGTGAGTCATCACACTGAGCCAAATATGCCAATAGTGCGCGCTACCAGCAGGGTGTGTAAATTCCACACCTGTCCCATCATCCCCTCTCCCTCCCTTCATCCCTCCCTCCTTCCCCTCGGTCTTCCCCTCCCCTTTTTGTGCCTACTCTCTTTCACACATGCTCCCCTCCTCGTTCACCCACACCTCACACCGAACAGCTAGAGGAGCAGGAGAGCAGCGCCGTCTTGCTAAGAACATGCAACAGAAACCAGTGAGGTGAACCCGGCAGAGAGTGATCAGGTTTGACGACACCGAAGGCCTCTTTCTGTCTCATCATCCCGCTTTCTTCCTTTCACATGCAGGTAAGTTGAGATTCACAACCTTTACAGGCACTTTTAGGATCAGATGCAATGAAAGCTGGTATCTCAGCTCTTTGGTCAACAGAAGACAGAATCAATATCATGTGTTTAAATTGTGTTGTAATGCATTTAAGTGCATCTTTTCTTATTTGGGAATGTTTTTTTGCTGAATATGGCGCTGCTGAATTGCTTGTATAGACTGTTTTAGACTGTACCGTTCTTTCTCTTTCGCTCTGTTCAGCTATTTTTATTCCTTTCTCTTTCCTCCTAATGCACCCACTTTTTTCTTAACACAACATCTCCACCATCTCTAAAATGTTTTGCTTGCTTCTCCCCTCCAGAAGCAGCGATTAACCTGAGCAGAACAAGCCTTGAGAAGTTGAATAAAGTCGTGTAGGGAGGTGATAGCAGGGGATTTTTGGTTTCCTGCTTGTTTAATCCCAAAAGATGGATCATCACACTTTCTTCTCCACAGGGAAGAAGGAGGTGGCGGGATGACAAAGGCTGCAGCTGCCTTTTCTTCTCGTGAAGCAGGGTGAAAAATGACATAATGGCAGTCGAGCTCAGGTAACTTCACTTGGACACTGATACCCTTGAAACTAATCCAACTCTTGGGCTGTGTTTACAAGATTTGTGCTGCTGCAAGAGTTTGAAATCATCGTCATTCCCCAAAAATAAATAGGTGATGAGGAAATTACAAACTGCTCTAATTAAGTGTTATTATCTTCACGTGTAGTACTTATTTAACATTTAACCCAGCGCATCTGGAGGAGAGAAATCACAGTCTAATTTTTCCATTTTACTAACCGAAGAGGGGATCTAAATCTTACAATATCAAGACACAATTGATGCATCTGTGTGCAGCAAGTTTGCTCATAAAGCTCCAGATTGAGGCGACGTGAACGTGAGAGTGAGTTGTTTTCTACTGAGTGGGGTGATGTCATGACATCACTGTATGGGCGGACTAACAGTTTATTCTGAAAACTGAGCCCGTGTCCTGAGGCTCAGACAAACTATACGAGTACAAACGATGAAGGTAGAGACTCTTCTCAGCCGGGGAGGGAAGGATTAAAGCCTCGTGCATGTGTGAGAAACAAATCTGCATTTAAAGTCTATAAAAAAAATAAAAAAAACACCAAGTCATCATGTCAAACGGTACATATGAGAGTGTGTAGCTGCACCCAGGCCTGGTGTGACCTTCTTCTTCTTTAGTGGTTACATTTGAACAGGAAAGTAGCACATTTACTTCACTCGAGTATCTCCGTTTTCTGCCACTTTTTACTTCTGTTTCATCACATTTGAGGTAAATATTGAACTTTTTACTCCACCACATTCATATAATAATAATAATAAAGTGTCGTTCTGCTGTATAATGAGCACGTTTACTAGTACGTGGAGTATTTTTAGTTGTACTTAAGTAAAATACTTCTTCCACCACTGGATTTGAGGAGTCATATGAGGTAATTTTCCTTTATTAACACGCATGTCATGAAAAGAGCTCATTCACTTATTGCATTTGAAAGTAATAAACTGCAGCTCAACTCTTTGGCCAACCTCACATCTTATGTCTCCACATGCTCTACATTCATATTAGTGGTCTGTATGATATATTAGACTAGTATAGTTTGTTTTTATGAGCAAATTTCCTCCGTTTTTTTTCTTTATTTAATGACTTTCTCCTTGCAGTGGACCTGGATTTCCCATTTGGATAAGTCACAGCATGAAAACAGCAGACATGATTACTTTTACAGGACGAAGCATGATTGCAACATCGCTAAAATCCACGTTCTCCGTTAAAAATCTGTCTAATTTTTTACGAGTCGTGTAAAGTTTTTTGTTTCCTTGCAGAATGAGACACACAGATCTCAGATTTCCTGCTTCGAAATGCCACTCCGGGATGACTTTTCTGAAGATGCAGAACTTAGCTCATTAGTGAGCATTGAACCAAACAGGAATTGTTCACAGTGGCTAAGTTCAGTGTCTAACATGAAAGAATGAACTCTTGCATACCAGAGAGTCCTCAGCCATCCTCAAACTGAGAGGTGAGGCAAGGAGGATGCACAGGAAAGAAAGAAAGAAAGAAGCCGGCCCACCTTTTACTGTAAAATAACAAAGAGGAATGCTGTGGACGTCTTTGCATGTTCAGACACACTGTGATGTTGTCAACTTCTTCTGAATTATGGGGTTTTATGAAGAAAAAGAAGAAAGCCAATGATGGATGACCTATCAGTGTGATTTTTGAAGCATAGTATTCATTCTCAACACTACATTTCTATTTTTTGAAAAGATTATTACATAAAGCTTCATATTTTCCAAGATAAAGATGATTTCAGTTGATAAAAGCTGCGTCAATGTGTCAACTATGCACTTACTTTTCCCCAGAGAGTTTAAAATAGAGCCATAGCTCGTTAAATTTCGTGCTCTAAATCATTTTGGCATCATGTGATAACGTGGACTTTTTCCAAGTTGTGTACTCCTGTGCCTACTGAACTGGATTCAGTGTGTCTTTGCAGAACTGGCTCAGTCCAGCAGGAACAAGAGTGACACCTACCATGACACCAACAGCGCTAACAAGGTCGTCGTCATCATCATCATCATCATCATCCCCCATAAAGATAATCAGAGGGAACACATCGTAAATGACCACAAATGTGTTTATCACAGCGATGTGTATTTTGTCAGGAGTGATGAATTTGTGATTCTGACACAAAGAAATGATGTGTGTGCACATCTGTGTGTGTGCGTGCGTGTGTGTGTCCTAATTTGTCTTCCTGTGTGGGTGAATCTGGCTGCCTCTGCAGGTAGTCGTTATCAACAGCAGCTGATTTGTGCTGAGTAACACTTTACGTTGCCTCTCTTCATTCCTCACAGTATAATAAGCTGTCAGTGTGTCCGCGAGCCTCCACACTAAACTGGAATATAGCGCCTCAACACCTCTGCAGTCATTATATACCTGAACGGACAGGAGCTGCATTAGCATAAGCAAAACTGATCATTATATGACATGTTATTGATTTTGGATGTTGGGGGGGGGTGGCGTGTGAACAATTACTTTTGACCTGAGGTCATCTTCTTTTGGACTAAATAAAGTCTGCAGACGTGCAAAATTTTATTTATTATTATTAATTTAATTTTTCTTACATTGCAATTACATATATGTGGCAGCAAACTAAATCTGTGTTGAACTACAGAAGTGTGGAGTGGAGAGTGACGTTCATATTATTATCTTTTCTCAGGCGCAGACTGAAAAGTGCACAGATTCTTTTTCTGTGTTTAAATATGTCAGCCTGACCCTTCAGAAGGATTAAAATACCTGCACTCAATGCTACTTTAATGCTGCTTCAAATATCAGCAGCCATTTCCCCGCAAACCAGCTTGTTTTTGTACTTTAGCTGAATTAGTTTTCCACTTTGCACTTATTTCTCATTTATTTCTAACTTTTTCATCATTTAATTGAATGTTTTTATTGTTTCTACTCCTTTAATTTGCACTGAAGTGTCTTTGTGTATGAGATGTGATATAGAAAAGACTCACCTTGCCTTTATTTGCATGTTTTGGTTTTTTTTAATGGTTAACTGCCAGCAAGAACGGGACAGCATTTGTGCAGGTAACGCCCAAAAGCAAAGAAGAAATTCAACGTGAACTTCTTTTTTGACCTAACTTGACAGCATGTGGTCTGTGTGACCTATATAAAAAGGATTTGCATAATACTGCCACTGCTGCACGTCACAGGCAAATGTCGGCCTTGCATGACATACCCTCAGCAGAAGGTTTGCTGCAGATTTGCATTGATTTGCATTGTATTGTACAGGTGTTTCTTTTATTGTATCTATCGCCCCCATAAACTAAATATAGTATCCTCTGAGAATAGTACAATCAAATGATAGTGAAAACCAAATATGATAAGGTCACTATAGTGACATAGTTTCAATCCCTGTTGAGCATTACAATGCCCAAAATAGTCCAACAGGATTCTTTATATTATTTTAAAAACATTACTGGGATGTGTCATCAGCAGAAGCTGCTCTGCAAGTGACTTACTGTTCAGCAGAACCTTAAAATAACTTTACATAACCCCTTATAAATAAATAAACAAATAAATCAGACCAAACAAACAACTTCTTTAATTTTCAGAAGATGGTTTGAAGCCAAAAATGTTAATTAAAAATGTCAAAGGGATTTGTGGCCTCTGGAACCGTTGCTGAGTACTTTATTTTCTGTTTTTTAGGACACAGGAGCAGCACACACGCCATTAAAAAGTGGCATTAAATCTTAAAACCAAAAGCTCGGTCTATTATCTAATGACACCGACCATCTTCTCCACTTCGATACAACACCTTTTGGACAACGCCGCAGGTAAACAAGATGAAGAATTAGAGTGATGTAATGAACAAACAGCACTACAATATCCTCCTGTCGGGACATTTTAATAAAATACATCAACTTTGGCACACATATTCCTGTAAGGCTGATCATTTCTGTGCAACTGTGTTGTGTCAATTATCTTTATTGTGTTTACTGTATTTTCTGGAGAGACAAAGACAACGTTTCTGCCCTGGCAGAGCAATAAAGTTACACTCTATTCTGTCATAATTATTTCTTTTTTTGACTACTTTCAAGACGAGCAGGTTAACTTTACTTATACAGTATTTCAGTGGTCTCCAAACTAGGGGACGAGCCATCTAAAGTGTCACAAGTAAAAAGATTTACAAAATCTATCTATTCTCTGCTGAAATATTGAATCATTTAACTTCTTTAGGTTTGGAAAGATGATTTAAATGACACTATTTGGGAAGTTTAGACAGATAATGTCTCTTTGACTAACTAACTAAACCACTGTTATAATCTTGAACAACAGTCTGAGCTTATCACGTGTTTTTTTACTAATCTGAGAAGTCACTACTTGAAGTACAAGAATCTAGCATTATACTAAAGTACAGTTCTGGAGTAAATGCAGTGTTGGAAAGTAACACTGAGTACATTTACACAAGCACTATACTTAAGAACAGTTTTGAGGTACTTGTACTCTCCTTTGTTTACTACATTTTTCTCTTTTCTTTGTGAATAACACAAAATATAATCAACAAATAAATTATTAGATATTATTATAAGTTAAGATAAAAATTATAATTTATTTATATAATGAAGTATTTTGATATATAATTAAAATTAGCCCCACCTACACTATTATAAATAATGAGCACATACTGTAATACAATAATATAATATACGTTATTTCTGCATAAGAATTTATTTATTTATTTATTTTGGCACTTTAAATATATTTCGATGCTTTGTACTTTGAGTACTTTGAGTATATCTACACTCCACACCTGAGTAAATGTACTTAGTTACTTTACTGTACACCACTGGTCCTAAATCTCCAAAGAATATCAATCAAACTGGTGTTGGTTTATTAATTTTAAGAATATTTGTATTAGTTCAATAAGATGTTCTCCTTGTTTTGAGGTGCTTGAATTTTACTTTGTACACTTAGTTTCTGTGATATAAGATAACATAGATACTGCAATTACATTTACTAACTATAATTACTACAACTATATATTTTGTTTTTATATTATTTTGTACTGTTGTAATAAAAATAATAATAATAATCTGAAATAGTATGCTGTGAAATCTGAGCACAAAACTGTGACAGGACACAGACAGCAGAGAGAGAGACAGCAGAGAGAGAGACAGACAGGACACAGACAGCAGAGAGACAGACAGGACACAGACAGCAGAGAGAGAGAGAGAGAGAGAGACAGACAGCAGACAGACAGACAGGACACAGACAGCAGAGAGACAGACAGACAGGACACAGAGCAGAGAGACAGACAGACAGACAGACAGGACACAGACAGCAGAGAGACAGACAGGACAGACAGCAGAGATACAGACAGACAGGACACAGACACAGAGAGAGAGACAGACAGGACACAGACAGCAGAGAGACAGACAGGACACAGACAGCAGACAGACAGACAGAACACAGACAGCAGAGAGACAGACAGGACACAGACAGCAGAGAGAGAGACAGACAGAGAGACAGACAGACAGACAGAACACAGACAGCAGAGAGAGAGACAGGACACAGACAGCAGAGAGAGAGACAGACAGACAGACAGGACACAGACAGCAGTGAGACAGACAGGACACAGACAGCAGAGAGACAGACAGGACACAGACAGCAGAGAGACAGACAGGACACAGACAGCAGAGAGACAGACAGACAGGACACAGACAGCAGAGAGAGAGACAGAACACAGACAGCAGAGAGACAGACAGGACACAGACAGGAAGAAGCTGTGAGTTGGTTGTGACACCTCAAACGGTCACTAGATGGCGCTCAAAGCACACAGCTGGCTCACAGTAACAAACGAGGTCAATTAAACTGCAGAGCTGACTGTTTATTAACTTCTCCTCTTCGGTGAAGTGAAACTGTCACCTCCTCCTCCGCTCTCTCTCTCTCAGTTATCAGCTCCTGTTGTGTTTATTTCACTGTAGTTTATCTGCTGTCGGTTACAGGGTGACATCCTTCAGCTCAGTGAAGGAAAAACATCCACTTGCTTCCACCTCGTCGACGCTGGAGTGTGTGTGTGTGTGTGTGTCAGTGTGTGTCAGTGGAGAAATCTAGGAAGTAAACGCAAACCTAAGTTTTTTTTCGACCGGGACGACGAGGAGGACGTTAAAAAAGAAACTGTGATTTACACGGACAGTAACGCCGCTGAACCGCCGTGAAGTTTCTCTTTCATCATTAAAAACTGTACGTGTTGCTTTGCTCACCTTTATCTTGTGAAGCTCAGGTGAAGAAACTTCTTTTTTTTTTTTTTTTCCACCTTAAGTTGTGTGACTGGAGTTTCGTTAACCGGAGGTGGTGCAGAGATCTTCTCTTCGCTCTCAGGAGTTATTTTTTTTAAGGATTTAAAACATTAAATAAGCTGCTTTTCATGAAAGGTGAGACTTCATTTGACACTTTGGTCCTGTTTGACACTTGTTTGTTACCGTCTGTCATTTATCACCTGGGTGGGAATTTATGATTTGGATGGAGGAAGAGGAAATGGTGTTTGCATGTTGATACTATGGGTGGAAATGAGACAAACAGGGAGTTTTTGTTTGTTTGTTTGTTTGTTTTTGTTTTCATGCATTTAACTGTAAAGTGTGTTTCAGAGCCACTTTTACTGGGCAGGTACGTGCGCGCGCACACACAAGGAATTTGACGTTGTTCTATGCACTCGCACAGACAGACAACAGGTATACATTAGACTGCTATGTACAGATATAAATATGTATATTTGTAGGCAGAATATGGCAGTGGTGCAGAGTTGCAGGTGGATATGACAGTATGTACAGTATTTGCATGCTTAAAGAAGGAAAAATTGCATTTAAACAGTGATTTTATATGATTTAGAGGTACAGGGAGTGTTCCTTACACTTTGTGTGGTGTGAATGGACTCAAGTTTAGATTAATATGATCTTTTACCTTAATTCCTACTGTCTTTCCTTCATTTTAAACCCTTTATGTGTGTTTTTTTTTACAGTGGGTGCAGGTAGAGAGTCGGGGCAGTAAGTTATGCTGAAGCCCGCCTGTATATCTGTATATCAGGATGAGCACTACGGATGGAGCCGGGGGCCCTGAACAGTACGAAGTGACCCGTGTTGTGCAGATCTACCCCAGGTCGTCCCAGGACACACCTGCCTACTGTCCCCTGCAGGTCAGCGGCGGGGACACTGCGAGAACTGTCATCCACAATGCCGTGATCACGCTGGGCCTGGATGCCAGCCAGAGGTACAGCCTGCTAGAGGTCAGGGAGAGCGGTGGAGAGAAGCGGTTGCTGGAGGCTGGGGATTGCATTTTGGAGCGAGTCCTGCTGTGGCCACCGGAGACACAGAAGTGGCACTCTAAGACCCATGGGTACTACTTTGTCCTGCAGCAGCAAGCCATCAGTGGAGGCATCCAAGTAGAAAGCAGCAGAGAGGACTACGACGACCTCTGTAACCTCCCAGATGTGACTGAGGAGAGTATCCTGGAGACTTTACGTCAGCGCTTTTACCAGCGTAAAATCTACACCTATGCCAGTGATCTCCTCGTTGCCATCAACCCCAATAAGTTCCTTCCTGTTTACTACAATCCCAAGTATGTCAAGATGTACGAGAACCAGCCACTGGGCAAACTAAGCCCTCATATATTTGCCATAGCAGACGTAGCCTTCCATACTATGCTGAAGAGGCAGGTGAACCAGTGTATTGTGATATCTGGTGAGAGTGGCTCAGGGAAGACTGAAAGCAGCAGTTATCTCATCCACTGCCTGACCGCCCTCAGCCAGAAGACCTACTGCGGCGGGCTGAAACGGACCGTCCTCGGGGCTGGCCCGGTGCTAGAGGTAGGTCAACTGTGACGTGAACGCTGGGAAATTTTGATATGTTTTTACTCATCTCAAGAAAGAAGTCTTTACCTCTTTTTGGAGTCTCTTTGTTAATGAAGAACATTTTTTGCGCAGTCCCCAGCTATAAACACTCAAAACTAGTTGTAACTTTTTTAGATTATGTTAATTGTCAGTGTCAGTTTGATGATTATTTTTTTCCCAAGCCCAACATGACATCTTTACGTCTTGTTTTATCCAGCCAACAGTCCAAAAGATATTTAGTGTACAGAGATATAAGATAAAACAGATATTGCAGATAAAAGCAGCAATTAGGGAATGAAAATTTTTACTTTTTTTACTATTTCTGACATTTACTTTCTTTTTGATTACTGTTGGTTGGCCCAGACATAACAACTAATCAACCCATGACCTGATGAGGTCAGTTTGCTATGAAGTCTGAGCCCCTGAGAACATACTGGTCTGGCAGAAATCCCAAATGGTCTTTTCAGTTTAGTTGATAAAAACACCGTAGATGTTAGTCATCTTTTTTTGCTGCAGTCTGCAGAGACTGATGACTCACAAACTAAGAATCTGCCTGAGAATCAGGTTTTCTGGTCACCACATTAATGTATTTTTTTCATTTTAGGTCACGGTGCTGAGTCTAAGTGAAACTAGGATTACACAAAGTGGCCTCTTTAGTCTCATATCCTTTTTTTAGACATGTCACTTCACAGAAAGTGTCAAATAAAGTAAAACCACTCCCTTTTTTTATACAAAAACGTGTGTATCAACCTCATGTGTTTTGCATTCCCTGCAATAGAAGCACCAGTGTCATCAACAATAACCACAAAACAGCTGCGTGATCTAAACCATGAGGAACTCTGCACAAAATGTAACAAATGGCACAACATGAAGGCTGCAAACGTTTAGCAGTTTCAAATCTGTTTTGTCTATGCTGACTTTTGATATTGAGTAAGATATCTGGACGTATATCTTTTGCGTCATTCCTCGTACAATCAGACATTTCCTCAACTCAAAAACCACCAGTGAGTAAAATAGTTTCTGTCAACTGGGAATCCTCGCTTTTTTACCACATAACTTCAGTTTCACTGAAAATGTCAAAAGGTTGCTTTGTTGGCATTCACATACCACTGTCATACAGTAACCAGGCCAATGAATAACCCAACAACACATTTGCCCACATTTCCTCCTGACATCTGCTTTCTCTTTCAGTTGTCTAGATTGCACAATATGCTCAAATGATAATTGACATAAAACTAGACCAAATGCCTTTTTAAAGGGAAATGCAATTCTCTTTGGGACTTAAACTTTGTTAAATCCTTTTCCGGGCAAACTGTTTGCAGCGCTCAAAGCCTGAGAACAAATCAGTAAATAAGACGCAGGGGATTTAGTTGGTTTCAGTTCAGTAATTGGGAATAACGATACTGTGTTCCAGTATTTGTTTTATTCATGTTATTTTTGCTTCTGCCAGTTATCAAACACGGAACAGTTTGTACAGTTCACAGTTTATTTATCCATCCAACTAAAACAACAAACCTTTTACACGAAGAAGCCTGGCCTAAAGAGGATTCGATTAGATGCGTTAAAACTGTAAACTCCTCACCAAATGCCAGAATTAAGATTAACAGACACTTAACAGACATTATTAACTTAGACAGAACTGATGCCAAGCACTCTTTCACTTTATATATTGAGCCATTAGCACGGTCAGTTAGGAGTTTGTAGCTGATAAAAGTAATGTAAGTTAGAGGTTTAGAACAGAGGTTTTGTCTATATGCGGACGATGTGTTGCTGTTTGTTACAGTACCAGAGGTTAGCATTCCCAGACTGATGTGTTCATTAAAAGATTTTGAAACTTTTTCTGGATATAAATAAAACAAAAACACTTTTAAAGTCCTCAGAAAGACACAGTACATAGATTTGAACTCAGATGAAACTTATTTGGGATTCAGATGCTTTTAAGACATTTCTAAAATGTATGAATGTATTGACAGGTGGTCCTAACTGCCTTAGGGTATGCATAATATGATGAAACAATAAAAAACTAGACCTGCTAGCAGGTATTAGCATGGACCAAGCCCTCTGGCACAACACGCACCGCACCCCACAGTTTTGGCACAAGGCTAACAGGCGTAATGCAAGTTGCAAGTTGACAGCAGGACGATGATTTGAATATATTCGGTTTAAAAAACAACAGATTGGAAAAATAGTTTAGCATTTTTCATGATTTTAGTGGCCAAATTCTTATACCTTTTCAACTAGGTCGGGTACGATAACTATTTTTGATGGACGATATCTTCCCCAGAAAAAATGACAATAATTAACATTATTGTCATTGTTACTCAGCATAGTTTTTTATATTCATTTGACTTAGGCACTATAAAAAAAAACACTTGTAACCAAGTCTTAATTTAGGTATTTAGGGAAACCCCTGCTGTTTATTCTAGTATCATGTTGGCTAACATGTTAGCGACATTCTTATGTAAACAAACTTAACAGGCTTTATCAAGGTGAGCAAAAATGGTCGCGCTCAAGTCTTTATGTGTTACGATAAGATGATAACATAATCGTATAAATTGTATGATAACTCGATAACATAGTTATTGTGACAGTCCATATTCTTTCTATGATTTGGATAGGCAGTTTTCAGGATTCCTAAGGGAAGATGCCAAGAATTCAGTTCAAAACTCTGCAACAGTACAATTTCGTCAAAGGGAGAATTGGACAGCTTTTAGAGAATCTCAGATATATGTGGTTTAGACAAAGGATCCTGACTCATTTGTTACTGATCACACACCCCCACACACACATACACAGTCCCATGGGGCCAGCCTTTCGTTAGACAATGTCTAAATATGGATTCTTCCTCTCTCTGAACAAGTCCAACAAGTTCCTCCTTGAAATAAGCAACAGCTGAAGTATTTTTCCTATTAACTCGTCTTTCTGGCATTTCACTGTTTTGTGTTCTTGGCTTAGACTGAGCGGCAGAGATTGAGAGAACTTTGAAACACGGTAAACAAGAAAGAAGCTTACTGAAGACAGTGGTCGTGTCACGACAGTTAGCCTTAGGTTAAAACCAGAGGAGGCCATGCACGGGTGTTGAATATCACTAGAGGCCAAGCCGGGACATTTTGACAAGATTTCCGCTGTAGTCATGACTATCAGTTGATATGCTAATTTGCATTTTGCATTTGCAATGACGCTTCCTTTACTTACATGAGTCACACCTTAACTTTTAAATTCAATGTTATCTCTCTCTTCACATCAGTATGTAACGGAAACTGCACATGATTTTAATCTCACTGCAAGTTAACCAGCACTGACGTCTGTATCCAAATGCCCCTTTTTTTAGTACGTAAAGAAGATATCGCAGCGTGTTGTAAGTTGTAAGTAAATTGTTAATTTTATTAAACCTCTGCATTCAGTAGCTGGCACGTACTAGGGCCTGCTTTCAGTAAGAATGGCGGATAACTGACTGACTGACTGATCGTTGCTCAAGGTTTGTGTTTGGTGTTGGTGATCAGGAAGCTGAGAGCTGAACTCCAACAGGGGGAATGAGAAGGGCGTTGTCTTTGAGGGAACACCAGAGAGAGAGAGAGAGAGAGAGAGAAGAGAGGCAGGAACGTGTCAGAACAGGCTCGGCCAGGTCTGCTGGCAAACCTACACAACAAAGTATAAATCACCTCCTTACCCTCTTTCTCTTTCTTTCTTTCCTCCTTAAACCGTTCTCACAAATCCACTCTTTCTCTCCTTCCTCATTGTTCAGATGCATTACAAGTCAGGAGATTCTCAGAGGTCTGCGTTTTATTCATTAACCCACAATCCATATCAGTTTACTGTAATGTTCAGGCAATCGTTTGCAAGTCAAAGTCAGCAAATTTCACATTATTTAGGTGAGTCATTTATCCCTGGGAAATGTATTATATGAACCAGACCAGTGATTCCCAAACCCGAGTGTCGCTGTGTTTATTATTCCAGCCCTTTTATAGCCTTCTTATAATTTAGGAAAAGGAAGGAAAGGAAAATCTCTCACTCTTTTGGTTACCCACTCAAAGCCCATAATGTTATGCAACTGGTAAACAGTAGCTAAAGAGCCACAAGCCAAAAAGGTTTGTTAACCACCAAACTCTATGAATGAAAGAGCCACTGCAGGATGCCGTGCATGAACGGCATTATTTGTTCATTTTAGCAGCCTGACTGACTTTATAGGTAATAAAACAAAACAAAACAAAACAATTTAAATGGATTAGGCTAAATTTACTAGATATTTTCTTTCCTTTAATTAATCTATAGATTATTTGTTTGACAAAAGAGTCCAAGGTGACTAGTTACTAGTTTTGTCTGACAGAGATATTTAACTTATAATGATGAATGTGAAACAGCGAAAATAAGCAAATCACAGCATGTTTGTGACTTTTGCTTGATAAGTCACTAAATCAGTTATAACAAATAGTTTTCCAGGTCCGTCATCTGTCAAAGTAAAATGTCACTTTGCCAACTGTTGGCATCAGACTTTTACCACTGATATTTGTTGGCAGTGAGAGTTTTTTTGTTTAGTTTTTTTTTAGGCTAAATTCCTGGTGATAAAGTTGGAATTTTGTTGACTTCACAGTCCTTCTGAATGCATCATTTGTTCAGCCTGCCCCCTCCTCATGATAGAGTCCTTCAGAGGATTCAGCCCCTGAACTGGGACATGGCAAACACCTGTTTCTCACCCTCCTCTGCATACCAACTTTACTTTTCTCTCCATATGCCTTTCATCCTCTCCACGCTGCATTCGACTTCTTTTTTTTTTTTTATAAGTTTGATCTATCTGGTTGAAAATGAAAGCAATGTGTGTTTTGGAAAAAAAAAAAATCCCTCCCTGTGTTTACAGAGGCGCTCTGGGTAGGAACATTCCAGCGTATCAAAGCTTTACCTGCCAGCGAGCGATCAGCACAGCTTGCACATCTAGCTTACTGTCTGCAGAGGCGTTATTACTCGGCTTGTTAAGACATGACCCACGGCATAGCTCACACTGGAATGAAGGAGAGTGATTTCCTTAGACGCTGACGTGGGCACAGTTTGGATTTTTCTTTTCCGATGGGAAAGGTTCCGACTTGGGAAAAAGAAACTGATCCTGAGTCAGCGGCTGCTCATGAGCCACGATTTCCCAGTGATTTTTATTTTTTTCCCCAGAGTTGTTTTGTGTTATTGATAGTGAACCTTAGTTACTGTCACTAGTCAGAGAATAACAATCCGTGCAACCCTGAGATCAGTCATAAAGTCCTCTTGGGTGACTAATGATTATCTTCATCCTCAGTTTTTGATAGGCGAGAAGGTATTTACAAAATCTTAAAGGTTTTTGCCCCAAAGATACTTTTTATTTTGTCTAAACAGCAGTTTAAAAATGAAAACAGTTAATTTATAATGACATGAAACAGAAAAATCGTTAAGTTTCCAGCCAATGGACTGCACTTATATAATGTCTTCCTGGTCAGGCGCTTTTACACTACATATCTAATTCACACGCACATTCATACACTGATGGCAAGGTGCCAGCTGCTCATCAGTTTTAGGAGTTAATCATTCATATACACTCACACACCAATGGCGCAGCCTTCAGGAGCAGTTTGGGCTTCAGTATCTAAGGACACCTCGACATCTGATTAGTGTACGACCCGCTCTACCTCCTGAGCCACAGCCGCTCCCTTATCAAGTCAAAATGTTGGCCTCATTTTGACTCAAAAAAAAACTTAAAATGATAATCAGTTGTTAAGATAGCTGTGACGAATCAATCAAACAACTGCTTGGCCTAGTTTCCTCTCACCATTATCATCAAGTGACAACAACAGTTGGTTTTTCTGCTTTATCGGCCATGCAGAAAAAAACAACAACCCTGAAATGTAACAGACAACACAGCAGAGCACAGCTGCCTCATGGTGGTTTTATTGGTGGTGCCTACGGCCACTTAACCATTTGCATAATTGATCTGGGTCTCCTGGTTTAACTGCATTATTGATGAAAACACACAAAGATCCTGAAGAACATGAAAAACCATGAAGGGTGGTGTAAGGAATAAATAAAATGCTCTGGTTCTACACTCTAAATGTGAATATAATCTGGTTTTCTTAATCTTTTAGACTGTTGGTTGGACAAAATGAGCAATGCTTTGGGCTCTGGGACGTCATGATGGACACTTTTCACTATTTTCTGACATACTCCAGAGACTAATCAAATAATCAAGATATGCTCATGCATGTTCCGGTTTCAGTTTACTTTGTTGTGTTACTCACACATGTTCAAAATAAACAGAAACTAACTAAGATAGAGTAATTGATAATAAAGATAATGCAGTTAGTTGCAGCTTTAGTTTGGACTTAGACCGACTTGAACTTCAACATAAGGTTGCATAATACATAATGGAAACAGTCCCCTGCTGTCCCTAAACTAAAGTGATTTATCTGATAGCGGCTCTGCAGACATTCAAAGTGTTTAGGTCTGGGTGCCAGTGTCTGTGAGAAACATGCCCACCACAAATTTGTCTGTTTATTTAAGTGACTGTGAAACTTGTGTTCCCTTGTGTTTTAAACAGGCCTTTGGCAATGCTAGGACTGCAGAGAATAACAACTCCAGTCGCTTCGGGAAGTTCATCCAGCTCAACTATCTGGAGAGTGGTGTCATCAGAGGGTAGGTGTCTTTTGAACTCGCCAAGGCTTCTGCAGCACAGTTTACAGTTTACAGTTTATCTTGGATGATGTGTTTATTTCACTCAACACTTCATTTTTCTACTTCTTCTCGTCTGCTGGCAACCAAACCAGTTGTTGACATCCTCTTCTTGTTTTCCAACAGGGCAGTTATCGAGAAGTACCTACTGGAAAAGTCCCGTCTGGTGTCCAGAGATAAGACTGAGAGGTAATAACAAAGACCTTTTAAGTCCCATAAGCCTAACCACCTTCACAGCTCTGTGTGCAGGGAAATGTTGACTAAATAACAGGAGTTGAAATGAACCCTGACTGTACTGATGCTCTGTGACCTGCAGGAACTACCACGTGTTCTACTATCTGCTGATGGGCGCGTCCAAAGACGAGCAGGAGGAGTTTCATCTGTTAAAGCCGCAAGATTATCTCTACCTCAAGCAGGTACCTTTGATCTGCACACTTTGCAGCAGTCATAGAGAAAGAAAGGGGAGGACCAGGATAAGACGCGATGTGTCATCCTATTAAATAGGGAAAACCCAGCGGTAGATGTTTTTTTTTTTATTTTAGAAACAGGCCCATGATATCTTAACGGTAAATTTTAGCGTGTCAGAGTTTCCCCTGTGTAGTAATAAACAGACACTCACATAAAACTGTAAAACCGCCTCTTAACTCGGCTCAAAGTGCACCTGCGTTCGCTCAAAATCACTTAAATATACAGAGAATTTAAGACCATGTTCACACGCTGATACTTTCGTCCGTTTGTCTTTTGAAAATGCCGTAGTCTGATTGAACCCTGACGTCGACTAAAAACAGACAAGACACTAGTTTAAAGCTACCTGGTGCATTTTGTATGTGTTGACAACGCAACATCATTTTCCAGTTTAGAAACTGCTGTCTCTTTTTTATTTGTAGTAGCTCTTAATTTACAGGTGCTGTCTCACAACTAACTAGTGTGTGTTTGTTATTGCTTTAGTCAGACAACAGAAAATAAATTGATGAAGTTTGTGTGAGCCCAGAATGACTCAACAGAGCTGTTCTGCTGAGTCATTCACTGTTTTGTAAATGCGTCATTTCGAAACTTTGAACCTGGAAAATTTAATGCAGTCATTGTATTTATAGAGCACAAATATTATTAACAAATGTTCACCAGTGCTGCACAGAGAGAGCACAACTACAGGTGAAAACTCAATAGATTAGAAAAACACGAAAGATGTATTTCAAACCAACAAGGTTGGCTGTCTGACCAAAAGCTGAATTAGAAGGCAAAGCTGTCAATTTTCCAGTCCATCATCCGTCAAGAGCTTTGGGTAGTGCCCGAAAGAATGAGACTGTGGATAAAAGTGGCCGAAATAAGATACTGGGTAAGGAGCTCAGAGTAGAGCCGCTGCTCCATCGTGTGAAAAGGAGCCAGCTGGGGTGGTGCAGGCGTCTGATGAGGATGCCCCCTGGGCGCCTTCCTTTCAAGGTATTCCAGGCACGTCCAACAGGGAGGAGACCCCTGGGCAGAGCCCATGAAACATGTGGGAATGCCTTGGGATCCCCCAGGAGGAGCTGGAATGTGTTGCAGAGGGGAAACCCGAGCCTGAATAAGTGGAAGATAAATAGATTATAATGTCTTCATGATGACATTATTCTACATTATTGATTATGTGTGGACACGCCTACACCTCTGTGGCTTATGCCTAATATCTCCTTTCCCTCCGTATCTCGTCCTCTCGTTCTGCAGGAAGACCTCCATTTCGACGATGAGGAGAAACTTGGGCAGGAGTACAAAAGGCTCCATCAAGCTATGGAGATGGTTGGCTTCCTGGCCTCCACCAAGAAACAGTACGTATGATTTTTAATCATGAACAACACAACTGGGAGGCTGCAGACTGGAGTCAAACTAACCAGTGTACCTGTACCTACCTACAAAAAGTTGTGTGACACGGAAATGTTGTGTATTTAAGGCCAAAATTGTTTCTGTCGGACATGTGGGATTTGTCACACAACAGCACAGCAGCGTATGTTATTACAGCAAAGACACCAGGTCTTCTAAGAAATCTAGGAAACAAACAGAAATACGTCAAAGAGAAATATTTGCAGTCCATGACGCAGAGACACGGTGTTTACAAAGTTTACAGTGACGCTGCACAGCTGCACAAATCTAACAAAACTATGCACGCAGGAAAAGTCATTTGTAATTTGACTGCTCGCTGTCGAAGAGTTTCTGCTTTCTATACTGGTGGCAGTAACAGGTCAGAGCTTGTCAAGTCGAGCAGAGGGAAAAAATGCAGCAAGCATGTCGACAAGCGCCTGACAGCCTAGGGACACAGCGTATGTTCATCAAGGCGCTAGCAGCGTAGTCGTAACCTGTTCAGGTTGGTTCCCTCGTGAAGCGAATCACCATACTGAAGACACAGTAAGTGCTGAAGTGAACAAACCCACACAGGATTGTGTCATAACATTACATATGTGAAAGGGTATGACGCCTAATAAAAGGTGCAGACGCCTATAAATAGTCTATTAAGGCCTAATTTTCCTTGTATTTACAGCAGGTTGAACGAACACTTGACCTGAATGTACAACCTGTTTGTAGGCTTTGTCGAGTAATGTAGCTAATGAGACAAGTCAGTATAGTAAAATATTAATATCAACTACTACTCTACAATACTAGATGTACTGGCTAGACGACAAGACTGACATGTTTACATAACCAAAATAGTGTTTAGCTTTCCGAACGCTGTTGTTATAACCGGCTACAAATGCACACATCAGTTTTGGGTTATTACTGATACACTGATGAACAGAAATACAGATGTCAGTATTCAGGTGTTGCAGGAGTGTTGAGTGTCACTTATCAAATAATTTTGGAACGTGTTAAACAGAAGTGAAAGGAAACTGGTTAATAATATATGAAACATGTCAGGCAGGTTAGTTGAAATGGATATTGTGACTGAAGTTTTTCAGTAAATACACTTATAAAACACTGCAGTGGAGCTGAGAATACTGATAATTGGGATGGTTTCTAGTTCACTCTTGTGGCGACGTGGCAGATTGAGGTCAGGTCTGGTTCATCAGTGATGAAATGTTCAATTCAGTGTGTAAATTTGAACCATTTTTCAAGTTGAAGTTTATTTGAGGACCTCTGTTATGTCTGTGGAGGTTCTCCGGGTTCAATCTGGGGCAACTGGACCTGGTTGTACATCTGTAAAGACGAACCAAGTGGTCTACAACTAGGTCCAGATTTAACCATTTCTAACCTCCATTATGGCTGCCAGTTGTTTTAATCCTACCTAAAAATCCCCTCATGCCATCTGTTTGTGTGTTTATTTCCACCACGCAGCGTGTTTTCCACCCTCTCCGCCATCCTGCTCCTGGGCAATGTGACGTACACGCTGTCAGAGGACACTGAAATCCTGGAGGTCGGACCTGCTGAAGTTTTGTCCACGCTGTCCGACCTGTTCAAAGTACGTTCCCAAAACTGAAACAGCTCAGTGACCATCTTGATTTATCACCTACGGCCTCCGAGTTGTTTGTCTGATGCCGTATGTTTGTGATGAAATCACATGAGCCTGAAAATATTTGGACTCTGAGCAACTCATAGAGAAAAAGCGCATCATTGCTACGCCTGAAATAGCTCGAGAACGAGCATGTTTCAACGTGCTCTGTCTGTTAAATACAGTAGTTGATAGTGAATTTCATGTGGATTAATAATGTGTCATAGAGCTGAAGAACTCTCGTGACTGTTTGTTTATTTCCAGGTAAAAAAGGAGCTACTGGTGAAGACTCTGACCAAGAGGAGAGTCATGACTGCCGACGCCACCGTGGATTCACAGTACACACTACAAGAGGTATAGACGTTAAATGTAGTACTAGGGCCTGCCCCCTTAAGAATAAATCATTGCACAACACTCATTTGTGTCTGGGATTGTAATTTAAAGCTGTTACCACCTTTTTACGTCCCGAGCTTAAGTTGTAATTAGCTCTGTTTGATGTTTTTGTGTGTTCAGGCCTCCACAATGCGAGACTCCATGGCCAAGTCTTTATACGGCGCCCTGTTTGACTGGATCGTCATTCACATCAACCACGCGACGCTCAATAGACGAGACATGGAGGAGTCTGTCTCTGTGAGTCACGTGATGCAGGGCTGCAGTACAGGAGGACTTGGAAATGTAGAAGCAGAGATTGTATTTTAATCATCAAATGTCATTTTGTAAATACATTTTTGCACTGAAAATGTCCGTGCACACATGTACATTCACAATATTCATCAAAAACACACTGTAGGTTTAGCAGAAAATGTGCATCCTTAAAATAGATAATGAATTACACATGACATGCCTCACTTCAGAAGCTGAAAAAGATTCATGCATGTCCTTCCACATTCATTGTCCATTATTAACAATAAAAGAGGAAGCAACACATAAAAAAGGAAGTTGAATTTAGTGGAAATAAAAGCAGCAAGGTGTTTATTTTTCATTTCATTTCATGTCTTCCTTCAGGGGCTCTATGTCCACCTCACAGTTTAAAACTACTGAATTACATCATCACGTTTGCTATGTTGGTTATGAGTTGTCCTGTTTTGTTGTTTGTTGTTTTTAGTTCTTGTCCGTCGGTGTCCTGGATATGTTTGGCTTCGAGAACCGGCAGACAAACAGCTTCGAGCAGCTCTGCATCAACTTCACCAACGAGACGCTGCAGTATTACATCAACCTGCAAATCTTTAAGCTTGAGCAAGTAAGGTGTTTTTAAAAAAAAAATATATATATTTGATTTATTTCATGACAGTCAAGGGCACTTCAGACTGCAACAAATCAGCTTTGTCTCCCTTCAGCGTATGTCAGCACTGTTGTAGTCCTCCATAGCAGCAGCATGATTGCGCTCAGCTGATGTACAGTTCTTCTTCCGTCACTGACGTCGGCGTTGTGTGTTGCAGTTCGAGTGACTCAAAAGATGCACCAAAATCTGATAAGAGTGGCCAGAGCATTCAAACTGAGATACAGATCTGTAGAAATATGATTCAAATTGCTACGTCTTGGATAAACAGTCCAGACTAAAATACAATCTGAAAATGCCAATAAACAGATTAAATTATGTTCAGGGTTTACAGACAGACAGACAGACATACTGTCACGCTGTGTTTCTTTTGTCCATCTTAAAAGTTGAAGGCTCTGTGGTTACTATTTTAGCCGTCTGTTCTGCGTGTTCTGTTTGACTCATACATCTCTTCACCGTTGCCACAGACACGGATTGATTTAAATTCACTTCACCTGATTATGTAATTGTGATGAAACTCTATTCCAGGAAGATTATGTGTCAGAAGGCATCACCTGGCAAAACATCGACTACACTGACAACAGCGACTGCATTCAGCTGATCAGCGGGAAATCAACCGGACTCTTTGAGCTGCTGGATGAGGAGAGCGGGTAGGTGAAATAAAAAGGTCGTAACAGACCAGTTAGTCTGGGTAGTCTTAGTCATAACCTTTTTCACAAAAGGTCTCATGGCAAACGGAGGAATAACTTGAATCATTTGTTCTGTCGGCGATCAGTCATCACAAGAAATCCAGCTGAACTTACTGATTCAATAAATGCAGTTTTTCAGGGCGATCACAGCTAATGGAGGCTAGTTTGAAGTCTAACTGGATGATTCAGTTGAAATTAAAGTCATGAGCTTGTTTTTTTTTCATGTCATATCAGCTGTTAATATATTGAATTATCACGTGTCCGGTGTTTTTCTACCTATCTGGTCTATCAGCTGACTGTTGACCTGTGTTGTTTTCTTTCCCAGACACTATGTGTTGATATTGATATTCTGTCCTCCCCTTTGTGTATCTTCAGCATCCCCGAGGCCACAGATGAAACCCTGTTGGACAAGTTAAAGGAGCAGCATCGGGACAATCCATTCTTTGTACCCTCTTCAAATACAGAGCTGACTTTTGTCATTCAGCATTTTGCTGGGAGTGTCAAATATCACATCAAGGTGGAGTATAATCCCCCACAGTGGAAACATCTTTTTTCTACAAAGTCAATAAGATTCTTACATTTGAATTTCAGTAAATGAACTCGTATCACTGTGAGCGTCACGCTCACCGCTGTGGGAAAATCCTTGAACATCCTAAATAAGTGAACGATTAATGCTGATCCCTCCCCTGAGAAGACTGTCGATGGATGTGGAGCGCCACATTCCCCCTTCTGTGTGGCCAAAAGTATGCGGCATGTTGACCGTGGTTCTTCTCGTTCTTCAGGATTTCCTGCAGAAAAACGCAGAGCACATGCGTCCCGAAGTCGTGTCGCTTCTACGGAGCAGTGAGCGAGCGTTCTTGCACCACTTGGTTGCGTCCAGCCCGGAGGCGCTGTTCAGATGGGGAGTCCTCCGAGCCACCATTCGCATCCTGGCGGTATTCAAGAGCCTCGGGCGCCAGCGGGCAGAACTGAGTAGGTTGATTTAGCTTTAGCTTTAGTCGTGTCTTTGCAGGACAAGCTTTTTCTGAATGAGTCAATGACCCTCTGTCATCTATTGATTATACTGCATATAACTGACTTCTTGTTTTGTCACCACAGTGGCTTCCAGAAAAGGCTCCCGCAAGTCCCTCAAAGACATGAAACAGCGCAGCAGTAATGTGGACAGGCTGTCCAGGTAAGTGTCATGTCTCCTTCTCCGTCTTCCACTTGATTTTCATTGTGATACAACCAAATGTATTCAAACCATGGACCAGACCATGGGTGTAGCCATTAACCAACCTCTTTATTCATTCATTGTCATTTATTTATTCTTAGTTATTTAGTCTCATTGATCGCACATTTAATATTATTAGATTTTATATTATTTGTGCTAATAAAGTTGTAAAGTCTTTCAGAGGAATAAGTGTCTCTAACATCAAGGTGTGTAGTACCGGAAAGCAGTTTTTCCCAGTTCAGGGTTTGTATGAGGAACTTTTAAAGCTAGCTGTGATCTATATCTAGTGTTGGTCATGCATCAGTTGGTGACAGTTGAAAGATAGGGGATCACCCTCGCCATCTTTTTCCGTCAGTAAAAGAGACGGACAGATATGAAACCTAAACGCAAATAATATTCCCTTTGTGTGCATTTATCAAAGGCAGAAGAGCTACAGAGGGAACAACGTGTAGGTTCGAGCATTAATAAACGCCTGTAAACAAGCTCGTCAAGAGGAAAATCCACCTTAAAAATAAAAAAATCTTCCGTGCTGATGAAGTTAAAATACCTCTCTGACGTTTACAGCACCAGCCTCACTCTGGATTTCTCCTTTGACCGCTCTGATGAACTGCCCCTCGATGTATTTGAAGACATCTTTGCCAATTATGAAAAGAGAAAGTAAGTTTAATTTAACATAGATTAAACATAATATTTTTGTGTCGCCTTCTCACATTTGATTTCGTCTGATTTTTTTCCACAGGAAAACTAAAAGCGGTCGACAGAAGCAGCTCATTCCAAAGGTGAAGTGCACTTCTACGTAATGTTTGTACATCTTTAAAGTAAATTTAATTTAGTTTGTTCACTTCATCAGTCTCTCTATCTGCCTGCGTGTCTTTCCAAAGTCAAATTTGTTTTTGGGACTCAGAAAGCTCACAGACTTTATGATGTTTTATTCAACAGAACCTCATGAATTTTCAATCACTCCAACATATTGCTGGTTTCACCGCTCACGACCGAACCAGCAAATTCGTCTTCCACCCTCATCGGAGGACAAAGCCTCCTACAGTTGGCACTCAGTTCCAGGTTTGTCCTCTCTGTCTGTACCTTTGCTGACTGTCCTCGCTCCATCTCATAAAGGAAAGAGTCGGACCTTAAAACAAAGAAAGAGTCAATGAATAAATACATTTTGTTTTGGGCCTTGTGTGTGTGCCGCACATGAATAATTAGGGTAACTGGGGGGAGGTGTAATTATATTAATCAGCCATTGATTAACTGACAATTGGACTATTCATTACTATCCGTGGTGAGCAGGTCTGGCCACTAGCAGGGCAGATGTAAGGCACGGAGGCGCAACAGGGGAGCAGGAATCCCTGTGCCACGACCTGAGTTGTAGAACGCAGCAATAATCTGTATTTTATTTTATATATCTGAGTCATGTATCCCATGTATGTACTGGAATTTTGGGACAATGTTGCAAAACTCAACACCAGTGCATGTTTGTCTTGAATTTGTTAACTGCCTGTTTCTAATCTGCTGTTGTAATAATCGAACATCAGCTCATCACTCACTGCACTTTTCGTATCTCACAGGGCTCACTCAGGAAGCTGGTGGAGACGATTGAAAAAGCCGAACCGTTCGTTATTGTCTGCGTTCGCTCCAACGCTGAAAAGGTAACGTCACCTGTTTAATCTGTTACATCATCCCTGTAAACTTTATTCCCACATGTTTGACTGCATAACAAATCATCCCTTTGGAAAATGTTTTTTTTTTTAGAAAGAGCTGCACTTTGATGATGAACTTGTGAGACGGCAAATCAAGTCCACAGGCATCCTGCAGATGGTTCTTATCCAGAAGTCTGGCTACAGTGCCAAGTACACATTCAAGGTGGGCAGCTGGTGAATAAAGAAACACTCTCTGGTCAACAGTTATATGAATGTATTTCAGATTCAGCACAGTCTGCTTGCAAACAACATAGTGTAGTTTATATACCCACACTGCCAAGGTCAAAAAGAGAGGCGCCCTTCTTAGCTCCAGAAGTCGTGATCGATCTCAACTAACCTTCTCTGATCACATTGCCTCAGTTGCCCGGTCGTGCAGCTTTGCACTTCCCAGCATGAGAAGAATCAGGCCTTACATGACTCAACACGCTACCCAACTCCTGATACAGGCTGTGGCCGAAACGTCCTCCTGACAGGCTTCCAGGCCTGCATAGTGAAACCCTTTCAGATGAATGTGGCATCGTGCCTCGTTTTCAATCAACCCAAAGGTCACGTTACCCGCTGCTCACTGAGCTCCACTGGCTACCTGTAGCAGCCTGCATTAAATTCAAACCCCCCTAATGCTGACTACAAAGTAGTCTCCAGTTCTGCACTGCAGTTAGTGGAACGTCCTACCAGATCAGGGCGTCCTCTCAACCTTTAAAACCTCTTAAAGACCTCCAGCTCTTCAGAGAGGACCTCCTCTTCAACACTAATACTTATTGCTGCACTAACATGTCCTTGTCACACTGTGCACTGATTGTTAAGACCTTTTTTGTAAGTCGCTCTGGATAAAAACGTCAGATAAATGTAATATAAACAACAGAAATCCAGTCAGAACCATTTCCTAACAAGCGTATCTCAACAAACTGAGACGCCCCAGGGTCAAATTAATACAGCTAGACTGTCTGAACATCTCATCTGACGTCAGTGGTCATAAAAGTCGCACTGACCTTGACTTAACAGTTTATATTTCAGTAAATTTAACCACAGCAATCATTTGAGAATTGTGCAGTTTATTATATTATATATGTATGTGTATATATTTACTGTACATTCAATGAACCGTCTAACGTCTGTACCTGTTAATGAGAAGCAAGTTGATTCACTTTTATGACACTTTTCTCTCGATGGCAGGAATTTGTGAAGAATTTCAGAATGATGCTTCCAAAAGGAGCCACGGGAACACCAGAGCACATAACTGCACTGTTTGAGAAGATGAAGCTGGACAAGTCCAGCTATCAAATAGGAAGAACCAAGGTAAATATTCAAGATCGTATCCGTGCATCACAGTATCCAGAGGATGAAAGTAATGTTGCCATGATCATCCAGTGACGGAAAGCTTCCTCATGTGTATGGCTCTCTTTCGTCTGCTCAGGTGTTCCTCAAGGAGAAGGAGAGGAAACTACTCCAAGACACTCACCACAAAGAAGTGATGCGTCACATCGTCATCCTGCAGCGCTGGTTCCGCACCTGTTTGATCAGGTTGCACTTCCTGCAAAAAAGAGATGCCACCATGATTATACAGGTAACATTTATATTTATCCATTTTTCCATTAACTGTTGATCCGATCCCAGCTGATGCCCGAGGTCTGAACCGGCTGGGGCCTTTGCTGTGAGGCTCTCATTGTTTCACAGCGATTACAAACCCACACCTTCACAAAACCCAATACTAATCCCAACAACACCTGATTTCTTTACGTCATATTGGCTCGAGCTGAGCTAAACTTGCCACGGCATGGCTCAGAGTGAGCTTTGAAGGAGGGGCGAAAGTGCAAGCGAAATTGGTGCGACATGATTGATAAGTCAATAAACAAATAAGGAACGTGACAGCAGACTAAAACTGAGGATTTCTGACTTTTTTTTTCAGAGGAGCTGGCGTGGGTTTTATGAGAACCAAAACAAAGCTGCTACAGTGATCCAGACAGCATGGAGGACTTCCCTGAAGAGATCAAATCATAAGGAGGGGGATAACGAGACAACATCCGAAACCCGGCTTGGACGGGACAGGTATACATATCACAACCATACCACAACCACGACACAACCAATACTGCTCGCTTTGTAGTAGCTGAATAAAATGTCCCTTTACCAGAGCCTGAAAATTAAGTGTAAATATTGGATCTGTTTTGTTAACATAATATAACATAACACAGGCTATGCAGCACGCAACTGTCCCCGCAAGACTTACAAAAGCTTCATTTATAATCACAGTTTGACTGAACTTATTTTGAATATTTAAATCTATTAAACATCTGTTAGTTGTTGTCCAGCCTCCACAAAAAGGCTTTCACTCAAATCTTGAATATCACAGCTGCTGCACAGATTTCAAGTCACTCTTTACGCTGATATCGTACTCCACACTCTCAGAAACACATGTGCTCTCTAGTGGCCAAATATTGAATAGCATACACATTTCTTGTTACTTAGAGGCCAACATACATGTTGATACTAATATATGTGTGATCATTTATAAAGGTCTGGTTTTATCCAGTAGTTTTTCCAGTCGACAGTGTGATAGTTCTTCTTCTTCTTGTCATACCATTAGCATTTCTATTATGGATCCAGTTGCTGTTACACCAGTCTGAATTAATTATTCTTACATACCACAGCCTGACAAAAAAAGGGCTAAGGAGGCAGGACAAAGTGGAGCTCAGCCCCAGCAGGGCCCAGCAGTATGACCCAGTCAACGGCCAGTCTGAGCAGAGAGCCAGGAGCAAGGAGAAGCGAGAGGGCAGAGGATCGCCTCCTCCTCTCAACAGACCCCTCTCCCTCCCGTTGGACCCTAAAGTCAGCAGTGACGATCACACCACCAGCCCTTCCAAGACCCCGCTTCAGCGCTACAAAGACGCAGGGGGCATCAAGGAAAAGGCCGAGCGATGGAAGGAAAGACAGAGCGACGACTCAAGTCCAGAACTGCGGCGACGACCGGACAACAGGAAAAACGAGTTTCAGTAAGCACCCTAAACTCACAGATGTTGGAGGTCTGTTAACCCCAACAAGCTCTTGATTGATTTGAGCTTTACCTAGCAGTAAATTCTCACAATATATATCTTGGTGCTGCCCAAAATAGTCGACAACTCTGCTCTTATTCTCGTCTACAAAACAGGCTCAAGGGAAGTCCATGTCTGCCGATGAACTGTCCAAGATAAGCTCCTCAGGCTCTGATAGCTCACCGTCGATCAATGAGGTAACCTTTGTTGATATGTTATTACATAATCCAAAACACTTGTCATTCAATGTATTCCTTCTGCTTCTAATGTAGTTAGTGTCCTTTACAACAATAAATATTGGCATTGGCTTTTCAAAGCACTTATGTGTGTTGTAACCTGACAAACACATGAATGGAGGCTCCTTACACGTGAATCAAAGAAGTGCCTCATCACCTTTCCTGGCTCAATTAGGTCAGGGTGCGTTTCCGCAAGCAGCCCAAACGCAAGCGGCGCATAGCCTATGCCCGCAGTGGTTTGATGATTAACTTGGGGAGCTCCAAGGAGAGCGAGTACTGGAGCTTTCCGCTGCCTCCCATCAGCCCCCACGAAACCAACCTGAAGAGCTCGACCAGTAGCATGGATGTCCGGTCCCTCAAATCACAGGTCAAGGTACTGACCGAAGAGACATTCTGACTGACCACGGCTATCCTCTGCATGCATTACTTGCATGTGTACGCCCCCGAATTCATTGAACTGCTCTGGGGGCTTCTTATTTCTGCCCTGCAGCCGATGGCAATAAAGAATGAGCTGTTGCCTCTGAGAAACAGGAAGGAAGCATGAAAGCTCATTTTATGTCATCCAAACGAGACGTAGGTCAGCAGGAACATTGTTTTTATGTCAGTGTTTTTTTTTAGTCACTTTGAAACAAACGTGGGGATTGTGACTTATTTTGGTTCATTGCTTATTTCCATTACAACAATATTGAAATACAAATTCATCATGAACCCGATTCAGACCGTTATTATCTCCAGGACTCTTTGTACGCTCTTTGTTTTTTCAACTGTACCTGGCAACTTAAACTAAACTATGGTATCTTACATGTGAACCAGTCGTTACACAAGAAAATCATGATTAAAAGTGATACAGAGCCAAATATATCTAATACTGGATCTATAAATGGGAATAATATTTAAAATATCTGGTTTTATCCATTATCCATTTAATGTTCATAACACACTGACATAACGTTATTGATAGATGAACTAACTTTGCTCACACTAACTAAAGCAGAGGTGACAGCTCTGCATGAGGAGTAAAACTGGTGAAGGACTACCGCGCTAATGTTTTACCGTATTCACTGGATGTGGTCTGGTTTGGTGGTGGTGCAGCTGCTGCAGGGGAACGTGGTGGGGAGAGAGGTTACCTGATTACTGGTTACCTTTTTTTTTTATGATTGTATGTTTGCACGTTTTTGTGCTTTAATTTAAAGCATGTTTTGATGCTGTTGCAGATTCCAGCAGAACCTGACGGGTCGAGGTTCAGTCTTCCAGCCAGGAGCACCAATGAGGACTCAGGACACCAATCTCACCAATCACAGCTCACGACCCCTGAGAGGTGAAACACTTCACCATGTTCAAAGGAAATTACCAGAGGATCGAGTTTTACATTTTTTAACAATATTTAATCTGATATGTTGCTGCATGTTGTCTTCTTTGCAGGATTTGGTTTCTCAGTAAATTCCTGAAAAAACGGCCAGCTAAATATTCCCCGACCGGTGACTCTGATAAAGCAGGTAACCAAAAGTTTTAGAAGACTTACTCCCCAAAACACCAACCATAATGTTTTTAATATAAATACATACGCACGCAGATTATAAATGCATAATGTGAATGACTTGAGGGCAAGATCTGTAGGAAAGAGGAAACAATGACGGTGTTGCAGCTTTTTGTGTTCAAATGTTGTTGTGATGTTGGTGTTTGTTTACTGAAGCTCACAAATGGAGGTCACTGTTTTATCTCATACATCACTCGCTTTACTGCCATCTGGAGGTTGAGGTGTAAAACTCTTCATATATAATGTTTAACTATTAATTGTCATGTCAGTCTAACAATGCCTCAACCCTCTCTCTCATCTGACTGCAGTCACCTTGCCCAGCTACACTCCACATCCATACCACATGCCAAACCAGGACAGTGGGAGGGTCAAACGAAATCCGACCATTCGGATCAGCCGGGCCACGCGGGTGACGCAGTGGAACGTGTCTCTGGACCGTGAGATCACCGACCCCAAAGAGCTGCGACACCTGGACGAGTTCCTCGGCAATCAGGTGAGCTCATCATCATCATCTGTTAAGTCCACCAGTGTTTTTCCTGCTGTGCAAACAGTTAAAGGAACAATGTGTAACTTTTGCTTGTAACAGTGACATCTAGTGGTTAAACATTGGTGCTGGAGAGGCGTCTCCACCCAATCCCTCCTCACCAGACTCGAAGCTCAAGCAGCTTGCCAGATTGAAGACACTGAACCTCCACAAGGGCAAAACGAGCGCAACACAGTTTATTTCATTTACCAGCTTAATTCAATTTGATTTGCGTCAGATTGTTTGAAAGAGAAAGAAATAACACGTCACTTTCTGAATGTTTTACGGCGGTTACATTCAGCATAATAAACACTCCTTTAGACCCCAGTAGAAAAAACATTGCACACAACAGTAACGAACGCTGACTTTTCAGAGTAATCAGTGAATTTAGAGCTACAAGTCGCCGTGACCCGATCAGTCCTCCCTATGGACGAAGCAGCCTCCGTCTCTGGCAGTTAGAGCGGAGTAGGTCCCACTGTTTACTGATGATGATTGTCTGCCTTTGGAAGCTTTACGAGGGAAATAATGGATGAATTTGTACGTGGAGAAGTCACCACGGCCTGGCCAGTCTCTGTTCTAGAAAACAGCCTCCGCCTCCCGCAGTGAGAGCCGGGCGGGGTCGGTAACTTTGGTTAGAGTGGAGCGTTGACAATTGGTATATCTATATTTTTAGATAACCTTGTATTCCTCGGCTCACCAGCCAAATGGTTAAAGCATATACCAAAAAACTCTGTTCCAGATGGGGACCTTCCCCACAAATGAAAAAAAAATCCTGCGTTCCAGATGTTTGTAATTTACGTCATCCTTGTCCTCAGGTGAATGAGCTGCGAACTAGAATAAAAGAGCTGTCGCCGACAGAAAGCATCTTTCTCACCGCCACCATGCAGTTCAGAGACACCATCAAAGGCATGTACTCCGTGCAGGTCAGTTCAACTTCCTTCAACTCTGTGCAAAATCACATTTAATCGAGTAGGAAGAAAGCAAAGGAGCAATCTTTTACGCCTTTTACTCGCATGTCACTGCCATTCAAAATCATTGTAGGGATATTTTTATACAATTTGTGACCAACAGAAGCCCCAAATCGGATACAAGGATCTGATGAAGGGTTACAAAACAAAGTGAACACGCTAGCAGGGTCGAGGAAGAAGTCCGAAGTCTCGCTGGTGGTCAACTTGTTTCAGTCTGTGCTGGATGGCTTTATCAGGGGGGAGAAAAAGCGAGCTCATTCTGAACCAGCCAAGGTAAGTTTGAGAATTTCAGTCAATCATCAGTCTTTAAACTACTTGGTGAGTATAAGCTACCGCTTGACTCACTCATATCTCTCGTTTCTGGCTTCTTTCAGACCACCAAGACAACAAAAAAGAGGAAAAAGGACATCTGTGTAAGCTGTATATCTTTACCTGCATTGTGAAGTTTCTGTGTTATACATCCAGGTAAATCATCCCAGTGCATTGTCTGTACGTCCTCTCTCTACAGCCCAATAGTCCTCTGGATCACCTCTTCAGCACATACCAAGTGAACATTATGCAGTCGTGTGACTTGTGTGGCTCCTACATCTGGGGAATGGAGAAAGCTTACATGTGCAGCGGTGAGTTCAAAGAGCTGCAAGGCCACGAAATGTAACATAAAAAAAACACAAGAATGGCACAATTAATTTGATTTTTTTTTATGTTAGCTTGCAAGTTAATATGTCACAAGAAATGCCTGAATAAAATCATCACAGACTGCTCGACACGGTGTGCCAGACAGGTAGGAACTGAGATGACGGAGTAATAAAAACATACATGTCAATTTCTCAAGACTCTCTCTGTCCGTCTCACCTGTACTCTTGTCTCTGTTTTGTGAAAGGACGACAGTGTACCAGGCTCCCTTCACTTTGGGGTGCATGTGTGTGTCCTCACCAGTAAAGCCAACCCTGTGCCCAAAGTGGTGGAGTTGCTGCTGATGCACGTGGAGCTGAACGGCCTCTACACGGAGGGCATTTACCGCAAGTCGGGCTCAGCCTGTCGAGCGAGGGAGCTCCACCAGATTCTGGAGACGGGTACGAAATTCAGCTAAAACTTGAAATGCACAAATCAAGTCAACTTGACAGGTTGGAGTTGTACATAATGTGATTTCCCCTTGTAGCATTAACTGGAATCGTTGGTGTGGAGCGAGTCACGGCTGCAGTCAATGCAAAAAAAAAGTTCTTGTGAACGTAAATTTGGAGAAAATTACATTTTCTACCAGGGAGACAACATTTTTTCTCTCTCTTAATTTATGTTTTTTATATTTCTTAGTCTAATCTCTTGTGTTCTCCTGTGTTTACTTATTTATTTTTAAGTAAGTTTTTAAAAGAAGTTTTAAATTCAAATTAAGAAAAATAAGAATTCAAAATCAACAATTATAACCAATAATTATAATTTTAGCTCTGTACATACGTATTTAAAAATTACATTTCGATAAAATTTATTAAAATAAAAAGTATTTCACTTTATGAGTGGAGCGTATTATTCAACCATTTACAGGTCCTTTTTATAATGTATGTATGATGATAAAATTAATAATAATAACCGATGTGTGTCTTCTGTCTTGTGGCATCAGATCCTGAGGGAGCACCTTTAGATAACTACCCGATCCACACCATCACAGGTCTGGTTAAACGTTGGCTCAGAGAGCTGCCGGATCCCCTCATGACCTTCGCTCTCTACAGCGACTTTCTGCACGCCGTGGGTGAGTAAATATTGATATGTTTTGCATATTTTGTCCTTATTTTGCATCGTTTTGATGAATGAGCTATCCTGTCAGCTCTCATTAGAGAAGCCTCAACTAGTGATTTTTAAAAAAAATAATTTTCTGTCGATGAACTAATCGATAAAATTATAATTGTTTCATCTGTACTTGTGATCTTTTTGTCATAAATCTTAAAGGAACAATATGTAACTTTGCTTGTAACAGTGACATCTAGTGGTTATAAATTGGTACTGCGGGCAAGACACTGAAACAAGTATAACATAGTTTGTTTCATGAACCAGCTTCTACGTCTGAGTTTTATTGATATTTATTGATATTTGCTGTTTGTTTGTCCTCAGAGCTGCCAGAGAGAGCTGAGAGAATAAGAGCCGTCTACCAAAAGGTTGATGAACTTCCTCCTGCTAATTACAACACGTTAGAGCGGCTCATCTTTCATCTCGTCAGGTAAGAAGATCTGTATTATTTTCTTCTCCTGCTTCTACTCCTTAACTGCATGTTTTGTGTGTGAAATCTTGATCTGTGTGTTTTTTTTTAGGGTTGCAAAAGAGGAAGAGCACAATAAGATGTCACCAAGCTCTCTTGCTATTGTGTTTGCTCCCTGCATCTTGCGTTCACCTGATATTAACGACCCCTTCCTTGGCATGAAGGATGTGTCCAAGACTACAATGTGAGTCCCACACAGCAGTCTTTGAGTTTTCTAGTTTTTCCTTAATGTATACGTAGCATTGTTTTTATGTGTTTATCTCTGACTATGTTGTCTGCAGGTGTGTGGAGATCCTGATCTCTGAGCAGTTCAGACGTTACACCGAGAAGATGCAGAACATCCAGGAACTGGAATATGCAGAGGCCCTGGCTGTCAGTCAGCTCAAACTGAAGAGACAAAACACGGTATTAAATGAACTGTTATTGTTTACCTCAATATAAATCCTCCTGTATATATCCTTAAACTCAAAATCTTCAACTTTTTTCCATCTAAATGACTCGATACAAACATTATAGAGATTACATTCGATGAAGAGTAGCTAAATTTTCTGATTTGAAGACATCCGACAGCCAAACACTTCTCTGATCTCTGTGCAGGTGGTTGAAAAGCCGTCCGAGCTCGACATCCCAGAGCAAATAAATCCAGACGAAACTGAGAAGACCCTCATCGAGAGGATCAAGTCCATCAAGCAAGAAAAGTGAGAGCAGCTGAGATTTATCTTTTTTTTTCATTGGAGTTAAATGCATTTGAGTGAATGAGTCTGAATAATAACATCTTGTTTTGTTATTTTCAGGGTGAAACTGGCCGTCGGGTTACCTGACCTGGAGCAGGAGAACTCTGACAACGACAACGACAACGACAACCTGGACTCTGCGTCATCGATGAGCTTAGACAGCCTGGAGGACCGTCTGGGAGCCTGGATTCGGAAGGTCAGTAGAGAGGTAAGGTACCTTCACCTTCCTCCAGGATTTCCCCCCAACAATGTTCCATAGTGTATTTGATAAAGATAAGGACGTTACTTTATTATCCCAGAACTTGGGGTTGTGTACTACAAGCTCATAGCAAATATTTTTACAAGTCTGATGTCTCTTTTTCCAGGAAAGGTGACAATGCGATTGAAATCACAAAAACCAGAATGCCCTCCCAAACCTCCTGACCTGGCACAGAGAGTCAGAAGTCTGATGGCTCTGACAGATGATGAATGGGGAGAGTTGATGCCAGGACACAAGACAAATGTTACCCAATCCATGTGCTTCCTTCCCAGCCAAGATGGCCCCTCCTCAACCGACGAGCCCCAGATCAAGACCCACAAGACTTTAAATGGGAGCTTTGATGATCTGGACATTCCTTACATCGACGAGGATGAAGAGCAAACCGCAGCATAACTCTACAAGTTGTAATAGGTGGAATATTTGTGTTATGTCAAAGAGGAACTGTGCACTTTGTTTTATGGACATATCCATTTGTCAGTGCTGCTAAGGAAACAACGTGCTTTAAGAATTTATATATATTTAATGGGAGATCGTACGGACAGTCTCAACGGGGGCTTTTATGACATAACAGATCTGGAAACAGCCAGAGGACTACTCAGCCTCTTTATACCAATACACTGTATGTGATTTTAAACATCATTCAGAACTGAACAGTACACGTTTTATAAAAGTTAGATTAACGTTGTGTGAGCGGCTGTGTCTCGTGACAACGTGATGAGGAGCGATCGTGGATACAAGTGGCTATTTACTAATGGACATGATTCTGAGCTCGGCCGCTGTGGTACTAATGATAGTTTGTGTGTTTGTGGATAAAAAAAAAAAAAGTCTTGTGAGTGTTCCAGAAAGGTCTATCGGAGAATCAGAGTGATTCTCTATTGTACAGAGTGAATTTTGGGTTCTCGTGGAGTGCATTGTTGTGTGTCTGCTTTCCTTTTTCCTCTGGTGTGTGACTGCTGTGAGTGATTCAGTATGCCTGGACAGGGAACGCTCATATTGCTGCCTTTTTAGACTGACTGAAAATACTTCCCTCGGTATCGGTACTGGCCGTTTCACCAAGTAAATGTTTTGTCTATACATGTAGGTTTTTTTTTTTTCAAAAATAATGCATGCCTGTACATTTTATAAGGGAGTAGGAATAATGCATATTGGGGTGAACATCCGACAGGTTTGACTTTTGTCACCAACTGAAATAAACTGACCGTTTTCAAATGTCTCCTGCTGTAATACAAATGACTATAACCAGTAATGCAGCTAACACAAGAAAAACACGCACATCATGGAGAAGGCTTATAAAATAACATATTACATTAGTTCATGGTGTTACTACAGTCTTATACTATGTTAGATACCATTTGACCTGTTGTTTTATATCACAGGAGCCTGATGGATCAATGGGAAAGAGAGTTTTACTTGTTGTATATCCTCAAAAAAATCCACTTCCACTGACTCTACATCAATGGCAAGACAGGTTAATAAAAGTCTACCTGATGAACTCAACACTAATGTAAAGACAGGCATATTTTTACAATAAATGGCCGCTTAGGGCTTCCATACCCTCCTGAGACTAGAGCCTTTTTAATTTCTCATAAAAACTGTCTTTGAACAATTAGTAGTTTTCACATAACACTTCTCTGACCACTAGACAACACAGTAACTGTCCCTGAATGAGGACAATAGGTCTAAGTTGAACAAAATAAAGTATATATAATATATATATAATAATAAATAACTATATAAATATAAATAGTATTATGGTGCAGGGAAGCCAAATTGTAATGTCCCCATATGAGGACGCAGGGTCGCAGGAGGATACTTGAAGAGGAAGCGTCTCACAATGTGAGGCTAACGTTAGTTAGTAAAGTCTGAACTTTAAGGAGGTAAATGTAGGTCAGGAGGACAACAAGCTGCCTCGAACAACCTTTAATTAACTAAAACTATGAAAACATGCCGGTGAATTATAGCTATCGTTGATGTAAACACACTAACGCCGCATAAACAGACGTTACTATCCACCACATGCACGCATATATATATAATGTGTCCTCTCAGCCAATCACAGCAGCGGGATTGATCACGTGTCACGTGTTTGCCCCATAACCTTTGTGTTATAATCTGATTTATTCGTGATTATAAATCAAAATACTCTACTTTAGATATCATAAAGTTATAATAATGACAAGCAGCTTTCATTACTCTTGGTTATCCGTGCTTATACTAGATTTAAAGCAACATTGAAAGCAACTTTTCTACCATAAAATAACAGATTTAAAGTCATTTGGTGCAACATTGACTTGTAATCCATGAAATATCCATAAAATCTCTATTATTATTATTATCATTATTATTATTATAAATACTATTGTTGCAGTTGGTATAATTAGTTTTCCTTTTTAAGATTTGTTTTATTTATTTTTTGTTGGTGCAAAGTTTTCCAAATCAACAAAGCGAGCTGCTGAAGACTCAGATTTCAGCCGTCACAAATTGTTTGCCACTAAACCTTCATAATTACTTTAATCATTTCCTGCTTACCTGCATGTGTGCCATGCATTTAAAACAGCTGTATGAAGCATGAATGGGCTATAAACCACATTTAACTGACGTGTGGAAACAAATATCGTAATGTATTTTTCCTGTTTAACATGAGCCAAAATGAATCCTGTGTGAATTTTTCGAGTGATTAAATGCCACTGAAATTTAAAGTGTGCTCTCACAGTGGTCTGTAGTCTAATATGTAGGCGTTTAACACTGGCCTGTTACTTGTCGTATCTCATTTGGCCAGTATGATTAATGTAGAAACAAGTGAATGATTGCTTTAAGTAACCCATTCATTCTTTTGTTGTATATGTATATAAGAAAGTAGAGGGTTAGTCTCCCTCCTGTCCTGTCAGCCACCACAGGTAATACAACTAGCCTGCCAGAAAGCTTTATTCAAGTTACAAGTAGCTTCACCTCAACACACTGTAATACTCACCATCAATCCAGTGTGACACAATACAACAGCTCTGCCATGAATTCTATATTCACTAAGCTTATGTCTCAGTTCTGTTGACACTGTCAGGTTTTAATTTAACCATTGTTTACTACTGAGGTTGTAGTTTGCATTCATGTTAAACTGACTTCTGCTTTATTCAACCATTAAAATAATATCAATTGTTTATATTTTGCTCCCCATCTGACCAGAGTCATCATATATCTTTATACCATTGTGAATAGCAGCCCAGTCATTACAGTTTAAGTTTTAACCCTCTGTGATCAGGATTAGGATTGTAATGCATCACCAACAAACAGACAGACAAAACAAAGCAGTAGCAGACAGTTGTGGGGCGTTTGGAGTTTATTGACGTATCAAACAGCTGTACATCTATTTGCCTTTCTTGGCCTTGATCTTCCTCAGGTAGAACTCGAGCTCCTTGCCTTCCAGGATGTAGCCGTCTGCCCTGCCGCACTGGCCGGGTCTGGAGGCGATGCAAGCTGCAGGGGGGGGGACGAGAGAAATGATCAGTACAGTTAATAAAAGTCCACAAGTGAAGAGTACGAGTGGTATAAACCAGCCTGACACTGTTCTGCTTCAGCCAGGCTTTAAGATTTGCATAATTAAGATCGTGGCTGCTTAAATTAAGGTGGGTGCAATTACAGATGACTTGTTTGAGTAATTAGGCTTCATTCAGCCTGCCTGATCTCCACCCACACCGTCGCTCATTTTTGAATTAGTGGGGAGCCAGGGGAGGCAGGACTGCCAAGATGGCAATGGCCACCACACTGAGCTTCCCAACAGGTCTTCAGAAACCTGTGGTCACCACGAGGTGAGTTAACACTGCAGATGTCAGCGTAGGTCTTTCTCAGAGTCTTTGATATCACCACTTTCATTCAGTAGCAGAACTGGACAAAGTTATCTTCATGGAAAGACATGGACAGGATTAGACAGAACTATAACAGGCGCTAAGGAGAGACAATGCCTTTTTGTTTTGTATTGTCAAAGAGTGGATTCCTACAGAGAGATCACTCATAAAGAAGGGTCAGTGTATTTCTACAGGTTAATCTCACACTGCATGGAGGAAATTCAGTCTAATAAAGTTGGACTGAATCCAGAACGTCGACCCACAGACCAGATTAACTCAATTTCACCTCTGAAACATGCATTTCCCATGACATGAAGAGGAAAGTTGCAAAGTTATTTCGAGTTCAGATGTTTTGGACTCAAACAGATACAATCACACGTGTGTCTGTATTAAGTCAGCCTATCAGTGGCCACAACTTCCAAGAGATGCAGATACAAACTTCACATTGACAGCTATCACAGCAGAATACACATGTCGAGACTCACCGAGCAGTTTTCCCTGCTGGAACTGCTCCTCCAGGAGGGTGCTGATCTTGGCCGTCTTTTTACGCTCATCGTACTTCTTCTGGGTCCTCTTAGACCTCTTCTTGTTCAGAACCTCTTCCTCCTCAGGAGTCTACAGAAAAGAAGGGATAAAGGCTCATTAACACTTCATCTACTGAGCAATAACAGGTGGTTTAAACGTGTAACACTGCAGCGGACGTCGGGGTCGGTAACAGGTCTTTCTCAGAGTCGTTATTATCACCACTTTCATTCAGTAGCAGAACTGGACAAAGTTATCTTCATGGAAAGACGTGAAACAGAAGTGCAGTGCAGATGCTGTGGAAATGAAAAGCCTATTCTAACTTTCTGTATTATGTCAACACAAAGGGCTTTCGTACACAAAGACCACCCATAGTCCATTAAGGCTGGACTGATGACGCTCAAACCCAACACATGTACCAACTGAACTTGGACTAAGTGTAATTGTGGGTTGGCACATGTGGTCTGAAACTCTAACATTGAGCTCTTGTGAAGAGAAAATGTCACCTTTGTATGGATAGACAATCTTTTACAAATGACTAGTCTTTGATTATAATTGTAGCATTTCAACCCATCACAGCAGCACCGCACTGTATACTAACTCTGTAAAACAGAAGGCAACGAGCCACTGCTCCATTTAAAAGACTAAAGACAGGTATGTTAGATTGTATTCTGCACACGCACCAGCTTGGCTCCTTCTTGCGTCCCAGAGGAGTGGCGAGTGAGCCTCGTACCACTGCCTGTAGGGAAGGCTGTCGACGAGGACGATGCAGTTCTTCACCAGGGTCTTGGTTCTGACCAGCTCGTTGTTGGAGGCATTGTAGACCACATCGATGATTCTGGTCTTACGTGTGCAGCCTGTGTGCACAAAAATGAAGCGCCATTAGCAGAAGCAACACTTCCGTTACATCGATCAACCGAAAACATGTTTTAATATCACACAGGTCTTTCTCAGAGTCTTCATTAGCATCACTTGCATTCAGTAGCAGAACTGGACAAAGTTATCTTCATGGAAAGAAGTGTGCAACATTAAAGAGGGCTCAAGCTGCAAGAAATCAAGGCAAGCGTATCAAAGAAACTTACACTCAGAGCCCCATGAGAAGTTACCAACATCCAGCCTCAGAGCACGGTACTTCTTGTTCCCACCACGGACCCTCACTGTGTGGATGCGACGAGGTCCGATCTAAAGAAAGACATGTTCTTAGTGTTTATATAACAAGTGTTCGAGGGATCCGGGTTAATCACGCGTAAAGACTGCTTTCTGAACCATAAGCATGCTTCAAAGCGTGTCAGTGTAACTATGACAAGTCCTAGCATTGGTAAGCCCAAAACTTTGGACCAAAACGGCCCAAAAAAGACTTACCTAAGGTCACGTTTTCATCACCCACGCTACATCACATCATCAAGTCTCTTTTAAGTAAGAAACCAGATTTATTTTTATTTACCTTTGTGTTTGCAGGAGGGCGGCCGAGCTCATACTTCCTCTTCTTGTGGTAGGGCTTGCGTTTACCGCCGGTCTTGCGGCGTTTATGCCAGTTGTCCCTTGAGATACCTGAATGAAGAGTTTAAAAACAAGAGTTAGATCACTGGATAACTCACAGGACTTTCACTACAAACTAAAGCTATCTATGAGCTTGAGCGATCAGTTCTCCAAGGTAGGTTGTCCGCAGTTTATTTCGGATTCCGCTTAAAGATTTTCATCATATCACTCAAGCAATTTAAAGCTCACTTCATGTGAAAAATGTGGCTGCATGTGTCACATTATCCAACACTAAACTCTGGATTTAAGGCTAGTTAGAATACATAAAGCCGTCTATGCATATTGTGCTTTAAACCTTGTATTTACACATAAAAACCCATCATACGCTAATTTCAGTGTCATTTTCTTCCTCCTAAAATCATCATGAGGCCTTCAGGAGCCAGCATGCACCCCAACTGCCCTAAACACACATTTGTTAACTAACGTACACACAAAGCTTTAAGATAAATGATGTAAAATGCACTTAACTACCTCCTTAAACACGTTTAATCCTCAATATTCCCTCCATGTGTCTCAAAGCAGCATGACACGATCTCGCCCCGTCCTGCTAACTAATGCTAACACTACCTCTTCACTGGCCTTAAAACTCCTTTAAAAACTCACAACACTGCTACTAAACAGTCAACATATCGAGCACACACCGCTGAATCCTGCTAAAACACTATAAAACCTCACATTACGTAAAGTAAGCCGTCCTCAGAGACACACTTCAGCATCGGCAGCTAACTACATGAGCCACTGAGAGCAGCCATCTTGGGGGCACTTCACACATCCTCCGCGAATTATTTCATTAAAATACGATAAACTGACAGTAGACAGGAAAGTTAAACCTAAATCTGTTTAAGTAACATTTAGCTTCAACATGGCAAACCATTATTTGAATATCCCTTCGTTAAATCGTCAGATGGAGAAGGATTCTGCCTCCGACCCGAGCATGAAAACACGTACCCATTCTCAGGCGCCGGCTAGAAAGAGGAAGCGCAAAGGCTCATGGGGAGGTTTGAAGCCACGTGTTCTCGCGATAACTCCTTCACACACACATACACACAGCTGCGAACGAGATTTTGAGTAGCAAGGCTGCCAACCGCCAACTGATGGCTGAATCCGGTATCATCGACTGATTTATCTGTGTATTTATTGTTATTAATAATTATTATATAGTTTTATCGTTAAAGTAGTTTAAATTTAATTTGACTTCCGCCAACAAAACTTTATAAATTAGTCTGTTTAAAGAAAAAAAAACTTAAAAAATACGTTTTTACTAAATATTAATACTAAATTATCATTATTATTATTATAAATACTATATTATAATTAGAGTAAATAATATTGTTGCAGTTGGTATAAGAAGAGAAGAAGAAGAGATTTTATTAATCCCTCAAAGGGATTTTTTTTTTTTTTTTTGTTACATGCATTTTAACCCGAAAAACACATTTTATGTACACATGGTTCACATGCAAATGTGTAGAGAGATGGTGGAGTGATGGGCATCCCCCCCTTAGAAGTACCACTGCAAACAGTTGTGGGGGGTTTAGCCTCTACAGCTACCAGTCCACCTCGATACGGGACTTGAACCGGTAAATTTTATGTTGATGCAAAGTTGCCAGATCAACAAAGCTAAATACTAGAATTTCATTTTTTCGCCTCGCTTCTCTCTCAGCCATTGCCATTTAACCTCCATAATTCATGTAATCATTTCTGTCTTTTTCCCGTATGTGTGCCATGTGTTTTATCACAGCTGTACCATTTTAACTGACGTGTGGAATGTCCAGATCTTTCTGGTGTTTGTGTGATTAAATGCCACTGAAATGTGCTCTTACAGTGGTCTGCAGTCTAATGATGAGTTTAACAGTGGTCTGTTTCTTGTCACATCCCATACTCTTAATAAATCTCATTCGGCCAGTATGATTTGTCTCATTACAGTTTTTATTCACGGACTGATTGATGATATTAGTCCTAGTAGTGCCACCTTAGCATCATTTCTTTTATTAAAGGTCTAGTTTGTAGGATTCAGTGGCACCTAGCAGTGAAGTTGCAGATTACAAGTGAATGAATACTCTCTCACACCTCACCCTCTCCTTCCAAGCATGTAGGAAAAACTCTGGCTGCGAAAGTCACATAATTGTCTAGTTCACATAGTTTGTCTGTTCTGAGCTACTGTAGAAAAATGACGATTCAACATGGTGGACTCCGTGGAAGAGGACTCACTATAAGACAACAAAAACACAACATACTTTTCCAAGTGCCTCAAAGAGCTCTTCACAAAATGTTTTTAGTTTAGGGCATGTCCAGAATATGTGTGTCCTGCAGCTTCTTCAGCATTTATCTGAGTGTGTGGGCCCCATTTTGGATACTATTGCTATTGTCTGCAATATTCTTATTACCTTCCACCAGAACTCCCGCCTACATCATTAAGTACATCCTACTGTGCTCATTTCATTTTCTCATACAACTTCATTTTAAAAGAATTCAGTTTTAATAAAGTTAAATGGTGGAGGAAAAAAGCATGAAAGCACCTGATCTGTAGAGGAAACCGAACCTAAGATCAACTTTTAAAACGTTTATTCTGTGATTGAAATTATCTCTTTAAAATGAAAACTCTTTGAGTTCATTTGAGTTGGTGTAGTGCATTTTGGCTGCAGCTGTATGGGCGGCTGGGGGTACCTGTGGTGAGTCGAATCCAACTTTTGACGTTGCAGCCCGCATCATGCTGACAGCTAATCAGACCGGCCAAACCCTGAAATGTCTCTGAAACTAAAACTATCCAGGTGGAGTTTGATCCGACTGAACAGCACAAACAACCACAAACACATCATTGACACTTAAAAAAACAACAACAACACAAAAACAGACATGCACAAAACGTCTCTCACACATATTTATTGTAAAAAATACATATAAAAACAATTTCTGAGACATACAAAAGATTGGAGCTTAGAAACAGTATATTGAACAGACAAAGACCAAGCCATTTTTCTTGAATTGCATTACATATTTACAATTTAATAAATAAAATTCAATTTGTTTTTATACCAGAGTAAAGGCAGATTGTCCATATCTTGGGGATGCAGATGCCGTTGTGGTGGGGGGAGAAAAAAAAAGAAAAAAAAGAGAACATTCTCATCTAAATACATCGGCCTCAAAGCACAGGGCACACAGTGGGATCTGCGCCCTGCCATTCAAAAACCAAGGGGACATTTATACAAAACACCGTCCTTGGATTGGAGCTAGTTTACACACAGAGCATTTAGTTAGCATTGGTAAAAATTGAGGTATTGCACCACACAGCTTAGAGGGGGTAAGAAAGCAAATGAGAGTAATGTGGGGTTTTAGATTGTCTAAATCTTTAATCGACAACCCAAACACCACCACCACCACCACCCGCCCCCCACTTCCCACCCCTAAACAAACAAACACAAAACACACACACACACCCTCCCGGTCAAAGTATACAACATCATAATTCATCACCACAACAAACACACACAAATCTAATGATCAATGCAGCTCGTCCTCTCTCGCGCACACAGACAGAGACTTTTGGCATTATTTTTCTGATCACCTATACAAAACATGAGATACATGCACGGGGCTGCCCTCTCGTGGCGGGACAAGTCGTAGCACCTCAGACTCTTTAACACCATGGACCAGAAAAAAAGAGGCGGGGGGGGTGAACAAAACTAGGAAACCTGTGCACTGGGCCGACCTCTAAAACTGATCCATACTTACCGCTTGTGAGCACAGAGATTAAAAACACATGGGACAGAAAAAGCAAATCAATTCATGTTTTTGTTCGGTTCTCCACTTTCCCCACTGGCCTGTGTACAATCTGCACCAGACAGCATCTGTTGAGCAGCCTAACTGTTGTGCTTCCACCTCAGCTCAGCCCTAAAAAAAAACCAACTACAAATACCTGCTTGCACAAGAACCCCTTCACCAGGCAAAGGCAATCAACACACACACACACACACACAAAAAAGGCAAGGAAAGCCATTTAACATATTTAGCAATGATATAATATCTAGAAACCTAAAAATAAAAAAAAGAGGGGAAATGGGTGGGGGCTAGTTATGTAATAATTAACCATCAGCTGTCCATAGCCTCCAGTTCTGGAAAGAGAGGCAGATGCCACATGGCATAAACATACCCCCCCAAAAATACATCCCTCAATCCGCCCATCCCTCCTTTATCCCTCCTCGATCTGGCACCGATATAACCAGATGGCCAAACTGTCCCCTGGGTTCTGATCCAAAAAATCCGGACTACACCCCAGAGAGTGTTGGAGAATGGATAGAGGAGGAGGAGGAGAGGGGAGCAGGAGGAGGTGGTGGTGGGACACAAACCCCCAAACCCCCCTCAAAGTGCAGCTGGACCACTTGAGCCGCCATGTCGCGTACCAATGCCACATGTAACAGGAAGAAAATGAAAAAAAGGGTAACCCGCTCGACCAAGCAGACCTTTGGGCAATTTACAGTAAACACACACGAAACCACACACACACACACACACACATACACACACACTTTCAGTCATGCTTAGGACATTTTCTATCCTTGGTCATCATCTCCAAACACACACACGCACGCACGCACAACCAAGACCGTATGTGGAAAAAAAAAAATTTAAAAAATTAAAAATTAAAAAAAAAAAAAAATCAGCCTTGAAGGACAAAAGTGCTCAAATTGGTGCCAACACCAGCGTTACTATGGCCCTATGAAATACCTACAACCTTCCTAAACACTCAGCAAGTAGCAGCACATTAAACTCTGAGCTAACTAACTAACCACCTACAAGAAAACTGACCTACTCAGATAAACAATTAGCCCCCAAACTTCCCCTGAAATGTTTACAGGTAATAGAAAAAAAGAGGAAAAAACACCTAGTTTAACGGCAGCCCCCATTCACCAAAAAAAAAAAAAACAAGCCCTCAACCTCCAGCTGGTTCAAAATAAAGCAATGTTTATGTGGTAACAGTTCGGTTCGCTTTCAGTGTGAGGTTTGGTTCATTTGGGGTTAGCCGAGGAAAGAAAACATTCATCCAATGTATGACATGGAACAATACTCTTTCTGCAAAATACTTGATAAAATGACCAAAAAATACACAGGAGAGGATCCAAAGTCACAGTTAGGACAACTTTTTTTTTTGTGTGTGTGTCCCTCCCAAAAGTTCGAGATCTTTCTGGGGCGAGTTCCATCGTTCCGCTATGACAGCGATTATTTTTATTAAATGTTCTGCGGCCGAGTCTGTAACACAGAAAGAGAACCTCCTCCTCTTCCTCTTCTGTTCCATCAAGGTTCCCGACCCCAGATCAGCTGTTTTTGTTTTTTTGTTTGTTTTACGGTTGGCTTGAAATGACCTCGACTGAGTTCAAATAGATCCAAGCATCGGAGAGCGTCGGGTGTCGCTACAACCGGAGCTTCCTCTTAGGATCGTCTGTTCTCCGCTCAAATATAGGGTTAGCGTCTGAGAGGGACTTTGATTTTGTTCAATTACAGATATTTTCATTGGGATTCTATTGGGATTCAGTGTAGTCTCCTGTGAGGACGGAAAAAAGAAGAAGACTGGCCATTAGAGAAGCAACGCACACCGTAATGACAATGAAATCAACATCACATCAATATTTTCAGGATCATTTACCATATCAGTCTATGATAAATGTATGAAATGAATCAATAAACTGATGAGTTGATTGACACAACTCGTTCCAACTTCTCATTAGTAAAGATCTGATGATTTTTTTTTTTACCATTTTCTGACACTGAACTGACAAAATGATTATTGTTTTTAGATGAATAGGCGTTCAAAATGATTGTTAGCTGCAGCTCTGGGTTCTTCTTTAAAGATAAAGTAGTATAAATAGATCATTACCAGCCTACTTTGGTGTTCTGCACCGTAAGTGAAACAAACACTTTATTTTTAACTGCCTCTCGACTCGATGCAGTTCACATCGCACGTCTAACAACAGATGGGGTGGATATCTGAGCCTCGGTAAATTTCTTTACAGGCTGAAATGTGTCAAAATTCTGAAAACTGTCGTGAAATGCGTAGCTAACTTATTCTTTGATCATAAATCCAGTTGATATTTGACTCATTTTCTTAAAGTTCTTGTGCCGGTTCTTCTCTTTACATTCCAGAACTTTTGCTTCTTTTGTTACAGGACACAAAGTGATGATGTTTTCTCAGAGTATCTCCTTAAAAACTGAAGATTAAACATCTCAATACCAGAAATACAGAGTTAGGGTTATCATATCAGCACCAGTGATGAAAAGTTTCACACGATATCCAGCACTAATGATGAAATCGAGCAACGAGTGGTTGATTAGCTTGATTACTTCTTCTTGTGCAGACATAATCTACTGCAGTGACCTCAGGAGATTCCTTATATGTCTCATAAACAGCTTATGTATTTCCGCACTATCTCTACAGTAGTGTTGTTGTGCCTAATCGGCGAATCTTACACGTACGTACCTGAGTCGGGTTGGTCACTGTGCGGAATACATGTGACCCGTGAGTCAATCAAAGGGATGCTCGGGGCAGCAGGGTTTCACCTTGGACCAGGAATCGATGCAGCTACAAGGAAAGAAAGAAACAGAGACACCACATCGTGTTAATGTGGCAGATCCTCTGTGGTGGGTTTTTAAATGGCGCAATTCACTTACAGAAAGTGAAACCAAACATAATGAAACGGCTGCAGCCAGTTATAAATACATTTAAAGTCTCTCCAGCTCATTAAACACAACAAGTTCACAATCGGACGTGAGAAGAGTGGTCAGGCTAGCGCTTCTTTTAATTCGCCTCGAGCACTAATGTGGAACTGAAACAAATAGTCTACCGCTCGAGTGAGACAAAACAGTCTACAGTCTGACAGCAACTATTTTAACATCCCATTTGTGAGCTGCAGTTTCTCTATTGTGACGATTTGCTGAATTTTCTCTCTCTTAACTGAAGGTTAATGGATTGTTGATGAGGTTGTTGGAGCCTCAGGGGAACTGTGTGGTTGACATTTTTTGAAATCTTACAGTCCAAATGATCGACTGATCAAGGAAGTCAGCAGATTAATAAGTGAAAGGAAGTAGTCGTTAGTGCGTACGTGAATTTTATTGTTGTGCTTGATTAGTTTCATATTTTAGATTCTTAGCTTTTTCCAAATCTCCCTTGCTCGACTGGGTGGATCAGATTGTCAATTAGGCAGCCAAACGGCAGCCACACCTAAAGACTGTAGAACAAAACTAAAATCTTCTTATGTGACATAACTCTCCAACTTTCTGCCTGCTGGTTATCATCACAGTTAAACGTAATGATGCTTTTATTGTCGTGTGGATTTTCCAATCTTCTTCTTCTCTGTTGGATTACCTAATCTTGGTAAATTTCAAGTCTCAGTGTGTCCACTCTCAAAGTCCCAGAGACTCAGAGGAATTATGGGAAACCAACGGCTTCTTGGAAGTGGGGAATAAACCAAAAGTGTTGAGTGTTGCAGCATGTTTTGAAAATGAAAATTAGAAGGTAATGAGCTGCGACGTGCATAAACACTCGCGGTCCTTTTACAACCTTCATGGTTATTTCTATTTCAAAACTCTTCCACGAATCTTTGATCTGTTTTCGTCTGCGACTACGTCTTCTTAAAACGTAATGGTGCAGTCATTTCCACACTAGCATCATCTACATGTAAAATAAACTGTTAGCGGACTGTTTATCTCGTCTTCTGCTACGTAAAAGTGGAGAGATTGTGTCTTATCTCATGTTATACTTTATGTCACGTTGAAGATAATGATTCTTAATTACAGTATCTCAGCAGAGGTTGTTAAGATCGTGTTTAGCACATCACTGAAAGGGACAATGGGTCTCTAAATGTGCACTCGTACAAAACAACTTTTGCTTTCTTATTTTCCAAGTCACAACACGTTCTCAGGTCCGTTTTAAATCTGGCCTACGCCGATTTGCATCTTTTACCGTCCTCCTTTCATTTGTATCTGTCTGTGTTTTATTGTAATGCAAATACACCAACTGAAATGTGTTACCTCTTATGGTATACGCAGAGGCAAGCCAGCCTGGCGATGGTCTCTCCCTGTACCAGATCCTCCAAACAGATGGAGCATTCTCCGCTGTCTTTACTGAGCACATCCGCTGGAGACACACACAAAGCAATCATAGGTGTTTACAGTTTATTTAAAAAAAAAAAAAAAAAGACAGCCATCTGGACTATTTTTTAACACGATACTTACTATTGTAAGGTAGGGGAGGAGAGGTGAGGCAGCTCAACAGGTGATCCTCGATCCGACCCCCCGGGAAGGGCTTCGAGCAGAAGGGACAGCGGATATCTGCACAGAGCAGAGAACACAACAGGGGCTGAGATTAACACTCTGTGTCACGACGAGATATAAATGATAGATGATGTGCGCATCACCTCGAGCACGAGCGCTGCGTTTCTAGATAACACAATCAGTCGGTGTGAAGGCTGCATTCTCGTCGCAGAGATGGTGTGAAGGATGTTAACTTGAGCGTAGATGACCCCCACTAAAAAACAGTTTAAAACTTCACTTAACTGCACACGAGCTGGAGGGAAAGCCGTGAGTGGATGGGACAGACGTGCAGAAACAGTGCCCTACATTCTCCTCCTCCTATCTATGAGCTGCTGCCAGCAGTGAGCGGGGCATGTGAAGTTGTGACCCATTTTCCCGGTTTGCTGGAGGGCTGGCCTGGGAAACCCACCACACTGTTGTGTTTTGCCACCTAATCTCATGTTTGCCGTCACACTCTATGTGTGTCGCATTGTCTAACGCAGACCAAGAATGCGTTTTCACTTCCTCTGCAAACTCATGTTCCCGTTTTCAACGCAAAAAGGTGGCCGGTTGCTTAAAATGTTTTTTTAAACTTTAACTCGCTGCAGGATTTCACCAATGACAACCACTGTCAACACAGGGCCTTGTGTCATGACGGGGCTTGTGTGTGTGTGTGTGTCACAACTTCCAGTTTTACGCCATAGCTCTGCCTTATACAATAGAGTCTCTGATGATTTTTAGTCAGCATGCAAGCACGGGAAAAGAGATTATCTGTCCAGGAATGTAAATTCCCCCAAATAATCCATTTTAATTTCACTACTGGTGAATGGGTGGATGAATTTGAAATTCATAGTGATGTGCTGTGAGACTAAACGCCTTGTGTGCTATTGAAACACTTTATTTGGCTGCTATAGAGTGAAGTAATCCTACTGTATTTCCCTATTATGGCTCAGTTAAGTTGACATTGAACACTAGTTGACTATCACACCCATAATTCCTGTTATTTTCCCACTCCTGTCTTCAGTACCAGCTGTCTCATGGCAGTCATACCCCACTTTTGGTCACACCTTTTATATTGAGGTATTGAGTCATTGACAACTCAGCCATGAATTCCCTGTAACTTGTGTTGATGCGTGTGACCTGTCTAGACATCCAAAAACGTCAAACTGATGGAAGCCTGCCAATAATTATGTCCAGGAATGTTCTACAAACACAAATAATAAATAAATATATGTATAAAAATATATATTAATGTGGTAACTTACTGCCATGACGGTTGTTAACACGGTAAAGGCCGATCAAGCCTCTGACACTGGCCGCTGGTGTGTGCCCCACCCGGGCGGATCTCGCGCCGACGCTGCGGGCGGATGAGTGCCGATTCCCGGGCAGCCGCTCGGAAAAGGTGCGGTGGGGTGTGCGGCCTGTCTCCTCCCGGGCTGATGTTCAGCTACGACGGGGACTCTGGGCTTGAATTCCCGTCTTCCTCCGGTTTCCCCTCGCTGTTGTCGTCCGCAGGTGACGCTTGGCTAATGCTAGAGGGGATGCTGCTGTTGTGGTGGTGGTGGTGGTCAGCGGGGCTACCGTCGGCGCTCGCCCCATGCTGCCCCAGGTCCGAGTCGCTGCCTTCCTCCGATCGGCTCCGGTTGGCCTCCGTGTCCTCGAAGCTGCCCGAGAAGTCGACCATGAGACTGGTGGGCCTGGTACAGCGGGGTCGCCGGTAGGAATCCCGCTTTGGGCCATCTTTTCCGAAAGCAGAGGGAACCGGGTCTTCCTGTAGGCGACTTGCTCTCGTCCCCATCTCTAGCGAGCGAGCTAGCGGGCTAAGCCGAGCCTGCTTCCTCAAAGCGAACCACCACAAAACAAGGGGGACGAGTTAACCTCGAATCGACCCTCAAACTGACAAATACTCGTCTGGGAACTTTAAATAACAACTAATATCTGCCAGCCGAGCCCAGTGAAGACGATATAGGTAGTTTGATGTCCCGTCTCTGGCCTCAGTTTGTCCACATTTTCCTTTCTTTTTTGACGTGCCCGTTCTCGCTGCTGCAGCGGAAATACTGCATTTTCGCTTCCTCCTTTGAGCCGTACACAAACAGTTACGGTAACGTCACCAGTACGGAAGCCTAACGGGACTATATTAAAATGATAACACAAACACTAACTTTATAATTTTCGATATATTAATGTGTTATTTGAGTAAACATTTAAACGCATTGCATTTTCACATTATAGCGGCAACCCTCCGTGGCCAGCTCTAGAATGAGTCTCCATAAGTCCCCATATTGAAATACCCAACTTCACAGCAGAAATAAACATGTTTACAGCCTGGTACAAAAAACAGTTTTGGTCTCCACAGCTGATTTCCTCATTCATGACATCTGTACTGAGGTTGAATTTTTATAAATCTCATCTGTTCAAATTTTATTAAGGCTTAAAGGTGCAGTGTGTAAGATTTGAGCCCATTACTTTCAGAATAAGGCAGACATGGAATATAATATTCATAACTATTTTTTCATGCATCTATAATCACCTGAAAGTAAGAATATTTTTGCTTTTTTTTTTGCAATCTACACTTGGAGCAGGTCCTCTTTCGTGGAAGACGCCATATTGAAACACTGTGTTTCTACGGTAGCCTAGAACAGACAAACTAAACACTGACTCTAAACACGGCCCTTAAAGCCTCAAAATTCTACACACTGGACCTTTAAAGTTATGCATAATTTACAGCATGGCTACATTGATTGATAGACAGGCGTGTTTACAGAGGAGCCAGGCATCATTAAGCCTGCCTCAGGTCCAGATTTTTAGATTAGCTGGGAGGTGGAAGAAGCAGTACAGCTTGGCGGGAGCTAGTGCCACATATTTAAGCTTCAGAAACCTGTGGGTGATGTCACTTATTTATACTATCATTCTTTGATACTCCTATAAGCTTAAAATTAAAAACAGAGAAGCTGTTTGATTTAATTTTCAACGGGGAAATTAGCTTTAGAGACCAAAACTGTTGTTTTAGTACCAGGCTGTAAACATGTTTATTGGACATTTTAACATGGGGACTTATGGAGACTGACTCACTTCTGGAGCCAGCCTCAAGTGGCCACTCAAAGAATTACGGTTTTTGGCTTCATTTCCCAGCCATGGACACAGACAGTTACGGTAACATCACAATGACCAAGTTTGTAATCTAAACATTATGTTATATAATTGTTGTGTTCGTAATTTGTGTTTTTCTCTCATATACAAAAACAAACAAACAAACAAAAAATTCCACATTCGTTTATTTTTTTTTGGCTGGGCTCCCTATATACGTGTCATTACGGTAATAAAAAGTACACATACTGACCAACCGCCGACGTGCTGCTGCTCCTATGAGGAAGTTTACAGTAAACCTGCAGCTACGCTTCAGCTCCGGGCTTCAGACACAGATATAAACACTGCATTTACATCCAACTGTAAGTTTACACACCTGAAGGACGCGTTTGTTCAGCCAACGACCTGCCTGTGGAGTTTAAACCGTTGGTGTTTGGTGAGTTTTTCTGCGGCAAATCACCACACCTACAAACCATTGAGTCACTGCGTAGAAACGCAGGTAAACAATCTGACTTTAGCGGCTGTTCATTCTATTTCTGATATTTAAATACCCCCATTTTGCCATTTGTCTACTAGTTTATGCATTATATTTCTAATAAATACGATAAAACACTACTTTACCAGCATGAAGAAAGATCTTTCTGCTCACAAACAAACTAATTAAAACATTTTCCATCAGTTTAAGAGCTTAGATTTGGTCTAAAGCTAAATTTTTGATGTGCAGAAAGCTTTTACATTTCCCATGTTTCCCCAGAAACTCATTATTTTCATTATGTTTGAATATTTTTTTGCATTTTATCTATGCATCATGGTGCCTTTAGTGTCTATTTAAACTGTTAAAAGTCTGTTTTTTCTGTGTTATGTCGCCCTTGGTGTGTTGGCCCATATGCTCTCTGTTCGCAGACTTTGTGCCCTTTTTATGGATGCTTTCAGTTGAGCAACACACCCTTAACTACAGCAGTACAATGCTTGTTCAAACAGCAGAAGAAATGCAGCTGAACTACTTGTTTGAATAGTGTTTTGCTATCTAGGATTATGTTTGTGATTTTGAGGAGGAGGGGCTCAAACTTTGACCTCCTGATCGACGTGTTTCTCCACAGAGATGAGGGCGCTGACGTTGCAGCAGACAAACGTGGCCCAAGGAGATCAACAGCAGCAGCAGCAGCAGGCGGCCACATGTGGGAGAAGTTTGTCCTCAAACTATGCAGCTCCGAGTCTGGAGAATAAGTTCTTAGCTCGGACCTCCATGCTGATGCCTCCGCCCTGCTCTCCACTCTTAAACTTTGCGGCACAACCTTCCTCTTGCCCCTCTCTGCAGCCTTCCAACCTGACCTCCACCTCATCCTCACTCCTCTCCACCTCTTCCCTCTCGCCTTCCCTCACCTCTCCCTTCCTCAGCACCAAGAACAAGCTCCTTGAAAGCCATTCATCTCTCTCTTTTTCCCCGACCTCTGTCCCCAACAAGTCTCTGCTCTCCACATCTCTGACCAGCAGTGCCCTGCTCAACCGCTTTGCTCATACGCCTTCATTCCTACTTGATATTTTGGCTGAGGAACAGAAAAAGGATGATGGAGAAGACGAGGGCAGAGAGGAAACATCTGAAGCGATGCAGTCCTATGCTGAAGAATCAAGCGTGGTACATGATCTGTTTCAGTTCTTATTTAACACATTTGACAAACCATTTTCCATTGTATTACTGTTTTAATGTGACTTATCCTCCATCAGACGCATTCTGAGGAAGATGACGTACTGGCTGAAGAGGAGATGGACGGTATGGAGGAGGAGGATGCTGGGACAAGCTTGGAAATACCTGTCCTGGAACCAGCGTTTGGCAACAAGGAACAAGAAGAAGCTTTGGTCATCAGACAGGAGGAATTTGCAGAGTTTGTCAGAGAAGATGATGATAAGATTAAAGAGGAGCTGAAGGACAAAAAGGTGGGAGAGGAGGAGTCTTTGCAAGCTTTTCGGTCACCAGCGCCACTAAATTATGATCCTGTGTGTGTGTGTGTTAATTAAAGTGACTCTTCTGAGCGGTGTGCACAGACTTCATTGTCTTTCTGTCTGTTCCTCAGTATCTCCTGCTGAACCAGGTGTGCTGCTCTCTGGTCAAAAAGAGTGCAGCTCCAGGCCAGGAGGACTGGGACTCCGAGGACAGTGTTTGGACCCAGATCACAAACCTGGCGAATGACATTTCTGTATACGACCCTCAGTTTCTTCTTAAGGTGTGTGTGTGTGTGTGTGTGGATTGTAGCTCCCAAACTTTTATCTTGCATGTTTCAACCGCATTGGGACTTCATCGCGCTGTGATCATGCTCAACCAAACAAGACAAAAAATGCATCGCAGCAATGCCATTTATCATAAAAAGATGTACTGTGCCTCCCTCCTTCTGATCATTTCCATCAGTTTCACACTGTGCTTGTTTCTTCACCGTTCAGGTGGCAGTTTACACTCGACAGCAGCTGAACATCCGCATCACAGCAAACTTCTTACTGGCGCTGGCCGCCAATCAGCCCTCCGCTAAGCCACATGTCCGCAGATACTTCTGCGCTGCCGTGCAGCTGCCCTCCGATTGGCTGGAGGTCGTCAGAATCTACAGCAAAGTAAGTTTTTAGTGGTGGAAACTGGATGTGTCAGTTCTGTTTTGGTCTGTCCAGCCTCAGAAATGTTTGTCTGTTTCCAGTGCTTCAGCCGCTCCTTGCCAATGTGCCTGAAGAAGGCGATGGCTGACAAGTTCAAGCAGTTCAGCGAGTATCAGCTGGCCAAGTACAACACCCGTAAACACAGATGTAAACACAACCGCAACAGGCGCAAAAACAAGGTACAGAAGTGAAACGAATAATCCTAGTATTACACACGTGTTATTAACAGATAGAAAACTGTTTGTATTAAGTGTGTTTCTTCTTTTTATTGTTTCCACTGTGGTTAAAAAAACGAACCCACACGCTGTTAACCGAAACCTTGTGCAGTTTCTATTTCGATACAGTTGACTCATTTCTGTAACTGATCTCTCCATGGTTTTTTTTTTCTCTGTATACTATCTTTTGATTTCCAGAAAATAAAAAGCACGCAGCTGAAACAGTGGGCGAGCCTGCTCCGAGCAGATGAAACCATTCTGACCAAGTTTGTAAGTTAATATACAGTTTATATCCTGTCACTAAATAAGATGTTTTCACATTTTGTGTTACTGTATTTAAGTGTTAAAATATTAATTCAAGAGCATCAAGGCCCATTAGTGTTTTAGGAGAAACCCCATCTACTTGTATACTTTATATTTATTGCACTTTTCCTTCCCTTGCACTGATTGACGTGTTTCTGTGCACAGTTGCAGTTAGAAGACAAAAAAGCGGTGGTGGTGGATAAAAAGCAGAGTGAGTTCAGTATAAAGAAAATGATCAAGAGGCTTCACATTAAAGAACCAGCTGAACATGTGATGGCCATCCTGGGAAAAAAGTAAGACACACACGCTCATTTAATCACCCAACCAGTAAACTCATCAATAAAGTGTACAGTATAACGTTTGTAACGTGTCGGGTGATGTATTATAATGTCATTTATTATCACACGGGAGAGTTCACCAATAAACACTTAAAATATCTTAAATCTATATTATAAACCATGTGGTAATAAATATATAAACTGCACTAAACAACACCAAATAGGCTTTTAGATTTATAGAGTAATAGAGTGTGCTCTGTTCCTAGGAAGTGTAAAAATACATTATCTTTGGTGTCTACTGCATGAAACATCTTGTCGAGGGTTTACATCCAAAAAATGCAAATTTTAGGGAAATGAATGAGCACAGTGGTCCGATTATCTGTGCAAGAACTCGTTTTACTACAGGCCCTCTCTAAACAACGTGAAGCTTCTTATTCAAATGAAACTGAGCATGTATTGTTCTTCTGTGTTTTATTAATTTATTGTTTAGACAGTGTTACTCTAAAACATTAGTGCCACCAGTATGAGCGACGTTAACATACAGCAGTGTAGACAGTTCACAGGAGGCGGTTTATTCCTAATAAGAAGATTATTTATTGACTAAATGGAACCAGTTTAAGAACCAGAGCTAATTTGGTAGAAAAACGGTACTCTTGATCTGCACTTCTGCTTCAGAGTTTAATTTTACCTCCGCTTTCTGTGGATATATGTGTGTGATACATGCAGCAGCCGACTGACATTGAAACTAAATATTACAGAAATATATATATTGTTCATATATATGATAGTATATTTGGGATTCCTTCACATACCACAACAGGGAGGTACCAGGTACCATAGCTTGAGAACGAGTGGTTTAAACAATATGAAGATATAAAACTAGACAGAGGAGGGGAGAATAATGAGAAAATTGTCTGGTTGGATTCAGTCTCAGGCTTGTCATGATATCCCTGTTGTCCTAAAGTAACGTTACCACTGAGCTATCTGTGGCCTTGCTTTCTAAAATGCGGTTGCGTTGGTCTCAGGTATCCCGCTGACCTGAAGACGTTCACCCGCAGTGGAATGAGAGGCGCTTGGGAAAGGGAGAGAGCCGGCCAGCGAATGAAGCTCAAAGAGCCAGAGACGTGGGAGCGGCTGCTGAGTCTGGAGGGCAACAAGGCCGCCACCTGGGAGAAGCTCATAGGTCGGCTGAGTAAACAGGGAAAGGGATGATTCCTTTCACTTAAACGCCTCACTTTGTGGCCAGATTTACGATATAATAGTAATTACTGTCTCACCAGTCCCACATGCATGATGACGATGGGTCGTTTCTAATGCATCTGAATCGCATCTATACAATCAAAAACACAAATACTGTCTATACTATAAATCACATGTGATCCATGATCACACGTATTGATGAATAATGTCTCTACTGTGCAGACAATAAGTCTCTTCCATTCATGGCCATGTTGAGGAACCTGAGGAACATGATCACTAAAGGCATCAGCGAGGCTCATCACAAGAAGATCCTCAGCAGGCTGACCAATAAGGTGAGAGCGAGTGGACTCACTTCTTAAAAATGAGTAAAAGTGTCGTTCAAAGTTCAAATCAAAGTTGTTAAAACTACCTGAACTAAAATTAATAAGTTGGGTGTGGAAAAAAACAAACATTTGAGTTCACTGAGAATAAAATAATAAGTAAAAACACTCAAATTAAATGAACAAAAATGAGCAAACCGACTCTGTAAATCCTCTGAAACTCAAGTTGAACTCTTAATGTTGCAGGTTATTGATAGGTGATTGATACTTCTGTCTGTTCGTTGTGTTGTTTCCCTTTTTATTTTATTCTACTTCTGTAGTGTATATTACACTTTCTGCTGCTGTAACAAGTGAATTTCCCCGTTGTGGGATAGATAAAGTATAATCTAATCTATTAAACGCTTTGTGTTTACAGAAAGCAGTTATTCAGAGCCGTCAGTTTCCCTTCAGATTCCTCGCTGCCTACAAAGTCATCATGGAGCTTCACGCTTTGGGTGAGATAACGTACAGTAGTAGTGTGTCTGTCCATGAGAATGCCAGCTGTTGTACCAACTGTTGTACCAGCACGCCACGAGGTTCAAACTTAAAATCTCAGAATGAAATTAAGATTTTTTTTTTTTTCAGAGTACATTCATTATGAAAGGGTTGTTCTTAGCTATGTTTGGTGCGTCATTGAGTTTCCCCCGACAAGTTAATGAGAGAAAAGGGTTTACAAATGACGATTGTGAGTCAAACCACGTTGTTGGTTTTGGTTCTTTCATGGGAATTATATATAAATATATAATAACACCAGCCTCGCCTTTAATAACTTGCAGTGTTTCATGTAATTGTCCATCTTTCAAACACTAAAATATGCTGACAAACTAACCACGCTTAATAAAATAACACACACAGTTCTTCCTCTTTGTCTTTCTGCCCTCTAGCCTCACAATCACAGCAAGCGATCCCTCCCGTCAAAGAGATCCTGAAGGGCATCCTGAAGAAGATTCCCAAGAGCAAGCGCTTCAGAGGTTTGGAGTGGGACACGACTCCGAGGAGCAGGCTCAGGGTGACGCTCGGAGTACCGTTTGTCTATCGGCTATACCGAATAAAGAAGGCCCAGCTCCTGAAGGCCAAGTACGTTTTTATCTGATGTTCTTCTGATTTATTATATTTTAAATCCAAACATATAGACGTTATTGTTGTCTCTAGCTGATGAAGCAGTTAATGACTGTTAGCTCAGCAAAGCAAAGAGTAAAAAAAAGTTTGATTAGATGATTTTAAAAAGACAAATACAATTTGACATCTGCATGGATTAAATCAAAGTATACTCAGTTATATAACGTCTGTGTACCCAGTCAGAAGCACTACACCGTGGCTCTGTTGGACCGCTACCGCAAAGCTCTGGAGACGGCGGTTCAGATCTCCTGCCGTTACAACGTGCCTCCGCTCCCTGGACGGACCATTGTCCTGCTTACCACCAACATGAATTCTGAGCCGTGCAAGAATCAGGACTTCTGCCTCCCACCACCAGACCCCGAGCAGAAGAACGATGACGAGGAAGAGGAAGGCGAAGTGACCAGGAGGAGAAGGAGGAAGAAAAAGGAGGAGGATGACGACAAGCTCGCTCCTTCTGTAAGGGCCTGTTCTCTGCTGATTATAAGTCACACGAGCTATTTGACTCGTATCGCTTGTCACTAATCTGTCCTCGTTTTTGCGTCCTCTCAGTTGTTGGAGGTGGGAGCTTTGCTCGCTCTGATGATCAGCAGCAGTGCAGAGGACTCTCAGCTCCTCTTAAATTACTGGAGTTGCGCCGAAGAATTCAAACTGAAGTCTGACGTTCTTTTGGAAAACGTCAGGAGTGTGATGAAGGAAATAAAGGTCAGAGATGATTTAAGATTTAAAACCTCATAACAGAGAGTATGTGAAATAACATCGAATTATATGCCTGCTGTGGAACTTTGCCTTTTATTCATGAACACTTTCCCCTTTCACAGGAACGTAACGAGCGGCCATGTGAAAATATTGACTTCCTCCCCAAAGTGCTCACCAAGAACAACAAGGTCAGTTTATTTGTACATATTAAAATGTATTTTTATGTCTTTATTTTGTGGTGATAAATGCGTCCAAAATAAACGTTAAACACCTCAAAGCATCTGTGGTGAAAGTGTCTTTAGATGGTTAGCTATAAGTGATATTAAAGAGGCACTGCAAACATTACAACTACAATATATTTCAAGCGCTGGTTAACAGCTCAGTCATGCACATTTATCCACAAAAGAGGGAGCTATTAGGAAAAGAAATAGCAGCTGAAGTTTACATGTGTGTCTGTCGTACGGTGGCCCATGCAAGCTGCTTCTTTGCCTTGACAACACATGCGGCAGATCTGGCAGTGACAGTCCCACCAAAAGACTCAACACACAGTCAGCCGACTTCGATAACTTCATGGGGCACAGCCGGATGGTCGAAAAAAAACGACCTCCTGAAGACCTTTCCTAAACTCCTTTCCTTGATCTCGATGGAAAACGTCATGAGGACTTCAGAAAAGACGGCACATGATGCTTCCTTCTGATCCTTAACTGCACATGCTTTTGTATCCCAGGTGGACAACATCATCCTGTTGGCTGACTGCTGGGTTGATCATAACAGCATCTGGACCATCAACAACTACAGGAAGGAGATAAACAGCAAGGCCCTCTTGGTGGAAATCTTCTTGGGAGGACGGTAATGCTCCAGTTTGCTGCTGTAGCTGCTGTCACTCTTATATCGTACAGGCAGTATTGGGAAGTTGAAGTTTGGTTTCTGATTCTGAATGCATCAGCTGTTGTATTTATGACTTGCAGATGCCAAGACCACGCCGTTGACAGGAACTGTGTTCGTCTGGAAGGTTTCAGTGAACAAATACTGAGGTAAAATGTTGCCCAGTTTATTTCTATGTTTATAGAAATATAATGAATGTTAAGCCTGCTTGTCTAACTTTACCATTTCCATTATGTTTAAACATTTCTTTTAACCGTGTGACCAGGTTTGTGGCAGAACGAGGATCGTCCAGGCTGATGGACCACGTGGAGCATTTAGACAAACTGTACAAGATCCCACCGTTAGAGGGCTCTAAAGACCCTCAGACCAAAGACAACGTCGTCACAATAGCAGCCAGCCCCAAGTTACGGTAATGTTTTGAGCTGTTTTTGAAAGAATACTTTTATTTTTTTTAGTTTTTATGTCAACATTAACACCATGTCTTTCCCAGGTGGCGAGGTGTACGCGTCTTCATCTCCTCCACCTTCAGAGACATGCACGCTGAGCGACATCTTGGTGCGGAGCGTCTTCCGAGCTCCGGCGTCGTGCCGCGTCACACTGCCTCTACCTGCAGGAGGTGGAGCTGCGCTGGGGCGTGACGGAGGAGGAGTCGAGGCGGGCGACCGAGCTGTGCCTGTCGGAGGTGTGTCGCAGCCAGATGATGGTAGGAATCCTCGGGGAGAGGTACGGCCTGGTGCCTCCCAAACCTGTCCTCCCTGACCTGCCGCAGTACAGCTGGGTAAGACTTCGATAGAACTGTGTACACAGTGTACTGAGTACTACTTAAATATATACATTAAGTACTAATGTGCATGTTTTATTCAGATTGGGATTAAAATTGGCTCATTTTAATTCACCAGGCAAGAAGAACAAACATTATTACACAACATTATTTAAAGCGAGCTCCTCCTGCTGCACTAATTTCCAGTGATGGTTCATTTTTAGCAGTTATAACAATAATAAATTATAGTCCTCACATCTTTTTAATAAAATAGAATAAGTTACAGTCGCTAAAAGCCAATAAAGTGAACAATTTAGATTAACATAAATATATTTATTTAACCTTTATTTAATCAGGAAATGTACCATTAGGATTAAAAATATCTTTTCCAGGTAGTCCTAGCTAATATCAGTTTAAGCAACGACACCCCAAAGAAAAGTTTCCAGGTCTTTTAATGTGGATTTAAAAGTATTCACAGAAATCCAAATCCTCTTCCCAAGTTCTGTACAAACATTTGGTAGACGACACGAGGTGGTAGCAAAGAAATAATATATTTATTTATAAATGTAAATCAGGCAAACGTGTAGACATCAGTAGTGTAAGGCATGTGACTGAGTGAGTGTAGGAAGAGAACGCAACAAGGAAACACGTGCTGTTGTCATCCCAGAGCCAGAACCAGAACAGAGAGACTCTGCAGGATTAGGAAGGCCTTTATAGGACTGCACAGACCGACTCTCCATTCAGCATCCGCAAGATCACTACAAGGAGAGAAACAGGGACACCTGGTGGACAGGTGGCGGGGTTGTCAGAAGTAACATCACCTTAACAAGCAGAACTCTGTAGAAATATTGATTTTGTGCTATCTGGAATGAAAAATCAAACCACCTTTAACACTCTAAACTAAAATTCTGACCGAGGCATCGTTTCTCTGTTTGCGTGCAGCTGGCGTCGGCTCCAGCAGGCCTGTCCATCACAGAGATGGAGATCCGTCAGTTTCAGGCTCTTTTCCCGGACACGGCACATCAGCGAATGTTCTGCTACTTCAGAGATCCAAACATCACCAAGTATGCAATACATACTCACATCACTTCATCACTTCATACTATAAATAAATGAGTCTTTTCACAAATGTTCGTCGGATGTTTTCGTGTTATTTTCCTCCGTTGTTTCTCAGGTCAGTGCCGGTGGCTTGGAGGTCTGACTTTGTTCCTGAATCAAAGGAGGCTGAGTCTAAAATGGGCGCCTGAAGAGAAGTATCCGAACCAGTGAAGTCAAGGTCACTGAAAAGTGAGTCTGAAGCTGTGGTATCAAAACAACAGCTCACTACACTTACATATAAAACACATATAAAATACATATGCAAACTATCATGTAGCATTCTGAAATTAAACCACTAAAACTACATTTTTTTGTGCCTTAGCTGAGCGTCTGTTTTCCCTGTCATAGTTACCCGTGTGAGTGGGGAGGAGTCGTGGAGGGGAAACCGTACCTGAAAAACCTGGAGGACTTCGGCAAAGCTGTGCTGGACGACCTGTGGACGGCTGTAGTGAAGCAGTTTGTAGAAGTTAGTTTCATTTCCAAGCTCCTCATTAACCAAACTCAGCTGTGCAGTTGGTTAAAGCATACAAATCATTTACTCGTGCAACAGCAAGTAAAGTATAAAAGTATTTACAACAAACAACAGTAAATTCAAGTTTTGCATGTAAAGTCTTAATCTAAAAAGTAACTGGAGTGGTATAGACAGATACTCTAAGACAGAAATAATCGAGTACAAGCGCCATAAGACTGTGCTTGAGTAAATTAACCCTTACATGATGAATCAGTATCATTTTAAACTAAAATAGTAACGTGTCAACGCAGCGAACATGTAATAGATTACAGATATAACCCCTCGTTGTTCTCCATGTGGCAGGAGGAAGACGAGGCCGAGGCCGAGTCCGATGTGACTGAGCAGGAGGTGCTCCAGGAGGCGCTGCAGAGGCAGTTCTTCGGCAGGGAGAAGCTGCTGATCGGGGCCGTCGAGATGGTGGAGCAGGTCCAGACCAAAGGAGGGATGGTGGTGGTGGAGGGAGGACCTGGAGAGGGCAAAACTGTCTTCATGGTAAATTTCTACTCTATTCTATTGTTTTATCAGGAATGCAGCCGGATCTGTACATAAGAGTTCGAATTGTTTTCTGGATTAACTGATTAAATGTTGGCTCTATGAAATGTAAAGAAGTTGTTAAATTGTCTGTTACAATTTCTTAAAACCCCAAATCATCTTTAAACGTCATCTTTGATGCAGAATTTCATCTTCATCATCTTTTAAACATCTTTAAATGTCAGAAATTCAATTTACAATGATAATAAACAGAGAAAAGGGGCAAATTTTCACACTGGAGAAGCTCATTTTTGGCATATTTTGCTTGAGATTTAAAAATTAGACTTGCTCTTATTACAGTTATGCTCTTATTGCATAACCTCTAAATAATATATTTGTAAAAACTGAGTGTGAATTCGCCACATGTGAAACGTTGCTACCTGTATTTATCTCTCTCCACGCAGGCTTCTCTAGCAGACGTCGTCAGGACTGACGTCTGTAACGTCATCTCCTACTCGACAGCTGCCAGCCAGTCGGCACGCTCTGTGGATAACCTGCTCCGATGCCTCGTTCAGTGGTTGAGGAAGATGAAGGACACTGAGGAGCAATCGCCTCTTCCACATTCTTACAAGTAGCTAGATTTTTATTCTTTGTTAAAATCGATAAGATGTAAACGTTGCAGTGTCTTTATAGTAACAGCTGTTGCCTTTCCTCTCATTATTTGTGATCACAGAGATTTGCTGTCAGAATTTCGCTCCACTTTGAGCGACTGGAAGTCGGAAAGTCCTCTGGTGCTGCTGGTTGATGGGGTGGATCATGTGCGGGACGGCAGAGGTCAGCTGAGCTCTGACTGGATACCACAGCAGCTTCCACAGGTCGGTTACATGAAGGGAAAACACACGACGAGCTGCACAATCACACCTTTCTTCAAATGGATGTACGCTTGTTGCTTTGTCCGTGCTTTAATGTCCTGCAGCAGTAAAACTGAGATTGTGTTTTTCCCGTCAGGGTGTTTGTCTGGTAGTGAGCGTCACGTCCAAAGCAGCGCTGTTACAAATCCTGGCCAAGAAAAAAGGCACCGCCCTGTTCGCCCTGCCACAGCTTAGCATGTCGGACCGGAAGGCGATAGTTCAGAAGGGACTGGACACCTTCGGGAAGAAACTCAGCGACTCTGCGTTCAACAACCAGGTTCTTCTCATATGTTTTGCACTCCGCCCAGCAACATTTTGCCCCACACTTCTTTTTTAAATTTAAACTACGTTGTGTCTGCTCGTCCAGCTCCAGACGCTGATCATGAAGAAGGGAGCAGTGAGTCCTCTCTACCTGCACCTGGCCTGTGAAGACCTGAGGAACTTTGCCTCCTTTGATAAGGTTTAAGTCATTTCTCACAGCATCTTGATCATTTTATTAAAACATTAGACCGTCCTGCATCCTGTGCATGCACGTGATTATCAGCTTGTTGATTTAAAAACAATGATTACAGTGTACTCTTTGTGTCTTAGTTGAAGGAGAACCTCCAGGCCTTGCCTCAGTCTCTGAGCCAGTTGGTCCATTACAGCCTGGACAGACTCTGCTCGCAGCACAGAGGCATGCTGGGACTCCGCTGGGCGCTGGCAGCACTCACTGTCAGCGCTACAGGTAAGACGTCATTTAGTGTTATGGATATTTAAAGGCATGTTATAACTAAAGGGGTAATTATCTGAACTGCTTTTCTCCTCCAGGCCTCAGGGAGAGAGATTTGTACTCTGTACTGAACACGTGCAGTGACCTATCCTCACAGGACGGACAGGTCACATGGCAGGAAGTACTGAAACTGTCCAGGAAGCCCAAAGGACGCGTTCCCATGGCGACTTTCACCCGAATAGTGCAGAGTTTACAAAGGTATGAACCTCGCATGATACAGGCACAGAAACCAGTTTCATCTTTACCGTCCTGCTCTACAGTTTGTAGTAGCATTTTTATTTCAGTGATACACATTTAGGAGAAAATGTCCTGTTTATAAAGTAAAATTATAGAAACAATCAGATGTTAAACTTGTTTGGCTCTTTTATCTGCAGCCTGATTGGTCCGTCTCATTGCCGCGACACTGACGACCTGCTGGCTTTCACCAATCCGGAGGTGAGGAAGGGCTTCGAAGACTTTCTCCTCCCAACAGAGAGCGACAGGAGCAGAGCTCACCTCGCACTGGCAGGTAAAGTTCACCCAGTCTGTTTTAGTGCAGTATACGCAGATATATGTCAACGTATGTTGTAATTTATACCGCTACACTGTCTCTTTACGCAGCTCATCTGTGGGCACTCGCCGATCAGCAGGGCGCTGACACCTTCCTTCACTGTGAGGCCAACTCTGTCATGCACCTTCCTTCCAGCCTGGTTAGTCGACTTCTGTCACCACACATAACATAAAAGCCGTACATTTATATACATACTGTATCCACTTATTTGACCTTTTTCAGGTATTTCAATTAACTCTTACCTTCCTTCTCTGACCTTCTGGCTACTTCATAGTTTAGTTTACACCTGTTGTTACGACTTTATGCAATCCAAACACTGTTTTAAACCTTGGAAACTCAAATTAAGTGTTTTTTAAGCTCTTAATTGTTTTTAATAATAAAATAACATCTGGAGATTCTCCAGAGGATTTTTTTACTGTAGATTTTAACTCCTGGCTGTCGTTGTTTGGCTTCATTCAGATTCAAAGTGGTCAGCTGGGCGCTTCATTCCCTGCTCTCCAGCTACCACTTCCTCTCGCTAATGTGCGCCACGGCCTCCTGCACCACCTCCTGGAGATCTACAACTCGTATGGTGAGCACGCATGAGGATACCGTGTGATGGATGGCTGCTGTTTTGATTCTTTTTACGTGTTTTGGATGAATTCATTTAAATTTTGCCTTTTCTGTAGATGACAAGTATAACTCTGCATCGTCATGTAAGTGCTTAAAGATACATGATCACACATTCCTGCCAACTACCTTTTAACTTCTTCTTCATACAAGTTTCTCTCTGTGTTCTCAGCTGCCGTCCAGGGTTGTCTAGAAGACTGCCGGAGCTTCCTGCAGCGTCACGCCCTCATACTCTCCTCCTGGCCGGCTCTCTGCATCCAGCAAGCCCTCAACGAGCCTCCTGAGACCTCCGTTCACACCTGGGCACAAGGCCTGACGGGAAAAGGCGGGGTCCGAGTAGTTGAGTGGCTAAATAATGACTGTCAGCTTCTGGAGAGCAGGTCAGCGTCTGTCCTTGTATATTTAGTGTTTAATTCAATGCCGACGTTCACGTGGATGATCTTTTGCGTTTCATCGCAGCGAGCTGGTGTCGACCTTCTCGTCCGAGCCGACCTGTTTGGTTGTGAACCCAGATAAAGAGCTGATGGTGGTCGGCACGGACAGGAATGCTGCATCTCATCAACACACAGACCGGACAGGTACGAACAAGTTTGTTGGCATAAATGTAGTTAATTTTTTTTCCTGCATCGTGTCGCACATTTTGTGGCCTTGGAGACAGACTGGAGGGATTTTATTTGTGATTTCTGGTTAGAAACACATTCAACACATCGAAAGTCAGACATGAAAGGCTGCACAGGAAATCTGCAGCTCGTTAACAGCACATGTGGTAACCATGTGTCTTCCTTTATGCTGCTGCACTGCGGTCACAGCAGTTATTTTACATGTCTGAAGTCTTTTTTTTTATGCACATGCACACATGTAAGAAACAGAGCAGAAACTTCCAGTTACAGACATCACGTTTCATGCTTACATGATGTTTAAAAAAAATCAGATTACTGCATGTAAACATACCACTCTCTCAGATGTAAATTGTGGCTCTACACAGGAGGTGAAGTCAGTGGTGAGCAGCTGCGACGGCATCACGACATGCGTCTTTCTGAAGGACGGACGTCTCGCTACGACCTCCTTTGATGGACGAATAGAGATCTGGGACATCGAGAATGCCTGCAGGTGAGACGAGTGAAATTTACTGTTCAGATTCTTCAGCCTTAACGGTGTTTGAATCAACTGACTCGTGTTCCTTGCAGGACTTCTCTCATTGATGCCCACAGTAATGTGATAACAGCGAGTGACGTCACTGCGGACAGGAAGCACCTCGCGACTGTGTCTCTGGACTTCATGCTGAAAGTTTGTCACTTTAAACTTCTGTGTTTCTTCACTCTGCTTCTTCTGTTAGACTAGTCAACACTTTGTTGTGGTTATTGAGGATCTAAATATCAATAAAAGTTATCACTGCTATCATATTACGCGGTCAGCTGTTGTTAAATTGCACACAGACTTCCTCGGTCATGCTGACCGAACATTTCTCTGCTCTCAGGTGTGGTCCTCTACTAAAGGTCACGAGGAAGCGTCCCTGCTCAGCTCCAGCCCGTTGAACTGTGTGACCTTTGACCCCGAGGATCATCTGCTGGCGGCCGGTTGCTGGAGCGGAGATGTGATCGTTTGGAACTGGCTGCAGAATAAAACTCAGACAGTGAGTTATCATCAGGAGAGGCCAAGAAATGGTTAGTCATTAGTTAGTATTTAGTTATTTTATTTAAAAATATAACCTCTCTCTCTCTGTCCTCTGTTCCTCAGACTCTGACCGGTCACCATCGCTCTGTGCGCAGCGTCTCCTTCTCTTCCTCCTCCTCCATGCTCTGCTCTGGCTCAGTGTCCGGAGGTCCGGGTGTGGTCGGTGCCCACCTCCACCTGCGTGGGATGTTTCCAGGCTCACTCCGAGCCACGGACGTCCTGACCTTCCTGGATGAAGGGAGCATGCTGCTGAGCGCCGGCTCGATTGCACGGTGAGGCATTGCTCTTCAGCTACTTTCTGATCTTCATAAATCAGCAGTTACAAACGTTTCCTGTCAAGCGCACATTGTCAGACTTTCTCTGTGTCTCCTTCTTCTTCTTCTTCTTCTTTTGCAAAACAGCTCCAGCTCTGGTCAGGCGGACTCGGATGTTCGGTCGCTGCATTAAAAAATGATGACGTAAGCTGCTTATTTATCGTCTGTTCACTTTGTGTTGCTAAGCTGTCTTTCAGACTGCAGTCTGTGTGTAAATGAACATAATTCAAATTTTCTCTCCAACTCCAAATCATATCATTTCATCTCTTAGTGCGATGTGGAGCCTCCTCTGAAGAAACAGAAGACGGTAACGTCTGAACCTGCCGCTCTGTGTGTGGCTGTTAATGGAGACTACGCTGCTGTGGGGTACCACGGTGAAGGCCTCAAACTCTTCAGTCTTGATCCAGGTGTGTTTATGTGAAGAAGACTCCAAATCTGACAGAGCAGATATGAACATGCAGGTGATGCCTGAAAGAAAAAAGAGAAGTGATGACTTCAAATCCAAACTTTAGCGGCTGAAACTCTAAAGAAACTGACACATGTTGTTTGAGGTTTTGTAGATTTTCTTTGTACTTTTATTTCTTTCTCTTATATTTTGTCTGTATTTTCTGTCTTGGTAGTTTTTTCAAATTGGGTTTTACCAAAACTCAACAAGGATATGAAACAGAGCGTAGATGGAACAACAAGTAACAAAAGAAAAACAAGATGTAAATGATTAAAAAAGTCACACTTAAACACAAACTAACATATTCTAAGAGGACATTAGAGGAGCTCAGGATCCAGCCACTAAATTAAAAAAGAAAATATGAATGAAATTAGTCAGTTCATGAATTAAAAGCTGAGCGATGCTCTTATAAACAAGACCAGTATCGAAGGTTGTGTGTGGTAATGTGGTAACAAAGCTATTGTTGAACATTATATTGCATCAAACATGCTTTTAAAATCACAACATACACGTGATATACAAACGGAGCATAACTGTCTGTATTTTAATCGTAGCTGAGAAGATCTGGTCCTCGGAGAACCTCGACGTGTCCGTCCTCTCTCTGCTCTGGGTCGTTGTGGACGCAGAGCAGACCGAACCTGAGCTGCTGGTGTCTGGAGGAAGTGACAAACATCTGAGGGTCTGGAAGAAGAAGGAGGAGAGGAGGGAATGCTGGGAGGCCTGGAAATGTTGGGAACGTTTGGTGTGCAAACCGGCGCCGTCCTGGCATTAGCACAAAACTCCACATACCTGCACCACGGCGTCGGGTAAGTGTTACCAAGGCAACGTAATATATCTGTATCAGGTAGAAGGTGTCCTCTTCTTTCTGCTCATAACTGTTTTATTATTTCCTGTTGACTCAGACGACTTCACCATCGTTCTGTGGTTGCTGAGCGATCTGGCCATCGACCCTCACGTCGAGCCTCATGCGTTTCTGAGGGGCCACAAAGGAGGAGTCACGTGTCTGGCTTTCAGCCCTGATGGTGGACAGCTGCTGTCCGGTGGAAAAGATCAGGTACAGTGTGTTTGTGCTGCAGCTGCCCAACCGATATCTGTCAGCCTGTAATTTCTGCATCGAGGTAATGATCGATAATGGTCAGTATAACGAAGTACTGACAGCTGTCTGTTGTTTTCAGGCCTTAAATGTTTGGGATGTGAGCGTGTCTCCTGCTGTCCTCTCTAAGTCGCTCCCTCACTCGCACAGAGACTGGATCACCGGCTGTGTTTGGACTCCAGACTGTGTGGTAAAGTTACAGATCTATAACCTGAGAGAGAGAGAGTCATATTACATATTACATATTACATATTACTGTGCTGTGTTCTTGTGTCTTCAGCAGCCTCTCTTTTCTGTTACAGATTAGCTCTTCAAACGACGGGAGGCTTTGTTTATGGGATCTGCAGGCGGGCCAGCTTCTCAAAGAAATCTCCTGGAGGAGCCCGCTGACATCGGTCTGCTGTCGGGTGAGCAGATTATACCTTCATGCATTAAATAGTTGTGTCATAGAGGTAAATGAGCTCCATAGTTGGTGCACAGTGTTGACATTTGACTGATTAGTTTCCTCTCGTACAGTAAACGGCCTCATTAGAGGATTCTGTGTTGATTTTGGTGTTTCTGCGTGCAGGGAGAGTATGTGATCGCCGGCTGTGCAGAGGGAGCGCTTCATGTTTGGACCTGGGAAACAAACACAGAAATCTGCCACATTACTGCACACAAGCAGCGAGTCCACCACTGCTCTCTGCTACCAAACACAGGTAAACTTCCTGGGGAAGACTGAGGACGCTCTTATTTGTCTCTCCCTCTTTATTTTATATTTTAACAAGTAAGCAAACATTAGTTTGATGTTGATTGTTCTTTTTTTGTTTTTAAGACAAGAACGATGTCAGATCAGAAGAAATGACAGTTTTCACTGCGTCTGACGACGGCACAGTGCAGCTCTGGAAACCACTACAGGTCCGTCTGTCAACACAAGATAAGAGAGACGTTTAAATAGTTTAATTTAGTAACTTGATAACTTCCTGACTATAATAAAACAGCAGACACTGTCTCCTCTCTCACGTTCTGTATCTTTGCATCCAGGTGGAGCACATCAGCACCTTCCAGGGTCACAGCGGTGCGATACATGGCGTCGTTTGCAAAGAAGGACTCCCAGAGTTCCTCAGTGTTTCTGAAGACTGCTCATTGAGATGCTGGACATTGACAACAGGTGATACACTGTAGAAACAGTTAGAGAATTATGGGAGCAAACAGTTTACTTTGTTGTTTAAAAATAACATCAGTGCACTGAAACATCACGGGGAATTTCATAATTCTAAACAACTATACGTAAAAATTAATAGAACTAAATTAGCCCAAGCATCTTTTTCTGCATTAAGTCCTGCAAGAAAATATAAACACAGCACACATCGGACAACATGTACACTGATACCAATATCTATATATATATCTATAGGCCAATATCAGCTGATAAAATCGTCCTAGCGATATATGGGTTGGGTTGTTATACATTCATGCACTTATGGCAAATATTCTGCATCTGTGTGTTTAGCGAGGCTTAATTTCCAAATGAGATTTTAATATCCGAGTGGAAGGCAGCTGAATGTCATCGCGCATCGCAAATCTGTGTACATTATGTCTTTTACCTCAGTGTCTCCTTTTTTTTTACATCCAGACAAACCTTTCAGAGTTTGTTCATGTCTCAAAATAATCAGCTTCAATCATCCAGCAGTCAAGTCACAATGTTCCAGGTCACCGAAAGGATTTGAGAACACCTAGTCGGTGTGATCATGATTTCAGTGGGATTTACTGTATCTAATATTTGTGACCTTTCTTTGTGTGTCTCTTCAGAGGTTCCTCCCACACAGAAAGGCTCAGTTACGGCTCTGTGCTTCTCTGCAAGAGACGATCTGCTCGTCGCCGGTTATGAATCCGGTTTGCTGGAATTATGGCAGCACAACACCGTGGTCGGCCGCAGGCAGGTAAAGTTACGCACCGCACCAGAAGAGGGATTTATACTGAACACGCGTGTGTTTTTTATGTTTGTGTAATCACATGATGCGTCTGTTTGTGTGTGTGTGTGTGTGTGTCAGGCTTCAGACCGCTCCATCACAGCGATCTGCTCCATGCCCGACAGCGAGTTTGCTGTCGGCTCCTTAAAACCTGTTGTTGACGTGTGGAAGCTGGTGTGGAATCAACAACACAGCACAGCAAGGTAAGCGTGAGCAAAACAGTCACGCTGCTGAGCTACAATCCTACTTATCCTTTATTTATCAGCTTTGTTTAGCCAGGAATTCATAAGAAACACAATTAAACAATAAATACACTTTTATTGGTACCGGAATTGATTTGCAGGTGACAAATGAACACGACTGAAGCTCATCAGTCAGTTTTAAACGTGAAAAAAGTTTAAAATAAAGTTAAAGTTGTAGTTATTTGAAAGCTGCGATAAGTTTTTGCATGGAGAATTCAGATTAAATTAAATCAGATTAATGTGTTTAAATCAACACATTATCTCTATACAGATGGTGTAGAACTCGAGATCGGTCTTGGTCTTGGGACTGATATCAAAAAACTGAAACCTGAAAATAATAATAACCTTTTATCTACAGAAGGAGCAAGTTGTAGTATAAAGTAACATAAAATTAGTAGAATAAGTACCTTTTATAAGTACAGTTCTTGAGTAAATTGACTTTACTGTACATGCGCAATAAAAACACGCGCTTCCTCTTTGGACTGCAGTGCCGATTTTTAACCACTAGATGTCAGTGTTATGAGTAAAGTTACATACTGTCTGTTGAGTATAAGAACATGCACCATGAAGTAAACCGAGGATTTGAGAGTGTTGTTTCTATGGAAACATGAAATAAGTTGTGTCTAACCAGCCCTGCTCTGTCCTGTGTTTCAGCCTGGTGAAGGTAAACTCGCACAGCGTGAGAGATGCAGTGGTCCGCCTCCACTACTGCGCATTGCTGATCGGCGTGAGGCCGGATGGGATGATATTCGGCATCCCATACGAAGGGGACAACGTGTGGACCCGAACAGTCTCTAGGTAATACTTCATACTGTACTATGTGTGCAGAAATCTTTGTCCAGGATGTCCAGGGGGGGTCGGACAGAGTTGTTTTTAATATTCCTAAAATTTTTCATTCATTTTAAAGATATGTATCTCAGAGATTCCTTTAAGTACCACTACAGGAAGGTCACGTACCACCTGGTGGTACTCGTTCCACAGTTTGAGAAACCAGCGGTTTGGCTTTTGTTCCTTAGACACTGAGGGCAGTTTATAGATCCTTTTGTCTTTGTTGCAGTTGGACCAACAGTGTGCGACTTCTGGGGTTGATCCCGAACGACGAGAAAAGCTTGTGGATGGTGGGCGAATGTGACGGAGAAGTTAACATTGGCTTCCTTGTGAGTTTCTAAATAATATTACGAATAATCTAAGAACACTAAAAATATTAATGCTATGTCTCTGGTTTATTCAAGAATAGATAATAAATCATTGTCTTAGCTCTTCTTTTCATAGAAAATAATTTCTTCATCAGCTCAGTTTAGATTTCTGATGAAGTCAAATGCACCACACACTTTGTTTTTATGACTGTTGGTTGTCCTCTCCTTCTTCAGTTCACCATGGGCCCCAAACACGGATTCAATTCAGGTTTCAGTTCAATGGCCCTCAAGACCGACGATAAGGAGGAGAAAAAAGGGAGCATGATCTCCGCTATAACCATCGACAGGGGTACTAACATCTACCAACGGAGTACCGTTTATTCTGCAGCTGTTAAAGTTACTCATAGTCCTTGCTGTGCCGCGCGAACGTAACCAGTTTTTAAAATTTGTTTTGTTTATTGTGTTTTTTTTTTTTGTCAGATTTTGTCGTGTGCGGAGACATGAAGGGCGACATGTGGTGCATCCAGCCTCCTGAGACTTCCACATGGAGGAGCAGAAAACCTGTAAGAGCTGAAAGACTCTGACACAGAGCATGAAGTGTATCTTTATATGTTGTAACATTTCGCATAAAAACACAAAGAATTAGCATGAATCAGAAGTGGACTTCTTAATGCTGATGTTTTATCCTCCAGGCCCACAGTGACAGAATCAGTGTGCTGAGACTCACTGACCGCACCATCATCTCAGCCTCCTACGACAGAACGGTGAAGCTGTGGGACAGAAACACCAAGAAGCAGGTACATCAGAGGCGTCAACCAGTTTTCGTCCTTTGACGTATTACAAGATTGATACCGCTCTCATATATGTGCAGCAGCAAGAAAAAGTCTTACCCTCTGCTCTCTCTTCCTCCAGGTGGGAATGTTTGTGTGTGGAGGACCTGTGCTACATTTGGAGGTGAACCCTGAAAAACCCTCTGAGCTGGTTTGTGGTGACGCGCAGGGAAAAATCTACTTCCTCTCCTGGAAAGAATAATCTTCAAGATAACTAAGAAAAACACTCAATAGCTACACAAGCCAAAGATTACTTGTCTAGCTTCCTCTTCGCTTCAGTGGTGGTGTATGTGCAATAAATATATTTAAAAAGGCGACATAATCACACTATATATGCAGGGATAAGTATCTATGTTGTGTCTGTAAAGCCATGTTTACATGTGCCTTTGATTTGGACTTGCAAGTGTAACAAGCAAGTATAAAAAAGCTTAAAAAATATTATCAGTTATAGTTTTTTATGAGCTGAATTATTTCTTTTATTTCCATGAAACTAGGAATGCAAGTTATGAAACACTTGAAGTGGAAAATTGGGTGCAATAACCGTAAAAGATCTTTTCTTTGACATTAAAATTCTGTTCATATCGTTACTTTGTTGTTGTTGTTTGTCAGTAGCAGATTTCTGAACAGGATGAAACAGGATTTACATTTAGGGTTTTGTTTTTTTACCTTATTATAATATATTTAAATGTAGATTAAACCAATGTCTATTAAATTAAATTAATTAAATGACTGTCTGTTGAGCTGTGACACATAAACACAGCTTATCAGCTTTTATCATGCTTTTACAAGCCTGTTATCTGCACTGAAGTGCTTCCGATATATCGACAACGAGACACATTTAGTGCAATAAAACACGTTAAGTAAATAAAACCAGTGCTGCCCACTGAACTTTAATGACTTCACCATAAACTTAATAGAAACGTGGACCTGAATTTTTACTTTCTGACTGAGAAGTCACATATTTTTACATGGTTGAACTCAAATATTTATAAAATATTTTAAGAATTATACCGTAGCCATATCTATTGTTATAAAAATAAAATAGTCTTTAATCCAAGCAGTGCATGGCAAGGGTGTATAGTACAGTTGTCATGAGCGAGGAAATTAGCTATAGAGACCAAAACTGTCTTTTGTACCAGGCTGTAAACATGTTTATTTCTGCTGTGAAGTTGGACATTGTAACATGGGGACTTATGGAGACTGACTCACTTCTGGAGCCAGCCTCAAGTGGACGTTTGAGGAACTGCAGTTTTTTGGTACTCAGAAGTTGTAGCCTAAAAAGAAATACTCTAATACAAGTACTCAAAATACTCTCTGGTAAAATGTTACTAAGGCACTGAAGGTGTTTATTTTAATTTAGTCATGTGAATCAGATGTTTTCGAGCAGCACTTGAACGCAGCACCAGGTTGATCTGCAGCTCTCAGGTGAGACAGACACGCCCTCTCCTGGACGACAGCACACAGGTAAAAGAAAACTAAGAACTGGATCCACCGGTTTCTTTTTCTTTCTTTTTTTTTAAACAGAGGATCTGCTTTATGAAATCCACACTGTGAGAAGTCTGTTTTTTGGGGGGGGCGGAGGATCTTTAACTTCACAGTGTTGTTGTGACTGAAAACAACCGACAGTATCAACACGGGGCGGACAGAAACTCTGACTTGAGGACGGTGACATCTCGATAAATCACCACAGACGTCGGTTAACAATAAAAACAACAACAGCGGAATAACTAAACACGAAACAAAGGCGGACATAAACAGACGCGGATGGTGAGTTCAGGGACCGCTAACGTTCTTTCTGTAGACGTTAGCCTAAAAACCTCGTCATATTACTGATACAGCCCGTTTTAAAAAAACGTCGGTTAACGTTTAAAATGACCGTTAGTGACAGCTGAAATGTGGTGACTCTTTTCACAGGAGCGATACGATAACCTGGATTTGGAGTGTGATGATGGAGGAGGAGGCGTAGCGGTGAGTACATGTCGACGTTATAGTGTGTTTAAAAGTTTGCAGAGCTGCGTTTACGGTCATTTTTAACGGCCGTGTTTGGACCTCGATATGTCTGACCGAAACTAACACCGATACACAGAGCAGTGCATAAACACATGCACGGTGACATTTCATTTATTTTCTGTCGTGCTATACTCCACCATAACATAACAGTTATATATCACATTTTCAGCCGGAGTGCTCAGTGTGCTGTGCAGTCACCATGGCCGGATTAACCTGAAGGTTGACCCAGGGCTGAAATGTGCCACTGGGCCCCCTCAGTTAACCCCCCCCCCCCCCAACTAGACCAGATTAGCTCCAAAGCAGTTAATATAATTAACCACAGCACAAAAGTGGAGCAGTGAAGGTCAAGTTTCAGGAGTTAAAGTAAAAGGCTGGTGTTAGTCTTTAGTTTTTCTATCAATGAAAATAAATAAATAAATAAATAAAGAGTATTTCTTTTTAGGCTACAACTTCTGAGTACCAAAAAACTGCAGTTCCTCAAACGGCCACTTGAAACTGGCTCCAGAAGCGAGTCAGTCTCCATAAGTCCCCATGTTAAAATGTCCAATTTCACAGCAGAAATAAACATGTTTACAGCCTGGTACAAAAATCTGGTCTCTATAGCTAATTAAGGCTTATTAAGTTATGTTTAATTGTGGTTGCTTTGATTGATAGGTAGGTGTTGTTACAGGTGGTTTATTTGTGAATAATATGAATTATTATTATTATATAAATCACTTTTACATTTTGTAGTCTCACAATACACATTAACATAAATCCAACACAATATTAGATAAATAAGACTATTCCTAAAATAAGGCTACCCATGAATCTCTGTGCAGTTATGAGCTAGCACTAAAGGCCTCCCTCCACGTTACTGTAGGACCAATTTAATATGCAACACAACTTTTATACAATAAAGGCTTTCTGCTCTGTCTGCGTATTAATAAAGCTTATAGTTGTAGTTTATATTCTGATGATCGTCAGCTGAATTTACAAACCTTTTTATTTAATGCTTTAAAATGTGAACAGAAATGAACTGTTAAGTCGTCTTTGCCTGTTTTCTATCCTGTTTATCTGTAATGTGCTGCCCCAGTGTCTCCTTTTAATGTCTTTAAATGTGTAAATCAGTAATATCGCTCTGTCGCTGTCATTAAGGTTTCAAGACTGGACATGAAACCAGCTTCAAGTCCAGACTTGAAATCTGGCCGGGAATCTGGACTGTGAGATGTGAAGCAGTGAATGCATCATTTCATCCATGAAGTCGTCAGTGAATTGTCATTCGCAGCGTCTCTTCGAGCTTTGTCTCCATTGTAGAGCCAAACTTATGCTGCTGACTCACAGGTCGCGGCAGTCAATGTTTACCCTCTGTTACTCACTCGTTGAATGAGGCTGGTGCTACTGAACTGAAACGTCATTGGAGATTAGCCTTTGATCCTTATTATGTTCGTAAATTCGTAAATATGTTCTCTCAAGTTTTAATTTTCTACTTTTTGCTCTTCATTCAGCAAAAGCGGCGATATTTGGTGGGATGTTCAAACGATCCACCAAGTCATCAGAACCTTCTGTCCAGGCACAGGTGACCTTGTAGTTTTATCTTTTTAATTTAACTTCACATCCAATTAATTTAATCAGCTAAGACGCTGGCTCGTTATTGAATATTAATCACTGATGATATACTGATACTGACAGTGATATTTAAGGTGTTTTTTACGTTTACAAAAATAAGACAAAAAACTGCTATTTTGTAAAATAGACATGTAAAATTCAGAAATGAAACAATAAGATCTGATTATGGATTTACATTATTGGATTCTGCGTATACTCACACAGGCTCTGTGTTTTGATTTCACAGGACGGATTATCAGCCAACAGTGAACTTTCAAAGAGCAACGACAGTCTGACTGACGGCAGCGCCAAGGTGACACTCATGAAACATTCCTGTGAATTATTAGTGTTCCTGTGTTTTGTTTTATTTTCTGTTTATTTCTTGTGTTATACAAAACTTGTGGGGTTTTTAGCATGTAAACTTATTTCTTAATATTTCAGGACAAAGGAGGCGTGTTTAAAGGAATGTTTAAGAAGACGACGAAAGCTGCCAAAGACGGACAGCCACAGGTTTGAACTTCCTCTGATGAAACTAGAACTGAAATTAGTCAAGTTGATCCACAAAAAAAGAGTCAACAGCAATTATTGAGTTATTGAGCTATTGAGTTAGTTAGTCACCTTTTGTTATCTTTTCTAGGACACCCTCTCATTACAAAATCCTGAACTGTCTGTCAGCAGTGACAGCTTAACAGACAACAAGTCATCGAAGGTGAGTTTCCTTTGCGCCGTGATATTTTTATGAACTTTGTGTTGTTTGTCTTTCAAACTGAACTCTTCTCTTCAGGACAAATCAGGAGTGTTTGGTGGGATACTGAAACGATCTCCTAAGCCAGGACACGCCCGGAGGCCTTCACAGGTGAAACACAATCTTCTTTTACATAAATGTCACATAATGCTGTGTTGTGTTGTTTCAGTAGGAAGCTGACAGATGATCTTTTTTTGTGTGTGTTTCAGGATCTTTTGGACAACGAGTTCACAGCCAGTAACGACAGTCTGTCTGAAAACAACACAACTAAAGTGAGTCTCAGAAGAAAAATATTATTTAAAATGCAAGAATACAAACTAAAAACAAAGTAATGCTTTTACTTTTTCAAATTAAATATCAGTAATAATGAAAGAAGAGACTTTATGTGACGTTTGGCAGTATGATGTTTTTAGACTCATTCAACAAATCCCTGTGTTAAGATTAATCTTATTCCCCAAAAAATTCAACTCAAATGTAGACATGAATGTGAACAAAAAGGTAACTATATACATATAAATCATTTAAAAGTCCAAAAGAAGTCAGTATGAACAAAAATGCAGATCAGGAACACGGAGAGAAATATCAAGAAGGAACAAACCCGAGTGCAACCTGACAACTGAAACCAAAGAACACAGACTAGATACGCAAATGAAGACAAGTGAGAACTAAACATGCACAGATGGAATTAATCAAGCAGGAACAGATAATCAAAGCAGGAAACAGAAAGACAGGAAGTAGAGTAACACGTGACCCAAGGAGAGGAGAGAATTACAAAATAAAACAGGGAAACGTTAGACCATAAACCCCAAACCAGGAGACTTTATTTATAATTTTTTATTTTTATTAGGTGGAGACAAGAAGTGGTGGTTGTTCCTGAAACTGGTTATGAAACTTATATTAGAGATTTGTACTCTAAAATAACACTGAGCTCTTCCTTAGTGTTAACTATTACTGTATGTTGGTGATTCTGGTTTATCCTGTGGTAGAGTGCAGTCGGTGTGTAGACCTCGACTCTGTGTGATTTGTTGTGTGTTTTTGAAGCGTGAGCTGAACTTGCACGCATCAGCAGTTTGCATGAAGTGCTCGCCGATGTGTAAAGCATTAAATGCCTGCCTGTCAGGCTGACAGCTCTATCGGGTAAAAATTAAAGTAACATAATATAATTATTATTTAACTTTTTTCCCCAGGAGACAGGAAACGTGTTCAGCGGGATGTTTAAAAAAAAGCCTTTTGGAGCAAGGACACAATCTCAGGTGAGACTTCTGCATCTCACCTTTACCTGTCTTACTTTATCAGGAGATGATGATAATAACTGAAAGTGGATGTTTCTTGCTTTCAGGATGATTTGAATGCACCCGACGAGCTCTCAGGCAGCACCGACAATCTGTCCGTGAATAACAACGCTAAGGTGAGGACACTTTACTAAACTCCTCCACTGTGGAAAAAAACTTCATAAATCATTTTCATGTAACTGTTGTTGCAGGAGGGAGGAGGGATTTTCAGTGGGATGTTTAAAAAATCCCCAAAGCTTTTTGGAAGGACACAATCACAGGTGAGTTATGGAGGATTGCTGCAGCTTATTCATGTCACCATCAAACCATGTTCCTATAAATGATTCGGAAATTATTGATATTTAATTGGTTAACGTTTGTTTTCCGCCTTCAGGATGATTTGTCTGAACCCAGCGAGCTCTCAGGCAGCACTGACAATATTTCGGAGAACAGCAACACCAAGGTGAGGTCTGTTAAAGCGGGCCGCCTCGATCTGAAACAATGCAGCAGTAGTATCTGTAATATTAAATGTTGGCTTATTTCCTCAGGAGAAAGGAGGGATCTTCGGCGGTGTGTTCAGAAAAAAAGTTGCCAAATCTCAGTCTCAGGTAAGATGGTCAGGTAAAAGCCAAAATCCATCTGATCTTTTGATATTCAAGCGGACATTTTCAGGGGACTTCTGGTCCGTGGTTTAGTTTTTAAAGCCACTGAGTATAAAATTTGAACATTCCTGACTTTAGCACCACTTTTAGTGACAATCTGCAGACACTGAGAGCAAAAGGCTGAAAGCAACATGTTGACTTCATCAAGGTTTACCAGCATTGTCTAATTTATCTACAAACTAAACCCTAAAGACAATGGACATAAATATTTCTCTACACAGTGGCTTTATTATTTGTTAATCGTGTTTGTTGGTGCATTAGCTTGGCTTTTTTTTCTTGCTGGATGTTTGGTGCTAACATTTCCTGTGTGATAATATCCGACAATAACAAGCCTGCTAACCATGTTTCCCATCACACACATTTCTTTAAATTTCCCAGAGCCCTTTCATTTCTGAAAATGCTCTCTAATAGTGCCTTCAGGCGTCTAGTAAAATAGAGGATAAAACATTTGAGTGTCTGTTTTCGCTGTGTTTAGGATGATTTATCTGCGGATGCTGAATCCTCCGCCAGCAGTGACAGCGTTACAGAGAAGTCTACAAAGGTTTGTTTTTGTTTCAAGTCCTCTTCTTGTCTTTTTGGGTTCACTTGTTCCTACATCAACACTGACACAGCACAGAGGAGATAAAGTCATTTGTAACTTGAATTTTCTGTCAGGGCGACGGTGCATCAAAGATCCTGAAGAATCCTTTCACCTCTTCATCTCAGGTAAATTCACCTCACACTTAACTCATCCTGCCTCATATAAATTACTGTATCCAGACGGTGCATTACACTGTTGCTCATGAGATTAATGACATGCCGGTAATGTGTTGTAACAGGATAAGGAAAAGACTGAACACTCAGGAGACCCAAACGAGAATACCTCGACAACAGAGAAGCCCAAAGCCAAGCAGGTGGGTTGTTATGCCAGAGTAACTGCATCTCCTGTCAGTCGCGAGAAATCATCTTTCTAAAAATTAGTAATCAGCTCAACGAATGCTGCGACGTTAAGGGCTATAATCGTTTTTTAGGTGGAGGGTAACGGTGTATTTGTGTTTTTCAGAATGGCTTCAGTGCGATGATGAAGAGCACGTTCTACACTGACAAACAGGTACGAGGTGGAGTACCGTCCTCCTGACATTTGCTGCAGTTTCTCATCACACTTCCTCAATGACAAGTCATCCACAGATGATGCGCTATTGTTCATACTGTCGACCGTTGTTTATATTTACTGATGAAATATTCGCTCCATGTGCAGGAGAAGAACTCTGACTCTGACTGTGAGGAGATTCTGGACAATGAAGAAGGCCAGTCCGGTCACAAACAGGTTTGTTAAGTTTTCTCAGTTTAATTTTGTCAGTTTAATTTCTGATGCTATTGTTGTTGTATTTTTTTATTTTTTTTTATCTTTTGTTTTGTTTCATTTTCAGAGTAAATTTTCTGAAGCGATGACGGCTGAATCCATTCGATCTGCAAACAAAGTAAGGAAGAAGTTTCAGATTGTAATCTTTTGATAGGATAAATAGATATTTAGATAAATTGATGTATTAAAAGTGAAGTGTACAGCTTTGTTGACGTGTTTTTCAAAAAATAAATAAAGATTTCTGTCTTCTCTGCAGCAGGAGAAGCAGGCGGGCTCAGATGACGAGGATCCACCTGCGAGCGCTGAAAAGTCATCAGGCAACAAACAGGTGATTTGATCCTTTTGTTCCTGTTCCATTGTGTCATTTTGTAAGTTTCCTGAATAAGAGGAAGATTTCCACTTCCTAGTGTCCTGTTTGGCTGGTAGTTTTGTGTACGTGTTTGTGTGAAGCGCTTTGTCCCGCTAAGGTAGAAAGTAGGAAGTCATGAGCATTTCACCCACAGGCTGTGTCTGCAGTCCAGCTCAGCTTGTCTTGTCTGGTCTTGTTGAGATGATCATACCTTTCAAGCCACAGGAGCTTCAGATATTTAGACTCAGCTTGTCTTACTGGTGTTTTTTGCCTCAGCAACAACCTCTAGCACACCGTGGCACCTCACACCAGGCAAAACTGTTGCTCATAAACTAAGTTACATCAGGGGGGAAACTATAAAACATGGACCTTGATGGCTGGCTGCAGTACAAATCATATATTCCTTAATTTTTCTACAGTGAGAGGAACTTGAGACGTGTCATCCAGCTTTATATACAGTCTGTGCTTTTAAAAACAGCGTGTTTTAAAGTGGCTGATAAAGCAGATTCAAATCTAAGACGTTGAGATATTCAGTTTAATCTTTCGATGATGTGTCTCACCCTCAGAACGCCGTGGTCGGAGCCATGTCCAAACTGAATCTATTCAAATCTGCAAATAAAGTAACTACCCTGCTAACTGTGTCTGATCATGGTGGAGGTGTTGGTGAGATAGTCATGATAAGTGACGGGCAGTCACTGCAGCGGTGATGGGACTGTGATAATGGTGATGGTGGTGATTTTTGGTTCATGTTTTTGGTTTCATTGGTTCAGCAAGTAGTGATGATGTATTTCAGACTTTAAGGACCATACCTGTCATCTACAACTGATCGATTTCTAAACAATGTAGATGTAATTTATTTTTTCAGGTGTGTTTTCCTTCTTGTCCAGGAATCCATTGTTTTCCATTTATTTTGTACAATATAAAAATATCAATAACTAATTCAGGCTCGGTGTCTGAACACTACTCAAACAAGTTTCAGTCTGTCATTTGATTTTCATGCCAAACAGAAATGAATGGAAGTCAATGGCTGCCTGGAACTGTACGAAAAATAACAATAAACGCTGAAAATCCAAAACTGTAGAGCAAAAGGTGACGTAATTAAAGAGTTAGACAAGTATGGTCCTTTTTTAATCGCTGCACAGATTTTGGTTGATTCAGTTTAAAGGCTCATGTTTGATGTCCTTTGTTCAGAAAGACACTGAAGACACAGAGACACTCAAAGAGGACGAGAAACAAGTGGAAGAGAAGCCGAAAGCGGTCAGTCTATTTTCGCATCACTCATGAGTCATCGGTGACCACACACACACACACACACACGCATAGCTGATCAACTTCTGTCAAAAATACCCTCTCTCCTCACGCTCCTCCTCTTCCGAATCTCCACCACATCCTCTCCATTCATCCCCTTTACTCCCCCTCTTTAAATCCTGCCTGCTCCTGCTCCTCCACACTGTGTGACTGTGTGTGTGTGTGTGTGTGTCCTTGTCAGGTCAAGAGCAACATGATCCAGCGAGAGAGGAAAGAAAGAAGTGAAACACCAACAGTCCCACCCAGACCAACTGAAGAGGTTTGAAAGCAGTCGCACTGTCACTCGGTGACACGAGGAGATTATTCTGTCTTCAGCTGTCTGTCATATTGTGACGTTAAGGCTGTGATCTCTCCACAGGAGATGAAGAGCACATCCACATACGCCAAAGTAAAAGCGAGAGGAACTGAGGGCAATCAGGTACAGTGTTCAGATTTAGTGTTATCGGGGTTGTCTGAATATTTCTGCTTACTCAGAGTTCGAAGATAAATGTCAGAAGACAAGAAAATCAGAAAAGAAGCAGAAAGTTTGAACTTAGTGAATGCTGTACTATAACAACTGACAAAAGTGAAGAATAATTACATATAATGCTTTTTAATGTCACGTTTTTTTATACATGAGAGGTCTCACTGTAACTTTCTCATAAACTTTGTCCTCTGCAGGACACCAAGGACATGATCTCCAGAGAGAAAAAAGCCAAACCTGCAAAATCTCCTGCCAGGGCGTCAGAGGAGGTAGTTTAAGCTCTCGGTGTTTTAGTCTGGAGCTGATGTTGTATCTGTTTGTATCACTGCCGGTTTATCGTGGTTGAGGAAACTTCTCTGGTTTTAATTTTCATGAGGTAACCATCAGGTACTGACTAGACACAGTATGAGGGTTAGATCTGACTGTTTGCTAAATATTGAATATCAAAGAATATCTTTGCTATAAGAAAAAACATAAAACTTTAAACTTAAAGTTCAGATCAATCAAAGGTGTAAATTACTTATTGTTACTTCACTTGGATATTTGACCCTTGAAGCCTTTTTCTCATTCATCTGCTGAAGGCGGCTCACTTTAAGTCAGAGCTGAAAACCTTACGCAAGAGCAGGATTTTGTGACAACTAGTTTGGTCCAGTGGTCCAATATGCAACTAGCTCATGTATGATGAAGAAACCTGCATTCACACTGTTTATTTTATAAGCACTGACCAGGTAAAGCGACAGTGAACACACCTAGTTGCTGCTGATGTCATTCGGTACCATTTTGGTTTCAATCGGCTGTCAAACTCTGTCAAATGCGTAGCCTGAATACTGCCTTCAAACAGCCAGAGTCTGACACTGTGCACCCTCCCCTCCCTTAGTTTACTTGCCTAGTTTCACTTGGTTCCTGGATGCCTGATTTTGTTATTTGAGCTCATACACACTCAACAATTGAGCCGAGATAGCCTCATATTGCTGTTTGACATGATCAGACTTCACCAAATACAAATTTAGGAGTTTCTGACTCTGGGGCAAACAGTGAAACTCTTTCACACATGTAGAAAAGACTTTGCTGAAACATTATGTAATTTAATTTTAAGTCTGAATAATTAAATTTTGCTGCAGAACCAATCAGACGACGAAGAGGGAGACGAGTCGAACCCTCCAGAAAGCAAAACAGTAAGTTTATCCCTTCATCGTTTACAGACAGACTGTGTTATTTAATAATCCACAGCCTCAGAAAATGAGACATGCAAATGACATGTGACACCTGTTTATGAAAGCTCGTCACCTTAACACTGTTTCCACTTCTGTTTCCACTTAGCTTCTCAGGTCATTGAAAAATATTTAAACCCAAGACTCTTGCGTGCGACATATATTCACAGTCTATGACTACTGTAGCATGTATGAATCACAGACGCAGTCCTTTAATTCACAAACGGCTGTAATGAAATGCAGTTCTTCCGGTTATTGCTTCTCATGTCGCCTAACGTGTTGTAACTGTGCCTTTTCTTTCACAGACCAAAGTGAAAAAACTCAAGCATAATCCATTTATGCCGCGTGCTGCAGCCAAGGTATGCAACACATGATTCCCACAGATCCTTGAAATCCTTAAAAGATTTGTGAATTTGAGGGACTGAAAGTCAAGGCTGTGGAATGTTTTTCGAAATACATATAAATACACTCAAAAAAACTAAATTAAATTCCCCTCTTCACAAGTTGAAAAGATTAAGGACTTCCTCTGTGCACACAAAAGGTTTATTTAACTCTCATTTTGTTGCTATGGTTCTAAAGCATCAGTAAATAACAGCTCAATGCTTTTACCTAAGCAGGACAAACTCGTGACACGCCCTACTTCACTGGGATGGGTCACGACTTTGCCCTCCTGGGAAAAACCATTGGTGTCAGTAGCCCGATGTTCAGTGCCTCATACTGTATTTTTCAAGATTAAACAAGCACATTTTACAGAGTCTTCCTTATTGGGACCAGTCCAAGATGTTACACCTGTGTTGTAGTCATACTGTTTAATCAGCATCTTGAGATACCTCACCTGTCAGGTGGATGGATTATGTTGGCAAAGGAGAAGTGCTCACTAAGATGGTTCTTACCAAATTTAGAGACAAATTTAGAAAGAAATAAAACGTCTCTGTGCTGAGAAGAAGTCATATTTTAGTTCAACTCATGAAAAATGGGAGAAAAAAAAACAAAAATGTTGAGTTTATATTTTTGTTTTTAGAAAAACAGGTCATTGAAAGTGCTTGAATTTATTTATTTTATGCAAGAACTGATGTTCTTTTGACATTTTTTTGACTTAACATGAGTAAACAGGCTGCCTGCATGTCTCCCACACATGCAACTTGTAAATAAGTGTTTGTCTCAGCTTACAGTGTATTGTTTTGCTGTGCTTTGTTAGAGGAGGCCTCATAGAGGGTCTGTCTATACATCGTCTGCCATCACTGTCACACAGCACATTCACATTCAAGCCTCTCGCTCTTTAATTGTCTGTGAGCTTCTGTAACAACGCTAACTCTCAGGGCTGTGGCAGTTATTAACCTTGCCTCAAACTTTACCATTTTGGGTCCTTAAATTTGATGGAATTGGGCCTTGAAAGTCCTGGAAACATCCTTGAATTTGATGTTGGTGTGGATATTTATCTTGGTGGTCTTACATATCATGCATACATCCTGAATGTTTTTTTTTGTAAAAGGTTTCATGACGTTAGAATTTAAATTTTTTTGAATTAGGAAGTGGTTCATATGCAACTTTGTGGTAATTTATTTCATTGTTATGTTCGCACTTTGTTCCTTAATTCAGGCTCCGTCTGATGATGAAGGTCTGAAAGAAGAAGATGAGGAAAAGAAAGACGAGGAGGGCAAAGAGAAAACAGAAGAGGTCCAGAGGTTTCCTTCTGCTCCTTCACTCAGAATCTGACCTGTCCTGACCTTTGAGTAACTCTGTAATCCCGATTTTCTTTCTTTATAGACAAAAGTCAAGAAACCTAAGAGACACAATCCCTTCATGCCTCGGGTCAAGGTAACATTCAAACATGTACAAACGTGTGGACAAATCCCCATTTCTTTAAACTTTTAACACACCAACTAACATCACCGAGGACAGCACTATAGTCTTATATCTGTCACATCGTTCCGTCTTTAACAAAATAATCATGTTTTTTAAAGATCTGTATCTCTCTGTGTTTCTGCTGTTTCATGCCGCTGAACTGGAGAAACTAGAATTTGAGTAGTCTGATCCAGGCCAACGTCATCGGACATGTGACGGTCCTGCAGTGTGTGTGTGTTATACACCACGCCCACATGCTTCAGGCATCCAGTGCCTGTTATCCTGTGCTAATTAAGTTCCTTGATTAATTGATCAGGAGAGGGTGTCAATGGCGATGGGTGCTAACTAACACAGTGGATGACACCAAGCTAATGCTGTCAGGTTAACACAAAGGCATACAGAGATAAAGAAGAAAATGTGCTCATGAGTAATTATTCTAACTAACTCATTATCTCAATTAACTTCCCTTAGGCACTAATTAACTCGAATAAACTGTGAGTTATGGTGAAAGAGACAGTAGTTTTTAGTTGTTGCTGATATAAAAATGATTTTCTCTTTGCGGTGCTGTCGGTGCAAACAAGGTTAAAAATCCCTCGTGATAATCAAAGCTATACTTCATCCATTAACTATTCAAATTAGGGAGGGCTTCATGCATAACTTTATGTCTTATTTACTTTTATTTACTTCAGGCTTCGTCTGATGATGAAGGGCTGAAAGAAGAAGACGATTCTTCATCCAAAGAGGAGAAGAAAGACGAGGAGGGCAAAGACAAAACCGAGGTCTTTTAACTCATCTCCTTCTGCTCTGTTTGATTTTTACAATGATAGTCGCTCAGAATTTGATCTGTCCTGACCTTTGAGTAACTCTGTAATCCTGATTTTTTTTTTTTTCTTTTTAGACAAAAGTCAAGAAACCTAAGAAACACAACCCCTTCATGCCTCGAGTCAAGGTAACATTCAAACATGTACAAAACTGACAAAATGTTTTTGGGCTCAAGTCACATTATTAATTGAACAATATAGACACATCGTCTACATATTTCCATCCTAAACAAGTGGACAGTGGCTCTGTTTTTTTAGTTTCTCACCTGTACGTATCTCTTGCTGCTGACTGGAAACATGTTTTTCGGTGAGGTTAGCATAGCTGAAATTCCAAATGCCTCCATGAGCAAACCACTGAGATAGTTGCCTAACTGTTGATTTGAAGATAAAGATAAATAAGTTATTGTGCCAGAGTTCTTTGTTCTGTAATTGACTTTTTAATCTTGTTTAGGTAAGACCAAATATCAGCCCCAAAGTACACTTTTATCCTGGTGTTACAAGTCTTTTAATTGTGTTTGTGTTCACTGGTTTCAGGGTCGAACTCCAAGCCTGCACAGGACGGATCTGCAGAGGTAAAGAAACACTCCTCAGACTTTCTGTCTTTACTCACCTCTCACACATCGAGCTTTACATTCAAAGCCACTTTTAACCACTTCCTCCCAGTCAGTGCTAACGTGCTGGAGTCTTACTCATTGTGGTTTAGGATTACAATCCAACCGGTCCCTGACAACAACCTTCTGTTTGTCTCCAGGGTGTCCACTCAGCTCCCAACAGAGACTATTATAGTCAACATGTGTTTCGTTGTTGTTTTTCCTTCACTCACCACATGACACCCACCCCACACCTTCATCTACCTCACAGTGTTTGTGCTTTTAACATGGAAGTTGAGTCTAGGTTGCAATGTGCCCAGACTTGTTTCCCTGCTTCCTTTTTTCAATGTGACCATGAAAGATTTTGGGCATTTTTACTTCTGCAAAACAGCAGAAATAAGTCAGAATAGTCAGAATCCCTTTCACCATCACTTCCTCCTCTTTTTCTGAGTATAGTCAGTGTCAAAAAAAAAGTGAAACTAAGGATATGTTACACTTTATAAGTCAAATTTAATTCTTGCTCTTTTGTTTTTTAGTGTCTTTTGTTGACACACTGTAAAAATCAGACAGGAAAAAACATTGATATGTGATTTGAGCAGTGTTATTTCTGTTCTTTCAGAATGAAGGTGGAAACAGGTCTTTGTTTGACCAACTGGAAGACTTACGTATTGACCCGTCACAGCCTGAAGACAGACAGGTTGGTCTCAGAAGAAAAGCAAGTCACCATAGTAACATTTCAGTGTCATGTGATGCCACATTATTAACTGTTTACCAACCATAAACATGCAAACCAACACAAATCTAATGGTGTCTTTCAGGATGTGGAGGATCTCATGGAGTGGTGGAACACAGTGGAGTGTAAGTTACAAATTAAATGTTTGTCTGAGAGTCGAGGGCTGAACCACGTACACTGTATGACCAAATGTACAACATTGTATGTGGACATCACTGTTTAGATGATGCGTACTGTTTTGTTTTGACCCCCAAGCTCCAATTAAAGGCAGCATACATTTATATATTGTACAATAGTGTTCTTTCAACTTAGTGGCAACAGTTTGGGCAAGACCCTTTGCCCAGTGCAGGAAGCCCAGTCCATAAAGAGATGGTTTAGTGTGGTAGAAGTTGACTGAAACCCTGACCTCATCCCCATCCCCATCCCCAACACCTTTGGGATGAACTTGAACGCTCAACCTCTGTTCTGTTCATATGGATTTGGCAGTGTATCTGGTAGAAATGCCCATAACTTTTGGTTCTGTAATTGTTACTGACATACTTTTGGCCACGTAAAAGCTAATTATCATTCTTTATTACATCATCAGCTTGGGAAGACACGCCTCAAGATGATGACATGACAGAAAAAGAAGAGGCCAAGTAAGTAAAGGCTCAAACAGGTGTTAAATAATATTTCATCTCAATGGTCTGTCAAAGGATCTGCTCACCATATGTTGCTTTTCGTTCTAGTGATATTTAGCCATGCAGATAGCTTCAGTTTTGAGATATCCACATCTAAAATGTCTTTAATGACTCCAATATTATGTAGGATGAATTTCATTTGTGCTTCTCGAGAAAGCTGGATATCTTTTAATTAAACCACTTATATCTGCTTGACTAGATAGTGACATTAGTTGTAAGTGAGAGAAAATTAAAAAATAAAGTTTAAATTTAAAATAAAGTGATCTCGCTCTGTGTAATGACTCCTAACTTGCTCCTCTCAGGGCGTTCGCTGTGACGGCAGAGAAAGTGCAGAAGGGCATCCGTGTCTTTAACAAACTCTTCTCGGAGCGCGCTGAGAGCCTCTGGCAGCACGTCATCGACCTCAACGGCATCGCGGACGGCCTGGACAAGTTCAGCAAGAACACAAAGATCGCTCAGATCACCGGCGGCTCCACCAGCGCCATTGGGGGTGTCGCCACCATCGCCGGCCTCGCTCTGGCACCTATCACCATGGGAACCTCCTTGATTGTGACGGCGGTGGGATTGGGTGTTGCCACGGCGGGCGGTCTGACATCAGCAGGTGCTGGCATCTCCAACCAGGTCAACAACTCGATGGACCGCAAGAAGGTGGAGAAGATCGTGCAGGATTATCAGGAGAAGATGGTCGACCTCAACAAGTGCCTGAAATTCATCAAGCAGGGTATCGAGAACCTGAAGAAGTTCGACCTGATCAAGATGAAAAACACGCCTACAACCGCGACTTCCCCGTGCTCAGCAGCAGTTTCTACGAGGACGGTGCCATGGCAGGAAAGGCGATCCTCATTAACGCCAACGAGATCATGCGCGTGGTGCAGATCGCCAACGTGGCGGCAGCACAGCAGCCAGAGCAGTCCAGATCGCCAGTATGGCTACAGGTGTACTCACCGGACTCTTCGTAGGTATGGACATCTACTTTGTGGCCAAAGACTCCAAAGAACTGAAGAAAGGGGCCAAGTCGGAGTTTGCCGCCAAAATCAGGGAAGTGGCTACGCAGCTGCATGACGGTCTGGTGGAGCTTAACGGGATCCGAGAGGAGCTGCAGTCCACCACGCCAGAAAACAAGGACGGAGGCAATGATACAGTGTCTGTGGAGAGTGACAAGAAAGAGAAAGACAACCAAGACGACAGTTCAGAGGATGAAATCGACCGCATTAAAAAACAAATTAAAAAAGACTACGAGAACCGAGAATATGTTTGACAGAAGCTGTGCTTTATTATTAAGTTTTCAATCATGGGAAGATTCAAACATTATCCCAGGTCCACTACAAACGCTTTAAATGTTTTTGAATGTACTGACTCAAAACTAGTGCTGCCCTGTTAGCATCTCTGAGGTGGTTGGTGCCAATTGCAGCACGACTCTGTTGCCTTATGTTGTCTTTTTATTTAGGCGTCCTGGCTGCAACAAAACCATTTAACCACATCTGCTGCTTGATGGTTTGGATCTGATGTGGGACGTCTGAATGGACAGTGGTACTAAGCTTTGATTATGTCTTTACAAAAAGAGCCAATAAAGTAGTGTTTCATTGGTTTGGGTTGCACCATTTAAACTTAAGTCATGTCTAAAGACTTCTCTAAAGTTGAGGGAAACATCTGTAGTGCCAACTGTGTCAACAGGAAGTCATAAGCTGTAACACAACTTATGCTAACACAAACAATATTATTTAGTCATTCTCTGTAGCGACATTTTTTGTAATTAACTCAATTATTAAACAGCCTTGGGTCAGTTGGGTCATATGACATGTTAGCCATATTTTATATTAACTCAGTCTAAACTGGTGATATATTAGCACGCTAACGTTAGCTTTGTTCCGTTAGCTAGGCATTATTTACAGCTAGGAGGTACGGGATGTAAATATTGAGTAGAAACTGATCTCTGTTTGATAAAGATTTTTGTAGAGCGACCTGTTTTATTTTAGTGATGTGTAGATTTTGAAGTGTGACAGTAAATTAACACTACGAACGGGTGGTGCATCTGGCTCCAGGTGAGCACAGCGGGTTAAACTAAAACTTCTAACCAACTACTACAAGTTTCAATCATGTCTTCTGCCATATTCGATGTTTTAATGGTTTCCATTTGTTAACGGGTTTCTTGTTAGACAACTGGGATGACACACGTCAGCTCTGCGGGCTGTTTAATGAACTTCATATTTATTTTTCTGTCTTGTTCTGGGTGTTGTTCATTCGATGATACCTTTATATGTGCAATATATTGTAGACCTCCATGTGTAATAAATGTCAAACTCATAATTAAAGGCCAGAGAAACACTTTCTGTCAGTCTGTTTGTCCATAAGTCTGTATGCCACCAAGCAAACACTTCATTTCCTTCTATTCTATCAACTACTGCACTAACTGAGTCTGTATTTACTCAGTTAACAATAAGATAAGAAGATTACTTTTCTATGACGAATGTGCATGTATGTCTGCTGGGTGCATATAACTCAGTATTTCTGTCATTCTTTCCTTTTGTTGACATGATAGAGAATTCATACGCTGATTTGAGTTTGTATTAAACACAATTATGAGACTAAAGTTAAGTTTATGTTGAGATTACGGTCAATATTTCGCCTTTTCACCCGCAAATCTGAGGTCTTTAGTGATTTTCTATAGTCAGTGAGACAGAGAAATATGAATGACTTAAAGATGTAGGGCGACACCTGTCTTAAGACCTGGAAAATAAATTTATGGTCCCAAATAATAATTTTTAAAAAAACAAAACATTGGCGGTTAAGAATTTTATGCAGCTGTGAGAGGAGACCTTCATATTGGAGTGACCAAATAAAACACCAGTATGATCAACTATGACAGTCAAAGTCTACTATAGACTACACTAAACACTCTATACATGTTTCTCCGCAACTGACATTTAATTGAATTATGATTATGTTTAATTTTACAGTACTTGTCATTCATCATTTAATGTTTTTTTTTTATGATTTATTTTATTTTTTATTTTTTTTAAAGAAAACACAGTCAAAAACAATAAAAAAACAAAACAAAACAACAAAACAAAGGAAACAATAACCTCATAACACTTAGTGCTACCCAATAAAAGGTATAAGGAATAAAAGGAAAAAGGATTCTTCAGAAGAAATAGTATTTCTATATTTTTATAATATTTTGCTGTAAATAAAATAAATACACAGTGTCATTATTTCTCTGACGTTGTTGATCTAATATTTCCAGAAAATGTAATTAAACAGTTAAATTAATAAATAAAACAATCTACATCTCATCGTTACGATGTCACATCGTGTCAGCCAAGATGACTCCTGAGTTTTTCTATTTTTATGTCAGCTTCCATCATGTTCTGGTTTTTATTTACATATAGTTGACACACTTGTGAAACTGATGACTCAGAGTCACACCAGCTGGGAAACTCGTTTCTTTCACTCCCACAGACACAGGTAGACCTCAAACTGGCAACGCCCACCAGGTGAGACCACAAAGTCAGGAAGGAGACAAACGGTTCACATCTTCTCTAAAAGACAGGTGAGATATTTGATTTTATTATAGCTGCCTTTCAACTTTGGAGCAATGATCAGACGGAGATGTGGTGACTCAGATCTTTTATGTGGCTGGTTTTCTAACATGTGAGTTCACTGTGAGGATTAGTGCCACCGCAGCTCTCAGGGCGTGTTTGGGATGCTTTGTTCGACCTGTGAGTCGTGTTGCCTTTGGGAGGTGTCGGAAATATTTGGATTACTTAACGTGGAGGTAAAAACACTGGAGAAACATGGCAACATGAGGTTGAGTGTACATGAGAAGTTTAGATGTAAAGGAGGAGAGGGTGAAAGCTGCATCAACAGTGATGTCTATATTTGTATTTTATATATGCTAAATAAATAATACCGCAGCCTTTTATTTCACATTTATGCAATTTGTGTAAAATATGCCATTAAATATTAGTGTTTTACTGTACAACAGCAAAATACTACTTCATTCTGTATAAACTCTCTTAAAATAGTGTATAAATAATAATTTTACTGTCACAGTTTGACAGTTTTTCACCGTAAAATCTACACATTGTACAATGTACTGTAAATAGTAATTGTCCCTGAGTTCATTCAAGGTGCAATATGTAATAATTTGAATTAAAATATTAATTTTTAAATGCAACATTGGGGAAATTACTTTAAAAAGATAATCCGGTAAAGTTATTTATTACTTTATATCAAATATTACGTCATTAAGTGCTCTCTCTAAAAACTAGCTGCATTTTACCCATTGCAATTAGAAATGCCACCACAACAGTACATTTCTACACACAAACACAAGTTGGTCAATAGGTTAGTGTATGTAATGGAGGCAGGATATTTTGCAGTTTAACACAAATAGAACATAATTAATAGATCTCTTTATTATATATATATCACTGTGATTTAAATAAAACCAACACTAGTCACTACACTGTATAGCAAAAACAAACCTGTTGTTCTGTTGAGAGCTGTGATTTCTGAGTTTTTCCGGCGCCCTTGAACGCCTCCTGCGTGCAGATGTTGTTGTGCGGGTGTGGTGAAGTTTTAGGAACTCCTGGGAATGTCGCTGACCGTGAAGGGATCCTCTCTCTGCCGTCTGTCCACCTTCATAATATTTGACTCAAACTGGATGTAAAGTGTCTCTGAAGTGTAGGTAGGTCGGTAGGTCAAAGTTTGACACCAGTCTGGTTTAATTGAGCAGTTTTGGACGTTTATCACTCATAATTTACCGTCTGTTTAAAACGTTGGACGTATTTTCGGCTTTTAACGGTTAGCGAACGTTTACTCAACGTTTCTTAGCAGTTATGTTAATGTTCTGTTCAGATTTAGGAAATGTGAATTATGACACTTCTCCAAATGCTTTAATCCAGTAAATCACCACTGTAACTGTAACGTGTGTTTCCTCCTGTGTTAATACTCATTTTACCTGACAGTTTGTGTACTGAAGTGTTGACATTTAGTTTTATTTCTACAGTTTTAAGCTTTAAAAATTTGCATTTTTATGCCTCATTATACTCCATTACTTTTCCTTGTCCTGCATACTGCTGGAATAGTTACTTCTCAGGTACTTTTAAATGCAGTACTTTGACTAATTTGACTATTTTAGTTTGTGTTATTTAGGCTTGAAACTATTAATTATTGTTTCTTTTTTCTTTCCTCTTTAAATAATTAATTAGTTTGATCTAAAAATGACATATTCAGACTCTGATTCAGACTCATACTCAGACACTTTAAAGGTCCAGTGTTTATTTACAGTATATTGCATTTTTTTATATTAGTGTTTAAACTGCAGTTCCTCAAACGTCCACTTGAGGCTGGATCCAGAAGTGAGTCAGTCTCCATAAGTCCCCATGTTCAAATGTCCAACTTCACAGCAGAAATAAACATGTTTACAGCCTGGTACAAAAAACAGTTTTGGTCTCTATAGCTAATTTCCGCCGTTCATGACAACTGTACTGAGGGTGAATTTATATACAACTCACCTGTTCAGATTATATTAAGGCTTAAAGTTATGTTTAATTGACAGTGGGGCTGCTTTGATTGACAGCTGGGTGCCGTTACAGAAGGCTTGTTTGAGCTACCAGGCTGAGACTAGCGCCACAGATTTTAAGCTTCAAAACAACACCTTAGAAAGCCGTGGGTGACGTCACGGATACGCTGTCCACTCTTTATACAGTCAGTCCTGTCCATTCAGGTCAAACAGAGTCAGGGAGCTGCTGTGGTGCATGTTGGCTCACTGGAAAGTCTCTGCTGTAGAGGCGAGGTGGTTGCAGTTAGCAACTACACCTGTAAATGGCAATAGATCCTACAGACTGGACCTTTTTTTAATAATGCCGATTATTATTTTGCTGATTGATTAAACATCTCTTAGCGCTGTCAGCTCCAGTGATGCTTCTTCTTTTACTGAAGTAGGGCATATTGCAACCAGACGTATGAAGAAGTTAGTTCACAATGCTTGAGTCAGAGTACAGAGGAATGAAAGTGAGCTCCTGAACAGGTCGATTAAAGGTTATTAGGATCACAAAATGCCCACAAGAGATTGAGAAAAGTTGAATGACTCAGACGTGATTAATGTAACAAGTTAAGACACTATTATTTATCAACACACCACATAAAGCTTGTTATTTAATATACAAAAGTGAATACTGTGAAGTAGAGCTTTACATTATAGATTAACATGCCAGTTATTTTGCAGATGAACTGGTTAATTGTTTAGTTTATGAAATATTAAAAAATATATTTCTCACATTCATCAGAGCTCACTTTAATGTCTTTTTTTTTTCAGTCTAAAAGCTTAAAATGTTCAATTTACTGTCATACAGACGATTGTGAAACTGCATTCACGGCATTTCTGCTCTGAACGTGACTGAAATTATCAAAATATTGATCGACTCACCAGCATATTGTTGAAGTTTCATGTGTTTTACACTGATAAAACTCCCCGTTATCACTCAACAGTGCAACAGTATTTAGGCTTCTGCTTTTTGGGTGTTTCATTTCCTTTCATCATGTGCTGTACAGTCACTTGACCAGAGACACAAAACACAGGGCTGTGTTTAAAGGGCAGTCCGTGGGTTTGGCATCCCGCTCAGCTAAAAGAGAAATCACGACTTCCTCCCTACAAAACAGAAAACAGATACATATTCACGATCTAAACACTAAAGAAAGAATGTCTGTCAGCTCACATCAAGATTAAGTCTGATTTTCTCACAGCTGCAAAACATTGCAAGAAAATGCAGCTGGTCAGAGCTCGAGGAAAAAAAAAAAAGGTCTCTCCTTTATGTTGCGTTCAGGTCGTATCGTGCGGGTGGTAAAGATGGAAACGATTCTCATGTTCAAATATCATCAACAATCAAAAGTTTTCAGTGTTTTTAGGCCGTGAGTTCGATATATCAGAGCGATGTGAGCGTCATGTCATGGAAGGCATGGAAAGCAGGAGTACAGGGTGATGTGATCATCAACGGCAAGATAAAGGAGATGGTGACGTCTCACACCACACTGGTGAACGTCCAGGGATTGGATATTGAGTTGGTGGGAGCATTCAGATACCTGGATGTTCACCTCAACAACAAACTGGACTGGTCGCACACAGACGTTCTGTACAAGAGGGTCTCAACTTACTGAGGAGACTGAGGTCCTTTGGAGTGTGCAGGACTTTGTTAAAAACTTTCTATGACTCTGTGGCGGTCGTCTGCTGGGGAGGGGGACAGAAAAAGACTCAACAGACTGGTCAAGAGGTCCAGCTCTGTCCTGGACATTGATCTCTAGTTTACTGACTGTAAACCCAGTATGCTCTGACAATCACTAAACAGCTTATGCTGTTAGTTTGTAGTATTAATTGGTAAACAGTACCTGACCTCAGTGGAATGCCGGTATCATCATTACTATTAATTACACCTGTGATTTTCCTGTTAAGACATTTCAGAAGGAATGCTGTGAAGAGCAGAGGCATTCAGAGACGTTCTCAGTACTCAGTTGTCTCTTTTCGTCACCTTGCAGGCACGATGGAGGCCTGTATGATGAAGCCAGATGTCAAAAAGAAGCCGAAGCCGGTGAGATCATTTTAAAATCTAACCTACTGTATCGAGTGTGCAGTACACACTCTCTCAGATCTCACAGTTTAACACGTTTCCTTCTCTGTTCACAGCCTAAACCTCCTCCAAAGCCTGCAGAGGTACTCTAATAAACCTTTGATTAGCTATGTGACGAGTTAATTGTGTGTTTGCCTGTTTGCTGAAGTGTGTGCGTGCAGTGATATCAGTGTTTTATACGTGACTTATATCAAGGTTACATACTTGAGTAATCTGTCTTTACAGATAAAAAACAACGACCCTGAGAGGCCGCAGAAGCCAGCTCCTCTGATGCCTCCACGACCTTCAGACGCTGTAAGTGTTCGTCTCTGTATCAAAGCAGCGTGGGTACTGTATGCAAATGAACACCGTTTAACTTCCCTCCATGCTGCCTCCAGCCAGACCCTCCCCGCTCATTTGCCTTCGGCTCTCGGGCTGTTGATCAAACTGCAGATTGTACTTTGGCATAATCCACTGACAGCCAGATGGAGCGAGAGAGCGACAGAAACTAGGCGGCGCACATCAGATTCTGCAGTTTCAGAAACATATTTTAGTTTTTTCTCTGTTTTCTCTGATCGTGCGGCACCATTTTAAAAATATTTGTGTCATTTGACTGCACAGACAGCCCAGTTTAATAAAGAGACAATCTTCACTAAAGGTTCAGTGTGTTTTAAAATGTAGGGGCTGTATTTATAGAATAGAGCAGAAATTTAATATAATATGAGTAACTATGTTTTCATCAGTCTGCCGTGTTTAGCCACCATGTTTCTACAGTAACAGACAAACTAAATACATTAGTACATTTAGTTTCCACTGTAGTTTCTCCTTCAGGCCAGGAAAGAGAGTATCAACTCTGAAGAACTGAATTTTTTGTGTTTTCTGTGCAGGAACTGAGTCACACACAATACCGGATTAAAAACGCAGCAGCAACAAACAATAAGGTACTGACTGTGTGTGTTGGTGTTTATGTTTTAACAGATGGCTCGCATTACAGAGAAAATAAACATGTGACACAGATCTTTATGCAGAGGCTAGGTCTGTGAATATTCTGGTAAACTTTGAAGACAACCGGACTTTCTTTCTTGTCTGCATTTCTACTGTAATCTATTAACAAAAGATAAAGACGGTGGAAATAAAATGTAAAACCATATGGTGATATATCTTCGTACTGAAATACACGCTTATGTTGCTATGATATTGATATTTAACTAACGTTCTGCTTGCTGCTGTCTTCATACACTTTGTTCATCATTGTTCAATTAGATTTTTATCATCTTTCCCACGTGTGTCTCAGGTTAATAGAGACTCGATACAAAGAGACACAAAAGAGAAACCGTCTGAAACGCCCGTGGTTCCACCCAGACCCACAGAAAAGGTGCGGTACACACAAATACTCCAATGTATAATATAAATACATACACACTGTATCGTGTTTAAAGCCAGCTACAGAGTCGGTAATTGTGGGATGCGTGTTCGTTTTGTCAACAAAGATTTCTTTGGATCGGAAACCTTTTCAGAGTTTCATGTTTCTGTTCCTCCAAATATCTTTTGTTATTGTTCCCTCCGGGCTTTTATATGTGTGCAGGAAATGAAGGCCACAACCAAATACAGCCAACGTAGGAAGGTACAGGCTGAGGACACACAGGTACACACACACACAAGGAAATATGTTACTTCTCGCTTGTTTTCATAAATTTACGAGTCAGTGTCTTTCCTCCTCCTCATCAGAGCTCCAGAGAAAATGCCCAGTCGGAAGACGAAGCCGACTTCAAACAGGTATTTCAGCCGGACCTATTAACACCGAGCCCTGACATAATAGAGTGTTTAAAACGTCTTCATCTTGCTTTGTTGTAGAGTAATCAGACAGTCCTGCCCGGAGCGTTTCGGCGGAGCCAAAAGGAGAAAACGCCGACGTTCACTGTAAGCGATGCACCCGAAGCTCGCCTCTGTGTTGCACCCTTGAGTCCATATTTCCTGAGAGATTCAGACCAAATCAGGCGCTACAGCTAAAACGCACTTCTTCTCTTATTTATGTAAAAGGGGTCATCAGTTTAGTCCGTGGCCGTGGGCGTATGCCAAAAAACGTGACCTGAAACATCTTTTGGGGAAACGCAACCTGATATCACTCAGCTCCACAGTCAGCATGTCACTGAAACCGGGCGCTATCCAGGCCGAGTTCATGAAGTTTCATTCAGTTGTGTCCTCATTTGGTTTATTTCACGTACCCAGTTTCAATGGGTACGTCGTATCTGGCTTACAATCTATGCTGCAAAATAATGACACCAAGACGCTTCCAAAGACAACAAGACAGTCTCGGACGAGGTAGACAGACAGCGAATGAAAGAAAGGCCGTGCAAGCAGTGAGTGAATCAGAGAAATAAACACACCTCCAATACTGCCACACGGACCTGCAGCTAACGCCTGATTTGGTCTGAGTACGGCCTAAATCATCACCTCAGGCGAGGTTTCTCCAGTAAGAGTGTGCTATGACTGATGGGCCTGTATGTATCTTATTGATGTCAACGATGTCTTGCTCATGATCTTGTTTCTAATTTATGTAGGTCACATAGAGACCATAATTATAACCAAAAATACTCTTTGTAGTGTGTTTGAACACATCTTACACCGATCAGCAGCTGGGTCAAATCCTGCAAAGTTTGTGTTTATTTAGACCATTAAGGTCATATAGTACGTATAATATAAAAAAAATATAAATAAGAAATCAATATGCACATAAAAACCTGCAAAAAGCTGTTTCTACAGTCTCCCGTGCTGGTTTTTACAGAGACACATTCATAAATTCAATTTGTTGTTGTGTCGCTACACAGAGAGATTAAACCTCGCCCTTGGGTGTGCACACACACGAAATACACGAGTGTGTATTTAGACATAAAATAGGTGTGTACCATTATCAGTCAATGTTGTAAGTTGTTCAGTGACACTGCCATCAGATAAAACAAAGTCTGAGGACTTATTAAGCTTAAACGTGTGTTTTTTTTATACACACACACACACACAGCCTCATAAAGACAATGTGTTTTTAACTGCAGGTCTTGAATCAGCGTTTGTTGACTGACTCTTTTCTTTCCTCCTCAGAGTTACGTGATCGACGACGGTGACAAAGAGGAAAAAACTGATAATGTCCCGGCCAAACAGGCTCCTGCCATCAAACCGGTGTGTGTGTGTGTGTGTTATATCATGTGTGTGTTACTTACCGTTGACGTTATCAATTGTTTTGTGACATGTGACTGTGACCGTTGACAGCGCGCTCTGAAGGGAGTAATGAAAGGGTTGCAAATCAAGACGTCACCAAAGGTACGAAGCACCGCCCGGCTGGGTGTTTTCTGCTGCTGGTGGCTGCAGCGTCTACTACTGACTTTTATGGAAGTACTGCTGGTTTGTGTGGTGGTGTTGATGGTGGTGGTTAAAAAAAAAAAAACGAGGTGCTCAGACTGCCTGAATGAATCCTTGAGAGTGGATCTTTTATTTCTGTACTGAGTGAAGACGTCAAAGACTTGGCTGAACTTCATCACTCTGCATTTTATATCTCCGTGTTCATGTCTTACTGCTTTTTTTTACCTCCTGGGTGTTTGTTTGTATTTTGGTGTTTACTTTATACTAATACGGATTGATCAAAATCCCAGCAAGATTCTCTGACATGGGTGTCCCTGGTGGCTTAGTGGTTTTGGCATCGATCATGAGCTGCAGTATCCCTGGCACCTTTTCTTTGTCTGCCCTCGCTTCTTGTCATCTCTTTGCTGGTGGCTCACTAATAAAGACATAAATTGGCCCTCCAAAAAACCTGCAGCGTGTGATGAGGTTAATAGAGGAAATACTACGATCTCCATGAAACCTGAAGCGCATAGTTTAAACTTCAGTGTCTTCTCTTGTCTGGTTGTGCTGCTGAAATAACTCAGGATGATCATATTGTGCTGAAGACTGTTGACTCTTCTCTAAGGCCAGCAGAGATCCAAGTCCAGATCCCGGCACGGAGGAAGCAGGCGCCGAAAAAAAGGAACAACCTGCAGAAAAAAACAAGCAGGAAAAGAATGCAGAAGCGAAACAGGTGAGAGGTTTACGTCCGTTTAACTGCCTCCGCTCACATTAAGAAGCCAGTTCTTTGTGCAGTCTTTGCTTTGATGCATAACAGACAGAGAAACCACAAAGTGGACATTTATTCTTTTGAACTTCAGATTACTTTAAAAGTTCTTTACACTTCATTTCCATCAGTACACTGGGGAAGCCACGTAGTAACTATATTTTATATTCACAGTGTACACAGTATTCAACATTTCACACAGGAAAACTTCATTATTTGGTCAGTAAACATCAGATTTCTCTCCCGATCTTGTCGTTCAGGACATTGGAGGTCTGATCGCTGGAATGTTTCGGAAAACTCCCAAAGAGAAATCACCGTTTCCTGCGGTGACGGTAACTTCGGCTCTTCAGCTCATTTTCTGATCATAGATTTTCAGCTTCAGTCTCGTGCCGCCTCATGTTCATTGTTTTTGTTCACTGACAGCTCAGCAAAGCAGACAGCGATTCTGAAGAAGCAGAAGAAGAAGCAGAAGAGAAAAGCTCTGAACAATCAGAGGTACGTCTCAGTTTAGTGGCTTCAGTCTGATGAAGGGCAGTACTCTCCCACCTCACAGAGCAGATAGCTTTCTTCGTTTACAGAAACTTTTGTTTGTGTCCGAACATCCAGCCGCTGCTATGGAATTAGCTCTGATTTGAAAGATGTGACACAGATATGTGAAGAGAGATCTCTGTATTCACGTCTGTGCGTTTAAATCAAAGTCAGGCGCAGAAAAGCTCTGTGAAGATCTGTCACACAGATGCTGCCCACCTATGATTTAATTAAATGTTTCGAGAGGACTTGGGAACAAATGCATTTAGTCTGAGATGTTTTTGGGTGTGTTGTGTTTTGTTTATCTGTATTTGTATTATCATTAACGTAAAATTAAGAAATCATTGTGTGTTTTATTGTACATTTTCTTTTAGGAAAAAGGAAGCTTCTTCTCCGGCATCCTTAAAAAAACCAACAAGACAACAGAGGAAACACCTGCACAGGTGAATGACAAACTCCCTCCTGTCTTCTTAAAAAAGTTCATGTTGATATTTTTCATTTGTTTTATTTGTGTGTGTTTTTTTTTTTCACTTTTCAGGAGGATCTGAGTGTTAATAAAGAGTTGTCTGCCAGCAGTGACAGTCTGTCTGAAAACAAGGTGAGGGGAGCTGTGATGCCAAAGATTAACTTTAATTACAGACCGGTAGACAAAAGACTCCTCGTTGACCTGAACGTCACCAAAATAAATCTTCCATGTGTTTGTGTCTGTCTCAGGAAAAAGGAGGAATATTCAGCGGGTTGTTCAAGAAGTCTCCGAAACCAACTGAAGCTGCTCAGACTGACGAGGTGACGTCGATGAAAATCAAACAAAATCAAAAAGTTTAATTTGTCTCCCGATGATCGCGTTGAACCAATTTATTTTGTGTTTTAGGACCGTCAGTCTCTACATGATGATCTATCAGGCAGCAACGATAACCTGTCCGAAACCTCGAAGGTGAGCTCAGCGTTCATCTGTGAAGTGACAGCAGCATCTAACTTATCTCATAATTTAATTTGTCTGATGTCGGCAGGAGAAAGGAGGATTTTTCAGCGGGATCCTCCGAAAGTCTCCAAAGATTCCCGCAGAAGGAACACCCGGACAGGTAAAAACATTTCCCACATGTTGTAGATGCTCCAACAGTCGCTGAAAATAAAATGTGTCAGCCTGCTGCAGAACTTCTCTGTTTTACAGCGAACATATTCAGGTCAGATACAAATGCCTGTGTGCACAGCACAAAAAAACAAAAAGAGAGAAAACAAAGTACAAATGATCTTTGACTGGGTCAAACCACCGAGACACCGTGACTCTGATTATCTTTGTTTCAGGATAAACAATCGCTGCAAACGGACCCATCAGACAGTAACGAGACTGAGTCTGAGAGCAACACGACCAAAGTAAGGAACCCTGAATGATAGTGGTGGCGTGGGGAGAGCTTGAAAACAAGCGCTCCTTGCTAATACCCTGAACCTAACCCTGATTTCACGTCTTATGCGTGGAGAGGAATTATCAGTCGACATAATAAACACAGTAAATGAAGCTTTCTGTTTATCATTGCTCTGCTGTTTCTATTCCAAGTGAAGCAACTTTATTTAATACTAACCATAAAGATTTATGTCTGCCGTTTCTGATGTTAAGCCTCTTTTAGCTAATTTAACAGTTAACCGCGAAGTGAAAAATATAATATTTCTAATAGTTGTCCTCTTCGTTTGTCAAAGGCACATTTATGGTCAATCGCGACACAAAAGCATCATTTTCTGTCAGTAAATCTAAAAGATAATATGAGAATAATCTGTAAGAGTTTTAATTGTAATTTTAAAGCTTCACATATTTGAACAAACTCTCAAACTATTTTTAACATTTTTACAACTCAGACAAAGAAAGGTTTTCACAGAGTTTTTTTCTTCACCAGGAGAAAGGAAACGTTTTCAGTGGCATGTTCAAGAAATCTCCCAAACTGTCAGAGGCTCCCCGACTGAAGGAGGTAAAACATTTATAAACTTAACTTCTGCGAAATATCAGAAAAAAGTATCACCTGTGAATCTCAGAGTTTTAGTATTGTACATGATGTTTTTGGACTCTGTGCCTGTACCTGAGTGAATGCACTTTTGAAGCCTTGAATCTGTTGAATTGTGAGTTTAACCTCTTTTGTGTCGGTAACCGGTTTCATGTCTGTCTGTAGTTGGACTCAGTATTCATGCTCGCACAGGTCGAGTAACATTTTTGTTATCTTTAGGGTGCAGAGTCGCTGCACAGCGACTTCTCTGCCAGCACTGACAACCTGTTGGAGAACAAGGTGAGTCTTCATTAATGAAGCGACACATCCTCCCAACCCACCCACAGACACCGCATGAGTCACTGTAACATGATAATGAAGTGTGAGAAAATATATCTGAAGCTCCGTGGTGGAAAAGTTCATAATTCTGAAATTAAAGACAAAAGTGGTCAGTTTGCTTTGATGTGTTTTTCTGCTCTCTGTAGGAAAAAGCGGTTTGTTCAGCGGACTCCTCAGAAAGACAAAAACAGCCGGAGAGGTACGTCTCCTCAGACACAAAGTACAGACGCTGTAATAACAGACATGGGCACAAAAAACCAAACTGCCATCATGCCGGTTTGTCGAGCGCGGGTTCACGCTCTGTTTGTCTTCTGGCACACAAAAGCACACACGTCATTAGACCCAGCGGGCTTTTTAATGGTCCGTATCATTAAAGCTAATATAGAGAATGGAAATGGCTCAATTATCTGATATCATGTGTTTGTTTACTCCTCATTTCATCTCATCAGAAAGCAAACAGACGCACCTGTAACTAAAAGTAGTGTATGTTCCTCCTGAGTGTGGCTTAATATAATTAATATACGTTGTCATCGTACAAACGGCGCACAGTGTGAGGCCTGTGTGCGTGTGGTCGCCTCTTATTTTTATTTGGTTGCTTTATTACTTCCTTCACGGTGGGAACCACACATCTAGACACCGTCTGTTCACAAAAAATCTCAAATGTGGACTCGTCAGATTTCCACGCTCAAGCAAGTGTCCGAACTTTTGAATGGCACTGTAAAAAAAAAAAAAAAAACACGCGTGCTTGTTGGCACGTGAGTATGACCAAGTGGAGCGCAGCCAGAATGATGCATCTTCTTGTATGTCCGCCATTGTGCTCAAAGGCTGTAATTTAGGAGCAGCAGAAGTTAAATCATGACAGACGTGACATAATTGTTTTTTTTTACCCTTTCTTATGTCTGTTTCTGAAAGTTTTAATTCTTGTTTCAGGAGAATCTGTTGGCACAGAGTGATCTTTCAGCGAGCAACGACAGTCTGTCTGAAGCCGCCAACACAAAGGTAAAAACACTCTCTGGCATCTATTACACGATCTTTTTAATAATAATTTTAAATTAAACATGATTCCTTGATCCAGTTTCCATGAACAAAAGACACCAGAGGGGCTTGTTTTGTTTCGTTCCTCGAATCTGATCCTGAGGGCGAACAATAAATCAAAAGCAGCACAGAGAGAAAGAGAGGCCGACAGTCCTCGTGGGAATCGTCTTGGTTATTTATGATAGTTGGACTCATGACTAGAGCTGAAACGATAAATCATTCAACAGAAATGTATTTAGCAATCGATTAGTTGTTTTTCAAGTGAAAAGGCCAAAAGTTTCAACATCATTCAGCTTCATCGGCTTTTCTCTGTCTTATGTGAGAATAAACTGATTATATTTGGGTTTGGACTGTCGTTGAGACAAAACAAGTGATTTTCTTACATTTTATATACATTAAAATAGATTTAACGTCGTTCTGTTAAGGACCAAACTGTGCATAAAGCTCATTAAAGTAACTCATCTTATTTATAAAAGTATTTTATAGCTTACAGATGCATAAATTGTGTCTGATACTTTCCTTTTTTTTTTTTCTATAGTTAAATCATAATTGTGTGAAACTTCATGTATTTTTCTAATGAGTTCATTTGCTCTATGTCTGGAAGAGAGAACGTGTAAAATAAATAACCAGTAATCTGTGTTTCAGGAGAAAGGAGGTGGAATATTCAAGAAGTCGTCCAAACCTGCAGACGGTCCTTCCACAGAGGAAGTAAGAAGTTTTTCTGCTCCCATTCAGTCCGTTAAACAGTAAATCAGTGTTTTGAAGTTGATTTAAACGCTTTTTTTTGAATCCCATAACCAACTCTGTGTTATTTCATAAAAGTGTATTAATGTCTTAGTTGTTTTCATCTTTTCTCAGGAAAAACAGCCACAAGATGATGAGCTGTCAGGCAGCAGTGAAGCTCCGTCTGAGAACACCAAGGTGAGTTTGTTTCTTTTTTTATGCATCGTTTAGAAAACGGTCCTAAATAACTCGAGAGAGACCAACGACTGTCTGAATTTGTGCAATTTAGGAGAAAGGAGGAATATTTGGTGGAATATTCAAGAAGGCTCCCAAAGAAGCTGCTCGACCCGAGGAGGTAAAAGTGTCGTCCAGCTCTTTACTGCCATATTTCTATATCTAGACTTTCAAATTTAGTCAGAACATATGATTAAAAACTAACAAGTTGTCGGTGCAAATTCCATATTTCTTTTTAAAGATTCCTTAAATCTTTTGATTGTGAATTAATGATATGTGTATATTAATGCAAAACCTCTGATCGCTTCTTACAGGACGAGTCTCCCGACAAAGAGCTCTCAACCAGCGACGAGAGTCTGTCTGAGAACAAACAGGTCAGCGAGTTAAAACTTCGAGATGATTAATGACTTTTTAACGAAACGGAAGTTTGATTTATAAAATCTGTTTCATCAGGAGAAAAGTGGAGGGTTGTTCAGCGGACTCCTCAAGAAGACTCCCAAAGAAAAGGCAGAGTCACCGGTAAATTACCCGGATGTGCGATTAGTTTCTAACTTTCCTGCTCACAATTCAGCATGTTTAATAAATTATTATTTTTGTATGTTTCAGGACAGAGAAACTCAGAAAGAGCTGTCTGCCAGCAATGACGACCTGTCTGAGAGTAACACCACTAAGGTGAGCCGCAGAAAGCAACAATAACATGTAGATAAAATGTCTTCAGAGGCGGCGTTCGCTGACACCAAACTGTTTTTCAGGAGAAAAATATTTTTAGCAACATGTTTAAGAAGCCGCAGAAACCAGCAGAGGGCGCTGAAGCAGACAAGGTACTCAGATTAGAGTCACTTGATTTTAATTTTCTGTTTATGGACGCAGCAGATTTTGATATTTCACTGTTTTCTGGTTTGAATTCAGGAGTCGGAGGCAAACAGTGAATATCAGTTATCTGCTAGCTGTGAGAATCTGTTAGACGCCACCGCCACAAAGGTACTTCAGTCTTTAAATTGTTATATAATAGTTGTAATACTTGAGTGAAGTGAGTGAAGTCTGATTCAGATTTGTGTTTCAGGAGAAAAAAGGAGGCCTGGCCAACATCTTCAAAAGATCGTCCAGCATCGACAACCTGTTTGACGAGGTCAGTGTCAACGCTGTGAGCACTCACAGCAGCGTCTTCGCTACAGTTTTAAGTCACCACTGATGTTGTTGCTGCACATGACAACAGAGTCAAAGTAACAAAAGTCTACAGCATGTTTCAAGACACTAATTTGAGGTACCTGGTTGAACCATAAACACACACCTGTTTAGTCTTCCAAACCTACTTTCGCCGTCTTCACAAGCCGATCGAGAGATCGTCAACCAAATCCCCCAAAATTAAACCATGTTAATAACTTTTAAAACTCATCAGGAGAAAGGCGGGCTGTTCAGTGGACTGAAGAAGAAAACACAGAAAGCGTCTGGAGAAGAGGCGGCTGCAGAGGTGAGTGTGTGTGTGTGTGTGTGACTAGTTTCACTGTCTGTGGTGGCTTTTATTGTACATATTCAAATAACGTCCATTTTTATTCTTTCAGGACAAAGACGAGCTGACAGCGAGTAACGACAGTCTGTCTGAAAACAGCGGCACCAAGGTACTGCGATGAGAAACGCTGGTGTCAGCACTATAAAATAATCTGTGTATTTTATTTACAGTCTGTAGATACAAAATGAAATGTTCTGATTCATTACAGCTGTAGTTTTCACTGCCCTCACGTTGTTTGATGTCTGCTTTCAGGAGAAGAGTATTTTCAGCGGCATGTTTAAGAAACATAAACCAGCTGACGGCGCCACAACAGACGAGGTACAGTAATGACCCTTTTACATAGAGTTTGGACTTTTATATTTTGTATTTGTCTTTTTCAAGTTTCCGCTTCTGTTCAGGAGTTAGACCCAGGCGAGGATAACAAGTTATCTGAAAACGTGTTGGAAGTAACCTCATCAAAGGTACGAATGTCGTCCGGCGAGCGCAGACTTTATTTTTGTGCTTTCCTGCTGAATGACTGTTACCTCGTGTTTTTTCAGGAGAAGACCGGAGGACTCGCAGGGATCTTCAGAAAGTCTCCCAAACCAGCTCCACGCTCCATCGTCACAAAGGTGACCAGATAAACTCACTGATGCGTTTGATTAACGGCGGTTTAGTCGTCTGCGAACGCTCTCATTTAGATCTTCAGCGAGTTAAAACAAACCCGACCTGCCTGCTAAATGTTGAAGTTTTTGTTTTCCAGGATCCTCTCAGCGACGCAAAGGAACTGTCCGCCAGCTGCGACAGCCTCAATGATGCTGACGAGGTAAAATTTAGTCCAAGCCAAGCTTTCTTCTTGCCTCTTTCTTCAAGCATTGAAGCTCTAGATTCTCCACCAGCAAACATTATAAAGGACTTTAAATATCAAAGCTTCGATGTGTATTTTTAAATATCTGAGTAGGTTTCTGGTCCCTGTGTTAAGCTCCGTTGGCACCTGATGTTCCCCAACAACTTCAGTGATAACTCTATAACACCGACATTTAAAAGTGAATTCATGTTTTTGTTTTAAAGGATTATTTTGCTGTGGAGAACAGTACCGAAAATCTTGTTGAAGCTGCAGGCACCTCCAAGGTGAGTCTCGTCGGGTGTGTTATTCTGTTTACATTTCTCATGCTCATCTGTTTGTGACTCGAACGATGATTCATGTTTTTTTTGTTTTTTTAACAGGAGAAAAAAGGAGGGTTTGCTGGAATTTTCAGGAGGACGCCCAAAACTGTCGAGGTACGATGTTATCGCTAACAAGGTCGACTACTTTCAGATCCAACCTCTCGCTGCAGGAGGGACAGAGTGCACCGTGGTGACTTTTCCACGTATAAATTCATCGATTATTTCTGTCATAAAGTTTCCAAAGACACGACCTACGACACCGCTGTGAGAAGCTGTAAAGTCTTTGAGTTCAAGTATCAAAATCACATAGTCATCATCAGTAAACAGACTGTAACAGCCTGCTGGCGACTCTGCAGTGTTTTGAATTTTCACTGCAGTCCCGATTTTTAACCACTAGATGTCACAGTTAGCAGCGTTACATATTGATCCTTTAAATCTGATTTATTTGTTCATTTGTTTTATTGTTTTTTTGCTTTCTGACTTTTATTGTTTGATCATTTGTTTCTTGTTATTTTGTGTTTTTGCTTGTTTTGCCATGAAGGGTATTTAGCAGCACTTGTTTGTGTTCATAGTACATGTAGACTGATTTCTGATCTGTATATTAGAGATTGTCAGTGAAGCAGCTGAAGATGCTCTGACTATAAAAACATGTTCAGTGATCTGATTTGAATCTTTGCTGTCTCTGCGGTCACGTAACCAAATTTAGAAAAAGCAAAAACTCATTTATTATACTACGATTGTGTATAAATACAAAAAGGTTAACAGCTGTCATCTCTCCCTCTTCGTTCGCAGGACAGTGAAGACACGGAGCCGCCGGCGGGAGGCGGGCTGAGACGCAGGAGAACCATCAAGAAGAAAAGACGAGTGAGTCGTCGCCGTTTACTTTAAACATCCTGAGACATGAGACGAATTTCTGTATCCACACATGACAGTAAAACACCTTAATGATGACGGAGGCTGTTTTTCTTCCACAGCTAAAGTTCTTCGTCGATAAAATCTTCTTTTCTTGTTTTGTTTCTCAGGTCGTCTCGTTCAGAGTCAAGAAAACTCTCCCCAAAATGCCGAAGCTTGGTGCTCAGGTTTGTACGGATCTCTTCTGGTTATTACTCGCTTGTTTTTTGCACCTTGTTCCTGTCCTACATCAATACAGAGAGAAATATCTGAAACTGGATGCAGATATCGACATGCTGAACATTTCTATATTATTTTTGATTGATTCAAAAATTATAAAAGTTATAAAAAATTCAGATTATTTGCAGATGCATGTTCGATCTCTACAAATATGTCTCGTCCTCTTCTTGACTCACATTTCCTTTTCTTTGGTTACTGTTCTTATAATTAATAATCTGTGTTTATGTTCTCATGCTGACTTGATCACATCGATCATTATTTTTTCCTCCACAGAGTTCAGACAAGATGCCGATTATCGAAGAGGTCGTTGAGCTGCAGGACCTGAACCCAGCACAGGTTAACAAGATCACATTAATAAACAGAGAACAAACATTTTAGTGAAGCAAATATTAAATCTCATGCAGCTGTGTATCTTTAAAGCGCAGCGGACATAATGAAGATGTTAAACACTGTGTAGCATTTAAAGATTTTTTACATACATAACATCATATCATGTTTTATTAGACACATTAAACCACTAATGAACCTCATTACTGACCTCAGAGCTGCTCATGAATCTGTGTGAAGCTAACAGACACACGGGTAGTGACAGATATTAACTTTGTGTTTTCTCAGGAGAGCTCAGTCGAGGTCCAGCTTGTGGAGATGGCCGCTTACCCGACTGAAGAAAACCCTCTGGAGTCTGAACAGGTGTGATACAGAAACACTTTCACACCTGTAGACTGATTCATTTAATCTGAAGAAGTCACATTACAGTCAGTGACAGCACGTCCTGCAGCACTTTAACTCTTATTGTTGTTAGTTGGTCCGCTTTTCTTTCACACCTCAAACAAACGAGAGTCACAGAGGTGGATCGAGGTGCTCTTTTTCAAACAGTCCCGTTCGAGATGTTTTCAGCTGACAGCTCCTCTCAAACCGGCGCACAAATGAATCGCGCGCTAACGCACCGTGTTTTTGTTTTATCTGACCCGAACAGGTTAGACGCCAGAGCCTCGTCGGTGTTTTAATGTTTCTCTACAGATCTGTCACAGATGCTGTCGGCCGTCTTTTCATTGACAAAAGTCTTTTTTTTTTTTCAGGAAACTGATGAGTTGATGGAGTGGTGGAACACAGTCAAAGGTTTGTTTTGTCTCTTCACGTTTAATCTGTTTGGACTTTTACACACATACATTGATTTATTGATTTATTCATGCATTGCTGCTGCTGCTGCTGCTGCTGCTTTCCAGGCTGGGCAGAGTGGAACGAGACATCCAATTTCCAGGAGGACGATGAGCAGATGTGAGTGACTTTCTTTAATAACTTTATTCATAATTACCCAGAACAGAGTTATTGTTTTATTTCCATTTGATTTCTGCATGCCTTGAAAATCCAAAAACACCTTTAAAAAGTCTTATTTTATAAAGATTAATTATATTGTCTGGAGACTGACCTATAAACTAAAAGTGGAATTGTTGTGTCAGTGGATTGAGCATCAGTTGGTTAATCCATACGTTGATTTGAGGTCATGTTAATATAATTAATTATATCGTACCAGACACTTTTCAGTCCTTTACATCTGTCTCTGCAGGGCGATGGAGCAGGCAGCTGATCGTGTCTACATGGCCGCCCGTCTGTTCGTGCGTCTTTTCAACCAGCGGGGGGCGTCCTTACAGCACCGCATCCTGGAGCTTTTGGCTCTGGCCGACGCTGCCGATCAGTTCCACAAGAAAACGTGGCGGCCGCCGTGGGCGGAGGGGTGGCCAGCGTCGCGGGCAGCGTGGCAACGATCACAGGCCTCATCCTGGCGCCTTTCACCTTCGGTGCCTCTATTATCGTCACTGCGGTGGGCATCGGCGTGGCGACGGCGGGCAGCATCACCTCAGCGACGGCCAATATCACAGATACAGTTCACTCCAACATGGACCGAAAGAAGCTGGAGAAGATGATCCAGGGCTACCAGGAGGAGATCAAAGACATCAGAGAGTGTCTGGAGTTCGTGCAGGTGAGGAGATGAACCTCATACAGCTGTTTGCAGATGTGTCACAGGTCCAGACACAAAAACTGTGCAACTAGAGCTGAAATGGAGATTCCTTAGAAATGTTTTTGGTTTTAATTTGTCAATTATGTTTTCAGTTAGTGAGATTAAAGTTCAGCCTATAAAATAAAATAAATCAGCATTTATCAGGCTACAACCACTTCTCAGAGTTCAGAGCTCAGTTATCTCAACCGTCAAACCAACAGGTGCGTTTTTGCATTGACAAATGATAGCAGCAACTGCTAAAGCTATTTTTATTACATGAAGTAAGGAAGGAAATGTTAGATTACACATGTGAATAGAGAAAGGAGAAATATGTGTGACATCCCGGATGTTTAAACAATTCATAAAGACTCTGACACGACTATTTGACATATAATCCAACCTAAACAAGTACAACAACCAAGCAATCTGATTGGTCAACATTTAGAAATGTTTATTTTGAGAACAAATTGCCCCAAAATATGAAACGTTTTGATTGTATATTTCATTTAAGTTGTTTAATTGTTGTATAATCACAATATTCCATTCAAGGGCGTGCTTTAACGTCAATACTGGCACTCACTGTCGTGCAATAATGACATTACACACTCATATTGCTTAATTGTTGCAGTGATACAGCTGAATCAGCTCTTCACCTGCAGGGTTTCTTCTAAATAATACAACAAACACGACAGAATGACATCAGAATATTTTAATATATTTCATACGCGGGTTTGTTTTTTAAATTAAACTTGTGCTATAAAACCAGGAATGAATAGTTTTAGCCTGTAAATGTATTAATCTAAAAGATCTCTCCTCTCAGTGCTGACCCTCTTGTTTCTCTGTGACTCTCGTAGGCCGGTATGGACACCCTGCAGGAGTGGGACTTTGAAAAATACTCAGAGAGCGCCGCCAAAAAGGCTTTAAACCACAACTTAAAGCACGTGATGAAGGAGGGCGGCCGTGCCGGGAAAGCCCTGATGATCAACACCGACAAGCTCATCAGCACCGTTCAGGTTTTAGGAGCTGCAGGCGGCGCCGCCAAAGCCGCCCAGGCCATCAGCGTCACCACCGGGGTGATGTCAGCGCTCTTCCTCGCTCTGGATGTTTTCTTCCTCGCCAAAGACTCCCACGAGCTCCGCAAGGGCGCCAAAACTAAGTTCGCCACCAAGATCAGGGACGTCTGCAAAGAACTGCAGGACGGCCTCCTGGAGCTGAACAAGGTGAAGACGCAGCTGCAGAAAACCATGGATGGCATCGAGGTGGAGGAATTCGAGGAGATCGAGGAGGTGGAGGTGGAAGTCGACGACGACGATTTGGAGTCGGATCCAAGAAGCTGGCCGAGCTGGAGCAGGAACTGGACCTGCTGGAGGAGAAACTGGACAAGAAGCTCGAGGAGGAGCAGAAGAAGAATAAAGAGATGGAGCAGGAAAAAATGAAAAGTAAGAAGGAGAAAAAGGAGAAGGAGGAGACAGAGAAGAAGAAGGAGGAGGAGGAGGAACAGGGTGATAAGAAAGAGGGAAAAGGTGAGGAAAAGAGCAAGTCTGAGTCAAAATTAGAGAAGATTTCTGATGAGGAGAAAGAGGCGGTCAAAGCTGAAAAAGAAGTTTCAGAAGAACAATCTCAGAAAGGAAAGAAGAAGGACAAAGAAGCCGAGAACCGACTCACAGCCGGAAAAGAAAAATACGAGAGCAGGCGAGACACAAAAGAAGACAACGGTACGAATAAAAAGACAGACGAGAAGGAAAGAGAGGAAATGAAGAGGAGATCAGGCGAGTCAAAGCGAGAGGAGCAGAGCGGGAAAGCTTACAGTGAGTGGGTGAAGACGGGGAGAGAGAGTGAGAGGAGTAAGAGCGGCAAAGAGGACGAAAGAGTCACAAATAAACAGAAAGATGCCGAAGATGGGAGTACGAGGAGGCACAGCAGCAGCAGGAGCGACAAAGACGGACACCACAGGAGCGAAAGAGGGAGCAAACACGAAGCGAGGGATAAAGAAAGAGGCAGCAGCCGACACAGTGACAGGACGGAGAGCTGGAGGAGGACGGAGGAGGAGGAGAGAGGAGTGAAGGACTGGAGAGCTGAGGCGAGAGAAAGCAAGGAGGTGCGAGAGTCTAAGAGGGAGGCGACGAGGGACGATCACGGAAGAGGCGACGCGAGGAAGGAGTCGCATCGGAGTCACAAAACCGAGGAGAGGAGGGAGCATTCGGAGAGAGAGTCGGGGAGCAGAAGAGAGGAGTCCAGGTCAAAGAGGAGTCATCACGAGAAACAAGAGAGCAGGATAGAGAGCGCGAGGAGGCAGTTTGAGAAAGCAGGAGGCGATGACGAGAAGGAGAAGGAGGAGGAGGAAGAGAGGAGGAAGAGGAGAAAGGAAAGAGAGAGGAGAGGAAGCGACAGAGACAGAGAGCACGAACACAGCCGGCGAGGATCTCGATCACGCTCCAGCGTTTTGCTCGAAGACGGGCTGTACATTTAAAAAACGGTCAAACATTAACTCCACCCGACTGACACGAAAAAAGGAAACAGAACTACTAATCAACCATACATCGACCACGTTTAACTATAAACAGGATGTTGAAGCGGGAACTGAGAGTTCAGCTGGACTTTAACACAATGCTCTGTTATCGTGTGTACACGGACAGAGTTCCTCCTGTTGACCGGCAAGTGACTCCTTCCTCCCTTTAAAGGTCGTGTGACCTCTTTAAAGGTCACACAACCTTTAAAGAAAAGTTCAGTCTGAAGTCAACTGAAGTAGCAGTCCACGGTCAGGACTGTGCTGCAGACATGTGTTTTTTTATTTTTCAGTTTCATGTAACAAGAAAATCAATACTTTACTTACTGTACAGGGCCAGTTTGTAGGATTTACTGCCACCTAGCAGTGAAGATGCAGATTGCAACAAATGCATGTACAGTAGGAAAAATTCTCTGCTCAGGGCTGCTGTACAAAAATGGCAGACATAAGGACGACAAAAACACAATGATTCTTGTACTCAGGTGATCATACACTAATGGAAACACACTAATACTTTTTAAGTCAATGAAAACCAAATCCTCGAAGAGGTTCAAGAGGTTTTCATTTAACAGGATCGAACACAGTGTGATGTCTCCAGCGTGGATAATGAATAAAATATTGATCACAGCAGATATTTTGACTTGTCAAACACCAGAAACACTAATAAGATTATTAATCAATGCACAGGGCACATTTTCTGTCACCACTAATCCTGGAGGGACGATGATGTAATGTAATGTAACACTAATGTAATGTTTGTTAACAGCTTCCTGTCACCCCACAGCGCCTCCAAAGAAATATTTAAAGCATGTAAAATACAGAGAGGAGAGGCTGTAGTTGTAATTATAATAATAATTATAATAATGATCTAACGAGGTGATAAACCTTTAAATATATGTTTTGTGTATGTTTTTTCTACTCGGTTACTTTTTTATATTTCTGGTGTTTCAGGGTAAAAACTACATTTTTTTTTTTTCTTATCTGTACATTGTGATGTTGTTGTTGGTGTCTAGTGTGTGTGTGTGTGTGTGTGTGTTACCTGTGTGTTACCAGAATGAATGTTTCTGCAGTGAAATCATCACATTTATCAGATTTTAGTTTTTCTGTTTGTCTCCTCTTGTTACACACGGCTGCACTTTAACCCGACGTCACTTCTTAATGTTTCTGGAACGTTGTGCAATGGTTCGCTCTGTCTGGTGTCTGTTTTTATATGTTGTTATGTTTGTATTTTTATATGTGGGTAAATATTTTGTATGGTGCTGGTTTTTGTATTGACCAAATAAATTATTAGTTATCCGAACATCAAACTGCTGCAACTCTTTTTTTCTTCTTTTCTGACTCGACTGGATTTTATTATTTTTTTAGATTTCATACAAACAAATGAGCCGATTTAGTCTGATAGAAAATAATAAGAAATGAGCTGATTTTATATCAACACGAGTCAAAATACTAATATATAGAAGTATAACAGTCTGCATGAGTACATTAGTACTCCATTAGCACTTTTAATACTTCAATTAATGCAATTTATGATGAGTCTTACAAACTGCAGTACTAACTAATTTCTAACAGAGTACTTTTGCTTTCCTGAGTAAGGATCTGAATACTTCAGTGGAGCTTTCAAACATAAATAAAACAGAAGTAAAACTAATAACTCAATAAAAGCTCTAATAATAAAGGTAAAATAAACTTCCTGTTTCTAAAGGTTGGATTTTCAGACCTTTGATTTGATTTGATTTTTTTATTTTATTTTATTTTATTTAGACTCTTGTTAGAACTTCAGACTCTGTTCAGACTCTCGTTGGGCGGTGCTGTCTGGATTTGTTGACCAAAAAGAAAAAAATACCTGACAGACTCGAGGAGATAAAGTGAAAAGCTGTGAATGAGTGCGTGCGTGAGATTTCTTGTAACTGAAGTATCGCTGTTTGAAAAGTATGTACTCGTTAAGAGGCTGTCTCTGAAGATATCACTGATTCTTAAAGTTAATGTTCACAAAATGACCAAACATTAAAAAAACCTGTGTCAGTCAGTCAATTTCTCATAAAACAGTCGAGGAAGTGGTGAAGTTATTAAGTTATAAAACAGACTAACAAGTCTTTCCTGTTTAAGTTATGACTCTGTTTATCAAAGGTGATGCTAAGTACTACTTATCTAAATATTTTAAGGTGTGACTCATTCTTATCTTGAGTTTCATTTTTATATTTCTCTGACGCTCTGAACGTGAAACAACACACTGGTATAGATTATACTACACACACATATTATGCACATTTATAATAGAGTGTACGACGTGAATATTTTCACTCCTTTTAGAGGTTTTTATTTACATCACATCTCAGTTTAAAGATAAAATGGCAGCGACACGAGGAAATAAGTGGCTCCATAAATATGTTTTCTGCTGAGTCACGTCTGGCATCTTTATTAGTCACCTGTGACGATAGTTTTCTGACAGAATGAGGAAGAGTTTCATGAGATTATATCACGACACAGAACAGTGTCTCTATTATATTTTGACTCATGCTCAAAAAAACTGTATATGCTCCAATGTTTTCATAGAAATTGTATGTACATTTACACACTTACAGAAAAGTATGAGGCGGACTCTGGGGAACAAAAACAACAATTCTTATATTTTCAGGTGATTATACACTAATGAAAACACATTTATGAATATTATATTCAATTTCTGCCCCAAACTCTGACACACTGGACCTTTAAATCTATAGACGTAAACCTGTTGCATCCTCTGGGCACTGTGAATGTTCAATCCATCCAGTCGTGGTTGGGATATTTCAGCACAGACGTCCATTATATTTATAACACAGCACACATGCACGGTGCAAAGATCAACTCTGAACGAGCTCTTCATGATAACCCGATTTGCATCTTCAACTCAATGAGTTTTTTCATAAAACTGAATAAATCATCCATAAAAGAGCAGCGCTCTCACACTTTCTTCAAAAACATGCTATAATTGTAGTTTTGTGACTTTGCTCTCAGTTTCTTGGTGTTAGTTCTGTCTTTCTTTACAAAGAGCAAACATTCGCTTTCAGCACAGCCTGTTTGAGGAGTGTGTGTTCCAGACCTACAGAACAAACACTATTACGCTACACAGAGATAGTCAGACCTGCACAGCCCTGCAGCAGGTTCAATATGACATCAGTGTTAGATAACAGTCTTTTCACATCATTAAGACAGTTCTAGTTTTAACCTTTTAAGTGAGCGTGAAGGAGAGCATGTCATTTGAAGAGAAGAGTTTTAAGACCTGAAATTGACCCCTGTTGTCGCATCATCAATATGAACTATTAATCACAACTTTTCAAGTCATTTTTATGTAAAGTAACATTTAAATAACATCTGAAGAATCATGTTTACTTAAGCAGTTTGACGTCAGTACTCTCACTGCTGCTGGAAATTTCCCCTTTTCAACAACCTTCACTGCCTCCAAGAGAAAAAAAACGTCTGTGACGTCGCTCGCAGGTTGTGAAATCGCCGTTTTTATTTTATTTTGTCTGCCATTTTCTTTCAATCATGGGTGCCAGGAAACCTAAATGTGGGTCAGGTAAAAGTGGAGGGTGGAGTCGAGGCAGGCCGAGCAAACATGCCATCTGCTTTTTCAGCCTTGATGTATTTATTTTATGATAAAACCAGTTGACTTTCATACAGACACTAGCAGCAGCATACTCAGGTATCTCCTGCTGGGAGATTTGAGCATCACTGTCGCCTCACAGGGAGAAGGTTCTTGGCTCAAACCCCCGGCTGAGGCATTTCTGTGTGGAGTTTGTCTGTTTGCATGATGCAGGTTAACTGGTGACTCTAAATTCACAAAAATTGGCATCAGCGGGTCGAATGACGTCTCAAACAAGCTCAAACAAGCCACCTGTAACAGCACCTACCTGTCAATCAAAGCGTCCATGCCCTTAATCCTGCATAACTTTAAGCCTTAATATAATTTAAACAGGTGAGTTGTATATAAATTCACCCTCAGTACAGTTGTCATGAACGGGGAAATTAGCTATAGAGACCAAAACTGTTTTTTGTACCAGGCTGTAAACATTTCTGCTGTGAGGTTGGACATTTTTACATGGGGACTTATGGAGACTGACTCACTTCTGGAGCCGGCCTCAAGTGGACGTTTGAGGAACTGCAGATAAGGTCATAAAAAAGATGGATGGATTCAGGGACTTTCTAGCGACAGCAGCACATTAAACTTTAGTGGCATCTAGGCGTAGGTGTTGATTGCAAACCTGTTGTTCCTCTACTTAGCGGGAAAGATAAACTCCGTTTCATGTTTGTCCGGTCTGGGCTACTGTAGAAACAAAGGTGGTTGAACACAAATTGAAACATAATTATCTTTAATATGTTTAATGTCTGTAAATAGAGCTCCTTAAATCTGACACTCAGACGGGTTAAAATCGATCAAATCGACGCGTCTGTCTGCTTTTATTCCACAGGTTCATCTGTCTCACCACGGATCAGTAACAAAACACAATGTGGGCAACTCCTTCGTGTACTTGTTGGGTACATTTTTAAGATGTCTAAGATGTCTGGCTTTCAAACGCATTTCATGGTCTTTCCACAGATTAAATCTACGTAGAATACAACCTCTTTATATCACTGTAAGCAGCTGTCACTCACAACATCCCTGAATAAAAAGCTACTTTTGTTACTTGAGTAATTATAAAAATATAAACTTCAAGGATACTCTAGTACTTCATGTACTCCTCCATAGTGCCACGCTGTTTTTATTGTGTACTAACAGATGATATATATATATATATATAAGTGCCATGTACTACACATTATCTGCTTGTTCTGGTACAATTCCAGAGTAACTGCAGAGTTTCACATTCACATAGTTTCAGTAAAAACTGGTTCTTTCACTTCACGTTTCCTTTGTGGTAATTATTCAGGTTACCTGAGGTTAGACCAACTCGACGCTGATAAATCAAATGTTATCTTTTTATTTTATTTACAAAGATAACACCGGTTTCTTCCTGACAACAGATAAACAAAATAGCATGTTTCTTTCTTGTATGTAAAATTCTTTTCAGGATAGTAATCCTTCAGAGTTTCCGTCTGCTTCAAAGAAAGAGTGGCAACAAAAGAAATTTGATCGGTCTGAGCCTCAAGGGAGTCTCACAGAGTCTCACAGTGGGTTGAATATAGTTTCATGCAGGCCCCTCATGGGTTAGGATGAGGGAGAAAAAACAACACATTTTTATGTGTTTATGTGCGTCAAATAAAGTGCATCAAACTTAGATCTGTAGTAATATCATCGACTGTGCCTCGCTGCTCTTTTGTTATTTTAATATAGACTCGACTGAGTCGGATGTATCAGTTAATTTAAAGCCTACAGCTTCTGAGAAACGGCACACAACTTCCTTGAAATAACTGGATAACTGATCCAACAGGAATGATCACAATGTTCCAGAGCCTTAACCGGAATACTGTTTGGCCTCACAACAAGCAAGTATCTGTCGTCATTTTTGGCAAGTAACACTTAATTATGTGGTAGAGTAATTATTGTAAAGAGAAACTAAGTGTAAGATCAAACCCTGAAGGTTTACGCTGTAAAAATAAACTGGCAGCTCTGGTTGACAGAAATTTACTGTAATAAACTTCTTCTAATGTTATGTGAAAAAGGATATTAGTACTATTGAATTCACCTTTAAGGTGTTTTATTCCATAATTTAACCGCATACACATCAGACTCCAGACACAACTTGTCACCTTCAAGAAGTTCTCTGATGATACAACCATCGTTGGACGTGTATCAGAAGGAAATGAGCAGGTGGTGGTCGTCTCAACTCACTGAGGAGACTGAGGTCCTTTGGAGCATGCAGGACTCTGACTAGCTGGTCCAGCTTTGTCCTGGACTGTCCTCTAGACTCCCCAGAGGAAGTTGGGAGGAGGAGGATGTCATCCATCATGAACAACTCCTCTCACCTCCTGCATGAGACTGTTTGAGGCCTTAAACAGCTCCTTCAGCAACAGACCGCTACTGCCACCATGTAAGAAGGAGCTCCACCACAGGTCCTTCATTCAAACAGCTGTCAGACTCTTGAACACCAGCACGACTTTCTTATTGAGTAACGAGTAACAACGAGGTGATGTGACGAGTGAATCTTACATCTGAAATCACCTGAAGTGCTTAAAAAAACAGCGAGTAACCTCAATTATAACAATTTCGAACAATAACTCTGGAGTAAAACTTGAGTTTTGAGTTCATATGAGTGCAAATGAAACATTTTTACAAACAAAGCTATAATACAAAGTTTGAACTACAATAGCCTTCTTTCAAATGTTGAGTTGACAGTTGATTCGGTCGTCAGTCACCTGTTTTGTTTCAGTGAAACTGCTTCCTGAATTACATACCTTCCAGGCAGGTAATCGGTCAGGTGGATTCTTACAAAGGCCACACCCCTCTTTAGGATGCTATATCACCTCCCTCCTCCCCGCTCAGCATCAGTCTTGACATTTGCTGATTTAAATCACCACCGCAGGGATCGCAGAAAAAGCTGAACAGAGAACATTTACACACCTCAACACAAACTTTGACTATCACAGCTCAGGTAAGACTTCAAACTTCAAAAACTAATTTTTATATTTGGATTGAATCACTTTTGTTTCTTCATTTTTAATTATTTATTTTAATTATTTCTAAAAGTTCAATGAGGTTGAGTTTTAGGTTATAGTGACTGATTTGGGGGAAGTGGAAGAATCTTTTTTTACTGTTCTAATGATGATTTAAGTTAATTTAAAGACAACAACATCTTAATTATGAGTTGATTACGAGTGTTTTCTAACTTTATCTCAAGGGTATTTTTTAAGTATCACTCTGTTTCATGACTTATATGAATCTGAGCTGTAAAAACTTAATTATTTTTACATTTATTCACAGATAAAGTACATTTTAATCTCTGAAAATATATCCTGTTTGTGTGTAACTCAAAATAATATATTATATATGTTTTTATTAAACCAAATGTGTTTTCGTAGTAGAAATACAATCACACACTTTGTTAAAATGTGTTTAAATCAGTCAGATTTTTACTTATTAATGTTAATATAAGAAGCGTTTTAAATATCTCTAAGAGATTTCAGCGTATTGGTAATAGAAAAACTCTCAAATCAGACCTTTTTTTTAATCAGATTTTTAATATTTATTTACATGTTTTGATCTTTTTCTGTGCTCTCCTGTCAGGAATGGAAGGACGATTGATCGTGTTGTTTGCTACATTGACCGTCTTTGTGGCGTCGGGCGTTCAAGGGACGGCTCATTTGTCATTTGCCAATAATACACAGGTTTGCTTTCTTTCACTTTAATCCTGTGTAAACGCCACTTTGTACTCAGCTTTGTGCCTCACACATATTTATCTGTTATCTTTATTAGTTTAAGGATTACTTTCAAAACTCATTCATTTGGCATTCAGACATACAACTAACTTTCCACTGAGTTTTAACACCTCATGTTTTTATTCTTCATGTTTCAGTGATTTTATTTAAAGGTCCAGTGTGTTTTAATGGAATATAATATTCACAGCTGTGTTTTTATTTGTGTATAATCATCTGAAAATAAGAATCGGTACGTTTTTCTTACCTTAGAGTGAGACTTTATATCTACAGATGTTACTAGAGTGGACAAGCAGGACAAACACTATTTTCTAGACAGAGCCTTTCACGTTTTTCACGTTTCTATACCAAGCAGCAATTTCCGTGACTGAAAACTGCAGTTCCTCAAACAGCCACTTCAGGCTGGCTCCAGGTTGAGTCAGTCTCCATAAACCCCCATCTTAAAGTGAATGAGACTTTATATTTACAGACGTCGCTGTAGAATGGACAAACCAAACACTGATTTCTAGCACTGAATATATAGAAAATGGACCCACAGGTTTCTGAAGAGCCATTTGAAACTGAAAATCTGTGGCGCTGGCTACCACCATGTTGGCAGTCCTGCCTCTTCTGCCTCCCGGCTAATCTAAAAATTGGCAAAGATCATCAGTGGGCTGAATAACAAACAAGTCGTCTGTAATTGCACCCAGCTGTCAATCAAAGCAGCCACACTGTTAATTAAAGCATAACTTTATAATTAAAATACTTTGAACAGGTGAGTTGTATAAAAATTCACCCTCAGTACAGTTGTCATGAACGGGGAAATTAGCTATAGAGACCAAAACAGTTTTTTGTACCAGGCTGTAAACATTTCTGCTGTGAAGTTGGACATTTTAACATGGGGACTTATGGAGACTGACTCACCTCTGGAGCCAGCCTCAAGTGGACGTTTGAGGAACTGCAGATTTGGCACCATGGAGGTCGCCGCTGGTTCAAACTCCTAAAATCAAAAATGCTTCTAACCAGTCTGGTCATTTGAAGAGCTGCAGTTTTTGGCTTCACTTCACAGCCATGGAGGTTGCATCTTGAGTCAACATCAAGAAAACTCTGGAAACTACAATTCCCCAAATGCAATATAATGCATTAGTATCTATACAGCACCCTTCACAGGCTCCTTGTCTAACTGTAAATTGGTTGCTTAGCTCTTAAACTTAACAAGCCATGTGAAATGTCTACTCTTGTGACTCGGTGTATGAATGACTGCGTGTGTCTTCCAGGTGAACATCACTCGGGATGGTTGTGGAACCTCTAAACTGTGTTTGGACGTACCAGCCGACTGTGATCCATCTACAAACGGCACCTGCCTGTTTGTGTCCTTTGCTGTCACCGCCCCAATGCCTCCTAACGGCACTGACCTGTCCGTCGAGCTGAGGGGAGACATCCCTCAGTCCATGGGATACGTCGCTATGGGACTCACCAATACAAAGGTATAAGGATTCAAGCATATTTTTTTTTTGCTAAATTGGACATATAATTGTAGCTCTTGTCACTTTAAACATGCTGAATCACATATAAAGTCTATTTTCTCATCATCCTTCCAAGCCGAACCTCCTTCTCTCCACCGAATAAGATAGTCCAGATTCACAGAGACCATGTTTGACAAGCATTGTCTTGTAAAGTCAAAGATTTCCACCGTCAAGTTCCCCTCCCACAGCCACACAAATGTAAATACTAGCTGATACCCGACACCTGGCAAATATTATATGGCACCCAGACACGAGCATATCACAGCTCTCATCAAAAGTAAATTGACTTACTTCTTTATTTAAGGTTTTATTGACCCGATCCATTACAAATGGCTCGTTAAATATGTCATGTTGACATTTATTGACTTTATATGTTATATATTGTGCCGATAAAGCTGCCTGAATCTTCAATAAAGGCTGTAAAGAAAACAGCATTGGTAGTTTGAAATACAATTTTCAAACTATTAAAAAAATAGTAAAAAAAAAACGGGTGCTAGATATCTAACTTTTTTGGAAATGATCACAGATAAGATAGATATATGATAAAATAAAAACTTGCCTGTCTGTGAGGGATAATGTATAATGGTAAAAGGTTAAACCACCAACAGAAAAATTATTATAAATCACTGCCAGCTTCCTCGTGCAGTTAATTTACTGAAGGTTAGTTCAGGTTATAATTTCAAGTCATTTAAATTACACGGAAGTAACAAACCAACTTACACAAATACAGTGTCACATGAAGCACATTGTGCAATGTGGAAAATTTTCCGGAATAACTTGACATGAACAAAGGCATGAAACACAAATGAAAACAAGGAAGCAGAAGTAAACCATAATAGTGCACAAAGACTTGGAAAACATCCAGGTGAGCATGAAGGTGAACACACAGACAAAACAAGTAGGGCTGGAAAGTTAACTATTGTCTGGAACATTTCGTAACTTTAATCACTTTTTTCCAAACATAACAAAGTCGTTAGTGTGTGATGTTGGAGTTTGATTGGCCACTCGCTTTAAGGGAGTTAACTCATCTTTTTTTAAACCCACTCATTCTTTCCTCAGGGCAGCACCATGCTGTTCGTCTGTGCACGTAACGGCTCAGACAATGCCACGTTCTTCCGGACGCTGATGAAGAACAGCACTAGTAACATGTTCAAGCCAGAGGAGATTGTAAGTTTGACTTATCACTGTAAAAAAATATTGTTTTTACAGTAAAAAACAGGTAATAAATTCTAACATTACAGTAGAGGGTACTGTTGATTTCACCTTTACGGTTGGAATTTTTATTTACAGTATGAATCCAAATCTTTGCCGTATAATTGACATGAAAATACCATATGAATGGCATATAAAATAAATATAACAATGTTTTGCTGAATGCTGAGCATTTTTCCCAAAAAATGTTAGTTCAAATGATTTCCTCTGTGTTTTCTGTGTGAATACTATCTTTTTACCTAAACTCTGCTGTTAAATGTCCTATTACCTCATTAGAGAGTGACTGAAATTCGAATCATGGCGAAAGACAACGTGACCAGGTGCGAGTTTGACATCCCACGCGTGAACGCCACCCGGAGCAGGAACAGCGACGATACCACCTTCACCGTCACCGCCGGTTCTGGACGTCTCAATGCAGGCAAGTGAATACACATTAACACACACTGTATTTGATATTCCTCTGGTTCACAACATAATTTCCCTGCAGAAACAGCAACAACAATATCGTCATAGAGATTTTCAGGATAAAGTTAACTATTATTATTAGTGTATTAAAATTACACTACCACCACAAGCTTGTATATAGCTTTGATGCTTGACACGTTATTGTGAACTGCACTGCTTTTGTGCAAAGACCCATCCATCATAGAATAAATAAAATAAATAAAAAATCAGATGAATTAGAGGAATTGATGATGATGAATTAGATTAAGACTAGTGATGAATTTGGATTTCCTGCTCTGATACTGATGTACATTATATTTATTATTATATTTATTTTACTGTGACTTTAAGATGCTCATCCATACAGCTGTATAACCTCCCACCGCTCTGTCCCCTCATGTAATTATTCAGATGGTGGAATCGGTGAGTTCAACCCCACCCTGAACAGAACTTTGAACATCGCTGACGTGACCGCCAACAATGCTGCCAACACCACAGCGGCACCCGGCAACTCGACCACAGTTTCTGCCACAACATCCAATGCAGCTGTCCACTCTCATGGTACACAATAACCATTATATGTTTAGGTTCTTGTATTTGGTGTCATAATTTAACAAATTCGAGGGTCATCCACAGAAATAATGGGATAAGGAACAGTAATTGTTCACAGGAAGAAATGTACACCTGTAACCAAGAGAGCCTTTCAGCCAGCTAAACACACAAAAACAATCTCACATCAGGATACATTTAGCAGCTGTTTTGGAGCTTTCGATCACATCCGATTATCTACGTCAACAAATGGACTTTGTCCAGTTGTCAAGGAAATTGATGTCATATGACTCCAGGATCCAGGATCAGCTTGTAAATAGATAGAGCAGACATTGCCAGCTGCTGTCACCATGGGCAAAACTGAACTTTGAAACTCAATGTGAAAATTGACTATAGGCAAGCATACAGTTCAACACAAGATAGGATAAGATAGACTTGATCCCACACTGGGGAAATTCACTTGTCCGCTCGTATACACAAGGTGGATAAGAAATTACTAATAAATAAGAAATATATGGAAGAAATTAAGAGCTTCCGAACGAAAAATGACCAAAGCAACCAATCACATCCAGAACAGCTGGTATCTGTAGCCTATCGAGACCTTTAGATTGGTAAGAAATAAAAGCATATCGTCAGCGTAGAATGATATCTTATGAATATTACCTATAGGGGTGCGTCTAATAGCCTGTCGTGACCTATGGATTGGTAAGAAATAGAAGCACATCGTCGGCATACAATGATATCTTACGAACTACCATTGAGACACCTGTAACAGAAGAGGTGCCTCTAATAGCCTATCGAGACCTTTGGATTGGTAAGAAATAAAAGCATATCGTCAGCGTACAATGGTGTCTTAATAATGGTAACTGAGATACCTGTAACAGGAGGCGTGCAACTAAAAGCCTCTGCCAAAGACTCGATAGCTAACACAAATAATAGTCAATAAGATGATCTCTTGCCATTTGTTAGGACAACAGGCAACAGATTGTTATTGTTATTACAATAACTTCACCCAACTGATGAATGCCTCACCCAAGCTGGAGATATAAATCTCACATAAAACAATAATGAACAAACATTTCCTGATAAACTCCTTTTGCATCTTTCCTTGCCAGCTCTGCTGATCCTGCTGAGTGTCCTCACACTGTTCACCATGCTGAGAGCCTAAGAGTCTCAGAGGAAGCTGTGGCCAGTTGGATACAATGAAGTGAAGCAAATGCGCTGGATTTACGCACGAGTATCAACAAACTATGTATAAAATATTTTTACTTATCTTATTCATACGTGTGTCTCAAGCATCTTTTTATTGTTGTTGCACAATTTGTACCTGAGAAGAAGCTGCAGCTAAAAAATGTAATGATATTCAGGTTATTTGCAAACACTTCTTGTGGTGTTAGTGACCGGAGTGCAAGATGTAAGATGCAACTTTGTTTTGTTTTCAAATTTTACACAGCGCTCAGTAGATTAACTGTGTTTTTTTTTTATAGTGAAGGATTTATACCAGCCACTTGCATGTGTTCTCAGTATTGCCTGTTTAAAGAAAAGGTGTTGGAAATTCTGGTTTTGCACTTGTTACTGTAACTTAATCTAGATCCGCACATTTGGCACCACAAGCAGTTTCTGCAAATGTACAGACTTCGGATGAACGAGTTTTAGCTGTATCTTGGCAGTAGCTCAGATGACAAGCTGCCAGAGTACTTTATGGGAAACCCAAGCCAAGACAGAATGGTTATTATATTTTAATATTTACATGTGACTGTAAAATATTTGTTGAAGGGATATCTAATTGTCCACTTAATCTAAAATAATAAAGTTTAAACTACAGTTGTTTGGGTTGTAATCTTTGGTTCAGCTTTGTTTCCTCTACAAATACGCTGACTAACACCCTGAGGGTTCGGCTGAAAAACCTGTCTAACCATTCAAGCTTGTTGCTTGGACCTTCAACTGGTGGCAGAGCAGATATTTTGACTTGACATCAAATGACAAATTTTAAATCATTTTGAAGCTACACTGATGTGTAACGATGTGCTCCAGGTGCGATCACCTGTGAGGACTACGTAACGTTTTACGGCACCAAGTCACACACCAACAACTATTTCACGGATTTTGGTGAAACTGAATCGTATTTTATGGAGAAAATGTTTTCTGGTTTCCCCTCTGATGTCCTCCGGCTGCTCCGCCTCAACTCTCTGTGAGTTTCCTGATGAACAGTGAAGTAAACTGCTGCCAGCTGTAGCTGCTGTTAGCTAATGTTAGCTGGGCTGCAAGCTCAGAGCAACTGGGGCAGTGTTAGTGGTTGTTCCACAGGCATTTTGGACCACTGACATAAGGAGGTTTTCAGGCCTGAGGAGCAGAGCTGATGTCGTGCCAGAACCGGAGCTGGGCAATGTAACCGGGCTCTATGGACATAATGACAGAGGAGAAAAGACTGAAGAGGAGAGGACCCTGACGGAGGAAGCTAAGAAGAGAAAAGGAGCATGACCGGACAAGAGTAAATCTGGGACTCGCTTTTAGTGGTTGGCGAGAGCTTGGTGAAATAAAAGCTGAAAGACAGACGCCAAGCTGGGCTGACTGCTGTTGGACTAGTAAGTAATATCAGCTGGCTGCTATGTCTTGTGTTGTTGACCTTGCCTGATGTTTGGCTGTTAGCAAAGTTGTCGACCCGCTAGTTTTTTTATCTTAAGTAATGTAAATCAACAAATACAAACTGTCCATATTTACCACAGTGGTATTACACTTGGAAACTGGAGGCGGTACCAATTTCTACATAGGACAGTAAGTACGGCTCAGTTCCATTAAGTATTCCAGTAATAGTCATAGCAAGTCCTCCACTAAGTGGAATGCAACTATTACTATTATTATATATTACTATACTGTGTTTTCGTAACTTTTAGAACCAGCATCCAAAACTAAATCAGCTGTAACCGACTATTCTATATAAATGTGAAGAAAAGACAAAAAAAAAGAACTTTCCATTTTAATATTTTATTGCAATTTATTCCTTTACATTTTAACTGAATAGTATAAAAAACTGACATTAACATACAGACACACAAGGATCAAACAACAAACCGATGAGGAAAACAAACACACTGAACCTAAAAACGGTCTTTTGTAGCTGAATTTTCGTCCTCGCGTTAAGACATGTCCGTCGAGCTGTCGTCTCTGAGAACATTAAACAGTCCGTGTTCCTTCCTTCTCCTGAAGACCAGTAACGACGCAGTAAAAATCACAAACCGAAAACCTAGAGCTAGTTATTCCTGTTACAGTGATACTGGACAACTGGCCGAAATAAACAAAAACTTTAGGGACAATGGAACGACAAAGTGTGTGCACCATGCTCGTGTGTGTTTGTGTGCGCACGTTTGCTTTTTGTATCTACAATATGAGTGTTAAAACAGGAGTCCGAGTTCCTACTGGAAGCTGTGTGTACGCTGCATGCGTCGGTATGGTCCGGGTCTACGAGTCCTCCTCACCGTTGACACTGTCGCCGTCATCGTCACCTTCCACGTGTTCTCCTTCCTCCTCCTCTTCTTCCTCCTCGTCCTCCCTCTCTTGACTCTTCACCTGCAGTTTGAAAAAGCGAGTTTGAATGAGCGACTGATTTAGATATTTGGGGAAAAAGAGCGTCCTGAGTTAGAGTAACATCATTGGTGGGTAAACCATTTTCCCTTAGTCTCACCTCTTCCTCCTCCAGCAGGTCTCCCTCCTCTTCCTCGTCGTCGTCGTCATCCTCGTCCGAGTCGTTCATCTCCTGGCTCTCCCGGTCTCTCTTCAGCCCCTCGTCCTTCTTGTTGCTCGGGTGTGGAGGTGATGTCACTTCGCCTGGCTCCGTTTTTATGCTCTTAGCTTCTGCCAAACAGGAACGCGTGTTTAGAAATCATCGTCCGACATCTTAAACCAGGTTATAAGAAACTGTGGTTGTTTTTATTTATAACCCTTGGTCACATTTCTGCCTTACAGATAAATAAAACCAGCAGAGGTCCGACACTCTCTGATGCCCTTTAAAAACACACTGTGTTCCCCCATACCTGACTTCTTGCTGTGGTCCTTCTCCATGCGCTCCAGGCTCTCCAGCAGGTCGTCCACTTTGCTTTTAATCTGAGTCAACTCCCGCTTGATGGTCTGCAGCTCGTCCACTTTCACTGCAAAGAAGAGAGAAGAATGAGCGTTGGATGAGCAACCTGAGTGTGACAGAGACAAAATGCTCCCATGTAAAAACTTAAACTGAGCTCGGCTTAAACGTTTGTTTGTGCGCAGAGCTGTGACCGTTTCCAATAAATCAAACAAGGACTGTAACTCACGTTTATATTCATTGATAATATTTTGATTAATCGTCTTTAAAATGTTAAAAAACCTGAAGATATTTAAAATAAAGTGAAATGAAAAACAAGTGCAGCAGCAGATCGTCACATCAGAGGAGCTGAAACCAGAGAACATTTGGCTTAATTACAGACTAAAGGTTCATTTGATTATGAAAAACGTTGCTGGTGAGTTTAATCATGCCTTCCACCTTCAGATCTAACAATTACTCAACGAGCTGTGGCTCATTTTGTTTGGAGTCTTAAAAAAAAAAAATCAGATAAGCTTACAACTAAAAGAAGTGAAACCAGCTATTGTGGCTTTGTTGATTTATGACAACTTAATTGTTTCTTATTTGTCCACCACACCTTAGTGCTTAAGTTTAATGGCAGCCTGTATCTTGGTACTTCAACCTTTCGTCACTCAAACTAATGCCAAGCTGGAATGTCTTCGTATTGTAAAGTATTGTTTTGACCTCGTTATTACTCCAAACAGCTCAGACGGTGCTAATATTCAACTCTCATTCATTCATCAGCAGTACTCTGATTACTCTGATAATCTCGTGTGCAGCCGAAACATTTACTTGTTTTGGACGATGAAGTCCTCTGACTGCTCTTGGAGGATGAGGAGAAGCTGCTCTTGGTTCGCCGGCTGCTTCCTCCGCTCAGGCTGACCCGCGGGCGCTTGGACGGGATCACAGCCCGCGACAAGGGAGGAGGGGGAGCGGGAACACGGGACGGGTATGAGTACATTCTAGGACATAAACATAAAGATTACAAGGGTCTGTTCTACACCTTTGGATGCTCCATTTACGCTTAACACAGTGTGCAGACAAACAGAGTGACTGCTGTGCAAAACAGGAAGATGCTCAGATGACTGATGAGCGACAAACAAAAAAGTTTTTCTCACCTGTCGTAATAATCTCTCTGAAAGTCGTAGTCGAGTTCAAACGAGGAACTGCTGTTAAAGGAAGACAGAGAGGAGTCTGAATGAGGAAACACGAAGATGATACTGTTGATGCTTTCCAAAAACCTGTCTTCACAAGACAGGTGGTATTTTTCCTTGATGAGTGCAGTTTAACAGCTGTGACGTGACGTGTTGCCGTGACTCACCTGTACATGTCGCCAGCTGAGCGTTTGGTGGTTTTTGACCTGTGAGGTTTGGGTTCTCCAGCCAGGTTGATGTCTGAGAAAAACAGATCAGCAGTTCAGATTTTGGAAACAGTTTGGCGATTATTTACCTTTAAACTGCATTTTGAGAAATGATCAAAACACCTCGCTCTTATCTCACAAAGCACTTCTGATCCTACATCTCCGGCATCATTGCGGGGTTTGCAATTAAATTAAAATCAACCCTGTCATTATCATCTCCTGCTGTGTTACCCAACAATCATCATTACCACAAGGTAATTTATTGTATAATAATACACAAATCAACTGGCAAGGAACAATGGGAATTTTACAGACTACCAGACATCCATCTTTCAACAATAGATTCATTTGTGCTAGCTCAGGTCGGTGGAGCAATAAGAGCAGGCTGAGGTTTTCTGGAGGGGGGTTTGTTCAGACAGAGGGTGAACTGAAGTGCAACAGCAATGGCTAGTATGAGGAAGAAAATGTATCTGTCAAACATTAAAGCATGTAGATGTTCCAGCAGACACCCAAAAACAAAGTAGTCCAAAAAATGACGTCTGCGGTGACGCTAATGCAAGCTAAGAAGTTGGCAACCATGTTTAAACTGGACAAACAACTTCGCAAAAGATGTGTTGAATAGTTGACGGATGGAAAGTCCTGATTGAAGAGGACCATAAATCATAATTGGTTTCTTGTAAGACTCCCTCCCCTCATTAGGAGGAAGCAGCTAAATTGAACCCTCACCAAGAACTTGTCCGACAATCATCCTCCCGTCCTCCCCGCCGACGGCGGCCCGCGCGTTCCTCTCATTGGCGTATTGAACGAAGGCATAGCCCTTGTGGACAGAGCAGCCCACGATCTTGCCGTATTTGGAGAAGATGGCCTCGACATCCGCCTTGGTGACCAGCAGGGTGTTGAGGTTGCCGATGAAGACCCGAGAGTTGAGGGAGCGCGGGTCGGTCCTGTTGGTGACGTTGCTGCTGGCCATCAGGCTGGCGGTGGTGGGTGAACGACTAACAGGAAGACACACAAGATTCAGATTTTAGTGGCAGGACAAACAGTCAGCCCATCTGAACTATCTGAACTCCTGCTGTCGCCGGGTCAACTCTGCACAGGCCCCAAGCTGTGGACTGTGAATCAGGGCACCATCAGCTGACTTTCCTGGGAAATAAAAACGTTAAATCAAAAAACAAAAGTGCTGACGACAGAGGAGAAAACTGCAGGAAGGGGTTGATATGTCAATTATCTTGTTTGACAAGAGACACGAGCCAAAACCTGTCCTAAATGTGATGCTTTGAAACTACTGAGGAATTGCAGTCAGCCTTAATCTGCATAAAGTGTAGCTGCATTCAAACAGTCTGAAAACAAACATGAGTGACGGAAAACACACAAAAGACTGCACTCACTTCTCTTTTGGCGTCACATGCTCGAACAAATCAAGCAAATGCAGAGAAATAAGCATCATCTGAGGCCTGTACTGACCAGACAGACAGTCTGTGTGCTGATACCAAATTGACTTAAGAGTTTTAGTCACCAGAATAAAAGCAAATGGGACGGTTAAGATAAGTCCATCTGTTTTAGCTTTTGAGCTGTGCTGCTGTTAAAAATGGCTTCTATGGCGCATTCGTTTTAAACCACACAGCAGACATGTACTCAGCTGTACATGAGGTTTAACCTCAGCCTGATTTATCTGGTTTCCCCTCATGCTACACGACATTAGGTTCAAAAAGGAACCTTTAAATCTCACTTTAAAAAGATTCAATATGGGCACAGAGGTGTCAATGTTTTAGTCCTGACCCTGCAAAGTGATGACATCCCGGCTAAATAATCGACAACAGTGTTTTCCACAGGATGGAGAGAAAAGGTGCAGGAGCTGTTTAACTGACAAGACGACCGGTCACGTCATGAATCGAGGTTTCTGCCTCTAAAAAGGATTTTTTTTCCTTGCCACCGTCGCCATCTGCTTGCTCATGGTGTGACTTGTTGGCGCTCTGTAAATAATATTACAAAGACTAGTCTAAACCTGCCCTGTATGTAAAGTGTCAGGCAGTATGTTCTTTCATTTAAATAAAACTCAAAGTCAATTTAAAGCCTGTTTTCCCTCCAATCTACAAACTTTAAAGGATTTTTAAAGCCTCCATGTACATTTTAATTCACTGACATAACGCTGCATGCGTCAGCTCTGGATAACTTCTCTTCTACTCCACCCAAGTGACAGAAACAGGAACTGAAGCCACTCGAATGCTTTTGATGTGTGTATTTTTAAATGTCATGTGTCGGAAAGTCTGAATATTTGTAAAGCTGTGAGGCAGTTTGTGGTTTAGAGCTGGTTGACACCTGACATCTCACATCATTTATTAACTGAAATGGAGTATATTGATGCCTTCATACAGTATTTAATGTGGGCTGAGAATTAAATCGTGTAAATATGAAGATAGAAAGAATGACAACTGTTCATAAAACTGTATGATTTAGCTGTAACGCACCAGTAGAGAACACTTTTATCAATACGCTGCATTCCCACAGAATAAAGGAGGATTTGTGTACGAGTGTGTGACCTGTCCTACTTCAAATATCCAAAAAAACAGGCTGTTATTTACTCTAGTAGACACAGGGGAGGATGTGGGTGCTCAGTGAAGCCCAGAGCCTTGTGAGAGTTTGGAGATGTGAAGTGAGTCCCGATACAGCAAACATTAAAAAAATAAAAATAACAGTAGTGGCATCAACAGTAACGCCCCCTGGCTGACAGGGGGGTCGAACATTCATCACTCACTCCATAGCGTCTGTGTGCAGGGCTGTCGTCTGTCTGATGTTTGACACTGTGGGCTGGGATCAGTTTGGGCTGGTGTCTTGACCTTCACCTTCGCCCCTCGCGATTTATACTGAGGTGACAGAAAACACACCTCAGTCAAGCTGAGCAGGGTTATCTTGTACCAAGTCTTACCTGGTTTGGTGTGTGCGTGCAGGAATTCAAGTGACGAGGTTAACATAGAAACACAGCAAACAAACAAAAAAAAAAAACAAAAACACGAGGTGTGCCTCCAAGAAAATCCCATTATAGCTCGCCACTTTGGGACTGCAACCTGACGCTAATGCATGTTTGAAGTGCAACATCTAATGCTATGAAACAAACTGAGTATACAGTGCAGAGCCAAGAAATCTGAACCTAAAGAAAAGGGACAAAACCATTACAATCATATCACTAAGTGGAATGCAAAGTACGCTGGGTGGGCCGCCGTTGGCGCCCATTAGTCTACGTTTGTGCAGCCCTCGTAAAACACGAGTTTATACTGAATAAACAGCGTGGGTGAAGCAGAGGATCAACTTGAACCACCTACAAGACGTTAATGTCATCTTGCACAACTTGAAACTGACAGAATATGTGGGGTATTATGTTTAGACAAATAAATCTGCATATTTAAATGAGCATAAATTCACGATTTCTGAGTAACGAGGACTTCAAGTCATTTCGTGTCTAAAACGGGTCGACTGGGGTGTCGAATTTAACAATAATCTGTGATGGCTCGGCAGGTACGACTAGACGAGTGAGATTATTTTATGCCAATCTGTAATCTACAGACGTGAGAAGCATCTTTTATTTCATACATCAGTTTAGAGTGACATTACAGACTTCTCATGGATGCATAACTCACGACTAGATGTAGGACTATATAAGGTAAGCATGAGTGCGGCAATTATCAACCACCTCATAAAGACGGACACTAGGAGTTGAGTTTCACCATCTCATCTACCCCCACCAAACTTTCAAGGATTTTTAAAAGGCATTTTTTAAAACCTATGTGCACATTTCTATTCACTGACATAAACCTGCGTGCTTCAGCTCAGGATAATCTTCCTTCTAACTCCACCCAAGTGACACAAATCACAACTAAACGTAGGGTTATATAAGATAACATGAGCACGGCTATTATTATCATCACCATCAACCTAATAAAGATGGACACTAGAGTTTAGTTTTCCCTCCAATCTGCAAACTTTCAAGGATTTTTAAAACCTACGCGCACATTTCTATTCACTGACATAAACTAGCTCAGGATAATCTTCCTTCTAACTCCACCCAAGTGACACAAATCACAACTAAACGTAGGGTTATATAAGATGACATGAGCACGGCTATTATTATCATCGTTAACCTAATAAAAGATATAAGTAGAGGTGGACAGGTTTCTCATTAATGCAACAAATGCTGGGATGCAATGTTATATTACACATGACCTCATAGGAGCGCTCTTTAGTGTCCTGCAAATGGTGTGTTTGGAAGAAATTCATGTAAACACTTTTATTCATTGTCTTCTCTCTCTCCCCGTCTAATGAGCAGACTGAATGGGGTTTATTTGGGGAGAGGGGGTAGCTGTGGCCGAGGAGTGAATGTGATTTGTATTTGATAAACACATAAACAGCCATAATACTCTTTCAGATTGATTAAAACCTTTTAATTAAACATAATTATGTAACAAAGCTGAGAGGCCACTTGGCAGTCCAAAGCATCCAAAATCAGAAAAATCACTCTTCATCACAGGAAGACGAGGGAAAAAGAAAAAACAGGAAAAATCTACAGCATGAGCCAGAAAAACAAAGTCTCCTTTTAAAAAAAAGTACCTAAACCATCCACAACACACACCGACAGCGCCACCATCAGGCTGCAGTGTGAAACACACATGGGGGGGCCCCAGCCTCGGGGGCTCAAAGCCGGCTTAGCATTGCTAAAACGTTAGCACAAAGCACCAAATTTTTTTAAAAAAAAGCACCAAAAAATAACGAAGCAAATCAGCAAAAAACCCTCCAAACCTGTAAAATTCCTACAGATTTGTAGTCGATACTCTCTCAATCAAATCACGGGATCATGGATCAGGATGAAGCTGCGACTAGAAAACCGAAAGAGAGCCTCAGCTAGCCGCTAGTTAGCTTAGCTTAGCTTGGTGCCAAAAAAACAAGTCAGTCCCCGTCAAAGGAAAAGTCTTCACAATAAAACAAAGCTACACAAACTTGCAAAAAAGGTGGATTGAAACTGAAGCTAAGGCGTCGTGTTCTCTCTCTAAAAAAAAAAAGAAAAAAGAAAAACATACAACCAGCCTTCGTGTGTTGTTTTTGTGTTTTGTGTGTGTGTGTGTGTGTGCGTGGAGGGGGGTGGATGAGCTAAGCTAACTAGCCCAGCCACATTACGTTCTGTCCGCTCGCAAAATAGAAAAAGCACCGTTGAGAGAAAAAAATCCAAAAACAAAACCAAAAAAAAGGAAAAATTAAAAAATGTCTGGGAACAAAATACTCACCACGACCTTTACGAGTAAAATGCTTGCTTGCTTTTCGGGTAAAATCGGTCAAATTTGTTACTTTTAGGTCGTCCCTTTTTGAGCACACAAGCCGATTCGCCCCCCTGTGAGCAACGAGCTAGCTTTCTTCTAGCCACACACGGCTAACGTAACGAGATGGCGCAGTACAAGAGGGAGGGGAGGGGAGGGAGGCTCCGGAGCTAGTGATGGGAAGTTCAGCTCTTTTCAAAGATTCGCCTCTTTTGGCTCACCTCCCTCAGAAGAGCCGGCTCTCATAAGGCTCTTCTAGCCTTCTATAGCAGCCTAATTTAGAAATTATGAATGGTTTGTGTGCTAGTACGCAATTTTTCACATTTTTCTTTGTCTGTGCAGGTTTGTTGTTGACCCTTTTACAAACTCTGCACTCACTTGCAGTCTCCAATATGATTGAAACGCAGCCAGTTTTCACTCATGTCTTCACTTTTTTCTCTGTCGCTGTTGTGTGTATCTGGCCCGTACCACTACACTCAACGCCTTTTTGGAGTGTCCACATAATGGTATGATCCCAGTTTGATTGCCCCCCATGGTGTTTCGTCGCCACCGGCATGATTTCTGGACAGGAACAGCCCGAAGAATCGGCTCTCAAAGCCAGCTCGTTCACGAACGACACATCACGGAGCCGCCCGAAGGAGCGGGGTTTAGTGACTGAGGGAGCACTTAACGGACACCGGTGTGACGTTCCGTGTAAAAAAAAACTGCTCACCTGTTGTCTTTGAAAATCAGTCCGCGCCAAAAAACAACAACAACAAAAACAATTTAATTTGATTTTAACGGGGTTTTTTTGTTTTTTTTTTTACAAACAAGCGAAGGATATATCGAGCGACACTCGTAAATTATGTAAATCTGAAGTGCTTTCATGGTTTTATATATAAATTAAGATATGAATGGCACCTATATTTCTCTTTATACACACACAGGGCGTAGGCTGCAGCAGCCACGTAAAGAGACTTATGCCAGTATGCAGTATTTGTGATTGGTGCACTCTTATTGCTGTAACACCAAAGTGATCCTTTTTTTTTAAATATCTGGCGTACGGTGCAACTAATTGGCAATCAGCCTAATATGAGTCACATTTGCAGCTGTGATTAATCCTGAGTTCATCAGAGGGTTTTTGTGAGATGTTTGCACCACCTAAATAACCTGTGTCTTTGCTGAAAGTCTTTATATTGAAAAGGCTTTCAAATTTCACACACAATAAAGACACTGATATCCACTGAGTATGCATATAAATGTGAGGATATTAAAGAAAACAACCTGTCGATATGAAATAAGTTGGGTAACAATGGTGTGACATTCTTTTTCAAAAACATTTGATCGTCTCATACACATGAATATATTTGTAAACCACATTGTACTTTTGGAGAGAGACAATATAAAGATCAACAGCTCACTGGTGTATAACCATACCCAGCCAGGAGGTGGCACTGCTGTGATGACAATAGATAAATAGTGACACTGTGCAAGAGTGTGTGGGATTTCATCAACTGATGACACAACCCCCCACATACAGTAATTAAAATCAGAATAATACATCATGCCCCATTTTTCTGATTCTTGTATGTCCTCAGTGCAGGACTGTTGTGTGATTTTGGTTTGCCCACAGCATGTGGGACAGTTCAGAACTGAACGTTCTGTTTCAGGCCCCCCATGACTCAAGATTCTACAGAATAGAGTTTCGTCAAAGCCTCTAAACACTCATAGAGCACCCACACTGGTGTTTTCATTTATTGTCTCCTGATCTGACGTCTTTACAGCACGCACTTCTCTCTGAAGCTGTTAAGGTGGGATAACAATATAAGTCATAGGTCCATCTCATTTCAACGTGAACAGAGGTCTGATCAGTCAGAATAATTGAAAACACCTTTTTGTCCCATCTTTGGAAAAAAACACAAAAGTGCCTTCTTGAATAGTAGATAAAACATGGTAAAGTGCTTCTAAGGTGCCCTTCCAGTGATCAAAATGTGATAATGTGCCCTGTAGGGCGCACTTCCAATGGGAAAAAACATGATTAAGTGACCTCTAAGGTGCCCTGCAGGTGGAGACAGTGTGATAAGGTGCCCTTCCAGTGGAGAAAACACGATAAAGTGCCCTCTAAGGTGCCCTGCAGGTGGAGACAGTGTGATAAGGTGCCCTTCCAGTGGAGAAAACATGATAAAGTACCCTCTAAGGTGCCCTGCAGGTGGAGACAGTGTGATAAGGTGCCCTTCCAGTGGAGAAAACATGATAAAGTACCCTCTAATGTGCCCTGCAGGTGGAGATAGTGTGATAAGGTGCCCTTCCAGTGGAGAAAACACGATAAAGTGCCCTCTAAGGTGCCCTGCAGGTGGAGACAGTGTGATAAGGTGCCCTTCCAGTGGAGAAAACATGATAAAGTACCCTCTAAGGTGCCCTGTAGGTGGAGATAGTGTGATAAGGTGCCCTTCCAGTGGAGAAAACATGATAAAGTACCCTCTAATGTGCCCTGCAGGTGGAGATAGTGTGATAAGGTGCCCTTCCAGTGGAGAAAACACGATAAAGTGCCCTCTAAGGTGCCCTGCAGGTGGACACAGTGTGATAAGGTGCCCTTCCAGTGGAGAAAACATGATAAAGTACCCTCTAAGGTGCCCTGTAGGTGGAGATAGTGTGATAAGGTGCCCTTCCAGTGGAGAAAACATGATAAAGTACCCTCTAAAGTGCCCTGCAGGTGGAGATAGTGTGATAAGGTGCCCTTCCAGTGGAGAAAACACGATAAAGTGATCTCTAAGGTGCCCTGCAGGTGGAGACAGTGTGATAAGGTGCCCTTCCAGTGGAGAAAACATATAAAATACCCTCTAAGGTGCCGTTCCAGTGATCAAACTATGATAAAGTGCCTCTAAGATGCCCTTCCAGTGGAGCAAACATGATAAAGTGTAACTGTAGGGTGTCTTTCCTGTGGAGACAATGTAGTAAAGTGCCCTCCGGAGTGCACTTCCAGCAAAGAAAACTCAATAAAATGCCCTGGGGTGCACTGGAACAACACATAAGGCCCCTTCAGAGTGCTAAGCCCTGACCCTGACTAAGCTGTTTCACCATAAATGCATCATTTTTGGCCCCGCCCCTCAAACAGCCTGAGTCTGCCACTGCCTTTAAATATATTTCTAGTATTGTCAGATGAGTTGTGGGACATCTAGTGTACAGGTGTTTCACATTTTAACTTATGTAAGGAAAATCACAGGTGTTTTTAATCACATAAACAGTGACTTAGTTGCATTAAGTGTCCCAAATGGCCAAAAACAAAAAAGACAGCTAACTAATTGCACCTGTTCTGACAGTTGCCTTCAATCTTTTTGGCCTTTAAAATGAAGCAGTATCTGCTCGTCACGGGCTGCATGTCTCTGAGATGAAGATCACAACACAGATCTTTTTATATGAATGAAGGGTTATTAATCATGTTTCGACCCCTCAGATTTACCCCAACATTGTTCAAAAATGTCTGCAAATTTCTATTGGAGAAAAACTTTTATTCAAAGAAAGCTTTATATCAAAAACATTGGATGGAGCCCGTTCTAAAATGTGGGAATGATTTTACTCTCCAAATCTCATTAAATGAGATGAAACCATGCAGCACTTCTGTGCTTAATCACAACCTGTGGATGATATACTCGCTGTAACAAAGGGCTTTTTTCATGGTCGACACTTTGACATGTCGGAGCAGGAAAATCACAGGTGTAAATAATAAAATGAATGATGGCTGAATTCCATTTAGCTGTTTCAGGCTCCTGCTGGTTCACTGTCAAACAGTTACTGGAACAGCTGAATAAAACAGATTATTAATGTTATTAGTAACACCTGTTCTGTTCCTGCTCTGACATATTGAAATGCGTGCTGTAAATATTAATATTTCTGTGTGAATTAATATTTCTGGATGACTCTATTGCACCTGAGGAGGAAGAGAGACAGAAACAGAAAAGGATGGCAAGCAAAGGAGACCAAAACCAGCTGTTTTCTGCATCTCATTAGCAGATGAAACTCTTACAATGTCCCAATTTTTCATGGAGAATATGTTCTTTTGTGAATTGTTTTCTCCCATCTGGTTTTGTTTCGAGCACCGTCCCAAAGGACTTGTTTACAGCTCTGTGCATCATCTCGGGAATCAGAAATACAACTCCGACTTGCAGTCTCACTGTGTAATCAGATATACAGATAAAAGCTTTCTCTGCTTGTTTGCCTCCTTTGTGTATTTATGTCAATCTTAACAGTCCCAAAGAAAGATCCAGATGTTTGACAGGCTGTCATACAGTATGTCCAAGTTTTGATGTGATTGGTACAAATGTGGGAGGGACGGGGAGTTAAACTTCTCTGTGAGATGAGGATAATATTTAGCATTAAATTTTATACCGCTGTATACATTACACAGAGCTGATTATTACAGAGATGCCAGAGAAAATTCTGCAAGACAAAAACCAGAATATGGTCAGTAAGGTCAACAATGAGCACCACAAACACACTGTGCAGAAAATTATAGGGTTACCACTGGAAATAGAAATACCATAAAGTGCAATGGGACCCATGTGAACTCACTATTAAATGCTAAAGACACTCTCAGTTATTATAAGGGAATATTAGTAAACCATAGGGGAGAAGCAGCTACAATACATTATATTATATTGGTTTGATGCATACATACATTTCGAGCAATTTGAGGTTCAGTGTCATGAATAAAACATGATAAAGTGCTCTCTGTGATGCCTTTCCAATGGAGAAAACATGACAAAAAGTCCTCTAAGTTGCCCTTTCAGTGGAGAAAATGTAATAAAGTTCTCTCTATGGTGCTCTTTCATTGGTGAAAACATGATAAAATGACATCTTTGGTGCCCTTTCATTGGCGAAAACATGATAAAATTACGTCTTTGGTGTCCTTTTAGTGGAGAAAATACAATAAAGTGCCCATTAAGGTGCCCTATCAGTGGAGAAAACACAAAGAAGTGCCCTCCAAGGTGCCCTTCCAGTGGAGAAAACACAATAAAGTGTCATCCATGGTGTCCTTTTAGTGGAGAAAACACGATAAAGTGTCATCTATGGAGTCCTTTTAGTGGAGAAAACACGATAAAGTGTCTATGGTGTCCTTCCAGTGGAGAAAATATGATAAAGTGTCCTCTGTGGTGCCCTACCAGGGGAGAAAACATGAGGTAAAATAAATACAATATCAGAGAGGTCAAACTAATCACTGAGTATGACAAGCATTAAAAAACAAGACATTTTCTTGAAAACCACTCAAAAATGTGTTTTGCTTCTTGTTCTTTCACATGTATATTTGAAGACTCTGTTCTCACCTTCAGTCTTAGTTTGACATATGAGCAGCATGTTGCGACATCGCGACTAGTTTGGAAGTAAATCACGGTCCAGTGTGTGACTTACACAAGTGTGATGTGGAAACCTGAAACCTCGGGCACACTAAATGGAAAACATCTTGTGTCCAGCTGTTTAACATCTGCAATGAAAAATATTTGCATATTCATAGATTTTTGGGATTTTTACAGCTAGAGTATTTGTGTATGTCTGTATTGTATCACGCTCTAATGATTTATAGAGCAGACATTAATACAAACTTTTGGGTTGCTAGGTTGTGAAAATTCTCTCTGGTTGTTGAATAATGGATTAAGAGTTATATAAAGTTATGTTAAGTAAAGTGATATAAAGTTAATAAGTTATTAATTAAAGATTCAATGGTTGTAATCTGTGGTTGTGAATGTTAATACGTATTTAATTAATAGTTTTTGATGTCCGTCATCTGTTCTCCAGGTTAGAGTTTATGTATGTCCAACTAAACAAAGTGTGACAGAGGAGGAGGATGGAGTCACAACCTGGCAACCCTATAAATTATTTATTAACTATTGGTCCCTTTATAAACTGAAACAGGTTTATTACCAAGTAGAGTTACACATACAAGGAATTTGTCTTGATGTTCAAGAACTATAAGATATAAATATATGTACACTTGGTTTTTAAGAGTGAGTGTTGAGAGTGTTGCAATCAGAAACTACACTCCTTAGATGCCACTAAGTCACACCGGTCCTTGAATGTAACGTGAAGGGTCTGGAAGATGAAAGTCAATGTCTGATAAAAGGTGACCTATTAGAAAAGTGGTACCAAGAACTATTATTGGTATATTAGAATAATATTTTATAATATTTTGGATCTGCCAGGAACCTTTGTATTGTGTCTTCAAAGAAGCATTTATTATGAAGTTCTTTAAAGTACTCCAGAGCACTTATCGAGAACCAGTTTTTCTCAGAGTGTATCGTACAGACATCCACTCCAAGGAAGTATACACACATCCCAAAAAAGGTGTTCAAACTGTCAGTTCGTTGGTATTTGACAAAACCAGGTCACACTGGTGCAAAAGGGAACTTGTAGAACCAGTAATCAGTACGCCAAAGAACCCCTCATAGGAAATAAAGAAGATCCTTATACAGTAATAATGGTATTTGAGGTTCACCAGAGAACTCACCAGAACATTTATCAAGAACCATCATTAAACACAACAAATGTTCTTTAAAGCACCAGAAGTCCTGCAATTGTGATTTAAAGAACTTGTTTTTTGCATTCAGTTCCCCAAAGATCCTTAAAGAAAGTGTATTTAAGGATAAAAAGGTTCTCCAGAACCAGTAATCAGTACACAAAAGAACCATCCAAAGGTAGAAACAAAATTATTAAACACAACAAATGTTCTTTAAAGCACCAGAAGTCCTGCAATTGTGATTTAAAGAACTTGTTTTTTGCATTCAGTTCCCCAAAGATCCTTAAGACAAGAGTAATTACGGATAAAAAAAGGTTCTCCAGAGAACTCAAAGTGCTCCATAACACTTATCAAGAACCAGTTTTTTTTAGAGTGTAATGCATACATACATACACATACATGTAGTTCATTAATTCATATTTCACTAATAATTGCCACACATTCTGTATTTAATTAGCTGCATCACATCTTCTGTTCATTAACACACAAAAAAACGGTTTGCCTGGTGTAGGTGTGTGCGTGTGCGCGTGCGCAGCAGCGGAGCAGCTGCAGACAGTTTGAGCTCGCGGAGCACAGAGAGAGAGAGAGAGAGAGAGAGAGGAGAGCTCGCGCTGTGACAGTTGGGGAAGAAGCACACAATCAGCGCGCGAGGCAGAAAAAAGACGATGAGCGGACACTTAACGGTAAGTTACCTCAACGTTACCTCAACGTTAGTTTAATGTTTTTTTTTTTTTAATTTTATTTAAACGTATAAACTTGTAGAAACAGCGTTGTCATGGAGACCCGTGAAGACGTTAGCACGTGATTTATTTTAACGCTATATAATTAACTCCTTTTTTTTTTTTTTTTTGGGTAACTTTTCTTTAACTAACAATGATCGTGATGGGAAAAATTAACACGTATTAAGAAGTAAACGCGAGTGTAAAAAAAATGTTAACAGCTGCCTGTAAACACTCAAAGTGACTCCAGCTGAGATCTGAACCCTTGTTTGATGGATACAGGATGTGCTTTACAGGCACTAACTTGTCAAAAAGTTGATAAATGAGGAAAAAGGTCCCTGGATAGAGGAGAAAAACACTGTTAAGAAATGTTATAATCAGGTCTAATTTTACCTCTGCATCAGAGATTACACAAGAACTTGTTTTGATTGTGCAACAAGGATTTGAGGAAGGCAATTAATAGAAATGCTGCTTTATACTGTAGTAAACCCACTTTTTCTTTGCTCTCTTATTACTTATGGGACTCTTCCTTTCCACTCCTCTGCAGTCCACTGATTTATGTAATGTAGCTGGAATGAAAAGTGCTGCACAGGGGGTGGAAATCTGGCTCTCTGAAAGTCAAACAGATGAGGAGGCTTGTTTTAATCATTAGTCTCATGGTATCACTGGCATGGAGATCGAGCTGGGGACTCATGGTTTATACTCGCAGGCCTCGGCCCCCCTTGCACAGAGGTGTGTGCAGTTAATAATCTACATCATTTAATGTTATATATGTTGGGTAATAAACAAGATTTATACTGATCCTTAAAGAATTACCTTAATATGCCTCTGGGAGGGTTGATCAGGTTGTTGATCAATACCAAAGTGACTCAGCGATTATTTCACCAGATGCTCACATTTGTTTGTTCAAGTGCTCAGAAGGAGCATGGTGCTATACGAGCAAGAGCTCCAAGATTTGTTTCGCCCTAAAATATTTGTTTGCCCTGGCAGTGTATGTTCGCCTCAGTTTCACACCAGGGGAAGAAAATAACAAAAGCGTTTCAGTTTTTAGCGGATTGTTTTTCCTGTGCTGACTCTTTTTTTTTTTCAAAACGTAAACAATGGTTGCAAAATATTTAATCAGATTACAAGTGGAAGAATGAACCTCAAAGAATCCAGTGATTCTGCAAGAAAGATGAGACGTTATAGACACTTATGTGGCAAAAAAATAAGTAAGACAACTAAAATCTGCACAACTGGATAACTCTTATGTCCAGTTTGACAGTTCCTTCTTGTCTGTGTTGGACCTATAATTTACTATTCACCTTTTTTTATGAACATTTTCAAAATTCACCTTTTTTTCAGCATAAGATGGTGCCACGTAAAGGAACAATTCAACATTTTGGGAAACAGGTTTTGTTGGTTTTCTTGCTCAGAGTAAGAAGATCGATACCACTGACATTTGTCCAGTAAATATAAATCTACAACCGGCAGACAGCTTAGCATAAAGAGTGGAAACAGGGAAACAGTTAGCCTGGAAACATATAGCTTGTTTGTTTCATCTGGACATTTGTTGGAATTACTTGCTTTTACTATTTCTTGACGATTGTTCACTATCTCAACATCTCTGTGAATGCTCGTGCTCACGCTTGCACTTCTTTGGTGCGGGCCTGAACACTGGAAAGTAAACCACAATCATATTAAGACTGATGTCATTATCTATAATCTTCTCATGTTTTATGTAGACTGCTGGACCAACTAGCTTGCCGTTTGCAAATCACCTAATCAGGCAACACCATTAAAGGTCCAGTGTTCCACCCTCTCTTTCCAAACATGTAGGAAGATCTATAGCTCCAAATATCTAGATCAGTGTTTGGTTTGTCTGTTCTAGGCTACTGTACAAAAATGGCAGTTCAACATGGTGGACTCCGTGGAAGAGGACCCGCTTTCACTGTAGATGGCTCATTTTAGGACAACAAAAACACAACAATTCTTATACTCAAGTTATTATACGCTAATGAAAATATACTAATGAATATTGTATCGTTATTCCTGCAAAGAAATACTCCTATATCTTACACACTGGACCTTTAAGCAACCAACGCCAGCTTAGCTGCTGTTACAGTTAGCTAGTTGGCCCCTAGCCCTGTAACGCTCTCGGCTACACCTTAGCTTTGTATTGTTATATTATTAACATATCATCATCAGCTACGGAGAGAGAAGGCATGGACATCACATCGTTTTGGATTCTCCTGGGAAATGATCCTTTACATAGAAATCTGTCCACAGGCTGTTATAGGCAACTGAGAAACAATTAAAACATGAAAAATAATATGTAAAATGTCTCACAATTTTATATATGGCACCTCTTACCTCTTAATCCCCAGGGTTTAATCCCACAACTCCAACCCCTAACCCTAACCCTAAAAAAGAGGCTGAGGCTAAAGAGGTTAATATGTTACTAGTTTTTAACTATGGATAGCTCCAAACTAGCTAACAGTTTCCCCCGTTTCCAGTCTTTATGCTAAGATAATCCCCTCCTGGCTCTACGTAGCTCAATACTTGACGCACAGATATGCGAGTGATGTCGATCTTTCCATCTAACTCTTGGCAAGAAAGCAAAAATATCCTTAAAAATGTCACACTAAACTCGTTTAGACAGCAAACCCTCAAACTAAAATAAAACACAAATGGGTGGCAGTGAATTAAAAACACCACATGGAGATGATACCACTGGAAAAAAATGTTGGGAAAAGTTAGAAGAGTTTCACTTTTGATTACGTAATTCTTTGTTACACCCACGTCATATTATTTGCGTTGAACCATCTGATGGAAACACCTGTCGAGCCAATTTTTTTCTTACGCTGACTTATCGTAAATTTGATTAAAATTTGAGCAATATTCGCTTGGACACAACTTATTACTGCAATTCCCACTGGTGGCCAATAGAGGTCATTTAAAGTCACAGCCTACTTACTAATACCCCTTTAATACTTGTGTTTACATTACGTAGAACATGATGACCTAATGTATTTAATTAAAGGTTCAAAGTCAGCGAGAAACTCTGATCATATGGGACCTATTAGTGTTAGGCAAGAAACTAATTTGCCTTCGCTTACATAAATATTTGTTACCATGTCTTTGAAAAAACAGCCCACAGTCTGAATTTGTCACATCCGATCTCATACTAGTTTGAACAGCAGTTTTATGACAGCGGTGCCTGTGTTCATAGCATGCTGATGAAATGGTTCGTCACTTGTTTTTCTCAGCTTGCCCCGCTCGCTACATACCTTTCACGGACATTAACAGTGATTACCCTACGAGCAGAGCTCATTTTGGTTTGGTTCAGAAATATTATTCCTGGCTAGAGGTGCTCGCTCTTTTGCAACACCCAAGGGTGACACAGCTGGGTAATATGACCCGCTGCGAGTATCAGAGGTAACTGTTTCAACATTGTTTCTGGTGTGTATTAACTGTGGGCCAATGTCTTTTTAAATCATGTTTACTTGGGAAATCATTTCAAGTCCCATAACTTTTTCTTCTTAGCACAGTCCAGTGAATTAGTGGGATTATAAAAGCTCCAGTTAATACACAGAGGGTAGTTTATCTCTACACGATGATGATAAACTCCAGATCCTTGCTTGGGGGTAATTCTCACAATACTTCAATAGAAAACAAATGTATTAAAGAAATGTGTGTGTGTGTGTGTGTGTGTGTGTGTGTGTGTGTGTGTAGCCTCTTTGGTTGTCATATTTAGTTGCAGGCAAAGCCTTCTTCTACATGGTCGAATGATTTGTTGATTCTCTGTTTGGACAGTGATGGAAGCAGTACTCAGATACTTACATAAGTAGCAGTGCACCATAATGTACAAATTATTACAGTACAAGTATTAAAAGTTATAGCATCACTTTAACTGCAAATTTACTGAAAACATAGGTTCACTGACTGCTTAGGACCAGTGTGTGACATTTAGGTGGCTCTATTCACTCAGTACGGCAGAAATATTCAAATATAATAATATTAAATAAATATAAATGAATATGTTTTCATTACTCTCTGCCCGTCTTTGTCTTTATGAAGGCTGCCCATCAATGATCCAGGTTCTGCTCGAGGTTTCTGCCTCTTAAAGAAAGTTTTTCTTGCCACTGTTGCCAAGTGCTTGTTCCTGGTGGGAACTGCTGAGTCTCTCAGGCCAACATTGAAACACTGACTAGAACGACCGAGCTTAACTCGGGCGGTTGTGGCGTCCATGGAACGCATCGGATCCGAATCAGCCTTTTATATCTACAGGCGCCATGATGTCCGCCATGTTGACCCACCGTGTTCCTACAGTAGTCCAGAATGGACAAACAAAACACTCGATAGGGCCTTTTGCATTTTTCACAGCCACTGTGGTTTTCTCCTTCATGCTACTGTAGAAAGGAAAAGGTGAAGCAAGGGGGTACAACTACACTGCTAGATGCAACAAAATCTTACACACTGGTCCTTAATTTAGCCAGATATAGTGACTATAGTGAGATGTAGTTATTTAGCTACTTTGGAGTGAAAGAAGCTGAAAACATCAGACATTGTAGCACCTTATAGGCTTGATATGACAAACAGTTGCCAGCAGATACGGAGCAACATCAGCATTCATTTGAAGCTGAGCCATTTGGGATAAAAATCCAACCTGCATACCTCTTTTAGCTCTGACTTTTAGCTGTGAAATGCCACCAGCTGATCCCTAACTGTGTTTGGTGCTGAGCAGGTAGTGTACAGTTGGTTTATCAGAGGATTTTTTTTTTTTTTGAAAACAGCTGCGTGGAGCTGCTGAAAACTTCGAGCGGTGAACCAAAATAGTAAAGTTGTGGGCTGCATGGCCAAAAAACTGTGTATTCAAAATAGACTAAAACACTTTGCAAAGTTGAGGGAAACTGTCAGAGTCGTGTGCCATTTTTATTCAATTAAAATAATAAAACAAATATTGATTAGCACAGATTTAAGATGTCGGTTTGGCAACTTATGATCTGTTTAGAGACGGAGACACAGATTTTATAAAGAATAACACAATGATTAGTAGGTTTAATTCCCATGGACAGTTTGATTAAGTCAGTACAGCAGAAATAAACATAATTATAGCATACGTTCAAGAGGATTATTCTTACAAAATGAGAATATTATTAGTTCAAATTATAATATATGTCTCATGGAGCATGTAGTCACAGCCAGTAGGAACAAAAAACACTGTTTTTGCATGAGTTAGTGTTAGGACGCGAGGACCGAACTCAATGTAGAGGGAGTTGTTGCAATAAAGTTTAAATATTATTACTGGGAGCCACCTAAAACTAACACACAAGCATAACAAATATAGCAGTTAAATTAAAGAGATCTGTCAAGATTAATGACGCCTCGCAGAATCTGCGAAACAGACGTACACACAGCTTTCCTCGTTTCATCCACTCCCAGAGGAAAACGAATTTACATTTCAAAGTTTGAGTTAAAAAAAAATAAAATAAAAGAGGAGCGTTTCAAAGGATTCAGAGGCTCTGCTGGAAGCACAGGAAGAAGTTTAATGCGAACTAAAATGTGAGTTTTCACACAGAGTGCGTACTGGAACAAGTGTTTGCGGTATTAATTTATTTTTGAGTCATTTAATAAGCTTGTTTTCCCGCTTACACACTCTTTGGCTTAATTCCCCTCCCCTTATTCCAAAATGTATTTGCAATATGATTCCACTTTTGTTTGCACAAAGCTATTGTTATCTTCTAGCAGCAGTCTGGCACAGAAATCTGGACCATGTATATATGCAGCTCAGTGCTCGGTGGGCCCCGTTCCCCTTTTTTAAATAGTCTCGACTGCATGAATAACTGAATCGACAAGTAAACACATGCATGTGTGGTAGCTATCATGTAGTTTAATCGATAGAGATTAAGAACTGAAGTCTTTGGCCATGAGGAAACTGACCTCTACACTGAAGCAGCTCGTATGTCAAATACCTTCAAAAACACCCTCCACCCCTCACATCTCTCTGATGTCACATTATGGGGGGTCAATTTCGTATAATTTTTGTAATTTTCTGAAACCGCCGATCTCAGATTCACACCCGCTTCACAGCACGTGGAGCACAGACAGTATAAAATATGGACGTCGCATCTGTGACGTCACCCACAGGTTTCTGAAGCTCACAGTGTGGTCGCTCTGGCTGCCGCCATCTTAGCAGTCCTGCCTCTGCCGCCTCCTGGCTAATCTAAAACTCTTTTCTCATTCTTGACACAGTTATTTCTGTCACTTTTCACGTCTTCCAGGAGAGACCGTCTGAAAATGTGCCCCATTATCCCTGTTTTTAAACAACATCACCGGCTTTTCACTTTGGAACGACTCTAAAACACTTTTGAGGTCGGACAACACGTTGAATGAACCGGTTCTGTTCGACCATGAGGAGGAAGGATTACCATCCTAACACAGACTACTTCATGCATGAGCTACAAACGTCCTGTCAGTGTAAACGGCTGAATATGACTGCTTGAAATTACTTTTAGTGCCCACTTTATGAGCTCACTTTGACATCCTCAGTAACATGAGCAGATGGTGATAATGGACCAGCTGATCCTCTTGATGCTTAGATTTATTATCAGCAAGCTAACTATGATAATAAAGCTAACTAGCAACCTTACATACTCATATTAAACAGCTCTGATTACACAGCTGCTTTCCTTTTTATTGTTTTCTGCCTCTGATTTTAATTTTTTGCATTATAGCCTATTGTTTAGTGGGATTGCGACTAGTGGACTAAACCATGTGTACTTTTCAGGGGTGGGGTGCCCTATTGTTTTAGATGAAAGAAATAGTCTGGCACGATTTATTCAGCCAACAGCATGCTAATAATGTATAAATTTACCAACAACAAGGAGTTTTTAACTGGCTATGAAACAAAACCACGCCTAGTGGAGGAATAAATACTAACAAAATGCCCATTACTAACTAAAAACATTAGATTTAAGCATATCAAATTATTATTTTAGTGTCTACTAGAGAGAAAAAGGTGTTTTAAACGCGTGTCCTTTCTCCTCACCTTGCTTTTCTTGGAAAAATGTTGCCTTCAGAAGTGAAATACTTTGATATTTACATGAGGTAAGATCATCGTTTAATCCAACAAAGAGCAAAACCAGCATAGCTTAGTTAACCTCAACAGTTTGTCTATAAAATGTAGACATACAGAGATCTCACAGTTTTCCCATTCTTCCGTCTTGGTGCCTGCATCCACTTCAGTTTTCAACCCTGTTGGTGCTGCATCACACCCTACAGAAGCTTCTAGGCGTTTTTCTTTTGTTTGCTAGGGGACCACAAGTCATCTTCATGCAATACAAAGTCAGTGGAGAGTGATGAATTGTTTAATTGTCCTTAGATGAGCTACATAAACAAACAAGACCATCAGCGAGAAGATTGGATATTTCTGTGCGAGCAGCAACCTCAGTGGCTCTGATTGAAACTAACGCTGAAGTACGAGAAACTGCAGTTCCCAGAGCAGCGGCTCTTCAGAGGTTGTGGTTGATGTCACAGATACTACATCCATCCTCAAAATCAGACAAAACAAGTCAATTAAACATTACCACTTTTGTCCACAGGGGTCGCCAGTATCAACGCCAGATTAACGTTCCTTATAGTTGCTTTAATTCCCCTCCCTGGTGTCTGCTACCCTCCTGTCTGTTCGTTGTGTAAAATTAATTTTCCCATGACATCATATGGAGGAGTGCTGCATGAGGAGCTGGAAAGTGTTGCTTGATATAGTCCGTGCTTGATCTATTGGCAGAAACACTGATGTTTCACCAAACGTAGGCTATAAAAACCCGCTAGATGCAAAACATAATCTATTTTCACAAGGTTTCTCAGACCGAATACCACCCAAAATTTGTTTGGAAAGACACATTGGAGTCAGTCAGTACCCACCACACCAGACTCACTCCATCACAGAAGAGTTTTAACAGACGTCTTGTGAAGCCGCTCCTATTTCAAGACACTGGCAGGCCCGGGGAGTCCAAGTCAAGTCCATAGGCGCTGCTGCTGCTGCTGCTGCTGCTGTTGCTGCTGCTGCTGGTGCTGGCCCTGCTGTATCTGGTTCACGGGCTCTACTCATACTGTCTTGTGGTTTGGACTGAGCCACTGTCATTTAACTGGAATTTCCTGCCATCTGCGCTCAGTATAAGTTTCTCACAGATCCACACCTGCTTGTAAATGTTTAGGTTTGCTAGGGAGGAGAGGACGGAGGGATAGGTGAGCACCGATGGAGGAAGGGGAAGCGATCCACACCTTTTGGCTCGATTTTTTTAGAAAATAATGAAGTGAAAACTTTCTTGTTTGTGAAGGAAATGTGATTTTTGATGAAGGTGGCAATTTCGCTGATGCTGAGATAGTGTATTTAACACCAACCTAAGAAAATAACTCAAACATATTCACATTTCCGGCACTCTAAGTTATATCCTGCTCTCACACTCGTATGTTTACTAAACCAGTGATGAAGGAAGTCTTCAGGTCCTTTACCTAAGTATAAGTATGTCACAACTGCTTAAGTCTGCACTGCACTGAAGATTGTGTCATGTCTGTAAGGTAAATATGAAGCAGCTTGTTAACATAGCTTATAAAAGTGGAAACAGGGCTTGACTTTGTCTTAAAGTAGCTAAATACCAGGACCTTCAACATTCACCAATTAACAGGTTGTATCAGGAGGTTATAGGTCAAACTATTTCATGATCAGGACCACAGACAGTATACATATGGACAATGCATCTGTGATGTTACCCACAGGTTTCTGAAGAGCCGTTGTGAAGCTCACAGTTTGGTTGCTCTGGCCATGTTGGCAATCATTGGTGGAGCTAAGGGTGGGCTGAATGAGGCCTGGGTGCTGTGACGGCACCCACCTGTCAATCAAAGCGTCCACGCTCTTAATCCTGCATAACTTTAAGCTTTAATATAATTTGAACAGGTGAGATCTATATAAATTCAACCTCAGTACAGTTGTCATGAACGGGGAAATTAGCTATAGAGACCAAAACTGTTTTTTGTACCAGGCTGGAAACATTTCTACTGTGAAGTTGGACATTTTAACATGGGGACTTATGGAAATGACTCACTTCTGGAGCCAGTTTCAAGTGGATGTTTGAGGAACTGCAGTTTTTGGCACTTCTGCGCTGGCTTCACTTCACAGTCAGAGGTGGCTGCTTGGATATAATGTACTATAAGAGTTTTTGAGGTGCTGTAGGAGGCTAGCTGTTACCCCTATTTCCAGTCTTTATGCTAAGCTAAGCTAAGCTAACCAGCTGCTGGCTGTAGCTACATGTTTACAGCACAGACTTTGAGCCTGCTATCAATCTTAGCAAAAAAACCCGCATTGGCTTAATTCCCAAAATGTTGAACTTTAATTTTAGTATTATCAATATAAAGTTCTTTGCTGCACCCCAAAAGGTTCATCTGAAGGCTGAGCTGTATTTCATGTACATAACCGTGTGCTGCAGAGGCAGACGCTGACAGTCTGTAGCTGTGATTATGACTATAGCCGTGGGATGACAGAGCTTTGGCTGTCGCTGTGATTGTGGCAGTGCTTTGGTTGTTATGATTACGGCTGTCACGCATTAGTTTATAATGGCTGTGACATTAACGGCATGCAGGAGTTGTATGAATGTGTGCAGTGATCTGACATGGCTGCTGTTGGTTGTTTGTTGTATTGAAGCTACTGTGGTGTACTGGTTACATATCTGTCATATCTGATCATAGATATGGAGTATACAGCCCAATTTATCTATTGTAGCCAGATCCATAGCATCATACTGCAGCCACTTCCCGATCAATAAAGCGAGTGGCTCACAGAAATACATTTCACTATGATGTGTGATTATGTGTGACAGTTAAATTCAGTTTAAACTGAAACTGACAAGAGAAAAGCGTCTTCACAGATACGGAGGTTGACTCTTGGTCCAATCTTTTGACTTTTGTCAGGAAGGAGTTCCTTAAATGTTTCAATGTGGAAAAAAATGCAGGATTAACTGTCTCACAGTTAGAGGAAGATCCTCTGGAGGATCACTGTGTCTAAAGTTAACACCAGTTCAAGCTTCTTTTCAGATGACATGCATGAGTTCTGTTCCAATAACACATTCTCATTGTGTGCAACATGAGCCTGTGTTATTCACCTGCTCCCCTCTGACTTTACTTTGACCTAAACTGCCTCTCAAAATCTGCAAAGTGCCAAAGAATTTTTCTGACTAGCCTGCAGTATTATGGAAATGGGAGTGTTACACATCAATGATATGAGTGATCAGATCCATTAAAACAATGGAAGGTATTCTACCAGCGCAGAGAGTTTTATGACAACGTGGACACATTGATCACCTATATGAGAGAGCACACTGACTTAAAGCAACTTTTCTACCATTAAATCAGTAATTGTAATCAGATGAATGGCGTCTCTGTCATTCGTACGTCTGTTCTCACACTATGTAACTTTGTGCTCCGGGTACGATCACCTGAGAGAAGTACGTAGCACTTTACGGCACTTTAAGATACAAACGACCAACTGTTTCACTGATTTTGGTGAAACTAGATCTGGAGTTTCTTGACGGACAGTGAAGTAAACAGCTGTCAACTGTAGCTGCTGTTAGCTCAGAGCACCGGGGGAGTGTTCTTGTTTGTACCACAGGCGTTTTGGTTATGGAGTTTTTTCGGGGGATGCTGATGGTGAGAGAAGCCAGTGTCGTGCCAGAACAGGAGCTGGGTAAAAATACTAATTTCTACTCAGTGTTTCTTTAAAACTGATCTGACACAGATTGAAAATCACAGCTATCAACATCAAAACCAATGCACAATACTTTGTTAATGCTAAATAACAAATACAGTATGATCATGGCGTGAACTGGCTGAGAAGCAGCACTAAGAAGAAGGTTCATGTGCTCAGAAGATCATCTAATGTTGAGACAGCTCCGCGGACAACAGTCAACAACAACAACAACAACACATGCGATGAACTTCAAGTCTGTCACCTGATTTTATGTGCAAAAAGTTGCCTTCCCCGTCTGCATCATCTCAGCCTCTTCCAGCTGGAGTATCGATATAACGAGGTATGGAAGAGTAATCACCTTCTCTGTAGGGGTCTTGTGGTGGTTTTGCATTCCTGTCTTCTTTTTCAAGCTGTGTTTCCACAGCCATCAGTGGTTTTGTCACCTGGACAAGCCTCCTCTTTGAGCAAAGCTTCAAAATGACTTAGCAGCATTGGCATTTCATCACGGTACTGACTTCAGCGGCTCTCTTCATTAAGCTGATCACTCACTTGGATGCTGTAGGGATTTCTGCTTTGGTTTGTCTTTCTGGAAAAATTGTCATCAGCACCTTTTCATGCTCGCCTTCAGTAGACTTGGCCGCGTGAATCGGACTGGCACGCTGAGCCGTCATGTTCAGAAACCAGGTGGCAACTTGCAGCCATGTGTCGCTCATCAGTGACGTTAATGTCTCCCGGTACATCTGGACATCGGCACTTCAGCACCTTTGCCATCCTCGGGTTTAGCTCTGCCTGTTTTCACTCAAGGTCAACATAAAGCCTGTGAAGCCGCAGTGTTCACAGTAAACCTTTTTAAACATTAAAGTCAGCCTCACAGTCAGTCTTCATGCTTAAATGTTGCCTTGTTGATGTGGTCTGATGGTCCTGTTTGGACATGACACACCTCATCTGTCCACTCCGAAGTCAAATATGCCAGCTTGGTCAACAGCCTTGAGCTTCAAATTGTGATGCCGTAGGTACTTCTCTACTGTCATTTTTGGACTCTCCCTGTCTGGTGAAGTCTGTTGAAGTCAGGCGATGTATAACGAGCAAGAAAGCCCACACATGGAGGAGGTTGAGGTGGATGGATGGTTCAAACAGGACTTACACCCAGGAGACTGCTGTTCATGTCTTGTGTGAAACCAAAAGTCAATACGGTCTTACATTCTGAACTTATTTTGACCCAAACCGAGTAGTTTTTGTGTCTAAAGCTGACCAAACTGCGACAGTTTAAAGAATGGACGCCACCCAAATGTTTCCAAAGAGCCATTTTGAATCTTGGCTCTGTCCGCTGCCGTGTTTGCAGTCCTGCCTCCTCCTAAAAATCGGCAAAGACGTGGATCCTCCGCCAACCTGAGGGGGGCCAAATGATGCCTGGGTGCTCAAGCAAGCCATCTGTAATGGCACCCACCTGTCAATCAAAGTGACCACACTCTTAATTCTGCATAATTTCAAGCCTTAATATAATTTGAACGGGTGAGTTATATGGAAATTCAGACTCATGAACGGGGAAATTAGCTATAGAGACTAAAAAGTTTTTGTACCAGGCTGTAAACATGTTTATTTCTGCTGTGAAGTTGGACATTTTAACATGGGGACTTATGGAGACTGATTCACTTTGTAGCCAGCTAGTGGTCGTTTGAGGAACTGCAGTTTTTCGCACTATGGAGGTTGGCGCCTGGTTCAAACTCCTAAAATCAAAAATGCTCCTCAGCAAGCTTTATTTTGAAATTTTAACCAGACATTGCATAGAAATAGCTAAGTTGACTGAATGTTGCCTTTTAATTGTTGCTAATTTCACTGCAGAGCCATGCACATGCAAAACTGGCACTATAAGGACACCTAGAGCGTCCCAGTTTGAAGCACAGGACCACTGACCAAGTTACCTTTTTTGTTGATTGAACTGGGAGTAAGGATGCATTTGTTTGGTTCGGTTCAGGCACCAAAGCAACGTAGTCAAGGTTTGGGAATGATCTTAGTCATGGTTAAAAGAACAGGAAGTTGACTCAAATGAACGTTAACCACCCTGATGTCCTCCGCCTACAGTCTTTATCACTCTATAACAACATCACACTATTTCCTCCTTTTGCTCCTGATAGGCAAGACTCACAACTCCTCAGCTGCCAGAGGATTTTATCACTCGAACATAAACACTTTTTTTCTTTTGGGACGTTTGCTGAAACAACTGATAGTTGTTGGGAGGACAGTTTATTATGGACTTAAAATCTGCTGAATAAAGAGGAACTAGAATCACTTCCCAATTTAACTGTTTTCAAATGTTTGTTTTCTTTCCTTAAATAACCTTATTTTGCCCTTATTTTGCTGTTTAAGGATCTTTGGGGAACTGACTGCAAAAGTTTAAGTTGCAATTGCAGCACATTTTGTGCTTCGAAGAACCTTTTTATTAATTAATAAAAGGTTCTTTGGCATTATGATTACTGGTGCTTTAAGTTCCCCTTTGCAGCAATATGACCTGGTTTTGATAAAAACCAACAAATGTCACCATGAAGAACCACATTAGGGTCTGACTTTACACATTATATGAAAAATGTGATAAAAATCTAGAACGTTTTGTGACATATAGACTCTTGTGCACCTTAGTAAGGCTGCAACTACAGATTAAATGAACTTCCTCCACTGGTTGGCCAGGCTCAGCCTTAGATATAGGGTGAGGAGCTCGAAAGGAGCCAGCTGAGGTGGTTCAGGCATCTGGAACAACCTGCCCAACCCTGGATAAGTGGATGGAAGAGTGAATTTTCTTTATTAATCAGTTAGTTATGGAAGGACACCTCTTCCCAAAAGGCCAAGTTGACGTCCTCAAATGTCTCGTTTTGTCCACAACTCAAAGATATTCAGTTTCGTGTCACAGAGGACTAAATAAACCAGAAAATATTGATATTTGAGAAGCTGATATCAGAGAATTTCCTTGAAAAGTGACTCAAAATGAATAATCAATTATCAAATTAATTTAATAGTTGATAACTTATCAATAAATTGACTAATGGTTGCAGCACAACACCTTAGAGTCTTTTATTTCACTGCTGTTACAGTATCTTTCGTCTTAATGTGTCATTCCTTGTTACATGACTGACAGCAGCTTGACTCTGCATCATTTAACTGTCATGAATTACTTTGTACTCAGTTCAGGTTTGCGGTAAAAAGTATCGTTCACCTCGATTCAACAGCTCGTGTCTTTGTGCAGCTCTGCACAGTCAGTGTCAGGTCAGCAGCTTCAGGTTGGGCCTCTTCCCTCAGTACAAATAAATGTTTCAACCTCACGATCGTCTTGTTTGAGTTTCTCAGCTGAAGCTGTTTGCAGCTCGTGTTGCTGTAAAAATCTTTATAGCGGTCAAAAGACAAGAACAAGAACAGAACATTTTGCTCAGCTGCATATTTGTCATCGAGTACATCGTGTTTTTTGGAGGGACAAACTCTTCTGCACGTCTTTTAATCGTCAGACCTAGATTGACCTTGTTTAGTTTGAACAGAAAATCCAGCTGTTCATCCCACAGCGGGCAGGACTGTGCTCCTAACTCAGCAAAGTGTTTGATGTGAAGAGATGATATTTGTCTTCTTCTTCTTCTTTTTTTGCTGCATTTATTACTCCCTCGACTGTGAAGCAGCTTTTCCTTTTGAGGTGTGTTATATCAGTAAGACGTGTGTTTGCCCCTCTGCCTTCTGAAAAGTCTATCGCTGGAGGAATAAATGTGGAAACGAGGTGAGCGGATCAACGTGCAGCGATTTCCTACCTGCCAGCCAGTTTCATAGTGTAGAGGGTTTAAAGGCTTCACACTGTCTGTGTAAATAAATCAGGAGATGAATACTGTCTGTGACACAGCTACAGGTACAGTGTGGTCATTGTCACTACGACTACGACGTGCAGATGATTTTAAATTGGTCCAATGAAAACAAGAGCGAGATGTCATGAAACTGAGATTTCCCATGACTATCAGCTAATCTTCCTGGGTCCACATTAAACATAAATACATTACATCATATTATATAATAAACATTAATTGAATTACTATACAAATAAAAAGCAGTCGACACCGTACGTACATTCAGATATATTTCTGAACATTCAAGATTCAAGTTTATTACTTAAAAGAAAATAACAAATCTACATATATGATGATTACAAATAATTAATATTCTTATAAATATTATATGTTTTGAAACGAACACACTATTGAAGTGAGTCATTTTCATTTTTTTCAGCTCTTTTTAATCTGTTTTTAGACTTTTGTAATTCACATATAATCATTCATTTTATTTAACCTTTATTTAACCAGGTGAGATTAAAAATCTAATTTTCAAGGGAGTCCTGATCAAGACACGCAGCAGCGTAAACTCAGAACAAGTCAATTACAACAGATATAAAAAACAGTACAGACAGTATTAAAACACATAGCAATGTAAAATAAATCAAATAAATCAGATCTTTGAGTTTTATCACTTTATAATCATTCATATCAAGTCAGTGCTCTCAGGCATGTTTGCATGAAAGGTGCTCTGAAAATACATAAAGTTAAAGTTTAATATTGACAGATTTTATTTGTGCTTAAACCAGATTGAAATTTTATTTGTGGATTTCGTAAACAAACTTATGATCTGATGATGAGAGAGAGAGAATATTGTCAGGGAATTAGTACAGTATCTACATTTATAGATAAATCTATGGCAGTAAAGCTCTGCTGCCTGATAATCGAGGATATCGAGAGCTTTTTAAACAGTTTAGAGGTTGCAGTGGAAGCAGCGGTTGCAGCTTTGAGAAGTGGCATTGCATCTGCAAGGCTACTGGTTTGTTTCCCTGAAATACTGAAGAATTTAATAAGGCTCGACTCACTTTTAATTTACACCTGTGCGGGAGTCTCTCTGTAAATCTCGAAGGTGTGAATGTGCGTAAGAATGTAGAAAAAAAACAAGAGCATTCAATTTCCTGTGGATAAATAAAGCTTAATGACCAGAAAAGAGAGTACATTGTGATTTATCAGCACTCGTAGGTCACAGCACACAGGACTGGTTTCACAGGATTAACTTATTTTGAAAGCGGAGGCCCGGAGGCACAGATTATTTAGAGAAGTGTAAACTCTCACCCTGCAGCCAACTTTTCTCTGTTACTGGAATACCGCTGTCTCACGTCCTTTTATAAAAAAAACAACACAAGTGACACTTGTGAAACTAGTTACGTAATCCACATGTTTTCTTTAATGGTCAGCAATCCACATTTATGAGATTTTGTTCTCTTGCAAACATATTGTCTTAACCGAATATATACTGCACCTGTGGGTATTTCTACCCACAAGAAAATGTCCCCATGCATTTATTTAAATCCAGGACGTAAGATTTACAACACTTATTTTCCTTCTCAAACTCATAAAATCTCATAGATTTATGTAAAAGTGCAGTAAAAACAACATCAGGTCTGCAAATCAGTCCTCAGACGTACCAGGATGCACATGATGCTGATTCCATATGGCTCAGTGATGCGATTACTGGTAGCGATGTGACAGTTAACTCCCTGCAAAGAATATATACAACCGCCTACCCGGGGAAATAGATAATTAAATCATTTCTTTAGTGTTTATTTGTATGGGAACAAGCGTACATGAAGCACGGACAAATACCACAGACCACAGCATTCATAATGCTCCGCCATCCTGTGTTTATTTCTGCTGTCAAATTGGACATTTCAGCATGGGGGCTTATGGAGACTGACTCACTCCTGGAGCCAGCGTTAAGTGGCCTTTTGAAGAACTGCAGTTTTTGGCACTTAGGTATTGGTTTCACTTCACAGCCACAGAGGGTGTAGCTTGTAACCGCTGTACCACTGTGCTGTGGTGTCCTTCCATCCAAGTACTAACCAGGCCTGACCCTGCTTAACTTCTGAGGTCAGATGAGATCGGGTGTATTCACTCTTCTCTAGAAGAACACATGCATTGGAAAAAATAATAAACAACACAGTTACTGCTGGATTACACTGTGACGTGTTCTTTGTGCAACGCAGTCGCAAGAAGTCGCAGGAAGTCAGACACAGAAACAGCAGAGAGAATCCAGGCAATTTTCAAAATAAAACATCACGTGCACACCTCCGACTGTAAAAACAGGAAAACAATTTAAACTATGTAGCATATTTAAATATGCAGAAGCACCTGAACCACGAAAAATTACCAAATATGAGCAAGTTATAAAATATGAGTTAAGTTATACCAACATTACACAGCACTCATTTGATCCATTGTTATTTTTAATTTTAAAAGCAGGAATAGCTGATTAAAACTGAAACTAACTTGCCAACTTTCCACTGTTATATACAAAAAGAGTTTGCAGACTTGGTTTTAGTTATAAAACCCCTCAAAAATAAATAAATAGATTGATTAAAAAAAGCTAATTTTACCAGATGAGTGGAGTACACATGATGAACTGAGATACTGTACAAAGTTTACATAGCTGCATACTGACAGAAGTTCAGCTACATCTGAGCTGATCCGCGCTGACGCCTCCGTAACACCAGCGAGGATCATTTAGGAAGGACAGGATTAGGAAAACTGAATTTCGTCTGTGTATCCACAGCTCTCGTTTCAATAAGGATCTTTTTCCCATGTTTCAGTGTGACCGAAAAGCACAAAAACATTTGTAATTCAAGAACCAAAGTGCTTATTGTTGAGACAAGTACACATTTGCTTGTCCTGAAACGCCACAGCTGTGTTTAGCTAACCTCAGCAAGTGAGTCTTTAAAAGACACCACATGAGATGCGCCTGCTATTTTATAAGGTTTGCATGCTCGGTTGAGGCTTTGTGGGACACTTTTCTTAGTTTAACTGTCTGAGTCTTCTTTCTGGATTAGGACCAAAGTGGTTTGTGAACAGACACTGCTAAAAAAATCCCCTGCTAAATTTGCTGCTGGATTTCACTCTGCAGGATTGTTGGCAGGGTGAATGTTTACACAAGTCCGGGTTTGATGATAAAAAAAGGACCTGTTCGATTATAGATAAGTTTGTTTTCTGATTGTTTTCATCCCACACTTTACCCTAATATTGGTTTTTGCACTCTCAAAGCCAACAGGTATTAAGTTGCAATCATCATATTTCAAAGATACCTAACCACATCTTCTATAGTATATAGAGTATCATTAAAAGTTCGACTTGTTGACACACAGACACGTTGCAACCTCTCTAATTAAGAGTCAACCACAGTTCCCATGACTGGTGTGCTACACGACTCCAGTGGGGGGAACTCCAGCGATTTACGGGAAGAATCATAAAACTGTAAACCAGACTATACCAGGAAACTATGGGCATGAACCTACACTTAGTGACTCCTTCGTCAGCTAATATAACTACAGAAGTGAACTTACTCATCATCTTTGCTGTGCCTGTTTCTGGCTTGTAAAATAACCGTCCACATTAAATCCCATTGAATCTTTCCGATGACTAATTACACGTGGCATGGATCCTGATGTAAATTAGATCATCAATATCTGGCAGATGGCAGAGAACAGTGGAAATCAAGTCCACTCCAATAAACACTCAAGCACTATTGCACAGAGGAGCTACTGTATATGTGACTGGGGTGGAGGGGGAACTTCTGTTTGACCCACCATTTTCCAGCCTGCATCACCAGCTTGCAGAGAGAGATGTGGTCCATTACTCTTCTTCTGTTAACAAGCATCTGGACCAGGTTCCAGGCAATCGGCTGCCACACAACGCCTGGCTGTTTGCTGCAAGGGTGGCCTTAATGCCTGCAGTAATGAATCAGCACCGACTGTTACAGCAGCTCAAAGGAAACCAAATATACACGAGCTTTCAGTGTCGCATTCAGAGCTGTTTGATTGAAGCCTGCTGACAAGGGGGTCGGACACGCTGTTTGTTTTGGTTTTACTTCATCTGGGACCTTCTCCGCTGGTCACCTTGGTCCATTTGTTGTTAATGATTGAACGCCGATGGTTGGAAATGAGGGCACATTTTGGGTTTTATGTTTCAACCCCTTCGAATGGCATGGCAGGTTGTCACAGCAGCTGAGTCATAGCTTTGTAACACTGCAATAAATAAATCCTGCGTGAGTTTAGCTGACAGTGGTGGAATATGCTAAGTACATTTACTTAAAGGAAATCTCAACGAGTCTGTTTACAGGCCTTGAGGAGCTGTAGGTGCATATGTGGATAACAAAGTTGGTTTTATGGCTGCATGCAAGAAATTACGTCAAGTTGATGATGACTAAAAGTTTGAAAATGTAAAACATTTTGGGGGCGTGAAGTTGGAAATAAGTGAGTTTACCAGATGTCTGTAGCCCACTCCTCGTCACCTCTGCTTGAGCCTACAATAGCTGCTGCTAACATAATACACCTGCATGGTGGTCAAGTTGCATTGTGGGTAATGTATGCAAATGAAGGATTTTTTTTTACTTTCCATTGTGAGTCTGACAATGTAATAGAAGTGCAATGATGTATTTTTACTTCAGTATTTCCATTTTATTCTATTTCAGCTTGATTATAATTCATTTTAAAATGTACTTTTTACTCCACTACGTTGATCTGACATCCATAGTTACTTTACAGATTAATCTTCGTCTTACAAAAAAACAGTGTTTGGGCAACTTGTCACATTTCAGATGTCTATTAGTTCTCAAATGATAAATCAGATAAATTACTGTCCAAGGCTAGAGTTTTTTTTTTTTTTTCAGAAAAAAAGTACATGAATCTGGACCATTCAGATTTATCTTGAGATTCTTTGGAGGGTCCCGGCCGCTAGGTCAGAAACCGCTGTGCTAAACTAACTGTAGTTTGTTTAAACTCAGTAGATCCACTGCAAGCAGCTACGATGGTAAAAAGCTGCTTACACGTTGATGAATATTAACAATTAGTCACAATCTATTCATGTAAAACGTGCCTGTGGAACCAGTACTTCTACCTTTGTTGATAATACTCTACGTTTACTTCAACAAGGTTTTTGTTTGTAATAGAGTACTTTAACATTTAGTATTGGTTCGTTTACGTCAGTTAAGGCTCTTGGTACACACACAAAGCTGTTGACATGTATTAGTGTTTTTTGTCTCGTAAGATGACTCATTTGGGTTTGGTTTCTGTCTCCCACAGTGCATGAGAGATGACTGACCGAGCAGCAGTTCGGAACAAATGACAGAAGATTACGCACACTTGGGTTGAAATGAGAAGATGCCAGCAGCTGAAAATCAGTTGATCACATTTGAGAGCTGAAAGATGGTGTAGATGGTTTTTACCTCCAATGGATTCCTAAAGCTGCTCCAAGATCATCAATTTTACTGAAGGGATCTCTTGGTGGACGTCAGCGAGCAGGGGCCAGGATGTGGCCCCCTGACCTCGGGCCTCCAGACGTCCAGCTGACTCTTCCTGGATTTGGAAGCATGTTTGAGGATGCCGAAGACCTTCAGGCGCCGCTGTCTTCTGGTGGCTTCTGTCAGTCATCGATGCATTCAGGTGGTCTGGGCGTTTGCTGTCTTCCAAGGACTTCCCTGTCTCTGACCTCGCTGGGTCGTGACCTCACCTCCCTGCTCAGCTGTAAGGCAGCTGGATCCCATATAGAAAAGACTATGGAGGACTTTGCCACCACAGCGCACACAGATCCTAAAAACAACAACCAGAGGTTTAGTTGTTACCCCCAGCCGTCCCTCCCGTTATCTTACATGCTAAGCAGCTGTGCTACATCTCCTGCTTTTGGCTCTCCACCATCTTCTCTTTCCTCTTCCTCCTCCTCATCTTCATCTTTATTTTTTGCCTCTTCGTTGGCTCTCTCTGATGCAGCCGGGGGCAACAAGACGTCTCATCAACAAGGAAAGATACATGAAGAGTACCACTCGATCAAACAAGAGCCTGCAGATGATTTCTCGCCGTGTAAGAGGGAACCGTTTCAAATCAACAATCAGCAAGGGGAGCTGTTCAACGTGGGCCGGCCCCTCCAAGGCCACGACGGTCAGGACAGCACCCAGCTTCATTTCCCGAGGCTCAACGGACCCGTAGGACAGGACCAGGCGGTGCCCCAACAGGACCAACCGTGTCACTGGATCGACTGCAGTGCCACTTACAGCAGCCAGGAGGAGCTGGTGAGGCACATCGAGAAGGTGCACATCGACCAGCGCAAAGGCGAAGAGTTTTCCTGTTTCTGGGCCGGCTGCGTGCGACGCCACAAACCCTTCAACGCTCGCTACAAGCTGCTCATCCACATGAGGGTCCACTCTGGAGAAAAACCCAATAAATGCATGGTGAGTCTGTTTGATCACAGATTTTATATTAGATACTTTAAACATCAGTGGTGGTTCAACGTTTAGGTGTCAGAGAAAAGAGACAAATCAGTGGTTTCTTTCTAGAGCTGACCTTGTTTCTTGTTTTGCTTTTTCCTTGTTGAGTTTTGTGTATTTGTATCAAGGGATGGGAAATGCAAACTGGCTTAGGTGAGTTGGTCTGAATGGAGCCTGGCTGCCAAAACAAGCTGCCTGTAATGGCACCCAGGCTCTTAATAATTTAATTATATATAACTTTAAGCCTTAATATAATTTGAATTTGAGTTACATAAAATTCACCCTCAGTACAGTTGTCATGAACGGGGAAATTAGCTATAGAGACCAAAACTGTTTTTTGTACCAGGCTGTAAACATGTTTATTTCTGCTGTGAAGTTGGACATTTTAACATGGAGGCTTATGGAAAATGACTCACTTCTGGAGCCAGCCTCGAGTGGCCATTTGAGGAATTACAGGTTTGGCAAATTCGGTGAACTGATGTAATGAATGCAGGTTTAAAAAACATCAAAATAAAGTATTTGGAAGGTGTTAAGAGATATGAAATGCACTCAACACCGCTTAACTGAAAACTCTACCTTTGACTGAAGGGAACGTGGGTATGAAAAAGTTAACTTTTGTTTGTTTGTTAAATCAATTTACAAAGTTCAGACTTTCTAGGTTGCCCATAACTCATGGTAATCTATTAATTTAGTTAATAAATCATCTATACATTTGATCAGTTTACTGGTGGATTCATTTGGAAGCTCTCAAGGTTGTCCTCAGTTCAGATATAACAAAGTGGCGACTCATCAGTGATGAAGGGAGGGTTTTTCATTGCTCATGATTTATCCAAAACGTGCAGGAATCTCAGCTACTTCAGCTCCACCACCACTGTTTCAACCATTTTCAGTCCGTCAAAACATTTCTCATCCTTTCCAACTTTGTGTTGCCTTCAAAATGGGCCATTTAGACGTTTAACTGGGTTTGAAAGGCATTAACCTGCTTATAGTACGTCTCGACTTCTCTCAGACAGAGCAACCGATGATCAAGACTCTGTTAGACAGAGAGATGATCAAACGGTTTCCTTTCCTCACGACAGGTTTCCCTTACTCATGCATGCCAGAGGGAGAAACGTGGCAGTGTTGAATGAATGGAGGATGTGTCTGAAGAACTGAGCATTCAAAAAACAGGCTGATGGTCCTTTTTATTCTGACAAAATTAATTTATTCATAGTCATTAAGTAGCATAAGTTTAATGATTTAATAAACTGAATTCTCGGAGCAACAAACTTGAGCAACTAGCTTTGTCAAATACAGTTAAAGCCACCTCAGTGAAGTGGTGGCAGTAAGATATTCAGTAACTTAAGGCAACATTGTGTAACCTTTCTACCACAAAATAACAGATTTAAAATCATTGTACGTCTTCGGTTACACCGTCGAGAAGTACGTAACACTTCACGGCACTAAGTCACACACCACCAACTATTTCACTGATTTCGGTGAAACTGGGTCATATTTTATGGAGAAAATGAGTTTCCTGATGGACAGTGAAGTAAACTGCTGCCAACTGTAGCTGCTGTTAGCTCAGTTTGTTAGCCATGCTGCCTGGAGCTCAGAGCACCGAGGGGAGCGTTAGTGTTTGTACCACAGGTGTTTCGGACCACCGGGAAGAAGGAAAGGAGGTTTTCAGGCCAGGCCAGCTGGAATGGGCACCAGAACCAAAAGACCTATTTGCAGACCAAAGAGGATGACAGAGGAAGCAAAGAAGAGAAGAGGAGAGAGTGAGCGAGCGAGAGGCCGCCGGACAAGAGTAAATCTGGGACTGACTTTTAGTGGTTGGTGAGAGCTTTGTGAAATAAAAGGCAGAAAGACATAATTAGATACAAATTCCAACCTCATTTCCTGTGTGTCCCAATACAACAGCCCTGCCATAAATACAACCTTTAGTAGTTTATAACTCTCAGTTTTTGTTGACGCTGTTTAAAATATGCAAATTCAGATCATACTTTTATTACTGAAGTCATAGTTAAAGTGTTTAGCAGTACAAAACCATCAGTAACCAACAGTGACGTATAAATGAATTAACACATCTATGACTGTCAAAAACATGATCATTATAGGCAACAAAAAACATAGATTTCACTGTGTTGAAGGTGTGTATATAGAGAGGTAATGATTGAATATAGATAGTTAGAACATTGGATGGCTGTTGCAGGAAAAATACTGACTATAAATATTATTTAAAACTGGGCTTTACTTCTTAAAAAAACTGTTTTGTTTTAACTGTAAGTAGTTGTTTTGTGAAGTAATAAGCAGATTAATTATTCACTTTGTTCCCACGGAGGAAACTTGACTTCTCACATGTCTGAGCAACTTCTCCTGCACAAAACGTGCAGCCTGTGTATGAAATGACAAAAGAAGCGAGGCGCATCCAAGATAAAGACAAAATCCAAACACGTTAAGTCCGAGAGGAGACGGACACTGTGAGGTTTCTGCATTGACTATCCCCACAGTGGCCTTTGAGCCCCAGCTCAGCGTCGCCCTGCATCACTTCTGTCATGAGTCATTTTCTGAAACGCAACTATTGAACACGTCTGTCCAGTGATGACCTTTCAGCTCGCTGCCAAATCCCTGTCCCTCAGAGTGAGTAACTCGCTCTGTAATTCCCCAGCGACTCGGACGCTGTCATCAACCTGGGACTCCGATTAATAATTCATTCAAAGATTTGCACTCAGGGACACGTTTCTTACTTAAGTGAATTAGTTCATTAAAATGACCTAATCTGCTGCCAGTTTGTGAATATATTACTGGGGAGTGTTGCCTGCAAACAGATTAATAAAATAAAATCAACATCAGCACACAAAAAAAGTCATTAGTCACACTCGAACTACGTGAATAACGTCATTTCATTTTCATAAAACGCTCGTGCCAAAACATGTAAATTAAGTCATTTCAAGTGCAGCAATGGAAAATAAATATCTCGTATGAATGTAGTCAGTGTTTGTTCGTGAATTCAGCCGTATTTACCAGCTCGTAATGTCAAGTCTCACATGAGACAGGTGTTACTCAGGCTGTAAACATGAGTTCCCCATAGCCTTTTTAAATCATCCGTGGTACAGTCATTAAACATCATTTATGGTGCTGAAAAAGTTTAAGGGATAAATCTGGTGATATTCTGTTTTTCTTACTGTCAACATGAAAAAAAAACAGTGATCCTAGTAACAAGTCTGGATAGTCAGACTTGATTTATCTTATTCCTCTGTGACACAGAGCTCCATTGTCAACAAATAAATAAATAAAAAATCATGGCTGGCTCACATGTTCCTTCACTACAGTGAATATTGGCACTTAAATTTAGATTTTGTTGAGACTATCCTTCAGCAAAGGCCCCTAAAATGACATATTTACTTTCGCATTACAAAGACCACCAGCAGCTGTAGTAATTATTTTATTGGGAATGAGAGGAAGTCCGTTGACATTGTTATAGAGGAAGAAAGTCAGAAGTTGGATGAATCAACAAAAAGTCGGATTTTAACACAGGATACCGCTGTTTCCTGTTTCCAACCGACCGTCCATGTTGGGTTTTTTAAAGCATGACCACAATCATGTTTATTATTGTCGTCATGATGACGAGGCTCCCATAATCTTAACGAAGCGCTTATTCTAACCCAAACCATGTTCTTTCTCTGAACCGGACCCAAGTTGTTTTTGTGCCTGAACCTAACCAAACCTTAACCAGAGCATTGTCACATCATAAAACATTTCAACAGTGATTTGTAACAGACAAATTATGTTATCCCACTCATCTTCTTTGTGTAAAGAGCAGTTACAAACAAAGTCATCCAGGTCATCTTCCTTTGAGAAGAGTTAAATCTGGAGGTCTGATGTGGCCTCATGTGACTCCAACCAGTCACACTGGACCTCAGGTGACCTTAACGACTGTCGTTCACACTGGACCTCAGGTGACCTTAACGACTGTCGTTCACACCGAACCTCATGTGACCTTAATGACTGTCATTCACACTGGACCTCAGGTGGCCTTGACGACTGTCGTTCACACCGAACCTCAGGTGACCTTAACGACTGTCGTTCACACCGAACCTCAGGTGACCATAGCAACTCAGACGACAGTCATCGCAGCAACAAGGAACACTAACGAACCAGGTGTGAACAATCGTCTGGTTAACGATCCCACTCAGGCTAAACACCTGGAATCCCCACCAGTCAATCAGAAGTCCAGTTGCCTAGATTTAAATATTGGATGTTTAAAACTCACTAAAGCACCAAATTTGTATTATATATATTAGTGGAGGGTTTTAGTTTCATCTTGTCCAGGGTGTACCCAACCTCTCGCCCCAAAGTCAGCTGGGATATGCTCCAGCCCTACCGTGACCCTGATGAGGTGAATTAAGTGAACAGTGTCAACAACCAATGGGAGCACTCTCCCCAGCACCATCAGAAACCAGGTGATTGGCTTCACAGTAGAAATCGTGGAGGCACCAGATTGTGAGGTCTCTGTTGGACCGTAGAAAAGGAGGAGAAATTGGAGGAGTGAGCAATAGTGCCTCTTTGACGTGTCCTCCCATTTGTACTATGATCGAGTGGGAAAAAAAGGACATAAATTGCTGCAGCCCTTGAAATGCACACAAAAAGCTGCTTTTGTTTCTGCTCCATTGTTTAACAGTTGTTCTTCTTGTAAATTTCCACCATGTGCAGGATGGGAAATAATCTCAACATGAATCTAGTTGTAGTCTCTACATTTGCTGGGACATTGTGCCTCTCTCAGTGGACAGATTTCTGTTTCGTTCCCTCTGTTAGCCTGGCACCTGCCTCCACCAGCCTCCACCAGCTTACGTTTTCTCCCTGGACCCACGGTGGTATTCAAACACATGTCACTCGTGTCCCACATGTCCAATTAACACTAAGCTCAAATACTCTCAGGTGCGCCAGCCTTCCTGCAATGAACTGCTGCACCTCGTCTCAAACACATAACCACGCTGCTGCAAACACATTGATGGTTTTTGGTGGGGTTTTTTTTTTTCATGGGAACAGTTCCCAACAATGCCCCAAATATAGATAATTGTCAGCTTTGTTCTTTAAGTACACGGCTTAAAAAAATCAAATGATTAAAATGATAAACAGGACACATGACAGCACTGATTTACAACACACTAAATATAAAAGTGCAGGATAAACTTTCCCTTCCCGTCTTTTAAGAGGAAACATTATTCTTTTAGTGAAGGACACACACATAACACACACATAAAGTAGGCGGACATAAACTATAAACTGTACTTCAGAAATCTGTTTCTGTTTAGGAGCCATATATAGTCGTGAGTGTAAGGTTACATTTGTTTGATTTCTTATTAAATAATGTTTTAACTACAGTAGCCATGGGGCAGATTGACAAGCAAGACTGACGGGACATTGCCTCCTTTCAAACAGCTCAAACTGACGTTTGTCCTCTCAGCTCAGCTCACATGAAGCTGCAACATGTTAAGTCTGACACGCCACATGTTAAATAACGACACGAAAAGTCTTAATCTGTTCTCTATGTGTGGTAATACCTGTAGTTGTGCAGTTAATTATGGTTATGGGTTTCTTTTAAATCTTTTGTTCTTTTGTGGAGGCGGTTTAATGCCTTGGATTAATTAATGACAATGATGTAGTGCGTTTTTATGTACAGACTTATTAAACTAAATTAGGTGACTGACATTTACTGACTCATTAGTGAGACCTAATAAAAAAAACCCTGGAATGAATATTAGGTCGAAAAAAACGTTTCCATATTTCTCTCTGGATTCGTTTAAAAAAGATGAAACATTCTTGTATTTAATAAAAAATTAGACCGCGATCTAATATCTCAATCTAAAATATTCAAGGCATTAATCTAATGTAAACGTCATCGTACCCTTTAATAAACACGAAGATTCGGCTTCATTTTGTGTCTTTATATTATAAACTGGATACTTTATTTTTAAATCTACTTTTTAAACACATAATTTAAAACTATCTTAATCACTACAATTATATACACTACATCTTATAGTTTAATTGTTTAATTTATTGCTGTCCAGTTGTTTCGTGTGTTGATAGTAATGATATTTCATTTCTTTGTTCTTGCTTGTATCGATGTATTTTATGATGTAATTACCATTATTTAAATGTGTTAAACCAAACTTTAAGAAACGTTTCCATTTAAACTTACTGGTCAGAATCGAAAACATTTTAAGTCTGAAAGTTTTGAGACTGAACGTGACACAGTTTAAGTAAAGTTATAAAGCGCTGATTTTTTACGGCCTGCAGCTTGTAGCCTGCTGACTCTGATATTTGCTTCTTGTCTGGCTCGAGTCCAACAGAAACGTTTTTAACATTACCTACCACAGTCTGGTGTGTGTGTGTGTGTGTGTGAGTGTGTGTGTGTGGTTTTGTTCCGATTTGCTTTTGGGGAATAGGCCATTACCTGACGTTTTATGATTCAATAACCTGAAATGTCTGAATTTATATACTGTATAATTCCTCTTTACAAGTTATTAATACTGGATCAGACTTCAAGATCTGTAACTTGAAAATGGGATTTTATCACGTATTAGTTACAGGCCACCATGCTTGATTTGTATAAAGTGAGATGAAACTATGGTCTGTGTGAATATAAATTACTTAAAGGTCCAATGTACTTTTTGTTCCTGGTTGTTCCACAGTCTATAACTTAAAAATATGCATCAAATATAGTAGTTACACAGTAAAATCAGTTCGGCTTTACTATTGAGGTTTAGTATAAATGCTTATTGTGGTTTGTTTATCATTGAGCATCATGAATTTATTCGTTCTCATGACACTGTCGTCCAGCCCAGAAGTTTAGGTTGATGTGATGAGTATTTACACATCCAGCAAGTACAACATTGCATCATATTTCTGTCAAAAATTCACTCTTCCTTTAGCTCTGTTTTGGTCTCCACCAGCTCTTTAGGAAAATATCCGTCTGTTTTGATGCTAAATCCTTCAATATTTTCTCCAGCTAGTTGCTAACTCTGTCCGTCTGCTGTGACTGGAAAACTAGAGTGATGAGAACGGTGAGAGTGAACCAAAACAGTAAAGTTGTTAGCTAGAAACCCAAAACAATGAGCTAAAAGACACTAAAACGCTCCATAGAGCTGCAGAGTTGACTTTAATGATGATTTAACCCATCGTTAATATAGAAATATTGATTACAGCTGCTTTAAAATACCTGAAATAACAACCTGTTTCTACATAAACTTGCTGGGCGTGTCATGTAGTCATGTGTTTATGTTCTCTTTGTCAGTTTGAGGGCTGCACCAAGGCGTTCTCACGTCTGGAGAACCTGAAGATTCACCTGAGGAGCCACACCGGAGAGAAACCGTACATCTGCCAGCATCCCGGCTGCCTCAAAGCCTTCAGCAACTCGAGTGACCGGGCCAAACACCAGCGCACACATCTGGACACGGTCAGTACACGGCCATCCACACTACACTCATCTGTTTTATGAATTACATCATGTTTAATTAAACCCTTTCAGGCATCCTCCTTGTTATTCAAATTTAATGATTAACCATGTTGGTAGCTTGGCTCATAACGTTAACGTTAAGACTGCCAGAGGTTTAGCAAGATTAAATGTGTGTCTTGTTCACTCGATTAAGGCCACTACATATAAGAGGCCTCCTGCAGTCGTTGCTCCCTTACTTGGACGGAGGATTCGAGCAGGGTGTAGTTACCCTTTAAGTGCAACACACGTGCCCAAATTGCACAAATCACTAGGGTGCCATTTTTCTCATTCGAAACGGCAAATTGGACTGAAAGGCGATGAGTTTGCAGCTAACACTCGTGCCAACTGCACAGATGAATGAATGTCGAAATCAACGAGATTTTTATACGGCCTGAGAGCAAAAATGAATTAAACTGAAAGTATCGACTCAACACCTTGTCACGGTGTGCTCTTGCACTGTCAAACTTTATAAAACAGGCAACAGAATTCTAATAACCCTAAATGATGAAAATGGGAAAATGTATCAGGGGATTAGAAGGAGTGGGAGCGAGTGTCATAAATTAAGGTTATGAAATCCACCGCTGATGCTCCCTAAGAGAAAACAGAAAACACTCTCATTGCTTGAAATCCAAACTCTTAAATTCACCACTGCTCCCTCTTGTGCACGAGGTGCCAGATATCGCGCCAGTATTGTGTCTCTTTCCATGAAGGTTTCTTTCATGTCCGTTGGTCAAAGTACTGAGCTTAAGTACAGTTTTTATTAGTGTTTCCATTTTATATTTTATACTTCTACTTCATGACATTTCCCAAGCAGTTTTTACACTTTTTATTTTACTACATTTATTCCACTGATGCAGTAATAAGTGACATAAAAAAAAAAACCACATGATCAGCTTATACATTTGATGGATTGTTATAAAGTATAATAAACCCTTCACCAGTATATAAATTAGTTAATGTTTCAGTGTTCGTATGGGCACTTGAACCAACCTATCCTTAAAAACATTAGCCATGTCTCCAAAACACAGAGAGAGTTTTCAAAAATTTTAAAGCAACATTTTCACCAAAATCAGTGAAATAGTTGGTGGTGTGTGACTTAAAGCGTTACGTATCAGGAGCACAAAGTTACAGAAACAGGCGCACAGGTGGAAATGACAGAAACACAATTCATCTGATTACACTTAAATGTTGCATCAACATGATTTTAAATCGTTTTTGTTTTTTTGGTAGTAAAGTTACGCAAAGTTGATTTAAAACGTAAAATTCTGAGTGTTTTGAGTATTTATTTTTGCATTGTGGTTTATTTCTGCCTTTACTATGCAGCACCACTGCATATGTGAAAATCTCTGTCTAATGAGTCATCGTCATTTTGGGGTTTGGAAGTTTGAAAGTGGAAAAAAATCTGTCGGTGTGAGCTTACCAGAGCTCTGCTACTTTAGCATAACACACCTGAACCTCCGACTAAACTGCCAACGGTCAAGTTACAGAGTGGGTGTGGTCGGTTTTGACGTGGAAGAATGAAAGGAAGGCGATACCTTGCAAGGTCCGACGTGATATGGGAGATCTACCTCTTCGATCACCGTTCATGTCTGCATGAAGTAATTCGGAACATTTACGTGCTTTGCCGTATAAAACCTGCTGTTGGTTTGAAATACACAGATTTCTTTATAATGAGTTGGTGCACTAAACACATAAAATGACTTCAATTTAAGGTGCCACTGCTCCTGTCTTTCCTCTCCTCTCTGCACACTTGCCTAATATACAGTGTGAGCATTCTTTAGGATTGTGAAACTACATACCTGCTGTGGATTTATCCTATAAACCACAGTTATTTTTACTTCTGCTGACAAGCGATGAGGACTTAAGCAGTAATTCAGCAAATCAGATCTCTTATTACACGGGCGAGATGGAGCTGTACGTTGCACTCCAGTGTTATTACAACAAGAGGAGAGTTATTTTCTCCTTTTTGTGGTTTCACGCTGGCTAATAGCGGCTTCGCAGTTGCGTCACAAATCAGGAATCAGACACATCTGGCGCCGTCACGGAGGCCCAGCGGAGAACTGTCTGAATGTAAATAATATCGCTGAATATTGTCGAACAACCAGCCAGGAAAAGGCCGGTGTCAATACTAATTATTTAAATTTGACCAAATGACTCGTATTGTGTTACTAATATTACATATTATATATAATATTATAAATAATACAGTGTCGTGACGGATTTGTTTCCATAAAGAGCTTAGTTTCAACAGGAACTTGCAGCTCACTCGAGGTTTTCGCTCTTTTAACCAGGATAAACAGCCACCTCAAGTTACCTCAAGTCAGTAATGGAGGAAGTATTCAGATCGTAGTACTAATACCACACAGTAAAAATACTCTGGTACAAGTAAAAGTACCTGCACTGGCAATGTTACTGAAGTAAAGCTATGAAAGTATTATCAGGAAAATGTATTTCATATTACATACTCACAAACGTCATCATAATTACCCAGAACTCAGAAAGCAACACTTTTACGACGCTTGTTTTCCAAATTTTACACTTCACACTGATCAGCTTATTGTTATGGAGTATTATAAACCCTTCACCAGTGTATAAAGTTGTTAAAAGGTCCAACTGGATCTACTACAACGTTTAAATGTTGCTTACATGTTAATGTACTTACAATCCTACAATATATTTAATCATTTTCACTCTGAAAGTGGCTGTTTGGTATGAGTTAGTACTACGTGAACTACATGTGACTCACGTACGTAAGTCTATCTTAAAACAGGTTATGTGATCCCATCCTACAGAAACCGTAAGCGGTCATGCATACATACATTTTATTTCCTCAGTTTTCTCGTGATAAAGAGTTCATTTCATTTGTTTTCTCAAGAGCTCAAGTTATTTATGTCATTATCTTGAAATAACAAATGTTGTTATCCCGAGCTGACGCGATAATCTTCTCAAGATCTTGAGAAAGCTAATTAAATTAATTCTTCGTCACGAGAAAACTGAGGAAATGATATGTATGAATGCATGACTGCACAGGGCTTCCATATGTTCCAGTCCTTTTAGTATAAAACTCCTTCTTATTCTGCTCTATCTATCTAATTATTTTTAAAAATGCAATTAAAAGCAGCAAATCTTTACATTTCAGAAGACTGATTACATCGGCTGTACTCGTATATTATGTTGCGTTTAAACATGAATAAAGGTCTGAGTCAGAACCTCAAAGCGGTTTGAAGAAATGGTGGAGCAGAAGCAGAAAGTAACAGAGAAGACTCCCAAAGTTTGTACTTTATTGCAGCACTTGAGTGAATTAACTTGGTTCCATCCATCTGTTTCTAAGACAGTCATGATTCTCTTGATAAAGAGTTAAGTCAAAAGCTGCTGACAGCAGAATCAACAAGACGATCAATGATGAAATGACGAGTGAATCAAAGCAGCAAATGAAAAACTGCTTTCTGTTCTCCGTTCAGCTTGTTTAGACTTTGACTTCTTTGTCACTTTGCTGAGTTAAATCGTTTCCATCAAAACATCTTGAATTGCAACATCACACAGGAAAAGCTTTGTTTAAAGCCCCTCTCCATTGATGCATTTCAATATTTATATTATTTTGACACGTAATTGCACACTGTCATGTTCATTAATTGATGTCCTCACTTTTGCTGCTGACCTTGCATGCAATCACTCTGAAATTTGTATCAGCATACGAGGACAGTAGAGTTCAACGGGAGGCGCCAAGCTCGCCTCCCGGGGAATATTGTTCAGTAATAGTTTCATAAGAGCGAGATTTCCCAATTTTTGGTAGCACGTAACGTTGGGCACTGTGGACGAGTACTCGCTGTGATGCCACATCCATGTTAGAGTCGTTTAAAATATATTTAGGTTATTACAGGACAGGAAATAGACAGCAACAAGTAACATAAGTCACTATTATACTAAAGCCAACATCCCAGTCTTATCATATGTTTGTATATTAGAAAATCTTTTATTACACAATTGATTGTTAGCACATTTTGATCTAACTTACTCAGACTTACTCAGACTCGTAATACCTTCAGATAAACTTTGAAATGTGTTTTTTTTTCACAGAGCGAGGACTGTAGATTTTACAAACCTCCAAATTATTTAAAAAAAAGACACTTATAAGCAAATCTTTACATTTGAGAAGACGAATTGTTTCAGCTGTACTTTGGGTTTTAAATATGGATAAAGGTCTGAGTCAGAACCTTTAAAGTGGTTCTTCGTGGTGATGCTAAACACAGCTCTCTTTAGCAGAATTACAGTGATTTATATACATTAATCTGGGTGGCACAGCAGTGCAGTGGTCAGCAGTGTCGCCGGAGTTTGCATGTTTCCCCAGATCTTAATAGGTTAATTAGTGACTCTAAATTCTCCATAGGTGTGTGTGTGTGTGTGTCTGTAGATATGATGAACTTATGACTTGTCCAAGGTGTACCACGCCTCTCTCTCTCTCTCTCTCAGCTGAAATATGGGATCCAGCCCCCCGGGGCCATGATGAGTCTATATAGTTGGATACCATCCCTCACAAATCATACTGACATCTCCTATTTTAAACAACTTTTGAATACTTCTCATCTTCGCTGGGTCAATTTGGGATCATTTAATTAAACAAGAACTGGAAGAGGAGCAAAATATCATCGTTAAATCTCTGTTGCCACTATGTAGGTCATTATTTTGTGTTTGTAATGGTCAGATTCCGGTACTTAAGCTTACCAGATCCAGCTAAATACTGTACATGTGTTTTCATGAAAACTTAATTCACTCCACCTGGTTAAACACTCAGTAATGAAACAAGGGAAAAACCTGGAATGAATCAGATTCGTGGAAATGAGCTCATTTACTCATCTAAACTTAGACCTTTGATAAAATTGTGAAATACAAGTGACACGATTTCCATTTCAGTAAATCCAAGTGGACAAACTTCACCTGTATGTAAGAACTGAATCGTTTTCCTCAAGAATACTTGTTTACAATCTGATTATATTTCAAAGTATGTTGTTTATTGTGATGTCTTTTATTTTGAAATGAGCGCTGCCTTATTTTACCAGCAAAATAAACTCTCTCTGTCCGCGATTTGCTTTAATCTCAGCATAAATCATTTCTTTAATTCCATAAAATGTTTACTCCACTTGATGAAATAAATGCTCTTTCATTTACACGCTGATTGCAGGTAGATGTTGATCTAAAGTCTACCTCATGAATAAAGTGATTTATGGCTGAACGGGAGGAATCTGTACACTGAGCGCTTCCTCTTAACTCTTCTCTCTCTCTCTTCCTCTCCTTACGCCTGCAGACGAAAGGTAAATACTCTCCGTTTTCAGTCGAGGGCTACATTACGTCGAGTGTTTACATGATCTGCATGTCCTTCCTTTTCTCTGTTAGTGCGGTTGTCACGCTAAGTAACCACATTTATAGCATTTATCCTAAATGTTTGTGTGTATGATACACAGAACTACTGTACGAAGTATCGCGCCTGTAAACCATCTGGATGTGACTCAGCTGAGCTTGTACTGTTATTTGTAAACATATTTTGGGTTTGACATCATATTCACTCTGACTGTATAAACTGAGTCATGAACGTTGAAGTGGAATTGTATGAAAGTTTAGGGTACAAGTATATAATAGAGGGTTTAGTCTGTAACACCTTAAATACTCTTTAAAAAAATTAATAAACGTATGGATGTGTTGTGGATTTCAGCTTGTTTGGTATGTTTTTGTTCTTGTGGATCTTAAAAATGAGCTTCATTGCAACAATAAATGTCCAGTTTGGCGGTCAGTTTCTTTAATGAAGAAATTAGTCAATATGTTTGGCATAAGACAGCCATTAGTTAAGGCTGTACGTCCTTCAGATTCACAAAAAAAGGTGTTTAAACGGTTTGTTTGTTGGTTTTTATCAAAACCAGGTCACACTGTTGCAAATGGGGACTTAAGAAGACTTAAATCAGTACGACAAAGAACCTCTAAAAGGAAGAAAAAAGATTATATAACATAAAAAAAGTTCTTCAAAGTACCAAAAAGTGCTGCATTTGTGACTTAAAGAATAATTTTTTGCATTCCCAAAGATCTTTGAACTTAAAAAGGTTCACCAGAGAACTCAAAGTGATTCCAGAGTAAATAAATGATGGCACAGCCTTTGGGAGGGATCGAACTGAACCCCGAGGGATCAAACCGCCGATCTTCTGATTAGTGGATGACCTGCCACAGCCGCCCCTGTGTGCTTTAGTGCAGTACTTGATCATGATTCTCTTGATAAAGACTTACGTTAAAAGCTGTTGACAAAATAATCGACAAGACGATCAATGGTGAAATGATGAGTGAATCAAAGCAGCAAATGATACATTTATTTATACATGTATGTATAAATAAGGGTCCATTCAGACAGAATCCAGGACTGCTGTGGCGCAAATTGCAGGTTTTTCCGTTAGTTTGAGTGGCGGTTGTCCGGTTTGTCTGCCAAAAAACGATGCCAATCAGACAATTGGACCGGTCAAACCTCCACAGTCAGCCTGAAATGTCTCTGAAACTGAGACTATCCAGGTGGATTCATGGACTGAATTTTGATGCTCTACATGTTGTGTTCTGGTTTTGTTTATTTCATGTACCCAGCTTCTAAATTTGAGCCTGGCTCGCAATTTTCTATATTTCTTCATAGTTTCCTCTCCTTGTTTCCTTTCCTCACTTCTTCACCTCCTCTCTCGTCATTCACAGAAGCCGTACGCCTGTCAGATCCCAGGATGCACCAAACGCTACACCGACCCCAGCTCGCTACGAAAGCACGTCAAAGCTCACTCAGCCAAAGGCCTTCAGGAGAGGGAGGTCAAGGTAACAATAGTTTGTTTTTTTATATATATTGGACGTTTAACTGAGAGCAGATCACTTCTTGGATCACGAGTATTACAACATCTTTAATAAAAACCTTCTTGTGACTCTAAAACTAGATTAGTTTCGATTATATTAGATCGGATGTGGTGGAACAGCAGAAAGCAGTAGTGGGCATTAGAAGAAGTGGCTATAAATACAAACAGAGTATAACAAAAGGAGTTTATATAAACTATTTTAGCGTTTTATAAAGCAAATTATTATTACTTTTATTTTTGGGGGTACTTTTATTGGCCATGTTGCCCTCATAAACCACGGTGAACGAAAATATAAACACAACACTTTTGTTTTGCACCATTTTTTATGAGTTGAAATAAAAGTCAGGATTTTGGTGTGACCAACATTCACCTCATGCAGTGTTACACATCTCCTTTACACAGAGTTGATGAGGTTGTTGATTGTGGCATGTTCACTCGTTCACTGGACGATGTCGTACACGGCAATCCAGAACATCCCAAACATGCATTCTCTGGTGAGGCCATGCAAGAACTGAGATGTTTTCAGCTGTACTTAAATAGCACCTTTTACACTACATAGCTCATTCACCCATTCATAAATTGACGGTTGCCATGGAAGGTGCCAACTGCTCAGCAGTTTTTCGGAGCTAATTATTCATACACCACAGCATCAGTATCAGTATCTTGCTCATGCAGACTGGAGGAGCCGGGAACCGAACCACCGACCTGCTCTACCTTCGAGCCACAGCCTGCTACAACATGACGGCTGATGTATGGCACGACATTGATCTCGTCATGATATTCAAATTGTCGTCAATTAAATGCACCTGTGTTTGTTATACCCCCATAGCGACAATGGCTTGCCTAGCTTTACGAGCCATCTGTTGCATCATTTGTCCTGGTCTCAGATGATCTTCCAATGCAATTTTAGGACATTGAAAATGCTGTTTGACAGAATATTTATACAGTTGTAAAACAAATTGTATAAAATCGGTATATTTGGCACAGAAGAAGTGTTACTCACTGACAGATGAGACCAATGTAGTCAATGATTGGATAAATATGAGGATCACAGCACAGAAAACATATCAGACAGGCATCAGAGGTGCATTAGATATCACAGAAGACATTTCCTTGACTATGACTTAGACTTGTATTTCATTGCATTTTAAGTGTATGGCTGCTATGATGACACACCACAGTTTATAAGAGAACAAGATAAAAGTGGCTTAAAAGTCAGGGAATCATCGCTCAGGTATTTATTGGAGTTAACCCTTTCAATAACTTTTATGCAAGAGTGACCACTGACGGAATATTTGGTCTACTCTTGACATGCAATTAGTTTTGTCAGCATTGAGAACAAACTACAGTTTCAAGTTTTGCAACAATAAAAGCACTTCGGCCAACAGCTTTAACAAGGGTTGAGTCACTGCAGTAAATAACTGTATCATTGGCATACAAATGAAAAAGCGCATCTTTCACGCCTTGACCCAAATTAATGATACAAATAGTAAAAAGAAGTGGGCCAGGCATGGAGCCCTGTGAGCTCGAGATAGTATGGAAGTTGTTCACGTTTTTATAATTAAGTTTAATAATAAGGACAAAGTGAAATGGTTCTTGCCCTTCACAGATTTGTGGTTTGAGGTAGCACCGCGGTCTCCTTGTTTCTGGAGAGCTACAGGAGAAGGAGAAGGAGAGGAGGAGGAGGAGGAGGAGGTGGTGGAGGAGAGAGTAAGCATGTTTATGATTCAGTAGGATGAAATACAACAAAACAAAGTATTACACACACTCCCTGGAAGTCAGAATAGGGAGCCTATTGTTCAGTGTTATCTGGGCCTTGTTTGTTTTCTATGGACCGTAAGTGACACTGGGGCTTTGTGTGTATTCCCATGCCTTGTTTGGTTTAAACAGAACCACGTGTGCTTGTAAGTTGTGACATGGCTAACACGCCCTGCGCTGCAGTTAAACCCTGTGGGGCTAAATGGGACTTTGAAATATTAAGAACATGCACTTCATAAACTCCTTACGGTTATACATTTCTTCGAAGCTGATGTGTCACAGCTATTGAAGTCTGTATCTTCATAAACACTGGTTTTGGGCGAACATTTTTCACTGATTATTCATGCTTCTTTTGTGGTTCCTGGGTGTCCTTCGCGAGTCCTGAAGCTGTCACTAAATTGTTTTGGAAAATCCTGGGGGATGCTCTGTTAACGCTGGATAATAAAGTAAATTGTCTTGCCTTAACTTTGTTAGAACATTGTAGAATAAGATTGCCTAACAAGATTTCTGGATTTTGTACCTCGAGAAGCTGGCTCGCAAGACCAAACGAGAACCAGGCATCTGGTTCAAGCATCATTTCTTTGAAAAATGAACAGTAGAAAACTGCCTGTTTTCAATTGATCTACTGTACTGTATGTAATCAAAAGAAAAGTTTAGCTTCATGGGAGTTGTATTGCACAACAGAAGAACACAGTTGTATGCAACTAAAGCTGCAGCTTTAACGTAATTACTCTCATCCCTACATGCAGGCAGGCGGCCGCGCATGCCCGCCAACGTGAAAACTTTTATCCCAAACTTCTTCATTTTGTATGTTCGACAGGTTCAAGTGCACACAATGCTGGAATCGGACATCTTGAGCGATTGTCTGGCGAGGCAGCATCTCCACAGCTCAGCCTCTTCCCACCAAGGAAACAACTCACCTTTACCGAGCTTAGACGACTTCACAGGTATGCACGAGATGAAACGGTAGCGAAAAAAAGCAAGTGGAAATCTGCGTTTAGCCTCCAACACCTCTGTGGAAATGAGTAAAAACAAAGAAAAGGGGTAATTGCCCAAACACCTGGGCTGTTAAGCTGTCTCTTTCATTTTCTCCCATGGCCTCATTTGCTCCTTTTCCTCTCCCTCCTCTACCATTCCTCCGATGATAGCTCATCATGCCAGTGTTTACCTTGTCCAATTACCGGGCACTGACTGCGGGCAAGTTGGCCCTCTCCCCGCCCGTCCTTCAGCTTCTCCAAACCGGTTTTCCAGCCAAGCCTCTTTTTCTTTCCCTTTCAATGGCTGAACCGGGATCAAGAAGCTGTCAGGTACACTGAGGCTCAGTTGGCAGAAGAGTGGGGAGAGTGTCCAGGAGAGCTGTCCATGTCTATTACTTCAGACTACTTGCAGTTTTACCCAGAAGACTTTGAGGGAAAAGCCTCAAACGGCACACTACCAGCTATGTTTATTCAGGGTGAAACAAGCATGTCAGTGTTTAATTTTGAAAATGCCCCAAGAGGACTTTCTCCTTATCAGAAAATGGCCAAATGTTATCCAACTTTCTGACTGTTGAGTATGTACCAATGTATGTATGTTGGATTTATGGTATGCTATCATCATCAGCCACCCTTAAACTCAAAGTCAAAGCCAAGTGTTGAAAGCCCTGCTGATGGCAAGCAGGTATTTTAGTTACAGCTTTAAATGAACACCACCAAAAATTATGTTTTTAATATCACCCACTCACCCCCCGTCTGGAGGCTTTAAAAGTGTCTCTGAAAAGTTTATAGCCTGTTCCTTTGCAGAGAGCAGCAGCTGTTTTCATCTTGGATTTGAATACAATGGATTTCCCAATTTTAATGTCATGACTAAAATGTCTTAAACCACTCATGCAATAGTATTTACTTCTCCTCTGTCCATGCCAGAGTGTTTAAAATGCTTCTATGTTTACCAAAATAAGCTAAATTAGGCTTAAATATATGTTAGCCACTTAGCTTTTAGCTTCTATGTTTGCTTTAGTGCTGATATGATCGATTAATGGATTAATTAATCACCAGAAACTTAACTTAAATGCCTTTTTATACAGAAAATAAGTTGATTACTTAAAAAAATACAGATAAATCAAGAATTAAATAATAAAAGATTGGTTTAGCCTAGCTTGTTTACACAACATAATCAGTTAGCTGTGCTAACAAGCTTTAGCTTTGTAGTTAGCCATATTTTGGGGACAGTAAGAGGTGGAATATGCTACAGTTACAGTTTCTATGAAGGTCCTAATGCTTTTCTTCATCACTGTTTTATGGTTGGACTCCATCGTAACTGTAAATCTAAGCTCTTAACATTTGAGGATTTGCTGTTTTTTATATTGTTCACAATTGTTTTGAGGTTTTTGGGGCTTTTGGTTGTCAAAACAAGCAATTTATAATACATCATACATCAAGTTGATTAATTAAATAAACACGTAAGAGGTGGAATATGCTGCAGTAACAGTTTCCGAAGTTTCTATTAACTTTCAAATGCTTTTCTTAAAAACACTTTCATCGTTGGACTCCATTGTAGCTATAAATCTAAGCTCTTAACATTTGAGGATTTGCTGCCTTTCATATCGTAACTTACTTTGAGGTTTGCTGGTCATCAAAACAAGCAATTTAAGACATCAACTTGGTATTTGTAAAGCTACATTTTCAACTGTCTTCTTTTATACACTAAATGATAACTTGATTAAAAAACAGATAGGAGCTGATCCTTGAATAACTTTATGTCTCTTTTTCAGGCGTGTACTCAAACAGCAGCACCGTCCACAACAGGGGAAATTCAGAGTTTCTCCCTCCATCAGCAGACACCTGCTCCAGGTATCAAAGCTTGGAGGGAAACTTTGACGCCAACAGCCCAATATCTCCGCTGACGAGTCCGGAAGGCATGCGAGAGGGGTGAGTGTGACAGCGATGCAAGCAGATCAATAAAGTTAAATATGTTGCATCCCAGAAGTGAATCATTTCTTTAATAACACAGGGCGAAATGAGTGTAAACACATGGGTGTGTTTAGAACAACTCCTTGAAACAATTATTAACATCTATTAGATGTTGCGTGCCATGTCCATGGGCAGTTCAACAGTAGTTTGCATCGGAGAACGATAGTCTTGTTTATTTTTCCCATTTAGACCCCTCGCACAAGTTTTGCACTTGTTTTATTGCTTCACAGTGTGATGTAACCATTAAGAAAAATTACTTTTCATACAGTTGTCGAACAATAAATTAAAAAATTAGATTGCTTTTTTATTTCTTGGAAAACAATTTTGCTTAATGACGTACCCAGAGGCAAACTTAAATGGTCAGTTCATCCAAAGCACGAAAAAAAAAACATATTTTCCCACTTACTCCTAGCGGTGTCTGGCAAGGTTTAAAGTTATCTGCTACAGAGACTTCTGCTGCCAGCCCAATACAATGGAGCTGAATGGGATTTCGTTTGGCAGTTTTCATTTGGAGCTATTTTCTACTGCAGATAAAAATAGTGAAAGCTGACCACAGTTTTCTACTCCTCTTGTGCATGTGAAATCAATTCCCAAAGTTGTGCTTTTTCTGCTGTTCACCCCCTAAAAATCTTTGCATTTATGCAATTTTTTGAACCACTCAACACCTCGGTGAAGTTTCCTCCCTGCGCTATGTCCCAGAAATCCAGAAATTGTCTGTCAACCTTGAATACATGGCCGCCACTCGAAAAAAGATTTCACAGTCACTTTGCTTTGCCTCTCTTGTCTGGAAAGCACATGCCCATAAACAGCGAGAGAGACGTGAGCGTATGCATTCTTGAATAAACCAGAGACATTATCACCAGAGATGGCGTTATGGCTCTGTGGTTGCACTGATTGGGTACGCGGAGGCCACAGAACTTATGTGTACTGTAAACTGAGACAAATTTTGTCTAGCGCAGTATAAAAGTAGAAGTGAGACTAAAAAGATACAGCTGACAGCCTTGCGGGCAGCCGTTTCTGCACAATATGGCCCTCAAATCATTGGTCATTGAAGAATTGCCTGTAAACTAACTTTTATTGATGCAACAGAAACAACAAAGGCAGTCTGTCCCATAAAAGAGAGTTGATAAGGGCCAAAATAACATTTTTGTGGTTTAATAAATGATATAAAATCTTCACATATAACGCACATAGTTTCACATGAAATCGTCCAGTATTTCCATGAGTTGTTTTCAAATGGGCTTTAGGTCTTGGCAGAGGAGTTAAGAGGAGAGTTTAGATGAGTTCTTTGGCTCTGATCACAAATGTAAACATGTAAGCTCGAGCTTGAGGTTTATTATTGACCTTGGAAAACAGCCAGCCTGTTGTTATTGTTATTCAGTCTAACAGTATACGTTATATATGCGAACAGCGCAAGCGTGGGTTTCCGAAGAGCCGCTTTGAAGCTCAAAATCTGTGGCGCCATCTTGGTAGTGCCTCATCCAGCCTCCCGGCTAATCTAAAATTTGGCAAAGACTGAACGCCTGGTTGCTCAAACAAGCACCCACCTGTTAAACTAAGCGGCCATGCTGTTAATTATGTGTAACTTTAAGCCTTAATGTAATTTAAACAGGTGAGTTCTATAAAAATTCACCCTCAGTACAGTTGTCATGAACGGGGATATTAGCTATAAAGACCAAAACTGTTTTTTTGTACCAGGCTGTAAACATGTTTATTTCTGCTGTGAAGTTGGACATTTTAACATGGGGACTTATGGAGACTCCTTCTGGAGCCAGCCTCAAGTGGCCATTTGAGGAACTGCAGTTTTTGAGATTAAAAACTTCAACTACTATGAATTTAAAGTCTTTAAAATGTGAGCGTGCAAACCTCAAACAGGTCTTGAAAAGCCTGAAAAGTGACAAATATCCTTGAAAGGACTTGATTTAAAGGTCCAGTGTGTAACATTTAGGAGGGTATGTTGCCAGAAATGGAAAATAATATTCATTAGTGTATAATCACCCAAAAAATATGAATCATTACCTTAAAATGAGCCCTTTATATCTACAGAGGTAATGGGTCCTTTAACACGAAGTCTGCCATGTTGCTACAGTAGCCCAGAACGGACAAACCAAACACTGTAGATAGGGCCTTTTGTGTTTTTTCACAAGTGTAGTTTCTCCTCCAAGCTTGGAAGGAAAAGGTGACACAAAATCTAATATAAACGCACAACTGCTTCACTTTTGTCACCTCGTTTCTTGACTTGAGAAGATCACATTTAGCTGTGAAACCGAGTTCACAAAGTAAATCCATGTTTTAATAAACCAAAACTCGATGTTCATTTAAGAAGAGTTTTGTGTGTTTTAGTTCATTTTAACTGTACTTACCTAAACGCAACATCTCCTCCGAGTTTGCAGCCAGCGCTTCCTTGAAACTATGCACAATCTGTCCATTGACGTCTCTTTATAGAGACTGAGGATGTCATAGAATCCCACTGGTGCCCGCAGAACATCACGGTCTGCCAAAGCCAATACCAGACAAGCACTTGTTTTTCCCCCAAATGACTTAGCGAGACGTTAAACACGTGAAAGTAAATTATCTTTGCTTCACGGCACAGCCGGCATCAAGCTCTGACCTCATAGGCAGGCGCGTGTTTACTCTGGCTACGACGAGCCATTTCGACTTCTTTTAATTATTTAATACATGAGGGGAGTCGGAGGCCCCGCGTTAAGGCTTGTCCATCAGCGAGTATTTGTGATGTACAGTGTTTGTGTGTTTTGCGGTCGGAGAGAGAGGGCGTGGAGAACTTGCTTTTTGGAGCGCTGTGTCCATCAGATACAGGCACAGCAACCAGGATGGCTCTCACACAGAAACACTATTATACAATTTAAAGGAAAGAGAAGTTTACTTTGCAGAAGCCCCGAGTGACATCGGATCCAAATAGCCGGTTTAACCGAAGTGTTTGACATGTCCACACATTTTTTGTATTTACCGTGCTTCTAACGTCTACTCTGGTTTCTCTAAGTACTTGATTGGTAGCGCTTTAGATCACATTAAATCTCCTTCTGTATTATACATTCAATGTGATCCTTTTGTGATCCAGTAAATCTATATAACGCCATCGTTCCTCTGCCAAAAATCAGTTTGGCGAGCACAAGCTGGCACCTTCAGTAAGCCTACTCATCCCCTCCTCTGATCCAGTCCAAGTCTGCTCCTATTAAAAATCATCCACGGATTAAAGCGGGGTTGCGTACGGCATAATGTGCATATAAACATAAGAGCTTTAAATTCTGCGAGCAGGATTCTTCTCATTCCAGATATAAGCAGGGCAGCTGGCTGTAGTTAGTTAGAAAGACGTGGAGGAGGAGGAGGAGGAGGAGGTGGTGGTGGTGGTGTAGAAAAGTGAGCGATGAAGCTGGTAAAATATGATCAGAGAAACAGTTTCCCGAGGTCGTGCTGACAGCAGCTCCCTCAGGCGTGGGCTCTGCATCTGTAAAGCTTGGGCACAAAAAAACGACAGATCGACCCAGCACGGCAGCGCGGCTCAGACATCTCAGCTATGTTGTTGCAGCGTCGTAAGAATGTAAGGCGGCGGAGCTGGCGCTCTTGTTTATAGCTAAGGTCAGCTCTGATGGTTCTTGGAGGAGGGGGAGGCCATCAACGGGGGGAATCCGGAGAAGTGTTGAATTCTTGGGGCTCGCAGTCATCGCAGGCGCATTTCACTTCAACAGTCGTACTATATCAAAGCCCACTTTGTTTACATAATCCTATACAAAGCCTGGTCTTTATTACCATAGGAAGCCACGGCCATCTGTAAGTTATATCAGTTTGGGTTTCAGAAAGTCCTTCTGATTAATTTTGGCTTTTATTGTGTTTCTCCCCTGAAAGCAGAGACTGTTAAATTAAACGTAATAGCATTTGACATGGGAAATGGGTAATAAAGAGACCTGGGGATGATAAATGATAGATATGTAAAGAAATCTCCAAACATTTCCTTTTTTTATAGCTGGTCAGATGCGAATATAGAAGGCACTTGGGCCAGCAGCCATCAGTATCTCTGACAAACCTTGGCTTGTTTATGAAGCCCACTAAAATCCTTCCAGCAGAAACCAAGGCCATTTAGCTCTCCGGGGACCAATATGCTACAGTACATCATCCTGGAGAGTTCTCAGGCCACATGAAATGTTGAGAGTGAACACTTTGAAGGAGGAGAAATTGGGGGGGGGGAGGTTGGTTCGAATACCATATTGGAGGGATGAGGGGGTTTCAGCTGCATATCTCCTTGGAGAGATATTCGGCTGCTTTTCTTTCTTCTTGTCGACTTGGCTCCACTGACTCATTCGTTTCCATGTTGAGTCAGAGTGTTTGTGCACAGTCAGCACATTCTTGCAGCGTAGCGAAGGATACAGCTCCACACACACACACAAAGCCGGCCTACATTAACCCCCCCACCACCACCACCACCACCACCACCATCGAGGTGGAAACGATTCTTTATATAAACTGTACTGTTTGTACACGATTTTTAAGTATTTACACGTTTGTGTCTGATAACACAGCCACACTGCCAGCTAATAGTTACCGCTGGACAATGCTCGGTCTGAGCTCTAAAACTTTAGTTTTAAATGTCTATACCTACATTAGTCATGAAGCCCTGTCCTAAGATTTGTTGTTTAACCAATTTGAAGATGATAAACAGAATAGAAACTACTTTAAATTTAAGAAGAGTGACTGAAAAAAAAAGAGACTTCATCCAAAATTTGTTGTCTTGAGATCGTGTGACCTTTTGGTCAGCTGTCACATTACAAAATAATTTGGTTATGACACCAACATCATTTTACCATAAGTGTTCCTGGCTCAGAAATCTGTGGTGAGGTTAATAAGAAACACTGAAGTCATCTCTATGTGACAGAAACCTTGAACAGCTCAGCGGGACTGAAGCCAACCAGAAGAAGAAAGAAGCGAAAAAACAAAGACTTCATTATAAAAATGATTGGACTGAGTAGTCGTCAGTCGTCGAGGAGATTTCATCGTCTTTCATCCACCTTTTAAAAAAGAGTTGTTAGTTTTAAAGTTAAGCTTCCAAATCTGTCAGTTTCATTGTAGTTGTGTTTGGATTCAAGGAGAAGTTGGTAAATAAAATGATTGACGCAATACTGTACGGGTAAATATGAAGCTACAGCTCAGCATAAACACTGGAAAAAGAGTGAAAAAGTTACTTACTAAAGCTTTCTGTGCAGTAATTTATGACATGAGTGCTATAATTCAGCTGCAGCTTCTCGTTTCCAGTGTTTAATCCATCCCCTCTCATCTAAATATATTCCTTTAATGTTTTGAGTATCAGACTTTATGAATCCGAGTACTCATAAATGTCCACGTTGTGTGCCGAGTAGTAATACAGCTTTTGTACCGCCAACAGGAACAGACCAACGTCGTTGTTCAGCCCTGTGAGCTCCTCGTCAGACCAGCTGCAGGGCTACCAAAAAACCTACAACCACCAACAAGTGTTCTCACAGCAGCAAGGTACCGACAGAGTTCACTACGTTAGCATCATCAGCCTCAGTGTTGTTGGTGTACATTCCTCATTTCCTCTGTCGTTTTCTGTCCAAAAGGATGTGTGTATGGAGAAGGAAAGGTGGTTCAACCGGCCAGCGATGGAGGCTTTGAACCAGCTAGTTACTTCACAAACCCTGCTGCCTCTCACTCTACAGGTAAGACAGCGATAAAGAAGAGTAAAGGCATCTATATCCTCCAATTAAGGAGCTTATTGGCTGGTTGAAGAGTGTCTGAAACTGTATAAAACATGGACGGAGCTGTATTGAAGCTCAGTGTGGTGGTTCTGGCTGTTGCCATCTTGGCAGTCCTGCCTCTACCGATTATTAGATTAGCTGGGAGACGTGAATCATTGGTGTAACAGCACCTACCTGTCAATCAAAGCGTGCACGCTGTTAATTCTGCATAACTTTAAGCCTTAATATAATTTGAACAGGTGAGTTGTATATAAATTCACCCTCAGTACAGTTGTCATGAACGGGAAAATTAACTATAGAGACCAAAACTGCTTTTTGTACCAGGCTGTAAACATGTTTATTTCTGCTGTGAAGTTGGACATTTTAACATGGGGACTTATGGAGACTGACTCACTTCTGGAGCCAGCCTCAAATGGACGTTTGAGGAACTGTGGTTTTTGGCATCTCCGCGTTAGCTTCACTTCCCAGACACGGTGGTCTGCTGCTTGTTCTGAAACCAAACCTTTTGCTCCAACTTTTGCGTGAACAACCGAGTGCAACACTAAAGAAACGCATGGAAATGTGCTCCCCACATACCCTCATCCACCTTTGAGCGTGGCCAGTTGCAAGAACTATGACCACTTCTGTTATCTGATGTGGTCGGACAACTCATTGCACAAACTTGTTCTTTTGTAGCATCACCCAGCTTTTAAAGATCTAGACGAATAGCTGACGCACTTTGCTCCTCTTAACATAGGCCTGTTAGTCGGAGTTGTAGTGTGTATTTGATTCATTGATTGGGCAACAACCATTCTCTCTCCTTTATTAAAAAAGTTACATTGTGGTAGCTAACTGATTAAAGATTAATTATGATAATAACTGCAGCCTTTCCTCCTCTCAGGGTTCGACTTGTTGCAGGACCTGCAGGGCCAGGCGGGGGGCGGTTACTCCATGTCTCCTGGTTCAGATGACAGCTTCCTCTTCCAGGCAGGAGGCGTCGACCGCTGCCTCAACCAGATCTACTCCATCTACCTGGACTCATGATGACTCATCGGAATCACGTTGTTCTCCTCATGTACGAAGCGTGGCGGCAGACAATCACAACGACAACATACTGTATATTCAAGGCTGAAGTTGTCAGATTTGTTCTGATTCTTAACAGATGTGAAAAATATGTCAGTGGGAGTTTTGACGGTACAAACCAAAGTGCAAAATTGACTAAATGCAGAGCTGCGGAAAACTGTCAAATATGAAAGGCCGAAGGGGAAATCTGGTCAAATTATAAATGTAAATAGCAGTGACTTTTATATTCAGAGATGACCACAGCATTTGTGATCTGGATAGAACGAGCTATGAGCTTTATTTGCTGGTTTCATCTACTCACAAAGTCAGATAGCTTTCTGGCTCTGCCGCTGATGTTAAAACTCAACTCAGTGAGTTTAATTCTGCCTCCACAGCAGCTTCGCCTCCAGGAAAAACAACAATACTTGTCAGAATAGGATCGTATAATGTAACGGTTCCCAATGTAGGGTTGAAAATGGGGTTCAAGATGAAAGATGATTAAGAAGATACCAAAGAACAAAATGACTCACTTCTCCTTCACAAACTATATTTGACTTTTCTCTAACTGTTGCTTTTTTCATTTTAAAGTGTCACAAACCAAAAAAAAGCTGGGAACCATTATGTTTTAAAGTCACATCTAGCAGTCCAGAACAAGAAATACTTCAACATTTTGGCAAATGTGCTCATTGTTTAGATGAAAAGCTCAATACGACTCGCATGTCTGTACACTGAAAATGTAGCTACAGCCAAGAGACGGTTAGTTTAGCACAAAGACTGGAAACAAAGGGGGAACAGCTAGCCTGGCCACCATTGACTACAAGTAACTCCAAACCTCAGTTAATACATTATGTTGTTTGTCTAATTTGTACAAAAACAACATGTCATACAGACAGTCATGAATTATTTCTTTTCTGCAATGACTCCATGAAATAGTCCGGTAAAAAACACCAACTTGTCGTTACACCTCAGTTTGTGCGTGGATTAAACAAACAAGATGTAACTTTTGAACTTTGGAGATGCTTGTAGGCAGATTTTCTTCCCTTTCGGACAGTGCCATGCTGAGCTAACTAGCTTCTCGCTGTGTTTTCTGGTGCGACATGAAACAACAGATCTGTATTATGCAAACATTTTAATCTGGTCGCAAGATAAAGAAGACAAGTCTATAAATATGTGAGACATAAGAAGCTGAGTCGGTGCCAGCAGACCGTTTATAGGAGCCGAGGCGCCAGTACAGCAAAAACTCGGATCACCTCTTGACCTTAACATGGAGTTGTTTGGGTTTTTTGGATAGTAAGGAGTTAAAGTTCACTGACATACTTATGATTTTTAAATGGTGATCAGTGCAGAGGTACAAAACTGTGGTGTCACGAGAAGTGTGTGTGTGAGCCTTCCAGCTGGGGCGACATCGATCTTCTCATCAGCTATTCCTTTAAAAGGTGTCGGTGTGTGTTTATCAGCAGCTAAATTACCTGGTAACCAAAGTGCCACTGAGAAACCTCCAAATGTTTCTTAATTTACATTTCTCAGCTGCACATGAGCAGTGCAGCGTAGAGTAACTGTAGTAGTGCTGCCACCTTGTGTCTGAATGACTGTATGTAGACATAACACACACAGTCTGTGGTACAGAGTGACGGGACGATTAAACTGACACAAAACTGCACTAAAATGTATCGTCTGTGACTCGTCACAGACTTAAAGGTGTCAACCAATTATTTTCAATATGTGTAACCTAACAACGATCAAGACAACAGCATAATCTGTTTTTTTTTTTTTTAATTTTTATTTTAATATGTATGTTTTCTTTTGTTTTTGTCTCCACGTGTTTGTTGTAAAGTTTCTATCAGTGTTATATTCAGTGAGAGGGAGGTGTGCATTGTTTACAGTACGTTCTCTGCACTCTGTCTCATCACAGAGACTTTTAAGAAAAAAAATGACCAACCAGAAAATGTTTACACTGATTTTGTAGCAATTCAGAGATTTCTTATTATTGAACATTGAACAGTGTATATAGACTGTATAAAAATGCACCTGTCTTTTATATCGAAATAAAAAATATCTGTTTGTACATGTTTGTGTTTCTTCATTCTGGAGTTAAACTCACGTCATTGTTCTAAAATGTGAGAAAACATCTTTAAATTTCTTGTTTTAACAGAATATCATTAAAAATCTCAGATATTTAGTTTACTATCATATATGACAAAGAAATGTAGTAAATCATCATATTTAAGAGGCTGGAATCGGTGAATATTTCAGCATTTGTGTGTGAAATGTGGCTGAATAATCCTCTTTTTAATTTATTGATTTTTTTTTAGTTTTGTGTCACTGGAAAGTTTATTAATCTGTTTTGAGCTTGATGAATGCTGCCATCTATGGGTCAGACATGTAAGAACAACAGTACAGCTGAAGTCTCTCAGTAGACAAGTGAAGTAGTGGTGAGTAGTGAAGAACACAGTAGACCCCATTCAGTTAGTAAGTGTAAGAAGATTATTTATGTCTTATTTTGTCGTTGAATCCTTTATTGTCATTGTACAAAGTACTTAGACAACAAAATGCAGCATTTGCTAAGCCAAAATAGTTTATTTGGAATAAAGAAAAAAACAAATACATCTAAAAATAATCGCTATTATTAGTATATTATAGATATATATTATTACAAATTTGAAGTACTTCAAATTTGTACTTTCAGAGTTTGGTGAGAAAGTTATTTATTTATTTGTTTTTTAACTTTATTTGTATAACAGATTCGATACATACAAAATGTAACACAAAGTGCTTTACACAATAACTCCCCAACCCTTCACCCCACCCTATTATAAACAAAAGCAAACTCAGGAAACAGGAAGCAAAAAATAAACAAATAGAATATTAATAAACAAAATAATAAAACTAATTAAAAGACAAAATGTAGAAATACAAACAGAATTTAACAGAATAAAAGTAAAAAGCGTTAAAAAAAATGTATAGATAGCCAAAAATAAAAGTTAAGAAATATAAATAACTAACCAAATAAATAATACCCAGACTACACTATACTACACTATAAATGGTGTAACAGATTAAAATATGTAAGCAGACATATTAATAAAAATAACTTTAATCAGATTAGAAAGAGGAGCCTTGAGTTTGTTCCTCCAGTTGATCCACCAGGTGGCGCTGCAGCAGGTCACCTTTGTCCTGAACACAGTGAGGCTCAAATCTGTCAGCTTCAGTCGCAGACACGCGCTATAACTGAACACTGTGTGTGTGTGTGTGTGTGTGTGTGTGTGTGTGTGTGTGTGTGTGTGTGTGTGTGTGTGAATAAACATCATTAACACACTCACACAGTCTCACACACACATCCTGTGGAGCTGCATTTCCACATTCCGCTCGGACGGAGGGAGACTCACCGTCTGATCCGGAGGAGGAGACAGTCAGCCGGGACAGTTTGATGGGATGCAGAGAGGAGAAAGAGTCGTCGCTGTGGGTGATGTTTGAATCCTCAGTTAAAGAAAAAAAAAAAAAGTTTCAGGTCTCATGAACTTCTGACAGAGAGCAGCAGGGCTGCAGCAGACATGCCCATCACAGGTAAGACAACACACATTTACCTCCAACAGGTGTGCATTCATGTTTAAAATCTGCATGTTTAAAGTCATCCACTCAAGACTAACTTGCAGTTATGTTGGATTGTGATTTGAAAATGTGTGATTATGTTGTTTTGTGCAGAGCTCATTGGCTCGAGACCCCCAGATGCACCTAAAAAAGTGCATGAACTCATATTAATGATTTGGTTTTTACACATTTTGTTAAGTAAAACAACTGTTGGATGATGTTCTGCACAGTTTGTTTCACTACATGCTGCTTAAAGGACCTGCAAATACTGGTGTTTTTATTTTATTTCCATTAATGTCATCAAAATATACTAATTAACTGTAAAAAAAAAATGAGAATCAGCCATTCTAACATGACAACTGTCAATTGTTGAACACTAAAAATTCCCCTCCGTGTCCTCGGCGGTGCTCCAGCTGCAGGCCTGGTTTAATGTAGGAATATTTTATGATTTAAAAAGTTGTACGAGAGGAGAATGAATGCCTTTATTGCAGAGGAAACTCTGCTGCCAGAGAGGATGTAGCAAGTCACATTGTTAGCGAGTGAGATCATCCACGTCTTCCAGATTTAAACCTCGCTCCTCTCTCTGGGCACTCTCACACCCAGATCCATGAAAATCCTTCTGTTTGGATGAAGAGGCCTTCACTCTCAACAGCTCTGGGGCTCCAGTGTCTCTGGTGTTGTTTGCAACTCCAAAATCCAAAGAGCAACTCTGGTCTGTCAATATTTAGAGTGACTGAGACATCAGTTGACTTTAACCTTTAGTGTCTGTTATCAGGCTCAGATGAGAGTTTGTCACTTGAGTCATTAAGCTATCTTAAAACTTACAGAAGTCTTACGCCATCCTAACTTTGCTCATACAAAGAAGTCCAAAACATCCAAATCTAAGCAAATTATTACCGTACTGACACGCACCTACACAAACCCACCTATTTCCTTTTCCCTCTCCGGAGAGATCGATTTGAATATCTCGTCCTGTGATAGTGATCAGTTTGAACAAAAGCTTTCTACAGAGCAGTGCAGCATGCAAATAATTACAGAGTTAAAGGATATGAAATGCCGTGTACTATAAATAAACACAGGGGGTCAGTTCACATGCTAGAGTCTGAGATTAAAGTTTGAGACTAAAGAAGAAAAGCAAACACAAAAGTTTTACTTGCTTATCTGAAGACTTCTTTATTGTTTTTGTTTTTTATCACACATTCAATTACGTTAATCTCCTTCATTGTTAAAGGTAGTTTATGAATACATTTCACCCAACGTGACCTCACTGAAGGACAAAAACGACCTTTCTTTCTCTAATTTCTGGAGGATTAATGGATAAATCACTTCTTTATGATGAAGCTGCACTTCCGAAACAGCAACCAAGAAACTCACATGCTGCTATAACCTATATTTTTATATGAACAACACATAGCTATTTGTATGTGAAAGAGGTAACGAACCCATGAAGAATTATTACCCAAATATGACCCATGACTTTACTGTTTTGGTTCACTCTCGTCAGCATTATTTAGGAGTTAGCAGCTAAAAGAAGAGATATGCATACATCAGGTGGACACAAACACAACTTCAAGTGAACGCTTATGTTGCTCTGTGTCTTCTGGATGTGTAAATAGGCAACCGTTTGCTAACATGCTTGTCATTTCAACCATGATGTCAGCTTAAAAGTTGGAGATATGTCAATGTTGCGTTCACAGCTTGTTTCTGCTGCCACCAAGTCGCCAAAAATAAGTAACTGCAGCTTTGAGGAACATATTTAACCTCAGGAAACCTTTTACTAACATAGAAGCATGTAGTTTCAGTCTAAAGTCCTTTTTTTTTTTAAAGACGTGTAATATGATGATGTTCAGTATAAACTGTTTCTATTTAACCCCTGGTGGTCTCTAAAGGTGGGTTCCCCTCTTGAAATTCAAGCTGTCA